>OY856414.1:3662500-4976250 GCA_963693085.1 Alisma plantago-aquatica
GACTCCACCATTCATACTGTGAGATTGGTTGATTGCAATGCATTTACTCAGTTTTGCTCCTACTATTCATCATAAGTGTGGTATACACACATGGATCAGTATGTAATTTCAAAAAATAATAGAAAAAATTACATTCAACCCATTCCGTAGGCTTTCTTATATAGTATAGTGTAACGACCCCGCCTCCCGGTAACCCCCAATTAAGGGAGACCGAAAGGTCGGTGCCGTTATCCAATTAACATGATCAAAGGTTTGACAAATAATCAATAATAATTATGAAATTCTACTAACTAACTGGAATTTGGTATACAATTTAAACTTTACTTACCTTTGAAAACCTTAGAAATCTATCTATACTGGTCTTGAATTATTCTATCTAATCCTCCTTGCACTTTATTTCTTTTTCCGCAATGTGTCACTTTACTGTTTGTTCTTTCAATTGTTGTTCCTAAAACGCCGACAAACAAAACGTCGGTCAGTATATCGAAATATACTGGTATGTGGGAACAACCAAAAACTTACAAATATGGATAACAATTTACTAATCACAATCAAATTAATTAACAAACCAATTTACACTTTTTAGTATGACATTCTCCACCACTTTTGCCCTAACCCTGGCATACCCACCTTAGGGTGCCCTTTGCCAATGACTTAAGGCCACCTTCTCAATCCCGAGCTTGGTGCCTGAGGGTCACCACTCATGGTGCCCACTAGTCATGCAATATCATAGGCCACCTTCTTGGTGCCTGGGGTCACCACTCAAGGTGTCCATTGGTCTACCCATCTGGGCCTGACCTTTGGCATCATCCATCAGGGTGGCATGTAGGTGCAAGAATCCATACTTCAATTTTTTTAATGTGATAATCATAGAGACTTTATGATTTGTAAGTATGAACATCCAATAGATAATTTGCATTCAATGCGATTAACCATCCGGAAAATCATCAGAAAACTAAGGCGGTTATTCATAATTAACCACATACCTGATCCAGAGCAACTTGATTGTCCAAGCAATAAGGATAAAGTACAAGCAACAAGCAATCAACAATATCCTGAAATTAATGCATGGGATCCAAGTGTTATAGTTTATCCAGAACATTCTAAAGCTAGACTTGGATTCCACCTTAGGCTTTCTAGACCACATTAGGGTTTTATTAGGGTTTTTGCCTCCATAACACTTTTATCATATTAAATGCTCTCTTAGTTCATAAACCCTAATTTCAACATCATAAGCCCAACTAAAGTCGATTATTTCTCTTTTATACCAAAACTACCTTCTTTATCCTTTTAACTTATTTCAAGGTCATTATACTCAATTATCACCTTTAGTTTCTTTCAGATTAACAACTCATAATTCATTATGATCTAATTCACCTATGGAGAACTCCATTCATCATTAATTCTAACTTTATCCTTTTGAAAACCCTAATCATCATATTAAGGGTATCTATCCATGATTAGGAACTTTAATGCTAAAAATATCTTAGATTCAACACATTTCAACTTTAATCATGAAATTAATCAATTAAAGCTATTAATAGTCTCATTCACTAATATTAGGGTTTCAAGGCCCATTAAAGTATATACATGTGCATGAAACTCTAGATTAAACTAATTATATGCAAAGTTCATCTTTTTCGATCTTAATATACCTTTTCATCATTAACATGTTAATATCAACTTTAGACATTCATTTAACCCTTTCTAATTCGTTAATCATCAAAGGTTAGGGTTTTTCATTGATTAAACTGTTAAAGATAGCATCTCTATATACTTTTTGAATTTCGAGCAGAATCAGGCTCTAATTATATTTTTATTGGGTTCTTCATGTTTTTCTGATCAACTTTCATGTATTAAGTTCCTTCATCCGACCTTCCTACTAAATACTACGTTTTTTTGCAAGAAAAAGGCATTTTATGGATTTTCTTGTTAGAGAGGCGAATTACCTGAGTTGTTCAGAAAAATGACATCCGTTGGATCGCGGGTCTATATTAGACCACTCCCGATCGCGCGGCCCGCAGGACTTGCGCCCACTACCACCTTATGGAACTCGCGAATCAGCTAGGGCCGTTGATCCTCGACCTGGATCCATGGTAGATCTCGATCGAAGGGCTGGTGTTCTTCTATCTTGCTTGACCCAGCAGAAAGCCATGCAGTGGCGTCGCATGGAGAGCTCGCCGGAGAGAGTTGATCCCTTAAACTCAGAGCATTAGGGAGCGGGGCAGGGTGCCGTCCTGGTTCTTGAGGGCAAAACGAATTGATATGGATCATTATATATAGGTGGGGGGGTCTAGGGATGGCTTCCCCAACCTGCCACGAGGCCTTGTCCCGATGGGATTTAGGCGTTCTTTCTAGAACCCTCGAAATCCCCTAAAACTTGGTTATTTGGGTGCGAAACACCCTCCCAAAACTACCTATTGACTTTCCTTGTCTGCACCATGATCATATCGTGAGATAAAACGAAGGAAAAATCCTTCTGCTGGCGGCCTACTCCTAGTCCAGCGAGAACTAGAAGACGTTCAACTTTTGTTGGATTAGGATCCAATGATCCATATCGCTCGTGCCCAAAACAGCAAAAAAACTGGTTTCTATTTTAAGGGAAATCCTTTTCATTTTAGGATAATTTTGGAAAAATCATAACTCTCAAACCGTGGCTCCATTTAATCCCAAATTTTGAGGGAAAGTCCATAATGAGTTAATCTATCTCTCTACTAAAATTGGACTCATTATCTCAAAGAAAACGTTACTTTTCTTTGAGTGCAAGCTATCTCTTAATTATATGTATTTTTCACCTATTTTCTCTTTCCTTTGCTATTAAATTATTTTTTTGAGTTCCTTGCACCTCAGGGAACCTTAATGGCTCGAAATCCCCTCTCGGGAATATTTCCTTAGCCTCTTTCCTTCTTTTTCATCCCTTTTCTTATTATCTTACTTCTTCTTTATTAAAATATCTCTTTTTGAATATTTCTCTTTATTTCTACTTTATTTTCCTCTTTGGTATTCCTTTTAACATTAGGAATCCTTGGAATACGAAATTCCACCAAGGATTATTCCATTATACCTCTTTTCACTTATTTTCCATATTTCATCAATGTTTTTAATTTCTTTATTAACAAGGAAATACTTTATTGGTCTTTTTATTTTCTTGTTGCTTTATCTTTGCAACTTTGGACTCCTTGGAACCCAAGGAACCCAAGAGGCACAAAATTTATTCTTGGATTACATTCCTTTGCCTTCTAGAGGTTTCTACCTCATCTCTCTTTTCTCAACAACTCAATTATTCATTAATTAATTGAATTTCCTTGTTATTGGGCCTAATAGTCAATAAAGCCCACAAATCAAACAACAAGGCTATTTTAAACGAAATCCATTTATTCAAAACAAATTATATCATTATTTGTCCAAATATATTTAATATGAGAAATTACATTTCTCACCAAAGGAACCCAAAATTTGGGGTTGTAACATCCTTCCCCTCTTATGAGAATTTTGCCCTCAAAATTCCATCAAACAAGCAAACAAACAAGATAAGTCTTCTTATGTCTATCAGGGCTCCCATGTGGCTTCACCCTTTCCATGGTGTTTCCCAAGAACCTTCATTATCTCATTTTCTTCCATCTGAGTTCTTTCTTACCTTGGTATATCATACCCTCATAGGTGACTCATGACTTTTCAGCCTTTCAAAAGCTGAATAGGTTCAGGGCACAACACCTGGCTTGGGTACCTCACATAGTGCTCTAGATCGGACTCATGCAACACATCATTTTATCCTGAGGGGTAAGGTTAACACAATCATCTCCACCAATCCATCTCAAATGGACCCATATATCGGGGACTCAACTTTCTCAGCTGTAGCTTAGAGGGGTCGGATTTTCACATCACATATCCTCCCACAGTGAACTGCATATCAGTCTGCTTTGCATCAGCTCATGACTCATGTCACCACTGGGCTCTCTCTCAGCCATTACATGATCAAAGCGACTTCATCTGCACACACTTGTGGTTCTTTTCTGACCTTCGCGAGGCCTCCTTCACCAACATCATCATAATGAAGTGGTGACCGACACAACCTCCCTATAGAACTTCTTGCATCCCGATAAAGGTTATGGTGGTTAACATCACATATTAAGAACTGTCTCTATGTATCACCCTAATTGAGCACACATGCTCTCATCAAATCATACTGTCCATTAGTATGGGGTGATAAACTGTACTATCATCGAGTTCTTCATGTATCCACTCCCACCTCATGGAAGTGAACCTTGATCATACCCAAGAACTTTTGAACTCGCATCATGGTGTAGTTGAACCATCTCTTTTCATATGTAGTTCAACCAGATCTGTCCCTTGACAGAACTCTTCCTTTCTCATGTCATCTAGGTAAGGCAATCTATCATAACCCATATTGTATCTTGACCTTCTTGGTCTAGGAGAGACTCACAACATCCATAGTGATGAACTCCCATTCCCTCTCGGGAACTCTTTATACTTTATATCCATGCACTGGGTTAATGGTGTTCGTACTTTACCTCCTGGCTTGCATGGCCACATGCTACATGCAACTTTGTTTTAAGCATCCAGAATGCTACCATCACTTACTATCTTTGTAGTATCAAGGTATATCATGACCTCCTGTATTGTTATGATTCCTCAAGCTTGATACCTCGGAAACCCTAAACCACTCTCAAAAGGGTTTTATTACCCTCCTATCCAAAGAAGTGTATCTGAGGTTCTATCACCATCCTTTTACTACATCAAGGACTAAACTGGCTACCCAAACAACCATTAACTTGTTCAACATATCTTATTACACCCGAGTATTAGCCAAAACACATCTTCTTTCCAAACTTAGGGTTAGCCAAACAACCTCAACTTCTTCTAGCCTCTAACTAAACTAGGTAGCTAGATCTCAACCAGAGCAATCATTACCACCTCTCATCCTTAAGTGTTAGGTAACATACACCTCCATGTATTATACTTATCATCTCATCTCAAGCTCTAAGTCTATCTTCATCAAGAAGCTCTGAGCTCATCCTCACTGTGATCGAACTCGACCTTGGTTAACTTGTGAATTCCACATAGCTTATGCTAAAAACATCCTTATTTCTCTTACTATTTGTAAACCATCCATGTATCGTTCACTCCACAAGGGTATGTTATTATCTCTATCCTCATACCTCATAGCAATGTTCCAACTTCCATCATCTTTTATCCTTGGTGTAAGGCATGCGTACTGTCCTATCTCTCGCTCCCATAACAAGAAGAAATAAGCATTTGGCGGCCGTCCAAATACAGAGTTCTTCCCATTCCAGGAGTAGAGATGTTACATCCCACCTTTCCAATACATCTTCAAATCTAAGTTGAAACGTGCAACTCATGTCTCCACATCACAAACATCATGATATCAAAAAAAAAATTCTTCCATGGAAAACTGATCTGGAACCTACTTGGTCACCACACAATCCTTGGTCATCTCCTCTAGGTCTATAGGGTGCCGACACTTTTGGGGTCATCCCTCTTCCCTTATGCATCCAGAGAGTGCCCCACTCATCTGCTCTTTGCGTCCCATGAGTTCATGAAGGTGATCAATCTCCTAACCCATGGCCCTCAGACAATGATAACTGTTACCTCCCGACCCTATGGTCATGTGCAACTAGGGAATTAGGCAACTCCATCTTTCATCGGTCTTATCCCTACCTGACCCTTGGATAGACTTAGGATTCTATCATAGTACATGTTCAACTCAGAACCTTACCTAATCCTTCATCATCTCTCTCTGCATTCTTGGGCTGTCTTTTATCCTTTCATAAGGGTCATGGCGACCTGCCTACCTTGGTCGAGCCCCATACCGGTTACCTCCATGGTAACACATCCACATGCACACAGAGATGGTTATCTATGGGTCTATAGGTTCATTCTCATGCCATGTACTCTTCACTTAGCTTCTCAAGATCCTATGAAACCTCCTTAGGTTACTTCAAAACCAACCAAACTGGTAAACTTCCTACCAAAGGGTCGCTCTCCCAGGATGGGAGGAAACTACACCTTTATAATAAAGGTCACAAGCATTCTTAGGGTTTACATCCATATGAGCATGCTTAAACCAACAACTACTAAGGCACAAGCGTACCTACAAAACCATGCTAGGTCGCACTTGTTCCCATCCTCAAAATTACATCAACTTAGTTGTGAGGGGTTCATCAAACATACCCTTAACGTAAGGGATTTTCTTTACCTCTACACATGAGGAGTACCATGCTCGAAACTATAGAGACTCAAATCTCATCATGAGCATCGGATACACTACTTCCCCTCTTAGGCCTAGGAACCCTAGGTTCTCCTTTGGGTATCCAACTACATGCTCAACCTCTTAACCATGAATCAAGCATGTCCAAGGTATGTCATGTACCTCCATGATATTTCTACTCGAGCAACACTTCGGAGTTGAGTCCTCTTCCAGGGCAACCAACTAGGTATAAAGCCTCACAACTGGTTACTTAAACCTCCTTAGGGTCTAAAGCACTCTTTATCTCATCCAGCAGGTAACCACTTATACCATGGGTACCAGAAGCATCGTCCTCTCTCTAGGGTTTGGTTCCTCTAAAGGCAACCAAGATATCATCAGCCTCCAGGAATCAAACATAAGGCAACCACCATCATCCACGTAGGTCGCATCATCCTTAACTCCCCATTATTCCTCAAGTTTCGGGGTTTTAGACTTCCAACCTCCTTGTTGGGGTCCTGCTTCCTCTCTCTAGAGCTAAAACCACCTCCAACCATACCTACTAGAGGTCCCTTCTCATGAAGGCTCATGCTCTCAAGCAAACCCCTATGTGGTTGAAGCCTATGCTCAACTCATGTTTGGCTCAAGATTATTCATATCTCTTTATGCTTATCTCATAAGCCATCCATCATGCCCTTCTGGCCAGGGTTTCAACCTACTACCGTACCACTGACGTACTCTGGGGGCATGATATCCCTTACTTTCATAAGCCATAAGGTTTCTATAGGTCCTTCACTAACTTCATCCATGAAGGAGCTACCCTTTGCTTTAACATGCACGACCCTTTCCCGGGTTGCCAAAGGTGCTAGGTCACCCAACCTCACATGGCTCGTATGACAATCCAAACATCTGGTCAACCATGACATCTAACCCATCATGTCATCTCTCTCTCTCTCTCTCTCTCTAAACTTCACTTAGGGTTAGGGTTAACATCATCCTCAAAGGATGTGCTAGGTCTCTACCTTTAATGGAGGTCTCTACCTCCAAGACTATCTCCTCCTGACAAGAAGGTCTAGCCTCAGGTATCTCCTGAGGGAAATGACAACTCATGTCATACGACCTAAGCATGTATCTATTCTTTTACGCTTACTCTATTAAGCTTATGTCCATGACATCTTATTTACATGCTTTTTATTAATTTGGTAGAGGATTCCTTAATCCTTATCAACCTTACCCATACCTCAAGAGAGTGAGGAGAAGAGAGGAAACCCTAATCCTTAAGCTCCTTACAAAATTTGAGTTGAGAAGGGATGAACAAGATGAGAGAGTCCTAGAGGTATCTTATTTTGAATCATACCCTAAGACTTTGGCCAGGCAGTCACACAGATCCGGGAGTCCTCGTATTCTGACTAGCGGTGCGGAGGAAAATATTGCCAACCCCCGGTCGTGATCCTTTTCTAGACACCTCTGTCTTTCGGATAATCATCTAATAACTCCCTTGGGTTCTATAGAATTTGTAAAATTTAATAATTATTAAAGATTAAGTGAGGAACCTACGCTCTGATACCAATTGTAACGACCCCGCCTCCCGGTAACCCCCAATTAAGGGAGACCGAAAGGTCGGTGCCGTTATCCAATTAATAGGATCAAAGGTTCGACAAATAATCAATAACAATTATGAAATTCTACTAACTAACTGGAATTTGGTATACAATTTAAAACTTTACTTACCTTTGAAAACCTTGGAAATCTATCTATCCTGGTCTTGAATTATTCTATCTAATCCTCCTTGCACTTTATTTCTTTTTCTGCAATGTGTCACTTTACTATTTGTTCTTTCAATTGTTGTTCCTAAAACACCGACAAACAAAACGTCGGTCAGTATATCAAAATATACTGGTATGTGAGAACAACCAAAAACTTACAAATATGGCTAACAATTTACTAATCACAATCAAATTAATTAACAAGCCAATTTACACTTTTCAGTATGACATTCTCCACCACTTTTGCCCTAACCCTGGCATACCCACCTTAAGGTACCCTTTGCCAATGACTTAAGGCCACCTTCTCAATCCCGAGCTTGGTGCCTGAGGGTCACCACTCATGGTGCCCACTAGTCATGCAATATCATATGCCACCTTCTTGGTTCCTGGGGTCACCACTCAAGGTGTCCATTGGTCTACCCATATGGGCTTGACCTTTGGCATCATTCATCAGGGTGGCATGTAGGTGCGAGAATCCATACTTCTATTTTTTTAATGTGATAATCATAGTGACTTTATGATTTGCAAGTATGAACATCCAACAGATAATTTGCATTCAATGCGATTAACCATCCGGAAAATCATCGGGAAACTAAGGCGGTTATTCATAATTAACCACATACCTGATCCAGAGCAACTTGATTGTCCAAGCAATAAGGATAAAGAACAGGCAACAAGCAATCAACAATATCCTGAAATTAATGCATGGGATCCAAGTGTTATAGTTTATCCAGAACATTCTAAAGCTAGACTTGGATTCCACCTTAGGCTTTCTAGACCACATTAGGGTTTTATTAGGGTTTTTGCCTCCATAACGATTTTATCATATTAAATGCTCTCTTAGTTCATAAACCTTAATTTCAACATCATAAGCCCAATTAAAGTCGATTATTTCTCTTTTATACCAAAACTACCTTCTTTATCCTTTTAAGTTATTTCAAGGTCATTATACTCAATTATCACCTTTAGTTTCTTTCGGATTAACAACTCATAATTCATTATGATCTAATTCACCTATGGAGAACTCCATTTATCATTAATTCAAACTTTATCCTTTTGAAAACCCTAATCATCATATTAAGGGTATCTATCCATGATTAGGAACTTTAATGCTCAAAATAGCTTAGATTAAGTATATTTCAACTTTAATCATGAAATTAATCAATTAAAGCTATTAATAGTCTCATTCACTAATATTAGGGTTTCAAGGCCCATTAAAGTATATACATGTGCATGAAACTCTAGATTAAACTAATTATATGCAAAGTTCATCTTTTTCGATCTTAATATACATTTTCATCATTAACAGGTTAATATCAACTTTAGACATTCATTTAACCCTTTCTAATTTGTTAATCATCAAAGGTTAGGGTTTTTCATTGATTAAATTGTTAAAGATAGCATCTCTATATACATTTTGAATTTCGAGCAGAATCAGGATCTAATTATATTTTTATTGGGTTCTTCATGTTTTTCTGATCAACTTTCATGTATTAAGTTCCTTCATCCGACCTTCCTACTAATTACTACGTTTTTTGCAAGAAAAAGGCATTTTATGGATTTTCTTGTTAGAGAGGCGGATTACCTGAGTTTTTCAGAAAAACGACATCCGTTGGATCACAGGTCTATATTAGACCACTCCCGATCGCGCGGCCCGCAGGACTTGCACCCACTACCACCTTATGGAACTCGCGAATCAGCCAGGGCCGTTGATCCTCGCCCTGGATCCATGGTAGATCTCGATCGAAGGGCTGTTGTTCTTCGTTCTTGCTTGACCCAGCAGAAAGCCATGCGGCGGCGCCGCATGGAGAGCTCGCCGGAGAGAGTTGATCCCTTCAACTCAGAGCATTAGGGAGCGGGGCAGGGTGCCGTCCTGGTTCTTGAGGGCAAAACGAATTGATACGGGTCATTATATATAGGCGGGGGGGTCTAGGGATGGCTTCCCCAACCTGCCGCGAGGCCTTGTCCCGATGGGATTTAGGCGTTCTTTCTAGAACCCTCGAAATCCCCTAAAACTTAGGTTATTTGGGTGCGAAACACCCTCCCGAAACTACCTATTGACTTTCCTTGTCTGCACCATGATCATATCGTGAGATAAAACGAAGGAAAAATCCTTCTACTGGCGGCCTACTCCTAGTCCAGAGAGAAATAGAAGACGTTCGGCTTTTGTTGGATTAGGATCCAACGATCCATAGTGCTCGTGCCCAAAACAGCAAAAAAATTGGTTTCTATTTTAAGGGAAATCCTTTTCATTTTAGGATAATTTTGGAAAAATCATAACTCTCAAACCGTGGCTCCATTTAATCCCAAATTTTGAGGGAAAGTCCATAATGAGTTAATCTATCTCTCTACCAAAATTGGACTCATTATCTCAAAGAAAACGTTACTTTTCTTTGAGTGAAATCTATCTCTTAATTATATGTATTTTCACCTATTTTCTCTTTCCTTTGCTATTAAATTATTATTTTGAGTTCCTTGCACCTCAGGGAACCTTAATGGCTCGAAATCCCCTCTCGGGAATATTTCCTTAACCTCTTTCCTTCTTTTTCATCCCTTTTCTTATTATCTTACTTCTTCTTTATTAAAATATCTCTTTTTGAATATTTCTCTTTATTTCTATTTTATTTTCCTCTTTGGTATTCCTTTTAACATTAGGAATCTTTGGAATACGAAATTCCACCAAGGATTATTCCATTATACCTCTTTTCACTTATTTTCCATATTTCATCAATGTTTTTAATTTCTTTATTAACAAGGAAATACTTTATTGATCTTTTTATTTTCTTGTTGCTTTATCTTTGCAACTTTGGACTCCTTGGAACCCAAGGAACCCAAGAGGCACAAAATTCATTCTTGGATTACATTCCTTTGCCTTCTAGAGGTTTCTACCTCATCTCTCTTTTCTCAACAACTCAATTATTCATTAATTAATTGAATTTCCTTGTTATTGGGCCTAATAGCCAATAAAGCCCACAAATCAAACAACAAGGCTATTTTAAACGAAATCCATTTATTCACAACAAATTATATCATTATTTGTCCAAATATCTTTAATATGAGAAATTACATTTCTCACCAAAGGAACCCAAAATTTGGGGTTGCAACATATAGAGATGAGTCTCCTAATGTAATATATAATTTAAAAAATCAAAGACAAAAGTATGGTTTACACAGGGACCAATATGTAATTTTTAAAAATAATGGAGAAAATTACACTCAACCTCTGTCATTGGCTTTCTTATAAGTATAGTATAGACGAGTCTCCTAATATAATATATAATTCAAAAATTATAGAAAAAAATGTTAATACACACAGAAGGACCAAAATGTAATTTTAAAAAATAATGGAAAAATTATATCCATACTTTCTGTAGGCTTTCTTATATAGTATGGATAAGTATATATACTTATTTATTCTTAGAAGAAAGAGGCAATGAGTGAAACCATGTTAACTACTGGAATCACGAAGCTTCTCTCAATGTCAGCAACGACGTCTCTAACCCTATAACTAAGAGTCAATGACGTGTACTTTCCGTGTGTGAGGTACCTGAGAAAAGGATTTTTTATTAAATAAAAGAAAAGATAACTGTTCTCAGCGGTATCCGGGTAAGCTATCTTTTGTATTAATATGGTAATTTACTTTTTTGCGGTTTGCTCAACACCGACCGAGTTTATTAACAGCGGTAACTTTTCTAATTTTATTTCAGATTTCAGTCATGGCTTCAAAAAATTGCTGGTTGAAGCTAAATAGAATCATATTCGTGTTAATGTAAATCCGCCATTTCGCCCAAGATAACCCGACCCAACTTGCATGCACCGGATCCGACTCAAACACAAGGTTGCTGCTAGTCACATAAAATTGAAATAGTGGCAGATATCGGAAACCATAGAAACTGATTACAATGAACACCATAGCTGTGTTAGAGCAAATGTTCCTTGGATTCGTTAACATTTATCAGTGAAGAGTATTACATTTCTTATATACATGTTATATGTTGTTGCTAACAAGTTTTACATGAAATATCTAAGGCCTAATTTGGTCGCCTTCATTTCAACTCCATGTAGTTGATATGTAATATACGCAACAAATGAACGGTAATTGATGCGGGAGTGTGTTTATTTTGTACCGTTGCATACTTGATTTAACACAAATGACATTTGCAAATCACGTCAGAAACGGTAGCTTTCGTAAGTGCAGGTAAGCTCAAGCGTTTTGTCACCCACAATGACGAAAATAGGTCGTCATGCTGCTGATGGTACAAACTTAAAGAATTCAAGCGACGAAAAAACCAAGTTTCGGCGGTCTCAACTTACAGGAACCAGGAAAAGGAGGGGGGGGGGGGGTTAGGTTGGGGACGGTTTCAGATCCTACTATCGATCCCAATTCAGTAGGCCCTGTGGATTTTTTGGATTCTCTGTTCTGCTGCGTGCATCCAGCTAGGATAGAGGGAGAAAAACATGATGATGAATCGACGGAGGTCGGGAAAAAGAGAGCAAAACCCAGTGAGGACTCGACGAAGGTCAACAAAGATAGCCGAAAGACAGTTGACGCCTTCACCTCCTTCCCAACGACCGTCCAGCATAAAGCCAAAAATCATTCCGTCCACTCTGTCCATTAACCTTACGCATCCTTCTTTCATAGATGCGAGTGTCCATTGTTGGGATACAGAAGGATCCGACTTATGTCCTATTAGGATTTGGATTTGATAGGAGTTGGTATGTGTTGCCAATCCTAATAGGAGTTGAATCTAAAAAGAAAAGAACATGATTCCCCATGTGTGGAATTAATTACTGTTTGGAATTGGACTAGGATTCCTAGTTACATCTGTATGGCTTGAAGGCTTATAAATAGAGGTCCTAGGGAGGCCATTGAGATCATATCACATGTTGATGTGTTATCCCACCAGTTGTTGACTGTTGGTGCCTTTTGTGGTAGAAGAATAAAAAAATAATAACTATTGGTGGTGCTCTCTTGTGGTAATAGAGGTCAGTGACTTTGTCTTGAAGCGAAGTAGCGGCTGACAGTTAGTGGCATATTGGTTCAGTGACTGTACAACTCTCTTTTGAGTAATAGAGGGTCATGACTTTGCCTTAAGGCGAAGTAGTGGTTGGCTGTCGGCAACACAACGACATTGCATCGACAACGAAGGTAGGTCTGAGGAGCGGGGGACACACATCAGTTGGTGACACTTTATTGGTGCTACGACATCGACATTGACGACGCTCTATCTGATCAGCAGAGGAGACACATCAACCACGATGGCAGATCAACCACATCAGTCGGTGATACAGAGGTGGTGCATCAATCACGATGGCAGATCCGAGCAACAGAACACATGTCAAGTATAGCAACTAAAGCACATTCATGATTATAGTCTCAATTTATAGATGAAACAAGACACCTATGACTAAGTCGTTGCATTGAAGATACGTGTAAAAGTATTTGGAAATGCACTAATAGTAAAAATTTGAAAGCATGAAGTGGAGATGCAAAATTTAGCTATTGTTAGTGTACCGTAACAACCATGTCAATTGGAGTAACAGAACCCACTGCAAATTTAAATATGCTAAGTATGTAAACTAATGTTGCAAACACTTGTATATAAATGTTGTCCGTGCATAACATCAAATGTACAAAAGAGTTTGGTACGTTTCAACAACGACGTACATGCAATAGGTAGGGTTAAAAGGTCACAAAAATGTATTTGACGTGATGTGTGCTACACATGTCTATACATTCGAATATGTTTCAAATTTTATTTTGGTTCTTAGAAAGTACATGTGCAATCACAAAATAAAAACCCTTCAATGTCACGGGCCAAGCTATTTTGGGTAGCAATAAATTGTAGCCATGCAACAGCTAGAGGTGATGGCATGCTGTGATTCTGTGCAAAATTTGAAGGGAACAATATGGCGTGATATGGATCAAATCTACTGCTACTGTATCGTGTTCACTGAATGACATTGGGCATTGCTTTGCAGATATTTTCCATTTTTTCTTCTTGTTAACGTCTGTGTATTTGTATTTATTGGTAATATTCATTTTTTCCAGCTCTTTTTGCATACATACGGCGGCCTTCCAACCTTTTTTGCTTTTAAGGGGTCTTTTATTACGTTAATATCATCTGCATTGTGGCTGTGTGCCGGAAAAGCAATGTTGATGAAGTAAGTGTAAAAGTATCATGGCGCACTTCAGAATGTTACTGATGTAAATTAACAGGCAATGATGCACATGAATGCAATAAACGTAAATGAGTAATAACTTCAATCCCGGCTACGTCTATATGTGTTGGCTAAAACATAAAGAGTTCATAACTCACCGGAAAATGTATGCACTATAAATAGAAAATTAGAGTTATAGACAGTGTAAGTAGACGAGGTTCACCGACATTCAATGAAACTATGGTAACAGTACATTTTATTTATTAGCAAACGTAAATTGAAAAAGTAGCCAGTGGGTGAAAGCTACAGAAGAAAATTAAGTTTTGTGCATTTCCGTGTTATACATGTGGATTTATGTTATATTGTTGTGTTCCAAAAAGTAGGCTACTAACATGATGATTATAAAGTTTGCACTGCAAAATAAGATATGCGCAGTATGTTTAATGCAATTGTTTTAAAGAGCATAGTATAGGACAAAGGTTAAGCATATAATGCATTTAGAAGAAACCCTAGTATTATACGAACAACTAAGGAGATTAAAGATGAAGAGATGAGATTGGGTGTTGTGTGAAAATGGGAAAGTCGAATTTCAAAATAAGGAGTGTGTTGTACAACTGTTTAGTATTGCAGCAAACAAAATGTTGTGACATATTATAGTAAAATCTATAAAGTTCCATAAATAACAACGAATTGTATGATCGAGCAAGCAAGGTACGTTAACAACGGATGCAGATATGGAAAATTGAAATGTCCCAAATGTACTAAAAGTAGAAGGGCGGGCAGTAGACGTGAATTTATGGGCAAATGCAACATAATTTATACGTCCATGGAACCGATATAAGGTTCTCTAATGTTTTATGCATTGTCTACTTACACTGGGGCTGGGATGCAGCTGTTGCTCTTTTATGCATGTCTGAATTGTTGTGTTCAATACACCCCTAACAATATCGTAGTGCTGCTATGAAATTCTGGACATCCTAATGAAGTATTGGCACGTGTTTGAAATATCTTCTGCTCTTATTGACGATTATATATATATCCCTACAGCTTTTGCTGGTTTGTTACCATAATCCCTTAAGATGTCCGACCTCCACCTATCTAAAACATTGGTATCTTGTCTACCCTGCAATTCCGAATGAGCACGCACAACGAGTGTCTGCACATAAGACCTTTGCACACAAAAGAATGACAGCTGCATAACAGTTTGTTCTAGATAGAGTCAAACGTGACAACAAATTATTTCTGAACTATGCTAGATTCAATATCGGTTATGCACACTCTGCTTTGTTCATTTACACAAAAATTAGACAATGTGGAGACATTATTCATAAGGACATCTTCACAGTACATCATGTGTTGTAGCTCAATCTGAATTTTTTATGAATATGTTTTGCGTGTATACCATTCTTGCATCAACCTCAATTTGAAAGTCAGACCTCAATTGAGGTACCTTATATAGATCGTCATAATTAGCATGATGCTCTATCTCTAACTGTACTTGTTGTGCATGTTGGTACTGATTCATGAATTGTTTCAAAGAAGATTTTGAATTAACATAATTGTCGAAGAATGAATTGATTGACTCGTTCCTTTGTGTTGTTGTCATATTTACCCAGAAGAAGTCGTCGACGTATGCAGACACCCACATATGTCATATCTGGTACATGCGTGCAAGCCATCCATCTTGGTTTGTTTTTCATGACTTTGTTGCAGTTTTCTAGTTCTGTTCAAAGACTTCAATTGATGATCTTTCGTAGAGAACAATCCTGATGAGTTGGAATGTAACATAATTTTTTTCCAATTTTGTCTGATAATTTTCTCATTATGTATCATAGGCAGAGGTGGTTCCTAGCATTAGGAAACACATACTTAACACCGTTTATTATAGACTGGGCTTGATCAGTAACAATACCCTTTGGTGGAGTACCTGAGAACATAAAAACCATTGCAGATATGAGTTGTGTGTTGGTAAATAAAAACAATGTTATAAAATCATTAATAATTCTATAGGAAGAGATATGGAGGATTTATTAACAAATAAGAGTTGTATGTTGGGAAAGTGCATGACACATAGGTTAATGATGAGTTACAAATAAATTCTTTTGGGCATAACACACCACTTTTTGAATGGTACACATGCAAATACTTTGTGCAAGGATATATCATAGTAATTAGAAATGAATTAACAAAATGATAAAACCTGATTATATTCATGCTTACCCATGCACTGGACCCACGTTAGGAATAGCCATATATAATTATTCATTGTTTCTTCGCATAACATCCCACAACCGAGCAACATAGACTAACCATGTTGGTTAACATCGACGAATGGGGCAAATGGCATTTCATATCTATTCGTCAAGTATGAATCATTGAATGTTACAACATCACCAAAGTGTTTGTATGCCATTCGAGACCTGGCGTCTGCCCAGAATACATTTTAAAGTACCCCTTTGTTATTCAGGTCTAGAACATAGAAGAAGTCAACATTTTCCTTTTGGATACGAACAAAAAATGTTTATATTGCATGGGCATCACCTTTGCTTAGTTAGAGCTTTCTAGATTTAAGAAAATGGTTATTCATGTCCTTCTATTTGAATGAGACTTTATCATAGCCTCTATATTCACATACTAAGGATGTCATTGTTTTGGATGCGCCAATACCAGCTGCATCATTAAAGTCAATATGCCTTTATATCTCAAACAAAATTTTCTACTTGCATGGTAGTAGGCTAAGCATGTGCTTGGGCAGAATTTGATGGTTGTGGTTTAGGTTAACATGAGAAATCTGACGGCCACCCGATAGTGCGTGTTTCATCTTAACAAATGAAGGACATTATGTACGTGCTGTCAGCTTGTACTGGTATAGTGTATCCTTGCATCTGTCTGGTGGCTTACCACCTTTGATATAAGTGTATGTGATCCTTGAGCTCTCTTTACAATGTCTTTCTTTATGTGAGTATGAGATTTTGATACCAAAGCCAGCAGCGTCTGCATACGCCTCATAAAACTGCCTTGCTAATTCTATATGTAGGAATTTAAGGCCAACCTCTGATATTGTAATGCTAGTTGGTGTAATGGGGATGTTAGATGAGCAGGGTGTTGATGAAAGTGTCTGAGTTGTAGATGAATTGTAAGCCTCTAACCTAGCTTTATGATTAATTGTAAATACTTTAGCATAATGAGGTGATTAAACCTTCATCTAATTTTTTTAGATGTCTTAATACCATGAGACATGTTTATATTTTAATTTTTGTCCAAGTTGATTGATGTTAGGCTATCTGTGTAATATATGTGCTTGTTTCGGGATAGATAGCAATTTACCTATAAGTGAGGGTTATCTTGAAAACTATCACATGTGGAGAATGCTTCTTGTGTTCTAGCATCATGAGAGAGAAGATGATGTAATGGGGTTCCTCGTTTGAATCATGTGTGGTGATGTGACATCTAATGGTGATTCTAGGGTTTGCTTAAGTTGATAGAGTGATTAACTTAGAGTTTTTTGTTACAACCCCTACACCACTTGTGTTGAGGGTAGCAACTGCAACACATACCTTGTGTAGTGTTGTCTCAACTGAGACAACCTAGAGGTGGGTTAGGTCGAGACAATTTGTCCTCTAGTGTCTCGACCATGTACATATGTGACCTAGGGTTTCGACCTAGACATGGATAAGGAAGTGTCTCGACTGAGACAAGGAGTAACCGACCTAGTTGGTCGTGACACTCTTGTTGGATCATCATTAACCTTTTGAAATATGCATGTAAGTGGAAATAAGGTTATTTATTGGGAGGACATGTGTCCCTTGCTATTCTCATAAGTTGACATCTCAATAACTTCTACTTCTCTCATCCTTTGGGTATATAGCCCCTTCTCTTCACATAAGAGCAACCTTTCAGCCCTACACTCTTTCTTTTTTATTTTGATCGTCCTTGGAGCTTCAGGAGCAAGAGAGGTCAGATATTGAAGCTTGGGTGGCTAATCTACCTTGCTTGAGGAAGATCTTGTGCTAGATCAAAATTTTGGTGGTGATTTCATGGAGATGCCCTCATTCAGTAAGCATTTCCTTCTCTTAATCACGAATTCCCTCTCTAAAATCCCCATCATCTTCTTCTTCATCCTTGGATGTAGACTGTGGACTATCCATGGTGACCTTTTTGAGATGAAACTCCTCTCCACAAAGGCCTGAGACTGTGTTTTGACATGGTGGTAACTAGTGAGAGGATGATTTCATCTCTTTCTCCTTTCTTTCCTTGGTTCAGCCTAGGACTATTTTCCCTCTTTCTTGAACTCCTTTGTGACCATGGCTTTCTTTCTCTTCTGGAGACTATCCCTTGTTCGAAGTTTGAAGCTCGGTTGAAGTTCTTGGAGCTTGAGATATTGGAAGTTTCATTCTCTCAAAAAATAGGCGGGTTATATAACCTTTCTCAACATCTACTATTGGCATATTAAAACTGATCTTATTATTGTTGTTCTAGATCTTAAAAGCATGTTATTTATGATACGATAATGATGAACTTTAGGTTCAATCTTGTAGTATTCTCAAATGGATTATTCTTGTTATAAACCCTAAATCCGTACTACCTGATTTGATTGATGTGTTACTTTAGTTATTCATTTATGGAACAATAATATACCATATATGGTTTTTTTGTTATAGATAACAATAGGTTTTGAAGATGATAACATACATACAAGTATTTGTTTTATCAATGTAAACATAGTCCTTTTGATGATCTTCTTTGACCCATAACTTAGGAACAACTTTGTATGGATCTATTTTGCTTATGTGACAGTTAGTATTCCCTGCTGTTACCCACCTCTTTCAACCATGTTCAGATCTACTATGGTGTTGGTCATGTGGTCGAGACGTCCTTTGGTCTTCCATCATAGTTGACACCCTTGAAGTGGGTGGTTTCGACCGTGACACCCCCCTAAACCTAAGGGTGGTCGTTGTACTGGTAACGTTGTGTTGTTTCATGATCTCCCAGCCTATCTGTCGATGTTGTGACTAAGTTTGGCTAAGATTGATGGGCGAGACACTTGTTCAGCTTGTGTGAGGGATGTAACCAGATAAGGGTAGGATGGTTACGGTCGTAACATAATGGGTTAAGGTTGTAACACCTTGTGATAGTTGGATTGACACACTGCTATATCTCAATCATGATGTACCGTGTGGTGTGAACGTCACAACCCTCCTTGATGGAGTTTTAGTTGTGATGTCCCGTTGCATGCTTCCTAGAGTCACGGCCATGATGCCCTGTCAAGATGATGTTAGGGTCGTAACACCTAGGGTTGAGACAATATGGGAGTGTCTCGGTCGAAACACTTGGTATATGAGGGGTCGAGACATATGTAATGGATGGTTGAGACCATGTGTAGTCTCCACATCATGACATGTGTTATGAGTGGTTGAGACACGTGTGTGGGGGTGGTCGTGACACCTATATATAAGTATGAACATGGTCAATAAATAGTGTAATGTCCTATATAATATGTTGTGATTATGAATGACTAATCATTAACAATAATGATTAATACTATTACTCTCCAATAAAGTGGGAGGTGATGGAATTAGGGTTAGAGGTGGCATGATGTTATGGAGCCCTAATCGACTATATATGAACCCTAACCCTAATCATGTGACAATGTGATGAATGTGCTCTCTTGATTTGAAGATTATTATTATATAATAGTACTTTTCTCTCTTCTACTTGTGTAACACTAACTTGCAGGTGAGACGTATAGCATAGCTATATTAATGCTATGGTGAACCCTATACAATACATGGTGGTGATTATGAGAATTATTGAGTTATGATATGATATTGAATGTACAAGGATCATGTGATTGGGTCTAATGACCTGACAAGTGCCTTTGTAACATCCCAATTTTTTTTCTTTTCTCTTCTAATATCATTTAGGGGTATTAAGAAAACTCATAGAAGTTAAACAATGGATGAAATGGAAATAGTCCCAATTTATAATGTTTTCCTTTGATTAAAGAGAAATAGAATATTTTGTTCCATATGCCTTGAATAACTCACCATTATCTTAATAAGAAAAGAAAAGGGACATAACTCTTTAATTTTCTCTCTCCTACGATAAACCCTTCAAATGTACATAAAAAGATAATGAGTAGGCCTTTGAGGGGACAACCGTTCTCAATCTTCACAAGAACCTGGTCCTTCCTCTTCAACTTCTTTACTCTTCTGTCAAGGATCATCACTGGACCTTCTTCATAAGTCACATCTTCATCAAGCTCAACCTCAACTGGCTGTATCATTGTCCCTGCGTCTGGATGACTTTTCTTCAGCATACTAACATGGAACACTGGATGCAACCTCTACAACTCTGGCGGCAGCTCTAACTTGTAAGCTACCTTTCCAACACGTGTTATTATCGAGTATGACCCCATATACCTGGGTGCCAGTTTGCCTTTCTGGCCAAACCTCAGCACGCCTTTCCAAGGTGAGACCTTGAGATACACTTTGTCTCCCACCTGGAACTCTAAAGGTCGTCGACGATTATCTACGTAAGACTTTTATCTGTCATGTTCCGCCTTCAAGTGTTGTTGTATCAGTCTAATCTTTTCTGTTGTCTGCTACACTAACTCGGGACCCAAAAGTTGATACTCACCAGACTCATACCATCATAAAAGGGATTTGCACTTCCTTCCGTATAGAGCCTCATAAGGAGCCATGTCAATGCTCTGCTCGTAACTATTATTGTAACCAACTCTATCATATTGAGATGCACGTCCCAACTGCCTAGGAACTGCAAAACACATGCTCGGAGAAGATCCTCCAAAGTCTGAATAGTCCTTTCATACTGTCCATCCGTCTATGAGTGGAAGGCAGTGTTGAACCTCAACTACATTCCCAAAGCTTTGTGTAACTATTCCCAGAAATGACTCACGAACTGAGGACCTCTATCAGAGACTATTGTTGTTGGCACAACGTGCAAACGCACTATCTCGTCTACATACACCTGAGCAAGCTTCTCTGCTGTATATGTTGTCTTTACCGATATGAAATGAGCAGATTTTGTGAGCATGTCCACTATTACCCAAATGGAATCATGATTCCTAACTGTCTTAGGTAGACCAACTATGAAATCCATGGTTATATGATCCCATTTCCACTGCGGTATTGGCATGGGTTGCAACGTACCCACCGATTTCTGATGCTCAACTTTAACTTGCTGACACACTGCACACTTAGCCACAAACTCGCCTACATCCTTCTTCAAGCCAGACCACCAATACAGGTCCTTCAGATTGTGATACATCTTGGTGACTCCTGGATGCATAGCATACATCAATGTCTGTGCTTCCTCGAGCACTAGCTTTCTTAGATTATCAACATCGGGAACCACCATCCTACCATGATAGCAAACTAGTCCATCCTCAAACTAATGGAACCCATCACGCTTTTCACTGCTGATCTCTAACCTTATCAACTGCACTGTATCATCCGCCTACTATGTGTCTTTGATCTACTGTCTCAACGTAGGCTTGGCTTGCATCTGTGCCAATAGTCCTGCCAACAAGGAAACTTCCAACTGTACATTCATCTGCCGCAAGGAGACAAACATATCTCGCCTATGGCATACTAAGGAACTCAACTATGCCTTCTTTGTGGGGAGAGAAAAAGACTTTCTGCTAAGTGCATCAGCTACCACATTTGCCTTACGAGGATGATACTCAATGGTGCAATCATAATCATTAATTAGCTCCATCCAACGACGTTGTCACATGTTCAACTCACTTTGTGAGAAGATGTACTTCAGATTCTTATGATCTGTAAAGATCTGACACACTTCCCCATAAAGATAGTGTCTCCAAATCTTTAACACATGGACCACCGCTGCCAACTCCAAATCATGTGTCAGATAGTTCTCCTCATGTCTCTTAAGTTGTCGTGAAGTAAAAGAAACCACATGATCCTCTTGCATCAACACGCAACCTAAGCCTTTCTTGGAAGCATCGCAGAAAATGGCATAGCCATTCCCAGGCTCTGGCAGCACTAGCACTGGAGCACTAGTCAGCTTCTCAATCAAACTTTGGAAAGCTTGCTGACAACGATCATCCCAGACAAAAGGTACATCCTTCCTGGTCAACTTTGTCATCGGCAACTCGATCACACTGAAGTCCTTGATAAACCTCCGATAGTATCCTGTCAAACCCAGAAAACTACGAACTTCTGTTGGCATCTTTGGTTTCTCCCAATCTGCCACTGACTCCACCTTCTTAGGGTCCACTCTGACTCCTTCTACAGATATCACATGACCCAAGAAGGTCACTTCTTTCAACCAAAACTCACATTTACTGAACTTGGCGTATAACTGATGTTGGCAAAGAAGAGTCAACGCTTGTCAAAGATGTTGTTCATGCTCTTGACTATCCCGAATGTAGATCAAGATGTCATCTATGAAAACTACAACAAACTGATCTAGAAACGAACAGAACACCCTATTCATCAGATCCATGAAAGCAGCAGGTGCATTGGTTAGCCGAAACGGCATAACCACAAACTCAAAGTGACCATACCTCGTCCTAAATGCTGACTTTGGTATGTCATCCACCTTAATCCTCAACTGATGATATCCAGACCGTAGATCGATCTTTGAGAACACTGTAGCACCACGCAACTGATCGAACAAATCATCTGTCCTCGACAACGTGTATTTATTCTTGATCGTGACTTTGTTCAACTGCCGGTAATCTATGCACAACCGCATCAACCCGTCCTTCTTCTTAACGAACAGCACTGGAGCACCCCAAGGTGACGTGCTTGGTCGGATGAAACCTTTCTCCAACAACTCCTGTAATTGCTTCTTCAACTCTGCCATCTCTGTTGGAGCCATTCTATACGGTTTCTATGCAACTGGCTGTGTTCCTAGCACCAGATTGATCTCAAAATCAATCTCTCGAGGTGGGGGAACACCGGGGAACTCATCAGGAAACACATCTGCAAACTCTCGGACAACTGTCACCTCCTCAAGGCTAGGACCCTTCACCTTGGTATCCACAACGTGAGCTAAGAATGCCTTACAACCTTACCGCAACAGCTTCTCTGCCACCATCGCTGACACTAGACATGTCGGAAGAATCTTCCTATCTCCTTGGAAGATCCACTTCTCTCCATTGTCATCAAACACTACCTGCTTGGAACCACATTCCAACACAACCTTATACTTTTCTAAGGTATCCATCCCAAGGATCACATCGAATCCATGCATATCAAGTGGTATAAGATCCACTTGTATACTATGTCCTAAGAAAGACAGAACATAAGACGGACACTCCTCTCGAAGCATCGAGGAACCGTCGAGAGGGGTTTCTAACAACAGGTTGTCTTTCTTACAACTAACAGCTAAAAGATAGTTATCAAGCATACTACGTGTGATAAAAGAGTGCGTAGCACCCGGGTCAACCAGAACATATATAAAGCAAGAAGAAGACAAATTAGAATGAAATAACTCCATATGACCTATAACCACTCATGGGTTGACTATCGCCTCCGGCTGACTCATAGCATAGAATCGAGCCGTTGCTTGTTGTCCACGTCCTCTGCTTCCTTGAGCAGACGATTCTACTTGCGACACTTGACCACATCCTCGCCCTCTACTACCACTGGGCTACTATCTGTCTGACCCTTGTTGATTCTGCCTCAGCTGTTGTGTTACTTCAACATCTTTCCTTGGGCAATTTGACCTTAAATTCCCAATCTGTCCACAGTGATAACATGACCTGCCTTCTATCTGCGTCCTATATGGCCCTGTCACTACCACAGAAGCTATAGACGGTGAAGAAACATAACCTCTTCCCTTACTGGGAGACCATTGTGATGGTACACGAGAACTCTGCATTGTGGAAGGTGATGAAAACCTTGGCTTCTTAAAGCCACCAGATCTTGGTCCCTAGAAATGAGCATGCCTTTTCCTGGTCATGGACTCCCTTTTCTCCCTGACAGACCATTCAATCTTGTGGACAGCCTCCACGAACGTGGCAAACTGCTCCTGATTTTCCAAAGCAGCAGCAGGTGTCGACAACTCAACACTCAAACCTTTCTCAAACCACTGATTCACTCATCATCTGTCACCGCCATGTGAGGACAAAACCTGAACAAGTCCATGAACTTGTCTTCATACTCGGTGATGCTCATCGATCCTTGACGTAGACACTCAAATTGGTTGATCTTCTTGTCCATATACGTCTTCGGAAAGTATCTACTAACGAACTCTCACCGGAAAACCTCCCAACTGATCCCCTCATCGGGTCGCTTCTCCTCCTCGATGGCCCACTAGTGGCCAGCACTACCCTTAAGATAGTAGACAGCGTGCTTGACTTTGTCTGCTTCGGGGATGTCGAGGATCCGGAAGGCCTATTCGAGACCTGTCAGCCACAAATCTGCATCCGCTGGATCAACCCTTCTAGCATAATCCGAAGCTCCGACTCGGAGAAGCCACTCAAAGGTCTTTCCAATACCCGATGTTTCACCATGGGGAGCCTGTGCTCTGGGTTGAGGCACTGGCAACCTTTCCACCATGTGATTCATCGTAGCCATCAACTGCCCCATAAGCTGTTGGTAGGTAGGATTTTCGATAATGGTTGGGTCAAGTTGGAGGACCTCAGGCACCCGAACTTCATGTGCCTTCACTCTTGCTCCATCAGATGATGCAGCATCGCTGCTCTTGGCAGCATGTTCTTCATGGTTTCCAGACATCTTTAAGCATTATCTTCCGCTGAGGGCAGAAGGTTATTGTAATAAAATCTAGAAAACTCACAAGAACAGACGAAAACCTAATCCTAGAACCCTGTAGACTCAACAAACCTATAGCTATTGTAAGGACCCTGACCTACGTTTAGGGCTTACCCTGTTTGTTTTGCTTAACCTTGATGGTTTGAGGCTTGCTAATCACCTTTGAGTGGTGATTAGGGTTTGGTTGTGCTTTGTTGAGGGTTGAGGGTGCTACTTGCAATTAACCCAAGTCTAGGGTTTTGGGAGCAAGTTTGTCACCTTGAGAGGTGTTCTTCTCTCTCTTTGCTTCCTCTAGGGTTGAGAGGAAGGCTTGGGCTTGTTGTTTGAGTTCTTTGGACCTTTGTTGAGCTTGTTTGGGCCTTGGAGTCCCTTGTTTGGGCTTGCTTGGGCCTTGTGTCGGCCAAGTAGAGCTTGTGTCGGCCTAGAGTGGGCTTGTGTCGCCCATGGTGCTTGGTCCAACCTTGGTCATGTTTGGAGAATACATGGTGCTCATTTTGGACAAGTGTCTTATGGCTTGCAAGAGAGGTGGCTTGAGTTGGTGGACATGTGTCCCTTGGGTGGACGACACCTAGCAAGGGTTCACCTTGGTTTCTCCTCTTTCCTCATCTATATAGGTTGTCCCTTCCTTAGCTTGAGGTCCCTTTAGTTCCTCTTCTCCTTGTGCACGACACACCCTCTCTTCCCCTTGCTTGGTGGCCGACACACCCTTGAAGAAGGAGCTAAGGTGGCCGACACACCCTTGTGTGAGCAGCTTGGAGGCCGATACACCCTTGGAGTTGAAGGAGTGGAGGTTGACACACCCCTCTTGGAGGAGCTTTGGTGGTCGAAAACCCTTGGAGCTCAAGTGCATCTTCTTCCTTGGAGCTTAAGGCGAGTTTCTTGACTCTAAACCCTAACTACTCTCCTCTCTTTGCATATATGTTTGCTTTAATCTTGCTCTTGCACGTTTGGAGTTGTTCTTTAGCTATCTTGCATGTTGGCCGATCCTTGTGTTCTAGGGTTTAGGAGAGCAACACTCCTTTCTCCCCTTGGTCTAGATGAGTGAGCTTGAGCTCTAATGCCATGAGCAACACCCCTCTTTCCTACCCGATTGAGGTGAGCACATGACTTAGTGACTTGAGAAAGACTCTCCTCTCACCTTGGGCAAGATGGTGAGCTCGTTTAGATGGCTTGAACCTTAGTTGAGATGAGTGGGGAGGTGCTGCCCGATAGCCCTTGCCCTAGTTCTCTCTTGCACGGTTTGAGTGAGTCAAGTTTTCCTTCTGCTCGCCCGGAGGGCTGCTCGCCCAGTGAAGCTCAGTGCTCACTCGCCCGACACACTCTGTTTTGCTCGCTCAGTAACCTGCTCGCCCTGCTTTTACCCTGCACGCCCCTGTGTCGCCCGACAGCTTTGGCTCGTTTGATAGTCTTGCTCGCCCGACACTAGTTGTGTCGCCCAGTGTTGTTGCTCGCTCGGACTCGCCCTGCTCGCTTATGTCTTGGCTCGCCCGGCACGCGTGTCGCTCAATACCTAGCTCTGCTCGCTCGGCCCCAGCCGTGTCGCCCGAGACTACCTTGCTCACCCGGTTCTAGTTGGCTCGCCCGATACTAGTGCACACCCGACATCCTCTGCGCGTGTCGTCCGACAGGGCTGCTCGCCTATGCTTTACCCTACTCGCTCGCTTGCCTTGCACGGTTCAGTACCCGGCTCATTGCTTTGCTCATTTTCTAACCGGCCCGCTCAGTGTGTCTGCTCGCTCGACACATGAGCTGCTCGTCTGCTAGGGATTAGATAGGAATGGGTCTGCCCGGGGTGACTTCTAGTGAGGGTTGTTGACATCTTTGGTGAGGGCACAGCCTGTTATGATGCTCTTATGACGATTCATTTCTTAATAACAAGAATTATGTTCTTGTGGCTAAAGTACATGCGTATTAATGTCACTACTCTATCTCTTTAATGACAATGTGATCTTGAGCATGCATTAGGGTTACTTGATAGTGTGCTTACACGTGTGACCTTGAGATGAGGCATGAATATGATTATTGTTGTCATGATGAGATGACAATGCACTTAACCCTAATTGTCACCCTATGGTAGTAATTGTAGTCTCTTGATTATTCATTTGGTTATTGAATTATGCTAACCATGTTGGTAATGCTTAGCCCAATGAAAGGCTATGAGAATTGGGTAAATGAACACTGTGATGACAGGTGTGTGATGTTCCATGATGATGATGAAAGCCTTGAGAGGCTAAGGTACTATGTGATGAGGGATTGAGATCCCATGGTTGTGTGATGATCCTTGAGATGGATCTGAATGGTTGGTAAGAGGCCAAGTGATAACATGTGATGTGAGATCCTTGTGATGGATCAATGTGATGTAAATTGTAGAAAATACATAATGTTGAGTTATGTTGTTTACCTTTCTATTATATCTTGCATGTTATACAACTTGGTTGAATCTTGCAATCCATCTAAAAGATACTAAGTAATCACAGTGTAATTTATAATGTAGCTTGCCCTGGCCATAGATTCATTACCAGTCAGGATAGGGTGATGATGAAACAGGTTCTCCTGCGGGTTAACCCGGAGCGCATATTTTTGAATATGCGAGGTTTCTCCTAGCCTAAAATAGAGAGGTGAAATGAGTGCAGCTGCGGTTGCAGACTCGGATGTGTGACGAGCATGGTGAACATGGCCCATGGCTCCAGATATGTGATATGTTGAGCATGAATGCATTCATGGCTCCGAGCATGGTGTTTAGACACGTGGCTCAGTTTCTAGTGCCGTGACCTGTACCGAGGCGGACTAGGCAGAGGGTAGCCTGTGGAGCTGACCCTATGGCTTATGACCACTTCAAGCACGAGATTGCGGTCCTACTTTGTGTTCTCATGTACTGACCATGAGGCGGAGAAGGTCTTGGATTCCAG
The DNA here is from genome assembly GCA_963693085.1 of Alisma plantago-aquatica. Lineage (NCBI taxonomy): Eukaryota > Viridiplantae > Streptophyta > Magnoliopsida > Alismatales > Alismataceae > Alisma > Alisma plantago-aquatica. The sequence continues at coordinate 3,690,330 of OY856414.1, forward strand.
CTCTTCCATTAACCTTGTATGGCACCGGCTATGGGCTTCGCAGCCGAAGGTTGGATTTGAACGGTACGATTCATTTCCTCAGGGCATAATAAAACGTAATACAGTCGTTTAGTATGTATTGATAAGACAAATATGAAACATTGGTTGAGGCCTTGTTTGTGTAGTTAACTTTAATTATATTGTAGTTGTTTATTACTCTTTTGTGGTGAGTCTCATATAATCTATCTTGTCAATCATGTTCCATTGGGAAATATAGTGGTTATATGCCCTTTTGATACATCTGGTAAGTCTGAGGATGGCTTGTTACTTATAACTGTTCTTGGTATATTCTTTATCAATAATCTATTGAGATAAGCTTTATCTTATCTGAGGTTTTGTAGTTTTGGCGCAGAGTTATGCCTCCCGCTGGGACAATGTTCAATTGTCTCACTCCGCTAGTTTTCACCCGTTTTAGGTGGTTGAGCTTGTCGTGGTGGTGGTCGCGGAGTTGCGGCCGAGCAGCGAGAAGATCTGTAGAAGGCAAGCTTTGGAGATGATGCTGTTTTGATGTTTTGGTGTAGAGTCTAGAGTCATCCCTGTACTCTCAGGTCCTTGGCGGTGTTTGACGTTGTTTTACGATGTATGACCGATATCGTTTGTATATCCTGCTGCTGGCCGGATGTGGGCCTTTATGTATATAACAGGTGGTGAACTCATGGTTATGACAGGACAACTGTTTCTCTAAGCTGTGGACATGTATCCAGGCTTGTATGGATATGTATATAACATGTTTTCTTGCATGTAATGGACTGGAATGTAATATGTTTCTCATTTTATCAGTTTTCCGCAATCGGTTTTAATTAACCCGTGTTTTTGATTAACTGTGGTTATGGTGATTTCCGCACGTTTTCGCATAACACCTCGTTATCTGTGTGATAATGGGATGTGTTGCCACATGTTTTGGTATCAGAGCTTTAGGTTCGCTGAGTCTACAGGGATCTAGGACTAGGTTGTGTTTGTTCTTATGTGTTTTCTAGATTTTCTCATAGAAATCTTCTGCCCTCAGCGGAAGAAAAGCCAAGATGTCTGGAAACCATAAAGAACTCACTGTTGAGCACAGCGATGATGCATCTGTTGATGGAGCAGTTGGACAGGCACATGAAGATCGGGTGCCTGAGGTCCCCCAACCTGGCCCAGCCATTCTTGAACATCCTGCCTACCAACAGCTTATGGGGCAGATGATGGCTACGATGAATCTCATGGTTGAGCGATTACCAGTGCCTCCTCCGCGAGCACAAGTTCCCCATGGAGAAGCATAGGGTATTGGGAAGACCTTTGAGTGGCTTCGCCGAGTCGGAGCTTCGTAATATGCTGCAACGGCTGATCCAACGGATGCAAATCTATGGCTGACAAGTCTTGAGAAGGCTTTCCGGATCCTTGACATCCCTGAAGCAGACAAAGTAAAGCATGTTGTCTACCTTCTGAAAGGTAGTGCTGGTCACTGGTGGACCATCGAGGAAGAGAAGCGGCCTGGTGAGGTGATCTGTTGGGAAGTGTTTCGACGTGAGTTCGTCGCCAAATACTTTCCCAAGACGTATCTGGATGAGAAGATCCGTCAGTTTGAGAGTTTGCGACAGGGAACGATGAACATCACCGAGTATGAAGCTAAGTTTATGGATCTGTTGAGGTTTTGTCCTCACATGGCGACGATAGACGAGGAACGGATCAGACATTTCGAGAAGGGTCTGAGTGCTGAGCTGACGACACCGGTCTCTGCGTTGGAGAATCGAGAACGGTTCGCTACGTTCATGGAATCTGTTCAGAGGATCGAACATTCTGTTAGGGAGAAGAGAGAGTCTATGGATAAGAAAAGACCTTCTCAGTTTCAGAGTCAGAGGTTTGGTGGCTTCAAGAAGCCCAAGTTTTCGGCACCGGCAGCGATGAGAGGTTCTGGTAGACCGTCTCAGTGGTCTATGAGTGGAGGAAGAGGTTATGTTTCTTTGCCTTCTAAGGCACCAAGTTCGGCTTCTGTGGTGGTGACAGGGCCATCCAGGCCTCGAGATGATGTTAGGACATGTTATGCCTGTGGTCAGACAAGGCATATCAGGTCAAGTTGTCCCTACAACGATGTTGAAGTGACGCAGCAGCCGAGACAGAACCTTCAGGGGTCAGAGAGACCACAACCTAGTGGTGGCAGAGGATGGGGACGCGGTCAAGCGTCTCAGGCTGGATCGTCTGCTCAGGGAAGCAGAGGTCGTGGACAACAAGCAACGACTCGATTCTATGCTATGAATCAGCCAGAGGCGGTAGTCAACCCGCGAGTAGTGACAGGTTAGATGGAGTTATTTCATCCTGATATGTCTTCTTCTTGCTTTATATCTGTTCTGGTTGACCCGGGTGCTACACACTCTTTTATCGCCTATAGTATGCTTGAGAACTGTCGTTTATCTGTTAGCTGTATGAAGGATAGCTTGTTGTTAGAAACCCCTCTTGATGGTTCCTCTTTGCTTCGAGAAGAGTGTCCATCTTGTGTCTTGTCTTTCTCGGGACACCGCATTCAAGTGGATCTCATACCACTTGCTATGCATGGGTTCGATGTTATCCTTGGGATGGATACCTTAGAGAGGTATAAGGTTGTCTTGGACTGTGGTTCCAAGTAGGCAGTGTTTGATGTTGCTGGAGAGAAGTGGATCTTCTAGGGAAATAGGAAGATTCTTCCGACATGTCTGGTATCAGCTATGGTGGCAGATAAGTTGTTATGATAGGGATGTGAGGCATTCCTAGCCCACGTGGTAGACACCGAAGTGGATGCCAAGGCAAAAGGTCTTAGCCTTGAGGAGGTGTCAGTTGTTCGTGAGTTTGCAGACGTGTTCCCTGAGGAGTTTCCTGGTGTTCCCCCACCCCGAGAGATTGATTTCGAGATCAATCTAGTACCAAGAACGCAGCCAGTTGTGCAGACACCGTACAGAATGGCTCCAGTAGAGATGGCAGAGTTGAAGAGGCAGTTATAGGAGTTGCTAGATAAAGGTTTTATCCGACCCAGTACGTCGCCTTGGGGTGCGCCTGTGTTGTTCGTCAAGAAGAAGGACGGTTTGATGCAGTTGTGTATAGACTACCGACAGTTGAACAAGGTCACGATCAAGAACAAGTACCCGTTGCCGAGGATAGATGATCTATTCGATCAGTTGCGTGGTGCTACAGTGTTCTCCAAGATCGATCTACGGTCCGGATATCATCAGTTGAGGATAAAGGCGGATCAGATACCGAAGTCAGCCTTCAGGACAAGGTATGGTCATTATGAGTTTGTGGTTATGCCATTTGGGTTAACCAATGCACCTGCAACCTTCATGGACCTGATGAACAGAGTGTTCCGTCTGTTCTTAGATCAGTTTGTTGTAGTCTTTATAGATGAAATCTTGATCTATAGTTGTTATGACCCGACTCAAAGCTAATATGTAAAGTATCATGATTAGTGCATAATTAAGTTAATTGAGCTAACTTAAGTGCTCATGTGGTGGCTAGTGCATCATCAAGTTGATAAAGTTGAATTAAGTAGATAAGATCCAATTAGTGCATAATTAATATGATTAAGTTAAGTTAAGTGATCACAAATGTAATTAGAGTTTTGATCTATTAAAACAGTCTAATTGGCATGTTTTATGCCTTGGGGTTGTAGAGGATCTCGTACTTAACAAGTTGCAAAAGAAATCAAGTTATTTGGACCTCTGAGGAAAAAGTTACGATGATTTCAATATCTGGGGTAGATTATGCAAAATTTCCCAATTTTTAGCTTTATAATCCTTTTTCCTTCTCTGTATCGTTTATCTTCTTTAGACGATTCTTTTCTTTGGCGGTGCACAGGAGCCAGTTGGGCGACCGATGGAGTAGAGGAGCGGGCGATCTTGGCCTGGCTCCGTTTCTCAGCAGCCCACCTCTCTTCTTCTCTTCTTCTTCCTCCACTCCTTCATTCCTTCCTTCCCCTCTCCTTTTCCTGCCCAACCGCAGCCGGCCAGCTAGGGCGGCGCCCTGTAGCTGCGGCCACCAACAGCAGCTCCAGCTGCAATGGCCGGCTAAGGAATCCCCTTGGGTGCGGCTAACACTTCAAATAGTCAGCCATGACATTGACCTTGAGGCCCAATCTGGAATCCGCAGCTAATAGCTAAGTATTAGCACCCAACCGAGCCTCCTCTCCACCTGTACGTGAGAAGAACAACTGTCTGATTGCAGCAGCAGCCAAGAACATCTTGGGCCACCAACAGTAGGGGAAAAGCTTCCTTGAACTCCGATTTTGAGATCCCGACCTGATTCTGCAGCCCTAGCTGCGATTTGGTTCTCAATCAAGCGTTGCTCCTCAATCAAAGCTTGAGCGTCAAGCTGCTGTAGAGAAGAACCGTAAACAAGATATTATCAAAGGTTGAAGACAACCAAATTCTTCCCAGAATTAGACCCCGAACGCATCCCCGGACGAATCTCGACAGACCAAATCACAGTGAGTAGGATTTCATTTATTTATCATTAATAAACTCAGGCGTTTGAATATTTTCTGTTTTGTGCGCGAATTACATTGATAACATGCGTTATCAGGCGTCAGGCAGCGTTTGGCGTCGCCTGACCTTTTTAGTTCATAAAATGCTTCTAGACTATGATTAAATTTAGCATTTGAACAGTACGGATTGAATAAGTAGATTTATATGGTTCATTGGAACCTAAATTGCTCATTTGAATGTTGAAATTAGAAATTCATGTCTGAAAATGGTATAATTTGGGTATGAACCCAGACAATGAAGATTTCTGATAAATTATCAGATGTATGATTTCAAAGTTGATATGAATAAATAAAATATGCATGAAAACCCTAATTGCATATATCTTTTGACGTTAATATGTGTAAATTGATATTTACATGAAATGACACATTTCTCTGAAATATTACCAGAAATTCTCAAGTATTGTTATTAAATTGTATTGTGATATGTAATTAACTCTTAATTGAGTTAAGTGATGCACGAACCACGATTTGGGTTAATGTGCACGTTTTTTGAGAATTTTAGAGAATTGATAATTTTTGAGTATGATTCTCATATGTGAAGTAAATTTCTTTAATTTGTGCAATAAGATGTTCAATTGCGTAAATTCGCTATGTATGTGCCAAATTGAAATAAGTTGGGTTATTTATGCATTTCTAATTTAACTGAATGCATGGTATGAGAATTTCTCAGAAATTACAATGATTTGAAATATATTGCTCTGTCATATTAGAATGACAGTGTATTGTGATATGATATGAAATCAGTAAATGTGATTTTCCTGTTTAAATGTTTATATGTTAATCAGTTAATAGACTTAGGTTCCCTAACACCGTAGAACCCCTTTGACAAGTCTGCTTCTTAGGGGTGAAACTCGTGTCCAACATCAACGCGTGCGATGTCACGGTGGCACGAGGATGGAAAGACAGTGTTCAACAACAACGCGTGCGATGTCACGGTGGCACTGGAGTAAATAGGGGTTATTCAACAACAATGCGTGCGATGTCACGGTGATAACCCAGACCTCCTGAGCCTATGTACTCAGGTTAGAGGAGGAGTTCAGAGCACTCGATGTAGTGCAGTGAGGCCGATGAGCCTCGAGGCCGATGAGCCTGAAGGCCGATGAGCATGTGGGTCCTGTGGCAGAGCAGGGCTGGCGTCAGACTTAGCATTTCCCGGGTGTGTCGCTAAGTCTTGTACGGTGGGATCGTAGTTTTCTACAGATCTTTATATGCAGGGTACACTGCATATGATTAGGGCATAATAATAATATAAATTGGTACTCATATAGGATCACAGTAAATTAAAGTATTCGAACTTTTGTGCTATTTCTTTATATCTATTTATCTGTTCAAATTATCTGTTATTGCATGGAAATGTGATTATATTCTGCAAATCTGTTATGTTATTAGAACTGCCCTGCTTAGTACTGTACTAATGTTTTATTTCAATTTATAAACCTGATGAGTTGTTTAGTGATAGCTAAGTGGAATGCTATTCACTGAGCGAGTAGGCTCATACCTCTACTCAAAACATTTTCAGGTCATCACCAGCAGCAGGAATCTGAAGGATCCTTTCATCCTAACGCTTAGTCTGTAGAAGGTATATGTAGTTAGTTTAGTTAGAGGTCTCTTAGTCCTTTCCCCTCGGTCCTTGGGACATGGTGTGGGTGAGAGAGAGTGTGTATGTGGAATGTGTATAAAGATGTAAATTAACTGTTATGTTTTACTTTCTGTTAAACAATGTTACATGTTGTAAACTCTGTTTACGTACTCTAGCCAGTTTAGTTGAAATGCTTCCGCAATAGTTTATTATATTTTAGTTTACAGCAATAATCCGGATATCATTACGAGGTTTAAAAAAAAGTTCTCAGTGATTTGTTTAGGTGATAATCCCTCCGTCGCGCCCTAATCTCGTGATTAGTGGTTAGTGTGAGATCGGGGTGTGACATCTTGGTATCATAGCATAGGTTGAGTACATGGTTATTCTAAGTCAAGGTCAGGGGACGATAAGAGACCAATAGGATTAGGACTTAGGTGTCTTCCTTCTAACTACAATTTTATAACAGGAAATGTTCTGTTATAGTATTGCAGATGGCAGAAAGATGATGTGGTCACGCGGATCAAGTTGAGAACTTAAGTTGAGTCATCTGGGATCATTAGAATTGAAAGATAGAATCATAAGTGAGATAAAAAGGAAATGATGTGTCTTTAGCTCTGGGAGGTCTGAGTATTTAGATACCCTGGCCAGGTGTCTGAGTACTTAGATTGACCAGTATCAAGCTACTCTGTCTATTCTTCTCTGGATGCCCTGGCCAGGTATGCAGAGGAAGGATAGGCTAGAGAGAAACCCTAGAAATCTTAGGGTTAAGAAACTGGAAATTAATACAGGAGTAAGAGATTAAACATAGGATGCGATGCAACTCTTGCTTTATATTGCTTATTTGATTGGAAATCATTAGAAATGCTCTTATATGCATGAATTTAGATTTTCAGTTTATAGAACAAATATGGTTCTTTTATATTATGGTTGTGTGTCATGAAGTGATTTATTTATTGTTTTTATTCTTTGTATTAAGTAGACCATAAGTTATGCTTAAATGAGTCTGCCCTAAGTGGATATTCTTTCCACATGTTTGAGATTAATAGGAGTTGGTTAATCCTGAATAGCTCTTGGCTTCAGGACTACAGGTTCGTCATGGTCCGGATGGCAGGATGCGTTACTGAGATCTAATGACTCCTATTAACAGTATAATAAGAGTAGACTCTGGATAATTTAGACTCACATCATAGTAAGAATGTACATACACTAAGATGTTGAGATATAAGAGAAAGATTAGAACAACTAAGAATTAGTTGGAACTGATATCGGAGACCCAACATTGGGACCTCATATGAGCAATCCTTAATTAGAAATAAAGGAACACAATAAGGTTCAGATTAAATTTAATGAACAGGTGAGAAATACCCTTAATGGTACTAATCAATAATGCATAACAAATGCATGGATCCAATACATGATTAGTAAACCCTAGTGGAGGGTGTATCATTGTGAACCCTGGTTGAGGGTGTATCCTTGTGAAACTCTAGTTGAGGGTGTATCATTGCGATTGTTTATAGGCAACTTTATGATAAAGTTATGCCTTAAACTAAGATAAGTCCATATCATGTGAGATAGCTGGACAATTCTAATGTGTGGCCTATGCATTATGTGCTAAGGGTGAGTATTCTGTGATGGAATGCATTAAGAGGGGAAATACCTTAATACAAGATAAAGTTGGTTAACTCAAGAGGGTCTGAATTAATGAGAAACGGGGAACCCTAACCCTAATTTGGGGAAAAGGGAATGATAAGCCCTGTTTGATAGTGAACCCTAATTCCTGGTTAAGGAATGATGGTGTTACTATTGTATCACATGATGTGATGAATATCTTGTATGACTGTTATCATGCCTAATAACCATGCAGGTATGATGAGATGATGAATATAGCCAAGTTTGGGCTGTGACATTTATATAATAAATGTTGATTGGCTTTTTGTGTGTTGATGTTGTTGTTGCTTAATAAAAGTAATAATGTGTACGGATTTTATGAACCATGTGAACAAGTTGTTGCCTAGTGAGAGGTGACAAGATATGAATGGCCTTGTGAGCCATGTGTGATGCTTGGGTAACAAGTATCATGTTTATTTGTAGCATTTGTGTTAATAAGTTATGCTAGAGAACTTGGCTGATGTTACATTTCTGTTATATATCTATAGTTCATTGATGATTATTCATATCTGTTGTATTCATTACAAGTAGATGGATGAACTTATGAGATCTAAAGTTTGATTTCAAACTAAGGAGGCAAAGTCACACCACAATAATGATATGTTGCTGATAAGAACCAAACCCTAGAATGTTTAGAGTTGAAGAAGTTCAAGGGATGTCACTAGTGATTTGACCTTGAATACTAGTATCTTTATAAAACAAGATCATACGATTTTCACTATGAAAGGTAACCTAGCACTAATAAAATCCAGGGTTTAAAGTTAGCTAATCTGGAAGGTAGATACACAATATGAAAATGACTCGGAGAAAAGAGTAAGATATAATTTTGAAATAAATTCTTACAGTAGTAATAATAAGTAGTAGCATAGAATGAGGAGTACTACATGATACATGATCTGGAATTAGTTGTTGTAGTTCATGCTCATAAGACATGACGTTACTATATTTATGGTGAGGTGTGCCAGGTGTTTATAGATCATAGGAGCTTGATATATATCTTTACCCAGAAGGATCTGAATCTTAGACAGCGGAGATGATTAGAATTGATTAAGGATTATGATATAATGATAGATTATCATCCTGGAAAGGTGAATGTAGTAGTTGATGCCTTCAGCAGGAAATCAAGTTCAACAACTGATGCATTCTCTATGGCATGTTTCAAGAGAGACCTGCTAGTAGAAATGCGGAAGTTGAACATAGACTTAGGGGTGATAGAGTAGAGCGGTTTGACTACACAGATGCAAGTCAAGCCTACTTTTTACGATCAGATTAAGGAACTACAGTAGGGTGATAGTAAGTTGCAACAGATCATGCATGACATGACAAAGGAAAAGAGACCAAAGTTTAAGTTTTTAGATGATGATGTGTTGTATCAGCATGACATGTTATGTGTACCTAGAGACAGTGATTTGAAAGAACAGATTCTTGAGGAAGCACATGCGTCGATGTACGCTATGTATCCAGGCAACACTAAGATGTTTAGGAACCTCAAGAAGTTATACTGGTGGTCAGGTATGAAAAAGGATGTAACTGAGTACGTGGCCAGATGTAGTGTGTGCCAGCAGGTTAAGGCTGAGCATCAGAAGCCCACAGGTACTTTGTAATCTTTTCCTATACTAGAATGGAAATGGGAACGTATCACAATGGATTTTGTGATAGGGTTGCCCAGGACACCTAGAGGTTGTAACTCTATATGAATGATTGTGGATAGATTAAATTCGTCTGCTCACTTTCTTCATATCAAGTCAACCTCTGATGTTCTGAAGTTGGCTAAGATATTCGTGGATGAGATAGTCAGGTTGGATGGTATCACAGTTTCTATTATATCAAATAGAGATCCTAAGTTTACATCCAGGTTTTGGAATCAGTTGCATTGTGCTTTGGGCACAAAGTTAAGATTCAATACTGCTTTTCACCCACAGATAGATGGTCAGTCATAAAGGACCATTCAGACTCTGGAGGACATGTTGAGAGCATGTGTCTTGTAATTCAGTGGAATTTGGGAAGAACACTTGAGCCTTATAGAGTTTGCATACAATAATAGTCACCATTCCATTCTTGGTATAACCCCGTATGAAGTTCTATATGGCAGAAAGTGTTAATCACCTCTATGTTGGTATGAGGTAGGTGAAAAGTAGATTCTTGGACCATAGATAGTGGATTTGACCACTGAAAAGATTACTGTGATCAAAGAACAATTAAAAGTTACATAGGACAGGAAGAAGAGTCATGCCGAGAAGAGGCGTTGACCTCTTGAGTTTAAGGTTGGTGATGAAGTGTATCTGAGGGATTCACCATGGAAAGGAGTGCTGAGGTTTGGTAAAATAGGCAAACTGACTTCTAGGTTTATGGGCCATATCCTATTATTGAGAGGAGTGGACCTATAGCCTATAAGCTGGATTTTCCATCTGAGTTGGCTAATTTGCATGATGTGTTTCATGTATCGATGCTGAAGAAATGTTACCCTGATACAGAGAAGATAATGGACCCAGAACCTGCATAGCTTAGATCAGATGTGTCCTATGTAGAGGGACCAATACAGATAGTTCATCGGAGGATCAATGAACTCAAGAATCAAGAGATACCATTAGTAAAAGTTCTATGGAGGAATCATAACCTATAGGGAGCCACATGGGATCTTGAGTCCGGGATGTGTAACAAGTTTCCTTTTCTCTTTTAGGAATTTCGAGATGAAATTCTTATAAGGGAGGGAGATTGTTATGACCCGACTCAAAGCTAATATGTAAAGTATCATGATTAGTGCATAATTAAGTTAATTGAGCTAACTTAAGTGCTCATGTGGTGGTTAGTGCATCATCAAGTTGATAAAGTTGAATTAAGTAGATAAGATCCAATTAGTGCATAATTAATATGATTAAGTTAAGTTAAGTGATCACAAATGTAATTAGAGTTTAGATCTAGTAAAACAGTCTAATTGGCATGTTTTATGCCTTGGGGTTGTAGAGGATCTCGTACTTAACAAGTTGCAAAAGAAATCAAGTTATTTGGACCTCTGAGGAAAAAGTTATGATGATTTCAATATCTGGGGTAGATTATGCAATTTTTCCCAATTTTTAGCTTTATAATCCTTTTTCCTTCTCTGTATCGTTTATCTTCTTTAGACGATTCTTTTCTTTGGCGGCGCACAGGAGCCGCTTGGGCGACCGATGGAGTAGAGGAGCGGGCGATCTTGGCCTGGCTCCGTTTCTCAGCAGCCCACCTCTCTTCTTCTCTTCTTCTTCCTCCACTCCTTCATTCCTTCCTTCCCCTCTCCTTTTCCTGCCCAACAGCGGCCGGCCAGCTAGGGCAGCGCCCTGTAGCTGCGGCCACCAACAGCAGCTCCAGCTGCAACGGCCGGCTAAGGAAGCCCCTTGGGTGCGGCTAACACTTCAAATAGTCAGCCATGACATTGACCTTGAGGCCCAATCTGGAATCCGCAGCTAATAGCTAAGTATTAGCACCCAACCGAGCCTCCTCTCCACCTGTACGTGAGAAGAACAGCTGTCTGATTGCAGCAGCAGCCAAGAACATCTTGGGCCGCCAACAGTAGGGGAAAAGCTTCCTTGAACTCCGATTTTGAGATCCCGGCCTGATTCTGCAGCCCTAGCTGCGATTTGGTTCTCAATCAAGCGTTGCTCCTCAATCAAAGCTTGAGCGTCAAGCTGCTGTAGAGAAGAACCGTAAACAGGATATTATCAAAGGTTGAAGACAACCAAATTCTGCCCGGAATTAGACCCCAAACGCATCCCCGGACAAATCTGGACAGACCAAATCACAGTGAGTAGGATTTCATTTATTTATCATTAATAAACTCAGGCGTTTGAATATTTTCTGTTTTGTGCGCGAATTACGTTGATAACAGGCGTTATCAGGCGTCGGGTAGCGTTTGGCGTCGCCCGACCTTTTTAGTTCATAAAATGCTTCTAGACACTGTTATATGATTAAATTTAGCATTTGAACAGTATGGATTGAATCAGTAGATTTATATGGTTCATTGGAACCTAAATTGCTCATTTGAATGTTGAAATTAGAAATTCATGTCTGAAAATGGTATAATTTGGGTATGAACCCAGACAATGAAGATTTCTGATAAATTATCAGATGTACGATTTCAAAGTTGATATGAATAAATAAAATATGCATGAAAACCCTAATTGCATATATCTTTTGACGTTAATATGTGTAAATTGATATTTACATGAAATGACACATTTCTCTGAAATATTACCAGAAATTCTCAAGTATTGTTATTAAATTATATTGTGATATGTAATTAAATCTTAATTGAGTTAAGTGATGCACGAACCACAATTTGGGTTAATGTGCACGTTTTTCGAGAATTTTAGAGAATTGATAATTTTTGAGTATGATTCTCATATGTGAAGTAAATTTCTTTAATTTGTGCAATAAGATGTTCAATTGCGTAAATTCGCTATGTATGTGCCAAATTGAAATAAGTTGGGTTATTTATGCATTTCTAATTTACCTGAATGCATGGTATGAGAATTTCTCAGAAATTACAATGATTTGAAATATATTGCTCTGTCAGATTAGAATGACAGTGTATTGTGATCTGATATGAAATCAGTAAATGTGATTTTCCTTTTTAAATGTTTATATGTTAATCAGTTAATAGACTTAGGTGCCCTAACACCGTAGAACCCCTTTGACAGGTCTGCTTCTTAGGGGTGAAACTCGTGTCCAACATCAACGCGTGCGATGTCACGGTGGCACGAGGATGGAAAGACAGTGTTCAACAACAACGCGTGCGATGTCACGGTGGCACTGGAGTAAATAGGGGTTATTCAACAACAACGCGTGCGATGTCACGGTGATAACCCAGACCTCCTGAGCCTGTGTACTCAGGTTAGAGGAGGAGTTCAGATCACTCGATGTAGTGCAGTGAGGCCGATGAGCCTCGAGGCCGATGAGCCTGAAGGTCGATGAGCCTGTGGGTCCTGTGGCAGAGCAGGGCTGGCGTCAGACTTAGCATTTCCCGGGTGTGTCGCTAAGTCTTGTACGGTGGGATCGTAGTTCGCTACAGATCTTTATATGCAGGGTACACTGCATATGATTAGGGCATAATAATAATATAAATTGGTACTCATATAGGATCACAGTAAATTAAAGTATTCGAACTTTTGTGCTATTTCTTTATATCTATTTATCTGTTCAAATTATCTGTTATTGCATGGAAATGTGATTATATTCTGCAAATCTGTTATGTTATTAGAACTGCCCTGCTTAGTACTGTACTTATGTTTTATTTCAATTTATAAACCTGATGAGTTGTTTAGTGATAGCTAAGTGAAATGCTATTCACTGAGCGAGTAGGCTCATACCTCTACTCAAAACATTTTTAGGTCATCACCAGCAGCAGGAATCTGAAGGATCCTTTCATCCTAACGCTTAGTCTGTAGAAGGTATATGTAGTTAGTTTAGTTAGAGGTCTCTTAGTCCTTTCCCCTCGGTCCTTGGGACATGGTGTGGGTGAGAGAGAGTGTGTATGTGGAATGTGTATAAAGATGTAAATTAACTGTTATGTTTTACTTTCTGTTAAACAATGTTACATGTTGTAAACTCTGTTTACGTACTCTAGCCAGTTTAGTTGAAATGCTTCCGCAATAGTTTATTATATTTTAGTTTACAGCAATAATCCGGATATCATTACGAGGTTTTAAAAAAAAAGTTCTCTGTGATTTGTTTAGGTGATAATCCCTCCGTCGCGCCCTAATCTCGTGATTAGTGGTTAGTGTGAGATCGGGGTGTGACAATAGTTGGGACAGACTAGAGCATGATCAACATCTTCGTCGAGCGTTGACTCTTCTTCGTCAACATCAGTTGTATGCCAAGTTCAGTAAGTGTGAGTTCTGGCTGGATGAAGTGACCTTCTTGGGCCATGTGATATCCGCTGAAGGAGTCAAGGTAGATTCGAAGAAGGTGGAATCTGTTGCAGATTGGGAACAGCTGAAGACGCCGATAGAAGTTCGTAGTTTCCTTGGTTTAGCAGGATACTACCGGAGGTTTATCAAGGACTTCAGTGTGATCGTGTTACCAATGACGAAGTTGACCAGGAAAGATGTACCTTTTGTTTGGGATGACCAATGTCAGGAAGCTTTCCAGAATCTGAAGGAGAAGCTGACTAGTGCTCCAGTGTTGGTCTTTCCAGAGCCTGGGAAAGGCTATGTTGTTTTCTGTGATGCTTCCAAGAAAGGTTTAGGTTGCGTGTTGATGCAGGGAGATCATGTGGTTTCTTTTGCCTCGTGACAGCTCAAGAAGCATGAGGAGAACTACCCAACTCATGATTTGGAGTTGGCGGCGGTGGTTCATGCGTTAAAGATTTGGAGACACTATCTATATGGGGAAGTGTGTCAGATCTTTACGAATCATAAGAACCTGAAGTATATCTTTACGCAACACGAGTTGAATATGCGACAGTGGCGATGGATGGAGTTGATCAACGACTACGACTGCACTATCGAGTATCATCCTGGTAAGGAGAATGTGGTAGAAGATGTGCTTAGTCGAAAGTCTTCTCTTTCTTCAAAGAAGGCACAGTTAAGTTCCCTGGTTTGCCATAGGAGGGATATGCTTGTTCCTCTACGACAGATGAATGTGCAGATGGAAGTTTCTTCATTATCTGGTCTTTTCGCACAGATGCAAGTCAAGCCTACGTTGAGGAAGCAGATCAAGGATGCACAGCAGACAGATGAGGCGGTACAGTTGATCAGATCAGAGTTTGGCAGCGACAAGCGTGATGGGTTTCATGAGTCTGAGGATGGACTAGTATGCTATCGTGACAGGATGGTGGTTCTAGATGTTGATGATCTGAGGAAGTTGGTGCTTGAGGAAGCACACACGTCGATGTATGCGATGCATCCAGGTGTCACCAAGATGTATCATAGTCTGAAGGACTTGTATTGCTGGCCCAGTTTGAAGAAAGATGTGGCTGAGTTCGTGGAAAGATGTGCAGTTTGTCAGCAAGTGAAGGCTGAGCATCAGAAGCCGGCAGGTACGTTACAACCTTTGTCAATACCACAGTGGAAATGAGATCATATAACCATGGATTTCGTAGTTGGTCTGCCCAAGACAACTAGGAATCATGATTCCATTTGGGTGATAATGGACAGATTGACGAAGTCTGCCCATTTCCTTCCTGTGAAGACAACGTACACAGTAGAGAAGCTCGCTAGAGTGTATGTGGATGAGATAGTTTGTTTGCATGGTGTGCCAGCAACAATAGTTTGTGACAGAGGTCCTTAGTTTACCAGTCGTTTTTGGGGGCAGTTGCACAGAGCGTTGGGAGCGCAGTTGAGGTTCAGTACAACCTTTCATCCACAGACAGATGGACAGTCTGAAAGGACTATTCAGATTGTGGAGGATCTCCTTCGAGCATGTGTTTTGCAGTTCCTAGGCAGATGGGATGTTCATCTGAGTTTGATAGAGTTTTCCTACAACAACGGTTATCAGCGAAGCATCGACATGGCTCCTTATGAGGCTCTGTATGGAAGAAAGTGCAGATCTCCTTTGTGTTGGTATGAGTCTGGTGAGTATCAGCTTTTGGGTCCTGAGTTAGTGCAGCAGACAACAGATAAGATCAAGGTAATACAACAACAGTTGAAAGTGGCACAAGACAGGCAGAAGTCTTATGCAGACAATCGCCGACGACCGTTGGAGTTCCAGGTAGGAGACAAAGTATATCTTAAAGTCTCGCCGTGGAAAGGTGTGCTGAGGTTTGGACGGAAAGGTAAGTTGGCACCCAGATATATGGGGCCTTACCCAGTTATAGCACGTGTTGGAAAGGTAGCTTATGAGATAGAGTTGCCTCCCGAGTTGCACAGGTTACATCCAGTGTTCCATGTCAGTATGTTAAAGAAAAGTCATCCAGATTTAGGTACAGTGATACAGCCAGTTGAGGTTCAGCTTGATGCAGATGTGACCTATGAGGAAGGCCCTGTGGCGATTCTTGACAGAAGGATCAAGAAGCTGAAGAGGAAGGACCTGGTTCTTGTGAAGGTCCTTTGGCTGCATCGTGGCATTGAGGAAGCCATGTGGGAGCTTGAGGAAGAGATGAGGAGGAAGTATCCCTCGCTTTTCTCTTTGGATTTCGGGGACAAAATCCCTTAAAGGGGGTTAGATTGTAAGGACCCTGACCTGCGTTTAGGGCTTATCCTGTTTGTTTTGCTTAACCTTGATGGTTTGAGGCTTGCTAATCACCTTTGAGTGGTGATTAGGGTTTGGTTGTGCTTTGTTGAGGGTTGAGGGTGCTACTTGCAATTAACCCAAGTCTAGGGATTTGGGAGCAAGTTTGTCACCTTGAGAGGTGTTCTTCTCTCTCTTTGCTTCCTCTAGGATTGAGAGGAAGGCTTGGGCTTGTTGTTTGAGTTCTTTGGACCTTTGTTGAGCTTGTTTGGGCCTTGGAGTCCCTTGTTTGGGCTTGCTTGGGCCTTGTGTCGGCCAAGTAGAGCTTGTGTCGGCCTAGAGTGGGCTTGTGTCGCCCATGGTTCTTGGTCCAACCTTGGTCATGTTTGGAGAACACATGGTGCTCATTTTGGACAAGTGTCTTATGGCTTGCAAGAGAGGTGGCTTGAGTTGGTGGAATGGGGTCCCTTGGGTGGACGACACCTAGCAAGGGTTCACCTTGGTTTCTCCTCTTTCCTCATCTATATAGGTTGTCCCTTCCTTAGCTTGAGGTCCCTTTAGTTCCTCTTCCCCTTGTGCACGACACACCCTCTCTTCCCCTAGCTTGGTGGCCGACACACCCTTGAAGAAGGAGCTAAGGTGGCCGACACACCCTTGTGTGAGCAGCTTGGAGGCTGATACACCCTTGGAGTTGAAGGAGTGGAGGTTGACACACCCCTCTTGGAGGAGCTTTGGTGGTCGAAAACCCTTGGAGCTCAAGTGCATCTTCTTCCTTGGAGCTTAAGGTGGGTTGCTTGACTCTAAACCCTAACTACTCTCCTCTCTTTGCATATATGTTTGCTTTAATCTTGCCCTTGCACGTTTGGAGTTGTTCTTTAGCTATCTTGCATGTTGGCCGATCCTTGTGTTCTAGGGTTTAGGAGAGCAACACTCCTTTCTCCCCTTGGTCTAGATGAGTGAGCTTGAGCTCTAATGCCATGAGCAACACCCCTCTTTCCTACCCGATTGAGGTGAGCACATGACTTAGTGACTTGAGTAAGACTCTCCTCTCACCTTGGGCAAGATGGTGAGCTCGTTCAGATGGCTTGAACCTTAGTTGAGATGTGTGGGGAGGTGCTGCCCGATAGCCCTTGCCCTAGTTCTCTCTTGCACGGTTTGAGTGAGTCAAGTTTTCCTTCTGCTCGCCCGGAGGGCTGCTCGCCCAGTGAAGCTCAGTCTCACTCGCCTGACACACTCTGTTTTGCTCGCTCAGTAACCCTGCTCGCCCTGCTTTTACCCTGCACGCCCCTGTGTCGCCCGATAGCTTTGGCTCGTTTGATAGTCTTGCTCGCCCGACACTAGCTGTGTCGCCCAGTGTTGTTGCTCGCTCGGACTCGCCCTGCTCGCTTATGTCTTGGCTCGCCCGACACACATGTCGCTCAATACCTAGCTCTGCTCACTCGGCCCCAGCCGTGTTGCCCGAGACTACCTTGCTCACCCGGTTCTAGTTGGCTCGCCCGATACTAGTGCACACCCGACATCCTCTGTGCGTGTCGCCCGACAGGGCTGCTCGCCTATGCTTTACCCTGCTCGCTCGCTTGCCTTGCACGGTTCAGTACCTGGCTCATTGCTTTGCTCGTTTGCTAACCGGCCCGCTCAGTGTGTCTGCTCGCCCGACACATGAGCCGCTCGCCCGCTAGGGATTAGATAGGAATGGGTCTGCCCGGGGTGACTTCTAGTGAGGGTTGTTGACATCTTTGGTGAGGGCACGACCTGTTATGATGCTCTTATGACGATTCATTGCTTAATAATGAGAATTATGTTCTTGTGGCTAAACTACATGCGTATTAATGTCACTACTCTATCTCTTTAATGATAATGTGATCTTGAGCATGCATTAGGGTTACTTGATAGTGTGCTTACACGTGTGACCTTGAGATGAGGCATGAATATGATTATTGTTGTCATGATGAGATGACAATGCACTTAACCCTAATTGTCACCCTATGGTAGTAATTGTAGTCTCTTGATTATTCATCTGGTTATTGAATTATGCTAACCATGCAGATAATGCTTAGCCCAATGAAAGGCTATGAGAATTGGGTAAATGAACACTGTGATGACAGGTGTGTGATGTTCCATGATGATGATGAAAGCCTTGAGAGGCTAAGGTACTATGTGATGAGGGATTGAGATCCCATGGTTGTGTGATGATCCTTGAGATGGATCTGAATGGTTGGCAAGAGGCCAAGTGATAACATGTGATGTGAGATCCTTGTGATGGATCAGTGTGATGTAAATTGTAGAAAATGCATAATATTGAGTTATTTTGTTTACCTTTCTATTATATCTTGCATGTTATACAACTTGGTTGAATCTTGCAATCCATCTAAAAGATACTAAGTAATAATAGTGTAATTTATAATGTAGCTTGCCCTGGCCATAGATTCATCACCAGTCAAGATAGGGTGATGATGAAACTGGTTCTCCTGTGGGTTAACCCGGAGTGCATATTTTTGAATATGCGAGGTTTCTCCTAGCCGAAAATAGAGAGGTGAAATGAGTGCAGCTGCGGTTGCAGACTCGGATGTGTGACGAGCATGGTGAACATGGCCCATGGCTCCAGATATGTGATATGTTGAGCATGAATGCGTTCATGGCTCCGAGCACGGTGTTTAGACACGTGGCTCAGTTTCTAGTGCCGTGACCTGTACCGAGGCAGACTAGGTAGAGGGTAGCCTGTGGAGCTGACCCTGTGGCTTATGACCACTTCAAGCACGAGACTGCGGTCCTGCTTTGCGTTCTCATGTACTGACCATGAGGCGGAGAAGGTCTTGGATTCCAGCTCTTCCATTGACCTTGTATGGCACCGGCTATGGGCTTCGCAGCCGAAGGTTGGACTTGAACGATACGGTTCATTTCCTCAGGGCATAATAAAACGTAATACAGCCGTTTAGTATGTATTGATAAGACAAATACGAAACATTGGTTGAGGCCTTGTTTGTGTAGTTAACTTTAATTATATTGTAGTTGTTTATTACTCTTTTGTGATGAGTCTCATATAATCTATCTTGTCAATCATGTTCCATTGGGAAATATAGTGGTTATATGCCCTTTTGATACAGCTGGTAAGTCTGAGGATGGCTTGTTACTTATAACTATTCTTGTTATATTCTTTATCAATAATCTGTTGAGATAAGCTTTATCTTATCCGAGGTTTTGTAGTTTTGGCGCGGAGTTATGCCTCCCGCTGGGACAATGTTCAATTGTCTCACTCCGCTAGTTTTCACCCTTTTTAGGTGGTCGAGCTTGTCGTGGTGGTGGTCGCGGAGTTGCGGCCGAGCAGCGAGAAGATCTGTAGAAGGAAAGCTTTGGAGATGCTGCTGTTTTGATGTAGAGTCTAGAGTCATCCCTGTACTCTCAGGTCCTTGGCGGTGTTTGACGTTGTTTTACGATGTACGACCGATATCGTTTGTATATCCTGCTGCTGGCCGGATGTGGGCCTTTATGTATATAACAGGTGGTGAACTCATGGTTATGACAGGACAGCTGTTGCTCTAAGCTGTGGACATGTATCCAGGCTTGTATGGATATATATGTAACATGTTTTCTTGTAGGATATGGACTGGAATGTAATATGTTTATCAGTTTTCAGCAATCGGTTTTAATTAACCCGTGTTTTTGATTAACTGTGGTTATGGTGATTTCCGCACGTTTTCACGTAACACCTCATTATCTGTGTGATAATGGGATGTGTTGCCACAGCTATGATACCAAACTATCTAATTGTGACACCACACCATCACACAGATAGTGAGATGATACGTGAAAACGTGCGGAACCTCATCTTACCTAAAACATGGGTTAATTAAAACTGATTGCGGAAAGCATACACAAGAGAACTTTTGCATCCAGATCCTGCAAAGAAAGCATGTTATAAAAATATTTATAGGCTTTGATATATGTTCACAGCTTATCGGAACTAGTTGTACCGTCAGCACCAGAGTTCATCACCTGTTTATACATATGGCCAACAATAGGATAAACCAAAATTACAACAGCTAGTCATCATGAAACGTCATCGAACACCTCCGAGAACCTGAGAGTATAGGGATGACTCTAGGACTCTACTACAAAACCATCAAAACAACATCATGTCCATCTCTTGCCTTCTACTGCTCTTCTTACCACTCGGGCGCAACCTCACGACCACCACCACGTCTAGAGTGCTCACCTAAAAAGGGTGCAAACCAGCGGGGTGAGACACACAGTTCCAGCAAGAAACATAACTCCCCGCCGAAACTATAAAACCTCAGAAGGTTAAAGCAATAACAACAGTTAACTGATAAAGCGTATAATAAGAGCAGCATACTGAGCAAGGCTCTATTATTACCGTCAATCTTACCATGATATCCAGGAGGCATATAACCAAGTATTTCTTTGTGGAACATGATTGACAAGATAAGCTTTATAAGAACTTATCACAAAATATAAGGATCGTACACATATCTGCAAGGTATAACCAGATCAGCTATATAAGCAAGGCCTCAATCAATGTTCTGTGTTTTGCTCTAAGCAAGATATACTATTCGGCTGGATTACGTTTTATTATGCCCGGAGGAAGTGAGCCTTCCCTGCTCAAATCCAACCATTGGCTGTGAAGCCCAATCCGGTTCCATACAAGGTCTAAGGAGATCCGGACTCCATAACCTCACCTTCTCATGGTCAGTACACGAATTGTAAGGACCCTGACCTGTGTTTAGGGCTTGCCCTATTTGTTTTTCTTAACCTTGATGGTTTGAGGCTTGCTAATCACCTTTGAGTGGTGATTAGGGTTTGGTTGTGCTTTGTTGAGGGTTGAGGGTGCTACTTGCAATTAACCCAAGTCTAGGGTTTTGGGAGCAAGTTTGTCACTTCGAGAGGTGTTCTTCTCTCTCTTTGCTTCCTCTAGGGTTGAGAGGAAGGCTTGGGCTTGTTGTTTGAGTTCTTTGGACCTTTGTTGAGCTTGTTTGGGCCTTGGAGTCCCTTGTTTGGGCATGCTTGGGCCTTGTGTCGGCCAAGTAGAGCTTGTGTCGGCCTAGAGTGGGCTTGTGTCGCCCATGGTGCTTGGTCCAACCTTGGTCATGTTTGGAGAATACATGGTGCTCATTTTGGACAAGTGTCTTATGGCTTGCAAGAGAGGTGGCTTGAGTTGGTGGACATGTGTCCCTTCGGTGGACGACACCTAGCAAGGGTTCACCTTGGTTTCTCCTCCTTCCTCATCTATATAGGTTGTCCCTTCCTTAGCTTGAGGTCCCTTTTAGTTCCTCTTCTCCTTGTGCACGACACACCCTCTCTTCCCCTTGCTTGGTGGCCGACACACCCTTGAAGAAGGAGCTAAGGTGGCCGACACACCCTTGTGTGAGCAGCTTGGAGGCCGATACACCCTTGGAGTTGAAGGAGTGGAGGTCGACACACCCCTCTTGGAGGAGCTTTGGTGGTCGACAACCCTTGGAGCTCAAGTACATCCTCTTCCTTGGAGCTTAAGGCGGGTTGCTTGACTCTAAACCCTAACTACTCTCCTCTCTTTGCATATATGTTTGCTTTAATCTTGCCCTTGAACGTTTGGAGTTGTTCTTTAGCTATCTTGCATGTTGGCCGATCCTTGTATTCTAGGGTTTAGGAGAGCAACACTCCTTTCTCCCCTTGGTCTAGATGAGTGAGCTTGAGCTCTAATGCCATGAGCAACACCCCTCTTTCCTACCTGATTGAGGTGAGCACATGACTTAGTGACTTGAGCAAGACTCTCCTCTCACCTTGGGCAATATGGTGAGCTCGTTTAGATGGCTTGAACCTTAGTTGAGATGTATGGGGAGGTGCTGCCCGATAGTCCTTGCCCTAGTTCTCTCTTGCACGGTTTGAGTGAGTTAAGTTTTCCTTCTGCTCGCCCGGAGGGCTGCTCACCCAGTGAAGCTCAGTGCTCACTCGCCCGACACAGTCTGTTTTGCTCGCTCAGTAACCCTGCTCGCCCTACTTTTACCCTGCACGCCCCTGTGTCGCCCGGTAGCTTTGGCTCGTTTGATAGTCTTGCTCGCCCGACACTAGCTGTGTCGCCCAGTGTTGTTGCTCGCTCGGACTCACCTTGCTCGCTTATGTCTTGGCTCGCCCGGCACGCGTGTTGCTCAATACCTAGCTCTGCTCGCTAGGCCCCAGCCGTGTCGCCCGAGACTACCTTGCTCACCCGGTTCTAGTTGGCTCACCCGATACTAGTGCACGCCGGACATCCTCTGCGCGTGTCGCTCGACAGGGCTGCTCGCCTATGATTTACCCTGCTCGCTCGCTTGCCTTGCACGGTTCAGTACCCGGCTCATTGCTTTGCTCGTTTGCTAACCGGTCCGCTCAGTGTGTCTGCTCACTCGACACATGAGCTGCTCGCCCGCTAGGGATTAGATAGGAATGGGTCTGCCCAGGGTGACTTCTAGTGAGGGTTGTTGACATCTTTGGTAAGGGCACGGCCTGTTATGATGCTCTTATGACGATTCATTGCTTAATAATGAGAATTATGTTCTTGTGGCTAAAGTACATGTGTATTAATGTCACTAATCTATCTCTTTAATGACAATGTGATCTTGAGCATGCATTAGGGTTACTTGATAGTGTGCTTACACGTGCGACCTTGAGATGAGGCATGAATATGATTATTGTTGTCATGATGAGCTGACAATGCACTTAACCCTAATTGTCACCCTATGGTAGTAATTGTAGTCTCTTGATTATTCATCTGGTTATTGAATTATGCTAACCATGCAGGTAATGCTTAGCCCAATGAAAGGCTATGCGAATAGGGTAAATGAACACTGTGATGACAGGTGTGTGATGTTCCATGATGATGATGAAAGCCTTGAGAGGCTAAGGTACTATGTGATGAGGGATTGATATCCCATGGTTGTGTGATGATCCTTGAGATGGATCTGAATGGTTGGCAAGAGGCCAAGTGATAACATGTGATGTGAGATCCTTGTGATGGATCAGTGTGATGTAAATTGTAGAAAATGCATAATGTTGAGTTATGTTGTTTACCTTTCTATTATATCTTGAATGTTATACAACTTGGTTGAATCTTGCAATCCATCTACAAGATACTAAGTAATCACAGTGTAATTTATAATGTAGCTTGCCCTGGCCATAGATTCATCACCAGTCAGGATAGGGTGATGATGAAACGGGTTCTCCTGCGGGTTAACCCGGAGTGCATATTTTTGAATATGCGAGGTTTCTCCTAGCCTAAAATAGAGAGGTGAAATGAGTGCAGCTGCGGTTGCAGACTCAGATGTGTGACGAGCATGGTGAACATGGCCCATGGCTCCAGATATGTGATATGTTGAGCATGAATGCGTTCATGGCTCTGAGCATGGTGTTTAGACACGTGGCTCAGTTTTTAGTGACGTGACCTGTACCGAGGCGGACTAGGTAGAGGGTAGCCTGTGGAGCTGACCCTGTGGCTTATGACCACTTCAAGCATGAGACTGCGGTCCTGCTTTGTGTTCTCATGTACTGACCATGAGGCGGAGAAGGTCTTGGATTCCGGCTCTTCCATTGACCTTGTATGGCACCGGCTATGGGCTTCGCAGCCGAAGGTTGGATTTGAACGGTACAGTTCATTTCCTCAGGGCATAATAAAACGTAATACAACCGTTTAGTATGTATTGATAAGACAAATACGAAACATTGGTTGAGGCCTTGTTTGTGTAGTTAACTTTAATTATATTGTAGTTGTTTATTACTCTTTTGTGGTGAGTCTCATATAATCTATCTTGTCAATCATGTTCCATTGGGAAATATAGTGGTTATATGCCCTTTTGATACAGCTGGTAAGTCTGAGGATGACTTGTTACTTATAACTGTTCTTGTTATATTCTTTATCAATAATCTGCTGAGATAAGCTTTATCTTATCTGAGGTTTTATAGTTTTGGCGCGGAGTTATGCCTCCCGCTGGGACAATGTTCAATTGTCTCACTCCGCTAGTTTTCACCCTTTTTAGGTGGTCGAGCTTGTCGTGGTGGTGGTCGCGGAGTTCGGCCGAGCAGCGAGAAGATCTGTAGAAGGCAAGCTTTGGAGATGCTGCTGTTTTGATGTTTTGATGTAGAGTCTAGAGTCATCCCTGTACTCTCAGGTCCTTGGCGGTGTTTGACGTTGTTTTACGATGTACGACTGATATCGTTTGTATGTCCTGCTGCTGGCCGGATGTGGGCCTTTATGTATGTAACAGGTGGTGAACTCATGGTTATGACAGGACAGCTGTTGCTCTAAGCTGTGGACATGTATCCAGGCTTGTATGGATATATATGTAACATGTTTTCTTGCAGGATATGGACTGGAATGTAATATGTTTCTCAGTTTATCAGTTTTCCGCAATCGGTTTTAATTAACCCGTGTTTTTGATTAACTGTGGTTATGGTGATTTCTGCACATTTTCGCGTAACACCTCGTTATCTGTGTGATAATGGGATGTGTTGCCACAACTATGATACCAAACTAACTAATTGTGACACCACACCATCACACAGATAGTGAGATGATACGCAAAAATGTGCGGAACCTCATCTTACCTAAAACATGGGTTAATTAAAACTGATTGCGGAAAGCATACACAAGAGAACTTTTGCATCAAGATCCTGCAAAGAAAGCATGTTATAAAAATATTTATAGGCTTTGATATATGTTCACAGCTTATCGGAACCAGTTGTACCGTCAGCACCAGAGTTCATCACCTATTTATACATAGGGCCAACAATAGGATAAACCAAAATTACAATAGCTAATCATCGTGAAACGTCATCGAACACCTCCGAGAACCTGAGAGTATAGGGATGACTCTAGGACACTACTACAAAACCATCAAAACAACAACATGTCCATCTCTTTCCTTCTAATGCTCTTCTTACTACTCGGCCGCAACCTCACGACCACCACCACGTCTAGAGCGCTCACCTAAAAAGGGTGCAAACCAGCGGGGTGAGACACACAGTCCCAGCAAGAAACATAACTCCCCGCCGAAACTATAAAACCTCAGAAGGTTAAAGCAATAACAACAGTTAACTGATAAAGCGTATAACAAGAGCAGCATACTGAGCAAATTTATTATTACTGTCAATCTTACCATGATATCCAGGAGGCATATAACCAAGTATTTCTTTGTGGAACATGATTGACAAGATAAGCTTTATAAGAACTTATCACAAAATATAAGGATCGTATACATAACTGTAAGGTATAACCAGATCAGCTATATAAGCAAGGCCTCAATCAATGTTCTGTGTTTTGCTCTAAGCAAGATATACTATTCGGCTGGATTACGTTTTACTATGCCTGGAGGAAGTGAGCCTTCCCTGCTCAAATCCAACCATTGGCTGTGAAGCCCAATCCGGTTCCATACAAGGTCTAAGGAGATCCGGACTCCTTGACCTCACCTTCTCATGGTCAGTACACGAATTGTAAGGACCCTAACCTGCGTTTAGGGATTACCCTGTTTGTTTTTCTTAACCTTGATGGTTTGAGGCTTGCTAATCACCTTTGAGTGGTGATTAGGGTTTGGTTGTGCTTTGTTGAGGGTTGAGGGTGCTACTTGCAATTAACCCAAGTCTAGGGTTTTGGGAGCAAGTTTGTCACCTCGAGAGGTGTTCTTCTCTCTCTTTGCTTCCTCTAGGGTTGAGAGGAAGGCTTGGGCTTGTTGTTTGAGTTCTTTGGACCTTTGTTGAGCTTGTTTGGGCCTTGGAGTCCCTTGTTTGGGCTTGCTTGGGCCTTGTGTCGGCCAAGTAGAGCTTGTGTCGACCTAGAGTGGGCTTGTGTCACCCATGGTGCTTGGTCCAACCTTGGTCATGTTTGGAGAACACATGGTGCTCATTTTGGACAAGTGTCTTATGGCTTGCAAGAGAGGTGGCTTGAGTTGGTGGACATGTGTCCCTTGGGTGGACGACACCTAGCAAGGGTTCACCTTGGTTTCTCCTCCTTCCTCATCTATATAGGTTGTCCCTTCCTTAGCTTGAGGTCCCTTTTAGTTCCTCTTCTCCTTGTGCACGACACACCCTCTCTTCCTCTTGCTTGGTGGCAGACACACCCTTGAAGAAGGAGCTAAGGTGGCCGACACACCCTTGTGTGAGCAGCTTGGAGGCCGATACACCCTTGGAGTTGAAGGAGTGGAGGTCGACACACCCCTCATGGAGGAGCTTTGGTGGTCGACAACCCTTAGAGCTCAAGTACATCTTCTTCCTTGGAGCTTAAGGTGGGTTGCTTGACTGTAAACCCTAACTACTCTCCTCTCTTTGCATATATGTTTGCTTTAATCTTGCCCTTGCACGTTTGGAGTTGTTCCTTAGCTATCTTGCATGATTGGACGATCCTTGTGTTCTAGGGTTTAGGAGAGCAACACTCCTTTCTCCCCTTGGTCTAGATGAGTGAGCTTGAGCTCTAATGCCATGAGAAACACCCCTCTTTCCTACCCGATTGAGGTGAGCACATGACTTAGTGACTTGAGCAAGACTCTCCTCTCACCTTGGGCAAGATGGTGAGCTCATTTAGATGGCTTGAACCTTAGTTGAGATGTGTGGGGAGGTGATGCCCGATAGCCCTTGCCCTAGTTCTCTCTTGCACGATTTGAGTGAGTCAAGTTTTCCTTCTGCTCGCCCGGAGGGCTGCTCGCCCAGTGAAGCTCAGTGCTCACTCGCCTGACACACTCTGTTTTGCTCGCTCAGTAACCGTGCTCGCCCTGCTTTTACCCTGCACGCCCCTGTGTCGCCCGACAGCTTTGGCTCGTTTGATAGTCTTGCTCGCCCGACACTAGCTGTGTCGCCCAGTGTTGTTGCTCGTGCGGACTCGCCCTGCTCGCTTATGTCTTGGCTCGCCCGGCACGCGTGTCGCTCAATACCTAGCTCTGCTCGCTCGGCCCCAGCCGTGTCGCCCGAGACTACCTTGCTCACCCGGTTCTAGTTGGCTCACCGGATACTAGTGCATGCCTGACATCCTCTGCGTGTCGCCCAACAGGGCTGCTCACCTATGCTTTACCCTGCTCGCTCGCTTGCCTTGCACGGTTCAGTACCCGGCTCATTGCTTTGCTCGTTTGCTAACCGGCCCACTCAGTGTGTCTGCTCGCCCGACACATGAGATGCTCGCCCGCTAGGGATTAGATAGGAATGGGTCTGCCCGGGGTGACTTCTAGTGAGGGTTGTTGACATCTTTGGTGAGGGCACGACCTGTTATGATGCTCTTATGACGATTCATTGCTTAATAACAAGAATTATGTTCTTGTGGCTAAACTACATGCGTATTAATGTCACTACTCTATCCCTTTAATGACAATGTGATCTTGAGCATGCATTAGGGTTACTTGATAGTGTGCTTACACGTGTGACCTTGAGATGAGGCATGAGTATGATTATTCTTGTCATGATGAGCTGGCAATGCACTTAACCCTAATTGTCACCCTATGGTAGTAATTGTAGTCTCTTGATTATTCATCTGGTTATTGAATTATGCTAACCATGCAGGTAATGCTTAGCCCAATGAAAGGCTATGAGAATTGGGTAAATGAACACTGTGATGACAGGTGTGTGATGTTCCATTATGATGATGAAAGCCTTGAGAGGCTAAGGTACTATGTGATGAGGGATTGAGATCCCATGGTTGTGTGATGATCCTTGAGATGGATCTGGATGGTTGGCAAGAGGCCAAGTGATAACAAGTGATGTGAGATCCTTGTGATGGATCAGTGTGATGTAAATTGTAGAAAATGCATAATGTTGAGTTATGTTGTTTACCTTTCTATTATATCTTGCATGTTATACAACTTGGTTGAATCTTGCAATCCATCTAAAAGATACTAAGTAATCACAGTGTAATTTATAATGTATCTTTCCCTGGCCATAGATTCATCACCAGTCAGGATAGGGTGATGATGAAATGGGTTCTCCTGCAGGTTAACCCGGAGTGCATATTTTTGAATATGCGAGGTTTCTCCTAGCCTAAAATAGAGATGTGAAATGAGTGCAGCTGCGGTTGCAGACTCGGATGTGTGACGAGCATGGTGAACATGGCCCATGGCTCCAGATATGTGATATGTTGAGCATGAATGTGTTCATGGCTCCGAGCACAGTGTTTAGACACGTGGCTCAGTTTCTAGTGCCGTGACCTGTACCAAGGCAGACTAGGCAGAGGGTAGCCTGTGGAGATGACCTTGTGGCTTATGACCACTTCAAGCACGAGACTGCGGTCCTGCTTTGTGTTCTCATGTACTGACCATGAGGCGGAGAAGGTCTTGGATTCCGGCTCTTCCATTGACCTTGTATGGCACCGGCTATGGGCTTCACAGCCGAAGGTTGGATTTGAACGATACGGTTCATTTCCTCAGGGCATAATAAAACATAATACAGTCGTTTAGTATGTATTGATAAGACAAATACGAAACATTGGTTGAGGCCTTATTTGTGTAGTTAACTTTAATTATATTGTAGTTTTTTATTACTCTTTTGTGGTGAGCCTCATATAATCTATCTAGTCAATCATGTTCCATTGGGAAATAGAGTGGTTATATGCCCTTTTGATACAACTGGTAAGTCTGAGGATGGCTTGTTACTTATAACTGTTCTTGTTATATTCTTTATCAATAATCTGCTGAGATAAGCTTTATCTTATATGAGGTTTTGTAGTTTTGGCGCGGAGTTATGCCTCCCGCTGGGACAATGCTCAATTGTCTCACTCCGCTAGTTTTCACCCTTTTTAGGTGGTCGAGCTTGTCGTGGTGGTGGTCGCAGAGATGCGGCCGAGCAGCGAGAAGATCTGTAGAAGGCAAGCTTTGGAGATGCTGCTGTTTTGATGTTTTGGTGTAGAGTCTAGAGTCATCCCTGTACTCTCAGGTCCTTGGCGGTGTTTGACGTTGTTTTACGATGTACGACCGATATCGTTTGTATATCCTGCTGCTGGCCGGATGTGGGCCTTTATGTATATAACAGGTGATGAACTCATGGTTATGACAGGACACTTGTTGCGCTAAGCTGTGGACATGTATCCAGGCTTGTATGGATATGTATATAACATGTTTTCTTGCAGGATATGGACTGGAATGTAATAGGTTTCACAGTTTATCAGTTTTCCGCAATCGGTTTTAATTAACCCGTGTTTTTTATTAACTGTGGTTATGGTGATTTCCGCATGTTTTTGCGTAACACCTCGTTATCTGTGTGATAATGGGATGTGTTGCCACAAGTTTGGTATCAGAGCTTTAGGTTCGCTGAGTCTGCAGGGATCTAGGACTAGGTTGTGTTTGTACTTATGTGTTTTCCAGCTTTTCTCATAGAAATCTTCTGCCCTCAGTGGAAGAAAAGCCAAGATGTCTAGAAACCATGAAGAACTCGCTGCTGAGCACAGCGATGCTGCATCTGTTGATGGAGCAGTTGGACAGGCATATGAAGATCGGGTGCCTGAGGTCCCCCAACCTGACCCAGCCATTCTTGAACATCCTGCCTACCAATAGCTTATGGGGCAGATGATGGCTACGATGAATCTCATGGTTGAGCGATTACCAGTGCCTCCTCTGCGAGAACATGTTCCCCTGGAGAAGCATCGGGTATTGGGAAGTCCTTTGAGCGGCTTCGCCGAGTCGAAGCTTCGGAATATGCTGGAACGGCTGATCCACCGGATGCAGATCTGTGGCTGACAAGTCTTAAGAAGGCTTTCCGGATCCTCGACATCCCTGAAGCAGACAAAGTAAAGCATGTTGTCTACCTTCTGAAAGGTAGTGCTGGTCACTGGTGGACCATCAAGGAAGAGAAGCGGCCTAGTGAGGAGATCTGTTGAGAAGTGTTTCGACGCGAGTTCGTCGCCAAATACTTTCCCAAGACGTATATGGATGAGAAGATCCGTCAGTTCGAGAGTTTGCGACAGGGAACGATGAACATCACCGAGTATGAAGCTAAGTTTATGGATCTGTTGAGGTTTTGTCCTCACATGGAGACGACAGGCGAGGAACGGATCAGACGTTTCAAGAAGGGTCTGAGTGCTGAGCTGACGACACCGGTCTCTGTATTGGAGAATCGAGAACGGTTCGCTACGTTCGTGGAATCTGTTCGGAGGATCGAACGTTCTGTTAGGGAGAAGAGAGAGTCTATGGCTAAGAAAAGACCTTCTCAGTTCCAGAGTCAGAGGTTTGGTGGCTTCAAGAAGCCCAGGTTTTCGGCACCAGTAGCGATGAGAGGTTCTGGTAGACCGTCTCAGTGGTCTATGAGTAGAGGAAGTGGTTATGTTTCTTCGCCTTCTAAGGCACCGTGTTTGACTTCTGTGGCAGTGACAGGGCCATCTAGGCCTCGAGATGATGTTAGGACATGTTATGCCTGTGGTCAGACAGGGCATATCAGGTCAAGTTGTCCCTACAACGATGTTGAAGTGATGCAGCAGCCGAGACAGAACCTTCAGGGGTCAGAGAGACCACAGCCCAGTGGTGGTAGAGGATGGGGACGCGGTCAAGCGTCTCAGGCTGGATCGTCTGCTCAGGGAAGCAGAGGTCGTGGACAGCAAGCAACGGCTCGATTCTACGCTATGAATCAGCCAGAGGCGGTAGTCAACCCGCGAGTAGTGACAGGTCAGATGGAGTTATTTCATCCTGATATGTCTTCTTCTTGCTTTATATCTGTTCTGGTTGACCCGGGTGCTACACACTCTTTTATTGCCTATAGTATGCTTGAGAACTGTCGTTTACCTGTTAGCTGTAAGAAGGATAGCTTGTTGTTAGAAACCCCTCTTGATGGTTCCTCTTTTCTTCGAGAAGAGTGTCCATCTTGTGTCTTGTCTTTCTCGGGACACCGCATTCAAGTGGATCTCATACCACTTGCTATGCATGGGTTCGATGTTATCCTTGGGATGGATACCTTAGAGAGGTATAAGGTTGTCTTGGACTGTGGTTCCAAGCAGGCAGTGTTTGATGTTGCTAGAGAGGAGTGGATCTTCTAGGGAGATAGGAAGATTGTTCCAACATGTCTGGTATCAGCTATGGTGGCAGATAAGTTGTTACGACAGGGATGTGAGGCGTTCCTAGCCCACGTGGTAGATACCGAAGTGGATGCCAAGGCAAAAGGTCTTAGCCTTGAGGAGGTGTCAGTTGTTCGTGAGTTTGCAGACGTGTTCCCTGAGGAGTTTCCTGGTGTTCCCCCACCCCGAGAGATTGATTTCGAGTTCAATCTAGTACCAGGAACACAGCCAGTTGCGCAGACACCGTACAGAATGGCTCCAGCAGAGATGGCAGAGTTGAAGAAGCAGTTACAGGAGTTGCTAGATAAAGGTTTTATCCGACCCAGAACGTCGCCTTGGGGTGCGCCTGTGTTGTTCGTCAAGAAGGACGGTTCGATGCGGTTGTGTATAGACTACCGACAGTTGAACAAGGTCACGATCAAGAACAAGTACCCGTTTCTGAGGATAGATGATCTGTTCGATCAGTTGCGTGGTGCTACAGGGTTCTCCAAGATCGATCTACGGTCCGAATATCATCAGTTGAGGATAAAGGCGGATGACATACTGAAGTCAGCCTTCAGGACAAGGTATGGTCATTATGAGTTTGTGGTTATGTCGTTTGGGTTAACCAATGCACGTGCAGCCTTCATGGACCTGATGAAAAGAGTGTTCCGTCCGTTCTTAGATCAGTTTGTTGTAGTCTTTATAGATGACATCTTGATCTATAGTCGGGACAGACTAGAGCATGATCAGCATCTTCATCGAGCATTGACTCTTCTTCGTCAACATCAGTTGTATGACAAGTTCAGTAAGTGTGAGTTCTGGCTGGATGAAGTGACCTTCTTGGGCCATGTGATATCCGCTGAAGGAGTCAAGGTAGATCCGAAGAAGGTGGAATCTGTTGCAGATTGGGAACAGCCAAAGACGCCGACAGAAGTTCGTAGTTTCCTTGGTTTAGCAGGATACTACCGGAGGTTTATCAAGGACTTCAGTGTGATCGTGTTACCAATGACGAAGTTGACCAGGAAAGATGTACCTTTTGTTTGGGATGACCAATGTCAGCAAGCTTTCCAAAATCTGAAGGAGAAGCTGACTAGTGCTCCAATGTTGGTCTTGCTAGAGCCTGGGAAAGGCTATGTTGTTTTCTGTGATGCTTCAAAGAAAGGTTTAGGTTGTGTGTTGATGCAGGGAGATCATGTGGTTTCTTTTTCCTCGTGACAGCTCAAGAAGCATGAGGATAACTACCCAACTCATGATTTGGAGTTGGCGGAGGTGGTTCATGCGTTAAAGATTTGGAGACACTATGTGTATGGGGAAGTGTGTCAGATCTTTACGGATCATAAGAACCTGAAGTATATCTTTACGCAACACGAGTTGAATATGCGACAGCGGCGATGGATGGAGTTGATCAACGACTACGACTGCACTATCGAGTATCATTCTGGTAAGGCAAATGTGGTAGCAGATGCGCTTAGTTGAAAGTCTTCTCTTTCTTCAAAGAAGGCACAGTTAAGTTCCCTGGTTTGCCATAGGAGGGATATGCTTGTTTCTCTACGACAGATGAATGTGCAGATGGAAGTTTCTTCGTTATCTGGTCTTTTCACACAGATGCAAGTCAAGCCTACATTGAGGCAGCAGATCAAGGATGCACAGCAGACAGATGAGGCGGTACAGTTGATCAGATCAAAGTTCAGCAGCGACAAGCGTGATGGGTATCATGAGTCTGAGGATGGGCTAGTATGCTATCGTGACAGGATGGTGGTTCCAGATGTTGATGATCTGAGGAAGTTGGTGCTTGAGGAAGCACACACGTTGATGTATGCGATGCATCCAGGTGTCACCAAGATGTATCATAGTCTGAAGGACTTGTATTGGTGGCCCGGTTTGAAGAAAGGTGTGGCTGAGTTCGTGGCAAGATGTGCGGTTTGTCAGCAAGTGAAGGCTGAGCATCAGAAGTCGGCATGTACGTTACAACCTTTGCTGATACCGCAGTGGAAATGGGATCATATAACCATGGATTTTGTAGTTGGTCTGCCCAAGACAACTAGGAATCATGATTCCATTTGGGTGATAATGGAAAGATTGACGAAGTCTGCCCATTTCCTGCCTGTGAAGACAACGTACACAGCGGAGAAGCTCGCTAGAGTGTATGTGGATGAGATAGTTCATTTGCATGGTGTGCCAGCAACAATAGTTTCTGACAGAGGTCCTCAGTTTACCAGTCGTTTTTGGGAGCAGTTGCACAGAGCGTTGGGAACGCAGTTGTGGTTCAGTATAGCCTTTCACCCACAGACAGATGGACAGTCTGAAAGGACTATTCAGATTGTGGAGGATCTCCTTCGAGCTTGTGTTTTGCAATTCCTAGGTAGCTGGGATGTACATCTGAGTTTGATAGAGTTTGCCTACAACAACGGTTATTAGCGAAGCATCGACATGGCTCCTTATGAGGCTCTGTATGGAAGGAAGTGCAGATCTCCTTTGTGTTGGTATGAATCAGGTGAGTATTAACTTTTGGGTCCTGAGTTAGTACAGCAAACGACAGATAAGATCAAGGTGATACAGCAACAGTTGAAAGTGGCACAAGACAGGCAGAAGTCTTATGCAGACAATCACCGACGACCGTTGGAGTTACAGGTAGGAGACAAAGTATATCTTAAAGTCTCACCGTGGAAAGGTGTGCTGAGGTTTGGACGGAAAGGTAAGTTGGCACCCAGATATATGGGGCCTTACCCAGTTATAGCACGTGTTGGAAAGGTAGCTTACGAGATAGAGTTACCTCCTGAGTTGCACATGTTACATATAGTGTTCCATGTAAGTATGTTAAAGAAAAGTCATCCAGATTCAGGTACAGTGGTACAACCAGTTGAGGTTGAGCTTGATGCAGATGTGACCTACGAGGAAGGCCCTGTGGCGATTCTTGACAGAAGGATCAAGAAGCTGAAGAGGAAGGACCTGGTTCTTGTGAAGGTCCTTTGGCTGCGTCATGGCGTTGAGGAAGACACGTGGGAGCTTGAGGAAGAGATGAGGAGGAAGTATCCCTCGCTTTTATCTTCGGATTTCGGGGACAAAATCCCTTAAAGGGGGTTAGATTGTAAGGACCCTGACCTGCGTTTAGGGCTTACCCTGTTTGTTTTGCTTAACCTTGATGTTTTGAGGCTTGCTAATCACCTTTGAGTGGTGATTAGGGTTTGGTTGTGCTTTGTTGAGGGTTGAGGGTGCTACTTGCAATCAACCCAAGTCTAGGGTTTTGGGAGCAAGTTTGTCACCTCGAGAGGTGTTCTTCTCTCTCTTTGCTTCCTCTAGGGTTGAGAGGAAGGCTTGGGCTTGTTGTTTGAGTTCTTTGGACCTTTGTTGAGCTTGTTTGGGCCTTGGAGTCCCTTGTTTGGGCTTGCTTGGGCCTTGTGTCGGCCAAGTAGAGCTTGTGTCGGCCTAGAGTGGGCTTGTGTCGCCCATGGTGCTTGGTCCAACCTTGGTCATGTTTGGAGAACACATGGTGCTCATTTTGGACAAGTGTCTTATGGCTTGCAAGAGAGGTGGCTTGAGTTGGTGGACATGTGTCCCTTGGGTGGACGACACCTAGCAAGGGTTCACCTTGGTTTCTCCTCCTTCCTCATCTATATAGGTTGTCCCTTCCTTAGCTTGAGGTCCCTTTTAGTTCCTCTTCTCCTTGTGCACGACACACCCTCTCTTCCCCTTGCTTGGTGGCCGACACACCCTTGAATAAGGAGCTAAGGTGGCCGACACACCCTTGTGTGAGCAGCTTGGAGGCCGATACACCCTTGGAGTTGAAGGAGTGGAGGTCGACACACCCCTCTTGGAGGAGCTTTGGTGGTCGACAACTCTTGGAGCTCAAGTGCATCTTCTTCCTTGGAGCTTAAGGCGGGTTGCTTGACTCTAAACCCTAACTACTCTCCTCTCTTTGCATATATGTTTGCTTTAATCTTGCCCTTGCACGTTTGGAGTTGTTCTTTATCTATCTTGCATGATTGGCCGATCCTTGTGTTCTAGGGTTTAGGATAGCAACACTCCTTTCTCCCCTTGGTCTAGATGAGTGAGCTTGAGCTCTAATGCCATGAGCAACACCCCTCTTTCCTACCCGATTGAGGTGAGCACATGACTTAGTGACTTGAGCAAGACTCTCCTCTCACCTTGGGCAAGATGGTGAGCTCGTTTAGATGGCTTGAACCTTAGTTGAGATGTATGGGGAGGTGCTGCCCGATAGCCCTTGCCCTAGTTCTCTCTTGCACGGTTTGAGTGAGTCAAGTTTTCCTTCTGCTCGCCCGGAGGGTTGCTCGCCCAGTGAAGCTCAGTGCTCACTTGCCCGACACACTCTGTTTTGCTCGCTCAGTAACCCTGCTCGCCCTGCACGCCCCTGTGTCGCCCGGCAGCTTTGGCTCGTTTGATAGTCTTGCTCACCCGACACTAGCTGTGTCACCCAGTGTTGTTGCTCGCTCGGATTCACCCTGCTCGCTTATTTCTTGGCTCGCCCGGCACGCGTGTCGCTCAATACCTAGCTCTGCTCGCTCGGCCCCAGCCGTGTCGCCCGAGACTACCTTGCTCACCCGGTTCTAGTTGGCTCGCCCGATACTAGTGCACGCTCGACATCCTCTGCACGTGTCACCCGACAGGGCTGCTCACCTATGCTTTATCCTGCTCGCTCGCTTGCCTTGCACGGTTCAGTACCCGGCTCATTGCTTTGCTCGTTTGCTAACCGGCCCGCTCAATGTGTCTGCTCGCCCTCTAGGGATTAGATAGGAATGGGTCTGCCCGGAGTGACTTCTAGTGAGGGTTGTTGACATCTTTGGTGAGGGCACGACCTGTTATGATGCTCTTATGACGATTCATTGCTTAATAACAAGAATTATGTTCTTGTGGCTAAACTACATGCGTATTAATGTCACTACTCTATCCCTTTAATGAAAATGTGATCTTGAGCATGCATTAGGGTTACTTGATAGTGTGCTTACACGTGTGACCTTGAGATGAGGCATGAATATGATTATTGTTGTCATGATGAGCTGACAATGCACTTAACCCTAATTGTCACCCTATGGTAGTAATTGTAGTCTCTTGATTATTCATCTGGTTATTGAATTATGCTAACCATGCAGGTAATGCTTAGCCCAATGAAAGGCTATGAGAATTGGGTAAATGAACACTGTGATGACAGGTGTGTGATGTTCCATGATGATGATGAAAGCCTTGAAAGGCTAAGGTACTATGTGATGAGGGATTGAGATCCCATGGTTGTGTGATGATCCTTGAGATGGATCTGGATGGTTGGCAAGAGGCCAAGTGATAACATGTGATGTGAGATCCTTGTGATGGATCACTGTGATGTAAATTGTAGAAAATGCATAATGTTGAGTTATGTTGTTTACCTTTCTATTATATCTTGCATGTTATACAACTTGGTTGAATCTTGCAATCCATCTAAAAGATACTAAGTAATCACAGTGTAATTTATAATGTAGCTTGACCTGGCCATAGATTCATCACCAGTCAGGATAGGGTGATGATGAAACGAGTTCTCCTGCGGGTTAACCCGGAGCACATATTTTTGAATATGCGAGGTTTCTCCTAGCCTAAAATAGAGAGGTGAAACGAGTGCAGCTGCGGTTGCAGACTCGGATGTGTGACGAGCATGGTGAACATGGCCCATGGCTCCAGATATGTGATATGTTGAGCATGAATGCGTTCATGGCTCCGAGCACGGTGTTTAGACACGTGGCTCAGTTTCTAGTGCCGTGACCTGTACCGAGGCGGACTAGGCAGAGGGTAGCCTGTGGAGCTGACCATGTGGCTTATGACCACTTCAAGCATGAGACTGCGGTCCTGCTTTGTGTTCTCATGTATTGACCATGAGGCGGAGAAGGTCTAGGATTCCGGCTCTTCCATTGACCTTGTATGGCACCGGCTATGGGCTTCGCAGCCGAAGGTTGGATTTGAACGGTACGGTTCATTTCCTCAGGGCATAATAAAACGTAATACAGCCGTTTAGTATGTATTGATAAGACAAATACAAAACATTGGTTGAGGCCTTGTTTGTGTAGTTAACTTTAATTATATTGTAGTTGTTTATTACTCTTTTGTGGTGAGTCTCATATAATCTATCTAGTCAATCATGTTCCATTGGGAAATATAGTGGTTATATGCCCTTTTGATACAGCTCGTAAGTCTGAGGATGGCTTGTTACTTATAACTGTTCTTGTTATATTCTTTATCAATAATCTGCTGAGATAAGCTTTATCTTATCTGAGGTTTTGTAGTTTTGGCGCGGAGTTATGCCTCCCGCTAGGACAATGTTCAATTGTCTCACTCCGCTAGTTTTCACCCTTTTTAGGTGGTCGAGCTTGTCGTGGTGGTGGTCGCGGAGTTGCGGCCGAGCAGCGAGAAGATCTGTAGAAGGCAAGCTTTGGAGATGCTGCTGTTTTGATGTTTTGGTGTAGAGTCTAGAGTCATCCCTGTACTCTCAGGTCCTTGGCGGTGTTTGACGTTGTTTTACGATGTACGACCGATATTGTTTGTATATCCTGCTACTGGCCATATGTGGGCCTTTATGTATATAACAGGTGATGAACTCATGGTTATGATAGGACAGCTGTTGCGCTAAGCTGTGGACATGTATCCAGGCTTGTATGGATATGTATATAACATGTTTTCTTGTAGGATATGGACTGGAATGTAATAGGTTTCACAGTTTATCAGTTTTCCGCAATCAATTTTAATTAACCCGTGTTTTTATTAACTGTGGTTATGGTGATTTCCGCACGTTTTCGCGTAACACCTCGTTATCTGTGTGATAATGGGATGTGTTGCCACACGAATCATCAAGCAAGACCGCAGTCTTATGCTTATAAGGCCTTTGCCTCTGGGTCAGCTCTGCAAGATACCCATATCTCTAGCTCACCTTGACACAGGTGCTAGTATACACATCTGAGTCATGAATGCATCATGCTCCTCATCACATATCCTGAGCCATGGGTTTGTTCACCATGCTCCATATATCCTGAGTCTACAACCATAATTGCACTCAAACCCTCCTATTTTAGGCTAGGGGAAACCTCGCATATTCAAAAATATGTGCTCCAGGTAATCCCGCAGGATAAACCTGTTTCACCATCACCAAATATTGATGATGATAGATCTATGGCCAGGGAAAACTACATGATATATTCATCTATAATTAATTAGTATATTTTAAGCCAATTGTTGAGGCAATCAAAGTATAAACATAGCCTTGTAGAATTACATCATTATTGCCATCATCATACTGTCCTGGGACCTCAATCCCTCATGATACCAACCACTGCCTCTCAAGGCATCATAATCATGCAACAACATTCTGGGAACGCATCCCTTATCTCATCATCAGAGGATAACACCTCAACTAGGCATTCAACCTTATATCAGGTCCTTAGACCTATCAACTTGTTGTCTCATTACCACATGGTGCTACTCAAGCACATACATCTCATAGCTCTTACCAGGCTATGAATCCACATGAAATACTTGCATGGTTAGTATACACATCCAGAGAGATAACTGAAGCCATCATGGATTAACAGGATTATCATGCTATCAGGTATAAAGCAACATCCATGAGTATATTACACATAAGTTGTAGGAATCATAGTTTTATTATCAATTATGAGCATATATTATGCCTTATTCTTGCGAACATAACCAAATATCTCATCATCTTATGTATCCATCTTAGAAACCACGGTTCACTACCTACAATCATATCCCATAATAACAAAGAGGCGGTTTCAAGGTAATTAGTCCATTGATTAGGATATCCCGGGTCAACCATAACCCTCACCAAAGGTTCCAACTTCCCTCACTATAGGTAGGGCGGGTAGCGCCAACCCTCACCCAAAGAGTATCAGGCAGGATCATATCCGCACTATAGATTATCAGCTAGGGTTCCAAACCCTAAAGCACTTGTTCCATCAAAAATGGCCAACAACACTTCATCCTATCGTGCACTAGGGTTAGGGTTTCTATCGGCCAACCTTCTCAACAAGAAGCATGTCAACCAGGAGCATGGCGCCCAAGATGCCCTATCGTTCCACCATCACCCATATCATGCAAAGGACCCTTATGTCGGCCAAGGTACTCTATCGTCCAAGAGCATTGTAACCACTAAGGCACCATATCAGCCAACTCACATAGGGTGTGTCGGGCAAACACAAACCCCATGCTCGACACAAGGTTACCCATCTTACTCATATCGTCCAAGGAAGAGGCTAGGGTGTCGCCAACCTATAACAAGCAACACCTTAGGAAGACCTATCGTTCAACTAGGTCAAACACCTCATATCGGCCACCACTAAGGCACCTAATAGGGTTCCACCATGCAACCACCATATCGGGCAGCACAAGATCAAACCATGTCATCCAACACAGAGATGGCTTACTAGACACCATACCGACCAAGGATACTAACAAGGTGAAAGGGTCATATAGGGCACCAGGCCAAACTCAAGGCAAAGGGGTGTCGGGCGACATCAAGGTTGTATTGTGCAAGGGCACAAAACCCACCAAAAAGGTCATCTTCAAGCTCAAGCTCTTAAGCAATAAACCCTAAATGATCAAGATAGTTGGCTCACCTCTCAACAACCAAGAGAGAGGGGTTTTGCACAACCTCCATCACAAATCGGGAAACCACAAGGATCAACCTCAACTTAGGTTATCACATATCCAAGAGCTCACCTCTCTAATCCATGGTGAGAGTAGGGTATTGCCCAAGCAACTAGAATGTAGGCTCACCTCTCAACTTAAATGAGAGAGGGGTATTACCCACATCACTATAGCTCAAACTCACTTCTCAAAAACCAAGGAGAGAAAGGGGTATTGCCCTAAAAGAAACCCCAAACTATGGTTCGGCCAACTAGATCCAAAGGTATGTAAACCATCAACAACATCCACAACATCATGCTCACTATATCCATAAGATCAACAACATGTACTAGAGCAAGAAACATAACATGCAATGGCCGATCATCAACATATATGAATTATGCAACATAAAGAAGGTAGTATATCTAGGGTTAGAAGTTATGTAACCCGCCTGAAGCAAACTTCTCAAGCTCCAAAGCTCCAAGCTTATAGCTCCTAGCTCCAAGCCCACCACTTTCGGCCACCAAGGAAATAAGGTCCACCTAGGGTTCGACCACCAAGCTAGAGGAAGAAGAAGAGAACTCCTTCAAAGGGATCAGCCACCAACCTTAGCTCCTCCAAGGGTATCGGGCACCAAGGTAGCAAGGGAGAGGTGTATCGTGCACCAAGGAAGAGAGGAGCAACAAAGAGATAAAAGGGATCCTAAGGAAGTGGAAGGAGATGTATATATAGAAGAGGATGGAGGAGAAAATAAGGCAATGTGTCGCCCACTTAGGGACACTTGTCCAAGGGCAATGCCACCTCCTTATCTCACCTTATACACATGTCCAAGGCTATTGCCACATGCAAGAACTATGCAACAAGTCTCTACTAGTGGTGACACAAACAAGGTCAAGGGGTCAAAGATGGTCCATGTCCGATACTCTCCACCTCCATGCCCGATACACCCCATGGGCGACACCCCCATGGGCGAAACAAAACCCTCCTGCCCGATACAAGGTTCAAATAGGTAGGGAAAGGCCCAAATAAGAGAAAACAAGGCCCATAAGAGCTCAACCAAGTCCAAGACAACTTAAGGCAGAAGCCCAAACCTTCCTCCTCATCTTAGAGGAAGCAAAGAGAGAGAAAGACATCTCTCAAGGTGACAAACTTGCTCTTCAACCCTAACTTACGTTATTTTGCAAGTAGGACCTCCAACTCTCAACAAAACACAAGAAAACCTTAATCACCACTAAAGGTGATTAGCAAGAAACCAAGCACAAGGTTTAGGCAAAACAAACAGGGTAAGCCCAAAACGAAGGTCAGGGTCCTTACAGTAGTGGACTGACTCACTTCTAGTTTGAAGTGTGAAACCACTCTACATCCCTTTGTCAAGTGCTTACTATTAATCTCTCTCATCCTTTCTATGCATGTTTAGATAGGACTTGAAATTGCCATTAAGCTATTGCTCCAATTTGATATAATTTGTAGGTCTAATCTATTTTGTGAGAATTTGCATAGTTATATTCCCCCCACTCTAGATCCCTTAGATCCAACTAGTGGTATCAGAGCCAAGGATTCTCCCATAAGATGAGAAGATGGACGACAACCTACTTGGTTCACTCAACCTATAGGGAGGCTTCTCCATGCGTCCTCTGATCTTTGACGGCACCAACTTCCTCTATGGGAAGAGGCAGATGCAGTTCTACATTCAAGGGATGAACTTTTATATGTGGAAGGTGATGGTCACACCTTACAAGGAGCCCACCAAAGCTGTTGCTACATGGAGTGAAGATGCTCTCATGGAGGCTCAATTCAATAAAAAGGTGAATAGCATCATCTATGCATCCCTCACCCCCATGGAGTTCAATCGGATCTCATCATGGGACACCGCCTATGAGATTTGGGACAAGCTGTGCATAACATATGAAGGAACAAATCAAGTCAAGGAGGCAAAGATCTAAATGTTGAATAGCCTCCTAGAGAACTTCAATATGGGAAAGAAAGAAGGCATTGTGGAGATGTATTCAAGGTTCAATGTCATCATCAACATGATGGCTACATTGGGCAACACTTTAGATAGAGGCATCATCAACTCAAAGATCTAGAGAACTCTTCCAAAGAGATGGGAGTCAAAGGTCACCTCCATTGAAGAAGTGTGGAGCCTTGGTGACATCCCAACTAAAGATCTTGTTGGAAATCTTCAATCCCATGTGCCTAGACTTGACAAGTAAGAATAAGAAGCAAAGCAAGAAGAGAAGGAAGCTAAGAAGATTAAAGATAGTGCTTTCAAAGCACAAGTGGAGGCTGTCATCCTTCAACAACAACTTACTTGCCGGACTTCTCCATCCTCCTCTAGTGAAGATGAAGGCCCTAGTGAGCATGAAGCTAACTACATCAAGGGTAAGTACTTTAAAGGAAAGCAAGCTTCCTCATCCTCTACTCCGAGATGCTACAAGTGTGGTCAAAAGGGGCACTACAAGAGTGAATGCCCAAAGTCAAGAAAGTCTCACCACAAGAGCAGATCAAGGAAAGAAGAGGATTACTAGAAGGAGAGCAAGAAAAAGAGGAAGGACAAGAAGGAGAAGAGACACAAGAATGCAACTCATGAAGCTTGGGAAGCTTCATCTTCAAGTAGCTCTAGCTCCGAAGAAGATGGATAGTGCCACCTCTCTCTCATTGCCTCTACAAGTGAAGATATTGGTGGGGTAAGTGAGGTAAGTGAGGTAAGATTGCATGAATTGTCTAAAGAAGCTATAATTTACATTCTTGTTACTACCCATTCTTCTATTGGTTAATGTAAATCTAAAAGAAAATGGTTAGGACAAATTATTGACGATCTTTATGCTAAGCTTGAGATTTTGGAATTGAATGAGAAAACTAATCTTGAGAGTATTGATAATTTGCAAGGGAAATACCTTGATCTTAAACTCCACTACAATGGGGTTGAAGTTGAGAATGGTATATACCTTAAGAACATTGAAAATCTTAAGGAAGAGAACCAAAATTTCCTAAAAGAAATTGAATTTCTTAAAACTGAAAATGTTGAATTTAAGTTTTTTATTGATACTCATAGAGAAGAGAGATATGTCTATCTCAAAGAGATTCAAATGCTAAAATTGGAAAATGCTAGGTTGCTTAGTCAAGTAAATGATCTATCCTCTAGACCTTTGTTGCCTAGTGTTAATGTTGCTTCTATCTCTCTTGAAAAGGATTCATATCTTACTAAAGCTTTATGTCTTGAGGCTGATCTTGTGCATGCTAGGGATGACATATCTAGTTTAACTTCTACTATTGTTTCTTTGAATGATGATAACCATAGATTGAGAGCATCCCTACAGAAATTCCTCAAAGGGAAGAACTCCCTA
Source organism: Alisma plantago-aquatica (assembly GCA_963693085.1). Classification (NCBI taxonomy): domain Eukaryota; kingdom Viridiplantae; phylum Streptophyta; class Magnoliopsida; order Alismatales; family Alismataceae; genus Alisma; species Alisma plantago-aquatica. Next base: position 3,733,172 of record OY856414.1, read on the forward strand.
AATGAAATCCTTGATCATTCTACTAAACAAAGTGGTACTAGTGGTTTGGGATTTGTAGGGGGGGGGCTCAAAGGGCAAGAGTAAGACCAAAGGTAAGAAAAAGAGAAAGGAGATCTCTTTCTTTGTATGAGAATCTTCAGACACTAAGAATCCTATAATTTGTTCTTATTGCAAATGTGATGATCATTATTCCACTTATTGTCCTTACAAGCCTAAGGGGACCAAACCAAAGATGAAATGGGTCCCCAAGCTAACTTTGGATCCCAAATTTTGAGTTGGTAATCGACATTCTCCTTTCTTGTAGGGAAAAGATAGATGGATTGTTGATAGAGGTTGCACAAAGCATATGACTGGTGACATAAGCAATTTCAACAATTTCACAAAGAAGAAAGGAGGATCTGTCACCTTTGGGGACAACAAGAAGGGTAAATTCAAATGTGAGGGTGATGTAGGTGAATCCTTATGCATCAAGAATGTACTTTTTGTAAATGGCCTACGTCGCAATTTAATAAGTGTTAGTCAACATTGAGATAATGGTTACCTTATGCTATTTAGTTCTCTTAAATGCTTGATTCTAGATTCCCTCACCTACCATGTTATATATAAGGGAACAAGAAGTGGCAATCTTTGTGTTATTGTTCTTAACTCTATTAAGCTTGTGGTTGGTAGATTCCTTGTAGCCAATTCGAATGATATTTCACTTTGGCACCACCGGCTTGGTCATGTAAATATGCATCAATTAATGAAGTTGAGAAACAAGGACTTAGTCAAGGGACTTCCTAAATTGGATTTTGAAAAGGATGAGGGATGCCAACCTTGTAAACAATTAAAGAAAACCAAGTCCTCCTTCAAATCCAAAGGAGTCCTTAGCACTAAGATATCTCTTGAGCTTTATCATATTGATCTATTTGGACCAATGAGAACGCAATCGCTTGGTGGTTCCAAGTATTGCCTTATTATTGTCGATGATTTCTCTAGATATACGTGGACCTTCTTTCTCATTTCAAAGAGTGATAGACTTGATGTTTTCTCTAGTTTTTGCAAATGAGTTGATAATGAATCTTCTTGCTGGATTGTTTCCATCCATAGTGATCATGGGGGAGAATTTGAAATTTGAGCTTTTTGAGCATTTTTGTCAAGAATCAGGTTATGCACACAACTTTTCTTCACCTCGAACACCTCAACAAAATGGGGTTGTAAAGAGGAAGAATAGGTCTCTACAGGATATGGCTAGGACCATGCTTCTTGAGTATGATACTTCGAAGAAGTTTTAGGCTGAAGCTGTTAGTACCTCTTGTTTTGTGCAAAACCATGTTTTCACGCATCCTTCGCTTAAGAAAACCCCCTATGAGCTTGGCATGGTAGGAAGCCTTCTATCGAGTATTTCCATGTTTTTAGATGTCCTTGATTTGTTTTGAATACAAAAGATTCTATTGACAAGTTTGATCTAAAATCATATAAGGCTTTCTTTCTTGTCTATAACACTACTAGCAAGGAATATAGAGTTTATAATGTTGATCTTGCTAAGGTAGGAGAATCTATTAATGTAAAGTTTATTGAGACTAACCCCTCTATTCCCAAAGATATTGTTTCAAATGATGATGTTGCAAATGAAGTTATTCCTCTCCTTAAAGAACTCCACATCACCCAAAAGGAAAATGAGGTGGCTGCTCAAGAAGAACAAAAAGATGATGAAAAGAAGGATCCAACTCTGAGGTTTGCAAATAATCATCCTAAGGAGCTGATTTTAGGTGATCCATTTGAGAGAGTGAAGATGTGAGTTGCATTCAACAAAGAACAAGCCAACAATGCCTTCATCTCACAAATAGAGCCTAAATATGTCAAAGAAGCTCTTGGAGATGAAGAATGGATCCTAGCTATGCAAGAGGAGCTGGAACAATTTGAGAAGAACAAAGTTTGGACCCTTGTGCCAAGACCAAGTGATAGAAAGATCATTGGCACCAAATGGGTCTACCACAACAAGCTAGATGAAAGCGGCAAAGTGGTAAGGAACAAAGCAAGGTTAGTGGCTCAAGGCTACAATCAACAAGAATGTATTGACTTTGATGAAACATATGCACCTGTAGCTAGACTTGAGTGCATTTGCATGTTGCTTGCTTTTTCTAGTCATAAAAACTTTCTTTTGTATCAAACAGATGTTAAAAGTGAGTTTTTGAATGGTACAATTGAGGAGGAAGTGTATGTTGCACAACCTCTGGGCTTTGAACATGATAGTCTACCTAAACATGTTTATTTGTTACTCGAGTCCATTTGTATGTTGCTTGCTTTTTCTAGTCATAAAAACTTTCTTTTGTATCAAATGGATGTTAAAAGTGAGTTTTTGAATGGTACAATTGAGGAGGAAGTGTATGTTGCACAACCTCTGGGCTTTGAACATGATAGTCTACCTAACCATGTTTATTTGTTACAAAAATCTCTCTATGGACTCAAAAAAGAACCAAGGGCTTGGTATGAGAAATTAAAGAACTTTTTGTTAGATCATGGTTATATCATGGGCAAAGTGGATTCTACCTTGTTTCCAAAACACACTTCCAACAACTTTCATATCATTCAAATATATGTTGATGATATCATTTTTGGTGGAACTAACCTTGATCTTTGCAAAGAATTTAGTGATCTTATGGAGAGTGAATTTGAAATGAGTATGATGGGTGAACTCACATTCTTCCTCAGCTTTCAAATCAAACAAACAAAAGATGGGAACTTCATCAACCAAGGCAAGTACACCAATTAACTACTTAAGCGCTTTGGGATGGAGAATGCCAAGTCGATGGACACACCCATGTCAAACACCGCCAAACTTGATAAAGATGAAGAAGGTGAAAAGGTAGATGAGAAGCTCTACATAGGTATGATTGGATGTTTACTTTACTTAACTGCCTCTAGACCTGACATAATGTTTAGTGTTGGCTTGTGTGATAGACTTCAATCAAATCCTAAGAAATCTCATCTAATAGTTGTTAAGAGGATTCTAAGGTACTTAGCTAAAACCCAAAATTTTAGACTATGGTATCCCAAGTCAAGGGACTTTACCCTTACTACCTATAATGATGTCGATTATGCAGGCTGCTTGATTGATAGAAAGTGCACAAGTGGCACTTGTTTCCTCCTAGGGCCATGCTTGGTGTCTTGGTTCTCCAAGAAATAGAGCACCAAGGCATTATCAACCACTGAGGTTGAGTACATTGCAGCCGGGAGTTGTTGTTCCCAGGTCCTATAGATGAAGCAAATTATCCAAGACTTTAACATTCATTTTGATGGTTCTCCTATCTATTGTGATAATACTAGTCCAATTAACTTGTCTTACAATCCTATATTGCATAGTAGAGCTAAACATATAGAGGATCACCAACACTTTCTTCATGATCACATTTCCAAGAAGGATATTTATATCACACATGTGGACACAGAAAATCAGTTGGCGAACATTTTCACTAAACCTGTAGCTAGAGAGCAATTTATTTTTATTAGTTCAAAATTTCCTATAACTACTTTGAATGAATCTAATATGCCTTCTATCTAGTAGTCATCTATCCTATATGTTTTGCATCTATCCTGATCATTTTTGCTTGCTAATATGCATAAAATTGGTTTTTCATGTTCATATTACCTTATTTTTCTCTTATTTTTGGGTTTTTTTGCAAACACTTGTTTTATCGTAAAATAGTACCCAATGATGAGTGGTATGTGACTAAGTATGTTCAATATACATAATGGACTTGAAAAATAAATTTCATTAGCATTCAAATGGCTAAAAATTAAGTTTGATGGTTTTAGGTCAGGTTGACCATTGGTCGAGTTTCCCCAGGATAAACTCGACCGATCCATGGCCAAGAGATTTTTAAAAAAGGACCAATCAGTTGAGTTTCCACCTCATAGAACTCAATCGATCAGTGGGCTGAAGCCAACTTAAGTTGGATTTGGCAGACTGTTCTCCCTCTCAACTAGAGAATAGTCAACTGATTCCACTCCTCCTAGCCCTAAGCTCTCAACCCCTGGCCTTCCCTTCCCTGACCTAGCCCTTATCCAACCTAGGGAGACCTTCTAGACCTTCCCCCTAGCTTAACCTAGGTGTATGAACATTTTTGGTGCAGTGGTTTGTGCGTTTGATCTCTTCTTCCTCTCCATTTCACCTACATGGCTTCAAATAGAAGGAAGAGAGTCACCCCTAGCAATACACCATCCTCCTCCTCATCTTCCCACTTGATTCCTTTCGATGAGACCCTCTTTGTCTCAATTGAGGCTGTAAAATAGTATAAGGACCTTCTTCCGAGGAGTCATTTTCCTTTTAGAGCCCTTTTTGAGCCTAGCCCTAGGAGTCAAGCCATCATCGATCAAGTGGTGAGGTTTCCCAAGTTCACCACTTTTCTACCCTGGCTGTCGAGCGTGACTACTTTTTCAATTCCCTTACAAGCATGAAAGCAGTTTAGGAATTCTACAAAAATTTGCATTGGAATTACAACTCCCTTGAACCCCTCTTAATACTCAAGTTATCCTTACTTCTATGATCGTCGGGAAGAAATTACAAATCTCAGAGGATATCCAGAATGTCTTTCTTTTAGGAGCCGATGAGAATGATACCTGGCGTAAGGATTACGATGAGTATTTTGACCTGTTGGACCCCGAAGGTTTCTACAAGCAAAATGAGACCACTCTTCCTAATATCCATCGCTATCTGAAGAAACTTGAGGTTCCCTATAAGAAGAAGCGCACCCTACCCTCCTCCTCCTTATATCTCAAGAAGCGTATATTAGCCCTAGTGGTCAACTGCAACATCCACTGAATGAAAAATAAAATGGATATTGTAGAGAACACTGCGGTGATAATGTACTACATCTTAGAGAAAGTTGGATTCAAGTGGTCTAGATACATCCTCTACCATATTACTTTCTTTGACTCTGGCAAGAACACCTGTGGCACCCATCATCCTTATCTTGCCCTGATATGTGGTCTTTTTCAGTTTGCCACTGAGAAATCACTCTTCTCTGACTTCCACTACATACCTGCCAGGAAGGGAGTGTGTATCAGTGAGACCACTATTCAGAAATCCGTGCATGTCTTTTCCTCCACCACATCTGGTGCTTCACCCTCTGCCTCTACCTCAACTTCACCTGCCTCTACCTCAACCCGAGCTCCTCCACCTCGTCCGCCTACTCGACCTAGCCGTGCCTTGTTCCGTGTGTCCAATGAAGCCCTCATGGGTTACATGATACACCAACATGCATACAACCTCTGGGTCTAGGAGAATCTGCACCAAGATTTATGTTCAATAATGTTTAACAGGAACTTATCATGTGCTCACCTACACCTCACCTACAGGCCATACCCCGGTAGTGATTATGCATACAATCACTTCTACCTTGCCCCTCCACCTACACCTGAGCCTTCCGCTACTGCTCTCACATCTTTTGCTGCTGGTAGACCTGCTCCAATCATCCTACCTCTACCTGTTAGCCCCTTGGCCACTCTACTTGCCAATGATGGGGATTCTACTCCCTCCTTCCCTCAGGCCAATGAGCTCTATGCTCTTGGTATGACTTGGGATGAGCAGAATGCTCATTGGCCCGTTCGTCGCTTCAGACCCTCTATGGATGAAGAGATGAAAGACCAGGCTGATGACGAGACTACTGATGCTGATGAGGATGCCGATTATGGTGAGGATGATGGTGATGGCTCTGATGGCCTCACTGGTGACTCCGGTGATGAAGGCGTTGCTGCTGCACCTTCAGACAGAGATGATGACTACGAGCTTGATGCTGAGGATCATGATGATGATGTGGATGATGTAGATATAGATGACCTAGATGTCTATATGTTCTTAGTTTTTAGTCTAGTTTGTTGATCATATATATCTTTCTAGGCTATTTTCTATTAGAAACATCTGGGCACATAATCTGAGGTGTACCATTTTATCTTTAACATTCATCTCTTCTCGCTTGTAGTTGTTTTATGAGAACATGCATCATGAGTTGTAATCTATCTTATGTGAACTTTTACTCTTTGATCTGTTATATCCTATGAGTTGGTGCCATGCTTTTTACCATATTTTCATTATGACCTAGCTTGTGTGTTTCTCTCGTCTCTGTTTGATATATGTTATGGGATTTCATGTTTGGATATCTTCTTGGTTGTGGTTGGAGAAGACCTGCTTATATGCTCTTCTAATCCCTTCCTTTTTTATAATGTCAAAAGGGGGACAGAGAATTTCAATGTCTTAAAACTCAATCATATTTCTATTCATTGTCATATTGCTATTGTTGCTTATGTGATCCTTTTCTTGTTCATTATATGTTTTATCATGTGACTTGCTAAAGGACCATATAGTATATGCATGTTATATTTCTTTGTGTAGATAGACCAACTATGTAGGTTAAAGTAAGCATAGATTGAGGGCAAGCAATCCACATTGTTCAAATCTTGAATCCCCCTAATTCACAAGGCAAATGTATAAATTCAATATCCTTTTCAATATGGTTGATGAATGGTTTGTCATTGTCAAAAAGGGGGAGAATGTTGACCTAGAGGTTATACATTGTCCATATTTTGATAATGACTCAACCATTCCATTCATATGTATCTAATATGTGTATGCAAGATTGATCTCAGGTTTTAGGTACATGAAAATGATCAATTTACACAAGCCCAAGCTTGTCAAAGTTCAAGTCAAATGCAATGCAAGTGTGCTAATAAGGAAATCCTTTCAAATGACCTTAGAATAATTTTGTAATCACTTGTATTGATGATATGACTTGTAACTAAGATGAGAAAAATATGTGGGACACTTCATACCAAGTTTTAATCACTTTTTAGCCAAATTAGAAAATTGATCATAGGTTGTTGATCGGACGAGTTTCAATCTCGACCAATCCCATAGATTGATTTTCTGATGATATGCATTGGTCGAGTTATGCATTCAAAGAACTCGACCGAACGAGTTACTGACCAAATGAAATTTTAGCTAATCGGTCGAGTTTCCCAAGACAAACTTGACCGATAGTTTGAAAATTGAGTTTGTCTTTTATCCGATCGGTTGAGTTACCTTTATTGAAACTCGATCGAATGCACTGTACGAAAAATGCAGAAAAAGTGATTATAACCATTGGAGACTTGTTTGGATGAAAATAGATCTGTTGCCTTGAGAAAAAATGGCTATATTTTATCCCTAAGTGATCTCCAACTCAAGGGAGCACCCCCAGCTATAAATAGGACCCCTTGGAGTTCATTCCAAGTTTTCTCATTCACTACATTCAAGGTCCTTGCTATAGTTGAGTGTGCTACTACTCCTTGAGCCCCTTCCTCTCTCTAGTTTACACATCATTTCATGATTTGTGAGTGAGTTAGGATTATTGTAAGAGAGCTCCACCTTTGTGAATGTAAAGCTCTCAATCTTCCACTACTTCCCTATCCCCTTCTCTCATGAAGAAAAGCTAAAGGAAGCTCCATCGAGTGAAGAAGGAGATGTAGCTGGTCCTTTTCAAGATTGATGAAGAGGTGGTGATCTTCTCCAAGTGAAGGAGAAGGCAGAGGCTGAAGATCCAAGAGGAGAAGCAAAGTCCTTCAAGGAGGAAGACTTGAGCTTGATCGGGTAAGACCTTGGTGAAGGCTGAAGACTTAAGCTAAGTGGGTAAGTTCCTTGTTAAGGTGGAGATCTCCTTGTGGTTGGATGGGTAAGTCCATTAGTGGTCAATTGCTGTAAATATCTATGGTGATATAATAGAGAAAAGCACTTGCAAAGTCCTGGAGGCTGACCTCTCTATGTAGTGAACTGACTCACTTCTAGTTTGAAGTGTGGAACCACTCTACATCCCTTTGTCAAGTGCTTTTTATCAATCTCTCTCATCCTTGCTATGCTTCTTTACATAAGACTTCAAATTGCCATTACGCTATTGCTCCAATTATATATAATTTGAAGGTCTAATTTGTTTTTTGAGAATTTGTGTAGCTCTATTCACCCCCCCCCTCTAGAGCCCATAGATCCAAAAAAAGTCTCAGTAACGCACGTATATCAAAACTTACAATATATGGCTAATATAATCTCTATACTCAAATAAGTCAAAATGGGTATGTGCACTAATATGAGCATACACATCATATAATGCGAATAAATCTCGAACATAGTCACATATACTAATCTTATTGATTCAGTTATGATAAAATAGGATAATACAATTTAAAATCATCTTCCATACAAAGTATGCATACATATCCGATATTGCCTCATAAATAACTATCAGTTGTCTTGTCTAATAACCAATTAGGTCCAAAATCAAAATACTGATACAATGATGCATGAAACTACATTAAAACTTAAGGAATGGTAAGAACTATGTATTTTAAGTTCTAGTTTAAAATCAAATTATTTCATGGTGAAACACAGGGTGAAATACCCATAATGCCCCTTTTAGGGTTGCAACAAAAATCTTATTAAAACTAAAAATTAGACTGATCAAGATTTATAATAGTATTTAACATATCAAAATACACATTCACTAAAATTTACATGAATTTCTAAATCGTTTGCTATTTTTAATTGACAAATAATCAAAATCATATAGTTTGGGATTCCCAAAAAATAAAAATAGCATACATAAAAATCATATTCTTGATATATTTTTAGAATATAGTACATTTGAAGAGCTTTCCATATGTACCTTATTTGATAAATTTTGACTTTCCAATCTCAAGATATGAATTTTAGAAGTTTACCTAACCTTGGCCAATCTCAGCCATCAAGATCTAATTTGATGGCTATCAACTCACGTGCATAATAGGCTTAGGGTAGGCACTTGGTCTCTTCTCTTCCACATATCAGCACAAAGGGGATGGCGTATCCCCTGTTTCATGCAAAAAAAGGGCAAGGTGGCACACCTCCTTCTTGACCGCCACAAGCCTGATTCGAGGCCATCTTTGTGCACAGTGGTATGACCAATAAGTATGGCGAACCCCTTCAAGTCTAGGTAGCACCATCTCTTCCTACAAGGTTTCAGACTAAAGGTTTCTCACTTCATAGCACTCCCAGTCACTAAGACCTCCGACTCCTTCATTCTCCTTCTCTCTTCCTTGATGTTAGGCAAAACCCTAGATCTAGGTGTTTGAGGATCTATGCTTCGAATCCATGAGGATTTTATAGACTCCTACCCAGAGGATCTCAGGTGGATCTCCTTCTTCATTGGACTCTATTCAGGTCTATAAAATAGGAATCAACTCTTCAGTTCGTGCGGACTGGAGTCACACTTCTTTTTTCTTTTGCATTGAAGCCCATATCAACAAAATAATTATATATCCCACACTATAGCTCTATTTGACATCAAATTTTGGGGTAAATACTACCCTATCTTCATCTTTACATGAGCAATATTTTAGATAAAAACTAGCAGGATAGAAACTCCAAATATTTCCTTTAAAGAAGTACAATATAAATACTAAATTAATTACCTAGGTCTCTAGATAATCCAAAATCATCCAAAATTTCACAGATAATTTTACATTTCAATTCTACATATACTAAAAATACCTTGAGTATTTATCATGAACACGAAACACTTAATACACAAATTTTTACTCCAAGGACCCATATGTAAACTATGATTGGCCCTGGGCTTGAAATTGTTTCTAGAGCACTTCGCCTATTCCTTGGTCTTGCAATGGGTCCAAGAGATTGATATTATTATCGATTACAAAAATCAAAGTGTGAATTATAATAATTCCTCAATTGAAGCTTCTTTATAATATATTATCAATATTACATTTCTTCCTAAATATTAAGATCATAACTAGGTCTAGGGCTCAAACCATTAACTAGAGTCATCACCTTTCTTTCAATATTCTACTCTGGTTGTCTCCTCATGTCATTAAATTAAATATTATGAAATCAAATGAAACCTTATTGTGACCATGAATCTATCTTATATTGATTTCATCAATAACTTAATCATGTATTTAATATTCCCAAAAATATGGGTGTGACAACACCCCTCTTGAGTACCCAGGATAAGTGTCTACAGTTTACAGACATTGTTTAGTTTTCGTTAGTCTAGATGTGGCAACCTTGCTGTAGACAAAGATAGTTTGCAGCAGTCTTAAGGTCACGATTTTCTACAATACTTGTACGGTAATTCATGCAATAGTGGATTTTACTTGGATGGTACAATCTAAGCAAGTTTAGGGGCAAAGTTAAAAATGAATAAAAAACTAGTAGTTAGAGTTATACAATATATTTTTCTATCTGATTTTGTTTGTATTAAATTTGTTTAGTTAAGAGATCATGACATTGTTTGATGTATTATTATCTATTTACTTTATCTTTACATCTAGAATTTACATGCACTTTTAAATGCTTATGACTCTACTCTATTAAATAACTTACATGTCTAAATTTTAAATATTTTTCATTATCTAAATTTAGTTCCTTTAACTATTCCTTTGTATTATTAATTCATTGGGCATGTATCCCTTCACTCTACATACAACATTTTTTAGGTCGTAGCAAGGAATTAGAACCACCCTCAGATAAGGAAGAAAATATATAGTAGCCTTGAGAGGTGGTGTGTTTAGTAGTTGTAATAGTAGTAGTCATTTTAGATAGTAGATAGAGTCAGTCTCTTAGTTTATTTGGGGTTCTGGTGTTTATGAAAATGTTATATTAATGTAGACTTGTCGTAATATAGGTGAAGTATTTCTCATTTCTCTTATGTAATTGTTAGTCTGGATTTTCATCTTCTGTTGTTATGTTTATCGTGTTTAATATAAAAAAAGACTTGTAGGACTGGTCTTTATACATAAATCAACTTTGGATATTCCTAAATGTTACATAATTTAAATCTAATTTTAGTGTATGAATAAAAATCTCATGGTTTTCATTCTTGGGTTTAGTATTAATACCAAATGTGATTAGTCTAAATCTCAAGATTTATGGGAACCTCAAGTTTTGTCTATCACACAAATCAAGCTAGAATCACTACTTTTCCCTCAAACTAGACTTGGTGAAAGCATTTAATAAAATGAGCTGGAACTTCATTGAAGACACCCTACTCTGAACAACAATCCCACTCAACATCATCTTGATTACAATGCAAATCATAACCTCAAGCAATATTTTGATCATATGGAATAGGGAGATGATAGGCTCATTTAAACTCTCTTGCAATGTCAAATAGGGTGACCCCCTCTCATAGTACATCTTCATTCTCTATCTTGATCGACTCAGTCAATTGATTTAAACTGAGGTTGATAACTAGAAAGGGAAATCGATGATCTTGTCAAGAAAGAAACTGCAATTTACCCATGTGAGCTTCGCGGATGATATCATCCTCTTTAGAGAAGCTACTTTACACCATACTAGTACAATAAAATGATGCCTCTGCCTATTCATCTTGGCCTCTGGTCAATTCCTAACCCACAAGAAATCCACCATTTTCTTCTCCTTCAACACCGCCTATTCTATGAGGGATCAAATCTGCAGAAAGCTCAACATACAAGAAACTTCAAACCTAGTAATATATCTTGGAATGCCAATCATCTGTCACAAAAAAGGAAAAGAACACTTTGAATACTTGATTGAGGAATGTCATCATCAAATTAGCAAGTGGCAGAACAACCTTCTCTCCTTGGCAGGATAGATCACATTAGCAAAGTATGACATTCTATCTCAATCTTGTTATGAAATAAAGATGTGGGATTGATCAAAATGGATTGATCAAGATGAGGAAATTGAAATAAAGATGAAAATATAAGAAATGTGTGGAAAGATGTGGGATTGATCAAAATGGATGATATTTCAAACTCCACATGGTTTCTTGAGATACAAGGAATCCAAATAAAGGAAAATAAGAGAGTAAGAGAGAGGAAGTATGAAGAAAATATGCTTTATTAAATGATAACTTGTACATGACGAAAAGACTCATCTCTGGAAACTGGGAGATTGGGAAACTGGGAGAACTGCAAGATAAAGGTTTTATCTGGCCTAGCACATCACCATGGGGAGCACCAGTTCTCTTTTGAGGTTTTATCGACCTCAAAAATCATCGTGAAACTAGAGCAATTTAACCATAACCACATACATGTTCTTGAGCAAGAGAATCCAAAATCAACAAGATATCCAAGCAAGCACCTAATGCAAGCAACCCTTAATTCCTAAAACATATAGATTATTGTATGTCACTATCATATTCTAAACAACTTCCTAATGACATGAGGATACTTTCTAAGGCTTCCACGTCTCCTTAGGGTTCATTAGGGTTTCTTAGTTGATTTATCCAACTTTACCCCCTTTTTAGGCTAACAACCCTAAAATAGGTTTCTTATTTACAAAACCCTAATTATTCAAATTATCCTCATTAAGGGTTCTTTAATCTCAAACCAAGTTCAAGATCATTATATCTCTGTTGTATGTTTACATTTCAGAATAAAACCATTAGAACTGATATTTTCCTAAATTAGGGTTTCTAAGCCCATTAATTCATAATTATGTGTATAAAACCCTAAAATAAGCATAATATCATCTTTTTCAAATTTAACTCTCCCTTTTATTCTCTCTAGGTTAATATTACTCAAAATAACCGCAAAGAGACATTAAATATGATTTCCATCTTAAATTAGGGGTTTGCCATAGTTTAATGCATTAAAAGTGGTAACTTTATGTACTTTTAAATTACAAGAAATATCAGGTTCAATTCCATTTTTATCGGATTCTTCATGTTTTTCTAATCAACTTTCATATATATATATATATATATATTATCTTCATCTGATATTCCCATAATTAGTTACATTTTTTACAAGAAAACCCTTTTCTCACAAATCAGGAAAGGCCATGTGGTATATCAGGTTTATTAAATCGAGCCAGCAGGTCCAGGCTCGAGCCAACCGGCTTGTGCAACCTGGGCATCCGGGCCCATGAGGCTACGTGCTCGCAAAACAAAATTGAAGGCACGAAATTACCGAAAAGGGCTTACCTTTTCAATGGGAATGTGAGGGCAGGGAAGTAATTTCCCCTTCAGTCGTCTTCAACCTCTGTCCAATACACTCAACGAGGGGACGATCAACTCCCCAGTTGACTCTGAGCTCTAGTGCTTCTGTGCGTAAACCAACAACACCGGAAGCTCCGTCTCGCTCCACCGACCATGAAGGCACCGTCAATTCATCGCTCACTCCCCGCCTTTTCCAAGAATGACACCACTGAACCCTCGTCAGGGTTGCCCTGAGACGGTGGTGAAGGTCGAGTGGAATCTTACAATTAGCAACGGAAAAACATTTGTCTACTCGCTTCGAACTCATGAGAATTGGTTGTGGATATGCTGGTGTTGCAAAGCATCCCCCCTATATATAGGGTAGGTCATTGACTCCCCGTGGTTTGGGGATTCTCTGGTTTTATCACAAAACCACCTGAATCTAAAGATGGTTGGACTTAGAAAGATCTCCTAAAGATAGAGGGCCACTTTTGAGATACCCTTGTGTGTTGAGTTGTAAGGACAGTGGAGAGGAAATTCTCCCAGTTTCCCAATCTAACTTGAGGTATGCCACAATACAGCCATCTTTGGATCTAAAATCCATCGGTTTTTGTGCCACTCGTGTAAACCAAAATTCAGAAATAAAGATAATTCATTTAAAAATAATCATGACATTTTAGGAAATCCTTCTCACTTTATGAAATATCCCAAAATTCATAACTCTCAAATCATGGCTCCTTTTAATCTCAAAATTTGAGGGAAAATCATTAATATCTCAATCTACTTGTGTGACTATTTTGGGGTCATAATTCGAAAGTAAAAGAGTCTTTTCGTCATGTACAAGTTATCATTTAATAAAGCATATTTTCTTCATACTTCCTCTCTCTTACTCTCTTATTTTCCTTTATTTGGATTCCTTGTATCTCAAGAAACCATGTGGAGTTTGAAATATCATCCATTTTGATCAATCCCACATCTTTCCACACATTTCTTATATTTTCATCTTTATTTCAATTTCCTTTCTTATTTATGCATTATTTGTTTTCCTTCAACTTTTCCTTCCTCTTTTAACATCTTGGACCCACTATTACAATAGGATCCACTAAAACACTACAAGGAAAAAGTTGTAAAAGAAAACCATATATTTATCATAAGTCATACAATTTACAGCCAAGCACATTTCTTTGAAACAATTGCAAACACATCACTACAGGTTTTGCTCCCACGATCCACCCCAATCGAGAACACAAGCTCTCAACAAATCCTATAAAGTCTTGATTGTCCTCTCTAATTGTCCATCGGTATGGGGGTGATACGTTGTACTAAACTTTAGTTTGTACCAAGTTCCTCTTGTACCTGCTTCCACAGCTTGGAATTGAACTTCAGATTGTGATCAGAAATGATTGAACTCGGAACACCATGCAGTCGTACAATCTCTGTGATGTATAGTTCAGCTAAGTCTGTCACTTTGGCAGTGGTTTTAAGGCAAGGAAATGTGCCTACTTGGTAAGGCGATCTACCACAACCCATATTACATCATGGCCTCTCTTGGTCTTTGGAAGACCCACCACAAAGTCCATGGTGATTTGTTCCCATTTCCACTCAGGAATCTCAATTGACTGTAGCAATCCACCAGGTCACTGGGGTTCAACTTTCACCATCGGGTAAGTGAGACAACTGGCCACATAGGCTGCTATATCTCTCTTCATTCTGGGCCACCAAAAGTACCGTTGTACATCATTAAACATTTTGGTAGTGTGAGGGTGTACCGTGTACTTCGAACCATGAGCTTCTTGCAAGATATGATCCTTTAATGGTGAATCTTTAGGAACCCAAATACGATTCTTATAATGGATTCCACCATCCACTCCCACTGAGAGGTGGGTCTAAGGTTTCTCCAACAAACCTTTCATCTTGTCAAGCTCAAGGTTGGCTAACTAGGAAGCTACCAACTCAGTCAACATGTGTGGTTTCATTTGTATATTAGCCAAACAAACTCGGTCTTCTAATGGTTGTGGAGTCCACTCCACATGATCTTCTAGCATCCTCCACTAGCTAGACAAGACAACTACACACCTGAGTTGTTTCTGCCTAAGAGCATCAGCCACAACATTTGCCTTTCCAGGGTGATAGGCAGTGATGAAATCATAGTCTTTCATATATTCCATCCACCATCTCTGTCTCGGATTTAGGTCCTTCTGAGTCAGGAGATACTTCAGGCTCTTGTGGTTGGTGAATATTTTGAAGGTGGCTCCACATAGATAGTTTCACCAAATCTTCAGGGCATGCATAATTGTAGCCAACTCTAAATCATGTGTCAAATAATTCACTTCATTGGGTTTGAGTTGTCTGGAGGCATAGGCAACAACATGCCAATTTTGCTCTATCACACATCCAAGTCCCATCTTTGATGCATCAATGAAGATCATAAAACCCTCATTACCGGATGGTAGAGTCAACACTAGAGCTGTAGTCAAATTCTTCTTTAACTCTTAGAATCATGCTTCACATAGGTCTAACCACACAAACTTCCCGTCTTTCCGGGTGAGCTTGGTAAGAGGCAAAATAGTCTTTGAGAA
This sequence comes from Alisma plantago-aquatica, assembly GCA_963693085.1. Lineage (NCBI taxonomy): Eukaryota > Viridiplantae > Streptophyta > Magnoliopsida > Alismatales > Alismataceae > Alisma > Alisma plantago-aquatica. Next base: position 3,748,719 of record OY856414.1, read on the forward strand.
ATCCTTTATGAAGCACTGATAATATCCAGCCAATCCCAGAAAGCTACAGATCTCTAAAGGATTCTTTGGTGGTGGCCAATATTGAATGGCCAACACTTTAGCTGGATCCAGTAAGATGGTCCCTCCAGATATGATGTGTCCAAGGAACATGACATGGTCTATCCAAAACTCACACTTCGTGAATTTCCCATAGAACTCCTACTTTCTCAAGATATCAAGGACTCTACCTAAGTGGTCTCAATGTTGCTCTAGGTTGTTAGAATAAACCAAGATGTCATCTATGAACACTATGACAAATGAGTCAAGGAAGGTTTGGAACACACTGTTCATGAAGTTCATAAGCACACTCGGGGCATTGGACAACCCAAAAGGCATAACCACAAACTCATAGTGGCCATAACGGGTTCTAAAAGTAGTTTTGGGGATGTCCTCACTCTTGACTCACAACTGGTGATACCCCAACCTCAGGTCAATCTTTGAAATGACTCGAGTTGACTTCAACTGGTCAAATAAGTCATCTATACGAGGTAAAGGGTATATGTTCTTAATGGTAGTCTGGTTGATCATCCAGTAGTCTATGCACATTCTAAGTGACCCATCCTTCTTCTTCACAAAGAGAACTGGTGCTCCCCATGGTGATGTGCTAGGCCAGATAAAACCTTTATCTTGCAGTTCCTATAGTTGTTTCTTCAACTCGAGCAACTCAGCAGGGGCCATCCTATCAGGTGCTCTCGAAATAGGGTTTGTCCCAAGAGCTAGCTCTATCGAAAAGTCTACCTCTCTCTCAGGAGGGATCCCAGGCAAATCATCTGGGAATACATCTACATAGTCCCAAACTACCTCTATTTACTCTAAGGGTTGCACCTTAGGCTCTGGCTTGGTAAGGACTACTAGGAAAGATTGACAACCTTTCGTTATCATCTATTCTGCCTTCAAGGATGACACATACATTCTAGTGGTAGCATCCTTCCTACCCCTAATGGTGAATGGTGGGTGATCTGGTCTTTTTATGATTACTTTCTTTTCCCTACAATCGATATTTTCCCTATAGGTATAAAGCCAATCCATACCAATGATCACATCAAAGTCATTCATGTAAAGGAGGATAAAACCTGTAGGTAACTCATGATCTCAATACTTGACAGGTATCACAGGATTTTTCAAGAGGGATGTAAAGATCTGACCACTTGGGATTGTGACATCCAAAATATATCCTAAATCCTTGATATCCAAACAAAGCATAGTTGCGAGATTCCTCGAAATAAAAGTATTAGTAGATCCAGAGTCAAATAAAGCTTTTACATTGTGTCCCATGACTTCAAGCATGCCTAAGTTGTTTTTCACCATACATTAGACTACTACATGCTTATCTTAAAACATAAAAGAAAACTCTAAGGGTTATTACCCTCTATCAACCGATTAGCATTAGCTTGAGCTTCCTCATTGTCGATAGCAAAAACTCAAGCTTATCGTTGTTCTCCAATAGGTGGGGCTGCATCTATAGGTTGGGCTACTATAGGCTGGGCTGCTACTGGGCCTGGGCCCTTCGGGTCTGGTAGAGGGCAGTTGGCTTGAAGGTTTCTCTCTTGCTGGCAACGGTAGCACACCCTCTTCTTGTAAAGTCACTCGCCTGAATGCCATTTTCCATAGGTGCAACACCTAGGCCGGTTGTTCTCATGGTGGGGTTTTCCTTTACCTCCATGCTTTCCCTTGGCATGATTGTGTCCTTGTCCTTTGTTGTGATCATTCTTCTGGCCATGCGTACCTTTAGTGAAACCCAAATATCCTTTTGATGGGTTTTGAGCATGCATCATATCCTTTCCATGTCCATGGCAGTGTTGTAGGCTTCAGTGAAGGTTGTTGGTTTACTTACCATCACATGAGGCTTGATGGCAGGGTGAAGACTCTCTACAAAATGGTCCACCCATCTTTCCTCGGTCATCATGTGCCCAAAATTCTCTACTATGTGAAACTTGTGGCCAAAGTCTGCGACATATAGGCTACCTTGAATCAGGTTGGTGAACTTCATTTCCTTCTCCTTCTTAGCTAAGGTGGGAATGAATCTGGCTGTGAAGATAGTCCTAAAGTCAGTCCATTCCATTGGGTCTGCATTCAAATCTTGGCCTATGATGTGGTTCTCCCACCAGATCTTGGTTGTTCCTTCCAAGAGGTGAGCAACAAACGGGACCTTCTTGTTCAGTTGCACCTCCAGCATGCGAAAACCGTTCTCGATCACTAGCAACCAAGCATCTGCTTTGTTGACCACTTCAGTTTTATCCTCTCCCTAGAATTTATCTATGTTCAGCTTGATGAAGTCCAGAATGGTGACTCCAAGTCAGGATGAATGGAAAAGGATTCACCATTTTCATCTATGGCTATATCCCAGAGGGCTAGGGCACAAACGGCCTCGGTTAGCTTCTTCTGTTGTTCCATCCATAGGGCATCAGGGGTGTGGACTACCACTGTAGGTCATGGGCCACCAGTCGGGTTCTCCTCGGGCTCGACTTCATCTTTGGACATGGGTTCCTCTTCCTGGTCCATCTCTGGGTTGTCAAAAGGAAGCATCTTAGGGCCTGAGCCTTCTTCAGAGGCTCCCTCGAGTCTCTTTCTCTTCTTTGAGGACTCGTCACCATGGTCCCTCTTCCTCTTCTTAGAAGATACCCTCCTCTTGAGGGGAGGCCTACCCCCAGTAGGGTTCTTAGTGGAGTCAAAGGGAACGACTACAGTCTTCAAGAGGGCCATGATATTTCACACAAGTTAAAAATCTTTTAAACACAGATTTGAAACTTGGAAGATATATAAGCTTTAACTTTCATCCATGTCTACTTATTTACATGCATTTTATTTTTTGGTGGAGGATCCCTTAATCCTTAACACTATGGATTCCCAAACACAGGAGGTGGTGGAGAGAGAGAAAACCCTAAGCACTTAATGTTTCTTCAGAAATTAGAGGTAAAGAAGGGACGAAAATAGATGAGAAGACCTAGAGGTATCTAATTTCGAGTCAATTCTTTAGATTTCGGCCAGGTATTCACACATAATATGGAAGTCCTCATAGACCGACTAGCGGGGCGGAGGAAAATATTGCCATCCCCTAGATTGTGATCCTTTTCTAGACACCTCCATCATCATAAAATCCTCTAATAACTCCCTTGGGCTCCAAAGAGTTTGTAAAATTTAATAATTATTAGAGATTAAATAGAAAACCATGCTCTGATACCAAATGTAATGACCCCACTCCTCAATAACCCCCAATTAAGGGATACCAAGAGGCTGGAGTCATTATCCCAAAATAGGATTAGTCATTTTGCAAATAATCAATAATAATTAATAAATTCTACTACTACTAAGCTTAAAATAGGATAACAATTTTCTTTTCTCATACCTTGCAAAATATAGGAATTGAGGGACTTTACCCAGATAAGGTCTATCTATATACAATCCTCTAATTCTTTATTAAGCATTATTCCTTCAATGTCACTTTAAAGGAAAATCCATCTTTTGATAAACATAAAATGCTAACAAACAAAAAAACGGTCAGCATAATGAAATATACGGGTATGTGGGGGGAACCAATAATCTTGCATCTAATAGTAACAACATATTGTAAGAAATTATGATTTAACAAAACAAACTTTATGTTTTAAACATAACTACTCAATCCTTACATATCCTTTCCTCTGTGCTATCCCTGTAGTGGATATGGATACTACCTCTCACATATGGTAGATCTTAGCTAACCCCCATGATCCTACCTTACAGGTAGATCTCTACATAGGGTTGTGTAGTCATATGGTCCTCCCCAATGGTAGACCAACACATTGACTACGGATAAACTGATGATCCTACCCCAAGGGTAGACCATGTACTATGTCATCCATATCATCAATATCAAAGCTACAGAGGAGGACTAGGATCTGAGCTTGTCATGCACATATACTTGTGATAGTCATAGTCACTTTATAGTTGCATGAAATAAAAGTCAACCAAACAATTATTTCCAAGAAACTGATAAAACCTCAGAAATATCTATGAAACTAGAGCAATTTTACCATAAGCATAACCACATACCTATTCTTGAGCAAGAGAATCCAAAATCAACAAGATATCCAAGAAAGCACCTAATGCAAGCAACCCTTAATTCCTAAAACATATAGATTACCTAATGTCACTATCATATTCTAAACAATTTCCTAATGACATGAGGATACTTTCTAAGGCTTCCGAGTCTCCTTAGGATTCATTACGGTTTCTTAGATTTCTTTATCCAACTTTACCACCCTTTTAGGCTAAAAACCCTAAAATAGGTTTCTCATTTACAAAAATCGTAATTATTCCAATATCCTCACTAAGGGTTCTTTAATCTCAAACCATGTTCAAGATCATTTTATCTCTGTTGTATGTTTACATTTTCAGATTAAAACCATTAAAACCCATATTTTCCTAAATTAGGGTTTCTAAGCCCATTAATGCATAATTATGTGTATAAAACCCTAAAATAAGCATAATATCATCTTTTTTAGATTTAACTCTTTCTTTCATTCTCAATAGGTTAATATTACTCAAAATAACCCAAAAGAGAGATTAAATCTGATTTCCTACTCAAATTAGGGTTTTAACATAATTTAATGCATTAAAAGTGGTAACTTTATGTACTTTTAAATTACAAGTGATATCAGGATTCAATTCCATTTTTATCGGATTCTTCATGTTTTTTGATCAAATTTCATATATAAATTATCTTCATTTGATATTCCCATAATTTGTTACGTTTTTTACAAGAAAACCCCTTTCCCGCCAATCAGGAAAGGCCACATGGATATATCAGGTTTAATCGAGCCAGCGACTCTAGGCTTGAGCCAACCAGCTCACGCAACCTGAGCACCCAGGCCCGTGAGGCTACGTGCTCGTGAAAAAAAAAATAGAAGGCGTGAAATTAACGAAAAGGGCTTACATTTTCAACGGGGACGCGAGGGTAGGGAAGTAATTTCCCCTTTGGTCATCTTCAACCTCTGTCCAGTACACTTAGCGAGGGGATGGTCAACTCCCCAGCTGACTCTGAGCTCTAGTGCATCTACGTGCAAACCAACAACACCAGAAGCTCTGTCTCGCTCCACCGAACACGAAGGCACCGTCAATTCATCGCTCGCTCCATGCCTTTGTCGAGAATGACACCACAGAACCCTCACTGGGGTTGCCCTGAGACAACAGTGAAGTCGAGTGGAATCTTACAATTAGCAACGGGAAAAAATTCGTCTACTCACTCTGAACTCATGAGAATTGGTTGTGGGTGTTCTGGTGTCGTGGATCATCCCCCCTATATATAGGGTAGGTCATTGACTCCCTATGGTTTGGGGATTCTCTGATTTCATCACGAAACCTCCTGAATCCAGGGATTGTTGGACATAGAATGATCTCTCAAAGATAGAGGGCCACTTTCTAGATTCCCTCATGTAATGATTTGCGAGGAATGTGGAACTATGGGAGGCTTCATGGTGTAAAGTGTCACTTTGATAAGAGAGTGTTCTATTGGTGACGACAAGAAGGACACCTCCAAGCCAACTGCCCCCTTCCCCCTCTACAACGACAAGGCCCAGTGGAGGCCCAGCCTATAGCAGCAACACAACCAACAATTGCAGCCCCACCTACATGGGAATGTCTACATGACCGAGAGTTCACCATCGACAACGAAAAGGCCCAAGCTAATGCCAACATTCTGATAGAGAATAACAACCCTTAGTGTAGTTTTCCCATCTTTATTTATGCAATGTAATAGTAGTTTGACTATCATGAAAACAATGTAGGCATGCTTGAAATTATGGGACAAAGTGTGAAAGCTCTTTTTGACTGTGGATCTACAAATACTTTCATTTCTTGGAACCTAGAAACTATGATTTGTATGGATTTCAAGGATTTAGGATATGCGTTGGATGTCACTGTCCCAAGTGGTTGAATTTTTACATCTCTTTTAAAACCCTTATTATACATGTTAGGTAGATGAGTAATGAATTCCCTACTAATTTTATTTTGTTAGGAATGAATGACTTTGATGTAATAATTGGCATGGATTGGCTTTATACCTATAGAGCCTAGATTGAATGTAGGAAGAAAAAGCTTGTGATAAATAGACTTGGTCACCCGCCTTTAACCATTAGAGGTAGAAAGGACACTACCACTAGCATGTATGTTTTGGCCTTGAAAGCAAAACAGTTAATAGCCAAAGGTTGTCAGGCATTCCTATCAGTAGTTACTAAGTCGGAGCCTAAGGTGCATCCCTTAGAGGAGATAGAAGTAGTCAAGAGATGTGTTCCCGGATGACTTGCCTGGGATACCTCCTGGGAGAGAGGTGAAATTTTCGATAGAATTATCTGCCGCGACAAACCCTATTTCTAGGGCACCATACATGATGGCCCCAGCAGAGTTACTTGAGTTGAAAGGCAACTGTAGAAATTTCTAGACAAAGTCTTCATCTGACTTAGCACATCTCCATGGGGAGAACCATTACTCTTTGTATAGAAGAAGGATGGATCGCTTGGAATATGCATAGATATAGGATGATCAACCAGGATACCATCAATAGTAAGTATTGTTTACCCTGTATTAATGACTTGTTTGACCAACTCAAGTTAGCTTGAGTCTTTTCAAAAATTGACCTGATGTCTGGTTACCATTGATTATGAGTCAAGAGTGAGGATATCCCAAAGACCGTCTTCGAAACCCATTATGAATTTGTGGTCATGCCATTTGGGTTGTCCAACACCCTGAGTGTGTTTATAAATCTCACAAATAGTGTGTGCCAACCATTCCTAGACTCCATTATCATAGTGTTTATAGATGACATTCTAGTTTAATCAGATGACTTAGAATAACACCATGACCATTTGGTTAGAGTACTTGAAATCTTGAGGAAGCCTAAGTTCTATGGGAAATTCTCAAAATGCATGTTTTGGATCGATCACATCGTGTTTCTTGGACACATCAATTCAAGAGGGACTATTTCAGTAGATCATGCCAAGGTGTCTAGTGTACGTGATTGGCCAACACCGAAGAATTATTTTGAATTTCACAACTTCTTGGGACTAGCCAGGTAATACTGACAATTCATCAAAGATTTCTCAAAGACCACCCTACCCCTCACCAAGCTCACTTGTAAAGATGAGAAGTTTGTGTGGTCTGAGTGGTTTGAAACTTGCTTCTAGGAGTTGAAGGAGAAAGTAAACACCACACCTATGTTGACTCTACCGTCTTGCAATGAAGGTGTCATGATCTTCATTGATGCATCCAAGATGGGGCTTGGATGTGTGCTAGACAAGAATAAGCATGTTGTTTCTTATGTCTAGGCATCTCAAGACAAATGAGGTAAATTATTCAACACGTGATTTGGAGTTAGTTGCATACATACATGCCCTAAAAATTTGGCGACACTATCTTCATGGTGCTTCCTTTGAAGTTCTCACTAATCACAAAATCTCAAAGTATCTCCTGACTCATAAGGACCTCAACCTAAGACAATGGTGATGGATGGAATATATTAAGGACTATGATTTCACCATCGCATACCACCTAGGAAAGGCCAATGTAGTGGTAGATGAACTCAATTGAAAGTAGCTTAGATGTGATATCATTTTATCTACCTAGTGGAGGGAATTGGAGGAGTTTGCTAGGAGAACTCCATAGTCGCTAGAAGACCGTATAAGTTTGGTTAACATTCAGATAAAACTAGACTTTTTGACTAGAGTTAGTAGTTGCCCAGATGGCTAGCCCAGAGCTTGAAAGGATTAAATGTATGCTAGAGAAACCTCAAACACACCTAGAAGTTGGTGTGGATGAAGGAATCTAATAAAATGTTCATATTTGGGTTCCAGAGGAGTCACCTTTTAAAATTCGTATTCTTCAAGAGGCTCATGGTTGTAAGTATACCCTGCACCCTGGTACCTGGAAGATGTTTAACGACTTACAACGATACTTTTAGTGGCATGGGATGAAGAGGGACATATTGGAATATGTGGATAGTTGTCTCACGTGCCAAATGGGGAAGGATGAACACCAATGTCCCAGAGGATTATTGCAATAAAGTGAGATCCCTAAGTGGAAATGGGACCAGATCACCATGGATTTTGTGGTGAGTCTTCCCAAGACTAAGAAAGTTCATGATGCTATATGGGTTGTGGTGGACCGCCTAACGAAGTCAGAACATTTTCTTCCATAACAATTACCGCCAAAGTGTCAGACTTAACTGAGTTGTATATCCAGCAGATAGTGTGTTTGCATGGCATTCCGAGTTCAATTATTTTTGATTGCGACCCTGAGTTCACCTCAACGTTATGGAAGTATGTGCATGAAGAACTTGGAAAAAGGTTGAAATTTAGTACATCATATCACCCTAATCTGTTGACAAACAGTCAGAGTGGGCAATCCAGACATTAGAAGACATGTTAAGAGCATGTGTGCTTGATTAGAGCGGATCATGGGAATAGTTATTGCCTTTATCTGAGTTTTCCTATAATAATAGCTACCAAGCTAGTATTGGGATGCCTTTATATGAATTGCTATATGGGAGGTCGTGCCGGTCAACACTTCTTTGGGATGACGTTGGTGAAAGGATCTTATTGAGGTTAGAGGAACTTTAGATATATGCTGACAAAGTCACTTTGATGAAGCATAGGCTAAAGAAAGCTCAGGATCGATAGAATAGTATGTTGATGGAAAGTGAACTGACTTACACTTCACTGTGGGTGAACATGTGTTTCGAAAGATCTGACCCTCCGAGCTATAGTTAAGAATGAAGGAAAGTTGAGTCCTTGATATCATATCACCCTAATCTGTTGACAAACAGTCAGAGTGGGCAATCCAGACATTAGAAGACATGTTAAGAGCATGTGTGCTTGATTAGAGCGGATCATGGGAATAGTTATTGCCTTTATCTGAGTTTTCCTATAATAATAGCTACCAAGCTAGTATTGGGATGCCTTTATATGAATTGCTATATGGGAGGTCGTGCCGGTCAACACTTCTTTGGGATGACGTTGGTGAAAGGATCTTATTGAGGTTAGAGGAACTTTAGATATATGCTGACAAAGTCACTTTGATGAAGCATAGGCTAAAGAAAGCTCAGGATCGATAGAATAGTATGTTGATGGAAAGTGAACTGACTTACACTTCACTGTGGGTGAACATGTGTTTCGAAAGATCTGACCCTCCGAGCTATAGTTAAGAATGAAGGAAAGTTGAGTCCTTGATATTTAGGTCCGTTTGAGGTTATAGAATGGATTGGTGAAGCAACTTATCATGTAGCCCTATCCCCACAGTATTGTATGATGCACGATGTGTTCCATGTGTCGAATTTGAGGTGATATGTGAGGGATCCTAGTCATGTGTGGAGCATTGAACTTATTGATCTCCAAGGGAGTCTAACATATCCTAAGTCACCTGTGAGAGTACTAGATACCGAGGTGACAGAACTCAGAAACAAAAAAGATAGAGATAGTAAAGGTTCTCTGGAAGCACCATGGAGAGGATGAAGACACATGGGAACTAAAGACGGACATGGAAAAATCTAACCCTGAATTGTTTGTATGATTAGCTAAATTTTGAGAAAAAATTTCTTATAAGTGTGGAAGGATGTAATAACCTAAATTTTGATTGTATTGTTATGCATTATTTTATTAAAAGGGGCTTGTTTTAAAAATTGTTTGTATTGTTTTATTGATTGGGTTTCTTTGCAATTCTACCTTGAATGAAGGATTTTGTGTTTTTGTATCTTATTAAACCAAAAAAGGGTTAAAAAGGAAGAAGGACAAGAGAAAACCCCACAATAAGTATAAGACAGAAAGAAAATAAATGATAACTGCATGTGTTTAAGAATAATGTGGAATTATCTAGAAAGTGGTATAGGTGGCCACAATAGGATGACTTTCGATTTCATATGCCTCCTAAATAAAATGAAAGGTCAAAACAAAGAAAATAAAAAGAAAGGAAAAAGAAAATATATGTTTTAAATACATAATACATGCTTTATAAGTGGAAGACTTGCACATGAAGAAAAAAGGTTATTCCTTTTGAGTTTTAGTCTCAAATTGTATCCACAAGTTGAATAAGTATAAGAGGCCTTTCCTTAAAATTTGGGATTAAAAAGATTAATGGTTTAAGAGATATTGATTTCAAAAAATCCATAAAGTTTGGGGAATAGATATAGAAAGTATTAAATGTCACATTTTTTTATTATTAATAGGATTATTTGTTTTCGGTCATCGGATCAGGGATCTGCGGTGACCTCATCGCCTCCTAGCTTGTGACTATCATGGAAACATGTACAATTGAGGCTTGTGAACTCAAGGAAATTTCTCACTACCTAGATCATTTTAGCACTAAATAACTTGCCCATTGTGTCTGGGAGATCAAATCGCATTGGCCTACCTTGGATTTGCCCTAGGATTGATGTTTCTAAAAGAATCTCCTAATCAGCTAACAATCATGGCTAATCCTAAATATAAATAGGGTGTCTCAAACCATCTCCAAGGGCATCAATAGATCCCATTGCTTCACCTGAGCCCTACGGTTTTCTTCCTCACATCAATTTGTTCTTTGGCCTCAACCTTCACCCTGTCCATATCACCATCTCATTGGAGATATTGTGATCTCATTCTGTCTGCTCCAACCAACACATTAGCAATTGGAGGGTGCTCTCAGTTAGGGGGGTAAGGAGAAGTTGAAGTGATCCTTACTTCATTGGTTGGTGCACTAGATCGTGAAGTCAACGGGTAAGTTGACTCAGCCACATTGCTACAAACTGATCGAAGGAAGAAGATGACCAGAGGTTAACATACCCTTCTGCCCCCGCGCGTATGTTTGAGAGGTAAGGGAAAAACTAACCTTTTCCCCTTTCTTTTTTGGTCTGACTCATGGGTGCCATGCATGCGGGCAATCCAATTAGAAAAAGTTAATTGGCTTAGCCCTGGACCGCGACGCGCTGGAAATACACAGTCAGCTACTGAGGTGGTTGTCCATAATTGGCCCATAAGTATTTTTTATATAAAAATCATAGAAATTGATAGGATAATCAGATTAAGACATATTATATATGAATCTGAATCAGAAAAATGCAAGGAATTCAATAAAATTATAATCAGAACCTAAATATGATTCTAGTATGAGACGTGTTTAAATATGGTATCTTTAATGTATTAAATACATTCAAAACCATAATTTCTAAGATTTGGTGAAACTAATATATGGAATTGATGTGAATTTTTGAAGATGGAATTTTTATGACCAAAAGGACACTATGGACTCTATGACATGAAATTTGATGAATAAGGACCTTATTATGTATGAAAGTTCATTAAATGAAGAAAAGTAGGGTTTGTCAACCCAATATACATGAAAGTTCCAAATATCCATCTTTCTGTCTCTCCAACCCTAACTTGACTAATAAACGATAATGATTTGGACTTTTGCATAAAAGTCACCTATTGGAGAACAATCAAGTGTATGAAACTTAAAGTGGGGTTGGTGGATCATGGAAGTGTAAAAGAACAATAAATGGACTAATGGAGTATATGAATAATGAAATAAGGAAGTAAACCTAATAACCCAACTTGGAACCAAATTCATTCCTTTTGATAGATTTTGGAATCATGTAGTGACAAATGGATGGTATGGCTTGGATTTTAGGTTGACTTGGTTGGTTGATTGTGTGGTTGTTCTTGATTATTGTTATTCAGACTACAAGTGCTCCTGATAGGTATGTGGCTATGCCTAATATTAATCAATGTTGTTTCATGTGGATTTCTCAGGATTTCCACATTTTTTGCAAATATATGACTTCTTGATTGTTCACTTATTGCAAACTATAAAGTGACTATGACTATCACAACATATATATGGACATAATCAGCTCAGATCATGGTCCTCCTCTACAACTTTTGTATATTTATGGGAAAGATGGTGATTTAGATCTTGGTCTACCGTCTTTGTGAAGTAGGATCAAAGGATAATCAAAGGCCCAATGTCTATTTCAGGATGGACCAATATGCTACAGTCTATGTGAGGTGGCCTTTGTCTACTATAGGGACTATACCCTATGGGGTTTGAGAGAGGATGGTTAGATGGGGATTGAGTAGTTATGATCGAAAATGTTAGATTTGATTTGTTAAGCAATAACTGGATGGATTATATTGTTACAAATAGATGTGAACTATTTTGTTTCCCCCATATACCAGTATACCTTGTTATATTGACATCATGTTTTTATTGTCGACATTTTCAAGATAATCTGTTACTTGCTGAAAATTGGACATTCAGAAAAGAAGACACGAAAAGCAAACAAACGAAATAATGTCAGAGGATATAGATAGATGGTTAATTTCTTGGGTGAAATCTTAGAAGCCATATTTTTGTAAATGTCGATGAAGATATGTTTTTCTTATCTTGAACCAAACTCAGTTCTTGTTTAGTAGAATTTATTAATTGTTTTTTATTATGTGTAAAACCATAGATCTTGTGTGAAATGGTGATGTCTCCTTCCTTCTTACCTTCCTTAATTGGGGGTTGTTGGGAATGGGGTCGTTACAATTACACATTTGATTGTCTTGATTAACCATGCTTGTATTTAACCAAGTTGCAACTAAATGATAGTAATCCTCTTAACCAACCATTGTCTTATTGTTTACCAACTCTGATAGGACCCTATCACCCCTCAGTGGGTGTGGGTATGAATAAAGAGTAGGCACTCATTGACCTACAACCAACATAATCATTATGTTTGTAGTGGGTTTTTAGGCTATACAATCTCATTGTATCACATGTAATTATCATATCTCAATATTTTTCATCACAACCATAGTATGGATGTATCACAAATGGAGATATGGTCTTTACCACAATCATATAATGGAATGTTCTATGGGCGTCGAGGGACCATATCTAATATGGTTATGCGATGACTAAATCATACTCAACAATTTATTTATTTTTAGTAACTTCTCACTGTCCTTTGTTCACTGTATATATACTCTTTCATCCTCTCATGTTTTGACTAGTGGTAGGATCATATTTGGCATCTAACTAACATGAATTATGGTTCCTCTCTTATATAAATAAACTACTCATTTTTAGATCCTTTTTTGTAAAAATGAATATTACCATGATTAATCCAACTAAATACCATTAGGATAGATGCATAAAAAGGAACATTACCGTGATTAATCTAACTAGATATCAATTGTGTTGATTCTAAAAATTTTAGGAATTTGAGGTTATTTTATGACAACGTCACATGGGATTTCATACCTACTCATCTAAACCCATATATTAATGATTGTACATGTTTTCTACCATGTTTTGTAATAAACAACTAAACTTTCTTAATGAGTTGAATAAGCTTAATTATCATAACTGAATTCTTATAACCCTAATATAACCTTGTGATATTCTTTTAAATCATGATACAAGCTTAATTTTCAAATTTGGTTCAATTTGGACACTGTTTGAGCGAGTTATGCAATTTTATGCACATTTTGGACTTTTCTGTATTTTACCCAATTGAGAGGTTTTCTTTGCAATTTATCAATAGCACTATGTTTCTTGGATATTCTCTCATCATTCTTGAGCTTGTTGAGCCATGGGGAACCTATTTAATCCTTGGTTTGAAGGTGTTTTTTCCAAGGGTATTTTAGGGTTTACCCCTTCATGGATGAGCTACCTTTAGTAGCTATCAACTAATGAATTATTTGTTTTGCTTGGAAATTCAAGAAACTAGGGATAAGCATGTCTCTAAGGATGGTGGGGGAGCTTCTTGTGTGTGTGCTTGTATATTCTTAATAGTTTAAGGCAACGGACACTTGGAAATATACTAGAACTTCAACTTTTTCTTTTTCTTTATCTTAAAGTTTCATATACTTATCCCTAAGAACCAAAACGATCCATTTTCTCTACACCACATCCCTCCTTCTACAAACCTCATCCTCCCTCTATGATTCTATGAATTTCATGTCCAAGGAAGAAGAAAGAGGGGATATTCTTGGAAAAAGAATCTAGGGTTGCAATTGACTTCCTTTTAGGGTTTAAAAAGCTTCCTTCTAGTGATCTTGGCCTAAAAGAGAAAAACTACCCTTATTTCCTCCATTTATTTCTTTTTTATCCTTCCTCCTACCTTTCTCCAGGTCAGATGCTTACTGTTCCATGGTAGAAATTGCTCTAAAACTCTAAAACCCTACCTTTCTTGCTCCTTGTGCTTAGGGTTTGCTCATTTGATGAAAAAAGGTGTTAGATGGTAGAGTTCATAGCTTGTGCTTGGATTTTCTACCCTAAATGCTCGAGTTTTCTTTTGTTTGGGGTTTCATCTTCTAATTAGAGGAAAGTAACTTGATCCACGTTTATTGCATACCATAAGCTTGCTATCTCTTGTTCTTGCTTGAAAATGATGATGCACTAAAAAGCTATGCTTGACTTGGATTTCGATTTTGATAATGTTCTCTATTCTGATTTCAGTTATAGATGAACCTGTGATCATATTTACATTATTCCAAAGATATAATATGACCTGGATCAGGTTGGTTTGGCAACTTATGGTGCTAAGCACCTATCAACCAATGGTCAATTTTAGGGTTTAAAGCTGATTTCTTCTATAAACCCATGACCCGATGATGGTACCATTGCAACAACCCTATGGTGTTGTCTTCACGATAACTGATGGACGAGATCAAAGGTGTCAAATGATGGTGACAAACTATGGTCAACCCCTTAAGTCAGGTTTTGGATCAATTAGAAGTTTAATGACCAACCATTAAGCACCCTACTGATGTTATCAATCAATGATGACATTAGCTTAATATTTGATGCTAATTAATGAATATAGTGTTGATCTAACAACCTATGGTGACTTAACGGTCTCTAATGATGGTGTATCATGTCTCTACAACCTATGGTGAGTTAATCATTGTACTTGTAGCATCAATTAAGCCTTAGACCAATGGTTTCTCGGGCCACTTGATGCAATGGTCGGACCTATACTGTAATTGATGGTTTTAACATATGAACTTGACCCAATGGTCAATATCTAATGTTTATTCCTCCAATAAAGTGGAATGATGGCTAATGTAATATTTTGGTCCTAATAATGTGATTTAGATGGTTTCCTTTATATGATCAACTTAAGGAGCTTCCTTGTTGACAATGGATGGCTTGTTTTGAATGAACAGTCGATTGTGGGTTTTACCTTACTCTCAATGGAACTTTTTGTGTCTAGGGTTAAATGGTGACTCTTTCTAGAGAACAAATCAAGGACTTCATAGGTGGTTTATACAAGGTGTTTACTTATGTAAACAACCTATGGTCTTACCTTTTAAACATCCAATGGTTCTAGGTGACATTGTGGTATAATGATATGGGTTGAATGATGATGGAACAAATGGAGGGTTACCTTTAATAAGGTAGTCTTACCTATTCACTCATATGAATAGAAGGGATGATAATAATATTTTGTTGATATGTAATCCTAATGAGGTATAGCTTGTTATACCCAGCCTTAATATAACTAAATATGATGGTAATTAGGTATGAATAATCCTTGAATGACTAATACAATCATGGAGTACTCTGCACTGTTGTTGAAACCCTAGTATTCTATAACTTGATGGTTACACCTTGATTTATGTGTGGGTTCATACTTGAGAATAGTATGGAATGTGATGGTGATGCTTCACCTTATGCATCCATGATCCAATGGAGATGTCGTGAGTTAGGGTTTGGGTATAAGTGTTGATTAGTAACATTGATATAATTTATCATGTTGAACCTGACTCTAATGCAAATAGATAAAGATGAGTATTCATGTTTAACATACTTATATGATGAAATTATGGTGGAATAACCTCCTTAACATGATCATAACCGTAATGTGTTAATTGGTGGTTATCATAGCCACATGGTTGATGCTTTCTTATGCTAAACATGTGCATTATGGATATGATGAGTGTTAATCATATCTAGATTCTTTGCATGTTGATGTAATAAAGGAATGTTCTTAATGTTAATATCACCCTGCTATGATTGTTTATGAATATCTCCTAGCTCATTAATGCAATATTGTGATGTTCTGGTGTATTATACGTAAGTGATGTTGTTGAGCCTTGTTATAAGGCATGGAAAGATAATGATGATCTTGTCAGGAATAGTATGATGGTCTTAATGACATTTGGGCATGGTTGAGCCTTGAATGAGGTGTAATCTTCTTGTGTTGATAAGGGTTGATACCCTATGATATTGTGAAAAGGATGAAAAGGATTTATATATTGTGATAGTATGATGGTCTTAATGACCTTTAGGCATGGTTGAACCCTGAATGAGGTGTAATCCTCTTATTTTGATAAGGGTTGATACCTTGTGATATTTTGAAAAGGATTTATATCTTGTGATAATATGATGACTAGTGTGGTCTCATTAATTGTAAGTGAATAGTACCATATGATGATGAGATGAGAAATTATGTTTCACACATTTTATATCTTTTAAAAGTTGTGATATTTATATGCTTGCAAGAAATGAATTAGGGTCTGTATGTCCACTTGTTTGATGCAGCCTTAATTCACCGAATTGGCATAACTAATCAAGTGCAACTCTAATCATGTAGTGCCCTATGTCGTAGAGCCATCTTCAATGTCAGAACTTTCTGGATGGTAAAATGAGTATTTCTAAGGGAAACTCTGAGCGCATACTGTTGAGTATGTAGGGATGGAAGGTTGAGGATATATCCTTGTCATCCACATGCAGATTGTGGAGGATGGCTATTGTCATGCCTCATACATCTGATATGATTGAGAACGGTTGCGGTCGTGTCTCGGTGATTATAACATGATGTGATTAGAGGACAACTGCGGTTGTACCTCAGTGATTGGGTTTGAATACCCTAGATGCTAGCGTCGTGACCTATACTAAGATGGGCTAGTTACAAGACTATATGTCATTGTGGTGGTAGCTTTGGCTGATATCCCATTGCCTTTTTACTCGTACTAACTGAGGGGAAGAGATCTTAGGATACCGACACTCCGAGATCTTGTACTGAACTGAATAACCCTTCATAGGGGTCGGTTGAACTTTGAATGGTACGATTCAGATTCCCCAGGGTGTAATAAAAGATGTAATACAGTCGTGTAGCATATTTGTTTAGGGCTATACACGACCTTTCATATTGGATGATAACCCTTGTTTGTTATCTTTACATAAAGATGATGCTTAGTGCAATTAAGATATAGTAGATATACTTAGGTTGTGGATATGCTTAAGATTGTAGATGCGTACATACAGTAGTTATGCTTGTGTTGATAACTATACTGCTACTGCTGATTATAATCATGATGCTAGCTATCTTATGTTGTTAGTTATGTTTAGCATGCTAGCCATGCCTTTGTAACTAGAGATGTATATACTTCTGATCATGCTTATCCAGATAATTGTGCTTATGTTGTTATCTCTTCTTATGATGTCAATATGTTCAACCAATTAGACATGCTCATGTTGTTAGCTATGCTATGTTACTAGACTTGCTCATGATGCTAGATACGCATATGCTACTGAATTGCTTATATTTTCAAAAATATAAAGGATAATAGCATGGCTTATGATGATAGTTATTATCTACTACTTTATGTATCTTGTTAATCATCAGTACTGCTAAGATTATTTGGTAAATCTAATTAAATTTCTTAACTATTTAATTACTTTAAAATGTTGTAATCAATAAATGTTGTTGGAGGTTATATCTCTTGCTGGGACATGGGTTTCACCCTTGTGATTTGCCACATTTTTTTAGGTGATTGGAAGTGACAAAAAAAACATGTGGCAGAAAAGAGGATCTATAGTAATGAATCTTTGAGAAAGTTGATTAGATGTCTAGTGTATCCTAGAGTCATTTGTGCACTCTTAGGTCCAGGAAGGAAAAGTTTGTATATGGTGTTTCAAATGAATCAGACTTTTGTTAGCATATTAATGCTTGTTTGTGTGGCATATACAAATATTGTTCTCCTATTTATATATGTTGTGGCTAAGGCAATAGGACAATTTGTATCAAATTCTTGGCATAGTATGGATATAAGAAAGATGTTGGGCTCTTATGCAAATGTTTCTGAGCAGGTGGTGACATTGAAATCGGTTTTAATTTACCCATATTTTTGGGTATGTAATTAATTAGTGATTGATTTTTTTTTATGTTTTGAGTAATCTTGTTTAGTGTAACAGGTTCTCACAATATATTAAGGTAAATGTGAAAAGAAAAAATTCGATGTTGTACGTTCATGTTAATGGTAGTTATGTGTATTATTTGGTAAATGAGTGGAGTTAATGTAGTTGTGTGTGTTAGGGTTTGGTTTGTTCTTGTGAGGTCAAATGATACATGATATGTGAATGGGAATTTAAGTAAATTTTAACTTGTATGTGTGTTTCATTACAAATTTGCAGGTTTGCATTGTTGCAAAGCGGGTCTGTAACCTGGTGTTTTGTTGTAAAAAAGTCTTTGGAATAAGTTATTTGAAGAAAACTAAGACAACAAATAACAACATCAATTCTTAAAAATAAAATTGACATTACAAACATGGTCTTAGGTACCCAAAAAACTATTGTATGTGTGTAATTGTGAAGATAACTTTAACTATAAGCCACAACATTCAATTTTTGCATTGGTTTCTTCACCTTCTCTATGATATTTTTGTATTGGTTATAAGGATAAACTGATGATTTGTATGCTTGGAAGTGTTGCACTGTCCACGTAAGTGTTGCTTTTTGACTGACACTTCAGGCCTTAAAACACCAACATTAGAGCCTATATGTTACTAATGACTGAACATTTCCGTGATTAATCTGACAGAATCTCAATTGTAATGAATTGTAATTTTTTGAGGAATTTGGGGCTATTCTATGAGAAGATTGTGATGCCCCGTCGCGCACAAAACCAAAAGCGGAAAGAACACTTAAGAAAATAGATTACCAATAAGTAACTAAAACCAATTTCATTAAAGCACCATAAGCCAAAAACTTATTACATATGAGTCCACCAAGTCTGCCACATACGACACATAACATGTCACTGTAGGTCAACAATCATGTCATCAACCTATCACATGATACATTGGTCCTACACACACAAATATAATATATATATATACATATATATATATGCCAAAAACCATGCATCGATTACATCACCACAAAACATCTCAAAACACCCCAAGGACCTGAGTGTACAGGGATGGATCTAGGACTCTAACACCAAAAGACTAGCAGCACATCCAACCTTTTCAGTGACTGCTCTTTGATGCTACTCTTCCTCAGCTACACGACCTCTACATCTTCGTGCACGGTCACCTAAAAGATGTGGTAACCCACGGGGTGAGACCAAAACTCCCAGCGAGAGATAAAACTCTCAGCCAACACTATTAAAGCATAGATAAAATAAATAGGTAAGGCGTCATACTAATAGGATGAGTAAATTCACCTAAATGATATGTATATAACCGGTAACATAGATTAAACAAGATTAGGCAGTCACCACTGAATTAGAAGATCAAGTTATGTTCTAAAAAGGAATATGAAGAACATTATATAGTTGACTTCTCTTACCACATTATAATTTAAGAAATATGTGAAAAGACAAGGCAAAGGCTCAACCAATGTGAGATGTATTTCACCTAAGAATATAAATATACTACTCGGTTGTGTTACATGTTCTATTATGCCCTGAGGATTTGATTCTTACCACCCAAATCCATTTGACCACTGCTAAGTCAAAATCAGTGCCATATAAGGTCCATGGAAGAACCGGAATCCACGATCCAACATCTCTTGGTCAAATCAAGAGAACACCACAAAGACATATCGGTCAAATACAAAAGAGTGACATGTAATCAACACAAGGATCGGCTCATGCATGGCCATCCATATATATAAACACCTAGCCCACCTAGGTAATGGTGTGGCGCTAGAAGAAAAGGCTCACGCATGGCCTTTCTTAAAAGAAGGAGTGGCTCACTCATGGCCATCAATATTACAAGGAGATCGCTCATGCATGGCCGTCTCACACAACCTAAAATTAAGGATGCAAGGAGATACTCAACTTGCAGCTTGCATATTCAAAAATATGCGCTCTGAGTTTTATCATTTCACCTATCAAACAAATAAAGTTGACACTAGAATTGGATCTATGTCACAAGGCAAACTACATGATTAGGTTTCAATTGATTAGTTAGCCAATTGGGTGACTTTTAGAATCAATCAAGTTACAATGTATAAATCTAAAACAAACTCTACAAGAACAAGGGTGTGTTTCAACTTCAAAATATGTAAAACATACAAGGTGTGATCTTATCATGCAACCACCACATGGTACTAAAAGTTTTGTCATTCACAAGGCAATCGTCAATATCAGATATCACCATGGGATCTTAATCCCTTAATCACATCACTTGAGGACATCACCTCTCAATGGGCATAAAGACATCACAACATCATAGGACCTATCACATTAAGCCATGCATGTTTATCATCACATATTGTCTCAGCATAAGCATCACCTTGTATCACATAATCATCACCATAGCATACATAAGCCATGGCATACATATCACCTGCAAAGTTAGAGATTATAAATAAGAGAGAGAAAAACATTATATGTGATGAATATCTCATAAAAGAGAAAGCAAACACATAATTCAACATTATGGTTAGGGTTCTAAGCATTACTAGATTGAAGTTTGTAAATTCATACAAGAACTAAACCCTAAATATAGCATCTTCCACATCCTTGGAACACTTAGAGTTAAGAAGAATGATTAAGGTTAAGCAAGTTGTTATCCAAATAGCACTACACGTGGCTCATTCATTACTCATAGATGTACATGGGTTTGGTACTCAAGCATGTGTCACCTCCATACCTCAACTATGTGTCGTGACCACCACCATCTTGGGTCGTAACCACCATCACTCATGGTGTCATGGCCACGACCAACCTTCCTCATGTCACAACTATGACACACCAAGAGTGTATCATGTCTCTTCCCATAAGAAACCAGGTCACATCAGCTACGGTTAGGGTTCAACCACCCAAGGGAGAGCATGGTGCGGACCAAAACAAGGATAGGGGGTGTCTTCCTCTTAAGAGAAAGAATTTATATGAAACAAAACAAGGTCTTACCAAGTCAAGGTAGGAGAAATGACACTCAACTAGGGAACCTTAACTGAAACAGCTCATGGGTTGTGACCAAACCTAATGTCATGACCGTGACACACCTTGGAGAAGATCTATCATGACCCCGAAAACCAAAATGTGACATTACGATCGCGACCAAAAATGCAACATTAAGACTAAGACCAACACTAAGGCAAGAGATGTCATGAATCAAGACAAAGCATGGTAACCACCAAGGGTCAAGCCACCACTAAGACTAAGAACCAAGATCAACTATGGTCAAAATAGAGATAAGTCATGGCTAAAATAGGTGACACAACAAGGGAAACCCACCATCATCATAGAGGAAGAACCTCATGTAAAATGCTCACCAAACCCTAAAAATGAGCTTCGTGAAACCACTAAGAAAGGAGCCTCAACAAGGGAGAGAAACCAAGATTGTCACCATCAAAACCAAACCAAGTCTTCATAGAACACTAAAACACTCGATCATCATGCATGTTACCGAAACCATGGGCAAGAAGGAAGGAAAAACATCATGCACCAAAAACATCCAAAATTGGTTACAAGGAAACTAGGGTTTCAGATTGCATCCAAACAAAGCATGATCTCAACATCATCCAAGTTCTAGAGACTATCAACATCTACTAGCACATTAAGGTAACATCTAGAGAGAGAAAATAGAAACATGCAAGCATGGGAAGTGCAACAATAGAGAAGGTTAAGAGTTATATAACCTGCTTTAAGGAAGATCACTCCAAGGAAGGCAAGCTCCAAGCACACGATCACCAAGGAAGATCAAGCTGCACTAAAAGCTCCACTTTTGGCCACAATATCACCTCAATAAAGATGAAATACCAAGGTTAAAAGATAACTCAAGAGGCTCAAGGAAGAACCAAAAGAAAGAAAGGGGGAAAAGAGAGAAGAAACTCCCTCTCACTTGGGGGTCTCCTTGTCAAAACATGGCCTATTACCCTTGGGATGAAGAGATTACTCTCAAGAACGATCGCCATGTCAAAACATAGTCTAAGGCTGAGAAAAAGAAAGAAGGTGGGGTAGAAGATCCAAAGAAAACGTCCAAGAGGAAAGATAAACACTCACCAAGGTTGAGGATGACCAAGGATCACCACAAACACCACATGTAAGGGAGAACCACCTCCAAATCACCAAGAATAGATCCTTCTTGCTCCACCACGATCTAAGATCATCCAAGAAAGGAAGGAGAAAGAGGATGGCTGAAAAACATCACTTGCTTGGAGAAAAGAGGGTTTATATAGTAAACGGGGAGAGCGGTAGGGCAAGGGATGAGGTGTCAACGAAAGAAGACCCCAAAGGGACACTTGTCCACCCAAGAAACTAACATGCAACCACATAAAGCCCACATGAAATAGATGGTGATACACTCTAGGTTGGATCTCGACAACACAGGAAACCCAACCCTAATTTCATGACCACAACACACCAAGCGAACCACCCATGGTCGTGACACACCACCAAGAACCCCCAGGTCACGACACAAGGTCACCACAACCCTAGTCGCAACACTCTACACAACAACACCCATCTCGACCCAAGACACCCAAGACCATCTCAGTCGAGACAACCATACCAAGGGGAGGTGTCTCAATCGAGACACCCTCCAACTAGGACCTATGTCATGACCTAGATTGAAACAAACCAACAAGGGTCACATGGTCAAGGTACACCAAACCCTAGAAAACTGTAATCACCACTAAGGGTGATACCTCTCAGCTAAGGGTCCACCAAGGTGCCCCCAAAGCACCACAAAATCCTTCATGAAGACAAGAGAGAGAAAGAACACTCTATAGGTGGAAAATTACAATAATACCCCTTCTAATGGGTAATTTGCAATTTGCACCATAACTAGTATAGAAAGCACAAACAACATTCAAGAAGCTCAAACTAGAGACTTAATCTTTCTACATGCTCTAAGATCATGTCAAAGGATTAGAGAAAGGTTCTAAGCACAACCATCAAACCAAAACAAATAGGGTTAGATTGAAACATGGGCCAGGGGTCTTACAAGATATAAACCCCTAACAAGGATTTCATCCCTAAATTCCTAAGCGAAACTAGATGAGTACTTATTTTCCAACACTTCCTCAAGTTCCCATGTGGATTCCTAAACACCATAGTGATGCCATAGAACCTTCACAAGAACTATGTCCTTTTTCTTCAACTTCTTCACCCTTTTGTCAAGGATCAACAAGGGCCCTACAACATAGGACATGTCCTCATCAAGATCAACATCCACGGGCTGCAAAACCAACTCGGTCACAGGGTGGCATTTCCTCAGCATCGACACATGGAACACTAGATGCAACATGTGCAACTTAGGTGGAAGCTCCAAACTATAGGCCGTTTTCCTGACACGTGCTGCCAAATGATAAGGTCTCAAATACCTAGGAGCTGGCTTATCGTTATTTCCAAACTTCAAAACACCCTTCCAAGGAGAGACTTTGACATACACCTTGTCTCCCACTTGGAACTCTAAAGGTCTCTGAGGGTTATCACCATATGACTTTTGTATGTCGTGTGCTACTTTCAACTACTGTTGGATCACATTGATCTTCTCTGTTGTCTGTTGCACCAACTCAGGACCACGAAGTTGATATTTACCCATCTCATACCAACACAATAGAGACATGCAACATATCTCATACAACGCCTTGTACGGTGCCATATCGATGCTCCTCTGATAACTGTTATTATAGATGAACTCTATCAAAGGGAGATGAATCTTCCAACTCCCCAAAAACTATAAGATGCATGCCCTTAATAGGTCCTCCAAGGTATGTATGGTCCTCTCAGACTGACCATCCATTTGTGGGTGGAAAGCAGTGTTGAACCTCAACTACATACCCAAATCTATGTGCAAACACTCCCAAAAGCGGCTCATACAATGAGGACCTCTATCTGACATGATAGTGGCTAGGACATCATGAAAACGCACTATCTCATCCATGTATATCTGAGTGGGCTTCTCTTCTAGATATGTTATCTTTGCTAGAAGGAAGTGTGCTGACTTTATTATCCGGTCAACTATCACCCAAATGTAATCATGCACTTTGGTTGTCTTATCCAGACCAACCACAAAGTCCATTGTGACATGATCCCACTTCCACTATGGTATGGGTAATGGTTGCAACGTCCCTATAGGTTTTTTATGCTCTTCCTTGACTTGATGACATACCTCACACTTAGTCGCGAACTCAGCCACATCCTGATTCAAGCCAGGCCACTGATATAAATCTTTAAGGTTATGATACATCTTGGTGCTTCCTGGGTGCATATCGTACATCAAAGATTGAGCCTCTTCTAGAACCATCTTCCTCATATAACCAACATCGGGAACCAAAACTTTATCATGGTAACGGATTGTCTCATCATCTACCTCATTGAAACCATCATGCTTCTTGCCGCCAAACTTTGATCGTATCTACTATATCACAACATGTGCCTATTGTGCCTCTTTGATCTGATGTCTTGACATCAACTTCACCTCCAACTATGCCAATATCCATGCTGGCATAGATACCTATAGCTTCACATTCATCTGATACAAGGAGAACAACATGTATGTCTTATGACACACCAAAAAGTTCAATTGTGCACTTCCCACTGATGATGTTGAAGAAGACTTTCTGCTCAGTGAATCTTCCATGACATTTGCCTTTCCTGGGTGGTAAGCAACGGTGAAATCATAGTCCTTGATTAATTCCATCCAGCGCCTCTGCCGCATGTTTAACTCATGTTGTGAAAAGATATACTTTAGGTTATTATGATATGTGAGGGTCTGACATTTTTTGCCATAAAGGTAGTGTCTCTAGGTCTTTGAATCATGAACCACTGTGGCCAACTCCAGATCATGGGTAGGATAGTTCTCCTCGTCCTTATTCAACTATCATGACACAAAAGATATCACATTCTTTTCATGCATCATCACACAGCCTAAACCATTCTGCGATGCATCACAAAAAACTATGTAACCATTCCCTTACTCAAGGAGCAGTAGTACTGGTGAACTCATTAGCTTCTCCTTCAAAAACTAAAAGGCATGTTGATATCTGTCATCCCAGACAAAAGATACATCCTTCCTAGTCATCTTGGTTAGGGCTAACGCCACAGAGATGAAGTTCTTAATGAACCTCCTATAGTAACCTGCCAAACCCAAAAAAGTACGCAATTCTGTTGGCATCTTCGGCTTTTCCCACTCTAGTATGGATTCAACATTCTTGGAATCCACATGAACACCTTAGGAAGATATCACATGTCCTAGGATAGACACCTCCTTCAGCAAAAACTCACACTAACTAAACTTGGCATATAGCTGATGTTGCCTCAACATTGTCAATGCCTCACGGGAGATGATGATTGTGTTGTTGGCTGTCAGGATTGTATGACAGGATGTCATCTATGAAGAACACCACAAAGTGATCAAAAAATGAACAAAACACTATGTTCATCAAGTCCATGAACGTTGTCAGTGCATTGGTTAGCCCAAACTGCAAAACCACAAACTTGTAATGACCTTCCCTAGTCCTAAAAGCCGACTTAGGTATGTCATCCACCTTCATCCACAACTGGTGATACCCCAATCTCAAGTCTATCTTGGAGAAAATTGCAGCACCTCATAACTGATCAAACAAATCGTCTATCTGTGGCAAGGGATACTTGGTCCTTATCGTCACCTTGTTCATATGTCTGTAGTCTCTACATAGCCTCATGGATCCATCTTTCTTCTCCATGAACAACACAGGAGAACCCCACAGTGACATACTCGGTCTGATAAAACCTTTCTCAAGTATCTCTTGCAACTATTTCTTCAGCTCTGCCATCTCTACTGGTGCCATCCTATTCAGTTTCTATGCTATCGGTTGCATTCTCGGGACTAGATTGATCTCAAAATCAATATCTAATAGGGGGAACACCTGGGAACTCATTTGGGAATGCATCCTCAAACTTTCTGACAATTGGAATCTCCTAGATACTCAGACTCCTTGCTTTGGTATCCACCAGTGCACTAAGAATGCATCACAACCCTATGTCATCAACTTCTCATCCACCCTCGCTGACACCAAACAATTAGGAAGAATATTCCTATCACCTGGGAAGGTCCATGTCTCATCTCCGTGTACAAATTTCACCACCTTGGAACTACATTCCAAGACCACCTGATACTTCTCCAAAGTATCTATTCCAAGGATCACATCAAATCCATGCATGTCAAGTGGTTAGAGGTCCACTTGAATGCTATGTCCTGAGAAAGAAAGGACACAGGAAGGACACACCTCCAGCAACTCCACAGGACTAACTAATAGGGTATCTAAATGAAGACTATCATGTATATATCTAACAGGAAAACAACAAGCATCAATCACTTCTCGAGTGACAAAAGAGTGTGTTGCACCTCTGGGTCAACCAAAAAAGATATAAGATAAGAAGAAGACAAATTAGAATGAAATAACTCCATTTGACATGTCACTACTTGTGGGTTGACCACTCCTTTCCCACTTCTTGACCATAGACCGTTCAATCCTCCTGATAGACTCCACAAATGTTGCAAACTTCTCATGGTTCTCGAGAACTGTCGCCACCGTAATCATCTCATAATTCAAAACCTTATCAAAATGCTTGATCCTTTCCTCATCTATCGACGCCATGTGAGGACATAACCTCAACAACTCCATAAACTTTGTTTTTTACTCAGTGATCGACATGGATCCCTATCGAATCTGCTGAAACTGACTGATCTTCTCATCCATATAGGTATGCAGAAAGTACTTACTGACAAACTCTCATTTGAACTCCTTCCAATTGATATCAACACCCGGTCGTTTCTCCTCTTCGATGGCCCACCAATGGGCATCACTCCCCTTCAGGAGATACATTGTGTGCTTCACCTTATTGGCCCCAAGGATGTTAATGATTTTGAAAGCCTTTTCTAACTCCATCAGCCAAAGATAAGAATTTGTTGGATTAGTCGTACCAACATACTCCACAACACCCACATGTCTCATACTCTCAAAGGTCTTCCCAACTCTTGGAAATTTGGCATCGGGGACAGCTACCCTAGGCTGAGGGGCAGGCATTCTGGCTGCCATGTGCATCATCGTCCCCATAAGCTTCCCAAACAAAGACTAGAAGGTAGGGTTCTCTATCGCAGTCGGGTCAAATTGGGGCTCATCAAGAACCTGATCTTCTCTTTCCTAAGCCCTCGCACCACCACTGGGTGAAACAAAACTGCTCTTTGCAACATGTTCTTCGTGTACTCCAGCCATATTTCTACTCTTCTTCTTCTTTTGCATAAGCAGAAGTCACTATAAGACAGACCAGAGTACACTAGAGTAGACACAAACCCTAGTCCTAGGTCTCTGTAGACTCTGCAAACTAAAAGCTCTGATATCAACCAAACTGTGATGCCATGTCACACCACAAAGTGAGACTACTCAATAATGCATCGAAGTGCACTGCAATAACTAAGATAATTATCTTAGAGTTTAATCCTTTTTCTGCTCTCCGATTAAGGTTAGTATAGAAAGGGTCGATCCCACATGATAACTTTATTAAGATTGTTAAATCTAAACCCAATTATTTTTGAAGAACTTTGTTATTTGTTTTTGGTATTTTTTTCAGATTTGAAATAGAAAGTAAAAGTTAAGTTTTGGGGGTTGATGATTAACACTAAGAAAAGAAATGCAAGAATGAAAATGCACTTAACAAGAATGTAAATTTGCCATGTCACAAGGAAAATTAAGATTGTTGTTAGCACAAGAAAAACTATTATGAATGAAAAGACTAGGAATTAAAGTAAGTAAAACAAGTGGTGATTAAATCAAGAGATGGGAATCGAGACTTTAGGGGTTTTCACCACCTTAGTCTAGGCAAAAATGAACTAATCCTTAAAAATAACAGATTCGATGAAGGCAAGTGAATTAATAAAAATCCACTAAAGATGAACTCCACATGACCCCATTGGTCCTTGTGCTCATGTTTCCTAGTTTATCAACCTAAAAGAGAAGATCCACAGTCATTTCAAAACTCCTATGCTATTGGGTTTGTTGTTCTAAATCTGAACTTCCACGGTCATATACATTGGGATTAACTTTTGATCAAATCAATTAATTACTTTGATAGATCAATTAGTTATCAAACCCAAAATCCATCTAGGATCATTTTTAAGGAAAAGTAGATAACACCATGGCTAAGGGGTTATTCCCCTTGCCTTAATAGAGAACTACTCACTCATGCTTGTGGAGAAAAGGGAGACGGAGGGAAGAAGAGTTCTAGCCATAGTCTAGTCTTACTAAAGGATAGTTCCTTAGGCTAGAGACAATGAAATGGCCAACGATTAATCCCTTGCTCATGTCAATGGAAGAGAAGAAGAACAAGAAATAAACTAGATCTAAATGAGCAAAGTGAAAATAATAATTGAAAGGAACTCTTAGCTTGCAAAAACCAAACTTTATTGATGAATAGAACACAATAACATAAGAACACAAGATGATTGCTCAGAAATCCCGTACAAAGATGATACAAAAGATGCCCTTGGGAGGAGGAAGTGCCCCTCCTTTGATAGGAGAAGGAGGGGAGCTTTACAATTAGGGTTAAGGGACTGGCAGTTGCTGATTTGAACTGGCTGCGCACTACCAACCGATCGGTTGGGGAGAGAAATGGTCGGTTGGAGGTCTAGAAAGGGTGGGAGTCGGGGAATCAGATGGTAACCCTAGATCTTGGGTGGTGAAACTTCTTTGACCCGCTCAGTTTGGGAGGGAAAACTCCCGCTTTGGCCCTGAAACTACCATTTGAGATTCAAGGGGCGCGCCATCAGAACGAATTATCAATCGATCGATCAGAACAAGTGAGTCGAGCATCTGTATCATGTGAGATGCTCGGCTGGAATCATAGAGCCACTCGTTTGGATTTGCTGAGGCGATCGACTGATCATCTGGACCGCTCATCTGATCTCCTGAGTCTGTAAGAATTTCATAATTTTTGGGTGAGATTAAGTTAAATTGTGATAAAAGGAAGCAAATAGCAAATTGTTTCTTTTTGGTGGATAAAGATAGAAATTTTAATGTGACATGAATAAAAACATTGTGAAAAGAAGTGCTAAATTAGCACGTATCAAAATACCACAAACTTAAGCTTTTGCTTGTCCTCAAACAATCAAAATATTCAAAATAATTCAAAACTTTTCTTGAAACAACATTTTCATCCTCCCTTGGTTAGCAACATCTTCTATCCTCTTTATGGCCAAGCAACCCATCTCCTAGAACCATGAAATACAAGTTCTATATTTCTTACAACAACATTTTTCATAACATTTTCTTTCAATCTTATACTTTGCAAAAAAATCTTAATCCTACTTGCATTTCAACACTCGAAATATTTTTTTTGCACGGGAATAAGAAAAGGTGAGGTGTGGAAAAAGGGATCCCTCCTCTATTTGACTCAAGATTTTTATTTCATTGATTTATGCCCTTATTAAATTTATGAGGGATGTGGACGAATAATCCCTCCTCTATTCGGCTCAGGATATTTCCACAATTTTTTGTGTGCTCTTTTTGTCATATTTTGGCAGTACATCCCTATTAAAATTTACGAGGGGTATGGAATACAAAGAGAGGAGGAACGCACCACCCGGACTTAGGGTTTGGTGTGTAGATTATTTCCATGTAATAATTTTTTTTCGAGTGTTGTTGCATCAGTAAGAGAAGTCATGTAAGTGCATCATATGAGAAAGATTGATCAGTTAATCTAATGCTAAAGTTAAGAAACTTTGCATTTGATTCTATTTGATTCTTAAAGGCTTGCCACCTTTTCTAAGAATATTGCTAATAGAGGTATGGAGAATTTGGTATTTTCAAAAAAAATGAAAATTTTGAGCAATTTGAGAAATAAAGATTTATCTAATTTTGAAAATGAAGATACATAATTTGGTCGACTAGGTAAAGGCCAAGATTTTGAAAAGGGAAAAAGAAATACTAAATTTTGAAATACAAAAGTAAAATGCTGAAAAGGGAAGATATGGGGTGGAACACAAACCACCCACCCCCACCCCGAACTTAGAGTTTTTCTCATCTTGAGCAAACCCTTAGAATGAGATGGAGGATAGAGAATCATTGTGGTGGTGGATGATGCTGGTAGGAGGAGTAGTAGTTGCCCCAGTATGCAAAGTGGGGATCTAGGTAGGTCTGATGGCCTCCATACTCCTCGTAGGATGGACGGCTAGGGGCATAGTGGCAACAGTCCACAGGCTAAGACTCCTGTGAATGATGCATGAGATACATATGGTTGAGATGGTGGCCCCGGCGCTGCTGCTTGTGTTGGGTCTCATCCAATTGTTGTTGGACCTCATAGAACCCGTAGGTGCCTACATCATTATCTGTCCGACGTCTCGTGCGGTGGTGGGGTGGTGGTGGAGGACTGATGGCATCATCATGAGCCTCCAAGGAAATGCTCCTCCTGTGGTCCTAAGGTACGGGGATGCCATCTAGGTCTGGGTGATGAAGAAGATTGTACCGCTGGATGTGTCCTGCTAGATCAGTGAGTCCATAGACAAGGTTTGTTGCGGCTAACCTTGCATGAAGAGGCAGTTGTAGAACTTCCTATGAATCCTTGAAGAGTAGGTAGTAGACACCATTAGAACCCATGCGGACGAACTTTCTAGTTTTCAGGTAGTAGTTGTCAATCTGGTGATTTTTAAGTTGGAGTGGTGGGAAAGGGATGTGGGTGTAGCTGAGAAAGGTGGCGAGATGGGTGACAAAATGGTCAATGAGAAATGATGATGAGGTGGTACGGCTGGCTTGGGTGCTAAAGTTCTATAAAACTGCATTTCCTCCATTGAAGGGTTCTTCATTCAAAAGGCGCCAAAGGGCGTAAAGCTCAATATGGGTGATGGCTCCCTGGGTACCTTCTCTTTTGAAAATGGTGCAAGCAAGGATCTGATGGAGGTAGCGAACTACTAGGTTATGAATACTGGAAGCCTTGGGCCCACTAAGAAGGCGGAGAAGGAGGCCAGTGATTTTAGCATAGAACTTATCTTTGTCGTATCGGTCTGGGTAGGAGTCATGGGGTCGCTCCATACAGCGATCTAACCAATAATCGTCACCGCCGTCGAGGATAAGGGAAGAGAACTGAAAAGGGGATATCTCCATATTTTCCCCAAAAATCCAGATCTTGCAAATATAATTGCCTCGAGAATAGTGGTAGCAGCAAAAGGTTGATAGGAACTCAAGGGCAAGATCACTATACACTATGGTGACATGGTAGGGAAAGAGTAGGGTGTGGTTTTTGCAGAGGATGTTGTCGGTGGCTTCACGGATTTTGAGGGAGTCAAGGGTAGTGCCACATGCCCAACAGGGGAGAGAGACACCTATAGCAAACATGTTCTCATAGAATTGAAGGTAGTTGGTGCTAGTGAACTAGACATAGCTACCGGGAGTGGGGGCTATGTGGGGTGAATGGGGGACAATGGAGTTTGGGTCGTTTCTCGCCTTTTGGTTTCTCTCCATCTCTTGGAGAAGATCTTCTACCTCGTTGATGTCATGGAGCATGTCCTCATTGGGCTCGGGGAGGACTCACTGGTGGGGGATGGTGTGCAGAACTGGATCCCAGTGTGAGATCTAGATCGGCGAGGTGGATCCTGAGGAGAAGAAGTTGTAGACTTCCCCTTGTTCTTACGAAATCTACTGAACATGGCTGCTATGGGAGAGTCTAGTCGGTCGATTGGAGACCTGAGCCGATTGGTTGGAGGCCTCAGGCGAGTGGTTTGTCGATGAATATGAGTGCTTTGACGATGAAGGAAAGAACATGTGTTCGCTACTATAGAAGGCAGGCCGAGCGTGCTACTTGACCTGATGGCTGAGTTGGGCGGCTCGGAGGTGTTTACGGCTACCTCGGCAGGTAGCTCGTGGGGCAGATGAGGCGAGTGGCTTTCTTGTGAGACGGGAAGCTCGGGGTAGGCAGGGCGGAGGTGAGCAGCTGGTGGAATTTTTTAGGTGAGTGGCTCACTTGTGACACGGGAGGCTCGGTGGTATTCATGGAGGCTGGGCGGAGTACCTGAGGTGATCGACTAGAATGAAGACAGCTGGATGAAAGTAAGATCGTTCGGCTGGCAGGCTAGCCAATCGGCTTCCTTTGCAGGGTGATAGGCCTGCTGAAGGGGTGGACGGCGGGGTGCGAGTGCAAGAAGGAGGAGTTGGAGGGCATTGCAGTGACGATTGGCTGGGAGCACCACGCGCTCGGCTAGAGTCCGCCCCAATCGGCTGGAAGCAATTCGCTCAGCTAGTGGCTTCAGGTGCGTGAGAGAACTTCAGGTGGTCGAGAGAGGTGGCTAGGTTAGGAAGGAGTGAGTGAGGTTTGAGGCGCACCTCACGGAGTTTATATAGCCGAGCCAGGGTTCCAAACCGGTCGACTGGGTATCAATATAGTCGGTTCATGGTGTTGATTTGTGTGGTCGTGGGGGAGGATCTGAGGTGTCCGGACACCTCACATTCGACCAACGGTTGGCCCGGGGTATGTTTGATGAGATCCAACCAATTAGTTCGTGGACCAACCGATCATTTGAGATGTTGAAGGGTCATCATTTAGGAATCCCCAACCGATCAGTTGGCTTTCTGAGCTGATCGGGTTGGAGTGTCGGAGAAGGAGAAGATAGATCAAAATGAATTAACAACATCAAGAAAAAAATAGTAAAAGGATACCCCCAATTGATCGATTGGCTATGGTGAGCCGATCGGTTGGAGTGTCTGAGAGTGGGAAAATAGAACATGATGAAAAAACAAAGGGAAAGCAATAAAAGGAAGATAGGGTTGGGTTGCCTCCCAACAAAAGCCTTATTTAACGTCGGTGGCTCGACAGATGAGATACCACTTTAGTGTGATTCTATAGGAGGATGAGGTTATGTCAAGTTGAGATCCTCTAAGGATGGGAGTTTGTTGGTATCTAAAGAGATAAGGTCTTCAGTGGTGATGTATCTTTTAAGCCGATGCCCATTAACTTTAAATTCACCCAAAACTTCATCCTAAAGAATAAAGGTGCCTTGTGGATAGGCACACTTTATGAGGTAGGGACCATACCATATGGATTTGAGTTTTCCGGGAATGAGCCTTAGTCTGGAGTTAAACACTAGAACTTGGTCACCTTCTCTAATATCCTTGCACTTGATGTGACTGTCATGCCAAAGTTTAGTTTGGTCCTTGTAGATTCACGCATTTTCATAAGCGCTCATTCTAAGTTCGTCTAACTCATATATTTGGAGAAGACAATTTTCTCCTACAGTAAAAAGGTCAAAATTTAGGATTTTAATGGCCCAACTATCCTTGTGTTTCACTCTATGGGGATATGGCATGATGTTCCATAAATCAGCCTAAAAGAGGTGGTGCATATGGGTGTCTTGTGGGCAGTACGGTATGCCCATATAGCGTCATTGGTTTTCAATGCCCAATCCTTCCTACTGCGTCCAACAATTTTCTCTATAATGGATTTGATATGTCTGTTAGATACTCCAACCTTCCCGCTGGTCTAAGGATGGTAAGGAGTGGAAACTTTGTGGTAAACCATGTATCTTTTCAATAAAGTCTCAAAACTTTTCTCTAAAAAATGGGATACCCTGTCGTAGATGACAGTGCGAGGGACTCCAAATCTAGGGAAGATAATGTCTTTAAAGAATTTCTTAACATGTTTTGAGTCACAAGTTTTACTGGGTATGGTTTCAACCCATTTTGACACGTAATCAACTGTGATTAAAATGTAAGAAAACACATAAGAAGAAGGAAACGGGCCCATGTAGTCGATCCCCCTGACGAAGAAAATCTCTAATTCCTGCCAAGAGATTAGGGGCATTTGGTCATTCCTGGAAATGTTACCTGCCCTTTGACATTGGTCACATGAGAGCACATAATCATATGAGTCTTTGAAAATGGTGGGCCGATAGAAACCACATTGTAGGAATTTCCTGGCTGTTTTCTGGGAACTCATGTATCCATCATATGGGCCAGAATGCCCAGAATGACATTGTTCCAAAATGTCAGTACTTTCTTCTTGAGAGACACAATGATGATACAAACCATCAACACAGAGCCTAAATAGATAAGGTTAATCCCAATAATAGTTTTTGACATCATGTAAAAATTTAGCTTTAGAATGTCCCTTATACTCAGGCTGCAATACACTGACAACTAAATAATTTACAAAATTGGCAAACCAAGGAAATTGGGAGTCTACCTTAAGCAATTGGTCATCAGGCGAAGAGTCATTTATGGGGATTTCATTGATTGGGTTGTAGCTAAGTCGACTTAGGTGATCAGCCACGACATTTTTAGACCCCTTTCTGTCTAGGATCTCTAGATCAAACTCCTGTAATAGCAAACTCCATCTTATGAGTCTGGGTTTGGTATCTTTTTTGGTCATGAGATAGTGAATGGCCGAATGATCAATGTAGATAATAACTTTAGAGCCAACTAAGTATGAGTGAAATTTATCAAATGCATAGACAATGGCTAACATCTACTTTTCAGTCATAGTGTAATTTCACTGAGCTTCATCTTAGGTCTTAGATGCATAGTATTTGACATGATGTTTCTTATCAATGCGATGTCCTAAGATGGAGCCTACATCATAGTCACTAGCATCACACATGATTTCAAAGGGTAGGGCCCAGTCTGGTGCACAAATGGTTGGAGTGGTTGTGAGAGCATTTTTCAAACATAGAAAGCTATCCATGCATGCCTTATCAAAATGGAAAGGCACCTCCTTTTGAAGAAGATTGGTGAGAGGTTTTATGATTTTGGAAAAGTCACGGATGAATTGTCGATAGAAATCGACATGTACTAAGAAGGCTTGAATGTCTTTGACTGAGGTTGGGGTGGAAGCTTGGTGATCACTTCAATTTTTTATTTTTCGACCTCTATGCCTTGGTTGCTAACCTTGTGGACAAGAACGATGCCCTCCTTGACCATGAAGTGACACTTCTCCCAATTATGGACCAAGTGTGACTCAATACATCTATCAAGAACAAGGGCGATATGCCTAAGGCATGAATCAAAGCAATCTCCATAGACAGAGAAGTCCTCCATGAACACTTCCATGACGGTTTTGGTCAATCCTGTAAAGATGACTGACATACATCGTTGGAAGATGGATGGTGCATTACACAAGCCAAAGGGCATTTGTCTAAAGGCATTGGTACCAAAGGGACATATAAAGGTGGTTTTCTCTTGATCTTCAGGATGGATAGGGATCAGGTAAAATCATGAGTAGCCATCTAGATAACTAAAGAATTGTTGATGGGCTAGGCATTCAAGAACTTGGTCTAGGAAGGGAAGTGGGAAGTGGTCTTTCCTATTTGCTTTATTGATCTTCCTATAGTCAATGCACATCCTCCACCCTGTGATGGTGCGAGTGGGTTCTTCTCATTTTTAATGACAGTAGTCCCTCCCTTTTTGGGAAGAACTTGAACTGGGTTGTCCCATGGGGAGTCGGAGATGGGATAGATGATTCCTACAGTCAAAAGTTTAATCACCTCCATATGGACAACTTCCTTCATGTTTGGGTTGAGTTTTCATTGAGGATCACGAGAAGGTTTGTGGTCTTCTATCATTGGGATTTTGTGGATGCAAATGGATTGATCTATTCTAACCAGATCCATCATTTTGTACCCAAAGGTAGCTCCCCTTTTTCTAAGTTCACCCATAAGTTTGTTTTCTTGTTCAAGGGTAAGGTCAGAATTTATGATGACAGGGTATATCTCTAGCTCATCAAGAAAGACATATTTCAACCATATGGGGAGAGTCTTCATTTCGGGGGCCTTTGGTAGTTCTGGCTTTTCTTCTAGGGTGGATATCATCTTAAGGTCCTCAATTTTAATATTGGGGATTGCCTCAAAGATATCTAAATGATCCTTACATTGATTTAATTATTCATTGTCAAAATCACATTTGGAGGGGATAGTGAGGGTTGTGTGTAGGGGGTCATCAACT
The DNA here is from genome assembly GCA_963693085.1 of Alisma plantago-aquatica. Classification (NCBI taxonomy): domain Eukaryota; kingdom Viridiplantae; phylum Streptophyta; class Magnoliopsida; order Alismatales; family Alismataceae; genus Alisma; species Alisma plantago-aquatica. Next base: position 3,784,899 of record OY856414.1, read on the forward strand.
AACTCCCACTCTTGCCTTAGTTGGGATAATTTATCAATGCAATGAAGGAGGTAGACCTCTTCCACAAGACTAGGTCCCATCATGCTTTCAAACACCCTAAACTCTAAGGTTTTCTTCCCTAACCTTAACAAATTGGTATCGGCCTCAACATCAATCAAGGCACATGTAGTGGCTAAGAAGGGATGTCCAAAAATGAGAGGGTAGTGTAGATCTTCATTGATGTCCATGACCACAAAATCACAGGGTACATTGGCATCTTTTCCAACCTTATCTGGAATGTCTTCTATTATTCCCATGGGTTTGGTCATGGATGAGTCTGCCAGTTGGATAGTCATGGATGTGGGTAACATATCATTGAATCCTAGTCTTTTACAAAGGTTGTAAGGCATGATGGATATACTAGCTCCTAAATCTACTAGGCCCTTTCTACAAGCATTGTCACCCAAGTAGCATCCTATCCCAAAAGAACTAGGGTCCTTCTATTTTTTAGGCATCTTACTTAGTATTATGTTTGAAGTGGTCCTAGCAAGATTGACAGTCTCATATTCTCTAGTAGTGTACTCCCTAGTCAAGAGGGTTTTCATGTACCTGGACCAGGCAGGCATGTATGCTAAAGCATCAAGGAAGGGAATGTCTACATGTAGTTTTTTCATAGCATCCCTAAATTTCACAAAGCGGGTGTCAAGCCTTGTTTGTTTGAGATGGGCTTGGTAGGGAGTTCGCGACTTGTAGATTAGTTCTTCGGCTTCTGCCTAGGGGGTTTCGGGGATGGTTGGTTTAGGTGTAGCTTCAGGTTCAACAACTACCATCTCCTCATCCTCGAATTCTAGAGATGGGACTGAAGATTTTTCTGGAGGGGGAGGAGAGTGCACCTTTACCAAACGAGTGGAGACAACCTTAAGTTGTTTCGGATGTTTGGGGTTATTTTGTGGTTGCCCTGCAAAAGCTCCAGTAGGGGGTTTCTGTTGAGTGAACAAGCAAGCTAGCTGGGTGTCAGTCGCCTTTTGATGAGCTTGTTGGGCAATGATGATTTGCTCCAGGGAAGCTACCCTTTCATCGATTAAGGGGGTGGGAGTTGGGACACTTGGTGGCGGTTGAGGGGGTGGCTGATTGAGATTTTTTGGGGGGAAGCTTTAAGATTTGTAATTGTTTCAATTGATATGGTGGTCGATTTGGGTGTTTCCTCAGTAGTTCCCTTGGGTCTCAAAGTTCATTTGGTTGTTGTATGGGAATCTAGGTGGTGGTTGCCTTGAGGGTAGGTAGGTATTTGTTGGGATTGAAGTTGGCTAGAGTTTTTAGAACCTACAAGGTTCCCATATTGGAAGCTAGGATGGTTTCTAGTCTGGTTGGGATTGTAGTAACCTTGTCCTGGTATTGTATGGATTGAGTTGGGGTCTTCTAGTTGTTGTCCCATTTCCGGTTGCATGGGGGTGTTGTAGAGGTATTGACAGTGCAAGGTTGTGTGATCGTATCCTTGGCAAATGCCACACAGGGAGTCCACGACTTTTACTTGGTGGGGTAACTCCCTAAGGGTGCCTAGGGATGACTCTAACTGATTCTATTTTAGGGAAATTAATTTGAGGCTTTCTGTTATGCTTTTAATACTAGGATTTACTTTAGCCTTGGCTACCTTAAGGACTCCTCCAATTCCCCTTCTAGCCCTTATTTTAGAAGCCCGTTTTACTACTTCCCATGCGCTAGTCAAACTTTGGTGCATGAAATTTCCTCCAGATGAGGAATCAAGAAAGAATTTGGTATCATCATCAACACCATGATAGAAGATCTCTATGAGTTGGGCTTGAGAGATATCATGGTGAGGGCACTTCCTAAGTAAGTCCTTGAACCTTTTCCAAGCGTCTCCTAAGGATTCACTTGGGGACATAGAAAAGTGAGATATTTGTCCCCTGAGTTCATAGGTAAGAGAAGGAGGGTAAAATTTCTCAAGAAACTTATTATGTAGAACTTCCCAAGTTGTGACGTGTTCTTCACTCTCCATGGTGTTGTACCAGCTACTAGCTTGGCCGGATATGGAGTACTTGAACAATCTAAGGCGGATGGCATATTCAGAGACGCCTGGGTGTTTGTTCAAAGAACAAAGGTCAATGAACCTTTGAAGGTGATCTTGGCAACTTTCCCCATTGTTGCCTGAGAAAGGATTGGCTTAGATCATTGTGATACATTGGGTTTGGATCTCGAATTGGGGATCAATGATGTTGGGATGCACGACTGGGTGTTAGGCATAGGCAGATTTGGGAATAGAAAAATCTTTCAATTATTTTTGCCTTTCGGCTTCCCTCCTATTGGCTTCTAAGGTTTCTTGTTCAGCCATGTAGACTGCCCATAAAGTGGCTTCTCTAGCAACTTGGTCAGCTAAGATGTTGTCTCTTTGAGCTGCTAAAGCCTGGTTGATCCTACGGGCAACTTCTTCCTCATCCAACATATTTTGATTTTCATTTTGGCAGTTTAGACGGTGGAAAGTTCTATCTATCTCAGGATCAAATGATTGAAAATCAGCATTCGGGCGCCACATGCATGAAATAAATAGTTAATCGTGTGTAGAAAAAATGGACTGCCAGAATGAAAACTCGGCAGAAGGAGGAGTAGCACATTCAGAATGTTACTCGAAAGTCATTAAAAATGAAAAAAAAGTTTTTCAAAAATTTTTGGAGGTTCGAGAATACAACCGTTGTGCCCGACAATGGAGCCAAATTGATAATGCATCAAAGTGCACTACAATCACTAAGATAATTATCCTAGAGTTTAATCCTTTTTCTACTCTCTAATTAAGGTTAGTATAGAAAGGTTTGATCCCATAGGAGAACTTTATTAAGATTTTTAAATCTAAACCCAATTGTTTTTTAAGAACTTTGTTATTTGTTTTTGGTATTTTTTAGATTTGGAACAGAAAGTAAAAGTTGAGTTTTGGGGTATGATGATTAACACTAAGAAAAGAAATGCAGGAATGAAAATGCACTTAACAAGAATGTAAATTTTCCTTGTCACAAGGAAAATTAAGATTGTTGTTAGCACAAGAAAAACTATTATGAAGGAAAAGATTAGGAATTAAAGGAAGCAAAACAACCAGTGATTAAATCAAGAGATGGGAATTGAGGCTTTAGGGGTTTTCACCACCTTAGCCTAGGAAAAAATGAACTAATCCTTAAAAATATGGATTCGATGAAGGCAGTTGAATTAATAAAAATCCACTAAAGATGAACTCCACATGGGCCCATTGGTTCTGGTGCTCATGTTTCCTAGTTTATCAACCTAAAAAAAGAAGATCCACGATCATTTCAAAACTCCTATGCTATTGGGTTTGTTGTTCTAAATCCAAACTTCCATAATCATATCCATTTGGATTAACTTTTGATCAAATCAACTAATTACTTTGATAGATCAATTAGTTATCAAACCCAAAAGCCATCTAGCATTGTTTTTAAGGAAAAGTCGATAAAGACATGGCTAAGGGGCTATTCCCCTTGCCTCGATAGAGAACTACTCTGTAACGTCCGGGCCCACTACCCAAAGCTCTAGTAGAGTTTCAGGAATGACGACTGGCCCCAAAGACCACCACTAGCCTTAACTACGTGCTTTGTTCTCACTCACGCGCAAGCTGGGGTCAACTTCCTGACTGGTCACCCATCCTAGTACTACTCCAAGCTGAGCACGCTTAACTATGGAGTTCTTAGTGATGAGATCCCAGAAAAGGAGGTACACCTTGGTGATATGGGTAGTCCAATCATTCCTTATAAGATCTTTTTATCTGAGGCCTCAAATCCTGACGTCCTCATCAAGGCTCAACTATAAGGCCTCATAATCTCTTCCCCATTTCAGTGCAGACCCACAACGGCCCATGGACACCCAGCTCCCGATCACGGAATACCAGCGCAAGGGTGGCTGCGTTAACCATGGACAACCCTTTCCTACATGCCTGGACCGCACGGCTCAAGATTGGCATGTCGTGCCCATGTGGTCCCCACCTACTGGAGGGGAATTGGCTCTGATACCATTTGTAACGCTCGGGCCCACTGCCCTAGGCTCTAGTAGAGTTTCAAAAATGACGACTGGCCCCACAAACCACCACTAGCCTTAACTGCACGCTTTTTCCTCACTCACGCGCAAGCCAGGATCAACTTCCCGACAGGTCACCCATCCTAGTACTACTCCAAGCTGAGCACGCTTAACTATGGAGTTCTTTGTGATGGGATCCCGGAAAATGAGGTGCACCTTGGTGATATGGGTAGTCCAACCATTCCTTTTAAGATCATACTATCCAGGGCCTCAAATCCTGGGATGTTACATACTCACTCATGCTTGCGGAGAAAAGGGAGATAGAGGGAAGAAGAGTTCTAGCCATAGTCTAGTCTTGCTAAAGGATAGTTCCTAAGGCTAGAGACAATGAAATGGCCGACGCGTAATCCCTTGCTCCAGTCCACAGAAGAGAAGAAGTAGAAAAAGAAATAAACTAGATCTAAATGAGCAAAGTAAGAACAATAATTGAAAGGAACTCTTAGCTTGCAAAAACCAAACTTTATTGATGAATAGAACACAAAAACATAAGAACACAAGAAAGGTTGCTCAGAAATCTCATATAAAGATGATACACAAGATGCCCTTGGGAGGAGGAAGTGCCCCTCCTTTTATAGGAGAAGGAGGGGAGCTTTACAATTAGGGTTGTGGGTAAAAAGGGACTGGCGGCTGCTGATTTGAATTGGTTGCGCACTGCCAACTGATCGGTAGGGGAGCAAATAGGCCGGCTGGAGGTCTGGAAAGGGCGGGAGTTGGGGCAGCAGTAGGTAACCCTATATCTAGAGTGGAGGAACTTCTTTGACCGACTCGGTTTGGGAGGGAAAACTTCCGCTTTGGGCCTGAAACGACTGTTTGAGATTCAAGGGGTGCACCATCAGAATGAATTACCAATCGATCAGTCAGAACAAGTGAGCCGAGCAATTGGATCATGTGAGATGCTCCGTTGGAATCACAGAGCCACTTGTCTGGATTAACTGAGACGATCGACTGATCCTATGGACCGCTCGTCCGATCTCCTGAGTCTGCAATAATTTCATAGTTTTGGGCGAGATTAAGTTAAATTGCGATAAAAGGAAGCAAATAGAAAATTGTTTCTTCTTGGTGGATAAAGATAGGAATTTCAATGTGACATGACTAAAAACATTGTGAAAAGAAGTGCTAAATTAGCACGTATCAAAATACCATGGACTTATGCTTTTGCTTGTCCTCAAGCAATCAAAATATTCAAAATAATTCAAAAAATTATTAAAACAACATTTTCATCATCCCTTGATTAGCAATATATTCTATCCTCTTTATGGCCAAGCAACCCATCTCCTAGAACCACGAAATACAAGTTCTACATTTCTTACAACAACATTTTTGTAACATTTTCTTTCAATCTTATACTTTGCAAAAAAAATCTTAATCATATCTCCATTTCAACCCTCAAAATATTTTTTTGGCAGAGGAATAAGAAAAAGTGAGGTGTGGAAAAAGGGATCCCTCCTCTATTTGACTCAGGATTTTTATTTGATTGATTTGTGCCCCTATTAAATTTATGAGGGGTGTGGATGAATAATCCCTCTTCTATTCGACCCAGGATATTGACCACAATTTTGTGTGTGTGCTCTTTCTGACATCTTTTGGCGGTATGCCCCATTAAATTTACGTGGGGTATGGAAGACGGAGAGAGGAGGAGCGCGCCACCCCAGACTTAGGGTTTGGCATGCATATTATTTTCCCGTGCAATTTTTTTTCCAAGTGTTGTTGCATCAGTAAGAGAAATCATGTAAGTACATCATATGAGAAAGATTGATCAGATAATCTAATGCTAAAGATAAGAAAGTTTGCATTTAATTCTATTTGATACTCTAAGGCTTGCCACCTTTTCCAAGAATATTTCTAATAGAGGTATGAAGAATTTGGTATTTTAAAAAAAATGAAAATTTTGAGCAATTTGAGAAATAAATATTTATCTAATTTTGGAAATGAAGATACATCATTTGGACGACTAGGTAAAGGCCAAGATTTTGAAAAGGGAAAAAGAAATACTAAATTTCAAAATACAAAGGTAAAATGTTGAAAAGGGAAGATAAGGGGTGGAACATGTACCACCCACCCCCACTCCGGACTTAGAGTTTTGCTCGTCTCAAGCAAACCCTTAGAACGAGATGGAGGGAAGATAATCACTGCGGTGGTTGATGTTGCTGGTAGGAGGAGTGGTAGTTGCCCCAGTACAGAGAGTGGGGATCTAGGTAGGCCTGATGGGCTTCATACTCCTTGTAGGATGGATGGCTAGGGGCATAGTGCCCACAGTCCACATGCCAAGACTCCTGTGAATGCTCATGAGATACATATGATTGAGTTGGTGGCCCTGGCACTGCTGCTCATGCTAGACCTCATAGAACCTGTAGGTGCCTACATCATCATCTGGTCGACGCCTCAAGCGGCGACGGGGTGGTGGTGGAGGACCAGAGGCATCATCGTGAGCCTCTAAGGAAATGCTCCTCTTATGGGCCTGAGGTACGGGGATGTCATCTGGGTCTGGGTGCTGAAGACTGTACCACTGGATGTGTCCTACTAGATTAGTGAGTCCATAGATAAGGTTTGTTGCGGCTAACCTTGCATGAAGAGGCATCTGTAGAACCTCCTGTGAATCCTTGAAGAGCAGGTAGTAGACACTATTAGAACCCATGTGGATGAACTTGCTAGTTTTCAGATAGTAGATGTCATTCATGTGATTTTTAAGTTGGAGTGGTTGGAAAGGGATGTGGGTGCAGCTGAGAAAGGTGGTGAGCTGGGTGACAAAATGGCCAATGAGAAATGATGATGAGGTGGTACGGCTAGCCTGGGTGCTGAAGTGCTCTAAAACTACATTCCCCTAGTTGAAGGGTTCTTCATTCAAATAGCACCATAGGGCGTAGAGCTCAATATGGGTGATGGCTCCCAGGGTGCCTTCTCTGCTAAAAATGGTGCAAGCAAGGATCCGATGGAGGTAATGGACTACTGAGTTATGAATACTAGAAGCCTTGGGCCCACTAGGAAGGCGGGGAAGGAGGCCAGTGATTTCAGCCCAGAACTTGTCTTTGTTGTATTGTTCTGGATAGGAGTCATGGGGTCGCTCCATATAGTGATCTACCCAGTAATCATCACTGCCATTGAGGATAAGGGAAGTGAATTGATGGGCGGATATCTCCAGATTTCCCCCAAAAATATGGATCTTGCAGCTAGAATTTCCTTGGGAACAGTGGTACCGGCAAAAGGCGGATAGGAACTCAAGGATGAGATCACTATACACTAAGGTGACATGGTAGGGAAAGAGGAGGATGTGGATTTTACAGAGGATGTTTTCCGTGGCTTCACGGATTCTAAGGGAGTCGAGGGTAGTGTCATATGCCCAACGGGAGAGGGAGACACCTATAGAAAACAAGTTCTCATAGTGTTGAAGGTGGTCTGTGCTAGTGAACTAGACATAGCTGTTGGGAATGGGGGCTATGCGGGGTGAACAGAGGACAGTGGAGTCTGGGTCGTTTCTTGCCTTTTGGTTTCTCTTCATCTCTCAGAGAAGATCTTCTACCTCGTTGATGTCATGGAGCATGTCCTCATTGGTCTTGGGGGAGGACTCACCAGTGGGGGATGATGATGTGCGGAACTGGATCCCGATGTGAGATCTAGATTGGCGAGGTGGATCCCGCAAAGAAGATGTTGTAGACTTCCCCTTGTTCTTGCAAAATCTGTTGAACATGGTTGTTATGGGAAAGTCAAGCCGATCGGTTGGAGGCCTCAGACGAGCACTTTGTCGATGAAGATGAGTGTCTCAATGGTGAAGGAAATCATAGGTGGTCGCTTTTGTAGAAGGTAGGTCGAGCGTGCTACTTGACCCGATCGACTGAGCTGTTAGGTGAGCGACTCAGAGGTGTTTGTGGTGACCCCGATGGGTAGCTCGTGGGATAGATGAGGTGAGAGACTCACTTGTAAGATGGGCGGCTCAGGGTGGGAAGGGTGGAGGCAAGCACTGGCAGAATTTTTGAGGTGAGCAGCTTGCTTGTGACACAGGCGGCTCGATGGTATTCGCGACGGAAGGGCGGAGTAGCAGAGGCAATCATCTAGAGTGGAGATAGTCGAATGAAAGTAAGATTGTTTGGTTGGTAGGCTAGCCAGTCAGCTTCCTTCGCGGGGTGATCGGCTTGCTGAAGGGTCGGCAGTGGGGTGCAAGTGTGAGAAGGAGGGGCCAGCAGGTGTTGTGGCTCCGATCGGCTTGGAGCGCTACGCGCTCGGCTGGAGTCCTCCCCAGTCAGCTGGAAGCAACTCGCTCAGCTGGAGGCTTCAGGTGCATGAGAGAACTTCAGGTGGCCGAGAGCGGCGGCTAGGTTAGGAAGGAGTGAGTGAGGTTTGAGGCATGCCTCGGGGAGTTTATACAGTCGAGCTAGGGTTCCGAACCGGTCGGTTGGCTATCAAGCCGGTCGTTTCATGGTGTTGATTTGCGCGGTCGTGGGGGAGGATCTGAGGTGTCGGCATGCCTTGCGTTTGACCAACGGTCGACCCAGGGTATGTTTGAATGGATCCAACTGATCAATTCATGGACCAACTGATCGTTTGAGATGTTGAAGGGTCGTCCTTCAGGAATCCCCAACTGATCGGTTGGCTGTCTGAGCTGATCGGGTTGGAGTGTCGGAGAAGGAGAAAACATAGCAGAAACGTCTAGAAAAAAAAGTAAAAGGATACCCCCAACCGATCGGTTGGCTATGGTGAGCCGATCGGTTGGAGTGTCAGAGAGTGGGAAAACAGAACAGGATGAAAAAACAAAGGGAAAGCAATAAAAGGAAATAGGGTTGGGTTGCCTCCCAACAAGCGCCTTGTTTAATGTCGGTGGCTCGACAGATGAGATACCACTTTAGTGTGATTCTATGGGAGGCTGAGGGTCTGTCAAGTTGAGATCCTCCAAGGATGGGAGTTTGTTCGTATCTGAAGAGACAAGGTCTTTAGTGTTGATGTATCTTTTAAGTCGATGCCCATTAACTTTAAATTCACCCAAAACTTTATCCCAAAGAATAAAGGTTCCATGTGGATAGGCACACTTTACGAGGTAGGGAGCATACCATATGGATTTGAGTTTCCTATGAAAGAGCCTTAGTCTGGAGTTAAACACTATAACTTGGTTGCCTTCTCTAATATCCTTGTTCTTGATGTGGCTGTCATGCCAAAGTTTAGTTCGGTCCTTGTAGATTCTCGCATTTTCATAAGCGCTCATTCTAAGTTCATCTAACTCATTTATTTGATGAAGACTATTTCTCCTACAGCAGAAAGGTTAAAATTTAGACTTTTGATGGCCCATCTGGCCTTGTGTTCTAACTCTATGGGGAAATGGCATGATTTGCCATAAATCAGCCTAAAAGAGGTGGTGCCTATGGGTGTCTTGTAGGCAGTACGGTATGCCCACAGAGCACCATTGATTTTCAACACCCAATCCTTCCTATTGCTTCCAATAGTTTTCTCTAGAATGGATTTGATCTGTCTGTTAGATACTTCAACCTGCCCACTGGTCTAAGGATGGTAAGGAGTGTCAACTTTGAGGTAAACCCCATATCTTTTCAATAGAGTCTCAAAACTTTTCTCTAAAAAATGGGATCCCCCGTCGGAGATGACGGTGCAAGGGACTCCAAATCTAGGGAAGATAATTTCTTTAAAGAGTTTCCTAACAGGTTTGGAGTCACAAGTTTTAGTGGGTATGGCTTCAACCCATTTTGACACGTAATCGACTGCGACTAAAATGTAAGCAAACCCATAAGAAGAAGGAAATGGTCCCATGTAGTCGACCCCCAGATGTCAAAAATCTATATTCCTACCAAGAGGTTAGGGGCATTTGGTCACGCTTGGAAATGTTACCCGTCCTTTGACATTGGTCACATGAGAGCACATAATCATATGAGTCTATGAAGATGGTGGTCCAATAGAAACCACACTGTAGGACTTTCCTGGCTATTTTCTGAGAACTCATGTGTCCACCATACGGGCCAGAATGACATTGTTCCCAAATGTCAGTACTTTCTTCTTGAAAGACACAATGATGATACAGACCGCCGGCACAAAGTCTAAAAGGATAAGGTTCATCCCAATAATAGTTTTTGACATCATGTAAAAATTTAGCTTTAGAATGTCCCTTGGACTCAGGGTGCAATACACTGACAGCTAAATAATTTATGAAATCGGCAAACTAAGGAAATTGGGAGTCTACCTTAAGCAATTGGTCATCAGAAAAGAGTCATTTATGGGGATTTCATCGATTGGGTTGTAGCTAAGTCAACTTAGGTGACCAACCATGACATTTTTAGACCCCTTTTTGTCTAGAATCTCTAGATCAAACTCCTATAATAGCTAAATCCATCTTATGAGTCTAGGTTTGGCATCTTTTTTGGTCATGAGATAGCGAATGGCTACATGGTCAATGTAGATAATAACTTTAGAGCCAACTAAGTATGAGAAAAATTTATCAAATGCATAGACGATGGCTAGCATTTCCTTTTCAGTCACAGTGTAATTTCACTGAGCTTCATCTAAGGTCTTGGATGCAGAGTATATGACATGATGTTTCTTATCAATGTGCTATCCTAAGGTGGCACCTACAACATCGTCACTAGCATCACACATGATTTCAAAGGGTAGGGCCTAGTCTGGTGCACGAATGATTAGAGTAGTTGTGAGAGCATTTTTCAAACATAGAAAGCTATCCATTCATGCCTTATCAAAATGAAAAGGCACCTCCTTTCGAAAAAGATTGGTGAGAGGTTTTGTGATTTTGGAAAAGTCACGTATTAAATCGCCGATAGAAACTGGCATGTCCTAAAAAGGCTCGGATGTCTTTGACTGAGGTTGGGGGTGGAAGCTTGGTGATCACTTCAATTTTTGCTTTGTCGACCTCTATGCCTTGGTTTCTAACCTTGTGGCCAAGAATGATGCCCTCCTTGACCATGAAGTGACACTTTTTCCAATTAAGGACCAAGTGTGACTCAATACATCTGTCAATAACAAGGGCGATATGCCTAAGGTATGAATCAAAGCAATCTCCATAGATGGAGAAGTCATCCATGAATACTTCCATGACAGTTTTGGTCAATCCTACAAAGATGGATGACATACATCATTGGAAGGTGGTTGGTGCGTTACACAAGCCAAAAGGCATTTTTCTAAAGGCATAGGTACCAAAGGGACATACGAAGGTGGTTTTCTCTCGATCTTCAGGATGGATACGGATCTGATAAAATCATGAGTAGCCATCTAGATAACAGAAGAATTGTTGATGGGCTAGGCATTCAAGAACTATATCTAGGAAGGGAAGTGGGAAGTGGTCTTTCCTAGTTGCTTTATTGAGCTTCCTATAGTAAATGCACATCCTCCACCCTCTGACAGTGCAAGTGGGAATGAGCTCATTCTTCTCATTTTGAATGACAGTAATCCCTCCCTTATTGGGAACAACTTGAGCTGGGTTGACCCATGGGGTGTCGGAGATGGGATAGAAGATTCTTGTAGTCAAAAGTTTAGTCACCTCCAGACGGACAACTTCCTTCATTTTTGGGTTGAGTTTTCATTGAGGATCATGAGAAGGTTTGTGGTCTTCTATCATTGGGATTTTGTGGATGCAAATGGATTGATCTATTCCAACTAGATCCTTCATTTTGTACCCTAAGGCCGCTCCCTCTTTTCTAAGTTCACCCATAAGTTTGTTTTCTTGTTCGAGGGTAAGGTCAAAATTTCTGATGATAGGGTACATCTATAGCTCATCAAGAAAGACATATTTCAACCATATGGGGAGAGTCTTCATTTCGGAGGCCTTTAAAAGTTTTGGCTTTTCTTCTAGGGTGGAGATCATCTTAAGGTCCTCATTTCAGTATCGAGGATTTCCTCAAAGATATCTAAATGAGCCTTACATTGATTTAATTGTTCATTGTCAAAATCACATTTGACGGGGATAGTGAGGGTTGTGTGTAGGGGGCCATCAACTAACTCCCATTCCTACCTTAGTTGGGATAATTTATCAATGCAATCAAGGAGGTAGACCTCTTCCTCAAGACTAGGTCCCTTCATGCTTTCAAACACCCTAAACTCTAGGGTTTGCTTCCCTAATCTAAACAAAATGGTATCGACCTCAACATCAATCAAGGCACGGACAATGGCTAAGAAGGGACATCCAAAAATGAGAGGGTAGCGTAGATCTTCATTGATGTCCATGATCACAAAATCATAGGGGACATAGGCGTCTTTTCCAACCTTAACTGGAATGTCTTCTATGATTCCCATGGATTTGGTCTTGGATGAGTCCTCCTGTTGGATAGCCATGGATGTGGGTAACATGTCATTGAATCCTAGTCTTTTGCAAAGGCTGTAAGGCATGATGGATATACTAGCTCCTAAATCCTCTAGGCCCTTTCTACAAGCATTGTCACCCAAGTAGCATCCTATCCCAAAAGAACCAGGGTCCTTCTATTTTTTAGGAATCTTACTTAGGATTATGTCTGAAGTGCTCCTAGCAAGTTTGACAGTCTCATATTCTCTAGTAGCATACTTCCTAGTCAAGAGGGTTTTCATGTACCTAGACTAGGAAGGCATGTCTGCTAAAGCATCAAGGAAGGGAATGTCTACATGTAGTTTTTTCATGCATCCCTAAATTTCACAAAGTGAGTATCAAGCCTTGTTTTTTTGAGGCGGGCTTGGTCAGGAGGTCTTGACTTGTAGATTGGTTCTTCGGCTTCTGCATGGGGGGTTTCGAGGATGGTTGGTTCAGGTGTAGCTTCAGGTTCAACAACTACCATGTCCTCATCCTTGAATTCTAGAGGTGGAGCTGAAGGTTTTTCTAGAGGGGGAGATAAGTGCACCTTTCTCGAACGAGTGGAGACAACCTTAAGTTGTTCAGGATGTTTGGGGTTGTTTTCAGGTTGCCCTACAAAAGCTTCAGCAGGAGGTTTCTGTTCAGCGAACAAGTGATCTAGCTGGGTGTCAGTCACCTTTTGATGGGCTTGTTGGGCAATGATGATTTGCTCCAGGGCAGCTATCCTTTCATCGGCTAAAGGGGTGGGAGTTGGAACACTTTGTGGCAGTTGAGGGGGTGGCTGATTGAGATTTGAGGAGGGAGGTTTAAGTTTTGGAATTCTTGCCCTTGATATGGTGGTCGATTTGGGTGATTTCCTCGGTAGTTCCCTTGGGTCCCAAAGTTCCTTTGATTGTTGTATGGGAATCTAGGTGTTGGTTACCTTGAGGGTAGGGAGGTATTTGTTGGGATTGAAGTTGGCTAGAGTTTTTAGAACCTACAAGGTTCCCATATTGGAATCCATGATGGTTTCTAGTCTGGTTGGGATTGTAGTAACCTTGGCCTGGTATTGTATGGATTGAGTTGAGGTCTTCTAGTTGTTGTCCCATTTCTGGTTGCATGGGGGTGTTGTAGTGGTATTGACAGTGCAAGGTTGTGTGATCATATCCTTAGCAAATGCCACATAGGTAATCCACGACTTTTACTTGTTGGGGTAACTCCCTAAGGGTGCCTAGGGATGACTCTAACTGATCTTGTTTTAGGGCAATTAATTTGAGGCTTTCTGCTATGCTTTGAATATTAGGATTCACTTTAGCCTTGGCTACCTTAAGGACTCCTCCAATTCCCCTTCTAGCCCTTATTTCAGAAGCCCGTTTTACTACTTCCCATGCGCTAGTCAAACTTTGGTGTATGAAATTTCCTCCAGATGAGGAATCAAGAAAGAATTTGATATCATCATCAACACCACGATAGAAGATCTCTATGGGATGGGTTTGAGAGATATCATGGTGACGACACTTCCTAAGTAAGTCCTTGAACCTTTTCCAAGCTTCTCCTAAAGATTCTCCTGGGGACATAGAAAAGTGAGTGATTTGTCCCCTAAGTTCATAGGTAAGAGAAGGAGGGTAAAATTTCTCAAGAAACTTATTCTGTAGAACTTCCCAAGTTGTGATGTGTTCTTCACTCTCCATGGTGTTATACCAGCTACTAGCTTGGCCGAAGAGGGAGTACTTGAATGATCTAAGGCGGATGGCATCTTCAAAGATGCCTGGGAGTTTGTTCAAAGAACAAAGGTCAATGAACCTTTGAAGGTGATCTTGGCAACTTTCCCCATTGTTGCCTGAGAAAGGATTGGCTTGGATCATGATGATCCATTAGGTTCAAATCTCAAATTGGGGAGCAATGATGTCGGGAGGCATGAATGGGTGTTGGGCATAGGCAGATTTGGGAATAGAAAAATCTTTCAATTATTTTTGCCTTTCGGCTTCCCTCCTATTGACTTCTAAGGTTTCTTGTTCAGCCATGTAGGCTTCCTGTAAAGTAGCTTCTCTAGCCACTTGGTCAGCTAAGATGTTCTCTCTTTGAGCTGCTAAAGCCTGGTTGATCCTAAGGGTGACTTCTTCCTCGTCCAACATATTTTGATTTTGATTTTGGCAGTTTATACGGTGGAAAGTTCTATTTATCTTAGGATCAAACGATTAAAAATCAACATTTGGGCGTCACATGCACGAAATAAATAGTTAATCATGTGTAGATAAAATAGACTGTCGGAATGAAAACTCGACAGAAGGAGGAGTAGCACTTCTGAAATGTTACTCGAAAGGCATAAAAAATAAAAATAAAAAGTTTTCCAAAAGTTTTTGGAGGTTTGAGAAAACAATTTGTTGTCCCCGACAACGATGCCAAATTGATAATGCGTCGAAGTTCACTACAATCACTAAGATAATTATCCTAGAATTTAATCCTTTTTCTACTTTCCGATTAAGGTTAGTATAGAAAGGGTCGATCCCACATGACAACTTTATTAAGATTTTTAAATCGAAACCCAATTGTTTTTGAAGAACTTTGTTATTTGTTTTTGGTATTTTTCAGATTTGGAATAGAATGTAAAAGTCGAGTTTTGGGGGTTGCTGATTAACACTAAGAAAAGAAATGCAGGAATGAAAATGCACTTAACAAGAATGTAAATTTGCCCTTTCACAAGGAAAATTAAGATTGTTGTTAGCACTAGAAAAACTATTATGAATGAAAACACTAGGAACTAAAGGAAGCAAAATAAGCGGTGATTAAATCACGAAATGGGAATCGAGGCTTTAGGGGTTTTCATCACCTTAGCCTAGGCAAAAATGAACTAATCCTTAAAAACAACGGATTCGATGAAGGCAAGTGAAATTAATAAAAATCCACTAAAGATGAACTCCACATGATCCCAATTGTCATGGTGCTCATGTTTCCTAGTTTATCAACCTAAAAGAAGAAGATCCATGGTGGTTTCAAAACTTCTATGCTATTGGGTTTGTTGTTCTAAATCCGAACTTCCACGGTCATATCCATCTGGATTAACTTTTGATCAAATCAATTAATTACTTTGATAGATCAATTAGTTATCAAACCCAAAAGCCATCTAGGATCATTTTTAAGGAAAAATCGATAAAGCCATGGCTAAGGGGTTATTCCCCTTGTCTTGATAGAGAACTACTCACTCATGCTTGTGGAGAAAAGGGAGACAGAGGGAAGAAGAGTTCTAGCCATAGTCTAGTCTTACTAAAGGATAGTTCCTTAGGCTAGAAACAATGAAATAGCCGGCGCATAATCCATTGCTCCTGTCCATGGAAGAGAAGAAGAACAAGAAATAAACTATATCTAAATGAGTAAAGTAAGAACAATAATTGAAAGGAACTCTTAGCTTGCAAAAACCAAACTTATTGATGAATAGAACACAATAACATAAGAACGCAAGAAAGGTTGCTCAGAAATCTCGTACAAAGATGATACAAAAGATGCCCTTGAGAGGAGGAAGTGCCCCTCCTTTTATTGGAGAAGGAAGGAGGGGAGCTTTACAATTAGGGATGTGGGTAAAAAGGGACTGGGAGATTCTGATTTGAACTGGCTACGCACTACCAACCGATTGGTTGGGGAGAAAACCAGTCAGTTGGAGGTCTAGAAAGGGTGGGAGTCGGGGAAGAAGTAAGTAACCCTAGATCTCAGGTGGCGGCACTTCTTTTACCCCCTCAGTTTGGGAGGGAAAACTCCCACTTTGGCCCTGAAACGGCCGTTTGAGATTGAAGGGGTGCGTCATCAGAACGAAATACCAATCGATCGGTTAGAAAAAGTGAGCCGAGCGTCTGGATCATGTGAGACGCATGGCTGGAATCACAGAGCTGCTCGTCTGGATTGGTTGAGACGATTGGCTGATCATCTAGACTGCTCGTCTGATCTCTTGAGTCTGCAAGAATTTCATAATTTTGGGTGAGATTAAGTTAAATTGTGATAAAAGGAAGCAAATAGCAAATTGTTTCTTTTTGGTGGATAAAGATAGGAATTTCAATGTGACATGACTAAAAATGTTGTGGAAAGAAGTGATAAATTAGCACATATCACTACTCAAAACCAAAAGTGAAAAGTACACTTAAGCAAACATGATTACCAAAAAACACTAGAGATTAAAACCAATTTCAGTAAAGCACCATAAGCCAATAACTTATTACATACGAGTCCACCAAGTCTGCCACATACATCACATAACATGTCACGTGGGGCTTACATCACTATAGGTCAACATTCCTATCATCAACTTGTCACATAACATATTGGTTCCATATATATATATATATATATATATATATATATATATATATATATAAGACAAAAAACCTCATATCGATTACATCAACACAGAACATCTCAAAATATCCCAAGGACCTGAGTGTACAGGGACAGCTCTTGGACCCTAACACCAAAAGACTAGAAACACATCCAACCTTTTAAGGTACTTCTCTTGTTGCTGCTTTTCCTCGGCTGCATGACTTCTACCTCTTCGTGTACGGTCACCTAAAAGATGTGGTAACCCAATGGATGAGACCAAATGTCCCAACGAGAGATATAACTCTCTGCCAACACTATTAAAGCACAGATAAACTAAATAGGTAAGACATCATACTAACAGGATGAGAAAATCCAGCTAAATAATATGTATATAACTGATAACATAGATTAAACAAGATTAGGAAGCCACCACTGAATTAGTAGATCAAGTTATGTTCTAAAAAGGCATATGAAGAACATGTATACGAGTTGACTTCTCTTACCGCCTTATAATTTAAGAAATCAGTAAAAAGACAAGGCAAAGGCTCAACCAATGTGAGACGTATGTCACCTAAGCGTATAAATATACTACACGGTTGTGTTATGTAATGACCCCGCCTCTTGGTAACCCCCAATTAAGGGAGACCAAGAGGTCAAATCTGTAATCCCAATTTCTGGATCGAAGGTTCAACAAATAATCAATAATAATTATCAAATTCTACCAGACTATACTGAAAAGTTGTACTAGAATAAAATTTTGCATACCTTTTGAAAAACTTGGATTTCTAATCTTCTATCCTCATACAAAAACTATTATAACTAATCCTTGTATTTACAATATGCCCATTTACTGTTTGTCCTTTTTAATGTTGTACCTAAACGTCGACAAACAAAATGTCGGTCAGCATACATGAATATGCCAGTATGTGGGGGAAACAATAATCGTGCAATTAACTGTAACAACATATTGCAGTCAATTATGATTTAATAAACAACTTTACGTTTTAAGCATAAATGCTCAATCCATACACACCCTAGCCTCTGTGATGTCCCTACAGTGGACCTGGATGCTACCTTCCATATGGTAGATCCCCATTAAACCCCTCATGATACTACCTAATAGGTGAATCAATTTCTAGGGTTGAGTCGCATGGCACTACCCATAGGTAGCCCACTCCGTAACTCATGGTGTGCTAAAGAGTCTCATGGCACTACACGTGGGTAGCCCAATTTCTAACTCATGATAACCTGATGTCCTACATAACAAGTAGGCCTTGTACTAGGTTACCCTTTTCATCATTAGCAAAGCCACATAGGAGGACCAAGATCTGAGCTAGTCATGTATACATGTTTATGGTGATAATCATAGTCACTTTATAGTTGCATGAAATAAAATTCATCCAAGCAGTTATTTTCAGGCAACCCATAAAACATCCAAGAATCGTCGTGAAACTAAAGCAATTAACCATAAGTGTAACCACATACCTAATCCAAAGCAACTTGATGTCCAAGCATTATCATTCAATACAATCAAACAAGCAATCAACAATATCCTGAAACTAATGCATAACATCCAAGTGTCATTGTTTTATTCAAAACATTCTCAATATCGACTTGGATTCCACCTTATGATTTCTAGGCCCACTTTAGGGTTTTAGTCTTCATTATGCATTTATAACTTTTAATGCTCTTTTAGTCCACAAACCTTAATTTCAACATCATAGGCACAATCAAAAGTCAATTAAGTCCAATATGCCTCTTTTATACTAAAACTACCATCTTTATCCTTTTAAGTCATGAAACGATCATTAAGGCCAATTACCATCTTTGACTTCTTTTCAAATTAGCAACTTATCTTTCATATAGTCTAATTCACATATGAACTCTATTTATCACTAATTCCACATTTATCCATTAGAAAAACCCTAATTACCATAGTAAGGGTATTTATCCACAATTAGGAACTTTTATACTCAAAATAGCTTAGAACCATCATATCTCATCTTTATTCATGAATTTGAACAATTAAAGCCATTAAGAATCATAATTACCGAGATTAGGGTTTCAAGGCCCATTCAAGCATATTCAGGTACATGGAACCTTAAATTAATCAAACTATGTATAAAGATTATCCTTTTGGATCTAATGCATCTTTTTATAATCAACTGGTTAATATCAAATTTAATCATCCATATAACCCTTCTCAATACATCAATCATCTCAAATTAGAGTTTCTTAATCATTAATGCATTAAAGTTGATAACTTCAACTACTTTTCAAATTGCAAGAGAAATTATCTTCTAAATCTATTTGTAATGGGTTCCTCACATTTTTCTGAGCAAAATTCATATATAACTTGTCTAATTCTGATTTATCGATTTATTTCTAGAATTATTTGAAGTTATCATTATCTGGACCAATCATGTGTTGCCACGTCAGCAGAAAATAGATTACCTTGTATCAATTCGGTCCGGCTCTTGATTAGGTGTGAAAGGACTCACGTGCCCTTGGTTGTTGAACATGCATGTTTGGGCAGATGATTCTTTTGGCTCTTATCTTCTTCCTTCCTTCACGTGACGCCTGCAATGGCGTGAAGCCGTGCACCTACTGCCGGCTCCGTAGGCAAGCCACTGACTCCAGATCTTGCACAAACTCGACCGCCCCTTCCTCGTGGTGTCACAGAGGTGATCTCGACATGTCGAGCCTCCCCAAGGCTGAGGGCGCCGTTCCCCCAGCTTCTCCCGGCCGCCCGCACTCCCGACGTCTGCAACCCGTTCCGCGACGCACTGTCGCGTTCTCAGCGCCCAAGACAGATGCCGCCATCTCTAAGGATGGGTGCCCACCTCACTTGCCTTGCCGCAGAGACAGATGGTGGTAGGGTGTCCTCAACTGCAGCCTAAGATCCTCTTCATCTATGCAAGACGCCCCGACCCAACCTGCTACGGTGACAACAGTACAAGTCGGGGGTACATAGGGTATTCGTGATGCGGTTATAAAGTTCAACCTTGGTCCTTGGTCCATCCTCGATGCCCCCTCACCCTTCTCCCATTGCTCCTCGTCTCCCTTTTTCATGGCCGCCAGTGCCTCGACACCAAGAGGTAACGGTGGCTGGCTGACCAGGATTCCAACAAATTCATAGAAGAACACTGCCTAGACTAGGAGCAGATGGGGGGGGAGAAAGGTGAGGTTCCCTCTACGTGAAGGGATGGGGTCTATCCCTATATATATAGTCTGTAGCACTTAGGGTTTGTGAGTCCGCGTGGTTCTAGTTTCCTTAGGCGTTAATACATAACTTGGTAGTGCCAACATTAAATAAGGAAAGGATATTAGAGGATTCCATCCCACTTTCCTTATTTGATAAAATGCCAACTTCTCGATTAAAGCACTTGGTTAACAAACCATTAAGGTGAAACGCCTATTCTAATTATCTTGGGTTTTCTTACATAATTACATATATAGAAAGAGTCCTCATGGTATCTTACTTCTTAATCCAAAAGTGGCAAGGAGTATTACAACTATCCGTAAAATCAATTTCCAAGATTATTTAATCTTAATACCAACAAAGAAAGAAAATACTCATTTATATAAACCCTTTGCTTTTATTCCAAAAGGCCACGAGAGGCACCACCATATGATTTCCACATAATTCTTATCTTTTTCTCATTATTTCAAATTTCCTTCTTAATAAACTTCTTTTTAAGTATTTCTCATTATCCTTCATTTCCTTTCCTCTTTTCCTATTTCTTTTATTAGAAATTACATATAAACAAAAATTATTCAACTGTGGCCATTAATACCACTTTCTAGAGATTTCCATGTATTTCTCATAATTATTTTGCTTAATATTCAATATCTTGTATTCTTTTCTATTATTTGGACTTTTCTTCCTTTCTTCTCTTTTATATCCATTAATGGATTAATCTAATAATAGGAATCATGAAATTCCTATCAAAAGGGATATTCACAAAGTAATTCATTATTTGAAGCAAAGCATACAACCTTTTTAATTAAGTCCAATTCATAAAATCTTTACATTTCAGTTATGAAAACATATGCAAAAATGGGGTTGTAACATCCTTCTCCTCTTATAAGAATTTTGTCCTCAAAATTCCATCAAGCAAACAAACAATTCAGGATAAGACTTTTCCATATCCATCATTGGCCCCTATGTGGCTTTACCCTATCCATGGAGCTTCCAAAGAACCTTTATCATCACATATTCTTTTCTCTGAGTTCTTTCACCTTGGCATCTATAATCCTCACAGGTGACTCAGGACATTTCAGCCTCCCTTGGGGCTCACTAGGTTCATTGCTCAACACATGACTCGGGTACCTCACATAGTGCTCTAAATTGGACATATGGAACTCATCATACATTACTTTATCCTGGGGGGTAAGGTCAAACATAATCTTCTCCACCAATCCATCTCAAATGGACCCATGTATCAGGGACTCAACTTTCTCAGCTATAGCTTAGAGGGGTCAGATTTTCATATCACATATTCACCCACAGTGAACTGCATGCTAGTCTACTTTGCATCAACTCACAACTCATATCGTCACTGGGCTCTCTTTTCTAGCCATTGCACGATCAAAGCGACTTCATATGCATACACTGTGGTCTTTTCTGACCTTCGTGAGATCCCTTCACCAACATCATCTTAATGAAGTAGTAACTGACACAACCTCTCTTACAGAGCTTCTTTACATCCTGGTACTGGCTATGGTGGTTTATCATCCCATCTCACATAGGACAAGAACTGTCTCCATGTATTACCCTGAATGAGAACACATGCTCTCATCAGACCTTCTAGTCTAGATCAGACTAACCATTAGTTAGGGCTGATAAACTATACTAACATCGAGTTCTTCATGTATCTACTCCCACCACATGGATGTGATCCTTTAGGTCATACTCAAGAACCTTTGAACTCACATCATGGTGTAGTTGAACCATCTCTCTTACATGTAGTCCCACCGGACCCGTCTCTTGACAGTACTCCCACTTTCTCTTAGATCATGTCATCAAGGCGATCTACCATATCCCATATTGCACATTGACCTTCTCCAGTCCATGGGAGACTCACCACGACATCCATAGTGATGAACTCCCCTTCCCTCTCAGGGATTTTTATCCTCTATATCAACTCAATGGGTTATTGGTGTTCGTCCTTCAGCTCCTGACATGCAACTCTATACACTTCTTAGGCATCCAAAGTACTACTACCACTTATTATCTTAGTAGTACCACGGTGTATGGTGAACTTTAAATCATGATCTCTTGTATGTCACGATTCCTTAAGGTTGATTCCTTAGAAACCCTAAAACACTCTAGTCGGGGTTTCATCACCTTCTTTCCCATAGAAGTGCCTTTGAGGTTCTACAACCATCCTTTTATTGCTTCAAGGCCTAGGCTAGCTAACCAAACAACCATTAACTTGATCAATAGATCTCATTACATCTGAGTGTTAGCCAAACATATCTCACAAACTTAGGGTTCACTTAACCCCCTCTTCCAGCCTGTCCACTAGCTAAACTAGATAGTTGCATCTCAACCAGAGCATCCATTACCACCTCACATCCTCATGTATAAAGTAATGTTGAAGACATACACCTTCATGTATCCCACTTATCATCTCATCTTGGACTTTAGGTCTATCTTGAACAAGAAAACTTAGAGCTCATCTTCTTGGTTATCAAACTCAACCTTGTATATCTCATTTATTCCACATAACTCATGATAAAAACATCCTCATAAGATGACTACATTAGTTGTCTTGATGTTTGTAAACTATCCACATATCAGACACTCCACAAGGGTATGTTATTACCACTATCCTCATACCTCATAGCAATGTTTCAACTCACATTATCTTTATCCTTGGTGTATGACATGTGTACTGTCCTATCTCTCACTCCCATAACATGAGGAAATAAGCATTTGGCGGCCGTCCAAACATAAAGTTCTTCCTATTCCAAGAGTAGAGATGGTACATCCCACATCTCCAATATACTTTCAGATCTAACTGGAAATGTGCATCCCATGTCTCTACATCATGAACATCTCGACATTAGGGTTACTTCCATAGAAAACTGGTCTCGAACCCACTTGGGTCATCATACCATCCTTGGTCATCTCCTCTAGTTCTATAGGGTGTCGACACTTTTGGGATCATCCCTCTTCCATTATGCATCAGAGAGTGCCCTCCTCATCTGCCCTTCAGGTTCCATAAGTTCATGAAGGTGATCAATCTCCTAAACCATGGCCCTCAGACAATGATAGTTGTTACCTCCCGACCCTATGGTCATGTGCAAGTAGTGAATTAGGAAACTCCTACTCTCATCGGTCTTATCCCTACCTGACCCTAGGATAGACTTAGGATCCAAACATAGCACATATCCAACTTGACACCTTACCCAAGTCTGCATCATCTCTCTCAGCATCGTGGTCTGACTTACATCCTTTCATAGAGGTCATGGTGACTTACCTACCTTGGTCAGGCCCTACACCGGTTACCTCCATGGTAACACATCCACATGCACTTAGAGATGGTTATCTATGGGTCTACATGTTCATTCTCATACTATGCACTTTTCACTTAGCTTCTCAAGATCCTATGAGACTTCTTTAGGTTACCTCAAACCACAAAAGCTGATATACACCCTACAAAAGGGTCCCTCTCCCAGGATGGGAGGAAACTACATCTTGATAACAAAGGTCACAAACGCCCTTATGTCTAGGGTTTACATCCACATGAGCATGTTTAGCCCTAGAAAGCTACTAAGGCACAAGAAGACCACCTACTAAACCATGCTAGGTCATACTTGTTCTCATTCCTCAACATTGGACCAAGATCATACCTACCCATGCCACCAACTTAGTTGTAAGGGTTCATCAAACATACCTTAAACTTAAGGGGTCCCCATTACTCTAAACATGAAGAGTGTCATACTCGAATCTATAGAAACTCAAATCTCATCATGAGCATCAGGTACACTACTTCCCCTCTTAGGTCTAAGAACCCTAGGTTCACTTTTCTGATGTCCAACTGCCCACTCAACCTTTTAACCATGAACCATGCATGTACAGGGTATGGCATGCACTTCCTATTATCCTTCTACTCAAGCAACATCTCATAGTTGAGTCCTCCTCAAGGACAACCAACTAGGTATAAGGCCTTACAACTTGTTACTAAACCTCCTCAGGGTCTAAGGAACTCTTCTTCCTATCCCTAGAAGGTAAGCACCTATATCATCTGCACATAGGTACTAGCAGCCTCGTCTTCTCTCTAGGGTTTTGTTCCTCTAAAGGCAACCAATATATCATCATCCTCCAAGGATTAAGCATGAGGCAACCACTATCATCCACTTAGGTCACATCATCCTCAACTCCCCACTATTCCTCATATCGCAGAGTCTAAGCTTCCAACCTTCTTGCTTGGGTCCTGCTCTCTCTCTCTAGAGCTAATCCTAGAAAAGCCTTACTACTAGGGGTCCTCTCTCCATGAAGGTGGATCAAGCTCACATGTATGAACCTACATGGGTGAAACCTACATTCACTCAATATTATCCATAGCTTTTTATGCTTATCTGCTAAGATATCTGACATGTCTTCCTGGCCAGGGTTTTAACCTACTACTAGCACTACTAACGTACTCAAGGTTCATACTATACCATTCTCATATAAGCCCATATGGTTTCTATATGGTCAGCACTAACCTCATCAATGAAGGAGTTATCCTTCACCATAACATGCACGACCCTTCCCAAGGTTGGGTCGCCAAAGGTACTAGGCCAGCCAACCTCACATGGCTCAAACTATCATAGGGATTCAAAACTTCCATCTCATCATGCCATCTCTCTCTAACCACCACTTAGGGTTAGGGTTAGCATCATCCTCATCAGATGTGCCAGGTCTCTACCTATAATGGAGGTCTCTACCTCCAAGTCTAACTCTCTCTACTCATCCTCCTGACAAGAAGGTCTAACCTCAGGTCTCTCCTGAGGGCATGACAACACGTCATACGACCTAAGCATGCAACTAATCTTTAGTGTACACTTAACTATTAAGCTTATGTCCATGACATCTTATTTACATGCTTTTAATTAATTTGGTGGAGGATTCCTTAACCTTATTGTACATACCCTAACCTCAAGAGGGTGAGGAAGAGAGAGAAAAACCCTAAACCTTAATATCTTAACAGAATTAGGGTTGAGAAGGGACGAAAATAGATGAGAGAGTCCTAAAGGTATCTTATTTCAAGTCAGATCCTAAGACATTGGCCAGACAGTCACACAGATCTGGGAGTCCTAATATTCCGACCCACGGTGCGGAGGAAAATCTTGCCAGCCCCCGGGCGTGATTCTTTTCTAGACACCTCTATCTTTTGGAAAATCCTCTAATAACTCCCTCAAGTTCTACAGAGTTTGTAAAATTTAATAATTATTAAGGATTATTTGAGGAACCAGGGCTCTGGTATGAAATGTAATGACCCCGCCTCCCGGTAACCCCCAATTAAGGGAGACCAAGAGGTCAGATCCATTATCCCAGTTTCTAGATCGAAGGTTCGACAAATAAGCAATAATAATTATCAAATTCTACCAGACTATACTGAAAAGTTGTACTAAAATAAAATTCTGCATACCTTTTGAAAAACTTGGATTTCTAATCTTCTATCCTCATATGGAAACTATTCTAACTAATCCTCCTTGCACTTTAATTCATGTATTCACAATATGCCCATTTACTATTTGTCCTTTTTAATGTTGTACCTAAAACGCCAACAAACAAAACGTCGGTCAGCATAAATGAATATGCCAGTATGTGGGGGAAACAACAATCGTGCAATTAACTGTAACAACATATTGCAGTCAATTATGATTTAATAAACAACTTTACGTTTTAAGCATAAATGCTCAATCCATACACACCCTAGCCTCTATGCTATCCCTGCAGTGGACCTAGATGCTACCTTCCTTATGGTAGATCCCCATTAAAACCGTCATGATCCTACCTAACAGGTGAATCAATTTCTAGGGTTGAGTCGCATGGCACTACCCATAGGTAGCCCACTCCCTAACTCATGGTGTGCTAAAGAGTCTCATGGCACTACATGTGGGTAGCCCAATTTCTAACTCATGATAACATGATGTCCTACTTAACAAGTAGGCCATGTACTAGGTTACCCTTTTCATCATTAGCAAAGCCACAGAGGAGGACCAGGATCTAAGCCAATCATGTATACATATTTATGGTGATAATCATAGTCACTTTATAGTTTCATGAAATAAAAGTCATCCAAGTAGTTATTTTCAGGCAACTGATAAAATATCTGAGAATCACCGTGAAACTAAAGAGATTAACCATAAGTGTAACCACATACCTGATCCAAAGCAACTTGATGTACAAGCATTATCATTCAATACAATCAAACAAGCAATCAACAATATCCTAAAAACAATGCATAACATCCAAGTGTCATTGTTTTATTCAAAACATTCTCAAGATCGACTTAGATTCCACCTTATGATTTCTAGGCCAACTTTAGGGTTTTAGCCTTCATTATGCATTTATCACTTTTAATGCTCTTTTAGTCCACAAACCCTAATTTCAACATCACAGGCACAATCAAAAGTCAATTAAGTCCAATATGCCTATTTTACACTAAAACTACCATCTTTATCCCTTTAAGTCATGAAACGATCATTAAGGCCAATTATCATCTTTGACTTCTTTTCAAATTAGCAACTTATCTTTCATATAGTCTAATTCACATATGAACTCTATTTATCACTAATTCCACATTTATCCATTAGAAAAACCCTAATTACCATATTAAGGGTATTTATCTACAATTAGGAACTTTTATACTCAAAATAGCTTAGAATCATCATATCTCATCTTTATTCATGAATTTGAACAATTAAAGCCATTAAGAGTCATAATTACCAAGATTAGGGTTTCAAGGCCCAATAAAGCATATTCAGGTACATGGAACCTTAAATTAATCAAACTATGCATAAAGATTATCCTTTTGGATCTAATATGTCTTTTTATAATCAATAGGTTAATATCAACTTTAACCATCCATATAACCCTTCTCAATACATTAATCATCTCAAATTATAGTTTCTTAATCATTAATGCATTAAAGTTGATAACTTCAACTACTTTTCGAATTGCAAGAGGAACTATTTTCTAAATCTATTTTTATTGGATTCCTCACATTTTTCTGAGCAAAATTCATATATAACTTGTCTAATTTTGATTTACCAATTTATTTCTAGAATTATTTGAAGTTGTCATTATTTGGACCAATTATGTGTTGCCACATCAGCAGAAAATAGATTACCTTGTATTAATTCGGTTCGGCTCTTGATTAGGTCTGAAAGGACTCTCGTGCCCTTGGTTGTTGCACATGCATGTTTGGGCAGATGAGTCTTTTGGCTCTTATCTTCTTCCTTCCTTCACGTGATGCCTACAACGGCGTGAAGTCGTGCGCCTGCTGCCGGCTCCGTAGGCAGGCCACTGACTCCAGATCCTGCGCAAGCTCTGCCGCCCCTTCCTCATGGTGTCATAGAGGTGATCTCGGCATGCCGAGCCTCCCCAAGGCTGAGGGCACCATTCCCCCAGCTTCTCCCGACCGCCCGCACTCTCGGCGTCTGCAATCTGTTCTGCGACGCACCGTCGCGTTCTCAGCGCCCAAGACGGACACCGTTGTCTCCAAGGCTGGGTGCCCACCTCGCTTGCCTTGCCGCAAAGACAGATGGTGGTAGGGTGTCCTCGAAAGCAGCCTAAGATCCTCTTCATCTCTACAAGACGCCCCAACCCAACCTGCTACGGTGACAACAGTACAAGTTGGGGGTACATAGGGTATTCGTGACACGGTTGCAAAGTTCAACCTTGGTCCTTGGTCTGTCCTCGACGCCCCCTCACCCTTCTCCCATTTCTCCTCATCTCCCTTTGTCATGGCTGCCAGTGCCTCGACACCAAGAGGTAGCGGTGGCTGGATGACCAGGATTCCAACAATTTCATAGAAGAACACTACCTAGACTAGGAGTAGATGAGGGGGGGAGGAGAAAGGTGAGGTTCCCTCTACATGAAGGGATGGGGTCTATCCCTATATATATAGTCTGTAGCACTTAGGGTTTGTGAGTCTGCGTGGTTCTAGTTTCCTTAGGAGTTTATACATAACTTGGCAGTGCCAACGTTAAACAAGGAAAGGATATTAGAGGATTCCATTCCACTTTCCTTATTGGATAAATTGCCAACTTCTTGATTAAAGCACTTGGTTAGCAACCCATTAAAGGTGAAATGCCTATTCTAGATTGTTCTCTTATTTAATTATCTTGGGTTTCCGTACATAATTACATATATAGAAAGAGTCCTCCTCGTATCTTACTTCTTAATCCAAAAGTGGCAAGGAGTATTACAACTATCCCTAAAATCAATTTCCAAGATTATTTAATCTTAATACCAACGAGGAAAGAAAATACCCCTTTAAATAAACCCTTTGCTTTTATTCCAAAAGGCCACGAGAGGCACCACCATATGATTTCCACATAATTCTTATCTTTTCCTCATTATTTCAAATTTCCTTCTTAATAAACTTCTTTTTAAGTATTTATCATTATCCTTCATTTCCTTTCCTCTTTTCCTATTTCTTTTATTGGAAATTACATATAAATGAAATTTATTCAATTGTGGCCATTAATACCACTTTCTAGAGATTTCCATGTATTTCTCATAATTATTTTTCTTAATATTCAATATCTTGTATTCTTTTCTATTATTTTGATTTTTCTTCCTTTCTTCTCTTTTATATCCATTAATGGATTAATATAATAATAGGAATCACGAAATTCCTATCAAAAGGGGTATTCACAAAGTAATTCATTGTGTGAAGCAAAGCATACAACCTTTTTAATTAAGTCCAATTCATAAAATCTTTACATTTCAATCATGAAAACATACGCAAAATTGGGGTTGTAACATGTTACATCTTTTATTATGCCCCGAGGATCTGAGTCGTACCACCCAAATCCAACTGACCATTGCTACGTTGAAATCAATGCCACATAAGGTCCATGGAAGAGTCGGAATCCACAACCTGTCCAACACCTCTTGGTCATCTCAAGAGAACACCACAGAGACATATCAGTCAACTGCAAAAGAATGACATGTAGTCAGCATAAGGATCAACTCATGCATGGTCGTTCATATATATAAATAACTAGCCCACCTTGGTACATGTACGACACTAGAAGAATAGGCTCACACATGGTCGTTCTTAAAAGAAGGAGTGGCTCACTCGTGTGATCCATATCACAAGGAGATCAGCTCACACATGGCCGTCTCACACAACCTAAAATTAAGGATGCAAGGAGATACTCAACTTGCACCCCGCATATTCAAAAATATGGGCTCCAAGCTATACTCATTTCAGCAATCCAGTAAATAAAGATGATACTAGAATTGGATAAGTTTTACAGGGAAAACTACATGATTAGGTTGCACTTGATTAGTTAGGCAATCAGGTGACTTTTAGCATCAATCAATTTACAACGTATAAGGCTAAAACAAACTATACAAGAATAGGGGTGTGTTGCAACTCCAAAAGATGTAAAATGTACAAGGTTTGTTCTAGTCACACAACCACCACATGGTACTCAAATTTTTTCCATCCACAAGGCAATCATCAAGATCACATATCACCATGGGATCTTAATACCTTGATCACATCACTTGAGGACATCACCTCCCAATAGGCATCAAGACATCACCAGGTCATAGGACCTATCACATTAAGCCTTGCATGTTCATCATCACATATTGTCTCATTAGTGTGCATAAGCACCACCCTGTATCACATAACCATCACCATAGCATACATAAGCCATGGCATACATATCAGCTGCAAAGTTAGTGCTTATAAACTAGAGAGAGAAAAACATTTTACATGATTAATATCTCATAAGAGACAAAACAAACACATAATTCATCATTAAGGTTAGGGTTCTAAGCTTTAGTCGATTAGGGTTTTGTAGATGCATAAAAGAACTAAACCCTAAATATAGCATCTTCCACATCCTTGGAACACTTAAGAGATAAGAAGCATGATTAAGGTTAAGTAAGATGTTATCCACATAGCACTACACGTGGCTCAAACATTCCTCTTAGATGTACATGGGTTTGGTACTCAAGCATGTGTCACCACCATACACAACTATGTGTCGCGACCACCACCATCTTGGGTCGCGGCCACCATCACTCATGGTGTCATGACCTCGGCCAACCTTCCTCATGTCATGAACATGACACACCAAGGGTGTATCATGTCGCATCCCACAAGAAACCATGTCACATCAGCTAGGGTTAGGGTTCAACAACCCAAGGCAGAGCATGTTGCGACCCAAAATAAGGACATGGGGCGTCTTCGTCACAAGAGCAAGAATTCATCTAAAATAGAAGCAATGTCCTACCAAGTCAAGGAAGGAGAAAATGACACTCAACTAGGGCACCCCAACTGAAATAGCTCATGGGTCGCATCCAACTTGATGTTGCGATCGTGACACACTAAGGAGGAGATCTATCACGACCCCAAAAACCAAAACGTGAGGTTACGATCGCGACCAAAATACTTTATGACCGCGACCAACACTAGATCAAGAGATGTCCCAACTCAAGACAAAGCAAGGTAAACACCAAGGGTCAAACCACCACTAAGAACAAGAACCAAGATCAACCAATGCCAAAATAGAGACAACTCATGGCTAAAATAGGTGACGCACCAAGGGAAACCCACCATCATCATAGAGGAAGAACCTCATGAAAAAGGGTCACCAAACCCTAAAAACAAGCTTCATGAAGCCACCAAGAAAGGAGCCTAAACAAGTGAGAGAAACCAAGATTGTCACCATCAAAACCAAACAAAGGCTTCATAGAACAATAAAACACACTACCATCATGTATGCAACCGAAGCCATAGGCAAGAAGGAAGGAAAACCACTATGCATCAAAAACACCCAAAACCAGTTACAAGGAAACTAGGGTTTCATATTGCATCCAAACAAAGCATGATCTCAACATCATCCAATCTCTAGAGACTATCAAAATGTACTATCACATTAAGGTAACATCTAGAGAGAGAAAATAGCAATATGGAAGCATGTAAAATGCAACAATAGAGAAGTTTAAGAGTTATATAACCCGCCTTAAGGAAGATCACTCCAAGGAAGGCAAGCTCCAATCACACGATCACCAAAGAAGATCAAGCTCCACCAAAAGCTCCACTTTCATCCACAAGATCACCTCAAGAAAGAGGAAACACCAAGGTCAAAAGATAACTCAAGAAAGAGGCAAGAGCTCAAGGTCGAACCAAAAGAAAGAAAGGGGAAAAAGATAGAAGAAACTCCCTCTCACTTGGGTGTTGCCTTGTTAAAACATGTCTTATTAGCCTTGTGATGAGGAGCTTACTCTAAAAAATGACCATCGTGTCAAAACATAGTCTAAGGTCGATGAAAAGGAAGAAGATGGGGTAGAAGATCCAAAGAAAACATTCAAGAGGAAAGATAAACACTCACCAAGGTTGAGGATGACCAAGGATCACCACAAACACCACATGCATGGGTGAACCACCTCCAAAGCACCAAGAACCTCCAACCTCCAAGATCGTCCAAGCAAGGAAGGAGAAAGAGGATGGCTGAAAAAGATCACTTGCATGGAGAAATGAGGGTTTATATAGTAAATGAGGAGAGAGGTAGGGTAAGGGATGAGGTGTCAACGAAAGAAGACCCCAAAGGGACACTTGTCCACCCAAGAAACTAACATGCAACCACACAAAGCCCACATGCAAGAGATGGTGATACACTCTAGGTTGGATCTCGACCACCTAGGCCACCCAACCCTAATGTCGCAACTGCAACACACGAAGGGAACCACCCATGGTCGTGACACACCACCAAGAACCACCAGGTCCTGACACAAGGTCACCACAACCCTAGGTCGCAACACTCTACACAAGAGCACCCATCTCGGCCCAAGATACCCAAGACCATCCCGGTCGTGACAGCCATACCTAGGGGAGGTGTCTCAACCATGACACCCTCCAACTAGGCCCTAGGTCGCGACCTAGATCGAAATAAACCAACAAGGGTCACATGGTCAAGGTACACCAAACCCTAGAAAACTCTAATCACCACTAAGGGTTATACCACTCAACTAAGGGTCCACCAAGGCGCCCCTAAAGCACAACAACCTCCCTCAAGAAGCCAAGAGAGAGAAGGAACAATCTAGAGGTGACAAATTACAAGAATACCCCTTCTAATGGGTAATTTGAAATTTGCACCAAAACTAGCACAAAAAGCACAAACAACATCCAAGCAAGCTCAAACTGGAGACTTAAGCTTTCCACATGTTCTAAGATCATGTCAACATATTAGAGAAAGGTTCTAAGCACAACCATCAAACCAAAACAAATAGGGTTAGCCTAAAACACTGGTCAGGGGTCTTACAAAGATTGTAAGGGATCACATACCCAATTATGTAAATTGACATATTAATGACAATAAATGTTTTTAATCATGTTTTATAGTAAAATATGAGCAAATTATGATGGTTTCATCATTTTCATGCAAATACTACTAAAATCTCTATTGGAATAATATGAATGGAATGTTGCATTAACGATTGAGATGAAGAAAGAAGTCTTATCCTAACAGGTTCGCTAGTATACACATCCATATATGGTTGAATTACTAATTTGGGTTCAAATATGCATACTAACTCTTAAAAATAAAACTCCAAACAAACCTCACCACAAATGGATTTTTCTATCTTTGATTGTTAGTTGGTTCTATAAACTTTATTACATCACTAGTAGCACATCATATTTATTTCCTTTTATTAGAAAGTGTACAAAGATTCTCTAAAAGAAATGATAGACTAATGGAGATAGATCATGTTTACAAAATTATTTCCAATAGTTAATTATCAATATCTAGGATATGCTACACCACGAGCATGACTTAACTCTGTTAGAAATTGGTTTTAAGTGGCGTGTTGTGTTTGGGATATGTAATATCATACAAAATGATTGTTAAGATAGCAAACATTGATCTTGTATATGAAATTAGTCATTACATCCGCTAACCCACTCGTTTATCATGTCGGTAAACATGTGTAGGTAAAAGTGAGGTAAAGACTTTTACGGAAATAGTAGTTATCCTATCCGTTACAACTCTAATGTGAGTAAGGGATATGGTAAGGCGTCAGCCTAGCCCATCCTTTCCATTTGCAGCCTTAGGTATCATGTTAAATCCCAAAAAATGCTTGTTAGAGCTCATGTAATAATGAATAATAGGTATCAACAAAATGCAATATGCAACAGAATAGGAAACAGATGCGGTTATCAATTTTCGATGTTTTGAGAAGAAAACAAACCCATATATGTTCTCCAATAGCAGTTGTGATATTTTATGTTCCGCACTATCGTTGGTACGTGAGATCAATCTGATGTCGTAGTTAATTATAAAAAGTCGAACCTTGGCACTAGATATAAGATCGAGAGTCAGTGTATACAGGCACTCAGAAACAGAGTTGGGCAATACTCTTTCTTGAAGTATATATAAATAATGGGATAAAGAAGCCAGATTTAGAATTTGTTTCGTTCAGCAACGTTTTGGCGGGGACGGGGACGTACGATCTCTCTTTCTAGCTACGCCGTTTCTAAGTCTGACATAAAAATGCATCATTCAGGCCTACATACTAGACGTCCTTTCACTCTGAACATCGCATCGCCGCCTGCGCAACTTTGCCAAAGATCTCCCGTTCAAATGTCGATCACTCTGACAGACTGATAGGCTGAGTTTTGACGGTAGTAAGTGGGCAGATAACTTGACCGGGATGAGTCAGGGGTTCTCCCTCAGCTTCCGAAATAATTTTAAACAGCTCATTATTGTCCCCATTACGAAGCTCTATTTACCTATACTTCTTTTTTGCCAAATCCGTGTATACCGATATCTTGGTTTCTTATCGTCCATTTTGCATTCCTCCTCTGATCCAGACCAAATCGGTCTCCTATCAGCATGATTTTGAGATCCCATTTCAGATTTGATGAGTGTTTGCAATAGGATTGGATTGCCAAACAAAAGCATGATCGAATCCTGATAAACCGATCCAGATGTATCGACTCACCCGGTCTGGATTTTGTAATCCCAATCTTGAACCAAATAAGGGTTCAGATTAATGAAGATTTTTATATGTACATTGAAAATATGAGATCCGTTGACGTTTGTTTTCTTCGGTGAAGCACATATGTCAGATAATTCCTTGAAAACTCTTTTCACGATGATATTAGCTATACAAATAATCAGTCTGAATGAGAACTCGGAAAACCAAAGTGTCGTGTGCCACCGGACGAAACATGCTCACTTGTTTCGTTTGTACGGTAATGAACTTTTTGACGAAATAAATATTGTTGTGCACCTTATAAAAAATATATTACAACAAGATCAAATTTGACATGTTTTTTAAAAAATAAATGTACAATCTAAAAAATGAGAATTAATGTAAACATAAAAAGTAAAAAATAGGAGAGAGAAATTTATTTACTTATAACTATCAAACCTTAATGAATTTTTAAACGAAATAAAAATTGGTGGGTTACTAAATAAAAAATATTTTATCAACTACATCAACGCCAATTCAAGGAGGGCGGACCTGTTGGGGACCATCCTTGCAAACATCCATAGTTTAAAAAATGCTTTTCAAAAAATTATGTTTGTTTCTTGTAGAAGGCAAGCGAACGGACTAGCACATCAGCTAGCTCGTGAAGCTACCAGTAGATCTTCTCCTTTTCTTTTGTTCTCGCATTTCCCTCTCTCTGTAGCAAACTGGATTGAGCCATCTTTGGGCTCGTTTTAAATAGTAGATATTTTTGACCTCAAATTTTTTTTTAAAATAAGACTAATATTGACATACTTTGATAATGATTTTTTTAACGAAATATTTATAACATGTGGACAACATGATAAAAATAGATAACAATGTTATCAATGTTATGTATGTTTTCAGTGTTATCTATGTTATCTATGTTATCCATGTTATCCATAGTATGACATTTTATCTATGTTATCTATATTATCCATGTTATCAATGTTATCCATGGTACAT
Organism: Alisma plantago-aquatica; assembly: GCA_963693085.1. Taxonomy (NCBI): domain Eukaryota; kingdom Viridiplantae; phylum Streptophyta; class Magnoliopsida; order Alismatales; family Alismataceae; genus Alisma; species Alisma plantago-aquatica. The sequence continues at coordinate 3,819,689 of OY856414.1, forward strand.
CAAGTTATGTATGTTATCCATGCTATGTCATGTTATCTATGTTATCCATGGTATGTCATATTATCTATGTTATCCATGTTATGGCATGTTGTATATGTTATCTATGTTATTCATGTTATAATTGGATTTCTGATAGTATAAACATTTGGACTGGAGATAACATGCCACACCACTTCTCTTTTATATTTGATATTTTATCTCTCTTCAAAAAATAAATCAAATGTGAGATAACGTACAATTGGACCGTTGATAACATAAATATTTTGACTGGAGATAACATACAACACCACTTCCCTCCTATTTTTGATATCTTCTCTCTCTTTAAAAAATAAATCAAATATGAGATAACATACAATTGGACCCGAGATAACACATAAATTTGGACCGGAGATAACGTATGAACTACGTCCCTCCTATTTTTTATATTTTCTTTCTCTTTGAAAAATAAATTAAACCTGAGATAACTTACATTTGGATCGGAGATAACGTACGACACTAGTTCCCTCTTATTTTTCATATTTTTTCTCTCTTTAAAAAATAAATTGAATATGAGATAACGTAAAATCGGATCGGATGTAACACACATTCGGACAGAGATAACATATGACACCACTTCCCTCCTATTTTTATATTTTCTTTCTCTTTAAGAAATAAATTGAACCTGTGATAACGTACAGTTGGACCGAAAAAATTATTTTTCATATGTTATGACATTATCTCATGTGTTGTATTTATTTTGTTAAGAAATTCAATATCAAAGTATGTCGACATTAGTCTAATTTTAAAAGATTTTGTGTTAGTAACTCATTAATTTTTATTTTGTTTAAAATTCCGTTATGGTTTGAGTGTTATAAACAAAACAAATTTCTCTCTCTTATTTTTTGACTTTTATAATCACATTATAACACATGTGTTATTCTATGTTATAACATGTTATCCCATGTGTTATAATTATTTCTTTTAATATCATCAAAATATGTTAATATTAGTCTTATTTTAAAGTATTTTTTATTAGTAACTCATCGTTTTTATTCATTTAAAAATTCATTATGGTTCTAGAGTTATAAGCAAAATAAACATATTCACCAAAAAAATGAATAACATGGACAACATGGATACCATTGATAACATAGATAACATATGGGATAATATGGTAACATGGGGTAGCATGGGTATAACATGGTAACATGGGTAGCATGGATAACATGGAATAATATCAGACAAAATGAATAACATCAGTAACATGGTAAAACATGGTATAATATTTTTTATTAGTAACCCCTTAATTTTTATTTTGTTAAAAAATTCATTACGGTTTGAGAGCTACAAGAAAAAAATATCTGTCCTCATTTTTTACTTTATGTCGACATTAGTCTTATTTTAAAAAAAATTAGTAACTCAACAATTTTTATTTTGTTAAAAAAATATGGTTTGAGAGTTATAAGTAAAATAAATTTCTCTCTTCTTCTTTTTTACTTTTACAATCACATTATCCTTCTTCTATTACATTGTAAATTTTATTTTTTTAAATATATCAAGCTTGATCTTGTTGTAAAGTACTTTTTCTAAAGAGTCCAATGGTATTTTTTCGTCAAAAAATTCATTACCATTTAAAAGTTATTAATAAAAATATGCTCTCTTTTTTCTCTCTCCGCTCCCCTCTCCACTCCCCCTCCCACTCTCTCCTTCTCTCTCCCTATCTCTCACGTTGCAAAAGCAACACCATTCTGTTTTCCAATCATTCATGTTTTTTAGACTTTATAAAAAGCATACAACAACGCACAGCCGCACTAGGAAACTGTAAGGCCCCTAAACTTGCTTAATGAGTTCAACAAGCTTAATTATCATAATTGAATTCTTATAACCCTAATATAACCTTGTGATATGATTTGAAATCATAAGTCAAGCTTAAGTTTCAAATTTGGTCCAATTTGGACACTGTTTGAGCAAGTTATGCAATTTTATGCACACTTCGGACTTTTCTACAATTTACCAAATTGAGAGGTTTTCTTTGCAATTTATCACTTTAATTATGTTCTTTGGATATGCTCTCATCATTCTTGAGCTTGTTGAGCCATAGGGGGCCTATCTAAACCTTGGTTTGAAGGCATTTTCTCCAAGGGTATTTTAGGGTTTACCCCTTCATGGATGAGCTACCTTTAGTAGCTATCAACTAATGAAATATTTGATTGGGTGGAAAATTCGACAAAAAAAGCTAAGCAGGTCTATACAGATGGTGGGAGAGTTGCTTGTGTGTGTGCTTGCATATTCTTAACAAATTAAGGCCATGGACACTTGGATAGATACTAGAACTTCAACCTTTTCTTTTTCTTTATCTTAAAGTTTCATATACTTATCTCCAAGCACCAAAATGAGCCATTTTCTCTCCACTACTTCTCTCCTTCTCCCAACGTCGTTCTCCCTCTGTGTTTCTGTGAATTTTGCTGTCCGAGGAAGAAGAAAGTGGGGATCTTCTTGGAAAAAGGATCTAGGGTTGCAATTGACTTCATTTTAGGGTTGAAAAAGCTTCCTTCTAGTGATCTTGACCTAAAAGAGTAAGACTTTCCTTCTTTCCTCCATTTATTTCTTTTTTATACTTCCTCCTACCTTTATCCATGTCAGAACCTTGTTGTTAAATGGTAGAAATTTCTCTAAAGCTCTAAAACTCTACCTTTCTTGCTCCTTATGCTTAGGGTTTACTCATTTGATGAAGAAAGGTGCTAGATGGACGAAATCATAACTTATTCTTGTATTTTCTACCCTACCTGCTCGAGTTTTCTTCTGTGTGGGGTTTCATCTTCTCATTAGAGGCAAGTTTTATAACTTTCTCCACATTTATTGCTTATCATAAGCTTTCTAGATCATGTTCTTGCTTGAAAATGATGATTTATGCACTAAAAAGCTATGCTTGACTTGGATTTCGATTTTAATAATGTTCCCTACTCTGATTTCAGTTCTAGATGAACCTGTGATCATGTGTACATTATTCCTAATGTATAATATGACTTGGATCAGGTTGGTTTGACAACCTATGGTGCTAAGCACTTATCAACCAATGGTCAGTTTTAGGGTTTAAAGCTGATTTCTTCTATAAACCTATGACTCGATGATGGTACCATTGCAACAACCCTATGGTGTTGTCTTCATGATAACTAATGGCTAAGATCAAATGTGGCAGATGATGGTGACAACCTATGGTCACCCCCTTAGGTCAGGTTTTGGATCAATTATAAGTTTAATGATCAACCATTAAGTACCCTACTGATGTTATCAATCAATGATGACATTAGCTTAATATTTTATGTTGATTAATGAATATAGTGTTGATCTAAAAACCTATGGTGATTTAATGATCACTAATGATGGTGGATCAGGTCTCTACAACCTATGGTGAGTTAAGCATTGTAGTTGTAGCATCAATTCAGCCTTAGACCAAAGGTTTCTTGGGTCACTTGATGCAATGGTCGGACCTATACTGTAATTGATGGTTTTAACATATGAACTTGACCTAATGGTCAAGTCTAATGTTTATTCCTCCAAGAAAGTTGAATGATGGCTAATGTAATATGTTGGTCCTAATAATGTGATTTAGATGGTTTTCTTTATATGATCAACTTAAGGAGCTTACTTGTTGACAATAGATGGCTTGTTTTAAATGAATAGTCGATTGTGGGTTTTACCCTACTCTCAATGGAACTTTTTGTGTTGTTAATCAAGGGATGTCCAGAATTAAATGGTGACTCTTTCTAGAGCACAAATCAAGTACTTCCTAGGTGGTTTATCCAAGGCATTTACTTATGTAAACAACCAATGATCTTACCTTTTAAACATCCAATGGTTCTGGGTGACATTGTATTATGGTGATATGGGTTGAATGATGATGGAACAAATGGAGGGTTACCCTTAAAAAGGTAGTCTTAGAAGGGATGATAACCATATTGTGTGGATATGTAACCCTAATGAGGTATAGCTTGTTATACCTAGCTTTAATATAACTAAATGATGGTCAGTGGGTATGAATAGTCCTTGAATGACTAATGCAATCATGGGGTACTCTCCTATTGTTGTTGAAACCCTAGTATGCTATAACCCAATGGTTACATCTTGATTTATGTGTGGGTTCATACTTTAGAATAGTATGGAATGTGGTGGTGATGCTTTACCTTATGCATCCATGATCCAATGGGGATGCCGTGAGTAAGGGTTTGGATATGAGTGCTGATTAGTAGCATTAATATAATTTATCTTGTAAACCTAACTCTAATGCAAATAGATAAAGATGAGTATTCATGTTTAACATTCTTGTATGATGGAATGACGGTGGAATAACCTCTTTAATATGATCATAACCTTGATATGTTAATTGGTGGTTATCATAGCCACATGGTTGATACTTTCTTATGCTAAACATGTGCATTATGAATATGATGAGAGTTAATCATATCTAGATTCCTTGCATGTTGATGTAATAAAGGAATGTTCTTAATGTTAATATAACCCTGCCATGATTGTTTGTGAATATCTCCTAGCTCATTAATGCAATATTGTATTGATCTGGTGTATTATATGTAAGTGATGTTATTGAGCCTTGTTATAAGGCATGCAAAGATAATGATGATCTTGCATGGAATAGTATGATGGTCTTAATGACCTTTGGGCATGGTGTAGCCCTAAATGAGGTGTAATCATCTTATGTTGATAAGGGTTGATACCATGTGATATTGTGAAAAGGATTTATATCATGTGATAGTATGACGGTCTTAATGACCTTTGGGCATGGTTGAGCCCTGAATGAGGTGTAATCCTCTTATGTTGATAAAGGTTGATACCCTGTGATATTGTGAAAAGGATTTATATCTTGTGATAGTATGATGATAGTGTGGTCTCAAGAATGGCAAGTGAATGTACCATGTGATGATGAGATGAGAAATTATGTTTCACATGTTTTATATATTTTCAAAGTTTTGATATGTATATGCTTGCTAGAAGTGAATTAGGGTTTGTATGTCCATTTGTTTGATGCAGCCTTAATTCACCCAATTGGCATAACTAATCAAATGCAACTCTAATCATGTAGTGCCCTGTGACGTAGAGCCATCTTCAGTGTCGGAACTTGCTAGATGGTGAAACGAGTATTCCTAAGGGAAACTCAGACCGCATACTATTGAGTATGTGGGGGTGGCAGGTTGAGGATATATCCTTGTCATCCACAATGCAGATTGTGGAGGTTGGCTATGGTCATGCCTCATACATCTGATGTGATTGAGAATGACTGTGGTCGTGTCTCGGTGATTATAACATGATGTGATTAGAGGAAAACTACGGGTGTACCTCAATGATTGGGTTTAAATACCCTGGTTTCTAGTGCCATGACCTGTACCAAGGGCGGACTAGTGGTTAGCAGCTTGACTATATGTCACTGTGGTGGCAACTTTGACTGATATGTCACTGCCTTTTTACTCGTAATGACCGAGGGGAAGAGATCTTAGGATACCAACACTCTTAGATCTTATAAGAAACTTAATAGTGCTTCATAGGGGTCGGTTAGACTTTAAATGGTACGATTCAAATTCCCCAGGGTGTAATAAAATATGTAATACAGTCGTGTAGCATATTTGTTTAGGGTTATACACAACATTTCTGTTATGACCCCACCTCCCGATAACCCCCAATTAAGGGAGATCGAGAGGTCGAAGCCACACCCATAACTTCCGGATCAAAGGTTCGACAATTAACCAAGAATAATTATCAAATTTTAACCTACTATACTGAAAAGCTGTAAGAAAATAAAATTTTGCATACCTTTTTGAAAACTTGGATCTGTAAACTTCTATCCACTTAAGGATTCTACTCTAACTAATCCTTCTTGTATTTAACTTCATGTATTTCACAATATGACGATTTACTGTTTGTCCTTTTGGCTTGTACCTAAAACGCCGACAAACAAAACGTCGGTCAGCCAAAGATGGTATGTGGAGGAAACAATAATTATGTAAATACGTCTTTCAATTAATCATTTAACAACCAAGATTACATTTTAGATATAACTCCGTGATCCAAGGGTACCCTATCCTCTATGTTGTCCCCATTAAACCCCTCATGATCCACCTATAAGTGAACCAATTTCTAGGGTTGAGTCACATGGCACTACTCGTAAGTAGCCCACTCCTTAACTCATGGCAGGCTAATGAGTCTCATGGCACTACACGTAGGTAGCCCAGTTTCTAACTCTCGGTAACCTAGACCTTGCTCTAGGATTACCCCTTTTTTTCTTAGCCTTTTCAAAGCAATAGAGGTGGACCCGGATCTAGTCAGTTATATATGCATATTTATAGTGATAATCATAGTCACTTTATAGTTGCATGAAATAAATAAACATCCAACAGTTATTTTCAAGCAACCGATTAAAACTTCGGGAATCGCCGTGAAACTAGAACGATTATTCATAAGCGTAACCACATACCTGATTTGATGAGTCATGCAGATTATTCAACATATACTTCATGTATATACAATCAACCCAATCAACAGATCCAAGCAAGTAATTCAATCATCACATAATTCCTGAAAAGAATATGTACTCTATTTATTACACACTTTATCAAGAATCTACTTTATTGACTTGGATTCTCTTTCTAGGGTTTCTAATCCGCATTAAGGTTTCATTAATATTCATTAGGGTTTCTTAGATCAATTTCTCAAACTTTATCCCTTTTAGGTTAACAAACCCTAAAATACTTTAATCCATTTATATGAACCTTAATTGCTCAACTATCCATTTTAATAGTCTTTTATACCCAAACTGATTTAGGATCATCACATCCCTATTTATTCATAGATTTGAACAATTAAACCAATTAAAAGACATATTCCCCTAAATTAGGGTTTTTAAGCTCATTAATGCATAATCATGCACGAAACCCTAAATTAAGCCAATTATATAAAAAGATCATATTTTTAGATCCTATTTTTACTTTTATTAACAACAGGTTAATATCAGCTTGAATTATCCAAATAATGTCATTATGTCCATCTATTATCAAATCTAAGGGTTTTTCCTTAATTAAATCATTAAAGATGATAACTTTATGCCCTTTTCAAATTTCAAGCATATTTACGCACATAAACTCTAAATTAGACTAATCATGTGCAAAGTTCTTCCTTTTTTAACATAGCGTACCTTTTTACATTTAACAGGTTAACATCAACTCTAAAGATCCACTAAACCCTATTAAACACTTTATTCATTTCAAAATAGGGTTTCTTAATCTTTAATTCATTAAAGATGATAATTTACACTACATTTCGAACTATGATAAGATTCAGGCTATAAAGCTATTTTTAATGGGTTCATACATATATAATTTGTCTTGATCAGAGTTACGAATCATTAGATATGATTTTAGCAAATAAATCATAAAGTGACCAATAGGGAGGTGCCACGTAGGCAACCAACTCCCATGCACATACCTTGCACGCGCCCAATCTTTATTTATAATGAAAAGATGGTTTTGACCCTGCGTAAGTGGTTTCTTCTATAGCCCGCAGAGGGGCAGTTTCGTCCAAGGCCACCCGACCTTCTTCAACCTCGTGAATCAAGGCTTGCGGCCACTGCAGCAGCTCGGGGGAGGGTCCCCTCACTCCGTCTTTGGTCCCAAAGGCACCAGCGAGGATCCCGTTCTTCATGTAGACCTCCGCCGCACATCCACGCACCTAGTGGTGCCTTCCTTTTGCGGTTAGGGAGGCTGGCCTTCATTGGCCGGGCCTGCAACCCGCGGTTGACCTAGCAGCGCGCTGCAGGTTGCTGCGCGATGGTGGCAGCCAGGTAAAGGTGGAAAACCACCCTAGATCTGAGGAGAAGCTTTGTGACTCCACCAAGATCGCGCCACATATGCTAAATCTCCCGAAACCTCCCTATGCTCTTTTGGTTAGGGTTTTGATGAAGAAGAAAACGGAGAGGAGAGAGAGACGCAAGGAAACTACTTGGGCTCGTCCAAAGGGTCTACCCTTTTATAGAGGAGGGTAGTCATGCCCATCATGCTTGCCCATGAAGGAAAAAAGCCTAATCCTAATAAGAATTGTATTCCTTCACAAAAAAGCAAGTTTCTCTCTCTTTCATATTCCTTTATTATTCCTTCCTCCTCTGACGTTAGGATTTGGAAAATCCTTACTCTTATTATCATTGTTCTTGCATTTTAATCCATTAATCACGAAATTGTATTTCCTTTTGTTGAAACAAAACTTCTTTTTAATAATACCTCATAATTCATTAATTATGTATTCCCATTATTCCTTTATTTTGCAATTTTGGTATTTTCTCTTTCTTTCCTCTTTATTGGGACTCCTTAGATCCCAAGAAACTCTATTATTTCGAAATCCTTTTTATTGGATACTCATTATCCGTCTAGATGCATCTAAATGCATTATTTCACATTATCTCGTTTATTTCTCATTAAAATAACTCTTTTTGAGCTTTTCTCCTTATTTCTCTTTTATTTTGGTCATTGACATTCCTTTTAATATTAGCAACCTCATGGATACAAAATTTCACCAAGAAATGTCATTTATGCTTCTTTCCACTCATTTTCCACCTTTTATCATTATTTTCAATTTCTTTCTTAATAAAGAAATACTTAATTAATCTTTTCTTTTCTTATTGCAACTTTGGACTCCTTGGTACCCAAGGAACCCAAGAGGCACGAAATCCTCTTTGGATTTGCCTTCTAGAGGTTTCTACAGATTTCTTTTCTTTAAAATTCCATTTTTCATTTACTAATTGAATTTCCTTGTTATTTGGGCCCAATAGCCAACAAAGCCCACAACACAAACATCAAGGCTATTGTAAACAAAATCCATTTATTCAAAACAAATTATACCATTCTTTGTTCAATTATCTTTAATATGAGAAATTACATTTCTCACCAATTGAACCCAAAAATTTGGGGTTGTAACATCCTTCCCCTCTTATAGGAATTTTGTCCTCAAAATTTTATCAAGCAAACAAACAATTCAGTATAAGACTTTTCCATGTCCATCATTGGCCCCTATGTGGCTTTACCGTACTCATGGCGCTTCCACAGAACCTTTATCATCACATATTCTTTTCTCTGAGTTCTTTCATCCCGACGTCTATAAACTGCACAGGTGACTCAGGCCATGTCAGCCTCCCTTGGGCTCACTAGGTTCATTGCTCAGCACATGGTCGGGGTACCTCACATAGTGCTCTAAATTGGACACATGGAACCCATCACACAGTACTTTATCCTGAGGGGTAAAGTCAACCATAACCTTCTCCACCAATCCATCTCAAGTGGACCCATGTATCGGGGACCCAACTTCCTTAGCTGTAGCTCAGAGGGGTCAGATTTTTCATGTCACATATTCTCCCACAGTGAACTGCATGTCAGTCTACTTTGCATCCGCTCATGACTCTAGTCATCTCTAGGCTCCTTTCAACCATTACATGATCAAAGCGACTTCATCTATACACACACTGTGGTCCTTTTCTAACCATCATGTGGTCCTTTCACCAACATCACCTTACTGAAGTGGTGACCGACACAACCTCCCTTATAGAGCTTCTTTAAATCCCAATACTGGCTATGGTGGTCATCACTACATCTTTCATAGGAAAAGAATTGTCTCTAGCCATCACCCTGAATGAGCACATATGCTCTCATCAGACCCTTTAGTCTAGATCATACTAACCGTTAGTTAGGGGTGATAAACTATACTAACATTGAGTTCTCCACGTACCTACTTCCACCTTTTGGAAGGGAACCTTTAGGTCAAACTCAAGAACCTTTGAACTCACTTCATGGTGTAGTTGAACCGTCTCTCTCATTGGTAGTTCAACCAGATATGTCCCTTGACGTAACTCTTTCTTTCTCATGTCAACTAGGTAAGGTGATCTACCATAACCCATATTGCATCTCGACCTTCCTTGGTCTAGGGGAGACCTATCACAACATCCATAGTGATGAACTCCCATTCCCTCTCAGGGACTCTTTTGTCCTCTATATCGATACACTAGGTTACTGGGGTTCATCCTTTACCTCCTGGCTTACATGGCCATAAACCACATGCAACTTCATCTTAAGCATCCAAAGTGCTATTGCCATTTATCATGATTTACTATATGTCATGATTCCTCAAGATCGATTCCTCTGAAACCCTAAACCACTCTAGACGGGGTTTCATCACCTTCTTTGCCAAAGAAGTGCATTTGAGGTTCTACCACCATCCTTCATTGCATCAAGGGCTAGACTGGCTAACCAAACAACCATTAACTTGTTTAACATATCTTATTACATTGGAGTATTAGCCAATCATACCTCCTCTAGCTTCTAGTCAAACAAGTCAGATGTATCTCAACCAGAGCATCCATTACCACTTCACATCCTTAGGTATTAGGTAACATTGAAGACATACACTTCCATGTATTTCACTTATTGTCTCACCTTAAACTCTCTGTCTATCTTCATTAATAACACTCTCTGATTTCATCATCACGGTGATCAAACTCAACCTGGTATGACTTGTAAGTTCCGCATAGCTCATGATAAAAACATCCTCATAAGGTGACTACCTTATTCCTCTTTAGTGTTTGCAAACCATCCATGTATCATTCACTTTACCAGGGCATGTTATCTTCTCTATCCCCATATCTCGTGGCAACGTTCCAAACCACATCATCTTTTATCCTTGGTGTATGGCATGCATACTGTCCTATCTCTCACTCCCATAACAAGAGGAAATAAGCATTTGGATGCAGTCCAAATACAGAGTTCTTCCTGTTCCAAAAGTAGAGATGGTACATCCCACCTTGTCGGTACACCTTTAGATCTCAGTTGAAACGTGCCTCATATGTCACTTCATCACAATCATTTCGATGTCAAAGTTACTTCCATGGAAAACTGGTCTCGAACCTACTGAGGTTTATATCCTTGGTCATCTCCTCTAGGTCTATAGGGTGCCGGCTCTTTTGGGGTCACCCCTCTTCCCTCATGCATCAAGAGAGTGCCCTACTCATCTGCCCTTTGGGTCCCATGAGTTCATGAAGGAGATCAATCCCCTAACCCATGGCCCTCAGACAATGATAGCTGCTACCTCTCGACCCTATGGTCATGTGCAATTGGGGAATTAGGCAACTCCTACTTCCATCGGTCTTATCCCTACCTGACCCTAGGATAGACTTAGGATTCTCCATTTATAGTACATGTCCAACTTAGAACCTTGCCTAAGCCTTCATCATCTCTCTTTGTATACATGGGTTGACATCCATCCTTTCATAGGGGTCATGGTGACCTGCCTACCTTGGTCAGGCCCCTTACCGGTTACCTCCATGGTAAGACATCCACATGCACTTAGAGATGGATATCTATGGGTCTACAGGTTCATCCTCATACCATGTACTTTTCACTTAGCTTCTCAAGATCCTATGAGACCTCTTTAGGTTACCTTAAACCAACAAAGCTGATATACACCCTACCAAAGGGGTCCCTCTCCCAGGATGGGAGGAAAACTATCTCTTGACAACAAGGTCACAAAAGCTCTTAGGTCTAGGGTTTACATCCACATGAGCCTACTTAACCCTAGCAAGCTATTTAAGGCACAAGAAGATCACTTACTGAACCATACCAGGTCATGCTTGTCCTCCTTCCTCGATGCTGATTCAAGGTCATACTTTCCTTTGTCATCAACCTAGTTGTGAGGGGTTCATCAAACATACCTTAAACTTAAGGGGCTTCCATTTTCCTCTTAACATAGGAAGTATCATGCTCGCATCTATGGAAACTCAACTCTCATCATGAGCATTAGGTACAACACTTCCCCTCTTAGGCCAGGAACCCTAGGTTCACTTTTGGGTATCCAACTGCATGCTCTATGAATCAAGCATGAAAAAGGCATGACATGTACTTCCTGTCATCCTTCAACTTGAGCAACACTTAGAGTTGGGTCCTCCTTAAGGACAACCAACAAGGTACAAGGCCTCATAACCTATTACTATACCTCTTCCAGGTCTAAGGAACTCTTCTTCTCATCTATACCATAGGTACAGAGGTACCGGCAGACTCATCCTCTCTCTAGGGTTTGGTTCCTCTCATGGCAATCAAGACATCAGCAACCTCTAGGGATCAAGCATGTAGAGACCACTATCATCCACTTAGGTCGCATCATTCTCAACTTCCTACATATCTCCGAGTTTAGGATTCCAACCTTCTTGCTTGGTTCCTGCACTCTCTTTCTAGAGCTAACCCTACAACCAACCTCACCCTTAGAGATCCTATCTTCATGAAGGGTCAACCTCAAAAGCATGCCCCCTACCTGGATGAAGCCTATGTTCAACTTATGTTTGCTCATGGTTATCCATAGTTCTTTATGCTTATTTCATAAGCCATCCTTCATACTCTCATAGTCAGGGTTTCAACCCTTGCTCACACTACTAACGTACCCTGTATGCTATGCCCTACTTGCATAAGCCCATAGGGTTTCTAAGGTCCTTTATTAACATTATCATCTAAGGAGCTATCCTTTACCCTAACATGCACGACCCTTCCCAGGGTTGGGTTGCCAAAGGTGCTAAGTCACCCATGGATCATATGGAATCCCAAAGGCATGTCCTTTCAAGCACCTGGTCTAATTCATCTCTCTCTAACCTTCACTTAGGGTTAGGGTTAGAATCATCCTCAGGGGGTGTGCCAGGTCTCTACTTGCAATGGAGATCTCTATCTCCAAGACTAACTTATCCTCCTGACAAGAAGGTCTAGCCTCCAGTCTCTTTTGAGGACATGAAAACTTATGTCATACGACCTAAGCATGTATCTATTCTTTAATTTGCGCTTAATCTATTAAGCTTATGTCCATGACATCTTATTTACATGCTTTTCATTAATTTGGTGGAGGATTCCTTAAACCTTATTAACCTTACCCATACCTCAAGAGGGTGAGTAGAAGAAAGAAAAATCTAATCCTTTAGGTCCTTTGTGATGAGAAGGGATGAATAAGGTGAGAAAGTCCTAAAGGTATCTTATTTTGATTCATACCCTAAGACTTTGTCCAGGCAGTCACACAGATCCAGGAGTCCTCATATTCCGACTAGAGGTGTGGAGGAAAATATTGCCAGCCCCCGGTCGTGATCCTTTTCTAGACACCTCCGTCTTTCGGATAATCCTCTAATAACTCCCTTGGGTTCTATGGAGTTTGTAAAATTTAATAATTATTAATGGTTAACTGAGGAACCTAAGCTCTAATACCAAATGTTACGACCCCACCTCCCGATAACCCCCAATTAAGGGAGACCGAGAGTTCGAAGCCGCACCCATAACTTTCAGATCAAAGGTTCGACAATTAACCAAGAATAATTATCAAATTTTAACCTACTGTACTGAAAAGCTGTAAGAAAATAAATTGTTGCATACCTTTTTGAAAACTTGGATCTCTAAACTTCTATCCACTTAAGGATTCTACTCTAACTAATCATCCTTGTATTTAACTTCATGTATTTCACAATATGACGATTTACTGTTTGTCCTTTTGGCTTGTACCTAAAACGCCGACAAACAAAATGTCGGTCAGCCGAAGCTGGTATGTGGGGGAAACAATAATTATGTAAATACGTCTTTCAATTAATCATTTAACAACCAAGATTACATTTTAAACCATACTACTCAATCCTTACCTATCCCCCAATTCTGTGTTGTCCCTGCAGTGGACTTGCAAGCTACCTCTCTTTAGGTAGATTCTTACCCCCATGGTCCTACCTTACAGGTAGCCAATATATAGGGTAATAGAGTCGCATGGCACTACCCAAAGGTAGCCCAATATCTAACTCAAAGTGACTTGATGGTCCTACCCCATTGGTAGCCATGTACTAAGTCATCCAATGACCTGATGGACATACCCCATAGGTAGCCATGTACTAGGTCAACTAATAAGCCATAGAGGGGACCAGGATCTGAGCTAGTAGGCACATATCTTATATGATAGTCATATCCACATTATAGTTTGCATGAATTAAAATCATCCAACAAATAATTCATGACATCGATGAAAACTTCGTTAAACCTCAGAAAACAAACTTGAGATATTCATAAGCGTAACCACATACCTGTTAAGCAGACTTGAATGCAAAAATAACTCAACCAATCAAGAAATCAAGCAAGTACACACAGGTTGATCCTGAAAAGGCATCCAATTCTTCTATCATTAATCATGTCATCATGATCTATTAATCCTAGTTGTTTCCTAGGGTTATTTGTCCTTTTTAGGGTTTTGAGCATAATTAGGGTTCCACCTCATTTTTATTACTTTAAACCTTAATTTTACCAAATCACTTGCAAACCCTAATTATTTCATCTTTCTTTCATAAAAGGTTCTAATTTCATCTTTTAGTAATAGAAAACCCTAATTTCAGATTATAAGTACTTTTCTTTTCCCCTAATTTAGGGTTTCTAAGCATGTTAACCATCATATTAGGTTTAAAACCCTAAACTTTGCAATTCCATCTTCAAAACATGTTAAAATCTATCTTTATGGTTAAGCAAGTTAACCATGCTCGAATTAACCTATTTGCAATAATAAATCTATCCTTTATCAACAATTAGGGTTTCTATCCACAAATTAACACTTTTCCATTCAAATTATACACTTTTGCAAAAAGGAAGGAAATTAGGTTCTCAAACTATTTTTAACGTGTTCATCATATTTTTCTAAGAAACTTTCATATTTTAACTTTATTCATCCAAGCTTCCTAGCAGAAGTTATGATTTTTGCAAAGTAATCATTTTTCAGGATTTTTTTTAATTAAAAGCGAGGTCCTTCTTATTCATCTTGCCCCTCAAGCAAGCAAACGATCATCACCTTACATAACAGCATAATCATGATCAATCATCATGGTACTCTGCATTGGAGTCAACCCTCGCACAACCCAAAACCCCTCTCTTATCATCCCTAAAGATCTTACAGAATAAAATCATCTTCCCTTCTTCTTACCCCAAAGCCCCACTAGGGGTTCCCTTGCATCGTCCTCGTCCCCATCCCAAGATGCTTCACTAGCCATCACCCTCACAGACGATCTGCTTTTGTCACTGTGTGCCTGCAATCTCACAAAATCACCACCCCATAAAAGCCTTAGAAAGTCACTGAAGCAAGTAGAATGCAGGCGCCGACGATCACCAGCTGCATCCTCCACCCATCTCGCAATGGTATCGTTCTTGTCACCAAGAGTTCCTCCATTGCCAGGGATCTCAGGAGTCTTCGCGTGTCATGAAAGCCCACCAGTCGATCTCAGTTGTAGGCGAGGGGCCGACTTTCGCATCGGGCAGTCCTTCACAAAGTGCCCAGCGGCTTTGCATCGAAAGCACCTGATCTCGGAGGAGCATCGATTCCTCCAGTGGCCCCTCTGAAGGCAGCGAAAGCAACGAGCCTTGGATGAGGGGGTTCTCCCCTTGACCTTCCGGCGTAATCCGCAGTCACGCGCCAAGTGACCAGGAGACCGACACCTGAAACAGACCAGTTCCGCCCTGCAATGAACCTGCTTGTGTCCGTGTTGTAGACAGCGGAAGTATTTGGCACGATGACGGCCCCAGATGGGAGCCATCGTCTCCATCATGGACAATCCAGCATCAGCAGCTCTCTCCACCGATGACTCCATCATCGAGGATGCTCCCGAGAGAGGAACACAGATTGAACCCACCCAAATGCAGCCTCCAAAGATGGCCTCATCACCTGCGACTGTCTCCGGTAAAATCTCGAACACCTCGTCTGCATCACCCAGATGTAGAGCTTGCTTCTCCGCAATCGGCCTCACCCAGCCATCAGGGGTGTCGATCTCCACCTCGCCACATATCCCACCTGCAAGAGAAGAAGAGGGAACAGGTGCTCCGCCCACCCAATCCTCCAGAACAGCAGCCTCCTCAGCCGCATGCCCACCGTCGCAACTCAGTACGACGTCCGCTGCCATTGCCGCACCCTTCATTAACGATCCCTTGCTGATGGCGACATCACCGCCATCTCCAGTAGCCGTGGGGGAGGAGATCTCATCCCCGAGGTCTGTCACGTCCTTGCACTGAAGCCACTGGTTCCGTAGAACCAAGAGTCGGGCTCGGAAAGGGGAGATAGAAAGGGAACGAGCGAGATCGGAGTCGGCGTTGCCCCCAAAACTACCACCATCAGATCCGTCCCCGCCAACCGCCGCTGGATCAGAAGCCTCCGGTGATGCCCCTTCCACCGTCCAAGCCTCCTGCGCTTCAAGAAGTCATGCCCTGAAGTCAGAGATTGACTCCTGTGAGCCGACTATGGATGCCGCCAGGCCTTCTATGGACACCATCGGAGATCGCACCTTCCCAAGCCACCCTCGTGAAGACGCAAAAGGGGGAGGAAGGCCCTCCCTCACCAGCCGCCGCCCCTAGGGAAGAGGCACCCTAGGAATCGCCCACCAAAGGATGCTCAACCGCGTTGCTCTCAATGGCATCTCACCATCTCATTTTTCTGGATTTATTTGTTATTTTTAGAAAAGCACCAGCCGCTAGATCCGTGGTCCACTGGACCCTGTGAGATTCGATGACTCATGCTACGTGCGCTTAACTGATGATGGAAAGAACCAAAAGACCACTTTATCCTTACCTGAATAGAAGGAACGAGGAGGGTACTTTGGTAAAAATGTATCCTATCATCTTCAACCTCGCGTCTCAGCCAGAAGCAACCCACAAGTCAACCCGTCTAGTGACTCTAAACTCCCGACCATCTGCGCACAAACCGAGGGGTCTAGCAGCTTTGTCAACCCCTCGCAAACTCAGGGGCACCCTCAATTCCCCTCCTGCATCGTTCCTTCCTCACCAAGGACCCTTGGTCCCTCCGGCGACAACAACAGCTAAACGAGGAAGAAGGTCGAGGCTTAAGGCCAAATCGGACGCACTGGAGAACTCGGCTCAGGGTTCCGAACATAGGATTATGGTTTGTGGGAGCGCTGGTACCATGGAGCACCTCCCTTATATATATAGGTCTGTCCATCGCTTCCTGGGATTTGGGGTTTTCCTGGTTTTACAACGAAACTTATGGAAACCCAGGATGATCAAACTCGAAAAGACCTCCCGAGTTCAATGGAATATTTTCCATCTGCGCACATCCTGTCAAACTCAACCAAAGTGGGAAACGAAATCTCCTTCCCCTACTCCACAGCCTGTTGTGACTGGGACTTTGTCCCATCCCTCTGATTCCTGATCAACGGTCCTCGTTTAATCCAAAAATCCAAATAATCCAATTTCATTGTGACATTTAATACGGTTCAAAGATTACCCATTTACTTTAGGAAACTTCTAAAAATCACAACTCATTATTCCTTTATCATTTTTCCACAAAATTTTAGAGGAAGCCTTGGATCGACATCATCTCCCTGTGTACTAAATTGGAGACCCAAATTCCAAAGGAAAAGGGTGTTTTCTTCATAAGCAAGCTATCTTTTAAATTAAGCCAATTTAATTTGGTATTTCCTCTTTCTTTGCCATTAAATTATTATTTTGAATTCCTTGAACCTAAAAAAAACCTTAATGGCTCGGAATCCCATCTTGGGAATTTACCTTAGCCTTTTACTTATCTTTTATCCATTATTTTCTCATTATCTTATTTATTTCTTATCGAAATATCTCTTTTTGAGTATTTCTCTTTATCTTTCTATTTTCCTCATTGGCATTCCATTTATCATTAGGAATCCTTTAGATACAAAAATCCATCAAGGGTAACTCAATTATACCTCCTTTTACTTATTTCCCACATATTATCATTGTTTTCAATTTATTTCTTAATAAATTGATCTTTTCTTTTCTCACAACTTGATTATTCATTTATTAATTAAATTTTCCTTGTTATTGGGCCCAATAGCCAATAAAGCCCCCAACACAAAAATCAAGGCTATTTTAAACGAAATCCATTTATTCAAAACAAATTATATCATTATTTGTTCCAATATATTTAATATGAGAAATTACATTTCTCTCCAAATGAACCCAAAGATTGGGGTTGTAACAGTCCTAGACTCATCCCTGCACTCTCAGGTCCGGGCAAGAAAAGTTTGTATGTGGTGTTTCAAACGAATTAGGTTTTTGTTAGCATATTAATGCTTGTTTGTGTGGCATATACAAATATTGTTCTCTAGTGTATATATGTGGTGGCTAAGATGATAGAACAATTTGTATCAAATTATTATCATAGTATGAATAAAAGAAAGATGTTGGGCTCTTCTGCAAATGTTTCTGAGCAGGTGCTGACGTTGAAATCAGTTTTAATTTACCCATATTTTTGGGTATGTGATTAATTAGTGATTGATTGTGTTTTATGTTTTGAGTAATCTCGTTTAGTGTAACGGGTTCTCACAAGTTGGTATCAGTGCTTTAGGTTCACTAAGTCTACAAGGACACTAGGACTTAGGACTAGGATGATGTTTAAGTAAGAAACATGGCATGAAAATATGGTGCATATTGCTTAATCTCAGTATTTGGGTGCCTTGGCCAGGTATTCAATTATTGAAGAAAGGTAAGTATGGAACTCTTAGATTGTTATCTTTCTGATTACTCTAATCAAGTAGTCATTTTGAGACAATCTAAAGAACATAATGAATAAGAAATCATGATGTGAATATCTCAATCCTACCTTAAAGAAGATGATAATTGCATCATTATCTATCAAAACTTGAATGTTTGGTAACAATAAGAGAAAGATACAACACCATGACATCTAAATCTGAATACAAATAATAAAAAGAGGAGTTCTTGATGATGTGATTCAAGAAGATAATAAAGTAGAAGACAGATAATTCTATGCTTATAAAGTGAATAAAGGTATGAAATCCACATAAGATGGAGAGAACTCCTATAACAAGTATAAAATGAGAAGACAAATGGGAACAATGGCAAAGGAATAAGGTAGAACCTGAGTTAATCTCATACCATCCTATGTATGTAAGAAATTTTTAATGAAAAATCAGCATGACATGTGAAAGAAATTAAGGGAGATGATCCATGTTTAATGAAGAAAATGTGGAATATGATGATTTACTTGTTGATAAGTGGTTGAAAAACGTAATAAAATAAGAGAAAATACCCAAGTGTGATAAATAGTTATCAAGGAAGGAGTAATGAGATATGTTAATCATGATTATTCCTATGCTAATGGCAAGGAACCCAAAATGAAAAGGGTAAAACGATACATAAGAAGTTGTAACTTGCATAATGAAAATAGAATTGGCTACCTTTTTCTAGTGACCCTTGAAAAATGCTTTTATGATGTGGGAAGTGTGTTTCCCTTTGTGTCTTTCCTTTCTAGGGAACAACTTTCAAGTGGATCATTGCCACTTGGTACATGTGGATTCGCTACAAATATGAGGGTGGATATCTTATTATAACATAAGATTGCTTGTACTATGGTTCCAAGATCATAAAGTTTGTGATGAGTTTGCTTTTGAGCCTTACAATAATTAGGAAGAATACTCTTATATGTCTTGAGATTTGATTATGTTGGTAAAAGTAGATGAGATAAGGATGGGAGTTCCTTATATCACATGAGGTGGATACTAAGGTAATGAATCCTAGTATCCAAGATGTATCAACAGTATGAGAAATATGTGAAGGTTTAAGATGCTTATTAAATGAATATTCCAAGTATTCCTCTCCTGTAGAGAGATAGAGAGAGAGATTTGATGATGATCTTATAAATGTTGTTTGGAAGGAAAAACAAAAGTGATTCTATAATGTTGTGTATGATTCAGTGATAAATGGGAAAGACCACTATCAAGGATAGATGGTTTGTTGGTCAATAAATATGTGATACATGTTCCTTTAAGATTAACCTATGATCAAATATCAATGCATAATATTTATATTGGATGACATAATTCACATGACTATGATGAGTTTAGAGTTATGTCCTTTAGACTAACCAATGTACAAATTGAATTTATGAATAGGAGGAACAGAGTGTTCCAGTCATGTCATACAAGTTATATCAAGCTTTAAATGATGACGTGTCAAAGTATTTCAAATATGGTCAAAAATATGATCAATATTTCTTCAAAAACCTTAGGGTTGCCAAAGCAACAATAGCTATGAGAACAAGTTGAACAACAGTGAGATGGGGTTGATTAAATTTCTTTATGGGATCATGATATGTCTTCTAAGTAGGTTGTGTAAATCCTAGTAAAGTGAAGATAGTGTTGTTGTTGCACCCCTAACAAGGTTGACTGGGAATGATGTTTCCTTGTATGGAATGACATTTGCCAACATCAACATTTCTTTTGATGCTAAAAAAGAACTGACAAGAGATCTAGTGTCAGTGTTTAAAAAAAAGATGGATACATTGACTTTTTTTATGCTTCAAGGAATGGTGTGGGACACATGCCATGATTGGTAAAAATCTAGCAAGTATGACTTTTGAGTAATGTGTTGATACAATAGATATAATTTCAGGATGATAGCTAGAATTTAAAGTTGAAGTACTATTAGATTTGTATAGGTGGCACAATAAGTTTCTATGTTCCATATTTGCAAATGTCTTCTTATGTGGGGGGTTTTGTGCTGACCCAAGAGGAGATATGTATGAATGATGTGACATTACCATGATATGCAAGTAACCATGTGAAGGTAATAGGATGAGGTGCAAAGGAAGTACCCATCTTTGTTTACCTTGGATTTCGGGGGCAAAATCCCTGTTAGGGGTTTATAATTGTAAGGCCCCTAAACTTGCGTAATGAGTTGAACAAGCTTAATTATCATAATTGAATTCTTATAACCCTAATATAACCTTGTGATATGCTTTTAAATAACAAGACAAGATTAAGTTTCAAATTTGGTCTAATTTGGACACTGTTTGAGCAAGTTATGCAGTTTTATGCACATTTTGCAATTTACCCAATTGAGAGGTTTTCTTTACAATTTATCACTTTCATTATGTTCCTTGGATATTATCTCATCATTCTTTATCTTGTTGAGCCATGGGGTTCCTATGTAAACCTTGGTTTGAAGGTGTTTGCTCCAAAGGTATTTTAGGGTTTACCCCTTCATGGATGAGCTACCTTTAGTAGCTATCAACTAATGAATTATTTGATTGGCTGGGAAATTCGACAAAGGAAAGATAATCAGGTATATATAGATGGTGGGGGAGATTCTTATATGTTTGCTTGTATATTCTTAATAAATTAAGGCCATGGACACTTGGATAGATACTAGAACTTCAAATTTTTCTTTTTCTTAATTTTAAAGTTTCATATACTAATCCCCAAGCACCAAAATGAGCCATTTTCTCTCCACCAATTCCATCCTTCTCCCAACCTCGTTCACCCTCTGTGCTGCTGCAAATTTTTCTATCCAAGGAAGAAGAAAGTGGGGATCTTCTTGGAAAAAGGATCTAGGGTTGCAATTAACTTCATTTTAGGGTTGAAAAAGCTTCTTTCTAGTGATCTTAACCTAAGAGAGTAAGAATTCCCTTCTTTCCTCCATTTATTTATTTTTTATCCTTCCTCCTACCTTTCTCCATGTTGTAACCTTACTTTTCCATGGTATAAATTGCTCTAAAGCTCCAAAACTCTACCTTTCTTGCTCCTTATGCTTAGGGTTTGCTCATTTGATGAAGAAAGGTGCTAGATGGATGAATTCATAACTTATTCTTGGATTGTCTACCCTACCTGCTCGAGTTTTCTGCTATGTGGGGTTTCATATTCTCATTATAGGCAAGTTTTATAACTTTCTCCACGTTTATTTCTTATCATAAGCTTTCTAGATCATGTTCTTACTTGAAAATGATGATTTATGCACTAAAAAGATATGTTTGACTTGGATTTCAATTTTTATAATGTTCCCTATTCTGATTTTAGTTTTATATGAACCTGCAATCAATTATATGTTATTCCTAAGGTATAATATTATTTGTATTAGGTTAGTTTGATAACCTATGGTGCTAAGCACCTATCAACCAAAGGTCAATTTTAGGGTTTAAAGTTGATTTCTTCTATAAACCCATGACCCGATGATGGTACCATTGCAACAACCCTATGGTGTTGTCTTCATGATAACTAATGGTCGAGATAAAATGTGTCATATTATGGTTACAACCTATTATCACCCCCTTAGGCCATGTTTTGGATCAATTATAAGTTTAATAATCAACCATTAAGTACCCTACCGATGTTATCAATCAATGTGACATTAGCTTAATATTTGATGTTGATTGATGAATATAGTGTTGATCTAAAAAGCTATGGTGATTTAATGATCACTAATGATGGTGGATCAGGTCTCTACAACCTATGGTCGGTTAATCATTGTAGTTGTAGCATCAATTAAGCCTTAGACCAATGGTTGCTTGGGTCACTTGATGCAATGGTCAGACTTATACTGTAATTGATGGTTTTAACATATGAACTTGACCCAATGGTCAAGATCTAATGTTTATTCCTCTAAGAAAGTGGAATGATGGCTAATGTAATATGTTGGTCCTAATAATGTGATTTATATGGTTTCCTTTATATGATCAACTTAAGGACCTTACTTGTTGACAATGAATGGCTTGTTTTAAATGAACAGTCGATTGTGAGTTTTACCCTACTCTCAATGGAACTTTTTGTGTTGTTAATCAAGGGATGTCTAGGGTTAAATGGTGACTCTTTCTAGAGCACAAATCAAGGACTTCATAGGTGGTTTATCTAAGGTGTTTACTTATGTAAACAACCAATGATATTACCTTTTAAACATGCAATGGTTTTGGGTGACATTGTAGTATGGTGATATGGGTTGGATGATGATGGAACAAATGGAGGGTTACCCTTAACAAGGTAGTCTTACCTATTCACTCATATGAATAGAAGGGATGATAACCATATTTTGTGGATACGTAACCCTAATTAGGTATAGCTTGTTATACCTAGCTTTAATATAACTAAATGATGGTCATTGGGTACGAATAGTCCTTGAATGACTAATGCAATCATGGGGTACTCTCGTATTGTTGTTGAAACCCTAGTATGCTATAACCCGATGGTTACATCTTGATTTATGTGTGGATTTATACTTGAGAATAGTATGGAATGTGATGGTGATGCTTCACCTTATGCATCCATGATCCAATGGGGATGTTGTGAGTTAGGGTTTGGGTATGAGTGCTGATTAGTAACATTAATATAATTTATCTTGTAAACCTAACTCTAATGCAAATAGATAAAGATGAGTATACATGTTTAACATTCTTATATGATGGAATGATGGTGGAATAACCTCCTTAATATGATCATAACCTTGATATGTTAATTTCCAGTTATCATAGCCACATGGTTGATACTTTCTTATGCTAAACATGTGCATTATGAATATGATGAGAGTTAATCATATCTAGATTCCTTGCATGTTGATGTAATAAAGGAATGTTCTTAATGTTAATATAACCCTACTATGATTGTTTATGAATATCTGCTAGCTCATTAATGCAATATTGTGTTGATCTAGTGTATTATATGTCAGCGATGTTGTTGAGCCTTGTTATAAGGCATGCAAAGATAATGATGATCTTGCAGGGAATAGTCTGATGGTCTTAATGACCTTTGGGCATGGTTGAGCCCTAAATGAGGTGTAATACTCTTGTGTTGATAAGGGTTGATACCCTGTGATGTTGTGAAAAGGATTTGTATCATGTGATAGTATGATTGTCTTAATGACATTTGGGCATGGTTGAGTCCTGAATGAGGTGTAATCCTCTTATGTTTATAAGGGTTGATACCCTATGATATTATGAAAAGGATATATATCTTGTGATAGTATGATGACTAGTGTGGTCTCAAGAATGGAAAGTGAATAGTACCATGTGATGATGATATGAGAAATTATGTTTCACATGTTTTATATATTTTCAAAGTTTTGATATTTATATGCTTGCTATAAGTGAATTTGGGTTTGTATGTCCACTTATTTGATGCATCCTTAATTTACCCAATTGGCATAACTAATCAAGTGCAACTCTAATCATGTAGTGCCATGTGTCGTAGAGCCATCTTCAATGTCAGAACTTGCTGGATGGTGAAACGAGTATTCCTGAGGGAAACTCGGAGTGCATACTGTTGAGTCTGTGGGGGTGGCAGGTTGAGGATATATCCTTGTCATCCACAATGCAGATTGTGGAGGTTGGCTATGGTCATGCCTCATACATCTGATGTGATTGAGAACGACTGCGGTCGTGTCTCGATGATTATAACATGATTTGATTAGAGGACAATTGCGGTTGTACTTCAGCGATTGGGTTTGAATACCCTAGTTTCTAGTGTCGTGACCTGTACCAAGGGCAGACTAGTGGTTAGCAGCTTGACTATATGTCGATGTGGTGGAAGATTTGGCTTATATGTCACTGCCTTTTTACTCGTACTAACCGAGGGGAAGAGATCTTAGGATACTGACACTCTAAGATCTTGTACGGAACTGAATAGCCCTTCGCAGGGGTCGGTTGGACTTTGAATGGTATGATTCAAATTCCCCAGGGCATTATACAAGATGTAATATAGAAGTGTAGCATATTTATTTAGGGTTATACACAACATTTTACATTTGATGATAACCCTTGTTTATTATCTTTACATAAAGATGATGCTTCGTGAAATTAAGAGATAACAGATATACTTATGTTGTAGATATGCTTAAAATTGTAGATGCGTACATATAGTAGTCATGATTATGTTGATAACTATACTACTACTGCTGATTATAATCATGATGCTAGCTATCTCATGTTGTTAGTTATGTTTAGCATGCTAGCCATGCCTTTGTAACTAGAGATGCATATACTGCTAATCATGCTTATCCAGATAGTTGTGCTTATGTTTTTAGCTCTTCTTATGATGTTGATATGTTCAACCAATTAGACATGCTCATGTCATTAGCTATGCTATGTTACTAGACTTGCTCATGATGCTAGATATGTGTATGGTACTGAATTGCTTATATTGTCAACAAGATAAAGGATGATAGTCTGGCTAATGATAGTTATTATCTGCTCCTTTACGTGTTGTGTTAATCATCGGTATTGTTGATCTTATTTGTTATATCTGATTAAATTGCTTAAATATTTAATTTCTTCAAAATGTTGTAATCAATAAACGTTGTTGGAGGTTATATCTCTTGTTGGGACTGGGTCTCACCCTTGTGGTTCACCACATTTTTTTAGGTAATCGATAGTGACGAAAACAAACTTGTGGCAGCAAAGAGGATCTATAGTAATGAATCTTTGAGAAAGTTGATTAGATGTCTAGTGTGTCCTAGAGTCATCCATTTACTCTCAGATCCGAGCAAGAAAAGTTTGTATGTGGTCTTTCAAACGAATCAGACTTTTGTTAGCATATTAATTCTTGTTTGTGTGGCATATACAAATATTGTTCTCCTGTGTATATATGTGGTCACTAAGACAATAGAACAATTTGTATCAAATTCTTGTCATAGTATGGATAAAAGAAAGATGTTGGGCTCTAATGAAAATGTTTTTGAGGAGGTGCTGACCTTGAAATCAATTTTAATTTACCCATATTTTTGGGCATGTGATTAATTAGTGATTGATTGTGTTTTATGTTTTGAGTAATCTTATTTAGTGTAACGGGGTCTCACACAAACAATGGTCGTCCCATTTGGGGTCCCAACTTTTTTGTTTGTGTATCGTTTCCCTTTCACAATCAACAAGAATGAATAATATTTGAGTGCCATGTCTTAGCATGATTAAAGCGACTAAGCAAAAGGGAACATTTAGTAGGCTATAGTCGGATGCTAAATTGTGGATTTGATATAAATTGTAGGAAAATGATAAGAGCATGACTCTATGGATGAGAGTCCAAACGAACCTTGTCCATTTGCTTCACTTGACCTAAAGGAGCATTTGGGGACATAAGCTACATGATAAGACTATTATTCCTTATTAAACAGCTTGGTTGTATAGCCACACTCAATTTCCTTGAAACATCAAGCACCCACTAACGTGATTCAAATTTTCTCCCAGTTTCTCCTCCTAACTGCTTTCATCTTCTTTTTCATCCCCTTCTTCTCGTCTAACCCTGTTCAACGCCGATCTATTAGCGTGTTCCAATCACTGGTGTCTGCGGGCAACATGATCAATGTCGATCAACGGTGATACACCATCTCTAACGGGTGTCATCATTCTTCTTTTGTCATTGTTCTTCTTCTACGAAGGGTTTTGCTGAGGCTATGGTTGTTACTAGCCAATTGCTTGTACAAGATGACAATAATGAAGAAGTCGGAAATGATAAGATGTGGAATGGTGTACCAATGGTGGATCGAGAGGTGAATACCCCAATTGGGGAAAAGGTCATTTGTTTACGGTATACATGTCACTGATTTCTTCACCAACACATTCCCTTGTTACATTCATATGCTAGTTATGTAGGTGATATTACTTGATGATCTACTTACATTATGATTCAATACCCACTCACTTCATCTGCCTACCCACACATCAGTGTCATCTAAGTCTGCTTCTTAGCAGATTGGGGGTAAATGTATACCACGAATGGATTTAATGTTCCAAATTGGGCGGAAGCCATGTTATTCTTGTTTTCTTTATAAACACTTGGGGCAACAATATATTTCCCTTGATTTATTCATCTGCTATATGGATGCATTTTCCGCATTATATTTTCCAAATTTCCCGCTATTGGATACTACATGTTGTTCTGTTATCTTGATTTACCAAATTGTACAGAAACCATGTTATTCTCCTTTTTTACCCTTGGGACAACACCAAGTTCCCTCGCCATATTCATATGCTATATGGCTGACTTTTCCCTATTATAGGGTTCAAAATTTCCAATACTTGGTAATCTGTTGTTCCATTTCTCCATAACATGTGCTTTGTTACTTCTTTGTATGTCATTTCAACTTCTCAAAAACTTATTACCTACCATCTTTACATTTTTATGCATAGAGAACTCATTGTATGTGACTGTCTATCCACTACCTTCCCCAGTAACACAAAACAAACATTCCAAAACATTCAACATCAATGTCATCTAAACGAGTTGCATAACAACCCCTTGCATGCTATCACAAAACAAACATTCCAGTCACACATAGTCCTCTTCTCAAAACAACACATACTCATTTGCATATACAATCAGTCTAAAATCCCCCCTGAAAAACAAACCATAATGCTATACTCAATAACAATCCTTTGTAAGTGCAATGCTCACCTATTTGCTATAACATCCCTAATAGCAGTTCTTTGGTATTCATGAATGACACCTGCTCATTACACCATCATCATCTAACACCCTTGTTACCAGATGCCATGATCGTATCCTAAGCACCTTCATCATGCATATATGTAGGTTACCCACCTATTTGTATATACAATCACGTCTGAAATCCCCCACAAAAACAAACCATAATGCTATACTCAATAACAATCCTTTGTAAGTGCAATGCTCACCTATTTGCTACAACACATACTCATTTGCATATACAATCACGTCTGAAATCCCCCACAAAAACAAACCATAATGCAATACTTAATAACAATCCTTTGTAAGTGCAATGCTCACCTATTTGCTATAACATCCCTAATAGCAGTTCTTTGGTATTCATGAATGACACCTGCTCGCTACACCATCATCATGTAACAACCTTATTACCAGATGCCATGATCGTATCCTAAGCCCCTTCATCATGCATATATGTAGGTTACCCACCTATTTGTATGTTTAATAAATGACCTACAGATTTCAACTTTCCTTCAGTTATCCCTTTGATAAAACCTTGTTAAGTATGCACATGTTGCTTAATCACCTTCTTCGGTCCATTATTGCAGATCAATTATGGATGAACTGCCCCTGCTTATTCTTCATACTCATTACAAAACACCCTTATTCAGTAAACCCAACAATGTTATTGCCACTCACATAACAAAACACCAAGGGTCCGCCATCATCATGACACTCTCTTCTTTTTTAATTATTTACATGCATCCAGTACCACTTGTCGTGAACATTTCTTGGGAGTGTGGTGCAAGTCACCATTGTATTTTGTGTTATTGAAAGGACAAAAATTATTTCAAATAAATTTGTTTTCAATGCCTTAATTGTTCCATATAACATTATACTCTTGCATACTATCATCTTACACAATTATATTTGTTTATTTTATTAGACGAGCTTCTACCTCAAGCAGCAAGGACCTGATGAGATCCTATGAGCTGGTTAAGAAACTTGGAGGTACTGAGTTCACTGAAACTACGGACCCCGCAGTGGCAGATGAATGGCTGAGGCAGATTGAGAAAGTGTTCCGTCTGATGGAGCTATCCGAGGAAAGACAAATCAATCATGCAGTTTATTTGCTTAAGGGTGATGTAGAACTCTGGTGGCGTGGAGTGGAAGATAAAAGGAGAAACACGGTACTAACATGGAAGGATTTCGTTTATGAATTCCATCTTAAGTACTACCCAACTACCTTTTTGAGAGAGAAGATAAGACAACTGCAGAACATCAGACAAGGCAATATGTCAGTGGGAGAGTATGAAGCACATTTCACCAAGTTGGTAAACTTCTGCCCACAGCTCGTCCCAAATGATGTAGAAAAGTGTAGAAGGTTCCAGGAGGGATTGAGGCTCGAAATTTGGCATACTGTATCTGTAATTGGAAGAAGAAAGAGAGAGAACTTTGGAGAGTTTCTTGAGGCAGTGAGACATGTAGAAGAGTCAGTTAACATTGATAAGCAGATTGCACTACTACAGAACACGCCTTTGGCGTCGGTTGTTTAACCCCTTTTAGCGACAGTTTTCAAGCGACGCCTATGTGGGCGCAGCTAAAGGTTGAACTCTTCTGCGTCGGTTCTATAACCGACGCCAAAAGGCTTTGCACTAAAGAAAACACGCCAGTAGGGCACCTATAGGCGTCGGTTATGTATAGTACGTTGACGCCAAAAGGGTTTGCGCCACAAAAAGGGTGCTATCTAGGAAACTTTCTGCGTCGCTTTGCACCTAATTAACCGACACCATATTCAAAGATGCCACAGTCGTGCTTCCCTGCACGACCGTGTTTAGTACTATAGGCATCGGTTTTACACTAATAACCGACGCCATATCCCACCACGGCCGTGCTTTCCTGCACGGTCGAGTTGTTTGTCATATTAGGCGGCGGTTTTATCCAATAACCGACGTTGTAAGACTTTGATGATGGTGTTCTATAAATAACCGACGCCTATGTTTTTTTTTTCTTATCAGTTTGCAGGCCTGCTGTGGCTGGTCAGCAGGATGAGAACCTGCAGTTCAGTTTTCTAAACTGCAGGTTTATGACATCCATTGATATCAGCCTACAAACAGGCCACAGACCTACAAAATCAACAAATATACTTTTCATACAAGTAGATACATTCAGACATCAATTCAATTCTCACATTCACACATATAGAAACATTCAAATACATGTATAAACATTCAGACATGTATAAACATTCAGAAATATTCATTTACAAAATATCATTCAACATCGCTATCATCATTGCAATTATATTTTACAGTCCCCACTGCTTGAATGGCTCTTGCCCATTCTTCTCTTACTTCATTTAATACTTCCATCGTGTATGGAACATGTACATCTTTTAAGTATTTACCTATAGTGTGGTCAGTTTTAAACACTTGCAAAGAGAATGATTTATATATAAGTAATAATATAAAAATAAGATTGATATATTTCATACTAACTAATGAGACTATATATAATACCTCATGTATGGTATCAATGTCCAATGCGGCATATTGGATAATCATCTACATAAATCGCATCACATAGTATGTGCATGCCCAACTGTTGTCTTGTCTAGCGCACTATAAATTGAAACATACAAAATATTAAAAAGTTCCAATCCACATCAGGAGAAGAGTGGGTCGCCATAGGATGATTGGATGCCTAAGATGTAGTAACATTCTAAAAAAAGAATAGGTTACCTCTTCTTGTGAAAGTCCCGCTCTGGGTTTGCACTGGGATGGCCCAAAGAATGCTTTGATGCCCATAGGATGAACATGCCTTGTTTCCTCTGCTCGTGCAGATACAATACATAAAGTGTAGCATGCACAAGTGCTTCAGATTCATATAACAACATGACAGACTAACACATATATAGTGCATAACAACAACAGCGCCGAATTTACATACAACACTAGCTTAGTACATATATAGTGGGACTAAGGTGATGAGTTAACAGGAGGACAAACAGATTTCACCACGAGTTAACATTGAAGAAGGTATACTAACCTACACTGAGCTGAACAAGTTTATCAGTACTAGCCTAAGGCACAAGTACCGTTTGTCGGGACAATGACGGTCGTGGAAGCTTAGTGGCCACTGGCCAGTTGAACGTGTAGTGGCCACTAAGCTGGTGGCCACTAAGATTCCACGACCGTCATTGTCCCGACGAACGGTACTTGTGCCTTAGGCTAGTACTGATAAACTTTTTTAGCTCAGTGTAGGTTAGTAGACCTTCTTCAATGTTAACTCGTGGTGAAATCTATTTGTCCTCCTATTAACTCTTCACCTTAGTCCCACTATATATGTACTAAGCTAGTGTTGTATGTAAATTTGGCGCTGCTGTTGTTATGCACTATATATGTGTTAGCCTGTCATGTTGTTATATGAATCTGAAGCACTTGTGCATGCTGCACTTTATGTATTGTATATGTATCATGCTTCTCTTCATTGTGGCTTCTTTTGCTGTTTCATGGCTTGATTGCTCGTTGAGCATCGCTGATAGCCTAGTTAGTTAGCACATTGATTTGGTTAGTAACACTAAAGGTTAATCTTGAATCACTACTACAGAAATGGCTTATAAAGTCACTTTTCAAGGTGTCGGTTGTATACATAAATGGACACCTAAACTCTACAGTGTCGATTTATAACATAAACCGACATACAATCTGTGAAGGTCGACTAGACACGGGTACCACTTTTATTAAGTGTCGGTTAATTAATAAAAAACCGACACCTAAAATCAACCGCCAAAACCAAAATTCCAGCGAAAAAATTACCTCCAAAATTTGACATATGTCGTCGGTTCATAAATAAATAACCGACGACTAAAGGGTATTCGCGAGACAGGAATAGGTGTCAGTTGACCTTTAGTTAAAAACCGACGACTATAATCTAGTATAGGTGGCGGTTTTTGGAATAGAACCGACATAGTTGGTTTATTTGTCGGTTTATTAGAATAACTGACGCTTATTGTCAACTTAATAGCTCACCAGCGCGAGCTTCTCTTCCCCTTTCCCAGTTTCATTCTCGATTTCAGTTAGGTCCGACGATTTCTTGCTCGCCCCCGCCGGTCGTTGCTCCTCCGTCGCCGCTGCCGTGCTCCTGCTCCTGCCCTCGCCGTTGCTCCGTGCTCACCGGCGGTCATGCTCCTGCCCTCTGTGCTCACCGGCGGCCGTCCGTGCTCCTGCTCTGTGCCCTCGCCGCTGCTCTGTGCCCTCGCCGCCGCTGCTCCGTGTCCTCGCCGACGCTTCTCCTCTCTTTGCCGCCGCCTCCGGCGGTGGTTTCTGTGCTCCGGCCGCTGCTCTCCTCTGCCCTCAAGGTATGCCCGCCCGCCCTGCCTTCTTCCTTCTTCCTCTGCTCCGACGGCTGCTTGGGCGGTGCCAAGTCACACCCAAGTAGCTGCTGGGCATTTTTTTTAAGTTATTAACTTATTTGTGTTTAGGGTTTAGGTACTGATTTTGTGCTTCTACTGAGTTGAATCCTCTATTGTCTATACAATACATGTAATTTTGATCAAGTGATGATATGTAAATGTAGAAATAAGTTAGTAAGGTATCAATGATAAGTCTGTTGTAATGTGATGCAAAATAGTTATTGTATCATGCATATCTTAATACTTTTTTGTTTTATAGTTGTATAGGGTGTTTTATGTGTGAATGTCTATTGTTTTATAGTTGTGCATACCTGCGAGTTATCAGGAACACCTAAATGAATGTCTAACACCTAAATGAATATCTAGTTGTGTATTTTCCTAGTATCGTGAAAGATTCTCAATTGTGTGTATCACATGGGATTCTTATCTCAACACAATGGACTGCAATATATGCATCTAATGCCTTAAATGGAAGACTCGAATATTATAAAATCCCATCAAAGTAGGTAGAAACAACTTATATATATTCAGATCTTAATAATTCCATGAAGTGCACATTATCTTACTCAGGAAAAGTATGTGTATAATGTAGGATTAGTTCCATATAATGGTTCTATTTTAGTAAGCACCTAGAAACCCGTCCAAGATTTACTCATTAGGAGTAAATCTTGGATAGTCCCCGGTTTGGGACTGTTCTTGAACACCTAATCTCACTTAGGATGTAAGTGTATAATGTGTATTGGGTTTTCGAGAAAATTTCGGTAGCATTTCCTCGTTTGTTCTCTAAGTACATATGTAGACTTCTTTTCAAGCTATCATGTCTACCACAATAAAGTTGGTTATGACAAGCAATAAAAGGTTAACTGATGTTATACAACTTTTTCTGAAAATATATAACATCGTTATATGTACTTACACTTTGTTAATACTAATATTATGCAGTCTCTGTCCACCCATAACAGTCACTATGAACTGGGCCTCTATGTCATTGTTAATGTTCCCTATTGAAGAACAATTGGACATCATCCTAGATGATCGTTCCTTAAACCAGTTGGTCATACCCAAACATTGGCGTTTTCTAAAAGGAAGACACTACATGCCTGGTAAAGTGACCCTAACTTTTGGCAATTATTCACATGTTATCGAGGTTAAGTATGATTTGGTGGGAAATCTTGTATCAAAACCCGGTTGGCGTGATTGGATTGGAGAGATGCATGTGGTCCGTTGCAACAGGCTTTTTCTCCATCCAGTTGGCCATAATTCCATCAAAGTTTGGATAACCAACAGCAACCGCGAGACCCCCGATCATCTACTGCGGTATGAGCGCACGTCGTCGCATATCAGCTCGGACGAATCTGAATCTGAGGCCCCTGTCAGTTCAGATTCATCTAAATATAGTGAGGAGCTTTGTGACACAGCTTCATCATCAAAAAGAAGTTACTGATGTGGGACCATGTTGGTGTAGTATTTAGTTGTCTATCTATCTAGACTTGTCTGTATTAATAGTTTTTTTAATTATGCACATGTTTAGGGGTACACCAACCCCTTTGTTTAGTTACTGTTTAGGGGTACACCCCTGTGTGTGGATGTAAAAAGAGATTAATGAATGGAACTGAAAGTTGCTACATGAATGCTTATAACTGAAGTGTGTGTTCCCATGAATGTTCCCATTTGCATGATTACACTACTATTTTCTCATATTGTATAGTCTATTTTAATATGACATACTTACTTATATCTTGCTTAATGATGAACTGTAATGCACACATGTGACATGCTTGGAATGTAAATGATGAACTTTTCCCTAAATTTCCAATCATGATTTTAAAGACATCAATAATCACCCTAACTTGAAGAACTAGGATTTTAGGTATAAGAATGACAACACATTATTTGTTGGCCTAGAAACCCATCCAAGATTTACTTATTAGGAGTAAATCTTGGATAGTCCCCAGTTTGGGACTGTTCTTGAACACCTAATCTCGCTTAGGATGTAAGTGTATAATGTGTATTGGGTTTTCAAGAAAATTGCGGCAGCATTTCCCCGTTTGTTCTCTAAGTACATATGTACTTGGAGAACAACGGGGAAATGCTGCCGAAATTTTCTTGAAAACCCAATACACATTATACACTTACTAGTGAGATTAGGTGTTCAAGAATGGATAGGTGGTACACATTTATTATATATAATAATGACATCACATGTATTTGTTAACCCTAGACCCTAATCTTGTCCTAATATATACTTGTTTTCTCTTTGATCATAGAATGGATAGATCATGGATGTCCATTCGCAATCGCTGCACCCCAGAGTTTATTTCTGGTCTTGACCAGTTCATTAGATTTGCCGAGGAACATAGGAAACAACCTGGAGATAGGTTCTACTGTCCATGTAGGCATTGCGGTAACAACTTGAAAGTCAACACTGGTGACAAAATCAAAACTCATGTCATGTGCAACGGGATTATACAAGGCTATACAGAATGGCACTGGCATGGAGAGATTTCAAACCCAAAACCAGTGGATGTCGATAGCAGTGCTTGTGTGGAAGAAGAAATTGCCTACGATGACATAGATGTGAATGAACCAGTTCCAGTAGACATCATTGATGCGATGCTGGATAGTTGTGGGGTAGAGCACATCGATCCACCTCCCATTTTTAGAAACATTGTGCATGATGCTGAGATGCCGTTATACACAGGTTGTACTAAGTTTACGAAGCTTAACGCTGTGTTGAGATTGTATAAGTTGAAAGCTAACAATAGATGGAGCGACAAAAGCTTCACGCCATTGCTGTCTTTGTTGAAAGAAATGCTTCCTGAAGGAAACGAGCTGCCAATCTCAACATACCAGGTAAAGAAATTGTTTTGCCCAATGGGAATGGATGCCAAGAAGATACACGCATGCCCTAATGATTGTGTATTATTTCAAAAGGACTATGCGGATTTGAAAGATTGTCCAAAATGTGGTGCGTCACGGTATAAATTGACGACTTCGGGGGAGTCCAAAACTGGTTCTCCTGCCAAGGTGATGTGGTATCTACCTATAATATCACAGTTTCAACGATTGTTTGCCAATCCGATAGATGCGAAGAATTTGAGGTGGCATGCAGATGTTAAGAAAAATAATGATGGGATCCTACGACATGCGTCTGATTCCCCACAGTGGAAGAAGATTGATGTATTGTACCCTAAATTTGGTGAAGAAGTCAGGAATCTAAGACTTGGGCTTTGTACATATGGGATGAATCTGTACGGGACATTGAGAAGCCAACATAGCACTTGGCCAGTCATGCTTGTTATATACAATCTTATTCCCTGGATGTGTATGAAAAATAAGTACGTAATGCTGTCGTTGTTGATATCGGGCCCTAAACAACATGGAAATGACATCAATGTTTATCTTGAACCTCTGATTGATGACTTAAAGAAACTCTGGGGTGAAGGTGTGATGACCTATGATGCTTCACGAAGAGAGACATTTCGTTTGCATGCTATGTTGTTTTGCACTATTAATGACTTTCCAACATATGGGAATTTGTCTGGATATAGTGTCAAAGGAGCTAAAGTGTGTCCTATATGTGAAGAGAACACTGATTCAACAAGACTAAAACATGGCGGTAAGAATGTATATCTCGGTCATCGAAGGTTTCTTCCAAAATTCCATCTGTATCATAGGAAGCACAAAGCATTCAATGGATTGAATGAGGAACGCAGTGCACCTAAACCTATACTAGGGGAGGTTGTTTATGAAAGAGTAAAAGACTTTGTTAATTAATTTGGTAAGAGATCACAATGTACTACACGGAGTGATAATTCTTCATTCAAGAAGAAGTCAATATTTTGGGATCTTCCTTATTGGAGTTCTTTGACAGTTAGACATTGTATCGATGTAATGCACGTTGAGAAAAATATCTGTGATAGCATCATTGGTACTCTGTTAAATATACCAGGTAAGACTAAAGATGGGATAAAATCCAGACTGGACCTACGTGAAATGGGAATAAGGTCAGAATTAACAGAATTACGTAAAATGGGTAATAAAAGAACATACTTACCTCCCACTTGTTACACGTTGTCTAGAAAGGAGAAGAAAGCTTTTTGTGAATGCTTGGTAAATGTTAAGGTGCCACATGGTTACTCATCCAACATCCGTAGATTGGTATCAATGAAAGATCTGAAGTTGATAGGTCTTAAATCTCATGATTGTCACACTCTAATGCAACAAATATTGCCCGTGGAAATTCGATCTATATTTCCGAAGCATGTAAGGTTTGCAATCACCAGACTTTGTTTCTTTTTCAACAGTCTCTGCAGCAAAGTTATTGACCCTGAGACTCTCGATAATTTGCAAAGAGAAGTGGTTGTTACCCTATGTCAGCTTGAGATGTATTTCCCTCCTTTGTTCTTTGATATCATGGTACATCTTGTTGTCCACTTGACTAGGGAAGTGAAAATCTTGGGACCGGTTTTCTTGCATTGGATGTATCCCTTTGAACGATACATGAGCATTTTTAAAGGTGATGTTCGAAACCGTTATCGGCCTGAAGGGAGTATTATTGAAGGTTATGTGGCGAGAGAGGTAATGGATTTCTGCAATGACTTTCTCAGTGGTAATGACACTCCTGATAATGACAAGAATATTGACGAGCTATTTGGCAAAGGAATTTTGGGATCACTTGTGAAAGTAATCAGCCGTGAGCAGTTGGAACAAGGTCATTTGTATATTTTACACAACATGGACGAAGTAAACGTTTATATCGAGGAACATACCAATTTCATCAAAAGACAATATCCTCGAGCCAATACAATGTGGCTTGCTAGAGAGCATAACAAGACTTTTATTAAGTGGTTTGAAGATAAAGTCTTACATCAACTATCTCAAACACCAGATGATATTACTAAAACTATCAAATGCCTCGCCTTTAAACCAAAGTTGACTGTTATGTCTTATGAAGGGTATGACATTAATGGATTCACATATTAAACAAAGCGCCAAGATGATAAGAGTGTCGTCCAAAACAGTGGGGTCACCCTTCAAGCATCGACTATGTTTTTTGCAAGTGCAAAGGATAAGAGTCCACGTGAAGCTAAAATGTCATATTACGGTGTCATTGAAGAGATATGGGAATTTGACTACATAGATTTCAGAATTCCGCTCTTCAAATGTAATTGGGTTGATAACACCAAAGGAGTTATAGTGGATGAATTGGGTTTCACTTTAGTGAACTTTGAAAAGATTGGCGAGCAGGCTGAACCATTCATATTGGCATCACAGGCGAAACAAGTATTTTATATCGATGATCCTACAAATGATAAATGGTCGGTTGTTCTTCATGGTAAAAGACAGTTCATTGAAGATCCTATAGATGAAGAAGAGTACTATGAAAAATATGATGACTCCAGTCCATTCTCAGTTGGGTTGCCAACTCCACAAAATATTGAAGCTAATGATGACTTATATGTGCGCGGAGATCACAATGAAGGATTGTTAATTGATAAAAGATCACAATTTTAGAGGCATGCATGTTTATATTTTTTTATTGAAGCTAAATGTTTACTTTTTTAATATCAATATCATTTTCTGATTTGATGTTTCATTATCTTCTAGTTAATACAAATGCTAAACATTGTGGGAGGGTGCTAAAGAACTATAGGACCATTCTCACCCGAGATTACATACGCGATGCTGAGAATAGGTTCTTGATTGATTCCAATTCTAGACATTGATCAGTATTTCACTAACTCTACACTAATAATTTTTGTTTGTATTTTCTTTGAAAAATAAATATAGGAAGAAGGAAGCCACACAACAATGGAACTACTTGGACCCCAAAGACTGGGAGGAGTTTGTTACCCAAAGAAAAACAGATGAATTCAAGGTATTAAGCGCCACTCCCAATTTAATTAATATATGTTTTTATGTATTCACCTATTCAAGATTAATCTTTATTGTTACTAACCAAATCAATGTGCTAACTAACTAGGCTATCAGCGATGCTCAACGACAACTACATGTTACGACCACACAATGGGTCCAAGAGGATATGCAGGCGTTCGCCAAAGACTACATGCTATGCAGGATGGCCATGACATAGCTATGCAGGATATGCAGGCGTTCGCCAAAGGTTATATAGATATATAGGCAGCAAGCCATGAAACAGCAAAAGAAGCCCCAATGAAGAGAAGCAGGATACAGATACAATACATAAAGTGCAGCACACACAAGTGCTTCAGATTCATATAACAACATGACAGACTAACACATATATAGTGCATAACAACAACAGTGCCGAATTTACATACAACACTAGCTTAGTACATATATAGTGGGACTAAGGTGACGATCCCACCTGCTAAAATAGGTTACCGACAACTACATGTTACGACTGAGAGGTCGTGATTCAGCAACCGTATGCATTAGCAGGAAGACAAACATATGGTGATCTGTTTGTCCTCCTGCTAATGCATACGGTTGCTGAATCATGACCTCCCAGTTGTAACATGTAGTTGTCGGTAACCTGTTTTAGCAGGTGGGATCGTCACCTTATATGTACTAAGCTAGTGTTGTACTAAGCTAGTGTTGTATGTAAATTCGACGCTGCTGTTGTTATGTACTATATATGTGTTAGTCTTTCATGTTGTATGGACATCGATTGTATTGCTCAGGTATTATATTGTGGGCTCCGATCTCCAAAACCACGATATAAACACGATTTAAACTTAGCGAAAGCATTTGATTAGTTGCGGAATATGAAAAATTACTGGAAATTTAAAATTTTTGAGACAAGATCTGGAAATTATAAAATTCCTTTTTATAAGAAACCAAGTAAATAGTTTACATCTCTGTTAAACCACTTCTTGAGTAGTTATGTACAACATGATTCAAAATTCTCAGGAGCCAACACCAAAAACTCAAAACACTGATTCCTAGGACCTGAGAGTACAGAGACGGCATAGGACCATTTAACTACATAACTCAGCAGCCAGTATCTCCACCTGAGATTCACTGCTACCCTTGGTACTGTTGTTGTCGTTGTTGCTCATCCTTAAATGGTCTCCTTCGTCTTTGACAACCACCTAAAAAGAGTTGAAATCTACGGAGTGAGACAATGTACAAATTGTCCCAGCGAGAGTTATAACTCTCAACTAGAAGCTTTATTATAACATTAATGAAGATCATAGACAAGATAACATAAATCGTACAACAACAGGTTTAATAATAAGAGAAGCAACTTCTATCTGAGAAGTCATGTCTTTAAATCATATAAAGGACATGTATACAAAATATCTGAACAGATCATTAATGTAAACAATGTAACACCAAACATTGTTCCTCGTAGTAACCTAAGCAGATATACTATGCGGTTGATTATGTTTTACAAACATTATTATGCCCTGTGGAGATGAGATATACCGCTCATACTCCAACCGATCACTAGTAAGTTGCATCGGTATCATACATAGGTCATCAAAAGAGCCGGATTCTTATGACCTCATCTTCCTCAGTCAGTTAGAGGATTGTTTGCAGGACATCTTGTGTCTCTGCTGTTATAGCTTACCAGGGTAATCTGGTCCTTCACTAATTTAGAGTTACAGTGGCGTTCTGTACTCTCTTCGTCACCGGAAGATTTCTTGTTTATCTCTCACCGATGCGGTGTTTGTGTCTTCTTTGGGAGATTTGTGGTACATCTCACCATTTGGTTTTGTAGTGAAGGATTGACGATATCAATTCCTACACTAGGATGTAAGGATTTACGCATCCATCTCCCCCACATACTCAAAAGTATGTGATCCAGGAGTTCCCTTAGGAAAACCTGTTTCACCATCATTTGGTCTCTAACAATGATGGATCTATGATCAGGGCTCTACATGAAATGATTATACTTGATTAGTTAGGTACATTTCAGTATTCTTTTGACATCATACATGTTCTCAAACATTAATCATTAGCATGGCAGCTATGAAGATAGAATACTAAATGTAACAAGTCTAACTCACATCAATTATCATTTCTCAATCATTTCATCACAAGTCATCTGTTAAGCATGACTTTGATGATATTATAGCTTTCACAGCCCATCAGTCTCATAGGATGCCACTCAACAAGGCATCAGAATATTTCACTTACTCATAAAGCTAAAGCATGCTTTCAATGAATATAGTTTCATAATCCATACCTGGATATGATCATCATATCATGACAACCTGCATGGTTAATTCAACTGATAACAGTAAACAATTCATTCTAGAAGTTACACTTTCAGACTCTTAGAAGAGTCAAGTTCCCCAATATTCATCAATTAGGGTTATTCATTTCCTTTACTTATGATTAGGAATATTGATTCCTCATCTCATACTTCAATCATGAGGATTCATGCTTAAAAGCATAACTGGAAATAGGGTTTCACCCTATACAAATTAAGGTTATTGAAATCTCTTTATCCTATAAGACATCATATTTGGTAACTTGTTCTCAAAGTTTCATACCTAAAGGCATGACACAGGACTAAGGTTAACATACCCCATCCTTCATTGTTAATATTTCCTTTTTAGATTATTAGTCCAATTCTAGTATGCAACTCTGCCATCCTTAGAAGCATACCAGGGTATGGTGAGTATTTGCCTTAAATACAACATTTATTGAACATCATAATGATTATCAATTCAAGGTATGAATTCACTTCTCAATCTTATCATGGTATGAACACATCATACTCATTGATTTGACTATACTTTATTTAAAGGCATTACCTTATAAACATCTCCAGGAATTCATAATTGCTAGGTCATATACTAGGCTCACTATTCATCCCACTAGGATTTCCATATTTTCATTTCTAATTTAGGGATTCTCATCCATATTACATCTCCTCTGGATTAGATTTATTAAACTTCTTATCTTACATGGCATAAATATTCCTCATATAACAACTTGTATTTTAGGGTTTCATACTCAAAGGCATAACCCTGAATTACTACATTTATCAGATCACCATAAATTAGGGTTTACTATTCTCATTATATGTTATCACCCTAGAATTAGGGTTTACTATTCACATTACATGTCATCACCCTTGAATTAGGGTTTACTATTCTCATTATATGTTATCACCCTAGAATTAGGGTTTACTATTCAAATTACATGTCATCACCCTTGAATTAGGGTTTACTATTCACATTATGGTGAGTTGAACTCATAACATTGTCATGTATGAGGAACATCATCATTGATGCTCTCAGATTAGTTTAAGATTCATCATTTATCATAATTAGGGTTCCATGATCTCACATAGGTGGATCATACCCTAATCATGCACATTCATGTGTATTGAAGGTACTTTACTTGAATTTTCATCATAAAAGGGTACTTTCTCTTTCTTAAGATACTTTCTCTCTCCTCATACTTGTAGATGGTGATAACACCAATCTAGATCAGGTTGGGTTAAGTCCACTTTGATTAACATAGACCAAATCACCACTATTGAGTGATTAGGGTTTGATTAGAACAAGGTTTTACTCAATTGAACCTTTCAAGGGTATTATGGTAAATTACACATTGATCATCATCATGGTTTAATTTACTAACCATTCGACCCTTAATGTCTCTTGGTATTATTATGGTTTAGGTTGAACAACTATTAAACCATTTAAGCCTTCAAGGCATTAGGCAGACTTAACTTCAAAAGTCTCCAATAGGTTTCACACCTTCAACCTTCATACGATTTTGAGATCGAATGCCCTCATACGGTTTGAGGTCGAATGCCCTCATACGGTTTGAGGTCGAATGCCCTCATACGGTTTGAGATCGAATGCCCTCATACGGTTTGAGGTCGAATGACCTCATACGGTTTGAGATCGAATGCCCTCATACGGTTTGAGGTCGAATGCCCTCATACGGTTTGAGGTCGAATGCCCTCATACGGTTTGAGGTCGAATGCCCTCATACGGTTTGAGGTCGAATGACCTCATACGGTTTGAGATCGAATGCCCTCATACGGTTTGAGGTCGAATTCCCTCATACAGTTTGAGGTCGAATGCCCTCATACGGTTTGAGGTCGAATGCCCGCATACGGTTTGAGATCGAATGCCCTCAAAATCTCAAGATCGTATGGACCTCCAAAGTGGTTCAAAGGGTAACTCGATTAGGGTTTCCTATGTTGAAGCCTTCAATTGGTCTCAAGCTTGCTAACCACTTACTAATTGAGACAATAAGGGTTAGCCTTAACCAATTGGTTACTCAATTGACCCTCAATTGATATCCAATTGAGGTTGGAGTTGGTTCAATTAAGGTCTATAAACGTTCAACCATCAACACTCAACAATGTGAATCAAATCAAAGTTGAACCCATCAATTGACCTCCAATTGGGCTCAAACTTGGCCCAAACGGTCTTGGGATCGTTTGGATATCCTCCAAACGGTCTTGAGACCGTTTTCCCAAGAATTCATCAAAATCTAGATTGATTTGATAGGGGTTGAACCTTAATTAAGTCACAAATCAGCAATTTGATTATTTCAATAACCCATTGTAATTGGGCCCTCAATTGATCAAATTACCTTAACCCTAGACCTCCAAACGGTCTTGGGTTGTCACCAAACGGTCTTGAGACCGTTTGGATGAGTTCAAAACGGTCTTGAGACCGTTTTCCCATCCATCCTTTGGACTCTAGTGAAAATTCATCAAGGTTTGATTTATTGAGTTGATCATTACATAAATACTTAATTGCAATGTAATTTGGTATCTTTGTACCTTCAATTGGTCAACTATACTTGACCCCAGACCTCCATACGGTCTTGGGTGATCCCCAAACGGTCTTGAGACCGTTTGGATGATTCCCCAAACGGTCTTGAGACCGTTTGGGCTAATCAACCCAAAATCTCAAATTAGCTCATTGTGATTTCAGCACTGATTTCAATTAGGGTTTGCCCTAGTAATCAACCTTCAACTCTTAACTCGTTTGGAATTAGTCCATCAAATTTTGTGGGTGATTAACCTACATAATTTTGAATAGGATTCCCATACGGTCCACGCTTGGTCAACGCGGCCATACGGTCTTGAGACCGTATGCCTTCATACGACCTTGAAACTGTTTGCCCACCAAACGGTTTTGTAAACCGTATGGGCAATTGGTTGAGGTCGTATGGTAAAGTGGAAAACTTTGGATAAGCATAGGAAATAACGCACTCATCTTCTAGCTCAAGAACAGAAATAGTTCCTCACGGATTTGCTTGCAAAGAAGCAAGGGAAGATAGGGTAGAAGAAGAACTAGCAACTAAAAGCATAGAAAAGATGTATATAACAAAGCATAGGTTTAGAGTTATAAAACCCGCCTAAAGGTTGTTCCTTGAGCTCCAAGCTTCCGAGCTCCAAGCTTTAATGGCGTCTTTGAGCTCCACAGGT
Source organism: Alisma plantago-aquatica (assembly GCA_963693085.1). Classification (NCBI taxonomy): domain Eukaryota; kingdom Viridiplantae; phylum Streptophyta; class Magnoliopsida; order Alismatales; family Alismataceae; genus Alisma; species Alisma plantago-aquatica. Next base: position 3,862,730 of record OY856414.1, read on the forward strand.
CGGTCAAGGTGAATTCTCCAAGGAAAAGTTGGAAAGGAATGGCTAGAAAGATAGAGCTAGGTGAGCTAGCCATGAATTCAACCTTGAAAACGAGTTTCCTCCATGAATTCAAGCAAAAGGGATGATCCAAACTTACCTAGGACCCTTGGTCATCCTTCTCTGCTCCAGAGCTTAGCCTTGGTCGGTTTTGAGCAAGGGGAAAAGAAATGAAAGGAAGAGGATCGTTCCCTTGCTAAGTGAGAAAAGTAGTATATATACTTAAGTGAAATTTCAACATAAGAACATATATTTTCCTCATTTCTCATCTAAGTCCTTCCTTTCTTCCTTGCACGTCCCCACATCTTATTTCTAAGGACAAACTCCTTCTAAGGTCAAAAATTGAAGGCAAAAAGGATCAACCCATCACTAAAGTATACACATAAAAGGGCTATTATACATACGCCTTGATTATTCAATCACAAAGGTGTTCTTTATTATATGATTATTCACATGAAGTGAACTTTTCATCATTTCTATTCTAAATGATGCCAAGAGTCATAAAAGATATTTTATATGATGTATTTTACAAGTTGCACCCCTCAAATTGGGTAAATTGCATTTTACACCAATTTAGGGTTTTCAAGTACAGGGGTTGCTCCCACAGCTGCACCTTGGTGCTCAAGCTTGGGAAATCCCTCAAACCTCATCATATTCATTCTTATGTTGTCTCAACTTTGAAGGAACATATAAACATGTGAATTTTGCAAGTTAACCCCTCTGATTGGGCAAATTGCACATAGGTCCCTGTTTTGCAAACAATACTTCAACATTGATTTATAAGGGACAAAAATGGAAACATATGTTCCATAAAAGCTTTAATTATATACTAAAGGATAATTACAACCATCTAATTTCATAATTAGGTAAAACACCTAGGGTTAGCTCATAACCCAGGTCAGGGGTGTTACATATATAGTCACATTAGATAATATGAAATATATCAATCTTATTTATAGCTCATTAATTATATATATACATCATTCTCTTTACAGGTGTTTAAAGCTGACCCCACTACAGGAACGGACTTACCAGATGTACATGCTCCCTATACGATGGGAGAATTAAATGAAGTAAGAGAAGAATGGGCAACAACCATACAAATAGTGGGGGTTTTAAAATATAATTGGGATGTTGATAGCGAATAATGACTAAAGAATGATATTTTGTAAATGAATTTCTGAATTATAATATATGTGTGAATATTTCTACATGTCTAGATGTTTCTACATGTGTCTGAGTGAAAATGAATGAAAGTGTTGGTTGCTATATGAATGTTTCTACATGTGTGAATGTGAATGAATGGAACTACAGATTGCTAGCTACATGAATGTTTCTAAATGTGTGAAAATAAAATGGAACTGTAGGTTGTATTGCTAAATGCATGTGTGAATATTTTTGTTGTTAAATTTGTAGGTTTGTGGCCTATTGTTGGCTGATATCAATGGATGTCGTAAAATCTGTAGTTGGCTGCAGGTTTCTCATCCTGCGACCAGCCACAATAGGTCTGCAGACTGACAGAAAAAAAACAAAACAATAGGCGTTGGTTATTTGTATAACACCGACACACAAAGTTATAGTGTCAGTTTTATATAAATAACCGACGCCTGTTTCCTGTAGCGTGAAGGTATATGGCATCGGTTTATTATCTAATAACTGAAGCTGATAGTGGCCAAGATGGCGCCCTTTCTGTGGCGCGAAGGTATATGGTGTCAGTTTCTTATCTAATAACCGACGCCTATACCTTCGCGCCACAGGAAACACGCACGATTTTGGTGGCGCGCGAAGAGTTTGGGCGTCGGTTTTGGAACCGACGCGTAATGGGTGAGCTTTTAGTGTCGCCCACATAGGTGTCGCTTAGAAACCGACACTAAAGGTAGGTTCTGTAGTAGTGAATAGGTGAATACATAAAAACGTATATTAATTAAATTGGGAGTAGCACTTAATACCTTGAATTCATCTATTTTTCTTTGGGTAACAAACTCCTCCCAGTCTTTGGGGTCCAAGTAGTTCCATTGCTGTGTGGCTTCCTTCTTCCTATATTTATTTTTCAAAGAGAATACAAACAAAAATTATTAGTGTAGAGTTAGTGAAATACTGATATTAAAAAAGCAAACATTTAGCTTCAATAAAAAAATATAAGCATGCATGCCTCTAAAATTGTGATCTTTTATCAATTAACAATCCTTCATTGTGATCTCTGCGCACATATAAGTCATCATTAGCTTCAATATTTTGTGGAGTTGGCAACCCAACTGAGAATGGACTGGAGTCATCATACTTATCATAGTACTCTTCTTCATCTATAGGATCTTCAATGAACTGTCTTTTACCATGAAGAACAACCGACCATTTATCATTTGCAGGATCATCGATATAGAATATTTGTTTCGCCTGTGATGCCAATATGAATGGTTCACCCTTCTCGCCAATCCTTTCAAAGTTCACTAAAGTGAAACCCAATTCATCCACTATAACCCCTTTGGTGTTATCAACCCAATTACATTTAAAGAGCGGAATTCTGAAATCTATGTAGTCAAACTCCCATATGTCTTCAATGACACCGTAATATGACATTTTAGCTTCACGTGGACTCTTATCCTTTGCACTTACAAAATACATAGTCGACGCTTGAAGAGTGACCCCACTGTTTTGGACGACACTCTTATCATCTTGGCCCTTTGTGTAATATGTGAACCCATTAATGTCAAACCCTTCATAAGACATAACATTCGGTTTTGGTTTAAAGGCGAGGCATTTGATAGTTTCCGTAATATCATTTGGTGTTTGAGATAGCTGATGTAAGACTTTATCTTAAAACCACTTAGTAAAAGTCTTGTTATGCTCTCTAGCAAGCCACATTGAACTTGCTCGAGGATGTTGTCTCTTGATGAAATTGGTATGTTCCTCGATATAAACACTCACTTCGTCCATGTTGTGTAAAATATACAAGTGACCTTGTTCCAACTGCTCATGGCTGATTACTTTCACCCGTGATCCCAAAATTCCTTTGCCCTCCTCAATATTCTTATCATTAACATGAGTGTTATTACCTCTCAGAAAGTCATTGCAAAAATCCATAACCTCTCTCGCCACATAACCTTCAATAATACTCCCTTCAGGCCGATAACAGTTTCGAACATCACCTTTAAAAATGCTCATGTATCGTTCAAATGGATACATCCAATGTAAGAAAACTGGTCCCAACATTTTCACTTCCCTAGTCAAGTGGACAACAAGATGTACCATGATATCAAAGAACGAAGGAGGGAAATACATCTCAAGCTGACATAGGGTAACAACCACTTCTCTTTGCAAATTATCGGGAGTATTAGGGTCAATAACTTTGCAGCATTGACTGTTGAAAAAGAAACAAAGTCTGGTGATTGCAAACCTTACATGCTTCGGCAATATAGATCGAATTGCCACGGGCAATATTTATTGCATTAGAGTGTGACAATCATGAGATTTAAGACCTATCAACTTCAGATCTTTCATTGATACCAATCTACGGATGTTGGATGAGTAACCCTGTGGCACCTTAACATTTACCAAGCATTCAGAAAAAGCTGTCTTCTCCTTTCTAGACAATGTGTAACAAGCGGGAGGTAAGTATGTTCTTTTATTACCCATTTCATGTAATTCTGTTAATTCTGACCTTATTCCCATTTCACGTAGGTCCAGTCTAGATTTTATCCCATCTTTAGTCTTACCTGGTGTATTTAACAAAGTACCAATGATGCTATCACAGACATTTTTCTCAACGTGCATTACATCGATACAATGCCTTACTGTCAAAGAACTCCAATAAGGAAGATCCCTTAATATTGATTCTTCTTGAATGAAGAATTGTCACTCTGTGTGGCCATACTACATTGTGATTTCTTACCAAATTCATTGACAATGTGTTTTACTCTTTCATAAACAACATTCCCTGGTATAGGTTTAGGGGCACTCCATTCATCATTCCATCCATTGAATGCTTTGCGCTTCCTACGATACGGATGGAATTTTGAAAGAAACCTTCGATGACCAAGATATACAGTCTTTCCTCCATGTTTTACTCTTATTGAATCAGTTTTTTCTTCACATATACGACACGCTTTAGCTCCTTTGACACTATATCTAGACAAATTCCCGTATGCTGAAAAGTCATTAATAGTGCAAAACAACATAGCGTGCAAACGAAATGTCTCTCTTCTTGAAGCATCATAGGTCATCACACCTTCAACCCAAAGTTTCTTTAAGTCATCAATCAGAGGTTCAAGATAAACATCGATATCATTTTTGGGTTGTTTAGGGCCCGATATCAACAACGACAACATAACGTACTTATTTTTCATACACAGTCAGGGAGGAAGATTGTATATAACAAGCATGACTGGCCAAGTGCTATGTTGACTGCTCAATGTCCCGTACGGATTCATCCCATCTGTACAAAGCCCAAGTCTTAGATTCCTATCTTCTTCACCAAATTTGGGGTACAATAGATCAATCTTCTTCCACTATGGGGAATCAGACGCATGTCGTAGGATCCCATCATTATTTTTCTTAACATCTGCATGCCACCTCAAATTCTTCACATCTTTCAGATTTGCAAACAAGCGTTGAAACCGTGATATTATAGGTAGATACCACATCACCTTGCCTTGGCAGGAGAACCCGTTTTGGACTCCCCCGAAGTCGTCAATTTATACTGTGACGCACCACATTTTGGACAATCTTTCAAATCCACATAGTCCTTTTGAAATAATACACAATCATTCGGGCATGCATGTATCTTCTTGGCCTCCATTCCCATTGGGCACAACAATTTCTTTACCCGGTATGTTGAGATTGGCAGCTCGTTTCCTTCAGAGCATTTCTTTCAACAAAGTCAACAATGAAGTGAAGCTTTTGTCGCTCCATCTATTGTTAGCTTTCAACTTACACAATCTCAACACATCGCTAAGCTTCGTAAACTTAGCACAGCCTGTGTATGACGGTATCTCAGCATCATGCACAATGTTTCTAAAGATAGGAGGTGGATCGGTGTGCTCTACCCTACAACTATCCAGCATCGCATCAACGATGTCTACTGGAACTGGTTCGTTCACATCTACGTCATCAGAGGCAATTTCTTCTTCCACCCAAGCACTGCTATCAACATCCACTGGTTTCGAGTTTGAACTCTCTCCATGCCAGTGCCATTCTGTATAGCCTTGTACAATCCCGTTGCACATGACATGACTTTTGATTTCGTCACCAGTGCTGACTTTCAAGTTGTTACCGCAATGCCTACATGGACAGTAGAACCTATCTCCAGGTTCTTTCCTATGTTCCTCGGAAAATCTATTAAACTGATCAAGACCAGATATAAACTCTGGGGGTGCAGCGATTGCAAATGGACATCCATGATCTATCCATTCTATGATCAAAGAGAAAACAAGTATATATTAGGATAAGATTAGGGTCTACGGTTAACAAATACATGTGATGTCATTCTTATATATAATAAATGTGTACCACCTATCCCATCCTTGAACACCTAATCTCACTAGTAAGTGTATAATGTGTATTGGGTTTCAAGGAAATTTCGACAGCATTTCCCCGCTGTTCTCTAAGTACATATGTACTTAGAGAACAAACGGGGAAATGCTGCCGAAATTTTCTCGAAAACCCAATACACATTATACACTTACATCCTAAGTGAGATTAGGTGTTCAAGAACACTCCCAAACCGGGGACTATCCAAGATTTACTCCTAATGAGTAAATCTTGGACGGGTTTCTAGGCCAACAAAATCATATCATTAAGAGCATGGTTTCATGTTAGGTCATCATAGGTCATAATAATCTACTAGAATGAGCAAAAAATGTCTCATGGTGTTAAAATAACATAAGAGTATTAGATCTTGATTCTAGAGTGTACAAGACATAATAGTGACTACTTATTTTGTGGGGTGATATCATTTCATAGGATTTATAGATTCAAATTTAACAAGTGTACAAGTTGCATCATTTTAATACTCTAAAGGTGACTAGTGGGTCATAGCACATAAAAGATGGCATTACAAGGAAAGTAAGAAAGCTAGATCAATTAATACTCATCTCAAGGGAACATTAGTTACTGAGGGGACCAGGAAAGAGTGCTTTTAATCACTAGGATCATACAAGTAGCAATGTTGATTAAGTCTATGTGATTAAAGATCAAGTAGTGTAATAAAACATGGTTTACCTCTGTTTGAGCCCAGTCAGGCGTGCAGGCAGGTGAGCAGGCGACGGGCCGGGAGACAGCGGGTAGTAGTAGATGATCAATTAATTCCTGAAATAGTACAAAAATAAATACAAATCAGTACATAAATAAACACAAATTAGTAAATAACTTAATTTAAAAAAAATACACCCAACACCATTGTGCCTTGGCGCAGCCCAAGCATCCTAGAGGCCTAACTAGGCTGGGCACCTAGGTTCTGGGCCATCTAGGCGCGCCTGGGTGCCGCCTGGGTAGGTCGGCAGGTACCTGGGAAAGCGAGCAGATCGACCAGGTTAAGGCGAGGTTGAGGCGAGGTGAGGTCGAGCAGGTCGGCGGAGAGGAGAATGGCGGTGGTGGGCGGCGGCGAGCAAGGAATACTGGCGAGCTCCAGAACCAGCAGCTGCAGGGCAGGCAGGCGCAGCTGCAGGGAAGGCAGGCACAGGGACCGGAGACCGGCGCGGCAACTAGGGACTGGAGACTTCGGCAGTGTATAAGGAGCAGGGGAGTGGCAGCGGTGCGCAAGCAGCAGCAGCGGCGGATGGGGGTTGAGTCGGGCGACCAGCAGCAGCGGAGGCAAGAGCAGGAGAATTCTCGCAATGAAAATAGAAGAAAGGGGAAGAGTCGGGTGATCGCGGGTCTATTAAGTTTGTAAAAGGCATCGGTTGTCTAAAAAAACTGACACCTAAACATCTTAAGCGTCGGTTGATCGAAAAAACCGACGTCCAATTGGACAATATTTGCCCTAAATTAATCGGCAGGAACCATTATAAAAGGATAACCGACACTGTATGTGACACTTTTCACACAAATTTTCATCTTATATAGGCGTCAGTTAGTAGTTAAAAAACCGACGCTGTATGTGACACTTTTTCTTTTTGCTCGAAAATTGGATTTCGCAGGCGATTTTAGGCGTCAGTTTGTTGTACTTAGCTGACGCTGAATACAAAGCGGTTCCAGTGTCTGGCTGGTCTTCGAACATAGACGTCGGACTTACTAAATCACTGATGTGGAATGTTATAGGCATCGGTTTGTGTAAATAACTGACGCCCAGAAAAGCGTCATTGAATGTTGTTTCTATAGTAGTATTGACCGGTAAGAAAAGATCTGGAGACTTTATTAGAAGGGGACAAAGTACTAGTGGATACAGAGGTGGTGGTGGTTTCTTTTCAAAGATCGGATGTGTAACGACCCCGTCTCCTGGTAACCCCCACTTAAGGGAGACCAAGAGATCAAAGCCATTATTAACAATTAACATGATCAAAGGTTTGACAAATAATCAATGATAATTATGAAATTCTACTAACTAACTGAAATTTGGTATTAAAATAAAACTTGCATACCTTTGTTAAAACTTTGAAAATCTAACTATCCATATCTTGTATTGTTCTATCTAATCCTCCTTGCACTTTTTCTTAGTTTCACGATGTGTCACTTTACTGTTTGTGCTTTCCAGGGTTACACCTAAAACGCCGACAAACAAAACAATGATCAGCATATCGAAATATGTCGGTATGTGGAGGCAACCAAAATCTCACAATTATGTCTAACAATCTAATTATCACAATCAATATATTTAGCAAACCAAATTACATTTTTCCATGTGACATTCCCCACCGCTTTTGCCCTAACCCGGGAATTACCCCCTTTAGGGTTTCTCTTTTGCCATTGACTTAAGGCCACCTTCTCAATCCCGAGCTTGGTGCCTGTGAGTCACCACTTAGGGTGCCCATTAGTCATGCAATATAGACCACCTTCTCAATCCCAAGCTTGGTGTCTGTGGCTCACCTCTCATGGTGCCCATTGTGTTGACCTAGAGGTTATACATTACCTATATTTTGATAATGACTTAACCATTCCACTCATATGTATCTAATATGTGTGTTCAAGATTGTTTGCAGGCATTAGGTAGATGAAAAGGATTTAAAATCCAAAGCCCTAGAATGGGCCAAGTTCAAGTCAAAATAGCTACAAGTGCACGTTTTGGGATTTCTATGTAAATGACCTTAGAACATCTATGTAATCACTTGTAATGATGAATTGACTTGTAACTTAGAAGAGAAAAATGTTTGGGACAAAATTCACCAAGTGCTAATCACTTTAAATGCAAATTAGAAAATTGATTACAGGCACTTGGTCGGTCGAGTTTCCCTGGCTTGAAACTCGACAGATCATCCTTGGTTGATTTTCTGAAGATTGCATCGGTCGAGTTGTGCACTCACAGAACTCGACCGATCAGGTAACAGACCATTTCCAGTTTAAATGGTCAGTCAAGTTTTGTCAGGACAAACTCGACCGATCATTTGAATATCGGTTTTGTCTTTTACTTGATCGGTCGAGTTATCCCCATTGAAACTCGACCGATTGCACTGTACGAAATTTGCAGGAAAAAGTGATGTGACCGTTGGTGAGTATTTTGGTCAAAAATAGTCGTTTCCTTGAACAAAAAATGGCTATTTTTGCATCCAAGTGTCCCACAACTTAAAGGGACACCCTCAACTATAAATAGACCCCCTTGGAGTTCATTCCAAGATGCTCTTTCATTGCAAACTTGGTGCTAGCATAGTTGAGAGTGTTCCAAGCCATTGAGCCCCTTTCTCTCTCTACCTTCAAGATAAATTCGTGAGTTATGAGTGAGTTAGGTCCCTATGTATGAGAGCTACCCCTTGTATGATGTAAAGCTCTCCTTTCCCTCTTCCTACCTCATATTCCCTTTGAATATTGATTTGAAGATGCTTCTCCAAGTGAAAGAGAAGTGGATGCTGCTCTTCCCCGAGTGAAGGTGAAGATGATGGTTGTTCTTCAAGAGTGAAGAAAGCTAGCTGCTCTAGATCTCCTAGTGAAGGAGGAACATGCAAAAGCTCTCCAAGAGAAGGAGAGGTGCAAGGCAAAGCTCAAGTAAGATGGGTAAATCCTGCAAGGCTGAAGACTAAGGTAAGAGTGGGTAAGTCCTTTGAAGAAGGCTGAAGACTCTTGCAACGTGGGTAAGTCCTTGGTAAGGTAGAAGATCTTAGCTTGAGAATCTAAATCCTTGGTCGTGTGGTTGATGTATCTTGTAATCTTATTGTGATATATAAGAGAACCAAGTTGCAAATCTTAGAGTCTAACCAACTCTAGGTAGTGGACTGACATCGCTCCTAAGTTTAGGACGTGGAACCACTCTAAACCACCTATCTAAGTGCTTGCTATTCCTTGTCTCTTATCCTTGCTTTGAATGCTAGCTTAAGACATCAAATTGCTGTTTGGTTTAATTGCTGCATTAAATATAAATTAGTGGTCTAATCAATTTTGTGAAGTTTGTGAAGCTCTATTCACCCCACCTCTAGAGCCCATTGATCCAACAAGTGGTATCAGAGCAGGTCTTCTCCAAGCTACTTCAATAAGTAGGAGAAGATGGGCGATTCAGCTCTTGGTTCACTCAACCTTGAAGGAAGCTTCTCCATGAGACCTCCAGTTTTTGACGGCACAAATTTCTGTATTGGAAGAGGAGAATGCAATTATACCTCCAAGGTGTGAGCTATAAAATGTGGAAGATTGTCCACCTCAAATATGAAGATCCAAAAGGGGACATCACCACATGGACTGAAGCTAAAATGAAGCGTGCTCAACTCAACGCCAAAGTTGTGAGCATCATCTACGCTGCTCTTACTCCATCCGAGTTCAACCAGATCTCTTCTTGGGACACGACGCATGAGATATGGCACAAATTGTGTGTCACCTATGAAGGAACCGAGCAAGTGAAGGAGGCCAAAGTCTACATGCTTGGTGGTCTTCTAGAGAACTTCAAGATGGGTAAGAATGAGAGAGTGGCTGATATGTACACTAGGCTCAATGTCATCTTGAATAGTTTGGCAGCCCTTGGGAGTGTTATGGATAGAGGTACTATCAATGCCAAGATCTTGAGATCTCTTCCTAAGAGATGGGAGCCTAAGGTTACTTCAATTGAAGAGGTGTACAAGCTAAGTGAGTTGTCAACTGAGGAGCTGGTTGGTAACCTCCAAGCCCATGAACCTAGGCTTGACAAGCAAGAAGAGGAAGAGAAGAGAGAAGAAAAAGAGTCTAAGAAGATAAAGGACACAACCTTCAAAGAACAAATTGAAGAAATGGTCCGACGACAACAACTCGCCTTAAAGTCTCCCAGCCCTTCCTCAAGTGAAGATGAAGGTTCCAATGAGCATGAAGCAAACTACTCAAAGGGGAAACACTTCAAGAGCAAGCCCTCCTCTTCAACTCCAAGATGCTATGAGTGTGGTCAAAAAGGCCACTACAAGAGTGACTGCCCAAAGGCCAAGAAGATCCATCACAAGAGCAGCCATAAGAAAGACGACAAGTACAAGAGAGAAGCCAAGTACAAGAGGAAAGACAAGAAGGACAGAAGATCCAAAGATGCAGCTCATGCAGCGTGGGAGGAGTCTTCTTTAAGCTCCTCAAGCTCCGAAGATGGAGAATGCCATCTAGCTCTCATGGCCTCTACTAGTGAAGATGTATGTGAGGTAAGTGAGGTAAGCAAGGTAAGTGAAGTAAATTTGCTAGAGCTACCTAAAGAAACTATCATTGATATGCTAAATGAATGTCAATCATATTTTGCTAAATGTAAATCTAAGAGGAAAAGATTAGGCAAGATAGTTGATGATCTTTATGCTAAAATTGATATTCTTGATAAAAATGAAAAATTACATCTTGAGAGTATAGATTCCTTGCAAGGGCAATTTCTTGACCTTGAACTTCAATACAATGGAGTAGAGGTTGAGAATGGTGTATATCTTAAAAATATTGAAAATTTTAAGATAGAAAACCAAAAATGCCTAGATGAGCTTGATGTTCTTAAAACTGAAAATGTGGAACTCAAGCTTATTGATGATGCTAGGAGAGATGAATTCCATGCTTATCAAAGAGAGATTGTTGTGCTTAAATCTGAAAATGCCAAGTTGCTTGCTCAAGTTAATGATTTATCTTCTAGGCCTGTTTTGCCAAGAAATGAAGTTGCTAGCTTAATTTTAGAAAAGGATTCCCTTCTTACTAAAGCCCTCTGTATTGAGGCCAACCTTTTGCATGCTAGAGAAGATCTTGCTATTCTTTCTACTACTGTTATAAATCTTAGTGATGATAATGCCAAGTTAAGATCTACTTTGTAAAGGTTTCTCTCGGGAAAGAAATCCCTCAATGATGTCCTAGAACACTCTACCAAACATGTTGGTACTAGTGGTTTGGGATATGATGGGACTGCTCCCAAAGGTAAGAAAAAGAGCAAGAACAAGGGTAAGAAGAAGAGTGTGGAACCTCCCATTTTCCATGGAGAGACTTCCGGCTCTAAGAACCCTATGGTTTGTGTTCATTGTAAATGTGATGACCATTACTCTACTTATTGTCCTTACAATCCCAAGGGGACCAGCCCAAAGATGAAATGGGTCCCCAAGCTAACCCCGGATCCCAAAGTTTGAGTTGGGTTCTGACATCCTTCTTTCTTGCAGGTTAAAAAGAGATGGATTGTTGATAGTGGCTACTCTAAGCATATGACTGGAGAAATCATCCATTTCAACAAGTTTATGAAAAAGAAAGGAGGATCGGTAACCTTCGGGGACAACAAGAAGGGTAAGGTCATAGGTGAGGGTGATGTAGGCAATGAGCTATGTATTAAAAATGTGTTGCTTGTTGATGGCCTACATCACAATTTAATTAGTGTTAGTCAACTTTGTGACAATGGATATCTTGTGTTGTTTACTTCTTTAGAATGATTGCTTCTAGATTCCCTCTCATACAATGTTATATATAAGGGAACTAGAAATGGTAATCTTTATGTTATTGTTCTTGATGCTCTTAAGCCCATACTAAATAGATGCTTGGTAGTGGATAAAAATGATCTTTTTCTTTGGCATCGTCGTTTGGGTCATGTGAATTTGCATCAAATGAAGAAGTTGAACAAAAAGGACTTGGTTCGAGGACTTCCTAAATTGGACTTTGATAAGGATGAGGAATGCCAACCTTGTACACAAGGGAAACAAACCAAATCCTCCTTCAAATCCAAAGGAGTCATGAGTACCAATAGAGTTCTTGAACTACTTCATATTGATCTATTCGGACCAATGAGAACGCAAACGCTTTGTGGTTCCAAGTATTGTCTTGTTATTGTTGATGATTTCTCTCGATATACTTGGACCTTCTTTCTCGTTTCTAAAAGCGATACTCTTGATGTTTTCTTGAGCTTTTGTAAACGGGTTGAAAATGAAGCTTCTTGCCGAATTGTTTCTATCTGTAGTGATCATGGGGGAGAATTTGAAAATGATCTTTTTGAGCATTTTTGTGAAAAATCTGGTTATTCGCACAATTTCTCTTCTCCTCGTATGCCTCAACAAAATGGGGTTGTAGAGAGGAAGAACAGATCGCTACAAGAGATGGCTAGGACCATGCTTCTTGAGTATGACACTCCTAAGAAGTTTTGGGCTGAAGCTGTTAGCACATCATGCTTTGTGCAAAACCGAGTTTTCACACATCCTTCTTTAAAGAAAACCCCCTATGAACTATGGCGTGGTAGAAAGCTGTCTATTGATTTCTTTCATGTTTTCAGATGTCCTTGTTTTGTTTTAAACACGAAGGATTCTCTTGACAAGTTTGATCCGAAATCCTATAAGGCTTTCTTCCTTGTCTATAGCACTGCTAGCAGGGCATATAGAGTATTCAACATTGAATTGTCTAAGATTGAAGAATCTATCAATGTTAAGTTTATTGAAAGTAACCCTATTGTTGGCAAGCCTGTTGTTGATGATGATGTTGTAGATGATTTGATTCCCATATTAAAAGACCTCAACATCAAGAATCGAGGTAAGCAGGTGATAGAAGAAGAAGAAGAAGAAGAAAAGAAGGATCCCACTCCCCGTTTTGCAAAGAATCACCCCAAGGAGTTGATCATTGGCAACCCGTTCGAGAGAGTGAGGACACGAGCTGCTCACAACAAAGAATAAGAAGATAGTGCCTTCATCTCCCAACTAGAGCCAAAGAACATCAAAGAAGCTCTTGGTGATGATAAGTGGATCCTTGCCATGCAAGAAGAGCTAGAGCAATTTGAGAAGAATCGTGTGTGGACCCTAGTGCCAAGAGCAAGTGATAGAAAAATCATTGGCACCAAATGGGTCTACCGCAACAAGCTAGATGAGCAAGGAAAAGTGGTAAGAAACAAAGCAAGGTTAGTAGCACAAGGTTACAACCAACAGGAAGGTATTGACTTTGATGAAACTTATGCTCCTGTTGCTAGATTAGAATCTATCCGTATGCTACTTGCCTTTGCTAGTTACAAAAATTTCTTGTTATATCAAATGGATGCTAAAAGTGCGTTTTTGAATGGTACAATCGAGGAGGAAGTATTTGTTGCTCAACCTCCTGGCTTTGAAAATGACAAGTTACCCAATCATGTTTATTTGTTGCAAAAAGCTCTCTATAGACTCAAACAAGCACCTCGAGCTTGGTATGAGAAACTAAAGAACTTTTTGTTAGATAACGGGTATGTCATGGGCAAAGTTGATTCTACCTTATTTCTAAAACACACTTCTAACCATTTTCTTATAATTCAAATATATGTTGATGATATCATTTTTGGCGGGACTGATCTTGATCTTTGCAAGGAATTTAGTTCTCTCATGCAGAGTGAGTTTGAAATGAGTATGATGGGTGAGTTGACCTTCTTCCTCGGCTTTCAAATCAAGCAAACAAAAGAAGGAAACTTCATCAACCAAGGCAAATACACAAGTGAACTACTCAAGCGCTTTGGGATGGAGAACATGAAGCTGATGGATACACCCATGTCAAACACTGCCAAACTTGACAAAGATGAAGAAGGTCAAAAGGTAGATGAGAAGCTCTATAGAGGTATGATTGGAAGTTTACTTTATTTAACTGCCTCTAGACCTTTTTTGCCGGAGACAAGGAAAACAACACTTGGCGTAAGGACTATGGACAGTATTTCGATCTTCTTGACCCAGAAGGTTTTTATAAACACCATGAATTGACGCTCCCAGAAATTCATCAGTTTTTAAAGAAACCCGACGTGGCCTACAAGAAGAAGTCTACCCTGCCTTCATCCTCTCTTGACCTTCGGAGGTGCATACTGGCTTTGGTGATTAACTGTAATGTCTTTTTTTTTAATTCATCCTACTCTGCTCGTGTAGGCGAATTCACCAAAACAAATACAACTCCTGCTTATAAACATGCAGGTATCTCCCCCTCAAAACATCCCAAAACCCCGTGGTACAGAGAACACCAAAGCAAAACCAAACAAAACAGAAAAAAAAACACAACGCCTGAACGAACTATCCCATTGCCTTATCAACCTGGATGTATGGGATATTTCGTCTTTCCATCGACAACATGCCCTTGATCTTCTGCGGTAAACTCTCTGGAATAGAACATATAAACACATCATCCATGTGATGCCCCCATATTCCCAGCTCCCTCGGGATGGAATTGATGATTTTATGAACCACCACGCCATCTATATCATCATCCAGCATCTTTCTTCATAATTCCCTAATGATAGGAGCCGCCTTCCATGGTTCGTCAGCATCTCCCCATAAGATATAAGCAGTACGCTGATCATCGATCTCCATGTAAGCAATCTTTAAGAACTTGTCTTCAGCAATCTTGAGCCCGACTATACAGGCCTGGATATAGGCTAAAGTATGTGCATCTGCTTGCAGCCAAGATCTGAACGCCACTAGGACCTGTCCACTTCTGTTTCTAACTAGACCTGCAACCCATCGACGATAATTACCCTCCGGGTCAGTTGCTCTCCCTATCGTGATATTCATCTTCAAATTATGGATGTCCGGTGGGTTCCAGCAGGTAGTCTTTATCCTCCTGATGCGCCATCTTGGCTCCTTCACCCCAAAACTGATCAAAGCTTTGTAGAAATCTGGTTGTTCATTAGGAATGAAGCTATGCTTCTGGATCATACCGTTGATTCTACTGATCATATGTTCCCATTCAATGTCGGGGTTCTTCTTGACGTTCTCGTATCTGGCCTTACAGCGTAACCTCCAAATACTTTCTACAATAAGAGCAGCCAACCTACTCCCAATCCATCTTCTAGCTGAGGATGTGGAGGTATGCCTACACCAGGAGAGCAAAGAACCGAAATCCTTTGGGGCTGGCTCTAAGATCACACCTTCGTATCTCTTCCAGAATATCATAGCCATCTGACTCTCGAAGACCAAATGATAGTTACTCTCTGAAGCCGAATTCTCACAGCAAGAGCATTTAGATGCGAGCTGGATGTGGCACCGAGATATATTATCATCTGTTGGTATAGCACGGTGCACCATCTTCCATATGATGGCACTAGCTCGTGGGCAGTCTAACTTCCACAGATTAGCTATATTTTCAGTACCCCCGGTGGTATGATTTCCCAGCAGCTTCTTCACCGATTTAATGTCAAACTGACCATTCTCCGTCAGCGTCCAAACCAATCTGTCATCTTCTTCTGAAAGAAACACACCAGCTCTTTTGATGGACTCCATACCCTCCGCATCTACAATCAGATTCAGCGCTTGCCAATCCCAGCCATTCTCAACATCCCAGAAATCTTTGACCATAAAATTCATACTCCTATCTTCCCTATGAAGAGCATGGTCGAACAGCCTGCGTTCGCACCATAGAGAATCCCAGAAAGGTATTTCGCCTTTTCCTACTATCCATCTGCATCTAGGATAGATAGTCGGAAAAAGATCCCACATCTTCTTCCATTGCGGAGATGCCGTAGCCCCCTTCTTCATCATCGGTGGGTACAAGCCTGAATTGTTCCTACTGCATGAAAAATACTTCTTTCTGCAAAACGTTGCCCATAACGAGTCTCCAGTGAACACCTCCCAGCACGCCTTGGCTAGAAAAGCTTTATTCAAAAGCTTCATCGAGTGGAAATCTAGACCTCCCGAATCCGTAGGAGTTGAAACTTTGTCCCACGCCACCCATGCACGTCTGGACTGATTTGTTCTGTCGGCCCAAAGGAAACGCGACATAGACTTCTCCAAAGTATTGCAGATCGAGATAGGGATCCCAGCCGCCGACGAAGTGTGTATCGCGGTACTGGATAACACATGTTTTATTAACAATTTTCTGCCAGCAAATGAGAGCAGACGTGCCTTACACGACGCTATCCTCTTCTGTATCCTCAAAGTTAAATATTCAAAATCTTTATTCTTCACTCTACCAATGGCAATCGGAACACCCAAGTACGTCATCGAATCAGAAATATGGTCAATGCCCATCTCCATCGCAGTTCTGCTTCGCACCGCTGCATCTGTGCTACCAAGGATACACATTGATTTGCTTCTATTGTAACTGTAATGTCCATCCTAAGCGAAATCAAACAGACATTGCGGAAAACATTGTAGTCATTATGTATTGTTTGCTAAACAATATAGGTGCCAAATGGGCCAGATATATCTTACACCACATGACCTGTTTTAACACCGGCAAGAACACCAAAGGCACCCACCCACCCTACCCGGCTTTGATATGTGGTTTGTACAAGTTTGCTACTGACAAATGCCTCTTTTCTGACTTCCATTATCCGGTTTCCAGGAATGGTGTTTGTATTAGTGAAACCACTCTTCAAAAGTCTGTCCCCATGTTTTCTCCAGCCTCTGGTGCTTCTGCTTCTACTTCTGCCTCTGCCTATGCTGACCCACCCTCCTCCACCCGTGCTCCACCTCCGCAGCCACATCCCCGACCCAGCCGTGCGTCCTTCCGTGCATCAAATGAAACCCTACTGGGATATATGATGCATGAATAGGCATACAACTGCCAAGTTCAGGAACACCTGCACCAGGATTTGTGTTCAATCATGTCTACCATGAACCTATCCCGTGCTTCACCCTATCCCACCTACCAGCCATACCTAGGTAGTGCTTATCCTTCTTATGCATACAAGCATTACTTCCCTGCTCCCGAGCCTTCCGATGCCACTCCGCCACCGTCTGCTGCCGGTAGTTCTGCTCTTGCGTTCCTGCCGTTACCTTCTGGCCCCCTGGCCACCCTGCTCGCCTCTTTGGGTAACTCTGCTCCGTCCTTCCCACAGGCCAAGGAGCTTCTTGCTCTTGGTATGTCATGGGCTGAGTAGAATGCCCGCTGGCCTGGTCGTTCCTTTGACCCTCCAGCTGATGAGGAGATGCCCGACCCGGCCGAGGATGCTGATGATGATGTTGATGCTGAAGGCGGTGATGGCGAGGATGCTTCCGATGATGGCGGTGATGGTGTTGGATCTGATGTTGGCACTACTACTCCTCCTTCTGACGGGGATGAGGACTACAACCCTAGTGAGGATGCTGATACCGTAGATATAGATATCTTAGATTTTTAGGTGGTTTCTTAGCTTTTAGTCTAGCATGCCAATCATATACATCTTTCTAGACTCTTTTGTATAAGAAACATCCTGGCACATTCTTCTGAGCTGTACTATTTCTTATCTCTGTTTTTATCGCTTTATGGTTGTAGTTGCTTTCATGAGGACATCTATCTGAGTTGTAATATCCTAGATATGCACTTTTGCTATTTACTCTGTTCTATCTTATGCTTGGTGCTATTTTGAGCTATATTTTGATTATGACTTGGATTGTGTGTTCTCCTCTATGGTTGTGTGCTATATGCTTTCAATTGTTGTTTACTGCCTTGCATATATGTTTTTGGTTGAGTTTTGGAGAAGACCTGTTTTTTGCTCTTCTACACCCCCTATCTTTTTGATAATGTCAAAAGGGGGAGAGATATTTCAAGCTAGATCAATCTTGAAACTCAATCATATTGCTTTATCTTTGATAGAATATGGTTTTTTTCTTGTGAGATCCTTTTCTTGTTCAAATTCACTGTTCTTTATGTGAACTTGCAAAGGACCACACATTACACAGATATTGGTATTGCTATGTGTAGAGAAACTAACATGCAGGTTAGAGGAAGCATAGTTTGAGGGGGAGAAATTTAAAAGTGTTCGTATCTTGAATTCCCCTAATTCACAAGGCAAAGGTATAACTTTCATATCCTTTTCAATATGTTTGAGGAATGGTTTGTCATTGTCAAAAAGGGGGAGAATGTTGACCTAGAGGTTATACATTACCTATATTTTGATAATGACTTAACCATTCCACTCATATGTATCTAATATGTGTGTTCAAGATTGTTTGCAGGCATTAGGTACATGAAAAGGATCTAAAATCCAAAGCCCTAGAATGGGCCAAGTGCAAGTCAAAATAGATACAAGTGCGCATTTTGGGATTTCTATGTAAATGACCTTAGAACATCTATGTAATCACTTGTAATGATGAATTGACATGTAACTTAGAAGAGAAAAATGTTTGGGACAAAATTCACCAAGTGCTAATCACTTTAAATGCAAATTAGAAAATTGATGACAAGCACTTGGTCGGTCGAGTTTCCCTGGCTTGAAACTCGACAGATCATCCTTGGTCGATTTTCTGAAGATTGCATCAGTTGAGTTGTGTACTCACAGAACTCGACCGATCAGGTAACAGACCATTTGCAATTTAAATGGTCGGTCAAGTTTTGTCAGGGTAAACTCGACCGATCATTTGAATATCGATTTTGTCTTTTACTTGATCGGTCGAGTTACCCCCATTGAAACTCGACCGATTGCACTGTACGGAATTTGTAGGAAAAAGTGATGTGACCGTTGGTGAGTATTTTGGGCAAAAATAGAGTCGTTTCCTTGAACAAAAACGGCTATTTTTGCATTTAAGTGTCCCACAACTTAAAGGGACACCCTCAACTATAAATAGACCCCCTTGGAGTTCATTCCAAGCTTCTCTTTCATTGCAAACTTGGTGCTAGCATTGTTGAGAGTGTTCCAAGCCCTTGAGCCCCTTTCTCTCTCTACCTTCAAGATAAATTCATTTTTTATGAGTGAGTTAGGACCCTGTGTATGAGATCTACCCCTTGTATGATGTAAAGCTCTCCTTTCCCTTTTCCTACCTCATATTCCCTTTGAAGATTGATTTGAAGATGCTTCTCCAAGTGAAAGAGAAGTGGATGTTGCTCTTCCTCGAGTGAAGGTGAAGATGATGGATGTTCTTCAAGAGTGAAGAAAGCTAGCTGCTCTAGATCTCTTAGTGAAGGAGGAACGTGCAAAAGCTCTCCAAGAGAAGGAAAGGTGCAAGGCAAAGCTCAAGTAAGATGGGTAAATCCTGCAAGGCTGAAGACTAAGGTAAGAGTGGGTAAGTCCTTTGAAGAAGGATGAAGACTCTTGCAACGTGGGTAAGTCCTTGGTAAGGTAGAAGATCTTAGCTTGAGAATCTAAGTCCTTGGTTGTGTGGTTGATGTATCTTGTAATCTTATTGTGATATATAAAAGAACCAAGTTGCAAATCCTAGAGTCTAACCAACTCTAGGTAGTGGACTGACATCGCTCCTAAGTTTAGGACGTGGAACCACACTAAACCACCTATCCAAGTGCTTGATATTCCTTGTCTCTTATCCTTGCTTTGAATGCTAGCTTAAGACATCAAATTGCTGTTTGGTTTAATTGCTGCATTAAATATAAATTGGTGATCTAATCAATTTTGTGAAGTTTGTGAAGCTCTATTCACTCCCCCTCTAGAGCCCATTGATCCAACACATTGGTCTACCCTCCTAGGCCTGACTCTCTTGGCATCATCCATCAGGGTGGCATGTAGGTGCGGGAATACACATTATATTAAATTGTGATAATCGTAGTGACTTTATAATTGCAATATGAACATCCAAACTGTTTAGTTGCATTCAATGCGACCTTCGGGAAACTAAAGAAGTTATTCATAATTAACCACATACATGTTAAGCAGACTTGAATGCAGAAATAACTCAACCAATCAAGAAATCAAGCAAGTACACACAGGTTGATCCTGAAAAGGCATCCAATTTTTCTATCATTAATCATGTCATCCTGATCTATTAATACTAGTTGTTTCCTAGGTTTGTTTGTCCTTTTTAGGGTTTTGAGCATAATTAGGGTTCCACTTCATTTTTATTACTTTAAACCCTAATTTTACAAAATCTCTCACAAACCCTAATTATTTCATGTTTCTTTCACAAAAGATTCTAAGTTCATCTTTTAGCAACAAGAAACCCTAATTTCATATTAGAAGTTGAATTTCATAATTATCATTGATTATTTGTCGAACCTTTGATCCCATTAATTGTTAATAACAGCTCTGATACCAATTGTAACGACCCCGTCTCCCGATAACTCCCACTTAAGGGAGACTAAGAGAGATTGTAACATCCCAGGATTTGAGTCCTTGGATTAGTTGATCTTAAAAGGAATGATTGGACTACCCATATCACCAAGGTGCACCTCCTTTTGCAGGAGCCCATCACTAAAGACCTCCATAGTTAAGCGTGCTCAGCTTGGAGTAGTACTAGGATGGGTGACCAGTCGGGAAGTTGATCCTGGCTTACGCGTCAATGAGGACAAAGTGCACAGTTAAGGCTAGTGGTGGTATGTGGGGCCAGTCGTCATTCCTGAAACTCTACTAGAGCCTAGGGCAGTGGGTCCGGGCATTACAAATGGTATCAGAGCCATAACCCCTCCAGTAGGTGGGGCCCACATGGGCATGTGACATGCCAGTCTTGAGCCGTGCGGTCCAGGCATGTAGGAAAGGGTTGTCCATGGTTGACGTAGCCACCCTTGCACTGGTATTCGTGATTGGGAGCTGGGTGTCCATGGGCCATTGTGGGTCTGCACTGAAATGGGGTCAGATTATGAGGCCATATAGTTGAGACTTAACGAGGACGTCAAGAGTCTAAGTGGGGGAGTATGTAACATCCTAGGATTTGAGTCCTTAGATTAGTTGATCTTAAAAGGAATGATTGGACTACCCATATCACTAAGGTGCACCTCCTTTTCCGGGAGCCCATCACTAAAAAAACTCCATAGTTAAGCGTGCTCAACTTGGAGTAGTACTAGGATGGTGACCAGTTGGGAAGTTGATCCTGGCTTGCACGTCAATGTGGACAAAGTGCGCAGTTAAGGCTAGTGGTGGTATGTGGGGCCAGTCGTTATTCCTGAAACTCTACAAGAGCCTAGGGCAGTGGGTCCAGGCATTACAGGATGAGGATTTGGTTGTTTTGGTAGACAAGGATCTAGTTTTTCATCAAGTGGAGGGAGACCCAATTCCGGAAGATGGGTTACACAGACTACATGGACACCTCCAACTAGGCCTTTTGGATCATCGGTTTTAGTGACAGGTCCTCCAAGGAAAGAGGTACCGAGATGTGATATCTGTGGGAGGTCTCACTCTGGTCAGTGTTGGGGTGCAGATGTTCAGGGTTGTTATATCTTTGGATAGGTGGGACACTTTAGAAGGAATTGCCCCCAGTTACAGCAGTCAGCATCACATGGTTCCCAGTCACAGTACCAGAATGTCCCAAGATAGGCTCCAGCTGGAGGACCCAGTTCCTCTGTAGCTTCAGGTTCTCGAGGTGGTGCAACACCTAGTGCTAGGGAAGGACAATGTGGACAATGTGGGAGAGAAAGAGCTTCAAGACGCTTATTCTCTCTGACACCACAAGAAGGTATAGTTTCTTCTCGAGTAATTATAGGAGAAATGCTTTTCTTTAATAGCATGTCAGTTACAGTTTTGATAGATCCGGGTGCGACTCACTCATTTATACAACGTTCTTTAGCTTGTGAGCTTAATCTGTTAACACAAGAATCACCAATTGAGTTTTTGTTGAGGGTTCCGTTAGGTGAACCGACAATGTTGATAGAGTTTTGTCCTGGATGTTTGTTGACCTTTGGTGGTTACACCATTGCGGTTAATCTAATACCCCTAGATGTTAACACGTTTCTAGTTATCTTGGGTATGGATTGCCTAGATACGTATCGAGTTCACCTCGACTGTTAGAAATAGGAAGTTGTCTTTCAACATGGTGGATTTTCTTGTGTCTTTTCTGGAGATAGGAAAGTCTTACCTACGTATATCATGTCAGATGTTGTAGATGATAAGGTGTTGTAGAAAGGTTGTGAGGCATTCTTGGCACATGTAGTAGATACTAGAGTAGAAAAGAGCACAGTCAACCTATAAGATGTTCCAGTGGTCTGTGAGCTCCCAGATGTTTTTCCAGATGAGTTGCCAGGTCTACCTCCTGAAAGAGATATAGACTTTGAGATCCAGGTGTTACCATGTAGTCAACCTATAGCACTGCCAGCTCACAGAATGGCACCTACAAAGTTGAAGAAACTTAAGATCCAGTTACAAGAATTACTAGATAAGGGTTTCATTCGACCGAGTTTTTCACCATGGGGAGTTCTAGTCTTGTTTGTGAAGAAGAAAGATGGTACTATGAGGTTATGTATAGATTATAAACAATTGAATAAGATCACTATCAAGAACAAGTACCCACTGCCAAGGATAGATGACTTGTTTGATTAGTTGCATGGAGTGACAATCGTTTTGAAGATAGACTTGAGATTTGGATACCACCAGTTGAGGATAAATGCTTCAGATATTCCTAAGTCAGCTTTCAGAACAGGATATGGGCATTATGAGTTTCTGGTCATGTCGTTTGGACTGACTAAACCCCAGTAGCTTTCATGGACATTTTGAACTGGATTTTCAAGCCGTTCTTGGATCAGTTCATAGTGGTTTTCATAGATGACATTCTGATTTATTCTAGAGATGATGAGAAGCATGAGCAACATCTGAGGATAGCATTACAGTTGTTGGGACACCATCAGTTATATGCTAAGTTTAGTAAGTGTGAGTTCTGGTTAGCTGAGGTATCTTTTCTTGGACATGTCATCTCAGAAGATGGAGTAAGTGTTGAGCCTAAGAATGTCGAGTTTGTTCTATAATGGGAGCAGCCTAAAACTCCTACTAAGATCAGAAGCTTCTTAGGATTGGCAGGTTACTATAGAAGGTTCATCCAGAACTTCAGTGTTATAGCGTCACCTCTGACACGCTTAACGAGAAAGAATGCACCATTTATCTGATCAGAAAACTGTGAGAAGAGTTTTCAGATCTTGAAGAAGAGGTTGACTACAACACTAATGTTGATTCTGCCTGAGGCAAATAAAGGCTACACAGTGTTTTGTGATGCTTCCTGGAGAGGTTTAGGTTGTGTGTTGATGCAGGAAGGCAAAGTAGTAGCTTATGCATCTAGATAGCTTAAGAAGAATGAGGAGAATTACCCGAAACATGATTTGGAGCTAGCTACAGTAGTTCATTCTCTTAAGACATGGCGTCACTATCTTTATGGTGAGGCGTGCCAGGTGTTTACAGATCATAAGAGCTTGAAATATATTTTCACCCAAAAGGATCTGAATCTAAGATAGCGGAGATGGTTAGAATTGATTAAGGATTACGATGTGACGATATATTATCATCCTAGAAAGGCGAATGTGGTAGCAGATGCTTTGAGCAAGAAGTCAAGTTCAACAGCTAATGTATTCTCTATGGCATGTTACAAGAGAGACCTGCTAGTAGAGATGTGGAAGTTGAACTTAGACTTAGGGGTGACAGAACATAGTGGTTTGATTTCATAGATGCAATTCAAGCCTACCTTTTATGATCAGATCAAGGAACTTCAGCAGAGTGACAGTGAGTTACAGCAGATCATGAAGGATATGACAAAGGGAAGGAGACCAGAGCTTAGGTTTTTAGATGACAGTTTGTTGTATCAGCATGACAGGTTGTGTGTACCTGGAGACAGTGATTTGAAAGAACATATTCTTGAGGAAGCGCATGCATCAATGTACGCTATGCAACCGGGCAACACTAAGATGTACAAGAATCTCAAGGAGTTGTACTGTTGGTCAGGTATGAAAAAGGATGTAGCTGAGTACGTGGCTAGATGTAGTGTATGCCAGCAGGTTAAGGTTGAGCATTAGAAACCTGTAGGTACTTTGCAATCTCTTCCTATACCAGAGTGGAAATGGGAACATATCACAATGGAATTTGTGGTAGGGTTGCCCAGGACACCTAGAGGTTGTGACTCGATATGGGTGATTGTGGATAGACTAACTAAGTCTGCTCACTTTCTTCATGTTAAGTCAACCTTTGATGTCCCAAAGTTGGCTAAGATATACCTGGATGAGATAGTCAGGCTGCATGGTATTCCAGTTTCAATTATATCTGATAGAGATCCTAAGTTCACATCCATGTTTTAGAATAAGTTGCATCATGCATTGGGCACAAAGTTAAGATTCAGTACAACTTTTCACCTGTAGATGGATGGTCAGTCATAGAGAACCATTCAGACTCTTAAGGACATGCTGAGAGCATGTGTCTTGCATTTTAGTGGAAGTTGGGAAGAACACTTGATCCTTATAGAGTTTGCATACAACAATAATCACCATTCCAGTCTTGGTATGGCACCGTATGAAGCTTTGTATGGCAGAAAGTGTAGATCACCAATATGTTGGTATGAGGTGGGTGATAAAGAGATTCTTATACCAGAGATAGTTGAATTAACTACAGAAAAGATTACAGTGATCAGAGAATAGTTGAAAGCTGCACAGGACATGCAGAAGAGTTACACTAAGAAGAGATGTAGACCTCTTGAGTTTGAGGTTGGTGATGAAGTGTATTTGAAAGTTTCACCATGAAAGGAATGTTGAGGTTTGGTAAGAGAGGCAAACTGACTCCTAGGTTTACGGGCCCATATCCTGTCATTGAGAGGATTGGACATGTAGCCTACAGGTTGGATTTTCCATCTGAGTTGGCTAATCTAAATGACATGTTTCATGTATCGATGTTGAAGAAGTGTTACCCTGATACATAGAAGATAATGGACCCAGAACCTGCACAGCTCAGACCAAATGTGTCATATGTTGAGGGACCAGTATAGATAGTTGATCGGAGGATTAAGAAGCTTAAGAATCGTGAGATACCGTTAGTGATAGTTTTGTGGAGGAACCACAACCTAGAAGAAGCTATGTGGGAGCTTGAGTTAGAGACCTTTTCTCTTTTAGGAATTTCAGGACAAAATTCTTATAAGGGAGGGAGATTTTTATGACCCACACCAAAGTTAACTAGTAAGTATCATGATAACAATATCATTAAGTTAATTGAGATAAGTTAAGTGCTCATGTGGTGATTTAAGTTAAGTAAGTGCTTAAGATGCGATTAGTGTTTTGATTAGATGAGACAAGCTAAATAGCATGTTTTCATGCCTTGGGGTTGTAGTGGATCTCGCGTTTGAAAAGTTGCAAAAGAAATCAGTTAATTTTGGCCTTCGAGGAAAAATTTATGAGGTTTGCAAGATTCCTGGGTTGAATTTGCAATTTTCCCAATTTTTGGTTTATAACCTTTTTATTTCTTTCCTTCTCCCTTATCTGTTGGCCGATAGAAGCGAGCAACCGCTTGAGGCAGTGCTGTAGAGGAGCCGATCGGGTGATTGACTAGCAGAGGAGACGGGCAGCCTTCTCTGGCCCTAGCTCCGTCTAGCAACTACTCCCTTCATCCCTTCCTCTCTTCTTCTTCTCCTCCCTTCCTCCTCTCCTTCTTCCCTAGCCTACAGTCCGACCTCCTTGGCCAAGCGGCCGACTTGCAGCCAGCTAGGCTGCCTTGGGCGCACCCAGCAATAGGGGAGGCGTCCCCGAGCTCGACCCGGAGTTCCAAGCGAGTTTCTGCAGCCCTAGCTGCGAATTAGCAACCAACAAAGCCCTTTTTGTCAATCTATAGTTGATAGCAACCAACAAAGCCCTTTTCGCAATCTACAGTTGAGCGTGAAGCAACCTGTTGCAATAGGAGCGTAACATAGCTATTACAAAGGTTGAAGACAACCCAAAATTTGCCCAAAAATAGGCTCTGGACGCATTTCCAGACGAATTCGGACATCCCAAACCACTGTGAGTAGAATTTCACTCATTTTTCAAGATTTAACTCTGGAAATCAGAAATTTTTGGTTAATTGCACATTTTTCACTGATAATAGTAGTTATCGGGCACTATGCAGTATTTGGCGTCGCCCGAATTTTATTTCACAAATCACTTATTTACGCTTTTATATGATTTAGTTTATCATCTGATCAGTGTGGTTTAGACCAATGGAATTGTATAGTTAATCGAAACTTAAATTGCTCAGGTTGAATGTTGAAATCAGTAGCACACGACCAATAACGGTATGGTTTGGGTATAAATCTAGCAGTATAGCTTTTAGAAATTTATCAGATGCATGATTTCAAGGAAATGATGATGACATGGAAAGTTAGATGAAAACCCTATTTGTGTGCTTTCTACTATGTTTAATGAGAATGGTTTAATATTTATACGAATTGGCCCATTTCTCTGAGATATTATTAGAAATCCTCAATTATTATTAATAATTTGTGTCATGATAAATAGTTAACTCTTAATTGAGTTGGGTGATGCACAAACCAAGATTTGGGTTAATGTGCACGTTTTTCACTGACGATTTCTCAATTGTTGAGCAATTTACTCTTATCAGTGTAATAAGATGTTCAATTGCATGAATTTAGTGTATATGTGCCAAGTTGACTTGAAATTTTGATATTTAAGAATTTTAAACTGTCGGCAAGTACAGTATGTTGTATTATAAAGCTCAAGTAAATAGACACGGTACCCTAGAAGTACCAGTGTTGAGTATACACAAGGAAAAGGTACAATGTAGTAAGAGTTTTCAAGGTTTAATAAAATAATAGACTTAAGGGCCCTGACACCGTAGAACCCCTTTGAGAGGTCTGCACCTTAGGGGTAAAATGACCTAACCCTGGCAGTGTCCAGTACACGGGGGGGATCAGAAACTCATGTTCAACATTAACCAGACGTCCTGGTGGCACGAGAGTACTGTTTGTAGTGTCCAACACTAACCATAGGTCCTGGTGGCACGAATTGACTCTCTGCCTGTGTGCTCAGGTTAGAGGAGGAGTCCAGTTTACGACACCATAGGAGTGTCGAGGCCAGAGAGCCAATTTTCCTATAGCAGACCAGGACAACAATTAGACTTAGCTATCCCGGGGTGTCAGCTAAGTCTTGTACGGTGGGATCGTAGTTCGCTACGAGTCTTCATATGTAGAGTACACTGCATATGATCAGGGCATAAGATAAAATATGTTCATATAGGTTCACAGAATTTCTGATAAGTTAAAGAGTTAAGAAAGATGGAGTTTAGATTTGTATCAGTTGTTCTTTAAATGAAATGTTGATAATCCTTGTTATTTAACTATAACTATAGCTTGCAACAGTTGTTATTTTAATGAGATGTTGATATTTCCTGATATTTAAGCTATATTGTTTTAGACCTGCTCAGTGTAGTATTTCTTGCATATTATTCCAATTAATAAACATAAATGAGTTATCTGCGACTGTTGGGTGAAATTCTATTCACTGAGCCAGTAGCTGTCCAACCTACTGAAACATTTTTTAGGTCAGCATCAGCACGAGGAAGATGAAGGGTCGTATCACCCAGATTCTTAGAAGGTAGTGTTTAGTTAATTTTAGAGGTCTCTTAGTCCTTTCCCCTCAGTCCTTGGGACATGGTGTGGTAGAAAGAGAGAGAATGTAAAGTAATATGTAATTTAGTTTTCAATTAACTATTGCACTTTAAAATTTGCAAGTAAGTTGTAATATATTTTTTAAACTCTGTGGTATCTTTCAAGATTTAGAAATAGTAAGTTTTCTTCCGCAATTATTAAGGTTTCAGATTATTCTAAGTTAAAAGATTTTTCCTTTAAGCTAATTTTAAGTGATCAAGAAAAGAAAAAGTTAAGGGTGGTTTACCGAGGGTGACTCCCCGGTCTTTAGGGTCATTAGAGATGGCTCAGGGATTGAAGTGTCACAACAGCTTTGGTATCAGAGCATAGGTTGAGTACATAGTTACTCTAAGTCAAGGTCAGGGGACGATAAGATACCAATAGGATTAGGACTTAGGTGTCTTTCTTCTAACTGTAATTTTCTAACAGGAAATGTTCTGTTATACTATTGCAGATGGCAAAAAGAGGACGTGGTCATGAGGACCAAGATGAGAGCCACATTGGACCTGATCCTCAGGAGATGGGTCTAGGTGGTGGTGAAGAGGTGGATGAGGTAGCAAGAATGTACAGGATGTTTCTTGAGACCAAGGAAAAATATAAGACGTATAGACGAGCTTCTACCTCGAGTAGGAAGGACCTAATGAGATCCTATGAGCTGGTTAAGAAGCTTGGAGGTACTGAGTTCATTGGAACAACGAACCCTATAGTGGAAGATGAATGGCTGAGGTAGATTAAGAAAGTGTTCCATCTGATGGAGTTGTTTGAGGAAATAAAAATCAACCATGCAGTTTATTTGCTTAAGGGTGATGCAAAACTCTGGTGGCGTGGAGTGGAAGATAAAAGGAGAAACATGGTACTAACCTGGAAGGATTTCGTTGATGAATTCCATCTTAAGTACTACCCACCTACCTTTCTGAGTGAGAAGATAAGACAACTGCATAACATCAGACAAGGCAATATGTCAGTGGGAGAGTATGAAGCACATTTCACCAGGTTGGTAAACTTCTGCCCACAGCTCGTCCCAAACGATGTAGAAAAGTGTAGAAGGTTCCAGGAGGGATTGAGGCCCAAAATTTGGCATACTATATCTATAATTGGAAGAAGAAAAAGAGAGAACTTCAGAGAGTTTCTTTAGGCAGAGAGACATGTAGAAGAGTTAGTTAACATTGATAAGCAGACTGACAGTAAGAAAAGATCTGGAGACTTTATGAGAAGGGGACAAATTAGAAATTAGTGGTGGATACAAAGGTGGTGGTGGTTTTTTTTCAAATATCGGACGAGGACTTGGCTGTTTTGGTAGACAAGGATCTAGTTTTTCAACAAGTGGAGGGAGACCCAATTTCGGAAGATGGGGTACATAGTCTACATGGACACCTCCAACTAGGCCTTCTGGATCATCGATTTTAGTGACATGTCCGCCAAGGAAAGAGGTACCGAGATGTGATATTTGTGGGAGGTTGCACTCTGGTCAGTGTTGGGGTGTAGATGTTTAGGGTTGTTATATCTGTGGAAAGGTGGGACACTTTAGAAGGAATGGCCCCCAGTTACAACCGTCAGCATCATAGGGTTCCCAATCACAGTACCAGAATGTCCTGAGACAAGCTCCAGCTGGAGGACCCAATTCCTCTGTAGCTTCAGGTTCCCGAGGTGGTGCAACACCTAGTGCTAGGGAAGGACAACGTGGACACCATGGGAGAGGAAGTGCTTCAGGACGTTTATTCTCTCTAACACCACAAGAAGGTATAGTTTCTTCTCGAGTAATTACAGGAGAAATGCTTTTCTTTAATAGCATGTCAGTTACATTTTTGATAGATCCGGGTGCCACTCACTCATTTTTACAACGTTCTTTAGCTTGCGAGCTTAACCTGTTAACACAAGAATTACCAATTGAGTTGTTGTTGAGGGTTCCGTTAGGTGAACCGATAGTGTTGACGAAGTTTTGTCCTGGATGTTTGTTGACCTTTGGTGGTTACACCATCGCGGTTAATCTAATACCCCTAGATGTTAACACATTTCAAGTTATCGTGGGTATGGATTTCCTAGAGACGTATCGAGTTCAGATTGACTGTTGGAAAAAGGAAGTTGTCTTTCAACAGGGTGGATTTTCTTGTGTCTTTTTTGGAGATAGGAAAATCTTACCTATGTGTATCATATCAGCTGATGTAGCTGATAAGATGTTGTAGAAAGGTATTGAGGCATTCTTGGCACATGTAGTAGATACTAGAGTAGAAAAGAGAACAATCAGCCTATGGGATGTGCCAGTGGTTTGTGAGTTCCCAGATGTTTTTCCACAGGAGTTGCCAGGTCTACCTCCTAAAAGAGATACAGACTTTGAGATCCATGTGTTGCCATGTAGTCAACCTATAGCGCTGCCAGCTTACAGAATGGCACCTGCATAGTTGAAGGAACTCAAGATCTAGTTACAGGAATTACTGGATAAGGGTTTCATTCGACCAAGTTCTTCACCATGGGGAGCTCGAGTCTTGTTTGTGAAGAAGAAAGATGGTACTATGAGGTTATGTATAGATTACAGACAATTGAATAAGACCACTATCAAGAACAAGTACCCGCTGCCAAGGATAGATGACTTGTTTGATTAGTTGCATGGAGTGACGATCTTTCCGAAGATAGACTTGAGATTTGGATACCATCGGTTGAGGATAAAGGCTTCAGATATTCCTAATTCGGCTTTCAAAACAAGATATGGGAATTATGAGTTTCTGGTCATGTTGTTTGGACTGACTAATGCCCCAACAACTTTCATGGACATGATGAACCAGATTTTCAAGCCGTTCTTGGATCAGTTCATAGTAGTTTTCATAGATGACATTCTGATTTATTCCAGAGATGATGAGTAGCATGAGCAACATCTGAGGATAGCATTACAGTTGTTGAGACAACATCAGTTATATGCTAAGTTCAGTAAGTGTGAGTTCTGGTTAGTTGAGGTGTCTTTTCTTGGACATGTCATCTCAGGAGATGGAGGAAGTGTTGACCCTAAGAAATTCGAGTTTGTTCTATAGTGGGAGCAGCCTAAAACTCCTACTGAGATCAGAAGCTTCTTAGGATTGGTAGGTTACTACATACGGTTCATCCAGAACTTCAGTGTTATAGCGTCACCTCTGACACGCTTAACGAGAAAGAATGCACCATTTATCTGGTCAGACACATGTGAGAAGAGTTTTTAGATCTTGAAGAAGAGGTTGACTACAACACCAGTGTTGATTCTGCCCGAGGCAGATAAAGGCTACACAATGTTTTGTGTTGCTTCCAGGAGAGGTTTAGGCTGTGTGTTGATGCAGGAAGGCAAAGTAGTAGCTTATGCATCTAGACAGCTTAAGAAGAATGAGGAGAATTACCCGACACATGATCTAGAGCTAGCTGTAGTAGTTCATGCTCTTAAGACATGGCGTCACTTTCTTTATGGTGAGGTGTTCCAGGTGTTTACATATCATAAGAGCTTAAAATATATTTTCACCCAGAAGGATCTGAATCTAAGATAGCGGAGATGGTTAGAATTGATTAAGGATTACGATGTGACGATAGATTATCATCCTGGAATGGCGAATGTGGTAGCAGATGCTTTGAGCAGGAAGTCAAGTTCAACAACTAATGTATTCTCTATGGAATGTTACAAGAGAGACCTACTAGTAGAGATGTAGAAGTTGAACTTAGACTTAGTGGTGAAAGAACAAAGTGGTTTCATTGTACAGATGCAAGTCAAGCCTACCTTTTATGATCAGATCAAGGAACTTCAGGAGAGTGACAGTGTAACATCCCTGACCTGGGTTATGTACTAACCCTAGGTGTTTTTCCTAATAAAGTTGATTAGATGCTTGCTCTTATCTTTTGAAAGGTAATTAAGGCTCAAGAGGAACTTATATTTCCATTTCAGTCATTTTTGAATAATGTTGAAACATTGTTTTGTTAATTTTGGACTAAAGTGCAAATTACCCAAGTTGAGGGGTTAACTTGCAAATTGTACATGATAAAATTTTCCTCATGTGTTTAAGCATCATGAGAGTGAATACGATGTAGTGGTATGGCTTGTGATAGCCTGAATACCAAGAAAGAGCTGATAAAGCAATGTATGTGCATGAAAACCTAGTTTTGGTGTAATGTGCAATTTACCCAAATCCTAGGGTGCAATATGCAAATTAACACTTCAAAATGGTCCCTAATGTTTCTTGGAATCTTGTAGAGGCAAGAAAATGAGAGGGACGTATCTTTTGAGCTACTTTGAAGGAGAGAGAATCTTGATATTAAAATAATCAAGATTTAAGCATAAATGGAATTTTATCTCAAAGTAATGCAAAAATAAATAAAATAATTGAAGGGCCTTCAACCAAAATTAAAATAGTTGGATTCAGATGTGTTTGGACGTCCTTGAGCTTTGCAAGGACCACAAAATATCCTAAGGAGGTGAAAATTCCACTCACCTTATTATAAGGAAAAGAAATTCCACTCAAATATGGATATTACTTTTATAAGGGATTAAGGTGCTTAATTTCTTTTCCCTTAATTCATGGATAATGGAAGGGAGATCGGTGGGGATAGAGTTGCCTTTGCATGTAATAAACCAAGGAGGAAGTGGTGGCAACAATTTTGGAATTAAATGATTTTTATAAAACATTTTCTCTTTCATTGATTTTCTTATAAAAGAGCCCTTTACCACCCAAACCAAGGACTTTTTCGAATCCACTTCTTTCCTTTGCTTGCAAAATCGACCAAGGGAGCTAGTAACAGCAGGAAGGACGCCCTCAACCTGTTGGTAAGTTCTTGACCTTCGTTCTTCTTGATTTCATGGTGGAAATCATAAAACAATGCATAATTCCTTCATTTCTTCACTCTATATTCAACCCTAGCCGATTCTTTCACTCCAAAAGCTTGAGAAACGACCTTGGGAGGTTGCTAGAGCTTCATCCACCATTGAAGCCGTGGAGCTTGAAGCTTTGAAGCTCAATTGAAGGTGGGTTATATAACTTGAACCCTTAACCTTTGTCATTGAATTCAATTTCTCAATCCAATTGATTTAATTGTTATTCTTGCAATAGCTTTGTTTGATTGATGGAGTTGCCATGGAAATGGAAGTAGTTTTCATGACTCTAAAGGTTGAAGATGATAACCTGATCATAAGCACACACCTCAACCAAGAACAATGGAAAACGGTCTTGGACCTTTGGTCCAAACGATTTCACCAAACCGTTTGGAGGCTTGGACTCCAAATCGAATGAGGGGGTTGACCGTTTGGTTTAGTTGACCGTTTGAGGTCTGAACTTAATTACATGTTGGATTATGATCCAATGTATCCAATTGAGTGATTCAATGAATGTACAATCCTTCAATTGAAAACCCTAATCAAGTCGATTGAAGCATTCTTGATTGGTCCTAACGATTTCAAGACAACTTGGGTCAAACGGTCTTGAAACTGTTTGGGACCAAACGGTTTCAAAACCGTTTGGAGGGTTAGTGGATGAACCTTGATTGTTGGATAAAGATCTAATGGTGTTGATTGATGAATCCTTCAATTGAATAACCAATAGTCAATTCAATGGTGCAATTGCAAATGATTGGATTGATGAATGACCTAAAGAACCCTTGCGGTTTTGGGACTGATTTGGCCCAAACGGTCTTGAGACCGTTTGAGACCAAACGGTCTTGAAACCGTTTGGGGGAAAACGGTTTCAAAACCATTTGGGGTCAAACGATTTCAAAACCATTTGGTGTTAAACGGTTTCAAAACCGTTTGGTGATGAAACCTTCAAAACCGAATGGAAGTCATTGTGGTTCAATCATTTGGAAATTGATGGTGATGATTGATCCAATGATTGTTAATAATAGTAATCAATAAAGGTACAAAGGTTGAAACCCTAATAATACCTAAGTGATTAGTGCCAATTAAGGGATGGACCCTAATTGCTTATAAGAACAATGACTAGGTACACTATGTCAGTCATAGCTGTATGTACTTGATTGAAGGGTTGATATGACCTAATCAAGTTGAGAGGATGAAAGAATAGAATTCATACATGAGTATGATTCATGTGGTGATTAAGGGTATGATCCTTAAGTAAATAGATCATGAAACCCTAATCATGAGCATAAACCCTAATTGACAAGGTTAATGACCCTAACCCTAATTCAGGGCAATTCTATGTGAAACCCTAATCCAGGGTAAAGATGTAACCCTAATCCAAGGTGTTGATATGTGTAACCTAATTTAGGGTAATATGATGCAAAATCCTAAATGGGATGAATAGTAAACCCTAATAATGGGTAATGGAACATGAAACCCTAATTGGGATGAATAGTAAACCCTAATTGTGGATCATTGAATGTAAATCCTTTTCTGGGGTGAAATTTATGTGAAACCCTAACTAAGAATGGCTTCATGAGAAACCCTGATGTTTGATGTGATATGAAGCTCAAATCCAAGGTAATACTATGTAATGCTTAATGAACCCTAATATTGGGCAATATGGTGATAAACCATAACTATGATGTGGTAATGAGATGATTATCCTCATATGACATGCAAATGGGAAACCCTAACCCTGGTAAGGGAATAGTGGTGTTACCCATGAATAGTGAATTCATATTTGTTGTACATGGTTCTGATATGCAATTGATATCACTGTTATCATTTGTGCTAACCATGCAGGTATGTTGAAATGATGATCATGGCTAGGTATGAGCTATGATGTTTAATTCACTGTTGTGATTGGGCCTTGTGTGCCATAATATACCTTACTGCCTGGTAAGAGGTAACAAGAGAATTAATGGGCCTCAAGTACCATATGTGATGCTTGTAATAACAAGTATCATGTTTGCCTTGGTCAGTTGACCTGAAGGTGATAGTTACCTGGAAAAGTGGTAACAATGCTTAATGATGAATCAAGGGTTTAATTACCCAGAGCCATATGATTACGGTGATGAGATTGTGAAGGGATGAAAATTCCCAGTTTTGAAATAAGGAACTGAGTTCCCAATGTCTTTTAAAGATTGTTAAGTAATTGATGGAAATAGTACATGTTTCTTTATAGCATTGTCATAATAAGTTATGTTTGAGAACTTGCCTGATGCTAAAAGAATATGAAAATTTACTTAAATAATTAAGTGAAATCTGTTCATGTAGTGCTCTGACCAGATATCCATCATCGTCAGTAGTTGGTGATGGTGAAATAGGTTTTCCTATGGAATTCCTGGAGTTCGCATATTCTGAATATGTGGGGGTAAATGGGTGAAAATATCCTTACGTACTTGTGAAGAGACTGAGGGAAGGTAAACATTAAACATATCAATCCTTCATGTGTCAGGATGGATGTATCACAAATCTCCCGATGGTTGTGATGAATGTATCATTAATCTCCCAATGATATTTTATGTCGGGTCGATGGAGATAAACATTAATTCTCTCGATTGTCGATGAGAGTGCAGTTGATGCTGTAACTCTATAGCGAAGTTCTAGTATACCCTGGAAAGCTATTTTGAGCAGTCGACATAGTCCTGCTTGTGGTCCCGTACTGACCGGGATGTGGGAGGTCATGGGAATCCGGCTCTTCCGTTGACCTATTTATGGTACCGATTTCGATTCTAGAAATGGTCGGTTGGAGTATGAGCGGTATACCTCATCTCCTCAGAGCTTAAATGTATTTGTAAAATATAATCATCCGTGTAGTGTATTTGCATAAGATTGAAATATGAGAACCATTGGTTGATGTTATACTGCTTAGCATGTCCTTGATACATAGATGTACTTATGTTCTTTTAATTCAAATTGAATAAAAGGCATGCTGCTTTATCAAGTTATGTTGAAATACTTGCATAAGAATGTTGCTCTAATCTGCATAGATGTTGATTCATATGCTACTATTTTATATTATCCCACTGCTCAGTTTCTTTTCTTTTAAACTACAATGATAATGTTTTGGCGGAGATTTATATCTCCCACTGGGGAAATTTTTATAATTGTCTCACCCCCGTGGATTCAACATTTTTAGTAGATGCAGACAACAAGGAAGAAACCCTTCTGCAGGGGAAGAGTAGCAGCAGTCACAGGGATAGCAGTGATCCATCACGTGGAGACATTGGCTGTCTGGTTTTGTATAGTTAGTACTATGAGTCGTCTTTGTACTCTCGGGTCCTAGGAGTTAGTGCTTTTGATATTTCGATATGAGATTTTGGCTTGAAGCCTCGAGATTTTTATACTACCTATGTACATATGAGACATACTAGTGAATGTTGTAACTCTCGAGAAGAAACAGTACAAGAGATGTACTAATGAACCTGGATGTAATGATTTACTTTGGTTCTGAATGAAAGAGTTTTCCTGTGAATGGATCTCTTGATAAATGGTTTTAATTTTTAGTGATTTTCAGTAATTCCGCTGCTAATAATACGCTTCCACATTAGTTAAATAGTTAATCTCATTTTTGTTCAAACGGTGTGCCACAAAATTAGTTGTATCAGAGCTCTAGGTTCGCTGAGTCTACATAGACATATGATTAAGGTCGTTGAGTCTGTTCTAGTGTCTTCCAGTTATCTAATAGTGTCTTCTACTCATATAGGAGGAGAATAAGAACTAAAGATATCTGGATCACATGATGAACACACTGCTGAGAGCAGTGTTGCTGCACCAGGAGGAGGTGCAAGAGACCAAGACAGGGAGGAACCTGTACCTGAACAACCCCAGTTCAACCCATCTGATATGGGGAACCCAGCCTTCCAGGCTATGTTCGGGAAGTTTATGGAATCTATGACCCACATGACGGATAGAATGCCATTATCTGCACCTAGGGCACCAGCCCATGATGAAAGACATGGTGCCGGA
Organism: Alisma plantago-aquatica; assembly: GCA_963693085.1. NCBI lineage: Eukaryota > Viridiplantae > Streptophyta > Magnoliopsida > Alismatales > Alismataceae > Alisma > Alisma plantago-aquatica. The sequence continues at coordinate 3,899,294 of OY856414.1, forward strand.
AAGAATTTTGAAAGGCTTAAGAGGGTAGGAGCCTTAGAGTATGTTGGTACAACCGATCCGGCAGATGCTGACCTATGGTTGACTGAACTAGAGAAAGCCTTCAGAATCCTCATGATTCCTGATGATGAGAGGGTCAGGCACGCTGTATATCTTTTAAAAGGGAGTGCTGGCCACTGGTGGACCATCGAGGAAGGCAAAAGACCTGGAGTTGTGATAGGATGGGATGAATTTAGGTGTGAATTCATTGCTAGATACTTTCCCAAAATGTATCTAGATGAGAAGATCTCTCAGTTTGAGAGGATAAAGCAAGGACCAATGAACATTAGAGAATATGAAGCTAGGTTCATGGAACTTTTGTGGTTTTGTCCGCATATGACATCAAATGATGAGGAGAGAATCTGGTGGTTCGAGAAGAGGCTGAACGCTGAATTAACCACTCCGGTGTCTGCTCTGGAGAACCGGGAGAGGTTTGCCACTTTCGTGGAGTCTGTAAGACGCATAGAGAGGTCTCTAATTGAGAAATGACAGACCAAGGGTAAGAAAGAGTACCCATAGTTCCAAGGACAGAGTTATGGAAGTTTCAAGAAACCAAGGTATTCTGTGCCTACACCACCAAGGTTCAATACCCAGATGCAATGGACGTCAAGTAAGGGTAGAGACCGTAGTTTACCACCAAAGGGAGCTCACAGCTCAACCTCCATGTCAGTAACATGACCACCCAGGCCACCGAGGGGGAATGTAACCTATTATAGATGTGGGAGAGAAGGCCATGTGGTGAGGGATTGTCCTAAGAAAGTCAGGAATGTGACCCATCAACCGAGGCAGAGTCAGCAGGGCTCTCAGAGGCAACAACCTGACAGTGGTGCTAGAGGACGTGGATAAGCATCCCAAGCCGGTTCATCAACATCCAACAATCGAGCACAGGGTCAATAGTAAGCGACAACTAGGTTTTATGCAATGAACTAGCCTGAAGCAGTAATCAACCCTCGGGTTGTGACAGGTCAGATGGAACTACTTTATTCTGATATGTCTTTATCCTTCTTCGTATCTGTGTTAATTGATCTGGGTGCTATGCACTCTTTTATCACTCAAGAAGTGATTGATGACTGCAATATGATTGTCAGTCATAGAGCAGATAGCTTGTTGTTAGAAACACCTTTGATGGAATCTGCAGTATTGCGGGAAGTGTGTTCTCCCTGCAATCTTTTCTTTTCTGATCATCATATTCAAGTGGATCTTATACCACTTGAAATGCATGGGTTTGATGTAATCCTTGGGATGGACACCTTAGAGAAGTATAAGGTTGTCTTGGATTGTAGTTCCAAGCAAACTGTGTTCACAGATGATGGTGACACATGGATCTTTCAGGGAGATAGAAAGATTCTTCCAACATGTCTTGTGTCAGCTATGGTAGCTGAGAGGCTGATGAGGCAGGGATGCTTTGCATTCTTAGCCCATGTGGTTGATAACACAATGGAGAGTCCTCATCCTTCTGAAGTTCCGGTAGTCAGGGAATTTGAAGATGTATTTCCTGAAGAACTTCCAGGTGTTCCACCGCCCCGAGAGATTGATTTTGAAATAAATCTAATTCCGGGCACGCAACCAATAGAACAAATGTCGTATAGAATGGCACCTGCTGAAATGGCAGAGCTCAAGAAACAACTGTAAGAGTTGCTTGAGAAGGGTTTTATCCGACCGAGTACTTCACCATGGGGTGCTCCGGTCCTTTTTGTTAAGAAAAAGGATGGGTCTATGCGCTTATGCATCGACTATAGGCAGTTAAATAAAGTAACTATAAAGAACATGTATCCTCTACCAAGGATTGATGACTTATTTGACCAGTTGTGTGGTGCAAATGTCTTTTCTAAAATAGATCTGAGGTCGGTATACCATCAGTTGCGTATCAAGGAGGGTGATATACCTAAGTCTGCCTTTAGGACAAGGTATGGTCACTATGAGTTCACAGTTATGTCGTTTGGACTAACTAATGCACCGACTGCATTTATGGAACTCATGAATAAAATCTTTTGACCTTTTCTTGATTAGTGTGTTGTCGTCTTTATAGATGACATCATGATCTATAGAAGAGATGCTCAACAACATGAGCAGCATCTCCGTCAAGCTTTGACCTTGCTAAGAGAGCATAAGTTGTATGCTAAGTTTAGCAAATGTGAGTTCTGGTTATCAGAAGTTTCTTTTCTTGGACACGTAATTTCTGCTTCAGGTATTCATGTTGATCCTAAGAAAGTGGAATCTGTCCTGCAATGGGAACAACCGAAGACACCGACAGAGATAAGAAGTTTCCTAGGACGGGCAGGCTATTACAGGAGGTTCATTAAGAACTTCAGTTCTATAGCCTTACCCCTGACCAAGTTGACCAGGAAGGAGATTCCTTTTGTTTGGAATGACAAGTGTCAACAATCTTTCCAGTTGCTGAAGGAAAGGTTAACCAGTGCACCTGTGTTAGTGCTACCTGAGCAAGGAAAGGGGTACATAGTCTTCTGTGACACATCTAAGAATGGTCTAGGATGTGTGTTGATGCAGGATAAGCAAGTGATTTCTTTTTCTTCTCGACAGCTTAAGAAACACGAGGAGAATTATCCTACACACGATCTAGAGTTAGTTGTTGTGGTCCATGCCCTAAAGATCAGGAGACATTATCTCTATGGAGAAACATTTCAACTTTTCACAGACCATAAGAATCTAAAGTATATCTTTTCTCAGCATGAGCTAAACATGAGGCAACGCCGCTGGATGGAGTTAATCAAGGACTACGACTGTACAATTGATTATCATCCAGGGAAAGCCAATGTAGTTGCTGATGCACTAAGTAGAAAATCAGCAACACCAGCTTTAGATAAAGCACAGCTAAACTCCTTAGTGTGCCCTAAGAGAGATATGTTTATCTCCTTGAGGCAAGACAATGTACAGCTTAAAGTGTCATTATTAGCCGGGTTGCTAGCTGAGATGCACATAAAACCTACTTTGAGACAACAGATTAAAGAAGCACAACAGACTTACTCTATGATTCAACATATCAGGTCAGAGTATGGTAGTGAGAAGCGGTATGGCTTCCATGATTCTGATGATCAGGTAGTCTGTTACCATGGTAGGATGGTAGTACCTGATGTTGATAACTTAAGAAAGTTAGTCCTGGAAGAGGCTCATTCTTCGATGTATGCTATGCATCCAGGAAGCACCAAGATGTATCATAACTTAAAGGATATGTATTGGTGGCCTGGTTTGAAGAAGGATGTTGCTGAGTTTGTTATATGGTGTCTGGTGTGTCAGCAAATTAAAACTGAACATCAGAAGCCCGCAGGAACAATGCAACCTCTACCTATACCGCAGTGGAAATGGGATCATGTAACTATGGACTTTGTGGTTGGTTTGCCTAGAATAGCCAAAAGTCATGATTCCATTTGGGTGATAGTTGATAGGTTGACAAAGACAGCACATTTCTTACCTGTCAAAACAACCTATACAGCTGAGAAGCTTGCACAGATCTACATAGATGAGATAGTGTGGCTGCATGGGGTGCCAATTACAATAGTTTCTGACAGAGGTCCTCAGTTTACGAGTCATTTTTGGGAATGACTTCATAAAGCTTTAGGAACATAGTTGAGGTTTAGTACAACCTTTCATCCCCAAACTGATGGACAGTCTGAGAGGACGATACAAACTTTAGAGGACTTGCTTAGAGCATGTGTCCTTCAGTTTGTGGGGAGTTGGGATATACATCTGAGCTTGATAGAGTTTGCTTATAATAACATTTATCAGCACAATATTGAGATGGCACCATATGAGGCTTTTTATGGTAGACGTTGTAGATCTCCCCTATGTTGGTATGAAACTGGTGAATATCAATTTTTGGGTCCTGAGCTGGTTCAACAAACCATTGAGAAGATTAAAGTCATACAACAACAGTTGAAAGCTGCCCAGGATAGACAGAAATCCTATGCTGATAAGCATCGTAGACCCTTAGAATTCCAAGTTGGAGACAAGGTATACCTCAAGGTTTCACCTTGGAAAGGTATCCTGAGATTTGGAAAGAAAGGGAAGTTAGCTCCTAGGTTTATGGGGCCTTATCCGATCATTGAAAGGATGGGAAAGGTAGCCTATAAGCTGGAGTTACCACCTGAGTTGCATAGATTGCACCCAGTGTTTCATATATCTATGTTGAGGAAGTGTCATCCTGACACAGAGTTAGTTCTACAACATGTGGAAGTAGAACTTAATGATGACATATCTTATGTGGAAGGACCTGTGTTGATTCTTGACAGAAGAATCAAGAAGTTGAAAAAGAAAGACATTAGTCTTGTGAAAGTCCTCTGGAATCACCGTGGCGTTGAAGAATCTACGTGGGAACTAGAGGATGAGATGAGGAGGAAATATACTACTCTTTTCTCTTAATGTTTTGTTGATGATTTCGGGGACGAAATCATTGTAAGGGGTGGATAAACTTGTAACATCCCTAACCTGGGTTATGTACTAACCCTAGGTATTTTTCCTAATAAAGTTGATTAGATGCTTGCTCTTATCTTTTGAAAGGTAATTAAGGGTCAAGAGGAACTTATATTTCAATTTTAGTCCTTTTTGAATAATGTTGAAACATTGTTTTGTTAATTTTGGACTAAAGTGCAAATTACCCAAGTTGAGGGGTTAACTTGAAATTGTACATGATAAAATGTTCCTCATGTGTTGAAGCATCATGAGAGTGAAGATGATGCAGAGGTATGGCTTGTGATAGCCTGAATACCAAGAAAGAGTTGATAAAGCAATGTTTGTGCATGAAAACCTAGTTTTGGTGTAATGTGCAATTTACCCAAATCCTAGGGTGCAACATGCAAATTAACACTTAAAAATGGTCCCTAATCTTTCTTGGCATCTTTTAGAGGCAAGAAAATGAGAGGGGCGTCTCTTTTGAGCTACTTTGGAGGAGAGAGAATCTTGATATTAAAATAATCAAGATTTAAGCATAAATGGAATTTTATCTCAAATTAATGCAAAAATAAATAAAATAATTGAAGGGCCTTCAATCAAAATTAAAATGGTTGGATTCAGATGTGTGTGGACGTCCTTGAGCTTTTCAAGGACCACAAAATATCTTAAGGAGGTGAAAATTCCACTCACCTTATTATAAGGAAAAGAAATTCCACTCAAATATGGATATTACTTTTATAAGGGATTAAGGTGCTTAATTTATTTTCCCTAAATTCATGGATAATGGAAGGGAGCTCAGTGGGGATAGAGTTCCCTTTGCATGTAAGAAACCAAGGAGGAATAGGTGGCAAAAATTTTGGAATTAAATGATTTTTATAAAACATTTTCTCTTTCATTGATTTTCTTATAAAAGAGCCCTTTATCACCCAAACCAAGGACTTTTTCGGATCCACTTCTTTCCTTTGCTTTCAAAATCGACCAAGGGAGATAGGAACAGCATGAAGGACGCCCCCAACCTGTTGGTAAGCTCTTGACCTTCGTTCTTCTTGATTTCATGGTGGAAATCATAAAACAATGCATAATTCCTTCATTTCTTCACTCTATCTTCAACCCTAGCCGATTCTTTCACTCCAAAAGCTTGAGAAATGACCTTGGTAGGTTTCTAGAGCTTCATCCACCATTGGAGCCGTGGAGATTGAAGCTTTGAAGCTCAATTGAAGGCGGGTTATATAACTTGAACCCTTAACCTTTGTCATTGAATTCAATTTCTCAATCCAATTGATTTAATTGTTATTCTTGCAATAACTTTGTTTGATTGATGGAGTTGCCATGGAAATGGAAGTATTTTTCATGAGTCTAAAGGTTGAAGATGATAACCTGATCATAAGCAAACACCTCAACCAAGAACAATGGCAAACAGTCTTGGACCTTTGGTCCAAACAGTTTCACCAAACCGTTTGAGACCAAACAGTTTGTAAAAATTCACTATTCATGGGTATCACCACTATTCCCTTACTAGGGTTAGGGTTTCCCATTTGCATGTCATATGAGGATAATCATCTCATTACCACATCATAGTTATGGTTTATCACCATTTTTCCCAATATTAGGGTTCATTAAGCATTACATAGTATTACCTTGGATTTGAGCTTCATATCACATCAAACATCAGGGTTTCTCATGAAACCATTCTTAGTTAGGGTTTCACATAAATTTCACCCCATAAAAGGATTTACATTCAATGATCCACAATTAGGGTTTACTATTCATCCCAATTAGGGTTTCATGTTCCATTACCCATTATCAGGGTTTACTATTCATCCCATTTAGGATTTTGCATCATATTACCCTAAATTAGGTTACACATATCAACACCTTGGATTAGGGTTACATCCTTACCCTGGATTAGGGTTTCACATAGAATTTCCCTAAATTAGGGTTAGGGTTCAATAACCTTGTCAATTAGGGTTTATGCTCATGATTAGGGTTTCATGATCTCTTTACTTAAGGATCATACCCTTAATCACCACATGAATCATACTCATGTATGAATTCTATTCTTTCATCATCTCAACTTGATTAGGTCATATCAACCCTTCAATCAAGTACATACAACTATGACTGACATAGTGTACCTAGTCATTGTTCTTATAAGCAATTAGGGTTCATCCCTTAATTGGCACTAATCACTTAGGTACTATTAGGGTTTCAACCTTTGTACCTTTATTGAATCATATCTAAACAACTCCAAAATATCTTGTATAAATACTTTGCTTTTGTATGATTGACCTGCAGCATCCACATCTATAGAAATAGTTATAGGGCAATTTATATCATGTTCGCCTAACCATATTGCCATATCCCTACAATTAGGACCTAACGGGACAGGTAGGTCCTATGGAACCCAACTTGGTAATGTAGGAGGTGGAGGTGGAGGCCTAGATGCTCTGGGTGTCTTCTTTTTAACCTGTATATATATATATAATTTCAGATCAATTGACATCATATACACACACTAACAATTTAACGTAATGTAAATTTACCATACAATTTTAGTATAGAGGACATCCGCTTTTGGCCACAATATCACTCTGCCTTCTGCCTCACCAAGCGTTTCACAATCTGGGTGGGCATATGGCAATGGAAGATCCATCCAACTGGGGAATATACGTAGCGGGCTCACACGAACCCAACTAGTTGGTAATGGAGACCCATGAAACATTTCCCCTGGTAGGGATGGGTAAGTCGACGCCTCTGCAACGACAAATTCTTTAATTTTTAGATGACATGGCTTCAACCCCTACAAATATTTGTGTAAAGAATGTTATATACATATATCCATATCATCTTGAAAAGACTAGTTACTATGTCATAAATATACTTACAGCGGATGTGCTAGGTGGTGGGTCTACAAGATTACTCCCAACCTCTATAGTAGGAGTAGAGAGGGACGCCATAGGTACTGTCTGCTGAGTGACAGTCAGAGATGCATGTCACTTGCTCATTGCTTCATGGAGTGTCTTATCAACTGCATCCTTGATTCTCTTATCAACTACTTCATCGACTTTCCTATCAACTATCTTATCTACCTATACATGGATAAAAGAAACGTTAGCTTCTGATTATTTAATTCTCTTTTATAGTAACATTATAAAGAAAGAATAGGTTACCTCTTCTTGTGAAATTCCCACTTTTGGGACATGTTTGCGCTGGGATGGCCCAAAGAACGCTTTGATGCCCACACCAGCGCCTGCAGCCCTAACACGTCTAGGATGCTCTGGGTTAACCAGAGCAACTGTCAATTCATCCCTTGTGCCCTCAGGGATGAACTTGCCTTGTTTCCTTAGCTCGTGCAGCTCCCGCTAATCGCCAAAAAAAAATTTAATTAAGTAAACACCACAAATAATCAATATTCGAACGATTTCTCTAAGAGTTGTATTTTACCATTTTTGCAGCCGCCTTAGCAGTTGCGGGCTTCCTTATTTCTCCCTTCTTATTTTGCCTCCCAGCTATCCAGACATCATGGCGAGGCAGAGGTGTGGTACCTATAGTAGAGGACTCCTGAGTAGCAACAGACTGAGTAGTAGACTCAGCCTGTAGTCTTTGGCGAATCCCTGCATACCCCTTTGGACCCATTGTGTGGTCATGCACATTCACTGCACGCCTTGCTTTTTGCGCCTCACTGAGGGCCTAGTTAGTATGCACATTAATGATTTGGTTAGTAACACTAAATGTTAATCTTGAATAGGTGAATACAACGTATATTAATTAAATTAGGAGTGACGCCTAATACCTTGAATTCATCAGTTTTTCTTGAAGCAACAAACGCGTCCCATTCTTCTTGGTCCAGGAAGTTCCACTGTTCAGTAGATGTCTTCTTCCTCTTGTCACCTTCTTTTATGTATTCTCAGGTGAGATTTGTCCTATAGTTCCTTAGGACTCTCCCACAGCGTTGCATCACGCATTTATGATGCAACTTTTCATCCAATTCAAATATACTCTGCAAAATAGAATTTCTATTAACTAGTATCCAAAAAATTAGTAATCTACAAAATAGAATTGCAAATTAATAATAACTCACAAATAAATCCTTCCATATTACATCTTTCTTCCCCTTAGGAACTTTATGCCGAGAATCTATCTTACAACCGCAATGTCTACGAGTAACATACCCAAGATATGAAACAAACAAATTGCGATTCACTCCAATTACATTTCCTGCATTATCAAAATCCACAACAAGTTTGGGTCCATTTCCCCTTTGCGCTATTAACTTCTTCATCAAAGTGATGCCCCTTCTCTTGTCAACTAGTTGGTGCTGATCATCAAGTGCCTCAAGTGCTTCAGAGGGTACATGTGCATCATCAACCTAAAATTTGACAAAATAAACACACTTAAATGATATAACTATAAATGGACATATATATAAATATATGATATATTTTTAAAACTTACATTGTGAGGCGGCGCATTGATGTCCTCACCCTCACAGTAATCATCAGCACGGTCATCAGGAGAATGCTCAGCCATCTGAAAGTTCACATTCACATTATAAAGTTCACATTGTAAAGTAATTCACATTGTAAAGCTCACATTGTAAAGTTCACATTCACATTGTAAAGTAATTCACATTGTAAAGTTCACATTGTAAAGTAATTCACATTGTAAAATTCACATTGTAAAGTTCACATTCACATTGTAAAGTAATTCACATTATAAAGTTCACATTCAGAAAAATAAAACATATAAAAAATATAAACATGCCTCTAATATTGTGATTTTTTATAAATTAACAATCCTTCATTGTGATCTTCGCACACATACAAGTCATCATTAGCTTCAATATTTGCTGGTGTTGACAACCCAACTGAGAATGGACTGGAGTCATCATACTTATCATAGTACTCTTCTTCATCCATAGGATCTTCAATGAACTATCTTTTACCATGAAGAACAACCGACCATTTATCATTTGCAGGATCATCGATATAAAATACTTGTTTCGCCTGTGATGCCAATATGAATGGTTCACCCTTCTCGCCAATCTTTTCAAAGTTCACTAAAGTGAAACCCAATTCATCCACTATAACTCCTTTGGTGTTATCAACCCAATTACATTTGAAGAGCAGAATTCTGAAATCTATGTAGTCAAATTCCCATGTCTTCAATGACACCGTAATATGACATTTTAGCTTCATGTGGACTCTTATCCTTTGCACTTGCAAAAAACATAGTCGACGCTTGAAGGGTGACCCCACTATTTTGGACGACACTCTTATCATCTTGGCACTTTGTGTAATATGTGAATCCATTAATGACGTACCCTTCATAAGACATAACATTCAATTTTGGTTTAAAGGCTAGGCATTTGATAGTTTCAGTAATATCATCTGGTGTTTGAGATAGTTGATGTAAGACTTTATCTTCAAACCACTTAATAAATTTCTTGTTATGTTCTCTAGCAAGCCACATTGTATTGGCTCGAGGATATTGTCTCTTGATGAAATTGGTATGTTCCTCGATATAAACACTCACTTCGTCCATGTTGTGTAAAATATACAAGTGACCTTGTTCCAACTGCTCACGGCTGATTACTTTCACCCATGATCCCAAAATTCCTTTGCTAAATTGCTCCTCAATATTCTTGTCATTACCAGGAGTGTCATTACCACTGAGAAAGTCATTGCAAAAATCCATAACCTCTCTCGCCACATAATCCTCAATAATACTCCCTTCAGGCCGATAACGGTTTTGAACATCACTTTTAAAAATGCTCATGTATCGTTCAAAGGGATACATCCAATGCAAGAAAACTGGTCCCAACATTTTCACTTCCCTAGTCAAGTGGACAACAAGATGTACCATGATATCAAAGAATGAAGGAGGAAAATATATCTCAAGCTGACATAGGGTAACAACCACTTCTCTTTGCAAATTATCGAGAGTATCAGGGTCAATAACTTTGCTGCACAGACTGTTGAAAAAGAAACAAAGTCTGGTGATTGCAAACCTTACATGCTTCGGCAATATAGATTGAATTGCCACAGGCAATATTTGTTGCATTAGAGTGTGACAATCATGAGATTTAAGACCTATCAACTTTAGATCTTTTATTGATACCAATATACAGATGTTGGATGAGTAACCCTGTGGCACCTTAACATTTACCAAACATTCACAAAAAGCTTTCTTCTCCTTTCTAGACAATGTGTAACAAGCGGGAGGTAAGTATGTTCTCCGATTTCCCATTTCACGTAATTCTGTTAATTCTGACCTTATTCCCATTTCACGTAGGTCCAGTCTGGATTTTATCCCATCTTTAGTCTTACCTGGTATATTCAACAAAGTACCAATGACACTATCACAAACATTTTTCTCAACGTGCATGACATCGATACAATGACTGACTATCAAAGAACTCTAATAAGGAAGATCCCAAAATATTGACTTCTTCTTGAATAAAGATTTGTCACTCCGTGTGGCCATAGTACATTGTGATCTCTTACCAAATTCATTGACAAAGTCTTTTACTCTTTCATAAACAACCTCCCATGGTATAGGTTTAGGTGCACTCCGTTCCTCATTCAATCCATTTAATGCTTTGCGCTTCCTACGATATGGATGGAATTTTGTAAGAAACCTTCGATGACCGAAATATATAGTCTTACCGCCATGTTTTAGTCTTGTTGAATCAGTGTTCTCTTCACATATAGGACACACTTTAGCTCCTTTGACACTATATCCAGACAAATTCCCATATGCTGGAAAGTCATTAATAGTGCAAAATAACATAGCATGCAAACGAAATGTCTCTCTTCATGAAGCATCATAGTTCATCACACCTTCACCCCAGAGTTTCTTTAAGTCATCAAGGTTCAAGATAAACATCGATATCATTTCCAGGTTGTTTAGGGCCCGATATCAACAACGATAGCATTACGTACTTATTTTTCATACACAGCCAGGGAGGAAGATTGTATATAACAAGCATGACTGGACAAGTGCTATGTTGGTTGCTTAATGTCCCGTACGGATTCATCCCATCTGTACAAAGCCCAAGTCTTAGATTCCTGACTTCTTCACCTAATTCAGGGTACAATAGATCAATCTTCTTCCACTGTGGGGAATCAGACGCATGTCGTAGGATCCCATCATTATTTTTCTTAACATCTGCATGCCACCTCAAATTCTTTGCATCTATCGGATTGGAAAACAAGCGTTGAAACCGTGATATTATAGGTAGATACCACATCACCTTGGCAGGAGAACCAGTTTTGGACTCCCCCGAAGACGTCAATTTATACCGTGACGCACCACATTTTGGACAATCTATCAAATCCACATAGTCCTTTTGAAATAATACACAATCATTCGGGCATGCGTGTATCTTCTTGGCATCCATTCCCATTGGGCACACCAATTTCTTTACCTGGTATGAAGAAACTAAAACTAGTCTTTCCCCTTTTGCTCTCAAAACCAAAGGAGGAAACAGAATCACAGACTGGGTCCAAATACCCCCACTGGCTTTAAAGGAGGTCTCTTAGTTGGATACAACAATCTTACCTTCTCTGCCCTAAACACCACCACTCTGAGATTGGCAGCTCATTTCCTTCAGGAAGCGTTTCTTTTAACAAAGACAACAATGACGTGAAGCTTTTGTCGCTCCATCTATTGTTAGCTTTCAGCTTATACAATCTCAACACAACGCTAAGCTTCGTAAACATAGTACAACCTGTGTATAATGATATCTCATCATCATGCACAATGTTTCTAAAAATGGGAGGTGGATTGGTGTGCTCTACCCCACAACTATCTAGCATCGCATCAATGATGTCTATTGGAACTGGTTCATTCACATCTACATCATCGAAGGAAATTTCTTCTTCCACACAAGCACTACTATCGACATCCACTGGCTTCGGGTTTGAAATCTCTCCATGCCAGTGTCATTCTGTATAGCCTTGTATAATCTTGTTGCACATGACATGACTTTTGATTTCGTCACCAGTGCTGACTTTCAAGTTGTTACCGCAATGCCTACATGGACAGTAGAACCTATCTCCAGGTTGTTTCCTTTGTTCCTCGGCAAATCTAATAAACTGGTCAAGACCAGAAATAAACTCTGGGGTGCAGCGATTGCGAATAGACATCCATGATCTATCCATTCTATGATCAAAGAGAAAACAAGTATATATTACAACAAGATTAGGGTTAACAGATTAGAGTTTTTGCATGGTTAAAACTTTAAGCCAACAAATACATGTGTTGTCATTCTTATATATAATAAATGTGTACCACCTATCCTATTCTTGAACACCTAATCTCACTAGTAAGTGTATAATGTGTATTGGGTTTTTAAGAAAATTTCGGCAGCATTTCCCCCGTTGTTCTCTCAGTACATATGTACTTAGAGAACAAACGGGGAAATGCTACCGAAATTTTCTTAAAAACTCAATACACATTATACTCTTACATCCTAAGTGAGATTAGGTGTTCAAGAACAGTCCCAAACCGGGGACTATCCAAGATTTACTCCTAATGAGTAAATCTTAGACGGATTTCTAGGCCAAAAAATACATGTGCTGTCATTCTTATACCTACAATCCTAGTTTCATCATTCATATCCTATGTTTTGTGTAACATCATTTAGTCATGCTTGTCAGTAAATAATAAATGTTAAATAAACCATGATTCCATATATCAAAGATTTGAATCAAAATAGAGCCTAATGGAACATTGGGAGAGTGAGAATATTATACCTCACTTGAAGGCTGAAGAAGAAATATATGCAAATCAACAGCAAGTCAACAACACCTGCAACAACACAAATGCACACAAATGTAGAGGCATGTTCATCATCAAGATAATCATTACACACAAATATAGGTATTCGATCATAATTGAGCAATATAACACAAAATCAGCAACCACGGCCGTGCTGCCCAACACGGTCGTGCCAACCTGTGATTTCACAACATGCACCAGCGCTAGCTATGGTCGCGGAGCAGGGTACCTGCTTGAGGGCGGAGGAAGAAGAGCAGGAGCAGGTACCTTCGGGCAACCGACAAGGAAAGTTGGGCAACCGGCGGTGATGCGGGGGAGTAGAGACCGGCAAAGAGATCAGGAGCAGAGTCGGAGACCGGCAAAGAGACCAGGAGGAGCAGGAGACCGCCGGCGAGGAGAGTAGTAGCAGCAGAAGCGTCAGCGAGGAGAGCAACAGTAGCGAGCGGCGGCGGTGCGGGGGAACAACGGCGGCAGGATCGCCAAACCTAACTGATCAACCAATGAAACAGAGAGAGTGGGGAAGAGTCTTTCGCGGGTGCTATTAACCGCACCATCGGCGTCGGTTGTTTAAAATACCGACACCTAAGAATGAATGACGTCGGTTACCTAAAAACACCGACACCTATGCTCAATGATAGTCGTCGGTTTTTACTAGAAAAAACCGACGTCTATCTACATATGCCGATTTAAAAAATTGTTCTCGATTAATTACCATAGTTGTCGGTTTCTTTAGAAAACTGACGCCCAAGGGGTGTGAAAATTCTCCCGAGAACAGCGCGGGAAAACCCATAGACGTCGGTTATTGTAGTAAAACCGACGATCAACATGTGCCCAATTTCTGTCTCGCGAAAAACCTTTCGTCGTCGGTTTAAGAGTTAATAACCGACGTCATATGTTAAATTTTGGAGGAATTTTTTCACTGGAAATTTTGGATTTGGCGATTAATTTTAGGCGTCGGTTTCTTAATAAGGAACCGATACTGAATAAAAGCGATACCCGTGTCTAGTCGCCCTTCACAGATATATGTCGGTTTTTTTTTAATCGACGCTTTATGTTTTAGGTGTCGGTGTATTTATACAACCGAAACCTTTAAAAGTGACGTTATAAGTCATTTATGTAGTAGTGATATCAAAGAACCATGTTACCCAAATTGTTTTACACCGGTCCTTATATTGGACATATTTAAAATCAGTAGTCTTCTAACCCATGTTATTAAGCGCACAAGTAGTTGAAATACCTTTTTGCTCGCACACCTTGTACGTGGTCGACTACCACCAACTTTAACCACATTACCACCAGTAAAATTTTCAGTTGTATTTGTGCCCGATAGAACAGGCTTACTAGATGGAGGTGTGTCATAACATATCTTGCATCCATACAAATCAGAAACGCATAACATTATTGCAATCAAAAATAAATTGTAGACATTATGGCTACTATTTTATATGAGTACCGTCGTTGCAACCATCCATTTCCTCTTACTTTTGACGACGTGATTTCACCTTCTTTGAAAGAGTAGGTCACCAATGGTGTTTCGATCCATCATGTTAAGATTTACTTCTTGACATGTGGTAACATATCATACAAATAACACAAACGTCAACGTCCAAGCAATCAAATCCATGGATGTATAATTGTTTGATGTACCTTCTTAGAAACAGATCTTATGAGAATATGATCCCTTGCAACTTCACTAGCAACACATCCAGTGACTCGCCCCTGTGATTACATACAAATTCCAGATTTAGCACATCATGGGAAATACAAAATATCTTTATCCAACAGAGTTCTTTTGTTTCAGAAATCTGACAACAACACACATTTATCTACAGTTTGTATGCTATGCATTTATCATTAAACAGGGTCAACAATTTAATTTATTAAAATATCCACATCTCATATGAAATTTCACAAAAAAAATACTTTATTAGTATCAGTAGTAGTGGTTATGGGCATTGACAATGACAATAACACTAAACTATCATTTACATTGCACCATGTGCCACATTTTAAATCTTTATAAAAAAACACAGTCCCACCATTACTAAGACACATTCATGACAGTATACCAACATGCTTAACCGACAAACAAAATGACATTATGTAGTGCGCTATGTTTTACATTGTTATCGACATAACACATATTGTCTATCTGAAACAAATTTATGGAGAAATGCTTCACACACAAATCACTAATCAAAATACAACTACCTAAAAAAGATGTACTGAATGAGTCATTTTGGGTTTATCATTTTATCGTCCTTTTTTTGTCAAGCATAGTGGAAGTTGATTTCGACATTGGTGTTTCGAACAGTGATTGCAAGCAAACAAAGTAATATTCAAACTCTTATTCAGTATAATAGAAAAACAAATCATGTGTGTAGTAAGATCACAAACCTTTTGTAGTATTGGTGTGCTTGCAGTAAGGGTTGTTTGCACTGCATCAATGTATTATGCAAATTTTTAAAAGTTGTTTTACTATCACTTCCCTTCCCTATTTTAGAGTAGAAAACTTGCATTTGCAACTCATATACAAGGAAATTTAATTAGAAATGCATTACACAATCAAGCAGACCACTTTATTGATAAGAAAAAAATTGTATCTAAATATGAATCGTCTTTTCGTCACAGAAAATATTCTTGTTAGAGGGTGCCACATCCCACACAACAGTAATGTCATGTCTCAACGGGATCTCCATTACAATCTTCTTACATGCACATTTACATTTTGTGATAACACAAACACACATAACACTACTTTCAGATATTTTGGCTTTAACGGAAAAAGTACTCAGTCCACACCTTTTCTTCCAGATGGTGTTTTTAAATACTGGTTGCGTTCGGATGAGTTTACATGAACAAACATAACGTCTACGTCAATACGTGGTTTTCTACATACATTACAACGCTAACTACTTATGCAATGACTACCAAGGGTAGCTAGAGCCAACAAAAATATTTGAGTGAAACATCTAATGCTAATGTACAATATTATTTTATCTGATACATACATTTTCAATGAGTTTAGGCAAGGGATGACTTACCAATTCAGTGCTATCCATTGTCAGTGTGTTGCGTAGGCACAGACATTTTCCCAGTTGGTTGTTCTTCACTCCACTAACTTTATCAATGACATATTTTTGTTCTTGCACAATACATGCCATCCCCTATATGGGTGTATCCGTACAATTAATATTGTCACATAACAGACTTCATAGTTAATAATTCCGTGTTTATAAGTGTTTGAGGGCCCATTTGGTTGTAAGGAAATTCAACCCATCACAAACCAACCACACGATTTTTGAATTCATTTTGTTTGGTTGTGTGCGGCTGTAATGCTTGGATGGAAAATAAAAACCAACTTATTTGCTAACTATATGGAAAAATTGGGAAATGGAACCGCCCAGAAATTGGGCGCAGTTCCTTTTCTCACCAACCTGCTGCCAGTTACTGCCCCATATTATCACCAGCGTGGAGTTACCTACCGAGAAACAACTGTTGTTGTACGTGAGTTCTCTATGAAGATATTTTTGCATGCCATGTTAGAATGGTGGTAACTATTCATACTGTGGTAATTAGATTATTAATCTATACAGTTGTATATGCTTCCACGATGAATCCATACACAAACTGCTCAGTACCAAATGAAAACGTAACAACTGAACGAACTCATTTCACATCCAACCAAATGAGACAGTTGCTATTTCGATTCATAGAGTTACATTTCTTGTTTTTAGATTCATTAAACATGTTGCAACTGCACGTAACCAGACGAGCCCTGAATCAAAACCCAACAAACTTACACTCTTACGCTTAGTGGATTTTCTGGTACCCAACTCATTGGGGACACTCCCATGGCTTTTGTATACATCTGACCCCATGTTCTTGCTCTCTTCTACATCATCTTGTGCAAATAAATTTGGATAAGGAAACAAAATTTACAATCACAATAACCAATTTCTTTATTTTCATATTCAACTTTCTACTGAATTCCATTTCTTCAAAAGTGAAGCCTGGTTCCTTCATCAATTTATGCTTAGATAGTTTGCCCATGTTAGTCCTTCCACTCGACACATATGCAGTGGAACCCAGATCTATTCTCTGCTTCGATGTCTTTGTATGTTCCTAATTAACATAATTGTTACATTTTTGTAATAGACCATCTTTAGTATATTTCTTACAAAATACGTTGGAAACATTGCATTTTATACCATCACATGTGTTGAGAGATCAATTATTGTCACACTATTATGACTCTTCGTATCCTACACAGAGTAAAATCATACCATGTTGATGGGTTATATTACATTGCTACTGTAGGGACATAATTAAACACCAAAGGTACCTTTTTTGGTGTCCGTCCACCTTTGCTGCACTCACAATAGCTTCAAAAGAGCACACTTTTAGTTGAAATATAAACGATGCCAGTCAAATTTCTGTTATATGCATATACTTTGAGCACTGCATTCTCCTTTTATTTGACTTGTGTGGTTTTTAATTTCTTTCCTATCGCCATCAACTAGTTGGCGTTACAAGTCGGAAGAAAAAATCATTTTCAGATCATATTGGTTAAGTATAGACATACCATCAAAGACAAAAAAATGCCTCCATATAATTACCTTCACCATGTTTTCACTCTCCAACATTGGTATATATTTACCCTTATCATGCTTCTGTTGTACACATCGAACACAATAGTGAGAATAAAGTTATAGCATAGTTAAATCATGAGAACGCCCATTCTACCTAAGTTTTCTGTTAAAATTTGAATATACCTTCCCGTCATTCACTACCAAGTAAGTACCAGTTGGCAAACCATCAGAACTGCTTGGGACATCATTAGGATCGGTAAATTTCACATGTTTGTAGCTTCAACCTAAGCACTCAATCTCAAAAATCTTGACATCATATTGTGCCTTCAATGCATCAAGCTCAGTAGTGACCGCCTTCATTTTTTTTCCAGTAAAGTAACCTTTTCATGTACATCCACAAACTCCTCTCTGTGCTCTGCCTTTCTTTCTTCAATTATTTTCTTCAACTTTAGGCCTTTGACCTTTAGTGTTGCCAACTCAAGCTGCTGATAATGTTGCAATCGCAAAATTAACACACCATTACACACGGTAGTAACGACATTAACAACGAACGCAAACTACAAAGCTATGTAAAGTACCTCTCCATTGGGAATAGATGTCCAAACACTCTTCAAAATCTCAACTACATGTTTAACCGAACTTGTGCCATTGTTCAATAACTCCCTGCGAATGCATTTGTTGGAAAGGTTTTAAAACACATATTTTTTCCGGCCAACCACGTTCTCAGTCGGTTGCCATAGTCCCAACAATTCCCAAGAGGTAAATCATCCTCTCTTTCTTTATGACTAGAGAGGGTTACATGCCAGAACCAAACCATAAGAATGAAACAACAACCCTTCAAATTACCCCTATTATTGGTCCCCATCTCAGACATGCCCGCATGCAAGAATGTATATACATAATTAGACCAATTATACTTAGCAAGCTCCAACAAACAATCAAAGTACTTCCATGTACATTTTTTAATTCCAAACCCAGCATTTGGATAAGAAAATGTAGGCATCATTATAGCCAACCAAATCTTTATAAAATCCTCTATAGAATTTTGGTTTGTCCTACTAGATAGTTCTTTTAACACTTCATGTTATATCCTCGGAAGAAAAATCAAAATAGCACAGTTTAATAAAAATATGTACTGAAATAGCACAAACCCCATCTTAATTCCCGAAATAACCCACTTTCATTGGAAAGCGTCAATATCTTGGCGTTTGTGCAGCTGGGGTTGAAAGCGCCAACTTTTAAACGTTTTAGCCCAAAAACGTCATATTTTTGGCGTTTTCAGTTGAAGGCGCCAACTTTTAGGCGTTTTAGCCCAAAAGCGCCATATTTTTGGCGTTTTCACTTGAAGGCGCCATCTTTTTGGCGTTTTTAGTCCAAAAGCGCCATATTTTTGGCGTTTTTAGTTGAAGGTCGAAGGCGCCATCTTTCCGGCTCTGAAATATCATGGATATATTTGAGATAGGCGGTTGCTACCTAAATTCTTCACTTCGAGGTGCTAAACAAAGCCGCCCCAGTTCATGTTGATCAAACCGAAACGTTGAATCGCCTGTTGGTCCTCGTGAAGCCGAAAAAAAAAATCCTTGGACGCTGGCCATGAACGTCTGGGACAAGATCGACTTTTAGTTGGGGTACCGGAACCGCAGTGGAATATGGTTAATCAATTACGTACTGAAATTCCTATTGAACAGAGCTAAACATAGCACGCTTAAAGGTTTTCCACTTTTAGTATTGCTAGCAAGTAAAACATAGGTTCATTTAGTGTTTGATGGGGTTTGAGGAATTACATGTCTATTTTGTTATTCGATTCAATTGCTCCTAGAATTAGAAAAAGCCGCTTCGAGGTACCATCAGCGGCGGCAGCTCCGCGAGCAGCATCAACAGCGAGAGCAGTCGGAGCATGATGTATGGAGCTGCAATAAGACCGGCGCCGCTGTCTTACTGGTCGGGATATGACGGCCAGATGCTGGTCGGGTTCTCGTGGCCGCCTCTGTCCTACACTTGCAACTTCTGCAGGAGGGAGTTCCGATCGGCGCAGGCCCTTGGTGGTCACATGAACGTCCACAGGAGGGATAGGGCCAGGCTCTCAGGGACAGCTCGCCTCCTCTATCCAGCCACAGGGGGGAGGCGTTAGCGCACAAGATCAACTAAAAATGCCAAAAATATGGCCTTTTTGGACTAAAAATGCCAAAAATATGGCGCCTTCAAGTGAAAATGCCAAAAATATGGCGCTTTTGGGCTAGAACGCCTAAAAGTTGGCGCCTTCAACTGAAAACGCCAAAAATATGACTTTTTGGGCTAAAACGTTCAAAAGTTGGCGCTTTCAGCCCAGATGCACTAAAAACGCCAAGATATTGGCGCTTTCAGCCCAGATGCACTAAAAACGCCAAGATATTGGCGCTTTCCAATGAAAGTGGGCTATTTCGGGAATTAAAATGGGGTTTGTGCTATTTCAGTACATATTTTTATTAAACTGTGTTATTTTGGTTTTTCTTCCTATATCCTCAGTTTTGATAAATAAAATTGAACGGTGTAAATAGAAAACATGTTTTTGATAGATGGGTTTCCCCAATGTTTTATTGAAGGAATAATAATAACTTTGATCACATTTGTGGCATTTGAGCTTGTGGCACAAGTTAATATATAGAAGGAACTCATAATAATGGTTTTTGTTTTGCCAATAAAGTGTCATGCTTTCCTTGATGGATTATTGTTGCCAAATCCAAAGTCTTAATAAGAATATGATAATGCTTTTTCATGACCTTTGGATTAATAAGAATAAAAGGCAATAGTTTTGTAGAAAGGATTACGGAGAAATGTATTCTCTTCTAGGATTATTCCTTGATTTTCCATAATATTAGTTATCGGATATAAGGGTATCTTTAATGCATATGGAAAGAGAGTTATGTATGCCTTGCCCTTTTGGCATATTGCTTACATGCAATGTAAAGGATGAGAAAAGAAAGGAGAGAGAGAAAGATAGATGCCTCATGATGTCTCTCTCTTTACTAGATCAACAAATTAACAATGTTAATATGGCAAAGGGAAAAATAAAAGAATAAGGAAAATATTAAGCACTTTCTAGAGATCTTGTACAACTTGGTAACCAACCCACAGACCCATACACCTAGTGATGTATAAATACAGATCGGTGAGTTGGAATACCACGGCCCTCAACCCCAGACGTGCCACCATACACAATACAATTGCGTTCTTCCTTGATAAACTAGGATTCCTTCACGTGGCATGGTGCCATGACAACGGTGCCTTGTTCTCTCCTTTGTCCTCCTCCTCCTATGTTGTTACAGTTGTGTAGTTGTACCAAGAGCTGCCGTTTTTCCCATGGTTGGTAGGGTTTCTAGTCTTCCCACCATGGAAAGATTAAAAAGGGTCGATGCACTGGATAATGAACACAGCCCAATGGGTGAAGAAGATCACTGCATGAAGCTGGCCTTCATGGTTGGACCAAGATCGGGGTAGGTCCAACCTCCCCTCCATCACAGTGAAGCCGGTAGGTATGAGGAAGGGCCTAACGCTTTGCAATAGCCTCGAAGGAACGATGTCCTGTGGACCCAGGGTGGACGGAAGAGGCAAGGGAGGAAGGAGGATCCGGAAGGGAACCAGGGGCAGCGCCTACCTACTATGGCCCGGGCTATGATGCATTGCAGCTGAGGTAGCCAGCACCGTCAAGGGTTGCATGGTCGTGCATCGGGAGCTAACCGTCGGGCTTGTAGACGCCCTAGTTTTCCCAAGTGGCGTCGCAAGTGACGCCTTACGTTCCGAGGGCGGTGGCGACACGCTGTCAGTGAGTTGAAAGAAGAGTCACAATTCGTGGTAGTCTGTAGGAGGAGGAGCTAACTTTCTCATAGACCAGGGATCTTGGCTGCATACATTTTGGGAAGGAGACCAAGTGCAGCCAAGGTCAGCAGAGCTGAGCCGCTTGTGGCGCAGGTCCTGGCTCAGCGGTTGCAGCTACGATGTATGAGCCAGAAGTTCGATGCATGGCGCAGCTTTGGCACCAGTAAGAACGTAGAGAATGGCAGCAACCACACACCCACAGAATCGGAGATGCGCTTGCGTGAGAAAGGAGAAAGTCATAAGTCAAAAGACTCAAACAACCCTGGAGTACAAGTGATAAGGAAAGGGCAGAGACATCTTTTCCTGGATCCAGCCGGCCGCCAGTGTGGGTAGGAGTCAAGATAAGATTGATGATGTGTCAATTCCCTATTGTCCAGTTAAAGATTATCTTGCAAAAAGTGTACTTAATTAATGGTAACTTAGAATATAGAGAAACTATATATAAAATTGATTTGGAAAATGAGTAGAATAAAAAAAAAATATAATCAGAATCTAAATATGCTTCCTATTTTGAAAGTATATGCAATACTTGTTTGATGTGTCTAATATAGAGGAACCTATATTCCAGTAAACTGATCCTTAATTAAGTATATTAGGTTATGTATATTTGATACCTAATCTAGACATGTATAATGAGAAAATCCTTGATAATGATAAATAAATGATGATTCTAGATTAATGTTCTTATTCATGCTGATTTAGGGTTTTAAAACCAATGTCAACATCTTGATATGATCTAATGTTAATAATGTGATCTAGATATCATGAATAGTTTAATATGCTTAAGATGATAATTAGGGTTTAACCTAATATGCATAAATGGGTTTGTAACCTTAGAAACCATGATATGGTGGAATTAGGGTTTATAACCCTAGTCCCTAGTCCAAACATGAACTAACCCTAAACCCTAATTTAGTAGCGCATCTAGATCTGATTAATGTAATGTGAATACATGGTGAAACATATGTAGTATGTATATTTTAGATTGAATGTTTTGTTGCTTGGATGTTTGGATCCACTCTTAATGTACATGTGAGATATTCTACATGGTTTCTGCAATGGCATAAGGTATGTGGTTACACTTATGAATACATATATCGAATTTTGAGTTTGTTTGAATGAATGATAAACTACTTGCTTGTTTATTTACTTCTTGCAAATTTAAAGTTCCTATGAGTATCATGGAAAGTAAATAATAATATTCTGAACCCTGGGTTAGACTGATCTTAAGGGTAATGCACACGATCCCTGGAGGGATAGTGATTACACCTGAGGTAGTAGACTAGATATGGTTTAGAATATGAAAACAAGTTTATATTCTTATACGAAAGTTAAAGATGTTTGCTTATATGTGTGCTTGTGATTATTGTTTGAACCCATGTACCAATATAGAAATATACTGACCGTGTATTTGTTTGTCGGCATTTTAGGTATCAGGTATACTTGATTCATGGACATGAGGGTACATAGAAAGATGTTGAAGACACTAAAGTCATTCTTGAAGGTTTAAATATAATGGCATGTCATCATACATGTACATGTTAACTCTTTCTAAAATTTATGTAACTCCTTAGATAAGCTTTTTATGCAAACATGTAACTATTTGTTCATTAATGGAAATTGTTTACTATTCAGTATTATTTCTTGAACTTGATCCTAGAATTTATGAGTAATGATTTGTGACTTTAAAAGTGTGGGTCGTTACATTTGGTATCAGAGCCCAGATTCATCAACTAATACTTAACAAATTATAATTTCATATCATCCTTAGAAATTGAAGAAAAAAGTTAGTAAAACATAATGTATCTTTTAGGTTTCTCATCTCACATTTTCATCTACTTCTCATCTCTTTCTGTAAAAATCCTTGAAAAGAAATTGTTAATTAGAGAAGTAAAATGTGTAAAGATGTAACCTTTTGTGTAGGTCCCTCTAGAGAGGGTAGACACTAGAAAGATACATGTATGGGTAAGACCTTTCTTAGAGGAAGGACTTGGATTAGGGTCTGAAAACTATGATGACCCGATTACAAATCAAGTCATCACCTGTAAAAACGCGGAATTATCACAAATAACAGGAATTAATAAAAATCACTAACAATTAAAACCATTATGCACATAGATCCTTGTCCAGTAAGCTTTTACACAAAGGACCAAAGCTTTACATACACACAGTTCATGTCATACATTTAGTATGGTGTCTCTTCTCGAGGATAACAAGTATCAGTTGCTTTACTCTGATATATATACAATAGCATTATAAAACCTCAAGATAAGCAAACCAAAATCTCAAGTCGTTCGTGAAAACCACTAAGAACTATCTCCCAAGGACCTGAGAGTACAGAGACGACACATAGACATCTATCTACAAAACCCTGACAGATAGCGTATTTGACCTAAAATACTACTACTATTCTTGCTGACACGATCCTTCTTCTACAGCTCGGTTCCTAGTCCCTCATCCGCGACCACCTAAAAAAATTGGGGATCCCATGGGGTGAGACTATTGTCCCAATGAGAGATATAACTCTCTTCCAGCAACGTTATTATCACATAAAATAATATAAAACTGAACTGCATGTATTCTATTTGTTTAATAGATATATCTTCAAGTACCTAGCAAGGATATTGATAACAGATCTATAAATTATCTTTTTCTTGAAAAAGGATATGAAGAACATATATAACATCTATCTATCAAGATGTATAGAAGTAATAAGGCATCGACCAATGTTTTCATATTTGGTCCTTAAACAAATATACTACTCGGCTGATTACATGTTCACATTCGTACTTATGCCCAGAGGAGATGAGATATACTGATCATACTCCAACTGACCACTAGTAAGTTGAAATCGGTACCATACAAGGTCAATGGCAGAGCCGGCTGTCAGGACCTCACCTTTCTCAGTCAGTACAAGAACACAGGTTTAGCTTGACATCTTGTATATGCTCTGATTAGCTATGTCGTGGTACAGCGGCATCTTCTCTATAGAGTTACTGTCGTAGCATGTACTCTCTTCAGGAGAAGACCACTTCGTTTTCCCAGATTATCAGGATGACCACTGAGCGATCCTATTTTGATTTTTATCAGGAAGTACACTGAGCAACCTGATGTATTTAGGGAGTCCACTGAGCACCCTTATGTTATCGCATATTCAAAAATATGCATTCCGAGTAAAAACTCATTTCACCATTCAGGAAATGCTGATACTGAATGGATCTATGGTTTGGGAAACTACATGATAATATTCATCTTGCTTAATTAAGTGAATTACTATATCTTTTAGCATCAATCAAGTCACAACAAGATTTACATCAAATGCTACAAAGAAAAGCATAATTGCATTTATGAAATACTTTCATATTCCTTGAGTCACATAGTTCTCTTAGAATCTCAATCTCTTGTCATCATCACACTTGGGTATTCAACCATTAATTCATCACTGAGTACTGTCACCACTTAGCAGATGATCATGACCTCTTGGTCATCAAACTCGGGTATTTATTCACATAGTCCACATAGTTCATTGCATTGTTTCACATAACAACATAGTTCTTACTTGGCCATGCTCATAGCCTTAAGATACTTGCATGATTATTATATCATATTATCAACAATTTCAAACACATGTCTATAAGATACTAAGGAACACATCCTCTTTTATGAATTAGGGTTATAGTCAACCAATTAGGGTTTCAAGATCTCATTAGTAAGATTATATCTTAACTCATACTCCACTCTTCTTAGGAGTATTATCGAAGTTTAATCTTATAGTCATATTGCCATTCTTAGTTTCTCTTTCATTCTTACTAAGATGTAGGTTACTTAATTCACATCTTTAAGGTTGACAACTCATCATTATCAAGTTGAGTTAAGCATGTCCATCACTTAGACAAGCTCAATGATTAAGTACATGCCTACCATATCAAGTAACATGATTGATAATGTCATTCTAATGTATTTGGAAATGCATATATTCAATTAATCACATGGTGAAACCACATCCTCATATCGGGTATAGGTCATATCCCTTATCACCATATCATGTAGTCATGTTAGTTAGGTATCATTTTACCTTTCTCATCTTAAGTCCATATCGTGTACTAGGGTACACCATATCGGGCATGTTCATATCTCATGTAAACAATATTATATTGTTTCTACTCCTTAGTTGGTTATGTCAAATCTCAATTTAAACTCCCATATTGGTCTTCCATCATATCGGGTTGTCTCTTGGATTTCCATATCGGGCTCCATCTTGGATTTCTATATCGGGCTCCATCTTGGATTTCTATATCGGGCTCCATCTTGGATTACCATATCGTGCACTCACATTGGACTTGCCATATGTTGGATATCATATCGTGATCTCATGTTGGACATCATATCAGTTTTCATCATATTGGTTTATCTCATAGGTTCACCATATCAGGTAAGTGTATTGGGCACAATATCAGGCATTGGTGTTGGGCACCATATCGAGCATAGGTATTGGGCACCATATCGGGTACCCATGTTAATTGATGCCTCATGACCATATTGTGTGCCCATTTCTAATAAGAACCTTGAACTCAAATCATAACAAGGTGATTACCAAGTTGTTCTTTTAACCCTAACACCAAGTAAAGGGGTATATCAAGTTTCAAAGATCAAAAACATATTGGGTTTCTAGGGTTCTGCTCATATCGGGCAAAGGTATTCCTTTTACCTTGTATCATGTACAAAGTGTAGATAAGAGTCCTCCATATCGTTCATAGAACCTATGATGACCTACCTCCATATCAGGAAAGTCTCCATGTTGGGTCCCATATCAGTTGTCCCAAGTCTTCAACCCATGTCGGATTGCAAGATCTTCAACCCATCTCGAGTTGTTCAAGAGTGATCAACTCATATCGGGTATCCAATGATGATGTCATCATCATCAACCTCAAGGTCATTAATTGGTTCAAAACTATGGATAACATTCCTAATTACATATTGGAACTCATGATTATATCAATTGATCATAGGAAGTCCTAGTTTGCATATATTCAACAAATTGAATAATATTGAAGAAAGGATAATAATATTGAAGGGTTTGAGTTATATAACCTGCCTCTTGAAGAGCTTCCAAGCTTCAAGCTTCACTCCACACATTCCAAGGTTGACGATGAGCTTTCTCCAAGCTCCAAGACTTGAACTCCAAGCTCTTTCATGATATCTCCAATCTCCTTGGGTGATATCACCTCACTTAGTTGCTTCAACCTTCTTTGGTCGATATCTCTTCTCCTTGGCCGATACCACTTAACTCTCTTCACTATGGGTGATACAAGAGAGGGTGTTGCACGATACAAGAGGAAGGGAACTTGCTAGATCTAAAAATCTTGCCAACAAATGAAGGTCAAGGTATTTATACTTGAGGTTTATAGAAAAGAGTGTAATAGGTGTCATTATCCTAAGGTACTTCATGCCACCTAGCCATGCAAGGTCGACACATGCTCTTTCATGCTTTCCACTTATTATCTAGACATGCAAAAATAAAAGTCCAAGGGTAAAATGGAAGACAAGGATCGGCTCTTGAGTTGTCCTCTAGGGAAAGCTTTCTTCCATTATCTTATTATTATATTCAACTCCATCATTTCCAAGGCAAAAGCAAATCGATGCTTCAACATGTCCTTGAAGTGCCTTGCTCGTCATGGGCCAAGACAAAGCTCCACAAACTGATAGGATGCTCTCCTTATGGCTCTATGGCCGATAGGGACTCCTTTCCTAAGTCCACAATCGGTATAGCTCATGTGTATAACTTCAACTTATGTATTTTCTTATTTTCTTCATTATTAAAAGTACTAACACTTCAAGATGCTTCAAACATATTGTCTCCTTATTTCTCTCTCCTCTAGATAACACTAGGTAAGAGTAAAAACAATCTAGAGGTGATAAATTACACATTAACCCTACATTTTGTACATATTACAAATTGTACTACAATCAATGCATCAAGCACTTAGCATTATTCACACAAGTTCTAACTTAGGGTTTAGGCTTTGCACAAGCCACCACTTAGCATCATATTCTCTTTCATGGTATACAAAATGCTTAGAATATATTCAACATGTAACATTTGTAACATAACCCCTCATCTTGGGTAAGTTACATTTCTCACTTAGAGTATCATATAATGCACACATAGCTTTGCATATAAGCTCAAATTTGAAAATAAACTTCACAAGGGCCTTAATTACTTTTCAAAAGATAAGAACAAGTTTGTAAGAAACTTACTTAAGCAAAACATCTAGGGTTAGGTCATAACCAAGGTTAGGGGTGTTACAAAAACTCTAGTGGGTCAAGGGATATGAAACTCTGAGAGGTAGAGTATAGTCCCTAACCCTAACCCTAAAACCTTAATCTTAAATAATGAACATGGTGTGGTGGTATGGGACACCACCCATGTGAAACTTGAAATCAAGAATAAGAAAGATAAAGGGATGGGTTGAGGTAACCCAGTCTCCCATGCATATGTGCACGAGGAGCATAACATGTATCTTAGAGTTCTTAAGATATATTAGAACTCAATAATTATATATGAAATGAAAAGTTTGAACCTAACTTGCTCAAACCAATCATGTTGTCTCTAGAAGTTTGGTGATGGTGGCCAAGCCCCTGGAGGGGAAGGCAAATGTAGCACTAAGCCCCCGGAGGAAAAGGTGGCCAAAGTTCATTGAATGGACAGAACCCATGAGGGGGTAGCCCAGAGATTGAGAAAACATGGGTTGATAAGTTACAATGATAAAAAAATTGTGCATAATGATGAAAAAAAGAGATATATATGAAACATTTAGTGTGCCAACCTGGGGTGGGTCGACCCAAGAGTGGGAAGATGACCTAGGAGGGAGGCAAAACCTTAGACCTTGGGATCAAGTTGTGGCTAGAAAGCCTAACCCCCTCCTATGAGACAAGAAGGCACCCTAGGCTAGGACTTTCCCTTAAAAGGTAAGTGAATAAATGTGTTTAAGTATGGAGATAATCTTGATCCTCACCTAGAGGGGTGAAGAGTTAAAGATATAAAAATGAAAGAACTTACATTATTTGAACCCAAGGATGCCATCTCTATGTAACAACTGGTCAAGCCTCGGATTGGGAAGACCAGTAAGGCACCAAGCCCAGGAGGGAAGGTGGCCTCAGTAGACGACCAAGCCCATTAGGGAAGGTCATGAAATGGTCAAGCCCAGGAGGGAAGACCAGAGAGGCATCATGCCCAAGAGGGAAGGTGGCCTAAGTCCACAGTGCAGTTGTTTAGGATCAAGCCCCTAGAGGTGAAGATCACAGAAGGTCAAGCCCAGGAGGGAAGACCGACATGGCACCAAGCCCTGGAGGTAAGGTGGCCTGAGCCCAATGTTGGGACTACACTGCATAATGTCTACTTGAAAGTGAGAGGTGAAGGCAATCTGGGTTAAAGAATTAAATAAGAGAATAATGTGCTTAAAAGATGTGACATCTCAAAAGAAACCCTTAGGGAGGGTAGAGTCCTAATGCAATCCTCGGGTCAAGTAGGGTGTATTATAGGTACACAGGACCGATGGGTTGGGAGTTGATATGCTCTGCATGCACATGATCATGTGGTCGGGAGGTAACAACTAGGTTTACCCAAGGTACATGACTCAAGAGATTAGCTACCTCCATGAGGATCATGTAGGCCTAATGGTTGAATGTGAAAGGCACTCTCTTAATGCATAAGGATGAGATCACTCCAAATGTACCTATACCCCTAGATACCTCAAGGAAATGGCTAAGGCTCATAAAACATGAGGCGTAAATATAAAAGATATAATGAAGTCATGAAAACTTGAGAGAAGTTGTGCCCTGACTTAAGAGTAAGAAAAATGACACTTGACTTCATGGAATATAAGAATATTATGAAATTAAGAACAAGTAAGTTTAGAGTCATATCGAGTATGATTCAACTTAATATGTGAAATTGAAAGGTAATGTGTGGATATACCATCTCCGCTCTTGGAATGGAATGAACTTTGTGTTTGGGTTGCAGTCAAATGCTTATTTCATCTCATTATGAGGGAGGGAGATTGGGTAGACACATGTTATGTTTAAAATTTCAAGATAAAGAGGATGAATATCCTACATTGAATGTGTAATGACATGATCTAGGGTTAGAGGTGTTACCTCACCCTTTTGTGAAAATAATGAATAATAGGTTGGAAACCTAAGAGAAAAGAGAAATCACCAAGCAATAATGAAATCATCAATAAGAATAAAATCATCAAGTGATGATAAGATGTGTATACTATAGATGTGGATATACTTGAATTTCAATTCAGGTGCAAATCTTAGTAATAATATGAAAATTGATATACTATGAAAAAGTTGTTAAAGATATCTAAGTGGGGCTCTAACCCTAAGTTTGAAGATAATATAAGTCATCATTCACCTAGGCTTAGTAGGCCTGAATTTTGAGGACAAAATTCCTTTTAAGGAGGGGTGAATGTTATATCCTACGTTTTGGTAAAAAAATTGAAAGGTATAAATAGAAAGCATGTTTTTGATAGATGGGTTTCCCTAATGGTTTTATTGGTGGAATAATAATAGCTTTGATCACATTTGTGGCATTTGAGCTTGTGGCACAAGATAATAAATAGAAAGAACCCATAATAATGGTTTTTTGTTTTTCCAATAAAGTGTCATGCTTTACTTGATGGATTATTGTTGCCAAATCCAAAGTCTTAATAAGAATACGATAATGTTTTTTCATGACCTTTGGATTAATAAGAATAAAAGGCAAGAGTTTTGTAGAAAGGATTAAGGAGAAATGTATTATCTTCTAGGATTATTCCTTGATTTTCCATTATATTAGCTATCAGATATAAGGGTGTCTTTAATGCATATGGAAAGAGAGTTATGCATGCCTTGCCATTTTGACATATTTCTTGGATGCAATGTAAAGGATGATAAAAGAAAGAAGAGAGAGAGAAATATAGATGCCTCATGATGTCTCTCTCTTTACTAGATCAAC
Organism: Alisma plantago-aquatica; assembly: GCA_963693085.1. NCBI lineage: Eukaryota > Viridiplantae > Streptophyta > Magnoliopsida > Alismatales > Alismataceae > Alisma > Alisma plantago-aquatica. Next base: position 3,929,972 of record OY856414.1, read on the forward strand.
AAATTAACAATGTTAATGTGGCAAAGGGAAAAAGAAAAGAATAAGGAAAGTATTAAGCACTTTCTAGAGATCTTGTACAACTTGGTAACCAACCCACCGACCCATACATCTAGTGATGTATAAATATAGATTGTTGAGATGGAATACCACGGCCCTCTACCCCAGACGTGCCACCATCCACAATACAACTTCGTTGTTCCTTGATAAACTAGGATTCGTTCTCATAGAATGGTGTCATGACGACGGTATGTCAATAATGACGAAAAAAAGAGATATATATGAGACATTTAAGGTTAGTGTGCCAACCTGGGGTGGTTCAACCCAAGAGTGGGAAGATGACCTAGGAGGGAGGCAAAACCTTATATCTTGGGATCAAGTTGTGGCTAGAGAGCCTAACCCCCTCCTATGAGCCAAGAAGGCACCCTAGGCTAGGACTTTCCCTTAAAAGGTAAGTGAATAAATGTGTTTATGGAGATAATCTTGATCCTCACCTAGAAGGGTGAAGAGTTAAAGATATAAAAATGAAACAATTTACATTATTTGATCCCAAGGATGCTATCTCTATGTAACAACTCGTCAAGCCTAGGATTGGGAAGACCAATAAGGCACAAAGTCCAGGAGGGAAGGTGGCCTGAGTAGATGACCAAGCCCATTCGGGAAGGTCATGAAATGGTCAAGCCTAGGAGGGAAGACCAGAGAGGCATCATGCCCAGGAGGGAAGGTGGCCTAAGTCCACAGTGTAGTTGTTTAGGATCAAGCCCCTAGAGGTGAAGATCACAGAAGGTCAAGCCCAGGAGGGAAGACCAACATGGCACCAAGCCCTGGAGGTAAGGTGACCCGAGCCCGATGTTGGGACTACACTGCATAATGTCTACTCGAAAGTGAGAGGTGAAGGCAATCCAGGTTAAAGAATTAAATAAGAGAATAATGTGCATAAAAGATGTGACATCTCAAAAGAAACCCTTAGGAAGGGTAGAGTCCTAATGCAATCCTAGGGTCAAGTAGGGTGCATTAGAGGTACACAAGACCAATGGGTTGGGAGTTGATATGCCCTACATGCACATGACCATGTGGTCGGGAGGTAACAACTAGGTGTCATGATTTCCTTGATGGATTATTGTTGCCAAATCCAAACTCTTAATAAGAATACGATAATGCTTTTTCATGACCTTTGGATTAATAATAATAAAAGGCAAGAGTTTTGTAGAAAGGATTAAGGAGAAATGTATTATCTTCTAGGATTATTCCTTGATTTTCCATAATATTAGCTATCAGATATAAGAGCGTCTTTAATGCATATGGAAAGAGAGTTATGTATGCCTTGCCGTTTTGGAATATTTCTTGGATGCAATGTAAAGGATGAGAAAAGAAAGAAGAGAGAGAAATATAGATGCCTCATGATGTCTCTCTCTTTACTAGATCAACAAATTAACAATGTTAATATGGAAAAGGGAAAAAGAAAAGAATAAGGAAAGTATTAAGCACTTTCTAGAGATCTTGTACAACTTGGTAACCAACCCATACATCTAGTGATGTATAAATATAGATTGTCGAGATGAAATACCATAGCCCTCAACCCCAGACGTGCCACCATCCACAATACAACTACGTTCTTCCTTGATAAAATAGGACTCCTTCTCATAGAATGGTGCCATGACGACGGTGCCTTGTTCTTTCCTTCATCATACTCCTCCTTGGCTATTAGGGTTGTGTAGTTGTACCAAGAGCTGTCATTTTTGTTGGGTTTTAGGGGAGGCAGAGAAGCAGTGGAAACAAAAATTTTCTCCCAAAACCCAGAACAAAAGGAATCACGTCAACGTCTATACAATAGGAAAGATGGTTTGTGGATTCATACCTTGTCCCGAGGCTCGCTCGACAACAGTACCCTACGCCTTGCGCGGTCTTCTCCTCCGGTCTTGGACGGTGTTTGTGCAGCTCCTTGTCGCACCGAGACTGAAGACTCCTGGTCTCACCGGAACTGTCGGGATTGACAGTTGTCCTCCGAGCGACAGAGGTCTCCCACCTCTGCAGTCGTCCACACGGACTGCTTGGAACTCCGATCTCCTTGTCCCACAAGGAATCGGAAGGAGTCACACCCTCCTGTCGACGTACTAGTCACCGACACACTCTCCTGCAACCAGTTGCCTTTCTACAGTTGTCTTTCCCTTATTGTGCCTCCCTTATCGGGTAGCACTTGCTTGGGCTCTCTCGGTTACCACAACCAGAGAGAACGACAACTTTGTAGAGCAACTGGCACTCTGAGTTGTACTTTGAGAAGCCCCCAATACCCCTATATATAGGAGGGTTATGGGACAGGGTTCTCTATCCCGGGCAATTCGGGACTAAAGCAGGAGTAGAAGGGTTTGATATTTTCCACAAAAAACAATCATCTGTGTAACCTGAACCGATCGTTTCACAATTGAAACGGCCGGTTGGGGATCTGTGGCGGTCGGTTGACTCCTCAACCGATCGGTTGGGACACATGAAATGGTCGGTTCTTTTCTGAACTAGTCGGTTTGTGGTCCTGGTCAGTTCCCGATTTACTTTTCTTCTTTCGATTCTAATTGATATCAAATACCAATCCTTGTTCCAATCGAATTGGACAAGTGAAACAGAAAAAGGAATTTTCTCACCAATCTTACTTTCCCAACTCGCTCGGTTGGACCAGTTGAGCCAATCGGTTCAACACTTGAACCGGTCATTTCACTCTGTCCATGAGCCGATCGACTCACCAATTGAGCCGATCGGTTCACCATGCTCAGCCGATCGGTTCATCACAAGAGCCGATCGGTTGGGAGTGCAGATTGTGCAGAATCAGTCAATTATAGTTCCAATCAATCTGATACTCTAATCAAGTTGTCCAACACCTTGAACACTATGATACTGAGATATCAATTGATTGAATGTTTAATTGAACTACTAAACTCCTTTAGCAATCAATCTAAACATTGTTTGTGGACAAACTCCTCTTCCAGGTTAAATCCTATGTGTGTGACCCTGCAGGTCCATTTCACGTTGGCAGTAAAGTCCATAACACTTATGACTTCACAAGCAAAGAGCGGTGCCTAGTCACACATCAGTGCTACCCAAGTGAAATAGAAAGTTGGAGAACAACTTTCAATCCTACAATCCGTGAATGGTGTTACAGTGAATGTATAATTCCTTTGTCACTGATATCCTGAATGAACTCGAGGCATGGAACAGTCATCCTTTCAACATTCATTCATTTCCTTGATCTCATAGAAGACTGAGTGAGATGTGTGTGACATCAATATGACATATTGATTCACACGTGCATGCACATGCCTTTCTCAATCCTACTCATCAAGTGGCCAAGGACATCAAACTCCCTCAGGAGGGACAAATCCATATCTATCAGTCACCACTCAAAAGCCCCATGTGTCAAAGCCACCCAATCATCACCTTTATAACAACCCATGTTTCAGGACTGCGTTTGATGATGTCAAAGTGTACCCAACGACATGTGTTGAGTGTAGTGATTTCAGGTCTAAGAATCACACTCACCACCATCACTGTGAGAGCTGACTGTGACTACCAAGTCATGGTTCCATGTGTCACTCTCACGGTGGGTCTATCTGGTACCTTGTTCTCCAACAAGTACCTTTGTGCTTGGTTTGATATCTATATATCATTACTAATGAGATTCTGTCATCAACCAACACACAATCTAGTCTTTAGTGTTATTGATGTCTATGGTTATTTCCACAATAACAACCGACTAGGGACCAAACAAGAATGTATACTCTTGACATCTGTATGATCTCATCGTTTAGGTCCTTAACCTAAAAGCATACGTCATTGAGTAAAAATCATTCTTTAGACATCTATCATGTTACACTATCATCTCAGAAACAGTTTAAACATATAGATCGGAAATTGCCTTTATTATTATTCAAATCATTTACAAAGTATCCCATTACAATCATCATATGACTTTCTCTATGGGCATACATACCAACAGACTCCCACTTGCACTTAGAGCCAGTCAACAAGGAACCTCAGTCCTTGTGACCTAGCATGACCATCATGCTTCTGCTGAGAAAGGGCCTTCATCAGTGGATCAACTATGTTGTCTTCAGTTGGTACTTTGCAAATCTTCACATCTCCTCACTGTACGATCTCTCGTATGAGATGGAAGCGCCGCAGTATGTGCTTGGACCGCTGATGTGATCTGGGTTCCTTAGCTTGTGCAATAGCACCATTATTGTCACAATAAAGCTCAATTGCATCACAGCTACTGGGAACTACACCAAGTTCAGAGATGAACTTCCTGATTCACACAGCCTCCTTTGCTGCATGTGAAGCAGCAATATACTCGGCCTCTGTAGTAGAATCGACAAATGTTTCTTGCTTGGAACTCTTCCAGCTCACAGCTCCATTATTTAGGCAAAATACAAATCCTGACTGTGATCTGTAATCATCTTTATCGGTTTGGAAGCTTGCATCGGTGTAACCCTTTACAACCAGCTCTTCCTCGCAGCCGTAAATAAGAAAATGATCCTTAGTCCTTCGCAAGTACTTGAGGATGTTCTTTACGGCTATCCAGTGAGTATCCCCGGGATCTGATTGGTACCTGCTCGTCATGATGAGAGCATACGAGACATCTGGGCATGTGCACAACATAGCTTACATGATGGATCTGATGGCTGATGCATATGGGATCCCATTCATACACTCCCTCTCTTCACAAGATTGTGGATATTGAGCTCTAGAGACGGTGACTCCATGTAGCATGGGGATGTTGCCTCTCTTTGAGTTCTCCATGCTGAAACGCTTCAACACTTTGTCAATGTACGTGCTCTGACTTAGTTCGAGAAGCCTTCTAGATCTATCTCTATAGATCTTAATTCCTAGAATGTAGGATGCTTCTCCTAAGTCCTTCATTGAGAAAGTATTCCCAAGCCAAGTCTTTACCTTCTCTAAGGCTAAGACATCATTACCCATCAAAAGTATGTCATCCACATACAATATGAGGAATGTGGTCGAGCTCCCACTAACCTTCTTGTACACACAAGGTTCATCTTCATTTTGAATAAAGCCAAACACTTTGACTTCCTCATCAAATCGAAGATTCCAACTCTGAGATGCTTGCTTCAATCCATAGATTGACCTTTGCATCTTATAGACTTTATTGGCATTCCTTGGATCTACAAAACCTTCAGGTTGTGTCATGTACACATCCTCATTTATATTCCCATTAAGGAATGCGGTTTTAACATCCATATGCCAAATATCATAGTCATAATAAGCTGCAATAGCAAGCATGATCCTGATGGACTTAATCATGGCAACTGGAGAAAAGGTTTCGTCATAGTCAACACCTTGAACTTGTCGAAATCCCTTAGCAACCAATCTGCCTTTATAAGTTTGCACATTGCCATCCATTTCGGTCTTCTTCTTAAAGACCCACTTGCGCCCTATGGGTTTTACCCCTTCGGGTGGTTCCACCAAAGTCCATACTTTGTTGGAGTACATGGATTCCATCTCGGATCTCATGGATTCAAGCCATTTCTCAGAATCTGGTCCCTCCATAGCCTCTTCATAGGTAGTTGGATCATCATCTATGATCAACTCACCACTTTCCTGAGTTACAAGGTATCCAAACCTCTCAGGTTCAAGGCGGGTCCTACTAGATCTACGAGGTCCTTGTGTTACCTCAGGAGAATGAGATTCCACAACACCTTGTGAATCTCCATATTCCTCTCGTACATCTACCGGTTCAATGTTTTCTTGTTGGGCTTGAACCTCTTCAAGCTCTATTTTCCTCCCACTGCTTCCTTTGGAAATAAATTCCTTTTCTAGGAATACAACATCCCTGGCAACAAACACTTTGTTGTCAGTAGGGTGGTATAAGTAATATCCCCTCATTTCCTTGGGGTATCCAATAAAATAACATTTATCGGATTTGGGTCCAAGCTTATCAGGAAACATTTTCCTAACGTCAGCCTCACAACCCCAAATCATCATAAAAGACAAAATGGGACGCTTCCCATACCATATCTCATATGGTGTCTTTTGAACCGATTTAGATGGTACTCGGTTAAGTGTAAACGCGACAGTTTCAAGAGCATGACCCCAGAAGGAAATCGAAAGATCATCAAAACTCATCATTGATCGCACCATATCCAACAATGTGCGATTCCTTCTTTCAGACACACCATTATGTTGTGGTGTTCCAGGAGGAGTCCATTATGATACAATACCACGGGCTCGCAGAAGGTCCTCAAACTCCTGGCTTAAGTATTCTCCACCTCGATCGGATCGAAGTGCCTTAATACTTTTGCCAAGTTGGTTTTGTACTTCATTCATGAAATCCTTGAACCTTTCAAGGGTTTCTGGCTTATGCTTCATCAGGTACACATAGCCATACCTACTGAAATCATCAGTGAAGGTAATGAAGTACCGATACCCATTTTTGGCATTAGTTCTAAAAGGCCTACATACATCAGTATGTACGAGTCCTAATAGATCACTAGCTCTCTCACCTTTACCTGAAAAGGGAGTCTTGGTCATCTTGCCTAATAAACAAGATTTGCATGTCTCTATTGATTCATAATCATAAGAGTCTAGATAACCATCTTTATGGAGTCTAGATATGCGCTTCTCATTTATGTGCCCTAGACGACAATGCCAAAGATATGTTTTGTTTGAGTCGTTGAGTTTTTTGCTTTTTGGTGTTTACGTTGTATACACTTGTCTCCAAATCTATCAAGTATAGACCATAAGACATTGGGGCACTGCCATAAAAGATCCCATCTTTAGAAATGGAACAATTTCCATTCTTAATAAGAAATTCAAATCCATCCTTGTCCAAACAAGAGACGGAAATGATATTCCTATTTATGGCAGGTACATAATAGCAGTTCTTTAACTCTATTATTAGCCCACTTGGTAGAGTTAACTCATAGGTTCCTACGGCACTGGCGGCAACCCTTGCCCCATTGGCAACACGTAGTTCAACCTCACCTTTCCCCAAAGGCCTACTTCTCTTAAGATCCTTCACATTTGAACAAATATGAGATCCGCATCCGGTATCAAGTACCCATGATGAAGAAGTAGTAAAGTTAATCTCTATCACGTATACACCAGAAGTAGAGATCTCTATCTCTGACTTCTTCTTCCATCATTCCTTCCATCCTCTCCATGTAGAAGAAATTGGTTTGGCAAGAGAACCCTTCTCTCCCTTACCTTTCATTCCATTGATCTCTATCAATGAACTTTCTTTCTTCTTCACCAACGCATTAAGCGTACATAGAGTGGATTCAAAGGCTCCTGGTATATCTGGATTGTGCATAACACTTCTCACAGTCCTAAACTAGTTATGGAATTTATTCTCAATTAATTTGCCCATTTGAAAAGATGATTCTTTTGCCATTCTACAAGAGAAAAAATTGCATTTGTCAAAACTCCTTTTTGATTTGATTTGAATAAAATTTGACAATAGTTAATTAGACCTTTAATTAATTACCGCTCCCACTATTTTGATTCAAATTGACATGCCTCACCATCAATTCAGAAGATTGCAGCGTACACTCTTCTAGTGGGTCAAGATCCTGAAATCCTCTGAGCCATGGACCAACTAGGGCTGTCACCAACAACTCAGATCTCCCAGGTAGGCAACTCTTGCCAATTGCATCATATGCAACTCTTGAAAGATGTCATATGCAACTCTTTGCCATGATCATATCCATGCCTCAAGGTACTAGATCCCATCTAGATCACCTTGTTAAGTCTGACCCAAAGCCAACACGATGAATATGCACCCTGCTAGGGCAGACCCACACATTCATCCTTCACGCTTCCATGAGATAGACGGTGCACTACGCTAGGGCGTGCCCACACTTGGTCGATCACGTTTTTCACGTGTGTCACATTTGGAAGGCATCTAAAACTTTAATATTTAATGAGGGATTTGGTTTTTATATACATATACATATCCAATTACCACAATATATAGTACGTATCATATACATGCTATATCCCACAGAAAACATGCAAAATGATAAAAGCAATGATTATGGCCATCCTATTGTGATTCCTCGAGCCAAAAGGAATCACGGTCATCTAGGTCTACATCACATGCAACCTGTACAAGATGAAATATGTGCCTGCATTTCTGGGTTTGATCAGCTCATCTCCATGACTGATCGGCTCGCCATCAAGTTGGTCGTTCGGGTGCCACCAGCCGATCGACTGGCGCCTCCAGCTGATCGGTTCATCGGTCGTTGTGCATCTCTTCAGATCGCCACCCACTCGTCTCACTCCTCGAACCGGTCGTCTGGAACACCAACCGATCGGTTCACGCCTTGAACCGATCGTCTCATGTCGTCCGCCATTCTTTGACATAACAAGAAATAAAATTTATCCTATTTAAAATTGAATTGTGAAACCCCGAGTTACATTCGGGGGGAGCAAAGGTAGGAAAAGAAATCTCAAATTATTTCGAGTTACATCAGGAATAGGAGAAGGGAATCGGTGTGCAGACCGAGATGCAAGCAACCACAAACAACCACACACAGATATAGGGTTTACAGGGCATAACCATGCTACACATCCACCACAAAACTCGTTTAAGGGTGACGCGTATCGAGTGCATTAATATTAAATATCATATATGTATATTAGGGATTTGTGGTTTGGAAATGCATAAAGATAATTTTATTCGCATCGTATGCAATAAATAAAGGCGACAAACCAAAACCGATCATATCGATAATCCTAAAATATAGAGCAGTTGACGTGGCTCTGATACCACTGTTGGGTTTTAGGGGAGGCAGACAAGCAGCGGAAACAAAAATTTTCTCCCAAAACCCAGAACAAAAGGAATCGCGTCAACGTCTATACAATAGAAAAGATGGTTTGTGGATGCATACCTTGTCCCGAGGCTCACTCAGCAACAGTACCTCACGCCTTGCACGGTCTTCTCCTCCGGTCTTGGACGGTGTCTGTGTAGCTCCTGGTCGCATCGGGACTGAAGACTCCTGGTCTCACCGGGACTGTCGGGATTGACAGTTGTCCTCCGAGCGACAGAGGTCTCCCGCCTCTGCAGTCATCCACACAGACTGCCTGGAACTCCAATCTCCTTGTCCCATAAGGAATCGTAAGGAGTCGCACCCTCCTGTCGGCATACTAGTCACCGACACACTCTCCTGCAACCAGTTGCCTTTCTGCAGTTGTCTTTCCCTTGCTGTGCCTCCCTTATTGGGTAGCACTTGCTCGGGCTCTCTCGGTTACCACAACCAGAGAGAACGACAACTTTGCAGAGCAACTGGCACTCTGAGTTGTACTTTGAGAAGCCCAAATACCCCTATATATAGGAGGGTTATGGGACAGGGTTCTCTATCCCGGGTAATGCGGGACTAAAGCAGGAGTAGAAGGGTTCGAGATTTTCCACAAAAAACAATCATCTGCGTAACCTGAACCGATCGTTTCACAATTGAAACGGTCGGTTGGGGATCTGAGCCGGTCGGTTGACTCCTCAACCGATCGGTTGGGACAAATGAAACGGTCGGTTCATGGTCCTGGTCAGTTCCCGATTGACTTTTCTTCTTTCAATTCTAATTGATATCAAATACCAATCCTTGTTCCAATCGAATTGGACAAGTGAAACGAAAAAAGGAAATTTCTCACCAATCTTACTTTCCCAACTCGCTCGGTTGGACCAGTTGAGCCAATCGGTTCAACACTTGAACCGGTCGTTTCACTTTGTCCATGAGCCGATCGACTCACCAGTTGAGCCGATCGGTTCACCATGCTCAGCCGATTGGTTCATCACATGAGCCGATCGGTTGGGAGTGCAGATTGTGCAGAATCAGTCAATTGTAGTTCCAATCAATCTGATACTCTAATCAAGTTGTCCAACACCTTGAACACTATGATACTGAGCTATCAATTGATTGAATGTTTAATTAAACTACTAAACTCCTTTAGCAATCAATCTAAACATTGTTTGTGGACAAACTCCTTTTCCAGGTTAAATCCTATGTGTGTGACCCTGCAGGTCCATTTCACGTTGGCAGTAAAGTCCATAACACTTATGACTTCACAAGCAAAGAGCGGTGCCTAGTCACACATCAGTGCTACCCAAGTGAAATAGAAAGTTGGAGAACAACTTTCAATCCTACAATCCGTGAATGGTGTTACAGTGAATGTATAATTCCTTTGTCACTGATATCCTGAATGAACTCGAGGCATGGAACAGTCATCCTTTCAACGTTCATTCATTTCCTTGATCTCAGAGCAGACTGAGTGAGATGTGTGTGACATAAATATCACATATTGATTCACACGTGCATGTGCATGCCTTTCTCAATCCTACTCATCAAGTGGCCAAGGACATCAAACTCCCTCAGGAGGGATAAATCCCATATCTATCACTCACCACTCAAAAGCCCCATGTGTCAAAGCCACCCAATCATCACCTTTATAACAACCCATGTTTCAGGACTGTGTTTGATGATGTCAAAGTGTACCCAACGACATGTGTTGAGTGTAGTGATTTCATGTTTAAGAATCACACTCACCACCATCACTGTGAGAGCTGACTGTGACTACCAAGTCATGGTTCCATGTGTCACTCTCACGGTGGGTCTATCTGGTACCTTGTTCTCCAACAAGTACCTATGTGCTTGGTTTTATATCTTTATATCATGACTAATGAGATTATGTCATCAACCAACACACAATCTAGTCTTTAGTGTTATTGATGTCTATGGTTATTTCCACAATAACAACCGACTAGGGACCAAACAAGAATGTATACTCTTGACATCCGTATGATCTCATCGTTTAGGTCCTTAACCTAAAAGCATACGTCATTGAGTAAAAATCATTCTTTAGACATCTATCATGTTACACTATCATCTCAGAAATAGTTTAAACATATAGATCGGAAATTTCCTTTATTATTATTCAAATCATTTACAAAGTATCCCGTTACAATCATCATATGACTTTCTCTATGGGCATACATACCAACAATTTTTCCCGTGGTTGGTAGGGTTTCTAGTCTGCCCACCATGGAAAGCTTGTAAAGGGCCAGCGCCCCTGGATGATGAACACATTCCAGTGGGTGATGAAGATCACTGCATGAAGCTGGCCATCATGGTCAGACCATGATTGGGGTAGGGCCAGCCTCCCCTCCATCACAGTGAAGCTGGTAGGTGTGAGGAAGGGCCTGACGCTTTGCAATAGCCTCGAAGAAAGGATGCCCTATAGACCCAGGGTGGATGGAAGAGGCAAAGGAGGAAACCAGGGGTGGTGCCTACCTACTATGCCACGGTCTATGGTACATTGCAACCGAGGCAACAAGCGCCGTCAAGGGTTGTACAGTCGTGCGTCAGGAGCAGACTGTCGGGCTTGTAGACACCCTAGTTTTCCCAAGCGGCGTCACAGGTGGTGTCTTGTGTTCCGAGGGAGGTGGCTGTAGGAATTGGCGACACACTTCCGGTGAGTTGAAGGTAGAGTCATAGTTGGTGGCAGTCTGCAGCAGGAGGAGCTAACATGCTCATGAACTAAGGATCTTGGCTACAGACAGTTTGGGAAGGAGACTGGGTGCAGGCAAGGTCGATGGAGCCGAGCCGCTTGTGGTGCAGGTCCTGGATCAGCAGCCATGGCTATGGCATATGAGTCGGAGGTTTTGTGCATGTGGTAGCTTGGCACCAGTGAGAACACAGAGAAGGTGGCAACCGCACGCCCACGGAAGTGGAGATACGCTTGCGTGAGAAAGGAGAAAGTCATAAGTCAAAAGACTCAAACAACCCTGGAGTGAAAGTGATAAGGAAAGGGAAGAGATGTCTTTTCCTGGATCCAGCCGGCCGCCAGTGTGGGTAGAAGTCAAGGTAAGATTGATGATGTGTCAATTCCCTATTGGCCAGTTAAAGATTATCTTGCAAAATTTGTACTTAATTAATGGTAACTTAGAATATATCAAAACCATATATCAAATTGATGAGGAAAACAAGTAGAATCCAAATAAAATATAATCATAGTCTAAATGTGCTTCATGTTTTGAAAGTATATGCAATACTTGTTTGATGTGTCTAATATAGAGGAAAGACCTATATTCCAGTAAACTTATGCTTAATTAAGTAGATTAGGTTATGTTGAGTTGATACCTAATCTAGACATGTATACTGCGAAAATCCTTGATAATGATAAATAAATGATGATTCTAGATTAATGATCTTATTCATGCTGATTTAGGTTTTTAAAACCAATGTCGACATCTTGATATGATCTAATGTTGATAATGTGATCTAGATATCATGAATAGTTTAATATGCTTAAGATGATAATTAGGGTTTAACCTAATATGCATAACTGGGTTTGTAACCTTAGAAACCATGATATGGTGGAATTAGGGTTTGTAACCCTAATCCCTAGTCCATACATGAAATAACCATAAACCCTAGTTTAGGAGTAAATCTAGATCTAAATAATGTAATGCAAATACATGGTGACACATATGTAATATGTATATTTCAAATTGAATGCTTTGTTACTTGGATGTTTGGATACACTCTTAAAGTACATGTGATATATTCTACATGGTTTCTGTAATGGAATAAGGTACGTGGTTACGCTTATGAATACATGTATCGAATTTTGAGTTTGCCAAGGTTTCTTGATGAGATTGAACGAATGATAAACTACTTGCTTTTTTATTTACTTCTTGCAAATTAAAAGTTCCTATGAGTATCATGGAAAGTAAATAACAATATTCTGAACCTTGGGTTAGACTGATCTTAAGGGTAATGCACGCGAGCCCCAGAAGGACAATTATTACACCTGAGGTAGTAGACCAGATATGGGTTAGAATATGAAAACAAGTTTATGTTCTTATATGAAAGATAAAGATGTTTGCTTATATGTGTAATTGTGATTATTGTTTGAACCCACGTACTAGTATAGAAAGATACTGACCACATATTTGTTTGTCGGCATTTTAGGTATCAGTTACAGTTGATTCATGGACATGAGGGTACATTTAAAGATGTTGAAGACACTAAAGTCATTCTTGAAGGTTTAGTTATAATGGTATATCATCATACATGTACATGTTAACTCTTTCTAAAATTTATGTAATTCCTTAGAGGAGCTTTTTATGCAATCATGTAACTATTTGATCATTAATTGAAATTGTTAACTATTATGTGTTATTTCTTGAATCTGATCTTTGAATTTATGAGTAATGATTCATGACTTTAAGGTATATTAGACACTCAAAAGTGTGGGTCATTACACTTCCAATGTCGTTTCTATCTTTGTCTCCCCTATGAAATACTTCCCATGGATGGATGATTGTACTTGACTCCCTTTGACTTCTCCTATTAATACTTTATCACCTACAAAAGAAACCAAACACATTTATGACATATAGTTTATGATTTTATACCACCAATTTAATGGTTATTAACTTCACCACTCCTAACCTTTGATGGATCGTCCTAGAATCTATCCTACTTGACCAATGTCATATGGGACCAGGTGCTCACCAACTCTGAAACTCCTTTTTTATCATAGTTTTTTACAAGGGCCCTTATTCACACAAGATCCAACGCTTTGGGACATTTTAGTGAAGCAAAATGCCCAAAAAATGTTCCATTCAACACTTCCTTATGCTTCTCATTAGCCATTTCAAATACAGACAAAAAATTATGAAATGATACAGAGTACTAAATCCTTTACCCAGGGGAGTGATGTAGTCTACCTCATCCTTTATGAAACATCTTCATTGAATGGACAGAACCCATGAGGGGGTAGCTGAGAGATTGAGCAAACATGGGTTGATAAGTTACAATGATAAAAATAATTGTGCATAATGATGAAAAAAGGAGATATATATGAAACATTTAGGGTTAGTGTGCCAACCTGGAGTGGGTCAACCCAAGAGTGGGAAGATGACCTAGGAGGGAGGAAAAACCTTAGATCTTGGGAGCAAGTTGTGGCTAGAGAGCCTATCCCCCTCCTATGAGCCAAGAAGGCACCCTAGGCTAGGACTTTCCCTTAAAAGGTAAGTGAATAAATGTGTTTAAGTATGGAGATAATCTTGATCCTCACCTAAAGGGGTGAGGAGTTAAAGATATAAAAATGAAAGTACTTACATTCTTTGAACCCAAGGATGCCATCTCTGTGTAACAACTGGTCAAGCCTTGGATTGGGAAGACTAGTAAGGCACCGAGCCCAGGAGGGAAGGTGGCCTGAGTAGACGACCAAGCCTAGGAGGGAAGGTCATGAAATGGTTAAGCCCAGGAGGGAAGACTAGAGAGGCACCAATCCCAAGACTCTACCCTCCCTAAGGGTTTCTTTTGAGTTGTCACATCTTTTAAGCACGTTATTCTCTTATTTAACTCTTTAGCCCGAATTGCCTTCACCTCTCACTTTCGAGTTGACATTATTATCCACCCCTTACAAGGATTTCGTCCTCAAAATCGATAAGACATATTAAGAGAAAAGGGCAGGATACCTCCTTCTCATCTCATTCTCTAACTCCCAAGTAGCTTCTTCAACACCACGGTGGTTCCAGAGGACTTTTACAAGACTTATATCTTTCTTCTTTAACTTTTTAATTCTTTTATCAAGGATTGACACTGGTCCTTCCTCATAGGATATATCATCATTCAATTCTACTTCCATGGGTTGTAGAACTGACTCGGTGTCTGGGTGACATTTCTTCAACATAGAAATGTGGAACACAGGGTGTAACCTCTGTAACTCTGGGGGCAGCTCTAGTCTATATGCTACCTTTCCAATTCGTTCAATGATTGGATAAGGCCCCATAAATCTAGGAGCTAACTTCCCTTTCCTTCCAAAACGGAGGACTCCTTTCCAAGGTGAGACCTTGAGATACACTCTGTCTCCAATCTGGAACTCTAAGGGTCTACGACGTTTGTCAGCATAAGATTTCTGCCTATCCTGAGCAGTCTTAATCTTTTGTTGTATTACTTTAATCTTTTCTGTGGTCTGCTGCACAAGGTCAGGACCTAACAACTGATGTTCACCAGTCTCAAACCAACACAAAGGTGATCTACAACGTCTACCATACAAGGCTTCATAAGGTGCCATATCAATACTATGCTGATAGCTATTGTTATAGGCAAACTCTATCAAGCTTAGGTGTAGATCCCAACTTCCGGTGAACTGGAGAACACATGCTCTCAACAGGTCTTCTAAGGTCTGTATGGTCCTTTCCGACTGTCCATCAGTCTGCGGATGAAAGGCCGTACTAAACCTCAGTTTGGTGCCTAAGGCTCTGTGAAACTGTTCCCAAAACCGACTCGTAAACTGAGGACCTCTGTCAGAAACTATTGTGACAGGAACTCTGTGCAAACGCACTATCTCTTGAACATACAATTCTGATAACCTTTCAGCAGAAAAGGTTGTTTTGACAGGTAAGAAATGTGCTGTCTTAGTCAACCTATCAACAATTACCCAAATGGAATCATGTCCTTTGCTTGTCCTGGGTAGGCCAACAACAAAGTCCATGGTCACATGGTCCCACTTCCACTGTGGTATGGGTAAGGGTTGCATTGTCCCTGCATGCTTCTGGTGTTCAGCTTTAACTTGTTGACACACAGGACACCTCAGAACAAACTCTGCAACATCCTTCTTCATTCCAAGCCACCAATACAGATCTTTCAAATTCCAATACATCTTGGTGCTCCCTGGATGCATAGCATACATGGAAGAATGGGCTTCTTCCAGGACTAACTTTCTCAAGTTGTCCACATTCGGCACTATCATCCTTCCATTATAATAAGCTACTTGATCCTATGAGTCATGAAAACCATCTTGTTTCTCATCTCCATACTCAGATTTAATCTGTTGAACTGCAACATCGCCTAGCTGTGCTTCCTTAATCTGCTCTCTTAGGGTAGGTTTAACATGCATCTCAGCTAACAAACCGGTTAACAATGACACCTTCAACTGTACATTGTCTTGCCTTAAAGAGATAAGCATATCTCTCCTAGAGCATACTAAAGAGTCTAGTTGTGCTCTATTCATGGTTGATGTTGCTGATTTCCTACTCAAGGCATCTGCAACAACATTGGCCTTGCATGGATGGTAATCAATTGTACAGTCATAGTCCTTGATTAACTCCATCCAGCGATGTTGCCTCATGTTGAGCTCATGCTGAGAGAAGATATACTTAAGGTTTTTGTGGTCTGTGAAAATCTGGAATGTTTCTCCGTAGAGATAGTGTCTCCAGATTTTCAAGGCATGAACCACAGCAGCTAACTCTAGATCGTGTGTCGGATAATTCTCCTCGTGTTTCTTAAGCTGTCGGGAAGCAAAAGAAATCACTTGTTTATCCTGCATCAACACACATCCAAGTCCATTCTTGGAAGCATCACAGAAGACTACATATCCTTTTCCTTGTTCAGGTAGCACTAGCACAGGTGCACTTGTCAATCTCTCCTTCAGCAACTGGAAAGACTGTTGACACTTATCACTCCAAGAAAAAGGAACATCTTTCCGGGTCAACTTGGTCAAAGGTAAGGCTATAGAACTAAAGTTCTTAATGAACCTTCGATAATAGCCAGCTAACCCCAAGAAACTTCGAATCTCCGTCGGTGTCTTCGGTTGTTCCCACTGTAGAACAGATTCTACTTTCATAGGGTCAACACGAATTCCCGAGGCAGATATCACATGACCAAGAAAAGATACCTCCGGTAGCCAAAACTCACACTTGCTAAACTTAGCATACAACTTATGTTCTCTTAGCAAGGTCAAAGCTTGGCGAAGATGTTGTTCATGTTGCTGAGCATCCTTACTATAGATCAGAATGTCATCTATGAAGATGACAACACACTGATCAAGGAAAGGTCGAAAAACTCTATTCATGAGTTCCATAAATGCAGCTGGTGCATTGGTTAGTCCAAACGACATAACCGTGAACTCATAGTGACCATATCTTGTCCTAAAGGCGGACTTGGATATGTCACTATCCTTAATACGGAGTTGATGATATCCAGACCTCAAGTCTATTTTTGAAAAGACTGTTGCACCACGCAACTGGTCAAAGAGATCATCAATCCTCGGCAGAGGGTACTTATTCTTTATTGTTACTTAATTGTCTGTAGTCGATGCACAACCGCATTGACCCATCTTTCTTTTTAACAAACAAGACCGGAGCACCCCAAGGTGAAGTACTCGGTCGGATAAAACCTCTCTCAAGTAACTCTTGAAGTTGTTTCTTGAGTTCTGCCATCTCGGCAGGCGCCATTCTATACAGAGTCTGAGCTATGGGTTTCATATCTGGAATCAGATTGATTTCAAAATCAATCTCCCGAGGTGGTGGTATACCAGGAAGTTCTTCAGGAAACACATCTTCAAATTCCCTGACTATAGGAACTTTAGTAGGATTGGAACTTTCCTTGGTAACATCTACCACATGGGCTAAGAATGCATAACATCCTTGCCTCAACAGCTTATCAGCAACCATAGCTGATACAAGACAGGTGGGCAGAATCTTTCTTTCTCCTTGAAAGATCCATGTGTTGCTTTCATCAGCAAACACAGCCAACTTGGAGTCACAATCCAAGACAACTCTATACCTTTCTAAGGTATCCATCCCAAGGATTATATCAAATCCTTGCATATCAAGTGGTATAAGGTCCACTTGAATGCGATGGTCAGAAAAGAAGAAGATGCAGGGATAACATACCTCCTGCAAAACGGCAGACCCACTCAACGGAGTCTCTAACAACAAACTATCTGCTCTATGACTAACAGTCACATTGTAGTTACGAATCACTTCACG
Organism: Alisma plantago-aquatica; assembly: GCA_963693085.1. NCBI lineage: Eukaryota > Viridiplantae > Streptophyta > Magnoliopsida > Alismatales > Alismataceae > Alisma > Alisma plantago-aquatica. The sequence continues at coordinate 3,947,757 of OY856414.1, forward strand.
AGTGATGAAAGAGTGTGTGGCACCCGGATCAATCAGAACGGATACAACACAGGATGTAGACATATCAGAATATAAAAGTTTCATCTGACCTGCCACTACCCGTGGATTGACCACTGCCTCAGGTGGGTTCATAGCATAGAACCTCGCAGTCGCCTGGTGTTGAGGTGGTGCTGATGATCCAGCTTGAGACAATTGTTCACGTCCTCGAGCTGCTCCTTGATGTTGTCTGCTCTGAGATCTCTGTTGATTCTGTCTCGGAGGTTGTTGTGTCACACTAGCAGGCCTAGAACGGCAATCCTTCATCAAGTGTCCCACCTTACCACAGTTGTAACAACTCCTCTCCTGTTGTTGTGGTCTGGGTGGTCCAGTAACGGACAAAGATGCAGAACTGTGCGTCCCTTAAAGCGGTTGACTCCGTCCTCTACCTCTGCTTGGTGTCCATTGAGTTTGAAAACTCGATCTGGGTGGTGGAGGGTTAGGTGCAGAGAATCTAGGTTTCTTGAAATCCCTAGATGAAGAACCCTGGAACTGTGGATATCTTTTATGGGTTTGTCTCTTCTCAACCACAGATCTCTCTATCCTTCGGACTGACTCAACGAAGGTAGAGAATCTCTCTCGGTTCTCTAAGGTAGATACAGGGGTTGACATATCAGAATTCAAACCCTTCTCGAATCTTCTGATTCTTTCCTCATCTGTAGCAGCCATGTGCGGACAGAACCGCAGCAACTCCATGAACTTAGCTTCATACTCGCTAATGTTCATCATACCTTGCCTTAGTTTCTCGAACTGAGAGATCTTCTCATCTAGGAAGGTCTTTGGAAAATATCTATTGATAAATTCCCGACGAAACTCTTCCCATGAGAACTCTACTCCAGGTCTCTTCTGCTCTTCCATGTTCCACTAGTGACCAGCACTGCCTTTGAGAAGATAGACAGCATGTCTAACCTTCTCAGCTTCCGGAATCATAAGAATTCTGAAAGCCTTCTCCAACTCTGTCAACCATAAGTTAGCATTTGCAGGGTCGGCAGTTCCGAAGTACTCGGTAGCTCCGACACGATGAAGTCGTTCGAACGTCTTACCGATACCTTGTGCTTCATGCTGGACAGGTGCCCTAGGTGCAGGAATGGGCATCCTATCGGTTATATGTGTCATGGCAGTCATGAACTGCCCGAACATCGTCTGTACAGCTGGGTTACTCATGTCAGCTGGGTCGAACTGGGGTGGCTCTCTTGGCGACTCAGGTGTAGGTTGTTCTATCCTCGGAACCCTTGCACCGCCTCGAGGTGCATTAGCACTACTCTCTGCCACGTACTCATCATGATGTTCTGACATCCTTAGGTATCTTCTTCTCCTGAGGAGCAGAAGATTCTATTAGATAAGGAAGGAGTACTATAGATAGACTCGACATCCTAAGTCTTATGCCTCTGTAGACTCAACTGACCTAGAGCTCTGATACCACTAATTGAGGGCTCTGATCTCCAAACCATGACATAAACATGATTAAAACTTAGCGGAAGCGATTCGATAATCAGCTGAAGACAAAAATTACGGGAAATTAAAACTTTTCGAGACAAGAGCTTGGATCCATAAAAAATTCTTTCATAAAGTGAGATAAACTTGTTTACATCTCAGGATAATTACTTCTTGAGTAATTATATACATCAAGATACAAAATCTCAAGATCACCTAACACAAGACTCCAAGACCTGAGAGTACAGAGGACACATAGGACTGACTCTAACTACACCACATGGCAAACTAAATCTCCACCTGAGATTACTGCTGCTCCTGGTGCTGCTGCTGCTGAGACTGGTCACCTGTAGGCTGGTTCATTCGTCTCCGACATCCACCTAAAAAGTTGAAGTCTACGGGGTGAGACAATTTTACATAATTGTCCCAGCGAGAGTTATAACTCTCTGCCAGAAGCTTTAATATACCATCAAAGAATATCTTAAGTAGTAAAGCCTTCAAAGTATTAGATAACAGTTGCAACTATAACAAGATCTCAACATTTATGAGATATGAAGAAGTATAAGCATTATAACAGTGTAACATCAATCAACTAACTTGGAGTTATCTCTAACAAGTATACTACGTGGGTGATTATGTTTTACAAACAACATTATGCCCTGTGGAGATGAGGCATACCACTCATACTCCAACTGATCGCTGAGAAGTCACATCAGTATCATACATAGGTCACTAAGAGAGCCGGATTCTCATGACCTTCACCTTCCTCAGTCAGTGAGAGGATCACTTGTAGGACATCTCGTGTCTCTACTACTATAGCTCACCAGGGTAAACTGGTCCTTCGCTATTCTAGAGTCACAGCGGCGTTCTGTACTCTCTTCGTCATCAGGAGATTTCATGTTTATCTCCACTGATACGGATATCTGTGTTTTCTTCATCATCAGGAGGTTTCATGTTTACCTACCACTCATACAGTATGGAATTATAGTGAAGGATGGATGGATTACGCATCTAAATCACTTTCCTACACTAGGATGTAAGGTTCTACACATCCATGTACCCCACATACTCAAAAGTATGTGCTCCAGGAGTTCCCTGAGGAAAACCTGTTTCACCATCACTTGATCTCTGGCAATGATGGATCTATGATCAGGGATCTACATTATACTTGATTAGTTAGGTACATTCAGTATTCTTTAACAACATACATTGTTCTTCAAACAATAATCAGTAGCATAACATCTAAAACAAGAGAATACTAAATGTAATAGGCCTAACTCATATCAATCATAATTTCTCATCATACTCATCACAAGTCATCTCCAAAGCATGACTTTGATGGTATTCATGGCTCTCACAGCCCATTATAAACATAGGATGCCATTGACAAGGCATCGAGTTACTTTTCTTATTCATAAGGCTAACAACATGCCTTCAATGAATATAATATCAACATCCATACCTGGATATGATCACCTTCATATCAGAACCTGCATGGTTAATTCAACTGATAAGGTAATACAAAATAAGGAATATACTTCCCACTCTTGTCATAACAGTTAAATCCTCTGATTCTCATCAATTGGAGTTTAATACTTATTTGCATGCCATTACCCTTGAATTAGGGTTTACTATTCACATTATGGTGAATTGAACTCATAACATCATCATGTATGAGTAATATCATCATTAATGCTCTCAAATTAGTTAAAGGTTCATCATTTATCATAATTAGGGTTTCTATGACTTCACATAGGTGAATCATACCCTAATTATGCACATTCATGTGAATTGAAGATGCTTCACTTAAGTTTCCATCCAATTAGGGTTACTTTCTCTCTCTAGGGTACTTTCTCTCTCTAGAGTACTTTCTCCCTCTAGAATACTCTCTCTTTCTTCATACTAGTGGTTGATGATAACATTAGACTAGATCAAGTTGGATAGAGTCATCATGGCTAAAAACATCATTCTCATGTAATTAGGGTTTGAATTGAGCAAGATATAACTCAATTGACCCTTCAAGGGTATTTTGGTAATTCACCCCATTGATCATCATCATGGTCCAAACCTTAGTCAATTAATCCCTTAATATCCTAGGTTATCATTAGGGTTTTAGATTAGGGCATCATTGAATCATTTATATCTTCAATTGATTGAATGAAGTCAACCATTAATCACCTTGATCGATCTCAACCATCAACCTTCAATCAGTTTGAGACCGTTTGAATATGTTGACCGTTTAGCCAATTTGACTTCCAAGACCGCGAGGGTGAGTAGACCGTTTGATCCACCTTTGACCCCAGGACCGCGAGCCCTCATCCTACTCCAAGACCGCGAGCCCTCTCAAACTACTCCAAGACCGCGAGCCTTCAATTGATTTCAAGACCGCGAGAGTGGTGTGGACCGTTTGCTCACCTTTGACCTCAGGACCAGGAGGCCCCTCTAGGTCTTGAGACCGTGAGCCCTCTCTCGGTCTTGAGACCATGAGCCCCCTCACGGTCTTGAGACCGCGAGCCCCCTCACGGTCTTGAGACCGCGAGGCTCACATGGTCTCAACCGCTTGGACCATCAACAAAGTTCAATGGTTACAACCGATGATGTCAACCAATGTTGAAGCCCTCAAAAGGTCAGAGCCATGTTGACCACTTATGGATTGGGTCAATTAAGATTATGCTTAACCAATTGGTCATTCAATTGACCCTCAATTGTTGACCAATTAGGGTTGAAATCGATTCAATTAGGGTCTATCAATGTTCACCCTTCAACACTCATCAATGTGCATCAACACAAGGTTGAACCCTTCAATTGAGCTCCAATTGGGCCCAAACTTGGCCCAAACGGTCTTGAGAGCATGTGGGTGGACCCCATATGGTCTTGAGACCGTTTTCCCAAGATTTCATCAAGATCTAATGTGATTTGATAGGGGTTGAACCATGATTGAGTCACAAAATCAGTATTTTAATCAATTTGATAACTTATTGAAATTGGGTCCTCAATTGATCCAATTAGCTTAACCCTAGACCTTCAAACGGTCTTGGGTGATTTTTCTCTAGGTCTTGAGACCGTTTGCCCATCAAATTTTGGATTCTAGTGAAATTTCTTCAAGGTTGGATCAATTGAGTTGAGGGTTATATCAATATTTAATTTCAATGTAATTTGGTGTAAATGTACCTTCCATTGGTCAATTATTCTTGACCTCAGACCTTCAAACGGTCATGGTTGATTGCCCTCGCGGTCTTGAGACCATTTGGATGACCCCCAAACGGTCTTGAGACCGTTTAGGTCAATCAACCCTAAAAACCCTAATTAAGTCACCATAATTTCAGTACTGATTTCATCTAGGGTTAGCCCTAGTAATCACCCTTCAACTCTTAGCTCGTTTGGAATTAGACCATAAAACTTGGTGAGTTGTTAACTAACATAATTTTGAACAGTAATTTCATGTGGTCAAAGCTTGGTCAACGACCTTACACGGTCTTGAGACCGTTTGCCAAAAAAGGCAATTTCAGACCGTTTGAAAATCAGGAATAAATTCAATTAAAGTTGTTACTTAAAATGGCCATATCTCCTGATTCCTTTGGATTTAACCTCTCAATTTTTGAGGGTGATTAGCCTACATAATTAGGAACAGATTTCTTATACGGTCCACGCTCGTTCAACGGGTCCAAACGGTCGTGAAGACCGCTTTCCCTCTCGCGGTCCAGAGACCGTTTGCTCACCTCGCGGTCCTGAGACCAAGAGAGCAAGTTAGGGAGACCGTTTAAGAAAGTGAAAAGCGGTGGGTTTTTCTTGGAAATCATGCCTTCATCTCCTAGCTCAAGAACAGTATGGATATCCCACGGATTTGCTTGCAAAATAGCAAAGAAAAGTAGGGAAACATGAAGAACTATCATCTAACCGCATATAAGAGATGTATATAGTAAAGCATGGGTTTAGAGTTATAAAACCCGCCTAAAGCTTGCTCCTTGAGCTCCAAGATTTCAAGATCCAAGATCTAATGGCGTCCTTGAGTTCCCACAGGTTGGCCAAGGTGAAAACTCCAAGGAAAGACGAAAAGAGATGGCTAGAAAGATAGGGTTTCGTGTGTTAGTCACCAAATTGACCTTGAATTCGAGTTCTAACCATGGAATTAGGCAAGAAGAGGGATTCAAACCTACCTTGCACCATTGGTCGTTCCTCTTTGAGCTCCAAGACAGTCCTTAGTCGGCCAAGCAAGGGGAAACAGTGATATGCACGAATGAAAGGTTCCTTTGCTTGAGAGGTAAAGTGTATATATACATGGGTGAGGTTTCATTAAAGGCCCATAAGTTTCCCATAAATCCAACTAGGTCCTACCTTCATTACTTGCTCGTCCCTTCCTCTTTATTCTAAGGACAAAACTTCTCTTAAGGTCTAGAAAAAGAGGGCAAAGAAGATCAATCTAATACTAAGGTACATACATAAAAGGGATATTGTACATATACCCTGATTATTCAATCACAAGGTATATTTCATAACTTGATAATTCAATTGAGGTGACTTCCTCATCATTTCTTCTCTAAATTATGGAAAGAATATATAAAGATACATTAGATGATATATTTTACAAATTGCATCCCTTAATTTGGGTAAATTGCATTTTACCCCAAATTAGGGTTTCAAGCACCTAGATTGCTTCCACAGCTGCACCTTGGTGCCCAAGCTTGGGAAATCCCTCAAACTTTGCCAAAAAGATTTCTCATGATGTCTCAACATCAGAGGAACATCTCATCATGTGCAAATTGCAAGCTAACCCTTTCAACTGGGTAAATTGCACATAGGTCCCTGTATATCAAAACAATGCTACAACTTTAAATAAAAAGGAGCAAATATTGAAATATATGTTTCTGAGAAACTTAATTACATGCTCAGAGTTAATCACAAAGATTTAATTACATATTTAGGCAAAACACCTAGGGTTAACTCATAACCCAAGTCAGGGATGTTACAATTATGTAGTGTAATACCAACATTGGACTCGGGCCACCTTCCCTCCAGGGTTTGGTGCCATGTCAATCTTCCCTCCTGGGCTTGACCTTCTGTGATCTTAAGCCTAGGAGGGAAGACTAGAGAGGCACCAATCCCAGGAGGGAAGGTGGCCTAAGTCCACAATGTAATTGTTTAGGATCAAGCCCCTGTAGGCGATGATCACAGAAGGTCAAGCCTAGGAGGGAAGATTGACATGGCACCAAACCCTGGAGGGAAGGTGGCTCGAGTCCAATGTTGGGATTACACTACATAATGTCAAATCAAAAGTGAGAGGTGAAGGCAATCCGGGCTAAAGAGTTAAATAAGAGAATAACGTGCTTAAAAGATGTGACAACTCAAAAGAAACCCTTAGGGAGGGTAGAGTCCTAATGCAATCCAAGGGTCAAGTAGGGTGTATTAGAGGTACATAGGACCGATGGGTTGGGAGTTGATATGCCCTGAATGCACATGACCTTGTGGTCGGGATCTAACGACTAGGTTTACCCAAGGTACATGACTCAGGAGATTAGCTACCTCAATGAGGATCATGTAGCCTAATGGGTGAATGTGAAATGCACTCTTTGATGCATAAGGATGAGATCACTCTAATGGTACCTATACCCCTAGAGACCTCAAGGAAATGGCTAAGGCTCATAAAACATGAGGCATAAATATAAAAGATATAATGAAGTCATGAAAACTTGAGAGAAGTTGTGCCCTGACTTAAGAGTAAGAAAAAGGACTCTTGACTTCATGGTATATAAGAATGTTATGAAATTAAGTACAAGCAAGTTTAGAGTCATATGGAGTATGATTCAACTTAATATGTGAAATTGAAAGGTAATGTGTGGATATACAATCTCCGCTCTTGGAATGGAATGAAATTTGTGTTTGGGCTGCAGTCAAATGCTTTTTTCATCTCATTATGAGGGAGGGAGATTGGGTAGACACACATTATGCTTAAAATTTTGAGATAAAGGGGATGAATATCCTACATTGAATGTGTAATGACATGATCTAGGGTTAGAGGTGTTACCTTACCCTAATGTGAAAATAATGAATAATAGGTTGGAAACCTAGGAGAAAAGAGAAATCACCAAGAAATAATGAAATCACCAATAAGAATAAAATCATCAAGTGATGATAAGATGTGTATACTATAGATGTGGATATACTTGAATTTCAATTCAGGTGCAAATCTTAGTAATAAAATGAAAATTGATATACTATGGAAAAATTGTTAAAGATATCTAAGTGGGGCTCTAACCCTAAGTTTTGAAGATAATATGAGTCATCATTCACCTTGGCTTAGTAGGCCTGAATTTTGAGGACAAATTCCTTTTAAGGAAGGGTGAATGTTATATCCTAAGTTTTGATAAAAAAAATTGAAAGGTATAAATAGAAAGCATGTTTTTGATAGATGGGTTTCCCCAATGGTTTTATTGGTGGAATAATAATAGCTATGATCACATTTGTGGCATTTGAGCTTGTGGAACAAGTTAATAAATAGAAGGAACCCGTAATAATGATTTTTCTTTTGCTAATAAAGAGTCATGCTTTCCTTGATGGATTATTGTTGCCAAATCCAAAGTGTTAATAAGAATTTGATAATGTTTTTTCATGACCTTTGGATTAATAAGAATTAAAGGCAAGAGTTTTGTAGAAAGGATTAAGGAGAAATGTATTCTCTTCTAGGATTATTCCTTGATTTTCCATAATATTAGCTATCAAATATAAGGGTGTTTTTAATGCATATGGAAAGAGAGTTATGTATGCCTTGCCTTTTTGGCATATTTCTAGGATGCAATGTAAAGGATGAGAAAAGAAAGAAGAGAGAGAAATATAGATGCCTCGTGATGTCTCTCTGTTTACAAGATCAACTAGTTAACAATGTTAATATGGCGAAGGGAAAAAGAAAAGAATAAGGAAAGTATTAAGCACTTTCTAGAGATCTTGTACAACTTGGTAACCAACCCACCGACCCATACATCTAGTGATGTATAAATACAGATCGGTGAGATGGAATACTACGACCCTCAACCCCAGACGTGCCACCATCCACAATACAACTGCATTATTCCTTGATAAACTAGCATTCCTTCTCCTGGCATGGTGCCATGATGACGTGCCTTTTTCTCTCCTTCATCCTCCTCCTCCTAGGCTGTTAGGGTTGTGTAATTGTACCAATAGATATTGTTTTTCCCGTAGTTGGTAGGGTTTCTAATCTGCCCACCATGGAAAGTTTAAAAAGGGTCGACGCCCCTAGATGATGAACACGGCCCAGTGGGTGATGAAGATCACTGCATGAACTTGGCCTTCATGGTCGTACCAGGATCGGGGTAGGGCCAGCTAGCCCTCCATCACAGTGAAGCTGGTAGGTGTGAGGAAGGGCCCGACGCTTTGCAATTGCCTTGAAGGAATGATGCCCTACAAACCCAGGGTCGATGGAAGAGGCAAGGGAGGAAGGTGCCTACCTACTATGCCCCAGCCTATAGTACATTGCAGTTGAGGCAGCAAGCGTCGTCAAGGGTTGCACGGTCGTTCGTCGGGAGTAGACCTTTGGGCTTGTAGACACCCTAGTTTTTCCAAGCGGCATCGCAGGTGGCGCCTTGTGTTTCGAGGGCGGTGGTGGTAGGAATTGGCAACATGCTGCCGGTGAGTTGAAGGAAGAGTCATAGTTGGTGGTAATCTGCAGTAGGAGGAGCTAACTTGCTCACGAACCAAGGATCTTGGCTGCAGACAATTTGGGAAGGAGACTAGATGCAGGCAAGGTCAATGGAGTCGAGGCGCTTTTGGTGCAAGTCCTGGCTCAGCGACCGCGGCTACAACATATGAGCCGGAGGTTCAGTGCATGTGGTAGCTTGGCACCGGTGAGAACACAGAGAATGGTGGCAGCCGCACACCCACGGAAGAGGAGACGTGCTTGCGTGAGAAAGGAGAAATTCATAAGTCAAAAGAATCAAACAACCCTAGAGCACAAGTGATAAGGAAAGGACAGATATGTCTTTTCCTAGATCCAGCCGGCCGCCAGTGTGGGTAGGAATCAAGGTAAGATTGATGATGTGTAAATTCCCTATTGGCCAGTAAAAGATTATCTTGCAAAAATTGTTACTTAATTAATGGTAACTCAGAATATATCAAAACTATATATCAAATTGATCAGGAAAATGAGTAGAATCCAAATAAAATATAATCATAGTCTAAATATGCTTTCTGTTTTGAAAGTATATGCAATACTTGTTTGTTGTGTCTAATATAGAGGACATACCTAGATTCCAATAAACTGATGCTTTATTAAGTAGATTAGGTTATGTTTAGTTGATACCTGATCTAGACATGTATACTGAGAAAATCCTTGATAATGATAAATAAATGACTATTCTAGATTAATGATCTTATTCATGCTGACTTAGGTTTTTAAAACCAATGTCAACATCTTGTTATGATCTAATGTTGATAATGTGATCTAGATATCATGAATAGTTTAATATGCTTAAGATGATAATTAGGGTTTAACCTAATATGCATAACTGGATTTGTAACCTTAGAAACCATGATATGGTGGAATTACAGTTTGTAACCCTAATCCCTAGTCCATACATGAAATAACCATAAACCCTTGTTTAGGAGCACATCTAGATCTGAATAATTTAATGTGAATACATAGTGACACATACGTAGTATGTATATTTAATATTGAATGCTTTGTTGCTTGGATGTTTGGATACATTCTTAAAGTACATGTGATATATTCCACCTGGTTTCTGCAATAGCATAAGATACGTGGTTACGCTTATGAATACATGTATTGAATTTTGAGTTTGCCGAGGTTTCTCGATGAGATTGAACGAATGATAAACCGATTGGTTTTTTATTTACTTCTTGCAAATTTAAAGTTCCTATGAGTATCATGGAAAGTAAATAACAATATTCTGAACCCTGGGTTAGACTGAGCTTAAGGGTAATGCACGCGAGCCCTAGAGGGACAATGTTTACACCTGAGGTAGTAGACTAGATATGGGTTAGAATATGAAAACAAGTTTATGTTCTTATATGAAAGATAAATATGTTTGCTTATATGTGTACTTGTGATTATTGTTTGAACCCACATACCAGTATAGAAATATACTGACTGCATATTTGTTTGTCAACATTTTAGGTATAAGTTATACTTCATTCATGGACATGAGGGTACATATAAAGATGTTTAAGGCACTAAAGCCATTCTTGAAGGTTTAGATATAATGGTATATCATCATACATGTACATGTTAACTCTTTCTAAAATTTATGTAATTCCTTAGAGGAGCTTTTCATGCAAACATGTAACTATTTGTTCATTAATGGAAATTGTTTACTAATCTATATTATTTCTTGAATCTGATCCTAGAGTAATGATTCGTGACTTTAAGGTATTTTAGAAACTCAAAAGTGTGGGTCATTACACTTCCAATGTCATTTCTATCTTTGTCTCCCCTGTGAAATACTCCCCATGGATGGATGATTGTACTTGTCTCCCTTCGATTCCCCCTGTTAATACTTAATCACCTACAAAAGAAACCAAACACATTTATGACATATAGTTTATGATTTTATACCACCAATTTAATGGTTATTAACTTCATCACTCATAATCTTTTATGGGTCATCCTAGAATATGCCCTACTTGACCTACGTCAAATGGGACCAGGTGCTCACCAACTCTAAAACTCCTTTTTTTATCATAGTTTTCTACAAGGGCCCTTATTCCCAAAAGATCCAACGCTTTGGGACATTTCATTGAAGCAAAATGCCCAAAAAATGTTCCATTCAACACTTCCTTATGCTTCTCATTAGCCATTTCAAATACAGACAAAAATTTATGAAATGATATAGAGTACTAAATCCTTACCCAGGGGAGTGTTGTAGTCTGCCTTATCCTTTATGAAACATCTTCATTGAATGGACACAACCTATGAGGGGGTAGCCCAGATATTGAACAAACACAGGTTGATAAGTTACAATGATAAAAAAATTTGTGCATAATGATGAAAAAAGGGAGATATATATGAAACATTTAGGGTTAGTGTGCCAAACTGGGGTGGGTCGACCCAAGAGTGGGAATGTACAGTATGCTCTAGGAGGTTTATGCTTATCTCCTTAAGGCAAGACAATGTATAGTTGAAGGTGTCATTGTTAGCCGGGTTGTTGGCTGAGATGCATATAAAACCCACCCTAAGAGAGCAGATTAGGTAATAGTTGATAGGTTGCCAAAGACAGCGCATTTCTTACTTGTCAAAACAACCTATTCTCCTGAGAGGCTAGCACAGTTGTATGTTCAGGAAATAGTGCGACTGCACGGAGTTCCAGTTACTATAATTTCAGACAGAGGTCCCCAGTTTACGAGTCGTTTTTGGGAACGACTTCATAAAGACTTAAGCACACAGTTAAGGTTTAGTACAGCCTTTCATCCTCAGACTGATGGACATTGAGAAAGGACTATACAGATCTTAGAAGACTTGTTGAGAGCATGTGTTCTCCAATTTACAGGAAGTTGGGATCTGCACCTAAGCTTGATAGAGTTTGCCTACAACAATAGCTATCAACATAGCATTGATATGGCACCTTATGAAGCTTTGTATGGTAGATGTTGTAGATCACCCCTATGTTGGTATGAAACCGGTGAATATCAACTGTTAGCTCCTGATCTTGTACAGCACACCACAAAGAAGATTAAAGTAATACAACAACAGATTAAGACTGCACATGATAGGTAGAAATCATATGCTGATAGACGTCGTAGACCCTTAGAATTCCAGGTTGGAGACAGAGTATACCTCAAAGTCTCACCTTGGAAAGGAGTTCTGAGATTTGGAAGAAAAGGGAAGTTAGCTCCTAGGTTTATGGGGCCTTATCCAATCATTGAATGGATTGGAAAGGTAGCCTATAAACTAGAGTTGCCACCAGAGTTACAGAGGTTACACCCTATTTTTCACATTTCTATGATGAGGAAATGTCACCCTGATACTGAGTCAGTTCTACAACCTATGGAGGTAGAATTGAATGATGATATATCTTATGAGGAAGGACCAGTGTCAATCCTTGATAACAGAATTAAAAAGTTGAAAAAGAAAGACATAAGTCTTGTGAAAGTCCTCTGGAATCATCGTGGTGTTGAAGAAGCCACATGGGAACTAGAGGAAGAGATGAGAAGGAAATACCATGCTCTTTTCTCTTAACATGTTTTGTTGATTTCGGGGACAAAATCCTTGTAAGGGTTGGATAATTTGTAACATCCCTGACCTGGGTTATGGACTAACCCTAGATGTTTTGCTCAATTATGTAATTATATGCTTGTGATTATCTTTAGATATGTAATTAAAGCTTTTGAGGAACATATATTTCCATTTCTGCCCTTTTTAAACAATGTTGTAATATTGTTTTGTAATACATGGACCTATATACAAATTACCCAATTAGAAGGGTTAACTTGTAGTTTGCACATGTTTAGATGTTCCTTTGATGATGAGACATCATAAGAGTGAATATAATGAAGTGTTATGGATTCTCCAAAGCTTGGGCACCAAGATGCAGCTTGTGGAGCAATCCTTGTGCTTTAAACCCTAGTTTTGGTGTAAAGTGCAAATTACCCAAAACATGGGGTGCAACTTGTAAAATACACCTTCTAGAAAATCTTTTATGACTCTTGCCATCTTTTATAGTAAGAATTATGAAGAGGTCACTTCAATTGAATAATCAAATAGAAATGATAACCTTTGTAACTAAATAACCAAGTTGTAAGCATAATGGCCCTTATATGTATACAAATTAGTAGGATGTTTGGTTTCCTTTCCACTAGACCTTGGTTTAAGAAGAAATTTTGTTTAAGTATGAAAGGGAGAAACGTGGCTTAGAAGAAGGGAAGGACCTAGTTGAGAATTAAGAAATAAGTTGTCCTTATCTTGAAATTACACCCAAAGTATATATACACCTTTTCTCACTTAGCAAGAATCGTTTCCTTCACTTCCCTTCTTATCTTCTTGCTTGGACCGACTAAGGGCAGAGCTCTGGAGCAGAGGAGAATGGCTAAAGAGTTCTAGGTAAGGTTTGATCATCATCTTGCTCGGATTCATGGAGGAATTCATGATACAATGTTGGTAGACTAGCTTTTCTTACTTAGTTCCTCTTTCTAGCCGACTTTTCCCAACCAATTCTTGGAGAAACGACCTTGGCCAACTTGTGGAGCTCAAGACACCATTAAAAGCTTGGAAGCTTGGAAGCTTGGAGCTCTAGGACTGACCTTAAGGCGGGTTTTATAACTCTAAACCCTCATGCTTTGTTATGCATCTCTTTTCTATATGATAGTTGCTAGTTCTTCTTCTTCCCTATACTCCCTTGCACTTTTGCAAGCAACCGTGAAGAATAGACCTTAATCTGGAGGTAGAAGAAGATGGGCATTAATTCCAATGTTAATCTTTATCCTACTTTACCAAACGATCTTGCACCTTTGGTCTAAACGGTTTGCAAAACCGTTTGAAACCAAACGATTTCAAAACCGTTTGGATTCATGCGGTTTGCAAGACCGTTTAGATTCAAACGGTCTCCAAGACCATTTGGGAGGTTTGACCAGACATTGACCATTTGAAGGTCTACTGGACACATTATGAATTAATCATCTACAAGGAATCATAATCTAATTGCAAGTAATTCACAAGTTGAAGGCACTTTAATCATCTAAATCCTAATCGGGTTCAATTGCTGATTTCAAGAACCAATTATATTGAAGTTTGGGTTGAGTGGCCCAAACGGTTTCAAAACCGTTTGGGGATCACCCAAACGGTCTCAAGACCATTTGGTGATCACCCAAGACCTTTTGGAGGTCTAGGGTTAAGGTGATTCAATCAATTGAAGGTCCAATCATATTAGGTTTTGAAATAATCAAGAATGCTGATTTATGACTTAATTAGGGTTCAACCCTTAACAAATTGACTTAGTTTTGATGAGACTTTGGGCAAACAGTCTCAAGACCGTTTGGAGGATGTCCAAATGATCTCAAGACCGTTTGGGTCAAGTTATGGCCCAATTGGGTGATAGATGATGGGTTCAACTTCAATTAGACTCATGTTGATGGATGTTGATGGTTGATCGATTATAAACCCTAATCCAATTGATCCCAACCCTAATTGGTGATCAATTGAGGGTCAATTGAGTGTCAAATTGGTTAAGGATAAACCTAATTGGCTCAATTGATAAGTGGTTAACATATATGAGATCAATTGAGGGGTTCAACACTAAAAACCCTACTTAATTGCAAGTGTTGATGCACCTTTTTGGTCCATGCGGTTTTGAGACATTTGGACCAAACGGTCTCAAGACCGTTTGGGGACAAACGGTCTCAAGACCGTTTGGACTCATGCGGTTTCCAAACCATTTAAGGTCATGCGGTTTCAAAGTCAACCTTGGCTAAACAGCCAACATGATCAAACGGTTTCAAGACCGTTTAAGGGCAAACGGTCTTGAGTGTGATTAGGTCCATGCGGTCTTGAAAGTCAAAGGTGCCAAACGGTCAACACTTTCAAACGGTTTCAAAACCGTTTGGAGGTTGAAGTGTGAAATCGTTTGGGGACTTTTAGGATTAAGAATGCTTAATTCCTTGAAGGCTTAGATGGTCCAATAGTTGATTAGTCTAAACCCTAATGATACCTAAAGACATTAAGGGGCTAAGTGATTAGTAGATTGACCCATGTTATGATTATTAAAGAAGATTACCAAGGTACCCTTGAAGGGTTCAAGTAGACAACACCTCTTGACTAAGTAATCCCTAATGACATTATGGTGATGACTTGACTTATGTTAATCAAAGATGACTTGACCTAACCTAATCTAGAATGATGTAAACATCATCTATTAGTGAGAGGAGAGAGAAGGCTCCTAATATGAATGAAAGTAAAGTAAAATACATTCAATATTAGTGAATGCACATGATTAGGGTACGATCCACCATAGTGAGATCATGGAAACCCTAATTATAATGATTAATGAATCTTAACCTAATTTGAGGGCATCAATGATGATAATTTTCATACATGATGATGCTAAAGGCTCAATTCACCATGGAGTGAATAGTAAACCCTAATTCTAGGGTAATAACATGTAATGTGCATAGTAAACCCTAATTGAGGGTGATGTGATGAAATGTACAATAAACCCTAATTCGAGGTTATGCTTTAAGCATGAATCTTCATGATTAAAGTATGAGAAGAGGAATCATTATTCCTAATCATAATGAAAGGGATTGAATAACCATAATTGATATTAATCAGGGGACATAGCTTTAATAAAGGCATGAAGGTACAACCCTTGATTTGAAAAGGTTATTCTTGCTTTATAAATTGCTAATCTGGAAACAACTGTTTATTATTGTTAGTTGAATTGACTATGCAAGTTCTTATAAGAACATGGTCATAACCAGGTAAGAGTTATGAGATTGTATTCATTGAAAGCATGCTATAGACTCTATGAATAGTGATATATGCTATGTTACCTAAGTTAAGTGACAACATATGAGGTTAATGGGTTGTAAGAGCCATGATTAACATCAAGGTCATACTGATTAGATGACTTATGATGAATTGATATCTATATGATAACCGATGTGAGTTAAACTTGATACATTTAGTATTCTTCCTATATAGTAGTGCTTTAATAGTTAAATGCTTGGAAACATGCTTGATGTTAAAAGAATACTGAAATGTACCTAAATAATCAATTATAATCATACCATGTAGAGCCCTGATCATAGATCCATCATTGTCAGAAGATAAATGATGGTGAAACAGGTTTTCCTAAGGGAACTTCTGGATCACATACTTTTGAGTATGTGGGGGATTAGGGACGCAAATATCCTTACGTCCTAGTGTAGGAATTGATGTAGATGTATCTTAATCTATCAACCCTTCACTATATGTTTATGCCGGGGTGATGTTCCACTAATCTCCCAAGGGAATCTTTAATGCCGCATCGATGAGAGATAAACAAGAGATCTTTCGATGGCGAAGAGAGTACAGAATGCCACTGTGACTCTGATAGCGAAGTTGCCAGAATACCCTAGAAAGCTATCTTAGAAGAGACACGAGATGTCCTATATGTTGATCCTCACACTGACTGAGAAAGAAGAGGTCATAAGAATCTGGCTCTTTTGATGACCTAGGTATGATACCGATGTGACTTAGTAGTGATCGGTTGGAGTATGAGCGGTATACCTCATCTCCGCAGGGCATAATAAGGTTTGTAAAACATATTCAACCGTGTAGCATAACTGTTTAGGTTGAACTAACGAGAAACAATGATTGATGTTACATTGTTTATAAATGTTCTAAATCAAGTATTCAGTATGCATGTCTTTATATTCCTTATTGAAATGATTGCTTAAGTAAATGTTGCTTTACTTAATCCTAAGTCTGCTACTGAATGTTTTAAGTTATCTTTCTTATAATATTCATTCATTGCTATAACAAAGCTTCTGGCGGAGAGTTATAACTCTCGTTGGGACAATTATTTAAAATTGTCTCATCCCGTAGATTTCAACTTTTTAGGTGGTCGCCGAGGACGAAGGAACCAATCTGCGGGTGAGCAGTATCAACAGCAACAACACCAAAGGCAGCAGTGAATCTTAGGTGGAGATACTGACTGTCATGTCCTGTAGTTAGTTGTCTTAAGTTGTCTCTGTACTCTCAGGTCCTAGGAGTCAGTAGGTCTGAGATTTTGGCTTCAAGCCTCGAGATTTTATATCTGAATGTATATAATCACTCAAGAGGTGATTTATCAGATATGTAATGTCAAAACATAATGTAAACTGTTTATCTTGTTTCTTATAAAGGATTTTTATGGTTTGAAGATATTTTCTCAAAAAACTTTAATTTTTAGTGATTTTTCGTATTCTGCTGCTAATAATCACTTCCGTTGAGTTTACCTCATGATTTACGGTTCGAAGCCCACAATTTAGTGGTATCAGAGCTCTAGGTTCACTGAGTCTACAGAGACATAGGACTTAGGATGTTGAGTCTATTCTTAGGGTTATCCAGTATATCTAATAGTGTCTTCTGCTCCTCAAGAGAAGAAGATAAGTAAAGATGTCTGGACCACATGAGGAGTATGTGGCAGAAAGTAGTGTTGCTGCACCCCGAGATGGTGCAAGAAACCCGGAGATAGAGCAACCTGTACCTGAGCCACCCTAGCTCAATCCAACTGACATGGGGAACCCAGCCGTCCAGACTATATTTAGGCAGTTTATGACTGCCATGACACATATAACAGATAGGTTACCTATGCCTGCACCTAGGGCACCTACCCAACCAGAAGGGCAAGGAATCGGCAAGACGTTTGAACGACTTCATCGAGTCGGAGCGACTGAGTACTTTGAAACAGCTGATCCCACAGATGTTGATCTGTGGTTAACTGAACTAGAGAAGGCCTTTAGAATCCTGAACATCCCAGAAGCTGAGAAGGTTAGACATGCAGTCTATCTTCTCAAGGGGAGTGCTGGTCACTGGTGGACCATGGAAGAGCAGAAGAGGCCTGGTGTGGAGGTTGCGTGGGAAGTCTTTCTACGGGAATTTATCAATAGATATTTCCATAAGACGTTCCTAGATGAGAAAATCTATCAGTTCAAGAGGTTAAGGCAAGGTCTGATGAACATTAGCGAATACGAAGCTAAGTTCATGGAGTTGTTGTGATTCTGTCCGCATATGGCAGCTACAGATGAAGAAAGGAGTCGGCATTTCTAGAAAGGGTTGAACGCTGAGTTGACTACTCCCGTGTCTGTCCTAGAGAACCGGGAAAGGTTTGCTACCTTTGTGGAGTCTGTCAGGAGGATAGAGAGGTCCGTAGTAGAGAAGAGGCAAACCCATAAGAGGATGTATCCTCAGTTCCAGGGATCTTCATCCAGAGACTTCAAGAAGCCTAGGTTTTCTGTGCCAACACCACCACCACCTAGACCTAGTGCTCAGATACCGTGGACACCGAGTAGGGGTAGAGGAAGAAGCCTACCACTACAAGGGGCTCACAGTTCAACATCGATGTCAGTTACTGGACCACCAAGACCACAACAACTGGACAAAAATTGCTACATATGTGGGAAGATGGGACATTTGATGAAAGACTGCAGAGCCATACCAGCGAGTGTAACACAACCACAGAGGCAGAGTCAGCAAGGATCATAAAGGAGACAGATTCAAGGAGCATCTAGAGTACGTGGACAAGCGTCCCAAGCTGGATCGTCCGCATCGAATCAACCACAAGCAACATCAAGGTTCTATGCAATGAACCCACCTGATGCAGTGATCAACCCTCAGGTTGTGGTAGGTCAGATGGAGTTGTTATATTCTGATATGTCTACATCCTGCATTGTATCTGTTTTGATTGATCCAGGTGCTACACACTCCTTTATCACTCGAAGAGTGATTCGTAACTACAATATGACAGTTAGTCATAGAGAAGATAGCTTGTTGCTAGAGACTCCGTTGAGAGGGTCTACTGTGTTGCAGGAGGTATGCTCTCCCTATATCCTCTTCTTTTCTGATCATCGCATTAAAGTGGATCTTATACCACTTGAGATGCAAGGATTTGATATAATCCTTGGGATGGATACCTTGGAAAAGTATAGGGTTGTCTTGGATTGTGAATCCAAGCAAGCTGTGTTTGCTGATGATATTGACACATGGATCTTTCAAGGAGAGAGAAAGATTCTACCCACCTGTCTTGTGTCAGCTATGGTTGCTGAGAAGCTGATGAGGCAAGGATGTTATGCATTCTTGGCCTATGTGGTAGATACTACCATGGATAGTCCTAACCCTGCCGAAGTTCCTATAGTCAGGGAATTTGAAGATGTATTTCCTGAAGAACTTCCAGGTGTGCCACCGCCTCGGGAAATTGATTTTGAAATCAATTTGATCCCAGACACACAACGTATAGCACAGACACCATATAGGATGGCACCTTCCGAGATGGCAGAACCCAAGAAACAACTTCAGGAGTTGCTTGAGAAGGGTTTCATCCGACCGAGTACTTCACCTTGGGGTGCTCCGGTCCTCTTTGTTAAAAAGAAAGACGGTTCAATGCGGTTGTGCATTGATTACAGACAACTAAATAAAGTAACAATAAAGAACAAGTATCCTCTGCCGAGGATTGATGATCTCTTTGACCAGTTGCGTGGTGCAACCATCTTCTCAAAGATAGATTTGAGATTGGGATATCATCAACTCCATATTAAGGATAGTGACATATCCAAATCTGCCTTTAGGACAAGGTATGGTCACTATGAGCTCATTGTTATGTCATTTGGACTAACTAATGCACCTGCTGCATTTATGGAACTCATGAATAGAATCTTCCGACCTTTCCTCGATCAGTGTATTGTTGTCTTCATAGATGACATTCTGATCTATAGTAAAGGTGCTCGGCAACATGAACAACATCTTCGTTAGGCTCTAACTTTGCTAAGAGAACATAAGCTATACACTAAGTTTAGCAAGTGTGAGTTCTGGCTACCAGAAGTATCTTTCCTTGGACACGTGATATCTGCCTCGGGTATTCGAGTTGACCCTAAAAAGGTAGAATTTGTTCTACAATGGGAACAACCGAAGACACCGACGGAAATCTGTAGTTTCTTAAGGTTGGCTGGCTATTACCGAAGGTTCATTAAGAACTTCAGTTCCATAGCTTTACCCTTGACTAGGTTGACCCGGAAGGATATTCCTTTTGTCTGGAGTGATAAGTGTCAGCAATCTTTTCAGCTGCTGAAGGAGAGGTTGACAAGTGCACCTGTACTTGTGTTACCTGAACAAGGCAAAGGATATATTTTTTCTGTGATGCCTCCAAGAATGGACTCGGATGTGTGTTGATGCAGGATAAGCAAGTGATTTCTTTTGCTTCTCGACAGCTTAAGAAACACGAGGAGAATTATCCGACACACGATCTGGAGCTAGCTACTGTGGTTCATGCCTTGAAAATTTGGAGACACTATCTCTATGGAGAAACATTCTAGATTTTCACTGATCATAAGAACCTTAAGTATATCTTTTCTCAGCATGAGCTTAACATGAGGCAACGCCGCTGGATGGAGTTAATCAAGGACTACAATTGTACAATTGATTACCATCCAGGGAAGGCCAATGTGGTTGCAGATGCTCTGAGTAGGAAATCAGCAACACCAGTAGCAGATAGAGCACAACTAAACTCTTTAGTATGCTCTAGGAGAGATATGCTTATCTCCTTAAGGCAAGACAATGTACAGTTGAAGGTGTCATTGTTAGCTGGGTTGTTGGCTGAGATGCATATAAAACCCACCCTAAGAGAGCAGATTAAGGAGGCACAGCAAGTTGATGTTGTGGTTCAAAAAATCAGATCGGAGTATGGGAATGAGAAACGAGATGGTTTCCATGATTCAGATGGCCAAGTGGCCTGTTATCATGGTAGGATGATAGTGTCGAATGTGGATAACTTGCAAAAATTAGTCCTGGAAGAAGCTCATTCTTCGATGTATGCTATGCATCCAGGAAGAACCAAGATGTATCGAAACTTGAAAGATATGTATTGGTGGTCTGGAATGAAGAAAGACGTTGCTGAGTTTGTTCTGAGGTGTCCTGTGTGTCAACAGGTTAAGGCCAAACACCAGAAGCCTGCAGGAACAATGCAACCTTTACCCATACCACAGTGGAAGTGGGATCATGTAACCATGGACTTTGTTGTTGGCCTACCTAGGACAAACAAAGGACATGATTCCATTTGGGTAATAGTTGATAGGTTGACAAAGACAGCACATTTCTTACCTGTCAAAACAACCTATTCTGCTGAGAGGCTAGCACAGTTGTATGTTCAGGAGATAGTGCGACTGCATGGAGTTCCAATTACTATAATTTCAGACAGAGGTCCCCAGTATACGAGTCGTTTTTGGGAACGAATTCATAAAGCCTTAGGCACATAGTTAAGGTTTAGTACAACCTTTCGTCCTTAGACAGATGGACAGTCAGAAAGGACTATACAGATCTTAGAAGACTTGTTGAGAGCATGTGTTCTCCAGTTTACAGGAAGTTGGGATCTGCACCTAAGCTTGATAGAGTTTGCCTACAACAATAGCTATCAACATAGCATTGATATGGCACCTTATGAAGCTTTGTATGGTAGATGTTGTAGATCACCCCTATGTTGGTATGAAACTGGTGAATATCAACTGTTACGTCCTGATCTTGTGCAGCAGACCACATAGAAGATTAAAGTAATACAACAACAGATTAAGACTGCACATGATAGGAAGAAATCATATGTTGATAGACGTCGTAGACCCTTAGAATTCTAGGTTGGAGACAGATTATACCTCAAAGTCTCACCTTGGAAAGGAGTTCTGAGATTTGGAAGAAAAGGGAAGTTAGCTCCTAGGTTTATGGGGCCTTATCCAATCATTGAACAGATTGGAAAGGTAGCCTATAGACTAGAGTTGCCACCAGAGTTACAGAGTTTACACCCTGTGTTTCACATTTCTATGATGAGGAAATGTCACCCTGATACTGAGTCAGTTCTACAACCTATGGAGGTAGAATTGAATGATGATATATCTTATGAGGAAGGACCAGTGTCAATCCTTGATAACAGAATTAAAAAGTTGAAAAAGAAAGACATAAGTCTTGTGAAAGTCCTATGGAATCATTGTGGTGTTGAAGAAGCCACATGGGAACTAGAGGAAGAGATGAGAAGGAAATACCCTGCTCTTTTCTCTTAACATGTTTTGTTGATTTCGGGGACGAAATCCTTGTAAGGGGTGGATAATTTGTACATCCCTGGACTAGGTTATGGACTAACCCTAGGTGTTTTGCTCAATTATGTAATTAGATGCTTGTGATTATCTTTAGGTATGTAATTAAAGCTTCTGAGGAACATATATTTCCATTTCTGCCCTTTTAAACAATGTTGTAATATTGTTTTGTAATACAGGGACCTATATGCAAATTACCCAATTAGAAGGGTTAACTTGTAGTTTGCACATGTTTAGATGTTCCTTTGATGATGAGACATCATAAGAGTGAATATAATGAAGTGTTATGGATTCTGTAATGCTTGGGCACCAAGATGTAGCTTGTGGAGCAATCCTTGTGCTTTAAACCCTAGTTTTGGTGTAAAGTGCAAATTACCCAAAACATGGGGTGCAACTTGTAAAATACACCTTCTAGAAAATCTTTTATGACTCCTGCCATCATTTAGAGTAAGAATGATGAAGAGGTCACTTCAATTGAATAATCAAATAGAAATGATAACCTTTGTAACTAAATAACGAAGTTGTAAGCATAATGACCCTTATATGTATACAAATTAGTAGGATGTTTGGTTTCCTTTCCACTAGACCTTGGTTTAAGAAGAAGTTTTGTTTAAGTATGAAAGGGAGAAACGTGTCTTAGAAGAAGGGGAGGACCTAGTTGAGAATTAAGAAATAAGTTGTCCTTATCTTGAAATTACACCCATAGTATATATACACCTTTTCTCACTTAGCAAGGATCGTTTCCTTCACTTCCCTTCTTATCTTCTTGCTTGGACCGACTAAGGGAAGAGCTCTAGAGTAGAGGAGAACAGATAAAGAGTTCTAGGTAAGGTTTTATTATCATCTTTCTCGGATTCATGGAGGAATTCATGATACAAGGTTGGTAGACTAGCTTTTCTTACTTAGTTCCTCTTTCTAGCCGACTTTTCCCAACCAATTCTTGGAGAAATGACTTTGGCCAACTTGTGGAGCTCAAGATGCCATTAAAATCTTGGAAGCTTGGAGCTCTAGGACTGACCTTAAGGTGGGTTTTATAACTCTAAACCATCATGCTTTGTTATGCATCTCTTTTCTATATGATAGTTGCTAGTTCTTCTTCTTCCCTATACTCCCTTGCACTTTTGCAAGCAACCGTGAAGAACAGGCCTTAATATGGAGGTAGAAGAAGATGGGCATTAATTCCAATGTTAATCTTTATCCTACTTTACCAAACGTTCTTGCACCTTTGGTCTAAACGGTTTGCAAAACCATTTGAAACCAAACAGTTTCAAAACTGTTTGGATTCATGCGGTTTGCAAGACCGTTTAGATTCAAACGGTCTCCAAGACCGTTTGGGAGGTTTGACCAGACGTTGACCATTTGAAGGTCTACTGGACACATTATGAATTAATCATCTACAAGGAATCATAATCTAATTGCAAGTAATTTTCAAGTTGAAGGCACTTTAATCATCTAAATCCTAATCGGGTTCAATTGCTGATTTCAAGAACCAATTATGTTGAAGTTTGGGTTGAGTGGCCCAAACGGTTTCAAAACCATTTCGGGATCACCCAAACGGTCTCAAGACCGTTTGGTGATCACCCAAGACCATTTGGAGGTCTAGGGTTTAGGTGATTCGATCAATTGAAGGCCCAATCATATTAGGTTTTGAAATAATCAAGAATGCTGATTTGTGACTTAATAAGGGTTCAACCCTTAACAAATTGACTTAGTTTTGATGAGACTTTGGGCAAACGGTCTCAAGACCATTTGGAGGATGACCAAACGATCTCAAGACCGTTTGGGTCAAGTTATGTCCCAATTGGGTGATAGATGATGGGTTCAACTTCAATTAGACTCATGTTGATGGATGTTGATGGTTGATCGATTATAAACCCTAATCCAATTGATCCCAACCCTAATTGGTGATCAATTGAGGGTCAATTGAGTGTCAAATTGGTTAAGGATAAACCTAATTGGCTCAATTGATAAGTGGTTAACATATATGAGATCAATTGAGGGGTTCAACACTGAAAACCCTAATTAATTGCAAGTGTTGATGCACCTTTTTGGTCCATGCAGTTTTGAGACATTTGGACCAAACGGTCTCAAGACTGTTTGGGCCCAAACGGTATCAAAACCGTTTGGACTCATGTGGTTTCCAAACCGTTTAAGGTCATGCAGTTTCAAAGTCAACCTTGGCTAAACGGTCAACGTGATCAAATGGTTTCAAGACCATTTAAGGGCAAACGGTCTTGAGAATGTGATTAGGTCCATGCGGTCTTGAAAGTCAAAGGTGCCAAACAGTCAACACTTTCAAACGGTTTCAAAACCGTTTGGAGGTTGAAGTGTGAAATCGTTTGGGGACTTTTAAGATTAAGAATGCTTAATGCCTTGAAGGCTTAGATGGTCCAATAGTTGATTAGTCTAAACCCTAATGATACCTAAAGACATTAAGGGGCTAAGTGATTAGTAGATTGACCCATGTTATGATTATTAAAGAAGATTACCAAGGTACCCTTGAAGGGTTCAAGTAGACAACACCTCTTGACTAAGTAATCCCTAATGACATTATGGTGATGACTTGACTTATGTTAATCAAAGATGACTTGACCTAACCTAATCTAGAATGATGTAAACATCATCTATTAGTGAGAGGATAGAGAAGGCTCCTAATATGAATGAAATTAAAGTAAAATACATTCAATATCAGTGAATGCACATGATTAGGGTACGATCCACCATAGTGAGATCATGGAAACCCTAATTATAATGATTAATGAATCTTAACCTAATTTGAGGGCATCAATGATGATAATTTTCATACGTGATGATGCTAAAGGCTCAATTCACCATGGAGTGAATAGTAAACCCTAATTCTAGGGTAATACATGTAATGTGCATAGTAAACCCTAATTGAGGGTGATGTGATGAAATGTACAATAAACCCTAATTCCAGGTTATGCTTTAAGCATGAATCTTCATTATTAAAGTGTGAGAAGAGGAATCATTATTCCTAATCATAATGAAAGGGATTGAATAACCATAATTGATATTAATAAGGGGACCTAGCTTTAATAAAGGCATGAAGGTACAACCCTTGATTTGAAAAGGTTATTCTTGCTTTATAAATTGTTGATCTGGAAACAACTGTTTATTATTGTCAGTTGAATTGACTATGCATGTTCTTATAAGAACATGGTCATAACCAGGTAAGAGTTATGAGATTGTATTCATTGAAAGCATGCTATAGACTCTATGAATAGTGATATATGCTATGTTACCTAAGTTAAGTGACAACATATGAGGTTAACGGGCTGTAAGAGCCATGATTAACATCAAGGTCATACTGATTAGATGACTTATGATGAATTGATATCTATATGATAACCGATGTGAGTTAAACTTGATACATTTAGTATTCTTCCTATATAGTAGTGCTTTAATAGTTAAATGCTTGGTAACATGCTTGATGTTAAAAGAATATTGAAATGTACCTAAATAATCAATTATAATCATACCATGTAGAGCCCTGATCATAGATCCATCATTGTCAGAAGCTAAATAATGGTAAAATAGGTTTTCCTAAGGGAACTCCGGGATCACATACTTTTGAGTATGTGGGGGATTATGGACGCGAATATCCTTACGTCCTAGTGTAGGAATTGATGTAGATGTATCTTAATCTATCAACCATTCACTATATGTTTATGTCGGGGTGATGTTCCACTAATCTCCCGAGGGAATCTTTAATGCTGCATCGATGAGAGATAAACAAGAGATCTTTTGATGGTGAAGAGAGTACAGAATGCCACTGTGACTCTGATAGCGAAGTTGCCAGAATACCCTGGAAAGCTATCTTAGCAGAGACATGAGATGTCTTACATGTTGATCCTCACACTGACTGAGAAAGAAGAGTTCATAAGAATCCAACTCTTTTGATGACCTAGGTATGATACTGATGCGACTTAGTAGTGATCGGTTGGAGTATGAGCGGTATACCTCATCTCCGCAGGGCATAATAAGGTTTGTAAAACATATTCAGCCGTGTAGCATAACCGCTTAGGTTGAACTAATGAGAAACAATGATTGATGTTACATTGTTTATAAATGTTCTAAATCAAGTATTCAGTATGCATGTCTTTATATTCCTTATTGAAATGATTGCGTAAGTAAATGTTTCTTTACTTAATCCTAAGTCTGCTACTGAATGTTTAAAGTTATCTTGCTTATATTATTCATTCATTGTTATAACAAAGCTTCTGGCAGAGAGTTATAACTCTCGCTGGGACAATTATTTAGAATTGTCTCACCCCGTAGATTTCAACTTTTTAGGTGGTCGCCGAGGACGAAGGAACCAATCTGTGGGTGAGCAGTATCAACAGCAGCAACACCAAAGGTAGCAGTGAATCTCAAGTGGAGATACTGACTGTCATGTCCTGTAGTTAGTTGTCTTAAGTCGTCTCTGTACTCTCAGGTCCTAGGAGTCAGTAGGTCTGAGATTTTGGCTTCAAGCCTCGAGATTTTATATCTGAATGTATATAATCACTCAAGAGATGATTTATCAGAGATGTAATGTCAAGACATATGTAAATTGTTTATCTTATTTCTTATAAAGGAGTTTTATGGTTTGAAGATCTTTTCTTAAAAAGCTTTAATTTTTAGTGATTTTTCGTATTCCGCTGCTAATAATCACTTCCGCTGAGTTTACCTCGTGATTTACGGTTCGAAGCCCACAGAAATGGTCTTACCAAGAACAAAAATCTGAGTGCCATTATCCACAATGGTGAGTGGAGGATACTGAATGGAAGAGGATGTAATGGCCTTGCTGACATTTGTGCAACCATTAATATCAGTGTTGAGGATGATCATTTCTACTTCAAAGACGTCCTCCCTTTCTCTCTAAAAGCTGCTTGGAACGCCTACAAAAGCCGCACTGATGAACCCCCATGGACGAGTTGGACATGGAAATCAAAGGCTCCACAGAGATACAATCTGCATTGCTGGCGCCTGATGAGAAGAAAGCTGGTTACTGAGGAGTTTCTAAAGAAAAGAGGTAATCATCTAGCCTCGATATGTTCTCTCTGCCGAGAACATGAAGAAAATGATACCCATCTGTTCTGGCACTGCAAGTTCTCCAGAGAACTATGGGAGAGAGCTAGGTGCTCCCTTCCTCTCGTCCCTAACTGCTGTGAAGATGTGATAAAGATTACAGGAAGCAATGAAAAGATACTTACAAAGACAATTCTTTACTATATATGGTTCAGCCGAAATCAATTTATTTTTTAGAATTATTCCTTCACCACTAATGCAGTGTGGAATAGAATAATAAGTGATAGCAAAAACCTGTATAGATAGGTTTATTTTGTGAGATTTTCCCATTCTCACCCCACTTGTACATGTTTTTGATTTTTTAATGGAAGGAGTAGCACGCTTAATGATAAAAAAAATAGGCTTAGTAGGCCTGAATTTTGAGGACAAAATTCCTTTTATGGAGGGGTGAATGTTATATCCTAAGTTTTGATAAAAAAATTGAAAGGTATAAATAGAAAGCATGTTTTTGATAGATGGGTTTCCTCAATGGTTTTATTGGTGGAATAATAATAGCTTTGATCACATTTGACATTTGAGCTTGTGGCACAAGTTAATAAATAGAAGGAACCCGTAATGATGGTTTTTTTTACCAATAAAGTATCATGCTTTCCTTGATGGATTATTGTTTCCAAATCCAAAGTCTTAATAAGAATATGATAATGCTCTTTCATGACCTTTGGATTAATAAGAATAAAAGGCAAGATTTTTGTAGAAAGGATTAAGGAGAAACTATTCTCTTCTTGGATATTCCTTGATTTTCCATAATATTAGCTATCAGATATAAGGGTGTCTTTAATGCTTATGGAAAGAGAGTTATCCATGCCTTGCCTTTTTGGCATATTGCTTGGATGCAATGTAAAAGATGAGAAAATAAAGAAAAGAGAGAAATATAGATGCCTCATGATGTCCCTCTCTCTACTTGATCAACAAATTAACAATGTTAATATGGCGAAGGGAAAAAGAAAAGAATAAGGAAAGTATTAAGCACTTTCTAGAGATCTTGTACAACTTGGTAAC
This sequence comes from Alisma plantago-aquatica, assembly GCA_963693085.1. Classification (NCBI taxonomy): domain Eukaryota; kingdom Viridiplantae; phylum Streptophyta; class Magnoliopsida; order Alismatales; family Alismataceae; genus Alisma; species Alisma plantago-aquatica. Next base: position 3,976,089 of record OY856414.1, read on the forward strand.
CAACCCACCGACCCATACATCCAGTGATGTATACATAAAGATTGGCGAGATGGAATACCACGACCCTCAACCCCAGACGTGCCACCATCCACAATACATTTGCATTCTTCCTTGATAAACTAGGATTCCTTCTCGTGTCATGGTGCCATGACGATGGTGCCTTGTTCTCTCCTTCATCCTCCTCCTCCTCCTAGGTTGTTAGGGTTGTGTAGTTGTACCAAGAGTTGTCATTTTACCCGTGGTTGGTAGGGTTTCTAGTCTGCCCACCATGGAAAGCTTCAAAAGGTTTGGCGCCCCTGGATGATGTACACAGCCCAGTGGGTGATGTAGATCACTGCATGAAGCTGGCCTTCATGGTCAGATCAGGATCGGGGTAAGGCCAGCCTCCCCTCTATCACAGTGAAGCCGGTCGGTGTGAGGAAGGGCCCGATGCTTTGCAATAGCCTCAAAGGAATGATGCCCAGTGGACCCAGGGTGGACAAAAGAGGCAAGGGAGCAAGGAGTATCCGGAAGGGAACCAAGGGCGGTTCCTACCTACTATGCCCTGGGCTATGGTACATTGCAGCTGAGGAAGCAAGCGTCGTCAAGGGTTGCATGGTCGGGCGTCAGGAGCAGATCGTCGGGCTTGTAGACGACCTAGTTTTCCCAACCGGCGTCACATGTGTCGCCTTGTGTTCCGAGGGCAGTGGCGGTAGGAATTGGCGACACGCTATCAGTGAGTTCAAGGAAGAGTCACAACTGGTGGGAGTCTGTAGTAGGAGGAGCTAACTTGCTCGCAGACCAAGTGTCATACACCTTTCGAACAAAATGTCATTAACTAAGCGGAAGCGTTTGTTAGCAGCGGATTACTGAAAATCACTAAAAATTAAAAACTCTTACAAAGAGATCCAATCAAGGAGAAACGCTTTAATAAAGGACCAAAATTCCTCAGTTGCATATTGGTTCACAAGTACATGTCTGGTACCATGTCATCTAAAATTACATTAATAGTTGCTTTGTTGAACTATACATAAGCAACATAAAAACTTTTAAGGCATTACGCCAAAATCTCAGATCGTTTCTTTAAAACCAACTACCAACTCCGAGGACCTGAGAGTACAGAGACGACACATATGACTCTATCTACATATATAAAAGACTTCATAGCCAGTGTCTCCACCTGAGATGTCACTGCTGTTCTCTTCTACTGTTGTTGTTGTTGTCCTTCACCTACTGAAGGATTCCTGCCTCCTTGTCTGTGTCCACCTAAAAAGTTGGATCCCACGGGGTGAGACAATTGTAATTGTCCCAGCGAGAGATATAACTCTCCGCCAAGAACATTATTATGGTGGAATAAACAACAATATAAGACTGAGCAGAAGAATTATATATTGAACATCAACTAAATTAAATACTAATCAAATGAGGTCAATAAAGCTTTTCAGCTATATCTTGACTAAACAACATAATACTTATTCAATAAGGAATATGAATAACATGCATAAAAACTATCCATCTAGTATTTGTTTAAGCAATGTAACATCAATCAATGATTCTCGTATATCAACCTTAAGCAAATATGCTACACGGATGATTACATTTTACAATCAAACTTAAGCCATGAGGAGATGAAGGTATACCGTTCACACTCCAACTGACTATTGCGAAGTCAAAATCGGTACCACATAAGATCAATGGAAGAGTCGGACTCCATGACCTCATCTCCTCCCAGTCAGTGTGGGCTCAATATGTAGGACATCTCGTGTCTCTGCTACATATAGCTTTCCAGGGTATACTGGCACTTCTCTATAGATTTACAGTGGCGACTGCACTCTCTTCGCAAATTGGGAGATTTCATGTTTATCTCACCTCGATTCCGGCATTAACATTATTGGGAGATTCGTGATACATCCATCCCAGCACCTATAATGAAAGATTGAGAGATTTAATGTTTATCTACCATCAATACCACATTAGGGCGTAAGGTATTCGCGCCCATTACCCCTACATACTCAAAAGTATGCACTCCAGGAGATCCCTTGGGAAAACTTGTTTCACCATCACCAAACTTCTGACGATGATGGATCTATGGTCAGGGCTCTACATGATAAGATTTCACTTGATTAATTAAGTACCTTACCATATTCTTTTTAGCATCAATCAGGTTTCCAAACATAATTTATTATAACCATTGCTATAAAGAATGTGGAATGCTTTCATCAAAACTGTTCAGATCTTTTATAAAATTATTGGGATCTCAATCCCTCATCTTATCAGATGCAATCTCATTTTTCAACAACTTATCATCATGATATGTAATATGGGCATTCAACCCTTATTTCATCATAGAACACTTGTTACCACTTATTATGTAACTAATACCTTCTAGTCATCTGAATAAGGTGATCATGATACTTGTTACACAAACATCTCATATGTCTTACCAAGCCTATTTCAACTCTTATTACTTTTTACTGAGAAATAAAGCATATCATGGATCACAAAGACCATTAATATTCTCAATAATAAAACATCATAGCTCATACCTGGCTATGTTCATCATCTCATGATACCTGCATGGTTAGTACTTATGATAACAGTTATATCAATTACATATCAGCACCATGCAATTTAACACCACTAATCCCTTATTAGGGTTAGGGATTTCCCTTTTCATGTCATTTAGGGATATTCAACCCATTGCCCATAATTAGGGTTATGATTAATCATCATACTGCCCAAAATTAGGGTTTCATATAATATAACCCATGATTAGGGTTTCACATGCCTTCACCCTGTATTAGGGTTAGGGTTCACTATTCACATTAGATTAGGATTTCTCATATCCCATTACCCAATTTAGGGTTAGGATGCACTATTCACATAAAATTAGGGTTTATCATCAAATTACCCTAAATTAGGTTTACTCCATTACCCTGGATTAAGGATTCATTTAGCATTAGCCTTAGTTAGGTTTACATCTACCATTGTCCCAAAATTTGGGTTACATCCTGTATTGCCCTGATTTAGGTTTAAGACTCCCTAATCTTCTTAATTATGGTTTCATAATCTCATCATCATGGATCAAACCCTAATTACATATTTTAATCATAATAAAGGAATTGAAGCTTGTATTTGCATATAAACACCACTTTCTCTCTCATCCTCTCTGGGATGTTGAGTACCTCAAGGTTGACTTAATTAGGTCAATTCAATTTCTTTATTTCAATACACCCAGTTAGGGTTAGAGTAGTGTGTTAAGATTTCTCTTTCATAATATCCAAAGATTAATCCTTTCAAGGGTACTAATTACCCTAAACCATTAAGGTTACAACTAATGTAATCACCCTTGATTTACATCATTAAGAATCACATAATTACTTGACCTTTAATCAACTTGGGTGTTCAAACGGTTTAGTTTAATTACTCTCCAAACGGTTTTGGTCACCTAGACCCCAAACGATCTTGACCTTCTAGACCCCAAACGGTCTTGATAGATTAACCCTCAAACGGTCTAAGACCGTTCAGACCTTCAAACGGTCTTGGTTAATTAAGTTCAAACGGTTTGAAACCGTTTAGAAAAGTTGGTGCTTGAAACCGTTTAGTGCAAAGATATTTGAGATCGTTTGAGCCTCAATTGGTTTGGGATCGTTTGGTCCCAAATGGTTTTGAGACCGTTTGGTCCCAAACAGTCTTGAGACCATTTGGACTCAAACAGTATTGAGACCGTTTGGACTCAAACGGACTTGAGACCGTTTGGTCCAAACCTCCTCAAAACTGATTGGACCAAAAATGGTCTCCACCACTCAAAATGATTTTGGATTTCCAAGGTTAATTCCCTCATCAATTGAATCTATGTAACCACTCATCAATTGAACCTATGCACCATACTTCAATTGAACTAATAAATCATCCTTCAATTGATTCAACTTTCAATTGATCATCAATTAGGGTTTTGAACCCAATTGGATTAGAGTTTGAAATCGATGAACCTTCACTATCGGTCATTGTGGAACCAATTGCTCTGAAATCATTGGACCACCATTCAAATTGGGCATGACCTGGCCTCAAATGGTCTTGAGGTTGTTTGGCCCCAAACGATCTTCAGACCGTTTGGTGTCAAACGGTCTTGAGACCGTTTGACCCAAACCAAACAAGGAAAACTCATGGAAATCAATTAGGGTTTCACTAATGACCCGATCTAGGGTTGATAATTGATGGACCTTCAATATTGAACCTTGTTGAAACCAATTCACTTCAATCCATTGGATCATCATCCAACACATCATTAGTTGAGCTCCAAACGGTCTGAAACCGTTTGATCCCAAACGGTCTTGAGACTATTTGGTTTCAAACGATCTTGAGACCATTTGGTCTCAAGTTCATGAAACTGTTTACAAAGGATATTTGTGGAGGTGTGTGCTTATGATGATGTCATCATCATCAAGCTATAAACCCACGAATCTTGCTGTGATTTCCATGGTAATTTCATCAATCAATCAAATAAAATTTGGAGGATAAGGAAAACTTCAACAATAGTTAAAGATATGAAATCAATAACAATATTCAAGGTTTCAAGTTATATAACCCGCCTTCAATGAAGATTCAGAGCTCCAACTTCACGTCCCTAATAGTGGAAGAAACTTTCTCACATTACAAGGTTCGTTCTTCAAGCTTTTGAAAGAAATGGATTGGCTAGACAGAAAGATTGATGGAAGAAAAGAAGAAATCCATCATTTATTTTTGATTTCCACCATGAAATCATGGTTGAAAGTGATCAAGAAGCTTACCTACGGGTTGGAACTTGTCCTCATGCTGATCCTTAGTCCCCTTGAGCTCGTCCAAGGCAAGCAAGAAAGAAAATCCGAAAAAAAAATCCTTGGTTAAGTGGAAAAGAGAGTATACATAAAGGAATTTCTAGGAGAGAGAAAGTTGAAAGAAAATCCTTCTACTCTCCAAATCATGCCACACACTCCCCTCTTTCCCTTGTGCATGAAGGCATCTTCCCTTTACTTTATTTCCCTTTCATTATCCTCAACTTAAAAGAAAAGCAAATTGAGCACCTTAATCATATTATACTAATATCCCATTTTTAGTGGATATTACTTTTCATTAACTTAATGTGAGTGGGCTCTCCACTCACTTAAGATATTCTCGTGCCTTTGCAAGGCACAAGCTCGTCCAACCTTTTGCAAAATAATCCCTCGCCTTTTGGTTGAAGGGCTCTTCAATTAATATATTTATTTTTGCATTAAATTGAAGTAAAGTTCCAATTATGCTTAAATTTTGATTATTTTAATATCAAGATTCTCTCTCCTCCAAAGTGATTCAAATGAGGTGCCCCTCTAATTTTCTTGCCTCTAAATGATGCCAAGAATAATTAGGGACCCTTTAGCAGTGACATTTTGCATATTGAAACCTATGTTTTGGGTAAATTACACATTACACCAAAACTAGGTTTTAATGCATAAACATTGTTCAACAAGCTCTTTCTTGTTATTCAGGCTTGTAGGAACCATACCTATGCATCATTCTCACTCTTATGATGCTTCAACACTAAATGAACATTTTTCCATGCACAATTTGCAATTTAACCCCTCAACTTGCATAATTTTCACTTTAGTCCAAAGTAAGTAAAACATTATTTCAACATTATTTAAAAGGACTAGAATTGAAACATAAGTTCCTCATGAACCATAATTACTTTTTACAAGACATAAGAAAACATCTAATTAACTTACTTAAACAAAACATCTAGAGTTAACACATAACCCAGGTCAAGGATGTTACAAATTATCCACCCCTAATAGGGATTTCGTCCCCGAAATCATCAATGAAAATGTTAAGAGAAAAGAGTAGGATATTTCCTCCTCATATCTTCCTCTAGTTCCCACGTAGCTTCTTCAATGCCACGGTGATGCCAGAGAACTTTTACAAGACAAATGCCTTTCTTTTTCAGCTTTTTAGTTCTTTTATCAAGGATCATCACTGGTCCTTCAACATATGATATATCATCATTTAATTTTACCTCCACTGGTTGTAGAACTAACTCAGTGTCAAGATGACACTTTCTCAACATAGAGATATGGAACACTGGATGCAACTTATGCAGCTCAGATGGTAATTCTAGCTTATAGGCTACCTTTCCAATCCTTTCAATGATTGGATAAGGCCCCATAAATCTAGGAGCTAACTTTCCTTTCCTTCCAAATCTAAGGACTCCTTTCCAAGGTGAGACTTTGAGATATACTCTGTCTCCAACTTGGAATTCTAAGGGTCTACGCCATTTTTCAGCGTACAACTTCTGTCTATCATGTGCAGTCTTTAACTGTTGTTGTATTACTTTAATCTTATCAGTTGTCTGCTGCACTAGCTCAGGACCCAAAAGTTGATATTCTCCAGTTTCATACCAACATAATGGAGATCTACAACATCTACCATATAATGCTTCATATGGTGCCATGTAGATCCCAACTTCCTACAAACTGAAGGACACATGCCTTAAGCAAGTCCTCCAAAGTTTGTATGGTCCTCTTAGATTGCCCATCTGTCTGTGGGTGAAAGGTTGTAATAAACCTTAACTATGTACCCAAAGCTTTATGTAGTCGTTCCCAAAAACGGCTCGTAAACTGGAGACCTCTATCAGATACAATAGTAGCTGGAACCCCGTGCAACTGCACTATCTCATCTATGTATATCTATGCAAGCTTCTCAGCAGTGTAGGTTGTCTTGACAGGAAGGAAATGTATTGTCTTAGTCAACCTATCAACTATCACCCATATGGAATCATGACCTTTGGTTGTTCTAGGCAAACCAACCACAAAGTCCATGGTCACATGATCCCATTTCCACTGCGGTATAGGCAAAGGTTGCATTATTCCTGTGGGCTTTTGATGTTCAGCTTTAACCTGCTGACACACCGGACACCACATAACAAACTCAGCAACATCCTTTTTCAAACCAGGCCACCAATACATATCCTTCCAGTTATGATACATTTTGGTGCTCCCTGGATGCATTGCATACATTGAAGAATGAGCTTCTTCCAAGACTAACTTCCTCAAGTCATTGGCATCAGGTACCACCATCCTACCATTGTGGCATCCAACTCACAAAAACATGATTTGCTTAAGCAGAAGCGATCATTATCAGCGGAGTTACTAAAAATCACTAAAAATTAAAACTTTTTGCAAGGAGATCTAATTCCAGAAAACTCTTTTAACAAGAACCAAAGTATTACATATACATTACATGTATCATCTCTTCTCAAGGATTACATACAATAATTGCTTTGCCAAACTATACATAAGAAACATAAAACCTCGAGGCGTTCAAGCCAAAATCTCAAATCGATGATAAAAGCACTATCTACTGACTCTGAGGACCTGAGAGTATAGAGACGACACATAGGACTTTCTATATAAAACTTGACAGCCAGTGCCTCCACCTGAGTTATCACTGTTGTCCCTATTGCTTCTGCTGCTTTTCACTTGCTATAGGGTTCCTGCTTCTTCTTCTGCGTTTACCTAAAAAGTTGGATCCCACGGGGGTGAGACAATTGAAAATTGTCCCAGCGAGAGATATAATCTCCTCCAGAAACATTATTATTGCAGTTTAATAGAATAAAACTGAGCATGAGTTCTTTAATATTGTCAACAATATTAATCACTTGTATGAACATAATAGGACTGTTACATCCAACTCATAAAAACATAATTAACTAATGCGGAAGTGTTCTCTAAGCAGCGGGTTACCAAAAATCACTAAAAATTAAAACCTTTTTATCAAGGGGTCCATCAAATGAAAACTTTCTCACATAGAACAAAAGTAACACATTTACATCCTATTTTTCAAAAGTACATATCTTGTATCATCTCTTTCTGTGAATTACAAGCATCAGCTGCCCTGTTAAACTAAACACAGGTAGTATGAAAATCTCGAGGCACTGAGCCAAAATCTCGAAAGAACTAACTACTACTCCGAGGACTTGAGAGTACAGAGACGACACATAGGACTCTATCTACATCTATACAAGGCATAACAACTAGTGTCTCCACCTGAGACTTCACTGTTGTCCCTGCTGCTTCTATTGCTGTCCTTCCCTTACTGAAGGATTCATGTCTCCTCGTCCACGACCACCTAAAAATGTAGTTCCCACGGGGGTGAGACAATTGCAAATTGCCCCAGCGAGAGATATAACTCTCCGCCAATAACATTATTATTGCAGCTTAAGAAGATAAATATGAACAGAGGAATCATAATTGTTTGACAGCAGTTAATTCAATGTTTAACAGATTAGAATATTATTCTTATCTAAAACATTGCATCTATAACTTGAAAGAGCAACATGTCACTTATCCATCAAGTAATATGAAGAACATGTATAACATTTGTTCACTACAGAACCATTACCACAACATTAACTCTCTTCAGGCTTATATCATATATCTAATGCCTGGCATTGTCATTGTGGAGTTATGGCATGTAGCCATACTCTTTTCACAAAGTGTTGGGAACTTAATCCCTCAACTCACCAAGTACATTTCCACTTAGTAACAAGTTCATCATCATGATTATAGCATCTGTGTATTTGAACCCATAACTCACCATATGATACTTATTACTACTTGTTAGGTAACTTAATACCTTCAGATCATCTGACCAAGGACATCATGATTCTTGCTACACAATTTATTGCACATAGTACACAAAGCTCAATGATTCTTGTTACACAAAGTATATGAAGGCTTATGAAGCCTATAAAACATTCTCAATAAACAAAACATCATAGCCCATACCTGGCTATACTCCTCATCTCATCATCCCTTCATGATTAGTATTCATGATCACAATTATAATGATTTCATATTAGTATCATACAACACTAAGTAATATCACTATTCCCTTTTTAGGGTTCATGGTTTCTCTTTCACATCAGTACCATACAACACTAAGTAATACCACTGTTCCCTCTTTAGGGTTCATGGTATCTCTTTTATATCAGCACCCTTCATTAGGGTTTTCCATAAATAACCACTTGGGATCTTAAGATCATATTATTAATGATCATTCCTATTTCATTGCTTCTCATAGCTAGAAGCCAATATTGATATCATAAGTATTCAAACATACTTATTTATTCTCATCATTCATCATTGAATGTATTATCAACACAAAGTATGAGTTTCTCTCTCATCTTTACCAGAATATGATTGCATCATAGATTATTGATTTGGATTATCCTTTTCATAAGGCATGTTAGCCTACATTCATCAAGGTGCATTGCATCTTAATGTAACAATTGACATGACACATCTCATGTGTCACCCATCCAATTATAATGAACTTATAACACATCAAGGTATATCGGAATTGGGGTGTTGGATGTGATATCTATCATATCTTGATGTATCACTTCCCTCAACACCTTCATCTTACTTGAGTTCATCCACTTAGGTATTCCCCATCTGAATACTTTATGCATAAGATCATCACACTCATCATGCAATGTATTGGTCATAATTCATCTATTTGGAATATACAACCTTTGCCATTGATATGGACTCACCCTTGAGTCAGGAACTATTAATGTAAGGATATTCATTATCAACCCCTCTAGGTATTACATTTGTAAATACATGAATCACTATTCCATTAATAGGACTAGAATTTCCACAATTATAATTTGAGGTTCACTTAGTATCTCACATATATATGGATTTCACCTAAGATCATTCTTCATTAGTGTTTCACATAACATCCTTCTATATCAGGGTTTCACCTAGTATTGTGTGAAATTAAGATTTCACAACACATCACCCAGTGATAGGTCTTCACATAGAATTAGTAACACTACCCTATATTAGGGTTTCATGCACCTTTACCCCCATTTTAGGGTTTAAGGTTTACTATTCGCATCCAAGTAGGGTTTCTTTTACCTCATACCCAAATTAGGGTTAGGATGTACAATTCCCATTAAATTAGGGCTTCTTGCATTGTTACACTAAGTTAGGGTTACATCATCACCCTAGATTATGGTTTCACTGATCTTTGCCATAAATTAGGGTTTCACATAACCTTGCCCTAAATTAGGGTCAACGTTCATCAATCTTTTTCATGAAAATTTCATGATCTCATATTATGGATCAAACCTTGATTACATATTTATTCATAATGGTGGAATTAGGGATTATTAAATAATCCATCATCTCTCCCATTCTCTCTCCCTCTCATCCTCTCTAGGATGTTAAATACTCCAAGATTAATCTAGGTCAACTCTTCACTTGAGTACACATAGCTAGGGTTAACCTTCATAATCATCATTGGTCAACATTATTAATAGTTAAACATCTAATTGACCTTTGATCATATTAGGTGTCAAAATGGTTTAACCAATTGAATTTCAAAAGGTCTTAACCACTTAGACCTCAAACGGTCTTGGTCACTTAGGCCTCAAATGGTCTTGACCAATTAAGTTCAAACAGTTTGAAACCATTTAACAAAGTTGGTCCTTGAAACCGTTTAGACAACACATCTTGAAACCAAATGAACTTGAGGCTCCAAACGATTTGAGACCATTTGGTCTCAAACGGTCTTGAGACCGTTTGGTCCCAAACGATCTTAAGACCGTTTGGTCCAAACCCTCTCAAAACCGAACGGACCAAAAAGGGTCTTCAACACTTAATCGATTCAAGGTTCCAACCCATGAATTAACTATCAATTGAACCACTAAAGTATTCATCAATTGAACCACTGAATCACCATTCAATTAGACCTTCAATTTAGGGTTTCATACCCAATTGAAATAGGGTTGATAATCAAGAAACCATCACTTAGGGTTTTGAAACTGAGGAACCATCAATGGTTGACATTGTGGAACCAATTCAATTGAAATCAATGAACCATCATCATTATATGATATGACCTGACCTCAAACGGTCTTGAGGTAGTTTGGATGATATCCAAACGGTCTTGAGACCGTTTTCCCATTCCAACATCAAAATCCATGTCATCCAATTAGGGTTTGGATCATTGGATTGATCATCACATCAACAATTGATTACATTTCAATTTGGTATCTTTGGATCATCAAATACCCAACCATGCTCAACCCTAGACCTCCAAACGGTCTTGGGTGACCCTCAAATGGTCTTGATACCGTTTGGGTGATTCCCAAATGGTTTTGAAACCGTTTGGGTCAATCAACCCAAAACATCAACTTAATCAATTGAAAATTCAGCAATTAGCCGATTAGGGTTTGTATTTAAGGAATCATTCACAATTGAAACCTTCAAGATCAAACCAATTGAACCATTGGATCAATATCCAAGTACCACAGCATATTTCCTCAAACGGTCAACCATCTCAAATGGTCAACCATCTCAAACGGTTTGGAACCCAAACCTCCAAACGGTTTGTAAACCGTTTGGTCACCAAACGGTTTGGTGAAACCGTTTGGACTCAAACATTGAAACTGTTTGCCCTAGATATTTGGGGTGGTGTGTGCTTATGATGATTTCATCATCATCAAGCTCCAAACCCACGAAGTTTTCTGTGATTTCCATGGTGGTTGCATCAATCAACCAAGATAAATTTCGGAAATGCAAAAAGGATCACTAATTGATAAGGAATTGATTGCAATAATAAAATTAAGGGTTCAAGTTATAAAACCCACCTCCAATTGAGCTCCAAAGCTCCAAGTTCACGCCAAAAATGGTGTATGAAGCTTTTGAAACTCCCCCTAGGCTCGTCCTCAAGCTTTTGGTTGAAAAGATTGGCTAGGGTTGAAGAGGAGATCGAAATGAGAAGAAATCAATGATTTATTTTCGATTTCCACCATGGAATCAAGGTGAAAAGGGTCAAGAACCTTACCAAAAGGTTGGGGGTCGTCCTCCTGGTCCTCCCTAGCTCCCTTGGTCGTTTTCCAAGCAAGGGGAAAGAAGGGAAATCCGAAAAGCCTTTGGTTTGGCTTGAAAAGGGTACTTTTATAAGAAAATCAATGAGAGAGAAAATCTTTAATAAAAATCTTTTAATTCCAAATATAGAGCCGCATCTTCCCCCTCAACTTCCTTGGATCCGAGGCTATCTTGCTTGCCTCATATTCCTCTCAATTATCCATGATTTAAGGAAAAGCAATTTAAGCACCTCAAAACATATTATACTAATATTCATATGTGAGTGGATATTTCTTTTTCTTATAAAATTGTGAGTGAGTTATCCACTCCCTTGGATATTTTCGTGGTCTTTGCAAAGCTCAAGGACGTCCACACACATATGAATCCAACCATTTTAATTTTTGTTGAAGGCCCTTTAATTAATATATTTATTTTTGCCCTAAATTGAATTAGGGTTTCACTTAGGCTTAAATCTTGATTATTTTAATATCAAGATTCTCTCTCCTCCAACTTAATTCAAATGAGGCGCCCCTCTCATTTTCTTTACTCTACATGATTCCAAGAAACATTAGGGACCTTATTGAAGTGGTAATTTGCATATTGAACCCTGGGTTTTGGGTAAATTGCAGATTACACCAAAACTAGGTTTTAATGCACAAACATTGCTTTATCAGCTCTTTCTTGATACTCAGGCTTCCACAAGCCATACCTCTGCATCATATCCAATCTCATGATGATTCAACATATGAGGAACATATTATCATGTACAATTTGCAATTTAACCCCTCAACTTGGGTAATTTGCACTTTAGTCCAAGTCAAGCAAAACATTATTTCAACATTATACAAAAAGGACTAGAATTGAAATATAAGTTCCTCTTGTGTCCTAATTACTTTTCTCAAGATAAGATTAAGCATCTACTCAACCTTATTAGGAAAATCATCTAGGGTTAACGCATAACCCAGGTCAGGGATGTTACAAGGACCATCTCCTTTCTTAAGGAGAAAATTGCATCTACCCATGATAGAATTATACATCATCTATCTACTTTGTAATAAATGCAAGGAATCATAAATATATTATCTATCAACTAAAAATGCATAAAGAAATGTAACCTCATCCAATGATTTTCGTATTTAATCCTTAAGCAAACATGATATACGGCTGATTACATTTTACATTCACACTTATGCCCAGAGGAGATGAGGTATACCGCTCATACTCCAACCGACCACTGCGAAGTCAAAATTGGTGCCATACAAGGTCAATGGAAGAGCCGACTGCCATGACCTCTCTTATCTCGGTCAGAACGAGATTCAATGCAGGACATCTTGTGTCTCTGCTAGATAGCTTTCCAGGGTATACTGGCAACCTTGCTATAGAGTTACAGTGGCGTGCTGCACTCTCTTCGCAATCGAGAGATTTCATGTTTCTCTCACATCGATCCGGCATTGATATTATTGGGAGATTCGTGATACATTCATCTCGTTATTGGGGGATTAGTGATACATCCACCCCGACTTATATAATGAAGGATTGAGATATTTAATGTTTATCTCACATCAATTCATCCATTAGGGCGTAAGGATATTTTTGCCCATTACCCCTGCATATTCAAAAAAATGCACTCCGGGTTATGCCGCGGAGCAACCCGTTTCACCATCCAGCAAATTCTGACACTGATGGTTATATGGCCATGGCACTACATGATAAGATTCCACTTGATTAATTATGTACATTACTGTATTCTTTTAGCATCAGTCAAGTTCTCAAACATTATTATGACAAATGCTACAAAGAAAAGTATAATTCGTATATCAAGTACTTTTTAAAACTTTATAAAAACATTGCGATCTTAATACCTTGTTGCATCATGGGCATTCTTATCCCTTAACATCTCATCATCATGGTTATGGAATATGGGTATTCAAACCCTCAGTTCATAAAAGAACACTTGTTACCACTTATCAGGTAACTAATACCTTCAGTTCATCTGACCAAGGTAAACATGATACTTAGTACACAAGCATCTCACATGGCTCTCAAAGCCCATTTAGTCTCTTGTTACCTCTTACTAGGTAACAAGGCATCACATGGCTCACAAGGCCATTACATCTTGTCACCTCTCACTAGGTAACAACTTATCATATGGCTCACAAGGCCATTGCATCTTGTCACCTCTCACTAGGTAACAACTTATTCACAAGGCTCACAAGACCATAAAGCATTTAAATAATTAACACATCATAGATCATACCTGTCTATGCTCATCATCTCATGATTTCCTACATGATCATTACATGATAACAGTTATATCAATACATGTCGGCATTATGCAATGTAAGAGTAGCATCGCTATTCCCTTATTTAGGGTTAAGATTTCTCTTACATACCATCACCCTCCATTAGGGTTTTTCATAAATAACCATTTAGGTTCTCAGGATCATATTATTAATAATCAAGCCCTAATTCATTGCTCCACATAGCTAGGAGCCAGCATTGATAACATAAGTATTCAATCATGCTTATTTATTCTCATCATTTATCATTGAGTGAATCATCAACACAAGATATGAGTTCCTCTCTCAACTTTACCAAAATATGATTACATCATACTTTATTAACTTGGCTTAACCTTTTCTTAAGGTATGTTAGCCTACACTTATCAAAGTGTATTACTTCATAATATAACAATTGACTTGACATACTTCATGTGTTACTCATCCAAGTATATTGGGTTTAGGATACATCAAGGTGTATCAATCTTGAGGTGCTGGATGTGATATCTATCATGTCTTGATGTATCACTTCCCTCATCACCTTTATCTTATTTAAGTTCAACAACTTATCTTGTATTAGGGTATTACCCATCCTAATACTTTATGCACCAGTTTATCACATTTATTATGTAATGTATTGGCCATAAGTCACTTATTTGAAAAGTGCAACCATCGTCAATGATATAGACTCATCACAAATTAAGGCATCATTAATATAAGGATATCCATTATCAACATCTTTAGGTGTTTCACTTATCAATAAATTGGTCACTATTCCATTATTAGGAATAGGGTTTCCCATCCTTATCAACTAGGGTTTACATAACATCATCTTATCTTAGGGTTTCACATAATGTCACCCTATATTAGGATTTCTCACAACTTTATCCTTATATTAGGGTTTCACATAGCAATACCTGGATTTAGTGTTTCTCAAGCCATAGCCCAAGATTGGGGTTCCATACACTATAACCCAAAATTAGAGTTTCATATACTATAATCCAAGATTTGGGATTCACATACCTTTACCCTATATCAGGATTAGGATTTCATATCAAGGTTTCATATATCATTACATAACATCACTCTGGGTCAGAGTTTCACATCACATCCTTGCATTAGGGTTTCACTTGACATCACCCTTGATTAGGGTTTCACATGACATCACCCTCAATTAGGGTTTCATATAACATCACCCTTAAGTAGGGTTTTACATCACATCACTGTATTAGGGTTTCATGTGACATCACCCTTGATTAGGGTTTCTCACAACGTCTCCCTCAATTAGGGTTTATTATAGCTTTTCCCTAAATTAGGGTTGCTTCATTACCTTAGATTAGGGTTTCACCTATCATTACCCTCAATTAGAGTTAGGGCTCATTAATCTTCTCATTTAGGGTTTCATGATCTCATCATCGTGGATCAATCCCTAATTACATATTTTATTCATACTAAAGGAATTGAGGCTTAATCATTATCTGTAAACATTCCTCTCTCTCATCCTCTCTAGGATTTTGAGTACTTCAAAATTGATTCAACTAGGTCAATTCTTTATTCTAATACACCCAATTAGGGTTAGGGTAGTGTGTTAAGATTTCTCTTCCATAATCTCCAAAGATTAACCCCTTCAAGGGTACTATTTACCCTATCATGTTAGGGGTACATCTCATGTAATCACCCTTGGTTACATCATTAATAATCCAATAAATAATTGACCTTTAATCAACTTGGGTGTTCAAACGGTTTAGGTTAATTACCCTCCAAATGGTTTTGGTCACCTAGACCCCAAACGGTCTTGACCATCTAGACCCCAAACGGTCTTGATAGATTGACCCTCAAACGGTCTAAGACCATTTAGACCTTCAAACAGTCTTAGTTAATTAAGTTTCAAACAGTTTGAAACCGTTTAGCAGAATTGGTATTTGAAATTGTTTAGTGAAAAGATACTTGAGATCGTTTGAGTCTCAATTGGTTTGGGATCGTTTGGTCCCAAACGGTTTTGAGACCGTTTGGTCCCAAATGGTCTTGAGACCATTTGGACTCAAACGGTCTTGAGACTGTTTGGTCCAAACCTCCTCAAAACTGATTGGACCAAAAATGGTCTCAACCACTCAAATTGATTTAGAGTTTCCAAGGTCGATTCCCTCATCAATTGAATTTATGTAACCACTCATCAATTGAACCTATGCACCATACTTCAATTGAGCTAATGATGTCATCCTTTAATTGATCATCAATTAGGGTTTTGAACCCAATTGGATTAGGGTTTGAAATCGATGAACCTTCAATACATCCTTTAATTGATCTCTCATCCTCTCTAGGATGTTGAGCACTTCAAAATTGATTCAACTAGGTCAATTCTTTATTCTAATACACCCAATTAGGGTTAGGGTAGTGTGTTAAGGTTTCTCTTCCATAATCTCCAAAGATTAACCCCTTCAAGGGTACTATTTACCCTATCATGTTAGGGGTACATCTCATGTAATCACCCTTGGTTACATCATTAATAATCCAATAGATAATTGACCTTTAATCAACTTGGGTGTTCAAACGGTTTAGGTTAATTACCCTCCAAATGGTTTTGGTCACCTAGACCCCAAACGGTCTTGACCATCTAGACCCCAAACGGTCTTGATAGATTGACCCTCAAACGGTCTAAGACCATTTAGACCTTCAAACGGTCTTAGTTAATTAAGTTTCAAACAGTTTGAAACCGTTTAGCAGAATTGGTATTTGAAATTGTTTAGTGCAAAGATACTTGAGATCGTTTGAGTCTCAATTGGTTTGGGATCGTTTGGTCCCAAACGGTTTTGAGACCGTTTGGTCCCAAACGGTCTTGAGACCATTTGGACTCAAACGGTCTTGAGACTGTTTGGTCCAAACCTCCTCAAAACTGATTGGACCAAAAATGGTCTCAACCACTCAAATTGATTTAGAGTTTCCAAGGTCGATTCCCTCATCAATTGAATTTATGTAACCACTCATCAATTGAACCTATGCACCATACTTCAATTGAGCTAATGATGTCATCCTTTAATTGATCATCAATTAGGGTTTTGAACCCAATTGGATTAGGGTTTGAAATCGATGAACCTTCAATACATCCTTTAATTGATCTCTCATCCTCTCTAGGATGTTGAGTACTTCAAAATTGATTCAACTAGGTCAATTCTTTATTCTAATACACCCAATTAGGGTTAGGGTAGTGTGTTAAGGTTTCTCTTCCATAATCTCCAAAGATTAACCCCTTCAAGGGTACTATTTACCCTATCATGTTAGGGGTACATCTCATGTAATCACCCTTGGTTACATCATTAATAATCCAATAAATAATTGACCTTTAATCAACTTGGGTGTTCAAACGGTTTAGGTTAATTACCCTCCAAATGGTTTTGGTCACCTAGACCCCAAACGGTCTTGACCATCTAGACCCCAAACGGTCTTGATAGATTGACCCTCAAACGGTCTAAGACCATTTAGACCTTCAAACGGTCTTAGTTAATTAAGTTTCAAACAGTTTGAAACCATTTCGCAGAATTGGTATTTGAAATTGTTTAGTGCAAAGATACTTGAGATCGTTTGAGTCTCAATTGGTTTGGGATCGTTTGGTCCCAAACGGTTTTGAGACCGTTTGGTCCCAAACGGTCTTGAGACCGTTTGGTCCCAAACGGTCTTGAGACCATTTGGACTCAAACGGTCTTGAGACTGTTTGGTCCAAACCTCCTCAAAACTGATTGGACCAAAAATGGTCTCAACCACTCAAATTGATTTAGAGTTTCCAAGGTTGATTCCCTCATCAATTGAATTTGTGGAACCAGTTGCGTTGAAATCATTGGACCACCATTCAAATTGGGCATGACCTGACCTCAAACGGTCTCGAGGTCATTTGGTCCCAAACGGTCTTGAGACTGTTTGGTGTAAAATGGTCTTGAGACCATTTGACCCAAACCAAACAAGGAAAACTCATGGAATGAATTAGATTTTCAATAAATACCTGATTTAGGGTTGATGATTGTTGGACCTTCAATTATTGAGTCATTTGAAACTAACTCAATCAAGGCCATTGGATCATCATCCATATCATCCATCATTGAACTCCAAATGGTCTGAGACCGTTTGATCCCAAACGGTCTTGAGACCGTTTGGTTTCAAACGATCTTGATACCGTTTGGTATCAAGTTCATGAAACTGTTTGAAAAGGATATTTGTGGATGTGTGTGCTTATGATGATGTCATCATCATCAAGATCTAAACCCACAAATCTTTCTATGATTTCCATGGTAATTTCATCAATCAATCAAATAAAATTTGAAGGATAGAGAAAACTTCAACAATAGTTAAAGATATGAAATCAATAACAATAGTCAAGGTTTCAAGTTATATAACCCACCTTCAATGAAGCTTCAAAGCTCCAACTTCACGTTCCTAATGGTGAAAGAAGCTTTCTCACTCCACAAGGTTCGTTCCTCAAGCTTTTGAGTGAAATGGATTGGCTAGAAAGGAAGATTGATGGAAGAAAATAAGAAATCCATCTTTTATTTTCGATTTCCACCATGAAATCAAGGTGAAAAGAGGTCATTGAGCTTACCTATAGGTTGGGGGTCGTCCTCCTGTTGCTCCTAAGCTTACTTGGTCGTTTTTCAAGCAAGGAGAGAAAGAAGGATCGAAAAAGCCTTTGAATTGAGTTGGAAGTGGTGTTTTTATAAGGAAATTCAATGAGAGAGAAAGTAGTAATTAATTCCTTTAATTTCTCAAATTAATGACACATATCCCCCTCAACTCCTTGCCCACGAAGATATCCTCTTTCCCTTTGCAAACCTCTTCATTATCCATGAATTTAAAGGAAAAGAAATTAAGCACCTTAACTCTTATAATAATAATATCCAAAAATTAGTGGATATTACTTTTTCTTTATTTAATGTGAGTGGGTTATCCACTTGCTTGAGATATTTTCGTGCCTTTGCAAGGAACATGGTCGTCCATTCTTTTGCAAAATCATACCTCACCTTTTGGTTGAAGGGATCTTCAATTAATATATTTTTTTTGCATTAAATTGAAGTAAAGTTCCAATTATGCTTAAATCTTTATTATTTTAATATCAAGATTCTCTCTCCTCCAAAGTGTTTCAAATGAGGCGCCCCTCTCATTTTCTTTTCTCTATATGATGCCAAGAATCATGAGGGACCCTCTTGAAGTGTAATATTGCATATTGAACCCTAGGTTTTGGGTAAATTGCTCATTACACCAAAACTAGGTTTTAATGCATAAACATTGCTCAACTAGCTCTTTCTTGGTGCTGAGGCTTGTGAAAGCCATACCACTGCATCAGACTCATTCCTATGATGCTTCATCATATGAGGAACATGCTACCATGCATAATTTGCAATTTAACCCCTCAACTTGGGTAATTTCCACTTTAGTCCAAAATAAGCAAAATAGTGTCTCAACATTATTCGAAAAGGACTAAAATTGAAACATAAGTTCCTCTTAAGCCTTAATTACTTTTCAAAAAAAATAAGAGAAAACATATAATTAACTTTATTAAGCAAAATATCTAGGGTTAAGGCATAACCCAGGCCAGGGATGTTACAAATTATAAACTCCTAACAGGGATTTCATCCCCAAAATCCCAGATAAAGAGAGAGATATATTATACATACCTTATATAATGTTATGTTTATGTAGAGCATAAACCCATAACATGTGATGTTCATACTAGTTTATGTAATTAAACTGATTTCACAGTTGGCCATTCCAGGTAACCAACATTAATCATCTAATTAGGAGTTATGCTTTTACTTTTCCATACCACCTGATATTTCTTAGACACTAGAATTCCTTACTTTGGTATCCATCACATGTGTTAAAACACATCACATTTTCATCATTCTTTCACCTTGGGACATTACTTGTTTCACATATCTTTATCTTGGAACCAAAGTCCAAGATGAATTGATACTTTTCTAAGTATCCATTAATTGAACATTTTTAACTTATGCACATCAAGTGTGATAAAACTCACTTGATTGCCATGTCCCAGAAAGGAAAGGGCACAAGGAAATACATTCCTCTTCATAATCATATGAACTTTTAGCTGTTCATGAGTTATTGTCTAACATGTTCATGAACATTTTGTGATTTCATCATATTTTCCATTTTCACATCGTGGAAAAAGATATTTACTATTCTCACAAGATTTATCAGACAGGGATCATCTCCCTTGTCCTCATTTTCTTTATCATGAGGGTTATAATTTTACTTCCTTATACATACAGATTGATCTGAGATCATCTCATATTCCTCTTTACTGTATTAAGGATGTGATAAAAATATCCATGCCATATTTCCAGTTTCTTTATGCTCTCTAGATTGTTTCAGAATGACTACTTGATCAAAGTAATCAGAAAGAATACAATCTAAGAGTTCCATACTTTCCTCATCTCCAATAATTATATACCTGGCCACGGTATACAAGTACTGAGATTAGGTAGTACGCACTTTATTTACTATTATGTTCCTCACTTTTCATATCATTATAAACACAGGATTTAGCATTGCTGGATTTTCTTCAGGCATCACTTCTATGTCTCATCCTTTTTCACACAGATGAGAGAAATTATAAAGCATTTAAAGGAATACTAAGTAAAATGTAAATTCTCATCTTCTTTGTGTCCTTATAGGACTAGTCAAAAAAAACTCAATAACAACTACTTTCTTATAGTTAGCTCATAAAATTATGGAATGACATATCAGAATGATACTATTTCATCTGACCTGTCTCATCTCACAGTTTATTTGCTATCTCAGGATGATTCTTTTCATAGAACCTTGCCTGGGACGTCTGTCCACATCCTCAAGTACCACTAGAAAATTGTTTCATTTGATGACCTTGATGTTTCTGTCTCGGTGGTTGGGTTACCATTGTATTTCCAACTTGACAATCTCTTGCTAGATGTCCTACCTGTCGACACTGGTAATAGGTTCTGAACCCTTGATATGATCTAAAAGGTTCTTTACATTTTCTGGATAGCCATTTCCTTGGTGTATTAGTCATTGGTTGTACTGGTAGTACCAAAAACTTTCCCTTTTTGGAACTACTAGACCTATGTTCCTGGATTTGGTTAGGCATGTTCTTGATTCTCTCTTCCTTATTCTTTGTTGGACAATTCTTTATGATATGTCCAGGCTTCCTACACCTATAGAAAATTCTGCTTTTGGGTTGTAACCTATTCCTTCCCACCTTTTCTATTGCTTCATCATGTTGATGTTGATTAGGAATCCTGTTGGAGCCCATAACTTCATCATTGGGGGTTGGTAATCTGGGTTGCATTGCTAATGCATGGTCCACTACATGCATCACAGCTGCCCTAAATTGCCCATACAGAGCTTGGAAAGTTGGGAACTCTATCATTGCTTGGTTCAACTGAGGATATTCAGATACTGGTCCCTTCCTAGTCCATTCCCTTGCACCACTTCCTGGTACAGCAATGCTGCTTTTCGCAACATGTCCTTTGTGTGATCCAGAAATCTTTAAGTTCTTCTTCTCCTATACGAGCAGAAGACACTATCATATGCACTGGAAGACACTAGAACAGACTCAACAACCTTAATCCTATGTCTTTGTAGACTCAGCAAACCTAGAGCTCTGATACCACTAAATTGTGGCATCCAACTCACAAAAACATGATTTACTTAAGCGGAAGCGATCATTATCAACGGAGTTACTGAAATTCACTAAAAATTAAAACTTTTTGCAAGGAGATCTAATTCTAGAAAACTCTTTTAACAAGAACCAAAGTATTACATATACATTCCATGTATCATCTCTTCTCTAGGATTACATACAACAGTTGCTTTGCCAAACTATACATAAGCAAGATAAAACCTCGAGACGTTCAAGCCAAAATCTCAAATCGATGATAAAAGCACTATCTACTGACTCTGAGGACCTGAGAGTACAGAGACGACACATAGGACTTTCTATACAAAACTTGACAGCCAGTGCATCCACCTGAGTTATCACTGTTGTCCCTATTGTTGCTGCTGCTTTTCCCTTTCTATAGGGTTCCTACTTCTTCTTCTGTGTTTACCTAAAAAGTTAGATCCCACGGGGGTGAGACAATTGAAATTTGTCCCAGCGAGAGATATAACTCTCCACCATAAACATTATTATTGCAGTTTAATAGAATAAAACTGAGCAGGAGTTCTTTAATATTATCAGTAGTATTAATCACTTGTATGAACAGAATAGGACAATCTCCTTTCTTAAGGAGAACATTTCATCTACCCATGATAGAATTATACATCATCTATCTACTATTTAAGAAATGCAAGGAATCATAAATATATTATCTATCAACTAAAAATGCATAAAGAAATGTAACCTCATCCAATGATTTTCGTATTCAATCCTTAAGCAAACATGCTATACGGCTGATTACATTTTACATTCACACTTATGCCCTGAGGAGATGAGGTATACCGCTCATACTCCAACCGACCACTGCGAATTCGAAATCGGTGCCATACAAGGTCAATGGAAGAGCTGGCTGCCATGACCTCTCTTATCTCGGTCAGTACGAGATTCAATGTAGGACATCTTGTGTCGCTGCTAAATAGCTTTCCAGGGTATACTGGCAACCTTGCTATAGAGTTACAGTGGCGTGCTGCACTCTCTTCGCAATCGAGAGATTTCAGGTTTATCTCACATCGATCCGACATTGATATTATTGGGAGATTCGTGATACATCCATCCCGTTATCGGGGTATTAGTGGTACATCCACCCCGACTTATATAATGAAGGATTGAGAGATTTAATGTTTATCTCACATCAATTCCTCCATTAGGGCGTAAGGATATTTTTTCCCATTACCCCTGCAAATTCAAAATATGCACTCCGGGTTATGCCGCGGAGCAACCCGTTTCACCATCCAACAAATTCTTACACTGATGGTTATATGGCCAGGGCATTACATGATAACATTCCACTTGATTAATTATGTACATTACTGTATTCTTTTAGCATCAGTCAAGTTCTCAAACATTATTATGACAAATGCTACAAAGAAAAGTATAATTCGTATATCAAGTACTTTTTAAAACTTTATAAAAACATTGGGATCTTAATCCCTTGTCACATCATGGGCATACTTATCCCTTAACATCTCATCATCATGGTTATGGAACATGGGTATTCAAACCCTCAGTTCATCAAAGAACACTTGTTACCACTTATCAGGTAACTAATACCTTCATGTCATCTGACCAAGGTAAACATGATATTTAGTACACAAGCATCTCACATGGCTCTCAAAGCCCATTTAGTCTCTTGTTACCTCTTACTAGGTAACAAGGCATCACATGGCTCACAAGGCCATTACATCTTGTCACCTCTCACTAGGTAACAACTTATCATATAGCTCACAAGGCCATTGCATCTTGTCACCTCTCACTAGGTAACAACTTATTCACAAGGCTCACAATGCCCTAAAGCATTTAGATAATTAACACATCATCGCTCATACCTGGCTATGCTCATCATCTCATGATTGCCTGCATGATCATTACATGATAACAGTTATATCAATACATGTCGGCATTATGCAATGTAAGAGTAGCATCACTATTCCCTTATTTAGTGTTAGGATTTCTTTTACATGCCATAACCCTCCAATAGGGTTTTTCATAAATAACCATTTAGGTTCTCAGGATCATATTATTAATAATCAAGCCCTAATTCATTGCTCCACATAGCTAGGAGCCAACATTGATAACATAAGTATTCAATCATGCTTATTTATTCTCGTCATTTATCATTGAGTGAATCATCAACACAAGATATGATTTTCTCTCTCAACTTTACTGGAATATGATTACATCATAATTTATTAACTTGGCTTAACCTTTGCTTAAGGTATGTTAGCCTACACTTATCAAAGTGTATTACTTCATAATATAATAATTGACCTGACATACTTCATGTGTTACTCATCCAAGTATATTGGGTTTAGGATACATCAAGGTGTATCAATCTTGAGGTGCTGGATGTGATATCTATCATGTCTTGATGTATCACTTCCCTCATCACCTTTATCTTATTTAAGTTCAACAACTTATCTTGTATTAGGGTATTTCCCATCCTAATACTTTATGCACCAGTTTATCACATTTATTATGTAATGTATTGGCCATAAGTCACTTATTTGAAAAGTGCAGCCATCGTCAATGATATAGACTCATCACAAATTAATGCATCATTAATATAAGGATATCCATTATCAACCTCTTTAGGTGTTTCACTTATCAATAAATTGGTCACTATTCCATTATTAGGAATAGGGTTTCCCATCCTTATCAATTAGGGCTTACATAGCATCATCTTATCTTAGGGTTTCACATAATGTCACCCTATATTAGGATTTCTCACAACTTTATCCTTATATTAGGGTTTCACATAGCAATACCTGGATTTAGGGTTCTCAAGCCATAGCCCAAGATTGGGGTTTCATACACTATAACCCAAAATTAGAGTTGCATATACTATAATCCAAGATTTGGGATTCACATACCTTTACCCTATATCAGGATTAGGATTTCATATCAAGGTTTCATATATCATTACATAACATCACTCTGGGTCAGAGTTTCACATCACATCCTTGCATTAGGGTTTCACGTGACATCACCCTTGATTAGGGTTTCACATGACATCACCCTCAATTAGGGTTTCATATATTGTCATCCTTAAGTAGGGTTTACATCACAGCACTGTATTAGGGTTTCATGTGACATCACCCTTGATTAGGGTTTCTCACAACATCTCCCTCAATTAGGGTTTATTATAGCGTTTCCCTAAATTAGGGTTGCTTCATTACCTTAGATTAGGGTTTCACCTATCATTACCCTCAATTAGAGTTAGGGCTCATTAATCTTCTCATTTAGGGTTTCATGATCTCATCATCGTGGATCAATCCCTAATTACATATTTTATTCATACTAAAGGAATTGAGGCTTAATCATTATCTGTAAACATTCCTCTCTCTCATCCTCTCTAGGATTTTGAGTACTTCAAAATTGATTCAACTAGGTCAATTCTTTATTCTAATACACCCAATTAGGGTTAGGGTAGTGTGTTAAGATTTCTCTTCCATAATCTCCAAATATTAACCCCTTCAAGGGTACTATTTACCCTATCATGTTAGGGGTACATCTCATGTAATCACCTTTGGTTACATCATTAATAATCCAATAAATAATTGACCTTTAATCAACTTGGGTGTTCAAACGGTTTAGGTTAATTACCCTCTAAATGGTCTTGACCACCTAGACCCCAAACGGTCTTGACCATCTAGAACCCAAACGGTCTTGATAGATTGACCCTCAAACGGTATAAGACCGTTTAGACCTTCAAACGGTCTTAGTTAATTAAGTTTCAAACGGTTTGAAACCGTTTAGCAAAATTGATATTTGAAATCGTTTAGTGCAAAGTTACTTGAGATCATTTGAGTCTCAATTGGTTTGGGATCGTTTGGTCCCAAACGGTTTTGAGATCGTTTGGTCCCAAACAGTCTTGAGATCGTTTGGTCCAAACCTCCTCAAAACCGATTGGACCAAAAATGGTCTCAACCACTCAAATTGATTTAGAGTTTCCAAGGTCAATTCCCTCATCAATTGAATCTAAGTAACCACTCATCAATTGAACCTATGCACCATACTTCAATTGAGCTAATGATGTCATCCTTCAATTGATCATCAATTAGGGTTTTGAACCCAATTGGATTAGGGTTTGAAGTCGATGAACATTCAATATTGGTCATTGTGGAACCAGTTGTGTTGAAATCATTGGACCACCATTCAAATTGGGCATGACCTGACCTCAAACAGTCTTGAGTTCATTTGGTCCCAAACGGTCTTGAGACCTTTTGGTGTCAAACGGTCTTGAGACCGTTTGACCCAAACCAAACACGGAAAACTCATGGAATTAATTAGATTTTCAATAAATACCTGATTTAGGGTTGATGATTGTTGGACCTTCAATTATTGAGTCATTTGAAACTAACTCAATCAAGGCCATTGGATAATCATCCATCTCATCCATCATTGAACTCCAAACGGTCTGAGACTGTTTGATCCCAAACGGTCTTGAGACCGTTTGGTTTCAAACGATCTTGAGACCGTTTGGTCTCAAGTTCATGAAACCGTTTATAAAGGATATTTGTGGAGGTGTGTTCTTATGATGATGTCATCATCATCAAGCTATAAACCCACGAATCTTGTTGTGATTTCCATAGTAATTTCATCAATCAATCAAATAAAATTCGGAGGATAGAGAAAACTACAACAATAGTTAAAGATATGAAATCAATAACAATATTCTAGGTTTCAAGTAATATAACCCGTCTTCAATGAAGTTTCAAAGCTCCAACTTCACGTTCCTAATGGTGAAACAAGCTTTCTCACTCGAAAAGGTTCTTTCCTCAAGATTTTGAGTGAAATGGATTGGCTAGAAAGGAAGATTGATGGAAGAAAAGAAGAAATTCATCATTTATTTTCGATTTCCACCATGAAATCAAGGTGAAAAGAGGTCATGGAGCTTACCTACAGGTTGGGGGTCGTCCTCCTGTTGCTCCTAAGCTTCCTTGGTCATTTTGCAAGCAAGGAGAGAAAGAAGGATCGAAAAAGCCTTTGAATTGAGTTGGAAGTGGTGTTTTTATAAGGAAATTCAATGAGAGAGAAAGTAGTAATTAATTCCTTTAATTTCTCAAATTAATGACACATCTCCCCCTCAACTCCTTTCCCACGAAGCTGTCCTCTTTTTCTTTGCAAACCTCTTCATTATCCATGAATTTAAAGGAAAAGAAATGAAGCACCTTAACTCTTATAATAATAATATCCAAAAATTAGTGGATATTACTTTTTCTTTATTTAATGTGAATGGGTTGTCCACTTGCTTCAGATATTTTCGTGACTTTGCAAGGCACATGGTCGTCCATTCTTTTGCAAAATCATCCCTCACCTTTTGGTTGAAGGGCTCTTCAATTAATATATTTATTTTTGCATTAAATTGAAGTAAAGTTCCAATTATGCTTAAATCTTGATTATTTTAATATCAAGATTCTCTCTCCTCCAAAGTGTTTCAAATGAGGCACCCCTCTCATTTTATTTTCTCTATATGATGCCAAGAATCATGAGGGACCCTCTTGAAGTGGTATATTGCATATTGAACCCTAGGTTTTGGGTAAATTGCTCATTACACCAAGACTAGGTTTTAATGCATAAACATTGCTCAACTAGCTCTTTCTTGGTGCTTAGGCTTGTGAAAGCCATACCATTGCATCATACTCATTCCTATGATGCTTCATCATATGAGGAATCTACCATGCATGATTTGCAATTTAACCCCTCAACTTGGGTAATTTGCACTTTAGTCCAAAATAAGCAAAACAGTGTCTCAACATTATTTGAAAAGGACTAAAATTGAAACATAAGTTCCTCTTGAGCCTTAATTACTTTTCAAAAAAATAAGAGCAAACATATAATTAACTTTATTAAGAAAAACATCTAGGGTTAAGGCATAACCCAGGTCAGGGATGTTACAACCATGGTAACAGACTACCTGATCCTCTAACTCATGAAAGCCATCCCGTTTCTCACTACCATACTCTGACCTAATCTGCTGAACCACAATATCAACTTGTTCTGCTTCTTTAATCTGTTGTCTTTGAGTAGGTTTTATGTGCATCTCAGCTAACAACCCGGCTGACAATGATACTTTATGTTGTATATTGTTTTTCCTCATAGAGATAAGCATATCTCTTTTAAAGCACACTAAAAAGTTCAACTGTGCTTTATCTATGCCTGGTGATGAAGACTTCCTACTTAAAGCATCATCCACTACATTGGCTTTCCCTGGATGATAATCAATTGTACAATCGTAGTCCTTGATTAACTCCATCCAGCGATGTTGTCTCATATTCAACTCATGTTGAGAGAAGATATATTTCAAATTCTTAAGGTCTGTGAAAATCTGGAATGTTTCTCCATAGAGATAATGTCTCCAGATCTTCAGAGCATGGATCACAACAGCTAGCTCTAGATCATGTGTTGGATAATTTTCCTCATGTTTCTTAAGCTGTCGAGAAGCAAAAGAAATCACATGATTATCCTGCATCAACACACAACCTAAACCACTCTTAGATGCATCACAAAAGACTATATACCCCTTCCCTTGCTCATGTAACACCAACACAGGTGCATTTGTTAACATTTCTTTCAGCAGCTGGAAAGAATGTTGACACTTGTCATTCCAGACAAAAGGAACCTCCTTCTTGGTCAACTTGGTTAGGGGTAAAGCTATAGAACTGAAGTTCTTGATGAACCTCCTGTAATAGCCTGCCAATCCTAGGAAACTACATATTTCTGTCGGTGTCTTTGGTTGTTCCCATTGTAGGATAGATTCTACCTTCTTAGGATCAACATGAATACATGAGGCAGATATTACGTGTCCTAGAAAAGAAATTTCTGGTAGCCAGAATTCACATTTGCTAAACTTAGCATACAACTTATGTTCTCTTAGCAAAGCTAAAGCCTGAAGAAGGTGTTGCTCATGTTTTTGAGCATCTCTACTGTAGATCAAGATGTCATCAATGAAGACTACTACGAACTGATCAAGAAAAGGTTGAAATATTCTATTCATGAGTCCCATGAATGTAGCTGGTGCATTAGTTAGTCCAAACGACATAACTATGAACTCATAGTGACCATACCTTGTCCTAAAGGCAGACTTATGTATGTCACCCTCCTTGATACGCAACTAATGGTATCCCGACCTCAGATCTATCTTAGAGAAGATAGTTGCTCCACGCAACTGATCAAACAAGTCATCAATCCTTGGCAGAGGATACTTGTTCTTTATAGTTAGTTTATTTAACTGTCTGTAGTCAATGCATAACCGCATCGACCCATCCTTTTTTTAACAAAGAGAACCGGAGCACCCCATGGTGAAGTACTCGATCGGATAAAACCCTTCTCAAGCAACTCCTGTAGTTGTTTCTTGAGCTCTTCCATCTCAACAGGTATCATTCTATATGGTGTTTGTGCTATTAGTTGTGTGCCCATGATTAGATTAATCTCAAAATCAATCTCTTGGGGTGCCGGTACACCCGGAAGTTCCTCGGGAAACACATCTTCAAACTCCCTAACTATCGGAACTTCAGATAGATTCAGGCTCTCCATTGTGGTGTCCACTACATGTGACAAGAATGCAATGCATCCTTGCCTCATCAGCTTCTTAGCTACCATAGCTGACACAAGACATGTTGGAAGAATCTTTCTATCTCCCTGAAATATCCATGTGTCATCATCATCTGTGAACACAGCTTGTTTGGAACTGCAATCCAAGACAACCTTATACTTCTCTAAGGTGTCCATCCCAAGGATTATATCAAAATCCAGCATATCAAGTGGTATAAGATCCACTTGAATGCGATGTTCAGAAAAAGAAAGAGTGCAGGGAGAACACACCTCCCACAACACAGCTAATCCCATCAAAGGAGTTTCTAACTTTAAACCCTCTGCCCTATGACCAACTATCATATTGCAGTCAAGAATCACTTCTTGAGTGATAAAGGAATATGTAGTACCCGGATCAATCAAAACAGATATGAGGCAGAAAGAAGACATATCAGAATGAAATAGTTTCATCTGACCTGTCACAACTCTGGGATTGACAACTGCTTCAGGCTAGTTCATTGCATAGAACCTCGCCATTGCCTACGGTTGACCCTGTGCTCGGTTATTGGGTGTCGATGATCCATCTTGTGACGCTTGTCCTCGTCCTTGAGCACCACTAGAAAACTGTCTCCTCTGAGAGCCTTGCTGACTCTGTTTCAGAGGTTGAGTCACCACTGTATTCCCAACTGGACAATCCTTCATCAAATGCCCCATCTTCCCGCATTTGAAACAACTTTTATTCTCCCACTGTGGCCTATATGGTCTTGTTACTTACATTGAAGCTGAACTTTGGGCTCTAGTTGGAGCAAAACTACGACCCCTACCCCTACTTGACGTCCATTGCGTCTAGGGATTAAATCTTAGTGGTGGTGGTGTAGAAAACCTTGGCTTTTTGAAACCCTCAGACCTTTGTCCCTGATATTGGGTAAACACCTTCTTGTTGTTGGTCTGTCACTTTTCAATCACAGACCTTTCTATCCTCCTCACAGACTCTACAAAAGTGGCAAACCTCTCCCTGTTCTCCAAAGTAGACACAGGATTAGTCAAATCAGTGTTCAATCCTTTCTCAAAATGCCTGATTCTTTCCTCATCATTGGCTGCCATATGCGGACAAAATCGCAAAATTTCCATGAACTTAGCCTCATATTCGCTAATATTCATCTGACCCTGCCTGATCCTCTCAAATTGAGAGATCTTCTCGTCTAGAAACATCTTAGGGAAGTATATAATGACGAATTCTCACCGGAATTCTTCCCATCTGATTACTACACCTGGCCTCTTGCCTTCTTCAATAGTCCACCGGTGGCCAGCACTCCCCTTGAGGAGGTATACATCATGTCTCACCTTCTCAGCTTCAGGAATTTAAAGGATCCTAAAAGCCTTCTCCAGCTCCGTCAGCCATAAGTCTGCATCTGTTGGGTCAGCTGTACCAGCATAATCTATGGCTCCAACCCAGCAAAGTCTCTCAAAGGTCTTACCGGCTCCATGTCCATCATGATGGGCTGGTGCCCTCGGTGCAGGTGGTGGCATTCTATCTGCCATGTGCGTCATGGTCGTCAGGAATTGTCCAAATAGAGCATGAAGGGCTGGGTTTTCTATTATAGCTGGGTCTATTTGGGGATGTTCGGGTATCAGATCCTCTCTGGGCTGGTCCCTTGTGCCACCTCCTGGTGTAGCAATGCTGCTTTCCACATCATGTTCATCGTGTGATCCAGACATCTTTAGTATCTTCTTCTCCTATAAGAGCAAAAGTCACTATCAGATAACTGGAAGGCACTAGAACAGACTCAACAACCTTAATCATATGTCTCTGTAGACTCAGCGAACCTAGAGCTCTGATACCACTAATTTGTGATACATCATTCGAACAAAATGTCATTAACTAAGCGGAAGCATTTGTTAGCAGTGGATTACTGAAAATCACTAAAAATTAAAAACTTTTACAAAGAGATCCAATCAAGGAGAAACTCTTTCATAAAGGACCAAAATACCTCAGTTGCATATTGGTTCACAAGTACATGTCTTATACCATGTCATCTCAAATTACATTAACAGTTGCTTTGTTGAACTATACATAAGCAACATAAAAACTTTTAAGGCATTATGCCAAAATCTCAGATCATTTCTTTAAAACCAACTACCGACATCTTTAAAACCAACTACCGACTCCGAGGACCTGAGAGTACAGAGATGACACATATGATTCTATCTACATATATACAAGACTTCACAACCAGTGTCTTCACCTGATATGTCACTGTCGTTCTCTTCTACTACTACTGTTGTTGTCCTTCACCTACTGAAGGATTCCTGCCTCCTCATCTGCGTCCACCTAAAAAGTTGGATCCCACAGGGGTGAGACAATTGAAATTGTCACAGCGAGAGATATAACTCTCCGCCAAGAACATTATTATGGTGGAATAAACAACAGTATAAGACTAAGCATAAGAATTATATATTGAACAACAACTAAATTAAATACTAATCAAATTACGTCAATAAAGCTTTTCAGCTATATATTGACTAAACAACATAATACTTATTCAATAAGGAATATGAATAACATGCATAAAAACTATCCATCTAGTATTTGTTTAAGCAATGTAACATCAATCAATGATTCTCATATATCAACCTTAAGAAAATATGCTACATGGCTGATTACATTTTACAATCAAATTTAAGCCCTGAGGAGATGAAGGTATACCGTTCATACTCCAACCGACCATTGCGAAGTTGAAATTGGTACCACATAAGATCAATGGAAGAGCCGGACTCCATGACCTCATCTCCTCCCAGTCAGTGTGGGTTCAATATGCAGGACATCTCATGTCTCTGCTACATATAGCTTTCCAGGGTATACTGGCACTTCGCTATAGAGTTACAGTGGCAGCTGCACTCTCTTCACAAATCGGGAGATTTCATGTTTATCTCACCTCGATTCTGGCATTAACATTATTGGGAGATTCGTGATACATCCATCTCGGCACATATAATGAAAGATTGAGAGATTTAATGTTTATCTACCATCAATCCCACATTAGGGTGTAAGGTATTCACACCCATTACCCCTACATACTCAACAGTATGCACTCCACGAGGTCCCTTGGGAAAACCTATTTCACCATCACCAAACTTCTAACGATGATGGATCAATGGCCAGGGCTCTACATGATAAGATTTCACTTGATTAATTAAGTACATTACCATATTATTTTTAGCATCAATCAAGTTTCCAAACATAATTTATTATAACCATTTCTATAAAGAATGTGGAATGCTTTCATCAAAACTATTCAGATCTTTTATAAAATTATTGGGATCTCAATCCCTCATCTTATCAGATGCAATCTCATTTTTCAAAAACTTATCATCATGATTATGGAATATGGGCATTCAACCCTTAGTTCATCATAGAACACTTGTTACCACTTATTAGGTAACTAACACCTTCAGGTCATCTGACCAAGGTGATCATGATACTTGTTACACAAACGTCTCATATGGCTTACCAAGCCTATTTCAACTCTTATTACTTTTTACTGAGCAATAAAGCATATAATGGCTCACAAATCCCATTAATATTCTCAATAATAAAACATCATTGCTCATACCTGGCTATGCTCATCATCTCATGATACCTGCATGGTTAGTACTTATGATAACAGTTATATCAATTACATATCAGCACCATGCAATTTAACACCACTAATCTCTTATTAGGCTTAGGGATTTCCCTTTTCATGTCATTTAGGGATATTCATCCCATTGCCCAGAATTAGGGTTATGATTAATCATCATAATGCCCAAAATTAGGTTTTCATATAATATAACCCAGGATTAGGGTTTCACATGCCTTCACCCTGTATTAGGGTTAGGGTTTACTATTCACATTAGATTAGGATTTCTCATATCCCATTACCCAATTTAGGGTTAGGATGCACTATTCACATCAAATTAGGGTTTATCATCAAATTACCCTAAATTAGGTTTATTTCATTACCCTGGATTAAGAATTCACTTAGCATTAGCCTTAGTTAGGTTTACATCTACCATTGTCCCAAAATTTGGGTTACACCATGTATTGCCCTGATTTAGGTTTAAGACTCCCTAATCTTCTTAATTAGGGTTTCATAATCTCATCATCATGGACCAATCCCTAATTACATATTTTACTCATAATAAAGGAACTGAAGCTTGTATTTGCATATAAACACTACTTTCTCTCTCATCCTCTCTGGGATGTTGAGTGCCTCAAGGTTGACTTAATAAGGTCAATTCAATTTCTTTATTTCAATACACCCAGTTAGGGTTAGAGTAGTGTGTTAAGATTTCTCTTTCATAATCTCCAAAGATTAACCCTTTCAAGGGCACTAATTACTGTAACTCATTAAGGTTACAACTAATGTAATCACCCTTGATTTACATCATTAAGAATCACTTAATTACTTGACCTTTAATCAACTTGGGTGTTCAAATGGTTTAGGTTAATTACTCTCTAAACGGTTTTGGTCACCTAGACCCCAAACGGTCTTGACCTTCTAGACCCCAAACGGTCTTGATAGATTAACCCTCGAATGGTCTAAGACCGTTTAGACCTTCAAACGGTCTTGGTTAATTAAGCTCAAACGGTTTGAAACCGTTTAGAAAAGTTGGTGCTTGAAACTGTTTAGTGCAAAGATATTTGAGATCGTTTGAGCCTCAATTGGTTTGGGATCGTTTGGCTCCAAACAGTTTTGAGACCGTTTGGTCCCAAACGGTCTTAAGATCGTTTGGACTCAAACGGTCTTGAGACCGTTTGGTCCAAACCTCCTCAAAACTGATTGGACCAAAAATGGTCTCAACCACTCAAAATGATTTAGGATATCCAAGGTTAATTCCCTCATCAATTGAATCTATGTAACCACTCATCAATTGAACCTATGCACCATACTTCAATTGAACTAATAAATCATCCTTCAATTGATTCAACTTTCAATTGATCATCAATTAGGGTTTTGAACCCAATTGGATTAGAGTTTGAAATCGATGAACCTTCACTATTGGTCATTGTGGAACCAATTGCTTTGAAATCATTGGACCACCATTCAAATTTGGCATGACCTGAACTCAAACGGTCCTGAGGTCATTTGGCCCCAAACGGTCTTGAGACCGTTTGACTTGAGACCGTTTGACCCAAACCAAACAAGGAAAACTCATGGAATTCAATTAGGGTTTCACTAATGACCCGATCTAGGGTTGATAATTGATGGACCTTCAATATTGAACCTTATTGAAACAAATTCACTTCAATCCATTGGATCATCATCCAACACATCATTAGTTGAGCTCCAAACAGTCTGAAACTGTTTGATCCCAAACGGTCTTGAGACCGTTTGGTCTCAAGTTCATGAAACTGTTTACAAAGGATATTTTTTGAGGTGTGTGCTTATGATGATGTCATCATCATCAAGCTCTAAACCCACAAATCTTGCTGTGATTTCCATGGTAATTTCATCAATCAATCAAATAAAATTTGGAGGATAAGGAAAACTTCAACAATAGTTAAAGATATGAAATCAATAACAATATTCAAGGTTTCAAGTTATATAACCCGCCTTCAATGAAGCTTCAGAGCTCCAACTTGACGTCCCTAATGGTGGAAGAAGCTTTCTCACTTTACAAGGTTCGTTCTTCAAGCTTTTGAGTGAAATGGATTGGCTAGAAAGGAAGATTGATGGAAGAAAAAAAGAAATCCATCATTTATTTTCGATTTCTACCATGAAATCATGGTTGAAAGTGATCAAGAAGCTTACCTACGGGTTGGAACTCGTCCTCCTGGTGCTCCTTAGTCCCCTTGAGCACGTCCAAGGCAAGGAAGAAAGAAAATCCGAAAAAAAACCCTTGGTTGAGTGGAAAATAGAGTATATATAAAGGAATTTCTAGGAGAGAGAAAGTTGAAAGAAAATCCTTCAACTCTCCAAATCGTGCCACACACTCCCCTCTTTCCCTTGTGCACGAAGGCATCTTCCCTTTCCTTTATTTCCCTTTCATTGTCCTCAAATTAAAATATTAAGCACCTTAATCATATTATACTAATATCCCATTTTTAGTGGATATTACTTTTCATTAACTTAATGTGAGTGGGCTCTCCACTCACTTCAGATATTCTCCTGCCTTTGCAAGGCACAAGCTCGTCCAAACTTTTGCAAAACCATCCCTCACCTTTTGGTTGAAGGGCTCTTCAATTAATATATTTATTTTTGCATTAAATTGAAGAAAAGTTCCAATTATGCTTAAATCTTGATTATTTTAATATCAAGATTCTCTCTCCTCCAAAGTGATTCAAATGATGTGCCCATCTAATTTTCTTGCCTCTAAATGATTCCAAGAATAATTTGAGACCCTTTAGCAGTGACATTTTGTGTATTGAACCCTACGTTTTGGGTAAATTGCACATTACACCAAAACTAGGTTTTAATGCACAAATATTGCTCAACAAGCTCTTTCTTGTTATTCAGGCTTGTAGGAACCATACCTCTACATCATTCTCACTCTTATGATGCTTCAATACTAAAGGAACATTTTTCCATGCACAATTTGCAATTTAACCCCTCAACTTGGGTAATTTGCACTTTAGTCCAAAGTAAGTAAATCATTATTTCAACATTATTTAAAAGGACTAGAATTGAAACATAAGTTCCTCATGAACCATAATTACTTTTTACAAGACATAAGAAAGCATCTAATTAACTTACTTAAGCAAAACATCTAGAGTTAACACATAACACAGGTCAGGGATGTTACAAATTATCCACCCCTAACAGGGATTTTGTCCCCAAAACCATCAACGAAAACATTAAGAGAAAAGAGTAGGATATTTCCTCCTCATCTCTTCCTCTAGTTCCCACGTTGCTTCTTCAATGCCACGGTGATGCTAGAGAACTTTTACAAGACAAATGTCTTTCTTTTTTAGCTTTTTAGTTCTTTTATCAAGGATCATCACTGGTCCTTCAACATATGATATATCATCATTTAATTCTACCTCCACTGGTTGTAGAACTAACTCAATGTCAGGATGACACTTTCTCAACATAGAGATATGGAACACTGGATGCAACTTATGCAGCTCATATGGCAATTCTAGCTTATAGGCTACCTTTCCAATCCTTTCAATGATTGGATAAGGCCCCATAAATCTAGGAGCTAACTTTCCTTTCCTTCCAAATCTAAGGACTCCTTTCCAAGGTGAGACTTTGAGATATACTCTATCTCCAACTTGGAATTCTAAGGGTCTACGCCATTTATCGGCGTATGACTTCTGTCTATCTTGTGCAGTCTTTAACTGTTGTTGTGTTACTTTAATCTTCTCAGTTGTCTACTGCACTAGATCAGGACCCAAAAGTTGATATTCTCCTATTTCATACCAACATAACGGAGATCTACAACGTCTACCATATAATGCTTCATATGGTGCCATGTCAATACTGTGCTGATAGCTAATATTGTAAGCAAATTTTATCAAGATCAGGTGTAGATCCCAACTTCCTACAAACTGAAGGACACATGCCCTAAGCAAGTCCTCCAAAGTTTGTATGGTCCTATCAGATTGTCCATCTATCTATGGGTGAAAGGCTGTACTAAACCTTAACTGTGTACCCAAAGCTTGATGCAGTCATTCCCAAAACCAGCTCGTAAACTGGGGACCTCTATCAGATACAATAGTAGCTGGAACCCCGTGCAACCACACTATC
The DNA here is from genome assembly GCA_963693085.1 of Alisma plantago-aquatica. Taxonomy (NCBI): domain Eukaryota; kingdom Viridiplantae; phylum Streptophyta; class Magnoliopsida; order Alismatales; family Alismataceae; genus Alisma; species Alisma plantago-aquatica. The sequence goes on from OY856414.1 coordinate 4,013,206, forward strand.
TCATCTATGTATATCTGTGCAAGCTTCTCAGCAGTGTAGGTTGTCTTGACAGGAAGGGAATGTGTTGTCTTAGTCAACCTATCTTATGTTTTCAAGAAGATATATTTTAAATTCTTATGGTCTGTGAAAATCTAGAATGTTTCTCCATAGAGATAATGTCTCCAGATCTTTAGAGCATGGATCACAGCAGCTAGCTCTAGATCATGTGTTGGATAATTCTCCTTGTGTTTCTTAAGCTATCGAGAAGCAAAAGAAATCACATGATTATCCTGCATCAACACACAACCTAAACCACTCTTAGATGCATCACAAAAGACTATATACCCCTTCCCTTGCTCAGGTAACACCATCATAGGTGCACTTGTTAACCTTTCTTTCAGGAGCTGGAAAGAATGTTGACACATGTCATTCCAGACAAAAGGAACCTCCTTCATGGTCAACTTGGTCAGGGGTAAAGCTATAGAACTGAAGTTCTTGATGAACCTCCTGTAATAGCTTGCCAATCCTAGGAAACTGCGTATTTTCGTCAGTGTCTTTGGTTGTTCCCATTGCAGGACAGATTCTACCTTCTTAGGATCAACACGAATACCTGAGGCAGATATTTCGTGTCCTAGAAAAGAAACTTCTGGTATCCAGAAATCACATTTGCTAAAATTAGCATACATCTTATGCTCTCTTAGCAAAGCTAAAGCCTGACGAAGGTGCTGCTCATGCTGTTGAGCATCTCTACTGTAGATCAAGATGTCATCTATGAAGACTACTATGAATTGATCAAGAAAAGGTTGAAAGATTCTATTCATGAGTCCCATGAATGCAGCTGGTGCATTAGTTAGTCCAAACGACATAACTACGAACTCATAGTGACCATACCTTGTCCTAAAGGTAGACTTAGATATGTCACCCTCCTTGATACGCAACTAATGGTATCCCAACCTCAGATCTATCTTAGAGAAGATAGTTGCACTACGCAACTGATCAAACAAGTCATCTATCCTTGGTAGAGGATACTTGTTCTTTATAGTTACTTTATTTAACTGTCTGTAGTTAATGCATAACCGCATCGACCCATCCTTCTTTTTAACAAAGAGAACCGGAGCACCCCATGGTGAAGTACTCGGTCGGATAAAACCCTTCTCAAGAAACTCATGTAGTTGTTTCTTGAGCTCTTCCATCTCAGCAGGTGCCATTATACATGGTGCTTGTGCTATTGGTTGCGTGCCTGGGATTATATTAATCTCAAAATCATTTGGGGTGGCAGAACACCTGGAAGTTCCTCAGGAAACACATCTTCAAACTCCCTAACTATTGGAACTTTAGAAGGATTCGGGCTCTCCATTGTGGTGTCCACTACATGTGCCAAGAATGCAATGCATCCTTGCCTCATCAGCTTCTCAGCTACCATAGCTGACACAAGACATGTTGGAAGAATCTTTATATCTCCCTGAAAGATCCATGTGTCATCATCATCTGTGAACACAACTTGTTTGGAACTGCAATCCAAGACAACCTTATACTTCTCTAAGGTGTCCATCCCAAGGATTATATCAAAACCCTACATCTTAAGTGGTATAAGATCCACCTGAATGTGATGTTCAGAAAAAGAAAGAGTGTAGGGAGAACACACCTCCCGCAACACAACAGATCCAATCAAAGGAGTTTCTAACTTCAAACCCTCTACCCTATGACCAACTGTCATATTGCAGTCAAGAATCACTTCTTGAGTGATAAAGGAATGCGTAGCACCCAGATCAATCAAAATAGATACGAGGTAGAAAGAAGACATATCAGAATGAAACAATTCCATCTGACCTGTCACAACTCTGGGATTGACAACTTCTTTAGGCTGGTTCATTGCATAGAACCTCGTCGTTGCCTACGGTTGACCCTGTGCTCAGTTATTGGGTGCCGATGATCCAGCTTGTGACACTTTTCCTCGTCCTCGAGCGCCACTAGAAAACTGTCTCCTCTGAGAGCCTTGCTGACTCAGTTTTGAAGGTTGAGTCACCACTATATTCCCAATTGGACAATCCTTCATCAAATGCCCCATCTTCCCGCATTTGAAACAACTTTTATTCTCCCACTGTGGCATGGATGGTCCTTTTACTGACATTGAAGCTGAACTTTGGGCTCTAGTTGGAGCAAAACTATGGCCTCTACCCCTACTTGACGTCCATTGCGTCTGGGGATTAAATCTTGGTGGTGGTGGTGCAGAAAACCTTAGCTTTTTGAAACCCTCGGACCTCTGTCCCTAGTATTGGGTACACACTTTCTTGTTGCTGGTCTGTTGCTTTTCAATCACAGACCTTTCTATCCTCCTCACAGACTCTACAAAAGTGGCAAACCTCTCCATGTTCTCCAAAGCAGACATGGGAGTAGTCAAATCATCATTCAATCCTTTCTCAAAACGCCTGATTCTTTCCTCATCATTGGCTGCCATATGCGGACAAAATCACAAAAGCTCCATGAACTTAGCCTCATATTCACTAATGTTCATCTGACCCTACCAGATCCTCTCAAATTGAGAGATCTTCTCGTCTAGAAACATCTTAGGGAAGTATCTAATGATGAATTCTCACTGGAATTCTTCCCATCCGATTACTACACCTGTCCTCTTGCCTTCTTTAATAGTCCACCAGTGGCCAGCACTCCCCTTGAGGAGGTATACAGCATGTCTCACCTTCTCAGCTTCAGGAATGTCAAGGATCTTGAAAGCCTTCTCCAGCTCCGTCAGCCATAAGTCTGCATCTGCTGGGTCAACTGTACCAGCATAATCTATGGCTCCAACCTGGCGAAGTCTCTCAAAGGTCTTGCCGGCTCCATGTCGATCATGATGGGATGGTGCCCTCGGTGCAGGTGGTGGCATTCTATCTGCCATGTGCATCATGGTCGTCTGGAATTGTCCAAATAGAGCATGAAGGGCTGGGTTTTCTATTACAGCTGGGTCAATCTGGGGATGTTCAGGTATCGACTCCTCTCTAGGCTGGTCCCTTTCACCCCCTCCTTGTGCAGCAACGCTGCTTTCCGTAGCATGTTTGTCGTGTGATCCAGACATCTTTCGTATCTTCTTCTCCTATAAGAGCAGAAGTCACTATCAGATAACTGGAAGACAATAGAACAGACTCAACAACCTTAATCCTATGTCTCTGTAGACTCAGCAAACCTAGAGCTCTGATACCACTAATTTGTGATACACCGTTCGAACAAAATGTCATTAACTAAGCGGAAGCGTTTGTTAGCAGCAGATTATTGAAAATCACTAAAAATTTAAACTTTTACAAAGAGATCCAATCAAGGAGAAACTCTTTCATAAAGGACCAAAATACCTCAGTTACATATTGGTTCACAAGTACATGTCTTGTACCATGTCATCTCAAATTACATTAATAGTTGCTTTGTTGAACTATACATAAGCAACATAGAAACTTTTAAGGCATTACGCCAAAATCTCATATCATTTCTTTAAAACCAACTACCGACTCCGAGGACCTGAGAGTACAGAGATGACACATAGGACATAGGATTAAAATAAGTATATATATTTATTTGTATTATATAAGAAAACCTACAAAGGATGCAATTTTATTCATTATTTTTTAAAACTACATATTGGTCTCTCTGTGTATACAAACATTTTGCCTATAATTTTTAAATTATATATTATATTAAGAGACTCATTTATATACTATATAAGAAAGCCAACTAAGGGGGTTGGGTGTAATTTTTTCCATTATTTTTTAAAATTACATATTACTCCACATGTACATCATACTTTTGTCTTTAATTTTTTTAAATTATATATTATATTAGGAGACTCATCTATATACTATATAAGAAAGTCCACAGAAGGGGTCGAATTCAATATTCTCTATTATTTTTAAAATTACATATTGGTCCATGTGTGTGTATACCGTACTTTTGTCTCTAAATTTTTAAGTTATATTTATATTAGGAGACTCGTCTATAGTATAGAAAAAAAACTTATATTGGGGGTGGATGCAATTTTCCCTATTATTTTTTGAAATTACATACTAGTATGTTTGTGTATGAGAAGACCTATTAATATATGTGTTATACGTATTTGTTACAACTTCTTTTCTTAAAATTCAACCCATAAGCACCCATTGTAGTTTATTAAGACACTCGTGCATAGAACAAGTTTATACCTAGTAATTATAAACCGCAACATTCAATATTTACATCGGTTTCATTACCTTTTTCCAACCGACTTTGTATTTGTTATACTAAAAGGATAAACCGATGGCGTATGCTTGGATACATTGCGATGTCCACGTAAGTGTCGCTTCTTGACTGATGATTTAGGCCTTAAAAGACCAACATTAGAGCATATATGTTACGAATGATTGAACACTGCCGTGATTAATCTGACAATATCTCAATTGTAATGAATTATAATATTTTGAGGAATTTGGGGCTATTTTATGAGAAAATCTTATGGGATCCCATACCCATTTATCTAAATTAGCATATTAATGACAATACTTGCTTTTAATTATGTTTAATAGTGAATAATGAGCAAATTATGATGATTTCATCAGTTTCATGCAGATACTATTAAAATGTGTATTGGAATAATATGAATGGAATGTTGCGTTAATGCTTGAGATGAAGAAAGAAGTCTTTTCCTAACATTCTTGCTAGTATACACATCAATGTATGGTTAAATTACTAATTTGGGTTTAAATATGCATACTAACTCTTAAAAATAAAACTCCAAACAGACCTCACCACAAATGGATCTTTCTATCTTTTATTATTAGTTGGTTCTATAAACTTTATTACATCATTAGTAGCACATCAGATTTATTTCCTTGTATTAGAATGTGTGCAAAGATTCTCTAAAAGAAATGATAGACTAATGGAGGTAGATCATGTTCATAAAATTATTTCCAAGTTAATGATCAATATCTAGGGTATGTAACACCACGAGCATGACTTAGTACTGTTTGAAATTGGTTTTACATGATGTGTTGTGGTTGGGATATGTAATACAATACAAAATGATCGTTGAAATAGCATAAATTAGTCATTTCATCCGCCAACCTACTCGTTTATCATGTCGGTATACATGTTTAGATAAAAGTTAGGTAAAGACTTTTAAGAAAATGGTAGTTATCCTATCCGTTACCCACAACTCTAATGTGAGTAAGGGATATGGTAAGGCGTCAACCTAGCCCATCCTATCCATTTATAGCCTTAGGTGTCATGTTAAATCCCAAAAAATGTTTGTTAGAGGCCATGTAATAATGAATAATAGGTATCAACAAAATGCAATATGCAACAGAATAGGAAACGGTTGTCGTGATCGGGTTTTCGATGTTTTGAGAAGAAATCAAACCCATCTATTTTTTCTAGTAGCAGTTGTGATATTTCTTGTTCCGCACTATCGTTGGTGAGATCAATCCGATGTAGTAGTTAATTAAAAAAATTTGAACCTTGGCACTAGATATAAGACCGAGAGTCAAAGCCCCTGTTTGGAAACGGACTGGGATTTCGTAGTCTGGACTGGATTAGACTGGGTTAGTCAGGATTCAGTCTGATTCTGTTTGGCAACCCAGTTTGATTCTGTTTAGCAACCCAGTCTGATTCTGGTCAGCTGGTCTGATTTGAGTCTGATTGCAGTCTGATTCTGTTTGGCTACTAGGCTGGATTCAGTCTGATTTTGTTTGGCAACGTAGTCAGTATCTGTTGATTCTGTCCTGATGTTGTAGAACTATTTTAAAAAGAGTAAGGAATGTGTAGTTCTGCTGCTTAAGATGAAGTTGGCCGAAGTGTATTATATACTAAATAACAAATAAATAATATATAAAATGCATAATTTATGCATGTAAATTAAATAGTAGCAAACGTGCGTAGCATGTCTGTAGCAGAACGTAATACCACATAAATAAAAAGATAATATTTTATTGGTTCCCGGGCAAATACATATGTAACATACAAACTGAAACGAGAGGTCTGCCCTGGACCTAGACAAAGACAAAGCTACACAATGTAATAAGTTGGTGAGCAAGAAGCCAACTTCATGCCTCGTCGGACTCGTCGGCCAACTTCATGGCCTCGTCGTACTCGTCCCACGACATAGGACAGCCTTCGTCCAACAACTGGTTTGTTTCCTATTTGCTGGCATCTTTTGTCCACTCGAACAACAACGGCAGATGGTGAACAGGATGAGTAACACCCTTGTCTTGTTCGTCTCTCTCATTTGGGCCCTCATCGCGTGTAGGCTCGCAACATGGTTTCTTACAAACAAGCTTTTCTTCTACATATTTTTTAATTTTTGACGGAGACATCAATAGTTTTTCAAATTTTGTCCTTGCCTTTGATTATGACCGCGATGATGACATCTATAGTTAATAAATAAATATAAGTATTAGAAAATATCAATAATAGTAAGATAAATGTGACAATATTGAATACAAATAAATGGTCCAAACAAACTTAGCTACAAACAAGTAAGAACGTGATGTATGAATTCAATACATAACAATAAAAAGCTTCAAACAAACTTAGGTACATACAAATAAATGTTGCGAAGTAAACATAAACAACTACAAAGTCGTGGAAATATATTACAGGTTAATGTGTTACTTTCTCCGTCTATCGTGGTTGTTTGATTCACTCATCAGTGTTAATAAGGTATTCAGCAACCCCAGGTGGGTAAATGTGACGAGTCGTCATGAAGTTGTGTTGCACGGCCAATGGCGGGGGAGGCAATAAATCTCCCAAAATAAAAAGATTGTCTCTTATGAACTCTCTCCTTATGTGTTGCCATCTCATCTGCAACTCAGTCAAAGATATGTAAGGCCCCCAGTTATGTTTCGGAAGTCACGCCATGCCTCCATCCAATCCCATGTAGTATATACTCCATTAACACATCTCCCCAACTCATATTGGTTTCTCATAATACCTCTGAGAACCATATCAAGCTCCGTACACCACATAAAAGAAGGCGTCCTTGGAGGCCCAGCCATATTACAGATTCTGTAAGTAATATGTTTTAGACAAAAGTGTGTATCGCACAATTAAGGGAATATAAAATGCATATTCAATGCTAACTAACATTTATCAACATCATGGTGAAAAAACATACACCCTCCATAAAACATACACCAACATTATGATAAATAACAAAAGCCGGTTAATGTCGGATGAATTCAGGAAAATTTAATGTTAAAAACATTGAATGGTTGACAATGTAAATCGACACACCAAACTAAATGTAGCTCTCTGTCATTAAACGTTATGGCGTCACTGTGGGTGAAGGAATGTCTACAAGAAGACTACATTCTTCCTCCAGACTGGCAACGTGGCGTTCTAGACCCTCATGCTCATACTTTTTTTGGGTGTATATATCATCGTAGTTGTGATGAATTTCAACAAAGTCCTTCATGTTCATTGCCTGGCCCCACACTGCCTTACACTCGACAGTTAGTAACATAATCTCAACTTTCAAAGAATCAATTGTTGGGGGGAGATCGACTGCCCAATGGAAGTATCTGCACCTATCTTTTCCCTACAATGTATTATCAAGTTTAATGAATGACAAAGAATGTGTAGCATACACAATGGCAACCTATTATTTATGTATTTACTAGTGCACCTCACGAGAAGGACATATGTAATACATTTCTCCTGGCCTTTCACTCAGAATGCCAAAATCATACAACCTTGCATCCTCTGTGTTAAGTCGCAAGGCTGCATCTAACCCACAATCACACCTCGGAACTCCAGATAGATCCATTGACATCTAAAACATAATTGAGGTAATTGAGGATTAGTAAAAATAATGTCAGATTCTGAACATAGATTTAAAATACAACTTTTCGAACATAAAATAGGCCTAACTGCTTGTTCTACATCTATGATGTATTGTATCCATCCTCGTTTGAAGATTCATTACTGCTCGCGATGTGAAGTCGTTGGCGAAGATATTGGCACCTCTCACGTAGAGTGGAAATATCTTATTCGAGCCTATCGGTGTCTGCTCTTGTCGAAGTGACAAAGTCACATAGTTCAGACCATAGCTTGTGTTCGTTGCGTGCATATGCAAGTTGTGTTAGCATAGCATCCCTAACAACAGTAAGTGTGGCAACTGTGGGTGGTACACGCTGTGCGGGCAATCTCATCTGGCATCTGTTCGAAACAAGCCCCCTACCACATGTAAAATACGGTCTGTGGGGGTTGTTATTTTCAAAATGTCCATTTTCCGCATCCGCGTCATCCATATACACACGTACAGTGCATTGAAGGCCACATGTACAGCAAGGCATTCCATTCTCCATTTCAAGACAACCTACCGATTCATTATGTCATGTATATTATTAGGATCAAGTAAAAAGTTCGTAAAAAAAACAAGTAAAGGCTACAAAGTTTTGTCGTGGACAATTTTTCAAATAATTTCGAAGACTATTACAGATACAATTGTACGTCAATGGGCATCCCATAGAAAATTAGAAATGGATTCACGTAAACGGTCGCCCTCCCTTGAATCGGCCTGAGTTGTTTGTTGGAGGGAACTCAGGTCAACCCCAGTAGGGGGAACGACAGATGTTGAAATGTCATCTGGGAGTTCGTCCATGATATTGTCGCCATCATGTTGGCGGCGTATGAAATTGTGGAGGATACAACAAGCCATTACGAGGCGACACTGCGAATGTATGGGATATGTCGCCCCCTTTTTAAGGTAGGCAAACCGCCGCTTCAGCACCCCAAATGCTCTTTCTACAACATTACGTAATTGTGTGTGGCGGTGGTTGAACATCTCCTTCTTGTTGGTGTAGGCATGTCTATTTCCTCGGTACTCAGAAATATGGTAAGCTGTGTTGCGATATGGTGCAAGGAATTGCCGAGTGTTGGCATACCCTGCATCAACTAGGTAAAACTTTTTCGGCGGAACTTTAAACCCGCCCGTGGTCGTCGCTGACTGTAGGACCTTTTGGTCAGCAGCCGATCCCTCCCACCCAGTTAGGACATATGTAAACTCTATGGAGAAGTCAACTACAACCAAGACATTAAGAGAGACATTCCCTTTTCTGTCTCGGTAGAGATTTTGCTTGTCTCGTTTAACCAAGACGGGGATGTGTGTTCCGTCAATTGCCCCTATGGCATTCTATAACACCAAAATATGTTGTAAACATATAAAATATTTCCAAATGATTAAAGATTGTAGGGGCTAACTATTACCTTGAAGTACGGGTAGAACTTGGGGTCTCTAATATACGAGAATGTGTTGTCGTGCATGTCACTGTAGTTTGCATGACAATGTACTCATTGGACAACGAACACACAGCGTCCAAGACTTCGTTGAACTTTCTAATGATGGTCTCACCAGAGTGAATGTAGTCCTCAGCCAAAGCACGATTTGTATGTCCATGGCCAACCATTTGTAGGAAGTAGCACACAGCCTCAACCGAACTGACGCCTCTAGTACTTCGTAACAAGGCCCGACTCTCAAGCTTGTCCACAAGGGCCAATATAGAATGTGGTCTCATTCGATATAGGTCATAAGCCCTTTGTTCATGACCGTTTAAAATTTCTAAGACCTTCTGGTGGCCACTCCTAATGCTAACTGACCTAGGTATTGTAGGTGGTATGTCGGAAATGTCGTCAATGATGGAGTTTGCTATGGACTCATCTATTGTATCAGCAATGTGATTAGCCGAACCAGACAATGTATGTAGAATGTGCGTGAGGAGGTCAGGTGTTTCTGTTTGGTCAGTGGTTGACATGATGCCTACAAGTGGAAGCATAGAAAGGTTGTCATGGAAATGACAAGGAAAAAATGACTAGTCTACAATCATATGTAACCATGGACATATAAAATAATGGCTTTTGGGGTACATAGCGAATTAGATTGAACGCAAAATAAAAGCATGGCAGTGAAATAAATTATTACAACAGTTAATCAATTTAGTTTCCGTGGTAAAATAATGTCTGGACGGGAATAATAATATTTCAACAATACAGCAAATTAGATTATGGCGAAAGAAAATGTTTCGAAGGGAAATAGATTATTACAACAATGAAATAACTTTCTAATAATTTGCTGAGTGAAATGTCTGGCCGTTAATCAAACTAATGTTCCCCCTTATGATCTGGAAGGGCCAGCATCATTGGACGAAGGAAAAAATGCATCATTGGACGAAGGAAAAAATGCACGGTGAGATGACATAAACGACGATGGCATACTTGAGCTGCTGCTGAAGTTGGGGGTTGGGGATTGCGTGAAAAATGCATTGTGAGATGGCATAAACGAGGATGGCATTGAAGGTGTTGGTGTTGCATTGGCAGCTTGGGACCTTTCCCAAAGGTCTTGCAACCATATGGTTATCTTTTGAGGTGTGTCTATAAGGCTGAGGTAGATGTTGCGGTTTGTTGAGTCCTTGATGGTATTCACAAGTGTTGTAAACACACAAGTGGGGGCATCTGGGTAAGTGTCATGGAAATGTTGTAAAATGGTTGTAAACTCTTTCTTTTCAAAGGCTCTAGTTGCCACACCACTGCCTAACTCGTGAACCTTTGCATAAACCTGTGTGAATTTAGATAACACTTCATTTGAAAGCCCACATCGGTCTTCAGCCATTGATGGTCGCTTCTTGCGCCTAACGACAGGAGGCCTCCCGCCAACGCTCTGTGTATCTGTTCCGCCTCCCCTGGTGTCTCCCTCACTTTGCATCCCATATGCGGCCATATTCGGTACCCCTGATTGGCTTCCAGTGTTCATGGGTGTCTCTGACCCATCTAAGTCGACACTGACATCATCCTCGGAGGCAACGTCAGAAGGGATTTGTGTGTCCGTTGAAGACATTGCATGATGTCCTCTAGCAATGTTCCTCCCCGCCATCATCTCGATGTCATAGTAGTGGGGAAACGACTTGTTAAGCAACCTAGCAAGATCCTTGTTTGCCTAAGTATACGAAAATTTTGTATTAGGAAAGTTTAAGTGTAAATATAGGACATTACTTTATTCGATTAATAAGGGACTGGTTATTGGATATACCGCAAGGCTCTCCCTCCATTCAGGGCTATCGGGCAGCGTGGGCTTATGCCTAGTGTCATCCCATCCAACGCCACTCTTATTCGTCACAAGCTTCAAAGCGGCATAGTCCCTCCTCAAGTTCTTCCAACGAGTTTTGAGCTGGTCTATATTGCAGGCCGTCTTCCCCATCCTATTTTTCATTTCCACAGTTGCCTCCCGCCAAGCCTCCCTAGTGAAATGACCATCGACACACCTGCCTAGGTCATATTGTCTGCGCAATGCTGATACCAGAGCGGCATCAGAGTCTCTTGCCCAAACAATATGAAACTTGGGCTCACCGGAAGACATACCCCCGCAGGTGCTGCAATATATTATGATACACAATTCGTTATGCTATCAAGATAATACTACAGTGGAATTTGATTCATTCCATCGGATTCATCTCAAATTGTACATGTTAGCTATATTTAAAGATGTGTTTTGTTTGCTGATAACATATCTGTCTTGCATTACTTGCTAAGCCAACGAAAGCATGTACTGGAATGGTGATGGCTGAGCTGCAATTACACCAAAATTACTCTATACAGCAGGTACTACTATGTTGGTGTGTCCTGGAAGTATTCTGTAACTAAACTTACTCTATGTTGGTGTGTCCAAGCATATTTGTTTCATGAGTTTCAAGCAACAGAAATATAATGATATCATTTCAATGTTATAAATCATGACCTATAATACAAGTAATGTATAAATAAAGGTAGTTATTAGTACTCATTTTTGACCTATAGAAAACTACTATGGTGATCAAATAGAAATCAAATAGACTGGGTTGCCTTTCAAATACAAATCAAATGTCAAAAATAAATTATGGTGATCAAATAGACTCAATGTAATTCAACCATTGTGTAGAATCCAAAACAATAATCATTTATTTTACAGATTATCTCTTCATAGTCGAAACTGATTCCATTTTTTACAGACCTAGGTATTCTATAACAGAAACACTGGTAAATTGCACATGTATGTATAAAACAGTTCTATTTCAGTGTAATGTACATGTTCAGTGCATGGAAAGTCAACAACAAGCCATGATAGGATAATCCAAGCATATTTGTTTGATGCTTTCAAGCAAAAGAAATATTATGATATCATTTCAATATTATAAATCATGACACATGCTAGGTATTATCATACATTAAATTAGTACATTAAATTGTTCACCCTTATTACAACAATGAAAAAGTTGTTCTATTTCAGTGTAATCTATAGGTTCAGTGCATGGAAACTCAACAAGAACCCATGATAGGATAATCCAAGCATATTTGTTTCTTGAGTTTCAAGCAACAGAAATATAATGATATCATTTCAATGTTATAAATCATGACCTATAATACAAGTAAGGTAGTTATTAGTACTCATTTTCGACCTATAATACTGCAATACTAATCAGTAGATTAAATTGATTCAACTTTTGATTGAGCTAGTTATTATCATAGATTAAATCAGTAGATTAAATTGTTCCCCCTTATTACAGACTGGGTTGGGTCACTGAAAACTACTGTGGTGATCAAATAGAAATCAAATAGACTGGGTTTCCTTTCAAATACAAATCGAATGTCAGAAATAAATTATGGTGATCAAATAGACTCAATGTAATTCAACCATTGTGTAGAATCCAAAACAATAATCATTTATTTTACAGATTATCTCTTCATAGTCAAAACTGATTCCATTTTTTACAGACCTAGGTATTCTATAACAGAAACACTACTAAATTGCACATGTATGTAAAACATTGTTCTATTTCAGTGTAATCTACAAGTTTATTGCATGGAAACTCAACAAGAACCCATGATAGGATAATCAAAACATATTTGTTTGATGAGTTTCAAGCAACAAAAATATTATCATAGCATTTAAAAGTTATAAAGCATGAAATATGGTACTTATACCAATAATACTACAAGTAATGTATAACAAAAGCTAGTTATAAGTACTGTTTATCATTTTATTATTCCCTAGATGCACATAATCAGTTATTACAGTTATTTTTTCGACAATAAAATCATTTTGGGATACTTGTGGGTACTACATAAAGACTATCTCATCCTAGTCCAAATTATCTCCATATAGAAAACAACAGGAAATGAAAAAAGCATAACAACGGGAGAGAAAGAAGGAACTTTGGGGTAGATACTAATCAAAAAGTTTGTATTATAGCAATCCAAACATATTTGTTATATGAGTTGAAACAGAGGAAGTTGGGTCAAGAAAATCATTTATTTGACAGATTATCTCTTCCTAGTCGAAACTGATTCTATACAGACCTAGGTATTCTATACCATATTTTTATACAGACCTAGGTATTCTATACAGACCTAGGTATTCTATACAGAAACACTAGTTTTTACAGACCTAGATATTTTGATATCCAAGGCCTAACTCCTTAATCAATTTCTTAGCTTCATGATAAGAAGATGGGAATGTGACCAAATGTGGAAAGGCATCCAATAGAAGTTTCAATAGTTGACTAAAAGATGTGTTTGTCCAGTGAAACATACATTTTAAATTAAATAGACGTAGAAGAAATGACAGTGTTGAGAAATTCTTACAACCAGGGTAAAGCTCATTATTAGAAAGCTCACTAACTTCTTGAATTTCATGTCATCTTCAATAATGTAAAAAGACTCTTCGGGCCATGGAGAATCCATTTTTTATATTCTCTGAAAAATCCATGGAACAAAATGTCTTTCCACCTCCTCAATAGAAAACTCCTTCTTTCTATTTACTTTGCATTCACCATAATAATCAGTTATTACAGTTATTTTTTTGACAATAAAATCATTTTGGGATACTTGTGGGTACTACTATCTCGTCCTAGTCCAAATTATCTCCATATAGCAAGCAACAGGATATGAAAAAAGCATAACAACGGGAGAGAAAGAAGGAACTATGGGGTAGATATCAACCAAAAAGGTTGTATTATTCCCTGGCCTCCTCTCTGACCGTATTCAAACATGAATAATGAGATGGATATATTCTGACTGTCATACACAATGATTAACAATAATACTACAGAGATGGATATATTGTGAAAAAAGCATAACAACGACAAACATTGCTTAAACCATGCCATCGACTGATAAAATGTGACTGTCATACACAACGATTAACTTGTTTGGAACCAATGTCGGCTGAATAAATACACAAATTAATGACCAATCCACCTCAGAAATTCCTGCCCTAATCGACATCACAAATAAAGCGTCGGCTACCCTATTTCGTAACCAACCTTAGCAGGAAGGGGCGACAAAGAAGAAGCACTGCGTCCTTGCTGTGTGTAGTGCCGCCGGAGCACCAGGGAGGAGAACCGCCGGATTTCAGCCAGGGACGACCAGCTTCCGCGAACAGCTGCTTCAACATACGTATGTGGAAGTGAAGAACCTCGCAGCACAAGGTGAATATGAAGGCAGACTGACACTTTGCCTTGGACGCGCTAGGGTTTCTCCTGTGCGTCGACAAGATGGGACAATGTCAGATTGAGATAGTCGAAGACCAGGGCAGGGTATGGCTTACCTTGCTTTTGAGGGATGTAGCCGCCCTAGTAGACCGGCGGTTGCAGACGACTGAAATAATTCTCCACGTGGGAGCTTCACCCGACGATGACCTCTGGCCTCCATCCGTGATTTGGTCGAGGTCGCAGACATGGCTTTACTTCTCTCACACACGGACCAACAGTATTGCACGCAGAGAAGAGATGCAAAGCGTCGGGAGGCAGAGCACCAAGAGGGAGAAGGCTAGGGCGAGAGGGAGAAGACTAGGGCGAGAGGGAGGGGTGTGAGGGATCGGGGGTTGTGTCTGGGCAGAAACCGGACTGAGATTCGCAATCCTACTTCGACCGGGACTGGGATTATGCGGATTATGGGATTCCGTTATCCCAAAATGGGGATCGAACTGGGTTGGCTTCCAAACACATTTTTCGACCAAACCAGACCGGATCAGGCCCTCGTGGCACTAAACGACGGGCGCTAATCCAAGCCCAGTCCGTTCCCAAACAGGGGCAAAGTGTCGCAGCAGCATACGGGCACTCATAAATAGAGTTGGGCAATGCTCTTCTTTCAAGTATATATAATGGGATAAAGAAGCCAGTTTTAGACTTTGTTTTGTTCATCATTGTTTCAGCGGGGACGAGGATGTACGAACTCTCTTTCTATGTCGTTTCTAAGTCCGGCATAAAAATGCAGAAAATGATATACAGAGCCCGCCCCCAAACCAGATGAACCATCGGACGACCCTCTCCCGTGCACACGGCCCGAGAACCGACCCTCTGTTCTCGGGCTGTGTGCACGGGAGAGGGTCGTTCGGTGGTTCGTCTAGTTTGGAATATGTATATCCAACCGCTAAAAATGCATCATTCGGGCCTACAAACTAGACGTCATTTCAGCTCTGCACATCACCGCCTACCCACCTTCGCCAAAGATCTCCTTTTCATCAGTCAGTGACGCTGACAGACTGATAGGCTGAGTTTTAACGGTGGTAAGTGGGCAAATAACTTGACCGAGATGAGTAAGGGTTTCTCCCTCTTTCGAAATAATTTTAAACATCTCACTATTGTCCCCATTACGAACGTAATGCTTTGTTTACCTATAATTTCTTTTACCAAATTCATGGGTACCGATCTCTTGGCCCCTGTTTGTTCGAGATCGAGATTACAAAATTCAGACCGAATTAGTCGATAGATCAGTTTGTTTTATCTGAATGCAAATTTTATTTTTGTTTGACAACCCAATCACATTGTAAGCGCTCATTAAATTAGATCGACCTCATAATTTGTATTTTTCAGTCTAGCATATAAAACAAAATAACACAAAAGACATAGTCAAATCCGGATTGGGATCCCGAAATCTTGTTGATAGCATGACTGACTTGGTCTGGGTTAGAGGATTACGAAATCTAAAACACACACGTTAGTCAAATTTTTTCCAAACAAAACAAGACTGGATCATGCCTGGGTTCGTCAGGATTAGCGCCTACGGGCACAAAAAGATGGTCTGGAATCCAAATCAGGTCCCCAACCAAACATGGGCTTGGTTTCTTATAGTAATGGTTGTTGCCCAACTCAGTTCGGGATCTAATCCAGACTAGGCGTTGTTTTTTTATGTGCCACATAGGCGTGAATCCCGACTAACTAAGTCGGGATCCAGTCTTGTTTTGTTTGGTAAATCTCGGACTGACGGGTCCATTTTGTATTCCATAATGTTCTAATCCAGACCAAATTAGTCCTGCTATCAACAAGATTTTGGGATCTCAGTCCGGATTTGACTATGTCTTTTCTGTTATTTTTGTATATGTCAGACTGAAAGAAAAACAAATTACAAGACCATTATGATTTAACGAGTGTTGCAGTGGGATTGGGTTGCCAAACAAAAATAAGATCGAATCCAGATAAATTGATCCAGACTCATCAACTAACCGGTCAGAATTTTGTAATCTTGATCTCAAAACCCACGGGCAGAACTAGAGGGGGGGGCTGCCCATGCCGAAGCCCCCTCTAAAAAAATATTTTTGTTAGTACTATGATACCATGTAAAGGTTTTTATTTTGTGAAAATAAATTATTACACCACAAAAAATGCGATTTTGATCTTATTATTTCAACCAATTCTATTGCCTTTCTTTGTGTGAACTACTTAGATGTTACACTTGATATATTTATGTATCATGTGCCTTATCTCCTCACAAATTATAAAATTTATAGTCCTAATATAGATGTTTTCAATTATGAATTTAATAAATTACATATTTGATTCTTCTTCTAGTAGATTTTACTTAATGATTTCATAATAGTTGTGTCAAGATTTATGCATATTGTCCTCCATGCTTAAAAAATGAGCTCTATTTAGACTAATGAGCCTATATTCTCTTAAAATATGAAAATAAAATATATAATCTGAAGCTTATAAAAAGATGTCATACAATATGTTGACATATTAATTAAAATCTAATGCAATATTATTGAATCAACATTTGAAAAATATTATTAACTATAACTTGAGTCAGTACACTCAATTATAATTATACGTCTTTATAAAAAATGATAATCAACATGCATAACTAATCACCTTTTGTTTAACTATTTTCCTTTCAAACATTTATTAGTCAATCAATCTAAGAAAAGATCCATGTACTATTTAGAAATAGATACTAACAATACTTAGTGTTACATAGTATTTCACTGACTTTTATTTACATAATAGTCAAATATTATAAGGTTCGTCTGAATAATAATTATTGAAAACTTACAAGAACCGGAGAAGATAATGAAAAAAAAAATCTATTTATAAAAGAAAAGAAAAAAGTCGATCAAGCAAATTTTATCTTTGACATAAGGTAAAAAAAGAGTTGGGAAAAATAATAACATGTGGGTTAAGAAGGAAAAGAAAACGTTGAAAAATCCATATTTTGGATATAACTTTAATCAAATGGAGAAAAAAAATAAGAATCACATGTAAAATGAAAGTCAATAAAAATAATATAATTGCTTCTTTCATATCCTCTTTGTCCCAACTTTTAGATTAAATATAAGAAATATATGTATGGATCTTTTTCCTTCATTCTCTTCACTTTTCATTCCTCAATTTTTTCCATCATTTTTTATTTACACAACCACATTAATGTTTTCCTTCTTCTTTCTTTTTGAAGTTTCTTTCATACCAATCATTTCGTCAAGATCTTAAAATAAATTGACATTACCTAGTACCTTATACTTATATTCTTTATAGTATAAGATTTGACTGTTATAAATATTTTGGATCTTCCAGTTTGATACCATCTACGAGACGATGTCATATTATATTTTGATGCTTGCTCTCCATGAAAAAGATGAGTATGTTCTCATTTTCTGTGTAATTGGTATTTTTTTGTGCATTACACATTGTATAGATCAAGTGACTGCAAATTATGATTATATTATTGATCATCTAGTTGTTTAATCTAAAAGACATGATAATAGTGTATTATTTATGATGCTAGACATCTGAACAAATACACTACTTTGATATAGTGAATTATAACATGTCATTTATGTTAGATTTTTATTTTTTTGCAAATAAGTTATTTTTGTGTATTAGAGGCAATGAGACATTATGTTAGGCGTATTTTTCTTTAATTTTTTCTAGATAAGTATTATTTTTCCCGTCTATATGTATAGTCAATATTTTTCAATACGCATACTAACTTAGCCTCCTGTATGGTAGATTTTTGTTTCTGTCACTGCTCAAACCAAACAAAGACTCAGATTAACGAAGATTTTTGTATGTACACCAAAAAATGAGATTTGTTGAAGTTTGTTTTCTTCAATGAAGCACATATGTCAGTTCATTCGTTGAAAACTCTATACAAAAATCTTCTTTAATCTGGACCCTTATTTGGTTCGAGATCGAGATTAAACAAAAGAGACTAAACGAAAGGGACTAACATATCGGGACTAACGTACACTGATCTTATGTGCCTGCCTACCTAGTGTTCATCTTTTCACGATCAACAAGAATGTATATTAATTGAGTGTCATGTCTTAGTATGATAAAAGGGACTAAACAAAAGGGCATGTTCAGTAGGCTATAGTTGGATGCCAAATTGTGGATTCTGTTGGATCCTAGATGGGTGATTAGATGCTCTAGAGGGGGGGTGAATAGAGCTGAATGCACTTAAACAAAATTCATTAGACCTTCAAGATATATCACAAGATAAGGTTGCTAAATAGGTAATTTGAGTGAAACCAAAACATGTATAGCAAGGATGAGAGAGATTGATCAAACACAAGCGTACAAGCTATTTAGAGTGGTTCCACACTTCAAACTAGAAGTATGTCAGTCCACTTACCTAGAGAGGTCAACCTCTAGGATTTCCTAACCATTGCATTCTTATATTCATTTATAAGACTTACAATACATGACCAAACAAAGGACTTACCTATCCAATATAAAGAGTCTTCAACCTTACCAGGGACTTCCCCACTTTGCAAGGAGTCTTCCGCCTTCTTCCAAGAACTTACCTACTCTTGCACAAGTCTTCGGCCTTGTAGGAATTACCCACTCTTCTTAGATCTTCCGCCTTTGACCACCTTCACTCGAAGAAGCTTCCACCAAGGAATTACCCACTTGAGCAAGGAGTCTTCTACCTTCACCAAGGGCTTACCCACTCTTGCTCCAAGTCTTCAGCCTTGATCTTCACCAAGGGACTCCTTCCCTTGTTCTTCTTCACCTCTCTTGGATAAGAGAGAGAACCTTCATCTTCATGGTTGAAATGAGAGATGGGGAGGTGGTGGAAGTGAGAGCCTCACAAGATATACATGTAGGACTAGCTCTCTTATAGATTTCCTACTCACTCTAATGGATGTAGCAAGTGATTAAGCTTAGAGAGAGAGAGGAGGCTGTAGGAAGCACTCAAATATAGAATAGGAACCTCACATAGAGTTTGCATTGAATGCTCAACCTTGGAATGAAGCCCAAGGGGTCCTATTTATAGCTGGGGATGCCTCTTCGCCTTTGGGAACACTTGAGAACGAAAACTAGCCATTTTGTGGCTTGCAACAGATCTATTTTCACTTGTTGCAACTCCACAATGGCTAGAAGCACTTTTCTGCACTTTTCCGTACAGTGCAATCGGTTGAGTTTCTATAAGGGTAACTCGACCGATCAAGTAAACGATAAGGCCGATACTCAAATGATCGGTCGAGTTTGTCCTGACAAAACTCGACCGACCATTAGGAATCAAAATGGTCAGTTACTTGATCGGTCGAGTTCTGTGTAAACACAACTCAATCGATGCAATCTCCAGAAAATTGATCAAGGATGATCGGTCGAGTTTTCAGGCTGGGAAACTCGACCGACAAAGTGCATGTAATCAATTTTTGCAAATAAGTTATTTTTGTGTATTAGAGGCAATGAGACATTATGTTAGGCGTATTTTTCTTTAATTTTTTCTAGATAAGTATTATTTTGCCCGTCTATATGTATAGTCAATATTTTTCAATACGCATACTAACTTAGCCTCCTGTATGGTAGATTTCTATTTCCGTCACTGCTCAAACCAAACAAAGACTCAGATTAACGAAGATTTTTGTATGTACACCAAAAAATGAGATTTGTTGAAGTTTGTTTTCTTGAATGAAGCACATATGTCAGTTCATTCGTTGAAAACTCTATACAAAAATCTTCTTTAATCTGGACCCTTATTTGGTTCGAGATCGAGATTAAACAAAAGAGACTAAACGAAAGGGACTAACATATCGGGACTAACGTACACTGATCTTATGTGCCTGCCTACCTAGTGTTCATCTTTTCACGATCAACAAGAATGTATATTAATTGAGTGTCATGTCTTAGTATGATAAAAGGGACTAAACAAAAGGGCATGTTCAGTAGGCTATAGTTGGATGCCAAATTGTGGATTCTGTTGGATCCTAGATGGGTGATTAGATGCTCTAGAGGGGGGTGAATAGAGCTGAATGCACTTAAACAAAATTCATTAGACCTTCAAGATATATCACAAGATAAGGTTGCTAAATAGGTAATTTGAGTGCAACCAAAACATGCATAGAAAGGATGAGAGAGATTGATCAAACATAAGCGCACAAGCTATTTAGAGTGGTTCCACACTTCAAACTAGAAGTATGTCAGTCCACTTACCTAGAGAGGTCAACCTCTAGGATTTCCTAACCATTGCATTCTTATATTCATTTATAAGACTTACAATACATGACCAAACAAAGGACTTACCTATCCAATATAAAGAGTCTTCAACCTTACCAGGGACTTCCCCACTTTGCAAGGAGCCTTCCGCCTTCTTCCAAGGACTTACCTACTCTTGCACAAGTCTTCGGCCTTGTAGGAATTACCCACTCTTCTTAGATCTTCCGCCTTTGACTTCACCTTCACTCGGAGAAGCTTCCACCAAGGAATTACCCACTTGAGCAAGGAGTCTTCTACCTTCACCAAGGGCTTACCCACTCTTGCTCCAAGTCTTCAGCCTTGATCTTCACCAAGGGACTCCTTCCCTTGTTCTTCTTCACCTCTCTTGGATAAGAGAGAGAACCTTCATCTTCATGGTTGAAATGAGAGATGGGGAGGTGGTGGAAGTGAGAGCCTCACAAGATATACATGTAGGACTAGCTCTCTTACAGATTTCCTACTCACTCTAATGGATGTAGCAAGTGATTAAGCTTAGAGAGAGAGGAGGCTGTAGGAAGCACTCAAATATAGAATAGGAACCTCACATAGAGTTTGCATTGAATGCTCAACCTTGGAATGAAGCCCAAGGGGTCCTATTTATAGCTGGGGATGCCTCTTCGCCTTTGGGAACACTTGAGAACGAAAACTAGCCATTTTGTGGCTTGCAACAGATCTATTTTCACTTGTTGCAACTCCACAATGGCTAGAAGCACTTTTCTGCACTTTTCCGTACAGTGCAATCGGTTGAGTTTCTATAAGGGTAACTCGACCGATCAAGTAAACGATAAGGCCGATACTCAAATGATCGGTCGAGTTTGTCCTGACAAAACTCGACCGACCATTAGGAATCAAAATGGTCAGTTACTTGATCGGTCGAGTTCTGTGTAAACACAACTCAACTAATGCAATCTCCAGAAAATTGATCAAGGATGATCGGTCGAGTTTTCAGGCTGGGAAACTCGACCGACAAAGTGCATGTAATCAATTTTCAAAGTTGCATCTAAAGTGATCTAACATTCGATCTAAGTGCTCCTGATTTTTTCTAAGCTTAATTACAAGTCATACAATCATTTCAAGTGATTTACAACATGATTCTAATGGATTTACATCATATTACAAAAATGTGCACTTGTATTGACTTTGACTTGTCTTTTCTCCAATTTGAGATGCGCAAGTTAGGGCAATTGGAGTGTGTCTATACCTAATCTGCAATCACTCAAGTAGAGACATTAGACACCAATATGTGGAATGGTTAGTCATCATCAAAACACGGGTTTAGTCAGTTTAGACGTGAGTCAACATTGACCTAATTGACCTTGAGTCAACATTCTCCCCCTTTTTGAAGATGACAAACCATTCCATAAATGTATTGAAAGCTTTTAAGTAAATTCATACCTTCGGAGAAACCTAGGGGTTTCAATAGAATGGAGTTCATATGCTCCCCCTCAATTGATGCACATGGAGTTTTCATACTCCCCCTCAATTGATGCTATTTCTCCAGCATGGTTAGCTTTCATAACATTTATAGAATACTATGTCTTCTACTCATATATGTTCTACACATATATGTCTTCTCCCCTTTACCTTCTCCCTTTACATGAACATATTTTTCTTCTTCATGTAAGACATGCCTTCTTCCTCTTTTCAAAGAAGACATACCTTTCTCCCCATTTGTCATTTCAAAAAGTGGGGTTATGAAGAAAATAAGAAACATCACTTGTTAAAGAGAAAGGAGATAACACAAATATATATAAGGAGAGTAGAAGAGCACAAATAGGGGTTTGTCCAAGCATAGAAAGAAAAGCAAGTTAAAGCATATACTTGAACAACCCAAAATGCAAGATAAGGTGTTGCAGAAAAACAATAAATTACAATTTTGACCCTCAAGATGACAGAATTTGCCCAAAAAGTACCAGGGGTCATGCCGAAGTGATGAGCCTTGCTTAGAAGGTCGTTTCTGCATGAAAAACACTAGTCTTGCACCAAAAACTGAAACAGGAGCAAAATCTGCATAAAATCCAAAAAAACTCCAATTTCTACATATAATGTAGACCTATGTACCCTGCATCATAATGTTATGCAAGCAACTCAAGATAGTAGATATGCAATTCAAGGAGCAAGCTTGAGCGTGTATGAGACAAGATACAAGCATAGCATATAGATGAGCAAAGATACCAATCATAAACAAGGTTAGACCTACATGTATGTGAACTACTAGTAGATGATATCACAAGTTAGGACTACTAGTATGATCTAGATCATAGCAAGAGATACCAAAAGATACACAAGATAAAGCAAGCTATGAGTAGATGTAGAGATATATCCAAACAAATAGATAAGCAATTTTAGAAGCATGAAAGGATATAAATCACATACAAATATGCATCCTTACCAAAAGATGATTACCACTAAGAACCTCAAGGTTGTATCAAAACAAGATATACACCTAGATAGATGTAGCAAGTTAGAGTACAACGGAAGCAATTTTAGACACAATCAAGAGATCCAAAGTGATCATCATCAAACCCTACAAGACAACTCAAAGCAAGTAATTGCAAGATATAGATATACCAATTTAGAGCAATTAGAGAGATAGAGTTGTAAGCAAGATAGGCAATTTAGAACATCGCAATATGCATATATAAAGGTACCAAAAGAGAGTGCCAAAGAATAAGGCTATTGGTTGAGAAAATCTAGTTGAGAGGGAAATTCTCACTCAATAAGCCAAATGTATATTCTATGTACAGTGTTATCGGTCGAGTTCTGTGCATTGACAACTTGACTGATGACAGTTGTTGGCAACACCCATTGGTGCCTATCGGTCGAGTTTCAAACAGGACAAACTCGACCGACAGAGCAGTTGTCAAAACACACACATAAATCATAAAAATATATTGAAAGGCATGCTAAAAATACAAACCATATCCAAACATGTCTAAGCAAGTTAGTAATGCACTATAAAAGCATTAGAAATAGTTTTTGAGCAAGAGTGTGAAGAGAAACACAAAATACCACTTTTGACTCAAGAACCATATGTATAGTGCACACTAACTTGACAAAAACAAGTTAGAAATGGTTATAAGCAAGAAAAATATCACCTTTGTTCTTACCATTCCTTTTTCCACTTGTTTTCACCTCATACTCATCTCACCTTTCTTCTTTCATGTGGATTGAGAAGCCAATTTGCAATTCAATAGCTCAAGTCAATCCATTTGCAAGTACCTACAAGATGAAAGATAAAATGGTCCCCAATCATATTTTTGGGTCTGGAGGGGTTACCTTAGCAACCCAAGTCCTATTGCTCTTGGGTGCTTTCCTAATAGGACAACAAGTAGAATAATGACCAATTTCATTGCAATAGTTGCATGTGCCCATAGTCTTGGAACTAGAGGATTCTCCATGGAATATTGGAGGTCCTTTACGTTTGTTGTTCCTTTGACTACCATCATACCCTAGACCATGTATACCAATTTGTTTAGTAGTATGGTGTAGGATATCATTAAGGCTCTTCTTACCAACTAAGAATCTTTGCAAAGAAGATCTCAAACTATCATTATCATGCATAAGAGAAGTAATAGTAGAAGACAAATGATTGATATTATCTCTAGCATGCAAAAGATCATTTTCTAAGCAAAGAGCTTTAGTTAAATAAGAATCTCTATCAATATGAAGAGCAGCAACATCATTCTCTCTACTAGTAGAACTAGAACAAGATTCATGCACATTGATTTTAGCAAGCAAGGAGGCATTTTCTGTTTCTAATTCTTGCAAAACAAAATCTTTGTCCTTGTTTTCAGATTTAAGAACATCAATATCAACAATTAAAGTATGCTCTTCATTAGAACTAGGCATTGTTGGGTTATAGGGGAGGCAGAGAAGGCAGCGGAAACAAAAAATTTATCCTCCCCAAAACCTAGAACAAGGAAACGTGTCAACGTCTATACAATAGGAAAGGGATGGTTTGTGGAATTATACCTTGTCCCGAGGCTTGCTCGGCGACAATACCTCGCGCCTTGCGCGGTCTTCACCTCCGGTCTTGGACGGTGTCTGTGCAGCTTCTGGTCGCACCAGGACTGTCGAGATTGATAGCTGTCCTCCGAGCGGCAGAAATCTCCTGCCTCTGAAGTAGTCCACACGGACCACCTGGAACTCCAATCTCCTTGTCCCACAAGGAATTAGAAGGAGTCACACCCTCTTGTCAGCGTACTAGTCGCCGACACACTCTCCTGCCACCAGTTGCTTTCTGTAGTTGTCTTTCCCTTGTTGTGCCTCCCTTATCGGGTAGCACTTGCTCGGGCTCTCTCGGTTACCAAAACCAGAGAGAACGACAACTTTACAGAGCAATTGGTTGCACTTAGTTGTTGTCAGAGAAACCCCCAATACCCCTATATATAGGAGGGTCATGGGACAGGGTTCTCTATCCCGGGCAATGCGGGACTAAAACAGGAGTAGAAGGGTTCGAGATTTTCCACAAAAAACAACCAACTGCATGACCTGAACCGATTGTTCCATTTCTGAAACGGTCGGTTGGGGACCTGAGCCGATCGGTTGACACCTCAATCGATCGGTTGGGACACCTCAACCAGTCGGTTCACTTCTGAACCGGTCGGTTCGTGGCCTTGGTCAGTTCCCGATTGACTTTTCTTCTTTTGTTTCTAATTGGTACCTAATACCAATCCTTGTTCCAATCAAATTGGGCAAGTGAAACGAAAATAATTTTCTCACCAATCTTATTTTCCAAACTTGCTCGGTTGGACCGTTGAGCTGATCGTTTCAACACTTGAACCGATCGTTTCACCCTATCCATGAGCCGATCGACTCACAACCTGAGCCGATCGGTTCACCAAGTTCAGCCGATCGGTTCATCACATGAGTCGATCGGTTGGGAGTGCAGATTGTGCAGAAACAGTCAATTATAGTTTCAATCAATCTGATACTCTAATCAATCTGTCCAACACTTTGAACACTATGATTTTGAGCTATCAATTAATTGAGTATTTAATTGAACTACTAAACTCCTTTAGTAATCAATCTAAACATTGTTTGTGGACAAAACTCCTCTTCCAGGTTAAATCCTATGTGTGTGACCCTGCAGGTCCTTTTCACGTTGGCAGTGAAAGTCCATAACACTTATGACTTCATAAGCAAAGAGCGGTGCCTAGTCACACATCAGTTCTACCCAAGTGAAATAGAAAGTTGGAGAACAACGTCAATCCTACAATCTGTAAATGGTGTTAGTGAATATATAATTCCTTTGTCACTGATATCCTGAATGAACTCGAGGCATGGAACAGTCATCCTGTCAACGTTCATTCACTTTCTTGATCTTAGAGTAGATTGGAAGAGATATGTTATGACATCAATATCACATATTGATTCACACATGCATGCACGCCTTTCTCAATCCTACTCATCAAGTGGCCATGGATATCAAGCTCCCTCAGGAGGGACAAATCCCATATCTATCACTCACCCCTCAAAAGCCCCATGTGTCAAAGCCACCCAATCATCACCTTTATAACAACCCATGTTTCAGGACTGCGTTTGATGATGTCAAAGTGTACCCAACGACATGTGTTGAGTGTAGTGATTTCAGGTCAAAGAATCACATTCACCACTATCACTGTGAGTACTGACTGTGACTACCATGTCATGGTTCCATGTGTCAAACTCACGGTGGGTCTCTCTGGTACACTTGTTCTCTAACAAGTACCTATGTGTTTGGTTTGATATCTCTATATCATGACTAATGAGATTTTGTCATCAACCAACATCACAATCTAGTCTTGTGTGTCATTGTTGTCTATCTACCTTCCACAATGACATCCGACTAGGGACATAACAAGAATGTACAAACTGTTAGCATCCTTATGATCTCATCGTTCAGGTCCTCAACATGAAAGCATACATCATTGAGTATTGTCATTCTCTAGACATTCAATCTGTTCTATCACTATCTCATATGACTGAACCAGAAAGAATTGGAAGCTTGCCTGTGATGTTTATCAAATCAATCTTAATGTATCCCACCAATCATCCCATGATTGGCTCTCAGGGCATACTACCAACAGACTCCCACTTGCACTGTGAGCCAATCACCCTTGAATCATTTTCATAGTGATCTTCAAACATGTCCCACATGTTACTGTGCTCTTGTGCCAACATAGTGAGTTATGGCAACACCTTGCCAAAGTCAATATTAATTGCATGTCTCACATCTCTTCATTGTACGTCACACGTATGAGATGGAGTTGCCGTAATATGCAATCCAATATTCATTTACTAACCTTTAGCCACATTGCATGATCAAGGATTCCATACTTGTCATCAATGACCGAAATATCTATAAGTTCATCTCATGAACTTCCAGATCCATATAGTATCCACTGATGTTCTCTAACACGCGGATACTCGGCATTTCCTTTTAAATGGTTTCATTGGAACATTTCCAATTATCAACAAACTTTCACTTTTATATATCCTATATATATTTTGCGATTAATTTTCTGTCCTTTTCGGAAGTTTGCATCAATGTAACTCTTTACATCGAACTCTTCTCCATAGAGCTAGTACTTATCAAGTTCTTATGGTTTCCAGTAACCCTTACTGGAAGTAGACAGACATCCACTCGTCATGTCCCACATACGAGTTATCAGGATGAACACATCATATTGTCATGTCCTACATATAAGATGATGAATGCATTTTATTCTTGCCATGTCGATACATGCAAGGTAATGCAATGATTACATACATGATAGATCTATATCTATTCTTAGTGTTCCCATTCTTCATAAGAATTGGATACTTGGCCTTGGGATACTAACTCCATGGAGCATGGACATGTTTTCTCCCACTGAAAGGTGTCATGAAAGTAAACTTGTAACACTTTTGAGGTATATGATACCAAGATGTAAAGTGTAAAGCACTCAATAAATGGGGCAAGTGTTGCCGCCATAGATAGGAGTACTTTAGTTTATTTTTCAGCCTAAAAGGCATGTAATATAGTTATGAACTGCTATTTCATATTTGCCTATAGATAGAAACACTTTATTTTTGCATATTGTATGACAATAATGGAAATCAATAAAGATACTAACTCCATGGAGCATGGACATGTTTTCTCCCATTGAATCTGTGCACACTAAACCCTTCAGTACAGATTGCCAATGTATGCTTTCTCTTTTCAGGTCAAGAGATTTTCGAGAACTATCTCTGTAGATCTCTATTCCTATCTCATAGGAAACATCTCTATCTTCCTTAAAGATAATTTCCACTTTTGGATTTACATTCTAGAACATTTCCATTTCACATCAATCATGTGGAATGTGAACACGCTCCCACTAAATCACAGATCCCTTCTTTATCTTTGACATATCAGTCAAACCCTTTGACTATATCATCAAAGTAAAGATCCAATCCTAAGTTGCTTGTACTCAATCAATCACATTGATTAGTCCATTGTAACTTATAGACTTCATTTGCATTAGTGAATTCATAAACCTTATAGGTTGTGTCACGTACAAATCCTTGTTTTATTCCTCATAAGAATGTGGTTTTAGTATCCATATGCCAAATGTCTTTGTCATTAAGTTGCAATCAACAAGCATCATCCTTCTCAAAATGTTATCCATATGTCTTAACGCTTAAGACTTATTTGCACTTATGGATTTACATCCAATGGGTGCTACCATCAAGGTCATACTTCATGGTTCACATGGAAGTCATTTAGGATGTAATGGTTACATACCATAACTCAAAATCTGGTTCCTCATATTCATCTGGATAGTTGACTCATCATATGAACAACTCATCACATAGATAATTGAGGTGTATCTTTCAAGGATATAAGAACTCACAACCCTTGTGATTCTTAATGTCCTTTATTAGTGTGGGGTATTCTTTATTTAAGAAGAACTCAGTTATTTGATAATCATTCTCTAACTCCTTAGAGTATGACTCCTTGATTTAGACATCACCATGCCTTAATCACGAGCTCACTATGATACACTATCATAATCACTCATAAGGTTCTCAAACATTTGGTCTAAGTATTTCATTCATTGATCTCATCAAGAATTAACACTTTACCAAATTTGTACTTCATCTATGATAATCTTGAACACTTCAAGATATTCATATTGGTATTTCTCTAAACACCGTTTGAAGTATTAGCATTCGCTCCAATAGGTATGTAAATACATCTCATGTATTATACCTATTAGGATAATCATTCTCCCACTACCATTAGTGAAGATTTATTAATCATGTCTAAGAGATTCATGTCTCTTACTGGTTATCCAACCAAAAGAGTCTAGATTTATCCATCATATGGAAACTAGAAATGAATTTCTCATGATTGATGCTAATTTGATTGTTTGAGTTATCAATAACTTTAGGTATCATTTTATCTTATGCATATCAAATACCACAAGATAAATAAGGCATTGCCACAAAGATCATATCTTTATAAATTGAAACATCTCTTTATTGATTGCCATTATTGTCATGCAATATGCAAAAATAAAGTGTTTCTATCTATTGGCAAATATGAAATAGCAGTTCATAACTGTATTACATGCCTTTTAGGTTGAAAAATAAACTAAAGTACTCCTATCTATGGCGGCAACACTTGCCCCATTTATTGAGTGTTTTACACTTTACATCTTGGTATCATATACCTCAAAAGTGTTACAAGTTTACTTTCATGACACCTTTAAGTAGAGACATCTTTCGCCTCCTTCTTCTTTTGTTCTTCCAGATAGAGAGGGCAATTCCTTTTCCAATGTCCTGGCTTTTGACAATGGTGGCAATTTCCTTTCTTGGTCACGCCTCCCTTGGCCTTGAGAGCTGAAGACGACTTGGGCTCCTGGCTAGCATCAGAACCTTTCTTAGCTTTGCCCTTGCCCTTGTGCTTGGACTTGCCTTTCTTGCTCGTGATCACCATCACAGACTTAGGCTTGTCCTTCTTCATCTGTGTCTCGGCTGTCCTCAACATGCCCAACAACTCTGACAGTGGCCTATCAAAGTTGTTCATGTTGTAGTTCATCACAAACTGACTGTAGGATTCTGGCAACGATTGTAGTATCACGTCTGTAGCCAACTCTGGGCTCAGTGGAAATCCCAGTCTTATCAAGTTCTCCACATACCCAATCATCTTGAGTGTGTGAGGACCAACTGGATCTCCTTCTGTCATGACGCACTTGAACAGTGCCCTTGAGACATCGTATCTCTCTTGACGTGCTTGATCTTCATACATGTTCCTGAGATGCTGAATCATCTCAATGACACCCATGTTCTCGTGTTGTCTCTGCAACTTGTAGTTCATAGAGCACAACATCAAGCACTTTGCATCAATGGCATCATCAGAATGCTTCTTGTAAGCATCCCTTTCTGTCTTTGGTGCATTAGGATCAGGTTCCTCTAGAATTGGAGTATCCAGGACATAGAGCTTTTGCTCTTGAGTGAGAACAATTCTCAATGTCCTATACCAGTCGTGGAAGTTTGTCCCATTCAGCTTGTCCTTTTCAAGGACCGATCGCAAAGAAAAGCGATTGTTGTTTGTTGCCATTTGTACTACAAAAGGAAAATGTGCAATTTTAGTCCAAAAACTCATTTTTGACTTATTTGATTGATTTGAAAAGTTGACGATAAAATTAGGCCTTTAATTAATTATCGCTCCCACTATTTTAGTTCAAATTGATAGCCCTCATCATCAATTCGGAAGATTGCAGCGTACAATCTTCTAGTGGGCAAGACCCTGAAATCCTCTAAGTCATGAACCAGCTTGGGCTGTCACCCACAACTTAGATCTCTCAGGTAGGCAACTCTTGCCAATTGCATCATATGCAACTCTTGATAAGATGTCATATGAAACTCCTTGCCATGAGCATCTCCATGCCTCAAGGTGCTAGATCCTATCTAGGTCACCTTGTTAAGTCCTACCCAAAGCCAACACGATGAATATGCACCCTGCTTGGGCAGACCCACACATTCATCCTTCACGCTTCCACGAGATAGATGGTGCACCACGCTTGGGCATGCCCACACTTGGTCGATCAAGCTTTTCACGTGTGTCACATTTGGAAGGCATCTAAAACTTAATATTTAATGAGGGATTTGGTTTTATATATACATATACATATCCAATCACCACAATATATAGTATGTATCATGTACATGCTATATCCCACAGAAAACATGTGAAAGGATAAAAGCGATGATTATGGCCATCCTAATGTGATTCCTCGAGCCAAGAGGAATCACGGTCATCCAGGTCTACATCACATGCAACCTGTACAAGAAGAACTCTGTGCTTTGCCTTTCTGGGTTTGATCAACTCATCACATGAATGATCGGCTCGCCATCAGACTGGTCGGCTGGGTGCCACCGGCCGATCGGTTGGCTCCTCCAACCGATCGGTTCGCTTGGTCGTCATGCATCTCTTCATGGCCGCCACCCTCTCATCTTGCTCTTCGAACCGGTCATCAACCGATCGGCTCACTCCTTGAACCAATCGTCTGGAACGTCAACCGATTGGTTCACTCCTTGAACCGATCGTCTCAGCTGCCTTCAGGATGTCCGCCGTTCATCGACATAATAGAAATAAAATCTATCCTATTTTACATTGTAAAAGGAGAAACCCCGAGTTACATTCGGGGGGAGCAAAGGTAGGAAAGAAATCTTGAATTATTTTGAGTTACATCAGGAATAGGAGTAGGAAGATCAGTGCGCAGACCGAGATGCAAGCAACCACATACAACCATACACAGATAGGGTTTATTGGCCATAACCACGCCATACATCCACCACAAAACTCGTTTAAGGGCGACGCATATCGAGTGCATTCATAATACATATCATATATGTAAATTGGGATTTGTGGATTTAGGATTGGACATGCATAAAGCCAATTTTATTCGCATCATATGCAATAAATAAAGGCGGCAAACCAAAATCGATCATATCGATAATCCTAAAGTATAGAGCAGTTGACGTGGCTCTGATACCACTGTTGGGTTATAGGGGAGGCAGAGAAGGCAGCGGAAACAAAATTTTTCTCCTCCCCAAAACCCAGAACAAGGAAATGCGTCAACGTCTATACAATAGGAAAGGGATGGGTTTTGGAATCATACCTTGTCCCGAGGCTTTCTCGGCGACAATACCTCGTGCCTTACGTGGTCTTCACCTCCGGTCTTAGACGATGTCTGTGCAGCTCCTGGTCGCACCGGGACTGTCGAGATTGACAGCTGTCCTCCGAGCGGCAAAAATCTCCCACCTCTGAAGTAGTCCACACGGACCACCTGGAACTCGAATCTCCTTATCCCACAAGGAATTGGAAGGAGTCGCACCCTCCTGTCAGCGTACTAGTCGCTGACACACTCTCCTGCCACCAGTCGCTTTCTGTAGTTGTCTTTCCCTTGTTGTGCCTCCCTTATCGGGTAGCACTTGCTCGGGCTCTCTCGTTTACCAAAACCAGAGAGAACGACAACTTTACAGAGCAACTGGTTGCACTGAGTTGTTTTCAGAGAAACCCCCAATACCCCTATATATATAGGAGGGTCATGGGATAGGGTTCTCTATCCCGGGCTATGCGGGACTAGAGCAGGAGTAGAAGGGTTCGAGATTTTCCACAAAAAACAACCAACTGTGTGACATGAACCGATCGTTTCATTTCTGAAACGGTCGGTTGGGGACCTGAGCTGGTCGGTTGACACCTCAACTGATCGGTTGGGACACCTCAACTGGTCGGTTCACTTCTGAACCGGTCGGTTTGTGGCCCTGGTCAGTTCCCGATTGACTTTTCTTCTTTTGTTACTAATTGGTACCTAATACCAATCCTTGTTCCAATCAAATTGGGCAAGTGAAACGTAAAGAATTTTCTCACCAATCTTATTTTCCAAACTTGCTCGGTTGGACCGTTGAGCCGATCGTTTCAACACTTGAACCGATCATTTCACCCTGTCCATGAGCCGATCGACTCACAACCTGAGCCGATCGGTTCACCAAGCCCAGTCGATCGGTTCATCACATGAGCCGATCGGTTGGGAGTGCAGATTGTGCAGAAACAGTCAATTACAGTTTCAATCAATCCGATACTCTAATCAATCTATCCAACACCTTGAACACTATGATTTTGAGCTATCAATTAATTGAGTGTTTAATTGAACTACTAAACTCCTTTAGTAATCAGTCTAAACATTGTTTGTGGACGAAACTCCTCTTCCAAGTTAAATCCTATGTGTGTGACCCTGCAGGTCCTTTTCACATTGGCAGTGAAAGTCCATAACACTTATGACTTCATAAGCAAAGAGTGGTGCCTAGTCACACATTAGTGCTACCCAAGTGAAATAGAAAGTTGGAGAACAACTTTCAATCCTACAATCCGTGAATGGTGTTATAGTGAATGTATAATTCCTTTGCCACTGATATCCTGAATGAACTCGAGGCATGGAACAGTCATCCTGTCAACATTCATTCACTTTCTTGATCTCAGAGTAGATTGGAAGAGATATGTTATGACATCAATATCACATATTGATTCACACATGCGTGCACACCTTTCTCAATCCTACTCATCAAGTGGCCATGGATATCAAGCTCCCTCAGGAGGGACAAATCCCATATCTATCACTCACCCCTCAAAATCCCCATGTGTCAAAGCCACCCAATCATCACCTTTATAACAACCCATGTTTCAGGACTGCATTTGATGATGTCAAAGTGTACCCAACGACATGTGTTGAGTGTAGTGATTTTAGGTCAAAGAATCACATTCACCACCATCACTGTGAGTACTGACTGTGACTACCATGTCATGGTTCCATGTGTCAAACTCACGGTGGGTCTGTTCGGTACACTTGTTCTCTAACAAGTACCTATGTGTTTGGTTTGATATCTCTATATCATGACTAATGAGATTCTGTCATCAACCAACACCACAATCTAGTCTTGTGTGTCATTGTTGTCTATCTACCTTCCACAATAACATCTGACTAGGGACATAACAAGAATGTACAAACCCTTAGCATCCGTATGATCTCATCGTTCAGATCCTCAACCTGAAAGCATACGTCATTGAGTACTGTCATTCTCTAGACATTCAATCTATTCTATCACTATCTCATATGACTGAACCAGAAAGAATTGGAAGCTTGCCTTTGATGTTTATCAAATCAATCTTAATGTATCCCACCAATCATCCCATGATTGGCTCTCAGGGCATACATACCAACAGGCATGAGAGGTTGAGCTTCTAGAAATCGAATCTTATCAAGCAAACTAGCATTTTCAAGTTTAAGAGAGTCTACTTAGCTAAGACAAGCATTTTTATCATCAACCAAGCAAGAATTAGCATGTTCAAGATCATCTAGTTCTACATGCAAATTATCAACAATTCTAGAAAGCTTTTTCCATTTCCTTTTAGAAGATTTAAGAGAGGCACAAGTATCATGAATAATAGCAATCAAAGATTCTTTATCTAAAGAGTTTAGATTTACATCACTTGAGTCTTTACTTGTTGATGCTATAAGAGAAAAATGGCATTCTCCTTCATCACTAGAGCTTGAGCTTGATCCTTTACTTGAATCTTCACTTGAGCTTGAGTTAGAGGAGCCACTTGAGCTTGAGTGCCATTTCTCCTTCTTCTTGTGAAGATGGGTCTTTTTGCCTTGTGGGCAATCTTCCTTGTAGTGACCCTTATTTCCACATGTGAAGCACCGGATGGAGGAGGACTTGCCTCTGTAGAATCTACCCTTGGAGTACATGGCATCTTCTTCAACTTGAGAGGATGGAGAGACTTGTTGCATGATAGCTTCAATTTGAGCCTTCATTTCAGCCTTCTTCATTCTCTTTAGATCTTTCTTCTCTTGTATTTCTACTTCCCCCCTCTTGTCAAGTGTGGCTTCATGTGCTTGTAGATTTTTGATGCGATGATTTTGAGTCGCATTTATAGACTTGTTTTCCTCGCATTTTATGTGTTTATTGGTCACTTTGGTGGTTAATCTTGCATAATTCATTTACTTTAGTCTATGACCCTTCTCAGTGTCAAATATCCCTTATTTTATTGTTTTGAACATAAATGATTACAATTATAGGTTTTATTTCGACTTATGTGGTTTTGTTTTGCAATTTCAGGAAAAATGCATATATGTAGTTGTTGATACCATCAACAGCAGTCGATACTATCGACCCAGCCATAGGCAGGCAGCCGCAAGGAGTAGCACAGAGTCGATACCATTGACAGGGAAGTCGATGGTAGCGACATTCCATCAGGTTGCCAGTGACCAGCCAGTCGATACTATCGACCACAAAGTCGATACTATCGACATGTGTAGCTTCAACGACGGAAAAGGGATAAAACCGACGCCTAAGGTTGTCGAGACCATCGACCCGCATCGATGGTATCGAGTCAGCATCAGGCGCAACGACAGAAAAGAAAGAAGGCTTGCCGATATCGTGAGGGGTCGATACCATCAACCCGCGTTGATGGTATCGACGCCGTCAGATTAAAGTTTGTTTCAGATCGATCCAAATCCGCCGGCTGTGATATTTTTGTGACCTAACTCGGTGATTATACCTAATGACGGCGGCCAAGAGCCATCTATCACGTCATTAGCCGCTGCACACATCCCGAGAAGGTGTGGAGAGAAGAACGGAGCCCAGAAGCACGTCCCAGCTGTTCCGGAAGCTGAAGAAGACGTTCTCCACCATCAAAAGGTTGTAGATCGCACATTCTACGCCGAGGAACGCTTGGATCTTCTCCGTTCAGGGGTTTCATTACTTATTCACGTTTTTCTCCATGTTTCCCCTTTCTTCAACCATGTTTTGCTCTAAGATGAACATGCGAGGCTAATCCCCTTTATCTTTAGGACCGGGCGTAGCCCGGGGAAGCATTGTATGACATTTTTACCATAGTAATTCATCATTTATCTCTTAAATCCGTGGTATAATTTCATTTTCTCAATTATATTGTTATGCTTGATCACCATAATGATAATCTAATGCCTTTAATTGCTTTGAAAGAAGAATTAACGGTTGAAAAGAGACGAAATTCACATTAATTTACAAATCCCTTGAACAAGGTGGTGTACGATTAATGGTGGGAACCCAGAGGTTGATTCTAATGCACCTAGTTTAGGGTATAGGATACTACGACGGTGGAACCGACCTAGATTTAGGTAGTGAATTGTACCACGACAGTGGGCAATTCTGACTACAGGCCACTACCCGGATTGAGAGACGAACCTGAATAATTATGTGGAAATTCATACAATGAAAACCCACGGTGAAACTGCAATCCTAAAGATCTCCTTTTGAATTGATTAAACTAAACACTTGATCGATTGCTTTGCTTTATTTTATTTTATTTTATTTTATTTTACAACAAATATCATAACCTTTTTATTGGTCTAGCTGATTGCGAGTAGTTAGTAGTAGTCTACCGATAATTTTAGTGTCCCTGAGTTTGACTCGAGCCTCACAAGGGCCTGTACTACATTGATGCGTACACTTACGTTATACACACGGTTAAATCGTGTCAAGTTTTTGGCGCCATTGCCGGGGACACGGAAAATTATAGGCACTACGAGTGCTACAAGCAGACATTCTAGGCTACTTTTTATTTTTATTATTTTGTAATCATTTTTGAAATTTATAGTTTATCTTTCATATTTTGCAATCGTCTAGCACGGTACTGAACTAAAATTATCATTTTGCAGGTACTAGTGCATGGTGAGGACGCGTGGCACTGACTACACGCAGTAATCACTAGAGGTTCCACTGTCGGGACCAGACGACGAGGAGAACAATAATCAAGACCAACCAGACGAAATAGATTCTGACTCAAAACAAGAAGCCATGGCAGAAGAGCAGACGATATGGGACAAGATAAAAGCTTCTTCCTCATCCGCATCAAAGGGGCCAATTAAAAAGTAGGTAATCAACATACCAACTTACAAGATCGATCTGGCACTAATCAACTTGGTCAAGTCAAATGCATTTCACGGGCTTAAGAATGAAGATCTGGTGACTCATATAAGCCAGTTCGTGGAAAACTGAGATATGATCAAGATAGATAGGTTTCCACAGGAGACATTTTACCTGAAGCTATTCCCCAGCTCTCTAGCAGGTAATGCGCGTGAATGGTTACATAATCTTGATGATGAGTATGTGGAATCATGGAACCACATGGTGGAAGTGTTCTTTGAAATGTCCTTTCCGCCTGAGAAGACAAATGATCTGATCAGAAAAATTCACAATTTCAGTCAGAAGGCAGGTGAAACCTACTCTGAGACATGGGAGCGATTCCAAATAAAGCTGAGAAGGTGCCCACACCATGGTTTGGACAAGGAGAAGCAGGTCAAGATTTTCTATTTTGCTCTTTCTGAGCATGATAGAAGCAATCTGGATTCCGCAGGATCCGGGTTTTTCCTAAACAACACCGGCACTAGGTGTTGGGAGATTTTGAAAAATATGGCAAAAAAGCAATCTTGGGGCGATAGGGATGCACCAGAACAAGTTAAAGTTGCAGGTGAGTCCAAGGCCATTAAGGAGCTGAATGATAAATTAGACCTTCTAGCCAAGAAATTGCTTGCCAAAGAAGATGCAGAATCTGATGAAGAAGCCCAGGTCAAATTTATGCAACAACAGGGCTACAGAAGCAATGATTATGCTTGGAGGAAGGATAGAAAATTCTCATGGAAAGATCCAAACAACTTCCTACAAGATCCAGATGCAAAGCCACAGTCAATGGTAGAAGATAAAAGCATCGCATTGCTTAGTCAAGTGGTGCAGCAAAATCAAGAGATGATGAGCATGTTTAGTAAGCAGGTGCAGTCTCAGGGTGAGATCTTGACTAAATTTGGGCAGACATTGCAAAGCCATGGAGCGCAGATGAGGGCATTAGAGACGACTGTGACCCAAATTTCCAATGAAGTGGCACCTTTAAAGCTTACAAATCAACAAAGACAGGCTGGGAATACAGATGTTGTTCAAGCACATCATCAAGTAAAGTACATATCAGTGATTAAGGAGGCAGATCCCCCGGTGGTGGAGGTCCAGGACAAAGGCAAAATGATTTTTGATACAGAGGCTATGCCGAGAATACCATATCCTCGCAGTCATTATGGATTACCGGGCAGATATTGTCCATTCAGAAAAACCCACCAAGAGCCAATCACGGTCGCGCTCGTTCCTAGGTAAGAAGAGCAGGTGAAGGCCATGCGTCATGATGAAGCTACATTCACTATGAGAGAGGAGCCGCCACAAAGTACACCTGTTGTAAATGATGTACCAAAGTCTACGCCAGAGGGTGACATTGAAGCCAGCTTAGGGGAGGAGACCCCGAAAAGCCCATATGTGCCACCTCATAAGCGTCTAAATGAGGCAGTTGTGTTTTTTCCACATAGCCCGAGGCCGATGAAAGAGCATCGACACTACAGGAAGTTCTTGGAGATGTTCAGGAAACTCCATATCAATATTTCATTAGTGGAAATGATAGAGCAGATTCCAGCCTACGGAAGGTTTATCAAGAAGATCATCACCAAGAAAAGGCAGATCAAATATACAGATGTTTTTCGGGTGAATGAGATGGTGAGCTCAATTATCCATGGGAGTCTACCACAGAAGAGGAAAGATCCGGGAGGTTTCTACATTTCATGTTCTATAGGCGGTCAACATTTTCCACAAGCACAGTGTGACTCAGGGGCCAACTTTAATCTTATGCCATTGTCCATGCTTCAAAAGCTTGGGTTGAAGGAACTAAAGAAGTCTAGTATGACTATCGAGCTGGAGGATGGGTCCATTGTGAAGCCATACGGAGTGTGCGAGGATGTACTTGTCAAAGTAGACAAGTTTATCTTTTCGGTGGATTTCATCGTCATGGACATGCCACAGCTTAAAGGTTGTGAGATTCTATTAGGTAGGCCGTTTCAAGCAACGACCGATGTTGTTACTGCCATTGGGAGAGGTACTTTGACATTGGGGATTGGCCAGGATCGAGTTGAGTTCAAATTGCCGAGTGATCCCCTAGGAATACTCTCAGAAGCCCCAAGCTGATGAGCTTGGTTTCGTCTAGCCTAAGACGTTAAATAAGGGCGCTTGTTGGGAGGCAACCCAACCATAGGTAGTTTCGTTATTTTCTTCACATTTTGTAAGTTAGTTTGATTTGATTTTTTTTAAATATAAAAAAAGATACCTTGATCGTTTGTTCAATGTGCAGGACTGAGGCAGGGTCGATACCATCGACCCTTATGTCGATGGTATCGAGATAGGCACAGGTAGGCGGCTACAAAAATTTCTCTGAGTCGATACTATCGACAGCCTCGTCGATGGTATCGACACACCATCAGGTTGATCGCAAAAATGAGGTCAATAGTATTGACATAGGTGTCGATACTCACGAGATCTCTGGAGATATTCAGACGAATTTGTCTCGGTGAAGTCGATACCATCGATGGGCTTGTCGATGGTATCGACCCAGTTACAGGCAGAAAGCGGCGTTCGGGCCTCGCGAGGGTGTTTACCCTAAGAAGAAGTCGATACTATCGACTTACATTGATAGTATCGACGCGACACATCACCGATCCGTGCAAGGAAACCAACGGTGATCGCTACATCAAGAGAATCGATCCGTGAGCTGGGTCGATACCATCGACACCCGTCGATGGTATCGACGTGTCATCGATCTGGGCCCCCACATCAGGCTATCGACAACCGTCGATACTAGCGGAAGACCGGATTGTGCTACAGGTGTCGATACCATCGACCTGAGTCGATGGTATCGATGGGCACACAACAGCGACGACCATAGTTATAAAAGGGAGGGATTGTTGTCAGATGACGTCACACCTTCAGAGCTTTTCTCCTCCACTTGTGTCGTGCATATTGTTGTGCAATCAGAGCTCTGCTACGAGCATCCAAGGAGCGTGTTCTTCCCCGAGCCTTCACCGAGCGGAGATTGTCTTCTCCGACCTTCACCAAGCTTCGTCTTCTATTCCTCCTTTCTTCGCAACGATGGTGCGTACAGCCGATGCTTCTTCTTCACGGGTGGATCCTATGGAGATCCCCGAGTTTGTTCCTCCATCGACTGCATCTATTCCTCGTCCGAGGATAGTCCATTCTTCCACGGAGGTCCGGAAGGTCTATGAGGAACTAATGAAGTGAAAGATCGAGCCGACCCGCTATGTCGACTGGGATATGGTTCGCTACCTCGGGTTCGAGGCTAATCTTCAATATGTTCTCCAAGGTCAAGTGCACCAAACCAACAGGACGCCAGATGAAGTCCAATACTATGCCGAGGGCCATCCTTTTTTCGACGAGTGGCCGACCTACAAGGAACTCGTGGCGGAGTTCATGGCATCACTAGACATCAATGTGTTGCCCAATGACTTGGTCACCATAGACAGAGAATGGAAGAAAGGGTGAGTGTCGTTCAGACTCTTCAACAATAACTACACCATTACCCTTGACCAGTTGAATTCTATATATAACTGGGCTCATCACAATTACCAGCACCGGCGGCCAGACAACAGGACGGATTACGATGCTATCTTTGCCCAGCTCATGACTGCGCTGCCCGGCAAATCCGTGAGCTACCACAATGCGGCGGTCGTAGATTTTGAGCATCCGTTTGTGCGGGTTCTTTACCGCATGCTCTGCACCACCCTATTCGCCCGTGGTGATCTATCTCTCAGCAAGTTTCAAGAGACAGACTTGTTCTTCCTGCACAAATTGCTGAAGTGCGAGGAGTGCAATTGGGGCACGTTCTTCTTGACGTGCGTGGTGGCCTTGAAGTGGAGTACGAGGAAAGCTCCAATCCATTTTGGAGGGCTAATCACACCGGCCGTCTATCTTGGGTTGGATATTTCCCAGCTCACTCCCCTCTCTAACAGGAGCAAGGTCAACCTCCAACATCTGCACCGCTCCAACGTCATCTTGCTTCATGATGGCGTGGCATATGCACATTGCCATGTTAATCACGCTTATCAAGAGTGCTCGCTTCCCGACCCCGTCTTCAACATTGCGGGTGCTCAGCATTTCCGATGGCCTGTTATCGCCATCGAGGACTCTGATGAAGACGGTGGCGACGACAACAATGATGATGACGGCGACGAGCATGAAGAGGAAGAGGAGGCTTTCACTCCTCTTCGGGCACGAGTAGCACCCTGGAAGCGTCCCCGCATGCATCCGGGTGCATCTTCATCTTCACAGCCTCCGCCGCCACAACCCTCTCATCAAGGAGAGGATGCCTATTCCATGCAGGGGATGTATACGATGCTGCAAAAGATCCAGCACACCCAGCTGTAGCATACAGCTTCATACACCGGTATTCAAGATACGACGAACCGGTTGTAAGACAACCAGAGGGCCGTTTTTTAGAATGAGCGCCTCCTCCTCGACAACCAATAGCACATCCACGACAGGTTGCATAGGATGGAGATGTAGTAGTAACCCTTCTACGATCATTACTGGATCCAGAATTATTTTGGGGGGTATCCACAACCTCAGCCCATGCCCCAGTACGATCCGAGCTTTCAGGGGCAGTACCCATCTTGGGACCCCACGACCCCGCAGTACCCGTCTCCTCCTGAAGAATGATTGGTATCTCTGTTTCACCTTTTAAGGTTGTTTTTTACTATGAGGCCATAGTCGAATTCAAACTTAGGGGGGGAGTTGGAACAACTCTATCCTTTAGTTTTCTCAGTTTTTAGTTTTTATTGTTTTGTCTTTTATCATTTGCTTTAATTAGTTTTCTGTTTGTTAGTAGGATCCACACTCTATC
Organism: Alisma plantago-aquatica; assembly: GCA_963693085.1. NCBI lineage: Eukaryota > Viridiplantae > Streptophyta > Magnoliopsida > Alismatales > Alismataceae > Alisma > Alisma plantago-aquatica. The sequence goes on from OY856414.1 coordinate 4,054,711, forward strand.
TAGTTTACTTGTGGATGTAAGTCATGTGTCATCTCGTTGCTTGTACATGGGAATCAGGGGCAAATTTAAAAAAAAAATAGTGTTTTGCAAGTTTGTGTTGTTCAACTTTGAGCACATAACTTAAAGAAATTATTGGGTTTGTCAACTCTAAAACAGGAAATCACAACTGTACATTCCTATGATTCATGAAAAGTGGACGGAACTGGTTGTTTGAGCCTAAACTGACCAAATGATAATGGGACCTTAATTTGAAATAAGAGAGAGAAACCTCTTAATTACTACACAGGTCAGTAAGGAGGGACACATAATATTTTCCAGAGGTTCAGTCAATTAGTCTTGTGATCTATCCACCTCATTGTTTTCATACTCCACCATAAGAACTGGTAGCACATTATGGTTTTCATCTTTTTGACTGCATCACATGTAGATAGGTCTTGCATTGCAACTTTTTTTTCACATATCTGTGTATATGAAAATGAAAAAAAAAGATAGAGTAGTTATACATGCACATTATCCTTAGGTGTGTGTCATTTAGTTGCATAATTATCGTTTTGTAGTTGCATTCACATCTTTTGTGCATATAGTACATCATGTATCTTATGTCTTCTGAAACATTAAAGGTGATGAACTTGTTCCATACCTTCTGAATGCTTCAAATGTATAAGTTATGCAGCAATAAGTGAGCCCGACAAATAATTTATTGTCAGCTATGAAAATAAGGGCATGAAAAAAAAGAAAAAAAAATAAGGTTTTGAAAAAAAGAGAGAATTGAGAAGTAATAAGGAATGAGAGGGAGAAAGGAACATGTTCTCACTTGCATAATACGAAGAATAAGCTCATGGTGTAGTTTCTTAGATATTCCATCTCACCTTGAGATGGAATGATAGTGCATGCATCATTCCACCCGAAATGTAGGCATTAGGGCGTTTTCAATTGCATATGCATCATTTAGGTCATTATTGTTTTTGTGCATTTTAAAACCATATAATGCTTCCATTTCTTCCACAAGCCACCCATTCCATCCACCCGTTGCTTGAATTGGTAGGCCACCGTGATTTTCTCCTCACTCATTGAGACCAGGAGAGTTACTTCCATGTAGATGGTAGTTAGGGCGAGCAACGTAGAATAGAAGATCACAAGATGCACCGAGTCTGGACTAGAGGATTTTATTATGTTAACTGCCTTATGTGATAGTGTTCATCAATTTTGAGGTAGATATCTTTTATGGATGATATTGTCGCCTTTAGGGTAATTATCATTCTGTGGTTAGTGAGGGCCAAAATGTGAATGTTTGGAGGGGATTATATGGTGATGTTTGTTGTGATAATCTGTTCTCTAGTTGATCCTCGCAATTCTATTCTAGAGTTTGTTGCTCGAGGACGAGCAATGTTCAAGCTTAAGGGAGTTTGATGCGATGATTTTGAGTCACATTTATAGACTTGTTTTACTCGCATTTTATGTGTTTATTGGTCACTTTGGTGGTTAATCTTGCATAATTCATTTACTTTAGTCTATGAACCTTCTCAGTGTCAAATCTCCCTTATTTTATTGTTTTGAACATAAATGATTACAATTATAGGTTTTATTTCGGCTTATGTGGTTTTGTTTTGCAATTTCAGGAAAAACGCATATATGCAGCTGTCGATACCATCGACAGCAGTCGATACTATCGACCCAGCCACAGGCAGGCAGCTGCAAGGAGTAGCACAGAGTCAATACCATCGACAGGGAAGTCGATGGTAGCAACATTCCATCAGGTTGCCAGCGACCATCCAGTCGATACTATCGACCACAAAGTCGATACTATCGACACGTGTAGCTTCAGCGACAGGAAAAGGGATAAAACCGACACCTAAGGTTGTCGATACCATCGACCCGCGTCGATGGTATCGAGTCAGCATTAGGCGCAACGACAGAAAAGAAAGAAGGCTTGCCGATATCGCGAGGGGTCGATACCATCGACCCGCGTCGATGGTATCGATGTCGTCAGATTAAAGTTTGTTTCAGATCGATCCAAATCCGACGGCTTTGATATTTTTGCGAACTAACTTGGTGATTATACCTAATGACGGCGGCCAAGAGCCATCTATCACATCATTAGCCACTTCACACATCCCGAGAAGGTGTGGAGAGAAGAACGGAGCCCAGAAGCATGCCCCAGTTGTTCCGGAAGCCGAAGAAGACATTCTCCACTGTCGAAAGGTTGTAGATCGCGCATTCTACACTGAGGAACACTTAGATCTTCTCCGTTCAGGGGTTTCATTACTTATTCACATTTTTCTCCATGTTTCCCCTTTCTTCAACCATATTTTGCTCTGAGATGAACATGCAGGGCTAATCCCCTTTATCTTTAGGACCGGGAGTAGCCCGGGGAAGCATTGTATGACATTTTTACCATAGTAATTCATCATTTGTCTCTTAAATCTGTGGTATAATTTCACTTTCTCAATTATATTGTTATGCTTGATCACCATAATGATATTCTAATGCCTTGAATTACTTTAAAAGAAAAATTAACGGTTGAAAAGAGACGAAATTCACATTAATTAACAAATCCCTTGAACAAGGTGGTGTACGATTAATGGTGGGAACCCAGAGGTTGATTCTAATGCACCTAGTTTAGGGTATAGGTTACTACGACGGTGGAACCGACCTAGATTTAGGCAGTGAATTGTACCACGACAGTGGGCAATTCTGACTACAGGCCACTACCCGGATTGAGAGACGAACCTGAATAATTATGTGGAAATTCATACAATGAAAACCCGCGATGAAACCGAAATCCTAAAGATCTCCATTTGAATTGATTAAACTAAACACTTGATCGATTGCTTTGCTTTATTTTATTTTCTTTTATTTTACAACAACTCACATAACCTTTTTATTGGTCTAGCTGATTGCGAGTAGTTAGTAGTAGTCTACCGATAATTTTAGTGTCCCTGAGTTCGACTAGGGACTCACAAGGGCCTGTACTACATTGACGCGTACACTTGCGTTATACGCACAGTTAAATCGTATCAATTTCTAATGAGCTCTTCAATAGGGATATCCTTAAGAGACCTTGCTTCTTCAATGGAAGTCACTGTGGGTTCCCACCTCTTAGGAAGACTTCTAACGATCTTTGAGTTGATCTCTCCACTAGACATAGGATTTCCTAGAACAGCAAGACCATTCACAATGGTGTTGAGCCTTGAGTACATGTTGGCTATCCTCTCCTCCTTTCCCATCTTGAAGTTCTCAAGCAGCCCTTTGAGCATGTAGACTTTGCTTTCCTTCACTTGATCTGTCCCTTCATAAGTGATGCATAGCTTTCTCCATACCTCATAGGTTGTTTCACATGAAGAAATCCAGTTGAACTCGGTGGGGGTCATGGAGGCATATAGGATGTGCATGGCTCTAACATTCAAGGTTGCTTTCTTCAAGGTAGATTCATCCCATTCTTCAATCTTTGTCTTTGGTAGCATGTATGGGTTGTTCACCATGTGCCACATATCAAGACTTGATCCTTGGATGTAGAATTGAAGCCTTCTTCTCCAATAGAGGAAATTACACCCATCAAAGATTGGTAGGATGATTGAGTATCTCCCTCCTTGGTATTCACCCATCTTCTCCTACTTGTTTAAGTATGCTTGGAGAAGACCCGCTCTGATACCAATTATTGGATCCTAGATGGGTGATTAGATGCTCTAGAGGGGGGGTTGAATAGAGCTGAATGCACTTAAACAAAATTAATTAGACCTTCAAGATATATCACAAGATAAGGTTTCTAAATAGGTAATTTGAGTGCAACTAAAACATGCATAGCAAGGATGAGAGAGATTAATCAAACACAAGAGGACAAGCTATTTAGAGTGGTTCCACACTTCAAACTAGAAGTATGTCAGTCCACTTACCTAGAGAGGTCAACCTCTAGGATTTCCTAACCATTGCATTCTTATATTCATTTATAAGACTTACAATACATGACCAAACAAAGGACTTGCCTATCCAATACAAAGAGTCTTCAACCTTACCAAGGACTTACCCACTTTGCAAGGAGTCTTCCGCCTTCTTCCAAGGACTTACCTACTCTTGCACAAGTCTTCAGCCTTGTAGGAATTACCCACTCTTCTTGGATCTTCCGCCTTTGACTTCACCTTCACTCAGAGAAGCTTCCACCAATGACTTACCCACTTGATCAAGGAGTCTTCTACCTTCACCAAGGGCTTACCCACTCTTGATCCAAGTCTTCAGCCTTGATTTTAACCACGGGACTCCTTCCCTTATTCTTCTTCACCTCTCTTGGACAAGAGAGAGAACCTTCATCTTCATGGTTGAAATGAGAGATGGGGAGGTGGTGGAAGTGAAAGCCTCACAAGATATACATGTAGGACTAGCTCTCTTACAGATTTCCTACTCACTCTAATGGATGTAGCAAGTGATTAAGCTTAGAGAGAGAGAGGAGGATGTAGGAAGCACTCAACTATAGAATAGGAACCTCACATAGAGTTTGCATTGAATGCTCAACCTTGGAATGAAGCCCAAGGGGTCCTATTTATAGTTGGGGATGCCTCTTAGCCTTTGGGAACACTTGAGAATGAAAACTAGTCATTTTGTGTCTTACAATGGATCTATTTTCACTTGTTGCAACTCCACAACGGCTATAAGCACTTTTCTACACTTTACAATGGATCTATTTTCACTTGTTACAATGGATCTATTTTGTGTCTTACTTGATTATATTAGCCACACCCTACTTTAGTGTATTGGCCTTTATACCATCACTAGGGTTTCATATATCATTACATGGCATCACCCTAGATTTAAGTCTCACATCACATCATTGCATCAAGGTTCCATATAACATCATTCTAATTTAGGGTTTCACATTCACTAACCCACAATTAGGGTTTATTATTCATCCCAACTAGGTTTTCTCATGGCATCACCCTTAATTAGGGTTTCTCATGGAATCAACCTCAATTAGGGATTCTCATGGAATCAACCTCAATTAGGAATTCATGAAGTATCTTCTCAAATTAGGGTTTTCATGAAGTTACCCTAAATTTGGATTTCCCATATTATCATCCTAGTTTAGAGTCACACCATCACCCTAGATTTGGGTTACATCTGATATTGTCCTAAATTTAAGTTAGGGCTCAACAACCTTCTTGATTAGGGTTTCATGATCTCTTTATTAAGGGTCATACCCTAATTGCTTAATCATTCATGTTGAAGGTGTTGAGGCTTATCCATTACATGATTATTCTACATGTATGTATTCCTCTCTCTCTCTCTCTCTCTTTAGGATATTGACTATCAAACTTGGTTAGATTAGATCAACCAACCCTTTAATTAAGTACATTCAATTAGGGTTGACATAGTGTATTGAAATAATGCTTGCTTAATACTTCAAGGAATAGCACATCTAAGGTTACCAATTACTTGGTACCTTAAAGGTAAAACCCTAGAGGTTATCTTTGAGATAATTCAATAACAATTATAGGGTCAATTGATCCTTCATCACATTGAGTTATTAATTGATTTGATCACATTAAATCATCAAACGATCCTGGCCCTTTGATCTCTAAACGGTTTGAAACCGTTTGGGCGAATTGCCCTTGAAACTGAATGAGCTTGGGTCTCCAAATGGTTTGGGACCGTTTGGTCCCAAACGGTCTTGAGACCGTTTGGTCCAAACCCTCTCAAAACCGGATGGACCAAAAAGGTCTTTCAACACTTAACCAAATCAAGGTTCCAAACCATGAATCGACTATCATCTACATCCTTGATTCATTCATCCTTTGAACTATGGAATCACCCCTCAAATAGACCATCAATTAGGGTTTTGAACCCAATTAAACTAGGGTTTATAATCAAGGATCCTTCAATTAGGGTTTTGAATTCGAGCAACCATCAACGCTTAACATTGTCGAAATCAATTCAATTGAAATCAATGAACCATCATCAAGTTATGATATGACCTGACCTCAAACGGTCTTGAGGTCGTTTGGGGGACCTCTAAACGGTCTTGAGGTCGTTTGGATGACCTCCAAACGGTCTTGACACTGTTTTCCTCATAATTCATTAAAATTTGGTGAAATCCAATTAGGGTTTAGATCATTGGATTGATCATCAACTTAGTCATTGATTGCATTTCGATTTGATGTCTCTAACTCTTCAATTACTCAACCATACTCAACCCTAGAACTCCAAACGGTCTTGGTTGACCTCCAAACGGTCTTGAGACCGTTTGGGGTGACCTCCAAATGGTTTTGAAACTGTTTGGGCTAATCAACCCAAACTTTTAACTTAAACAATTGCAATTCAGCACTTAACCGATTTAGGGTTTACGATTGGAGGATTGTCCATATATTGATTTAATCAATTGGAGCCATTGGATCATCATCCAACATGTACTAGGGCCTTGACCTCAAATGGTCAACCCATCCAAATGGTCAATTCATCTAAATGGTTTGGAATCCAAACCTCCAAACGGTTTGGTGAAACCGTTTGGACCAAACCATTGAAACTATTTGCCATAGATATTTGGGGAGGTGTGTGCTTATGATGATGTCATCAACATCAAGTTCTAAACCCACAAAACTTGATGTGATTTCATGGTGGTTCCATTAGTTTGATCGATTGAATTCCAAGAAGAATAAATGATCAACAATTGATTAAGGAATTGAATGCAATAACAATAGTAAGGGTTCAAGTTATAAAAACTGCCTCCAATTGAGCTCCAAAGCTTCAAGCTCACATCAACAATGGTGGATGCAACTCCTTTCACTATACCAAGGCTCGTCCTCAAGCTTTGAGTGAAAAGGAATGGTTAGAATTGAAGAGGGGATCGAGATAAGAAGAATTCATGCATTGATTTTCGATTTTTTTAAAATTAAGCCAGAGGGTTCTCTATTCATCCCACCCCTCTCTTGTGGGCAAAAACATCAACATAATACAACTCCTGCTTATATGTCTGCAAGTTAGTTCCCCCTAGAAGACCAGATAACAAAAATCATCACAACCCAGACAAAGAAACAGCTAAAAAAACATCCATGATTCATCAAGCGTCGATCCTCTTCAGGTGCACGTAGGGAATGCACCTTTTCTCCAAAGTTGCAATGCCTCGAATTCTATTCAGTATCATCCTTCTATCCGTAATAACTGTCATCTCTGAAGATCTTTTCCCCCATCTCCCAATCTCTCTGGGTATAGAGTTAGGAACTTTGTGAACCATTGAACCAGTAATACTAGATATAACCAACTCGGACCTCAGCTCTCTAACAAACGGCTTGGTCCACCATGGTTCGATAGCATACTTCCACAAAATATTGTAGACTTCATGTTCATCAATCTCAATACATGAAAATCGTAGCATATGATCATCTGCCAGTTTCAGTCCAACAATGCCTGCCTGTACATATGCCAGGACGAAGTCCGGTGCCTTGAGCCAGGCATGGAACACCATGCATATATCTACATTTTGATTTCGTATCAGGCATGCCGCCCACCTCCTCCATACCCCATCTTCTCCCTTATTTCTTCCTATAGTCAAGTTCATTTTCAAGTTATGCAAGTCAGGCTTCATCCACCTTATCAGTTGAATCTCTCTCATTTTCATCTTAGGCTCAATAATCCCGCCATCTCTCATCCTATTGTAAATACTCGATCCATGTTCAACGAGGAAGGATCTATGTTGAATCGTGTTATTCACAGAAGAGATGATTAGTTCCATTCAAACTCCCAACCTCACAGTTTGTCCCCAAATCTAGATGCACAATGTATCCTCCAAATGTTGTGAGGTATGTTAACTGCTAACCTTCCTGCAATCCAATCTGAGATCCTCCTGGAGTAACCTTTCTCACAAGTATCAAGAAGTGATTGTATATCATGAGGTGCCTGCATCTACGTCAAATGGGAAAATCTATTCCAGAAGAACATTGCAACCTGTCCATGGAAGAAAAGGTGATTAGCATCTTCTACTCTCGGATCATCACAACAATTACACCTCGATACAAGGGGATGCAACATCTATGTTGAACATTATCATCCGTAGGAATAGCTTTTTTAGTCAGCTTCCATATGATAGCACTCGCCTTAGGGGCGTCCAGGCCCCATATTTTTCCTAGAGCATCTGGTCCTCCCCGTCTTAGTTGCATCAGAATCTTCTTCACTGATTTCATAGTGAAGCGACCCTTCTGGTCAACACCCCACACCAATTCATCATCTACGTTTGTTATCCAAGCACCTGCCTTTTTTATCAGCTCCACACCCTAGTCATCAACCACCTGTTGGATTGTCTCCCAATCCCATCCATATTCTTCATTCCAGAAATCTCTAACCAAGAATGACTGCCTTCTATCACTAGGAAAGATGGCATGGTTAGTGAGTCTCTCATCACACCACCATGAGTCCCAAAAAGGGATATTACCTCTCCCAATCGACCATCTACAAAAAGGAAACATTCTAGGGAACATGTCCCATATCTTCTTCCAGAAAGGGGATGGATAGCTACTAATCTTTAAGTGATTAGGATAGTTTCCGGACCTACCTGTTGCAAGGTTAGCATACTTATCTCTGTAAAAAGATGCCCACAAAGTCTCAGTATTGAGAATTTCCCAACACGCCTTAGCAACAAAGGCATCATCGATCATATTCAAGGAAGTGAGACCAAGACCCCCATCTATCAGCGGTGTAGCAACTCTTTCCCATACGATTCATGCTTTTCTCTGGTGATTCTCCTTGTCCGCCCATAGAAAGCTCAAAAATTTGCTCTCTATACGCTGGATGATACCTGCTGGAATTCCCACCGCCGCTACCGTGTAGACAGGTTTTCACCATGGATTCAAGGTGAAAGGAGGTTAAGAAGCTTACCAACAGGTTGGGGGTCGTCTTCCTGGTCCTCCAAAGCTCCTTTGGTCGTTTTCCAAGCAAAGAGAAGAAGGAGATTCGGAAAAGCCTTTGATTTGGCTTGTAAAGGGTGCTTTTATAAGAAAATCAATGGGAGAGAAAATGCCATATAAAAATAATTCAATTCCAAAATTAGTGCCACCTCTTCCTCCTCAAATCCGTGCATGCAAAGATATCTTCCTTGTCTCCAAATTACCTTCCATTATCCATGAATTAATGGAAAAGAAATTAAGCACCTTAAACATATTATACTAATATCCATAAGTGAGTGGATATTTCTTTTTCTTATAAAATTGTGAGTGAGTTATCCACTTCTCTTGGGTACTTCGTGCTTTTGCAAGGCACAAGGTCGTCAAACCCTTTTAAAATTCATCCCTCAACTTTTGGTTGAAGGGCTCTCCAGTTAATATATTTCTTTTTGCATTAAATTGAATTAAAGTTCCATTTATGCTTAAATCTTGATTATTTTAATATCAAGATCCTCTCTCGTCCAAATTAATTCAAATGAGGTGCCCATCTCATTTTATTTTCTCTACATTATGCCAAGAAATATTAGGGACCTTATTGAAGTGGTAATTTACATATTGAACCCTGGTTTTGGGTAAATTGCATATTATACCAAAACTAGGTTTTAATGCACAAACATTGCTTTATCAACTCTTTCTTGGTACTCAGGCTTTCATAAGCCATACCTCTGCATCATTTTCATTATTATGATGCCAAACTACTTGAGGAACATTTATCAAGTAACATTTGCAAGTTATCCCCTCATATTGGGTAATTTGCACATTAGTCCAAAATAAGCAAACATTGCTTCAACATTATTCAAATAGGACCAAAATTGAAACATAAGTTCCTATTGAGCCTTAATTACTTTTCACCAAATAAAATTAAGGATTTAATTAACTTGCTTAAGCAAAACTTCCAGGGTTAAGGCATAACCCATGTCAGGGATGTTACAAATTATAAACCCCTAACAAGGATTTCATCCCCGAAATCCCAGATAAAGGAAGACATATATTATTTATTCATCATACTATCTAGTATCCACATAATATATACTGTTATGGGGACACCAAAAAGCTTTGATCGACACCAAGTTATCCCACATAAGATTATCATGGAATGGTTCACATGAGACACATACTCCACTGTCATTGACTGTGGAGTTAATTCTGTGCCAGGTAACACTTTCCTTATTTTACCATTTCATGTGACAGATTCTTGTTTCTAAGAAGTCTTCCATGCTTCTTAATTAATTCAGCATTTCACTTTCAAGATCAAAATTATATTTTGTCACCCATTTGGAATTATAAGTCTTTTCATTTGATTGTGCCATTTCATCTGGTGACACAATACTAGATTTTCTTATTACTTGTTTTAACTATCTTATTAGTTGTACATTCTCTTATCATAAGGAGAGGTGACTTATCAACTAAGAATTTATTTTAAAGATATTTTTAATTGCTATATTTATGCAAAGCATAAACCCTAACATGTGATGTTTATACTATTTTACATGATTAATTTGATTTCATGGTTGACCATTCCAGGTAGCCAACATAAACTATCTGATATTTCTTAGATACCAAAATCTTTTACCTTGGTATCTATCACATGTGTTGAAAACATATCACATATTTATTTTCCTTTCATCTTGGGGCATTACTTGTTACATATATCTTTACCTTGGAACCAAAGTCCAAGATAAACTGATACTTATCTAAGTATCCATAAACACTTTTTAAATTATGCACATCGAGTGTCCTAAGATTCACTTGATTGCCATGTCCCTGAAAGGAAGGAAATCAAGGTATCATATTCTTTTTATTATTTTATGAGTTTTCAACTATTCATGAATCATTTACTCTTTTCTCATCCTAGGTTCCTTGCCCCCAGCATAGGAATTTATAAGGATGATCTCATGACATTATTCCTTTCTTTGTTATTATCTAACATGTTCATGAGCATCTTATGATCTCATCACATTTCCCATTTCCTCATTATGGGAAAGATCTTTAATATACTTACAAACTTTATTGGACAGGGATCATCTCCCTTGTTCTCATTCTTATCTTATGAGGAGTATACTTTTTACTTCCTCAAACATACATGCTTATCTGGGATTATCTCAGATTTCTCTTTCTTGTGCTTAGGATATGACACATTTATCCATACCATATTTATAATTTCATGATACTCATTAGATTGTCTCAAAATGACTACTTGATCAGAGAAATAAAAAGATAACAATCTAAGAGTTTCCATACTCACCTTATCATCAATAGTTGTATACCTGGCCAGGGTATATAAATACTGAGATTAAGTAGTATGCACTTTGTATACCATCATATTCCTTCCTTTTCATATTATCACAAGTATAAGATTTTAGCATTCTTGGATTTTATCCAGGCATCTCTTCTATACCTTATCTTCTCTCATAGAGGTAAGAACAATATGAAACATCTATAATATTTCTATACAAAATATAAGTCCTCATAGGACCATTCAAGGAAAGCTCAATCAAATACTTTCTCAATCTAACTCAAGGAATCATAAAAAGACATATTAAAATGACATTATTTTGTCTAACCTATCATGATTCCTGGATTGTTCATTGCCTCAGGCTGATTCTTATCATAGAATCTGGTCGTAACCTGATTCATATGTCAGGCTCTATTGTTTGATGTGGATGATCCTGCATGGAATGTCTATCCATGTCCTTGAGTGCCACCAGAAAACTGTTTTCCCTGATGACCTTGATGTTCCTGATTTGGTGGTTGGGTACCATTAGGTTTCCAACTAGACAATCTCTTGCTAGATGTCCTACCTGTCTACACTGGTAACATGTTCTAGGCTTTAGATGTGGTCTAGAAGGTTCTTTACCCTTTCTGGGTAGCCACTGCCTTGGTGTATTAGACATTGGCTGTACCTGTGTGTGATCCAGACATCATCAAGTTCTTCTTCTCCTATATGAGCAGAAGACACTATCAGATGGACTAGAAGACACTTAGAACAGACTCTACTACCTTAGTCATATGTATCTGTAGACTCGGTGAACCTAGAGTTCTGATACCACTAAACTTGTGGCATCCAACTCATAAAAACAATATTTACTTAATCGGAAGAGAATCATTTGCAGCAGATTACTGAAAATCACTAAAAATTAAAACTTTTTGCAAAGAGATCCAAACATAGGAAGTCTCTTTCATCAAGAACCAAAGTATAACATTTACATCCTAGTTCATAAGTACATAACTTGTACCATCTCTTCTCGAGGATTACAAACATTAACTAACCTGTTAACATTATATACAGGCTTCATAAGAACCTCGAGGCATCAAGCCAAAATCTCAGATCGATTCATTAAAAACACTAACTATAAACTCTGAGGACCTGAGAGTACAGAGACGACACATAGGACTTTCTAACTATATGACCTGACAGACAGTATCTCCACTTGAGATCTCACTATTGTCATGGTTGTTGTTGTCCTTTCTCTACTGTAGGGATTCTATTCCCTCGCCTGTGTCCACCTAAAAACATTGGATCCCACGGGGGTGAGACAATTATAAAATTGCTCCAGCGAGAGATATAACTCTCCGCCAAAACATTGTTATAGAAGTTTTATTAGAATAAACTGAGCAGAAGGATTTATATATATTTAACAGTAGATAAATCACTGTATGAATAGAGTGAAGTAATCTCCTCTCCTAAGGAGAATATTGCATCTACTCATGGTAGAATCATAATTCATTTATCTACTTGCAATGAATGTAAAGAGATATGAATAATATCTATCAACTAGAGATGCATAAAAGAAATGTAACATCAGCCAATGAATTTTCATATTCAAACCTTAAGCAAACATGATATACGGATGATTACATTTTACAATCACACTTATGCCCTGAGGAGATGAGGTATACCACTCATACTCCAACCGACCACTGCGAAGTCGAAATCGATACCATACAAGGTCAATGGAAGAGCCGGCTTCCAAGACCTCTCACATCTCGGTCAGTGCGAGATCACATGCATGACATCTTGTGTCTCTACTAGATAGCTTTCTAGGGTATACTGGCAACTTCACTATAGAGTTATAGCCCGTAGCATATACTCTCTTCGTGATCGAGAGATTTCATGTTAACCTCCATCGATCTAGCATTAATATCATTGGGAGATGTGTACTGCATCTATCCCAATCATCGGAAGATTCATGATACATCCATCCCAGTACAAATAATGCAGGATTGAGAGGTTTAATGTTTACCTTCCATCAATTCCCTCATTTGGATGTAAGGATATATTCACCCATCAACCCCCACATATTCAAAAATATGCATTCTGGGTTTTGCCGCGGAGCACTCATTTCACCATCACCAAATTACTGACGATGATGGATCTATGGTCAGGGCTCTACATGATATGATTTCACTTGATTAATTAAGTATATTTGTATATTCTTTTAGCATCAGTCAAGTTCTCAAACAGGAATTATTATGACAATTGCTACAAAGAAACATGTACTATTATCATCAATTACTTCTCAGTCTTTATAAGACATTGGGATCTCAGTCCCTCATTTCATTTCTTGAAAGTTCACATCTATCAACAACATCATTATCATACTTGTCAAAGCTGGGTATTCATACCCTCAGTTCATCACTAATCATTGTTACCAACTATTAGGTAACTATTACCTCCAGGTCCTCAGACCGAGGTATACATGATACTTGTTACACAAGCATATCACATGGCTCATAAGGCCATAAAATGTCTTATCACTTTTCATAAGGCAACATCTTGTTCATATGGCTCATAAGGCCCATTAACAACTATATCAAATAATCATCATAGCTCATATTTAGCTATGCTTATCATATCATGATACTTGTATGATTGATACATATGATAACAGCCATAAAAATCTCTTATCACACCATATGATACAATAGTAACACCACCATTCCTTTATCAGGATTAGGGTTTACTATTAAATAGGATTATCCATTCCGTTACCCAATTTAGGGTTAGGATTTCCCATTTCACATTAATTAGGGTTTCATAATTATATTATATATCCAACCCTAATTTATTGTTCCATTCCTCTAGGAGCATTCAATGATATCATATGTATTTACTTATGATCATTACTCTTATCATATATCATTAATGATTATCAATTCAAGGTATGAGTTCATCTCTCATCCTTATCATGGTATGATTACATCATACTCATTAATTTGGCTTAACCCCATTCTCAAGGTATATTGGTCAACACTTATCAAAGTGCATTGAGTTCATTACATCTTTATTGTAATAATTACATAACATACATTTCATGTGTTTCTTATCCAAGAATATTGGATTAGAGGTTCATCAAGGTATATCTACCCTGAAATGCTTAATGTAATAACTATCATGTCTTGATTTATTACTTCTCTCATCACTTCTAACTTTTCTGAGTTTATCAACTTACTTGGTATTAAGGTATTTCCCTCTTAATACTTTTAACCACTAACCTATCACCTTTACCATGTAGTGCATAGGTCACACATTATAATTGTCCAACTACCTTTAATGATATGGGCTTATCTAATGGTTAAGCATTGTTGATATAGAATAAACCATTATCAACCACTTTATGTATTTCAACCCATAGGATGTTATTCACTCCATTATGTAGTGTTGTATACATCACTCCTAAGAGTTTCTTGATGTCATCTTTGTAAGGTGTATAGTGTTGTTACAAACGTATAAAATTAAACATATAATGATCTAGACATCATCTTGTCCCTTATACCCTTACTCATTAAAGTATCAACATTACCATTCATATGGTTCATCAATTCTACCCTTCATGGTGTAACATCCTCATCTTACTTGATTATATTAGCCACACCCTACTTTAGTGTATTGGCCATTATACCATCACTAGGGTTTCATATATCATTACATGGCATCACCCTGGATTTAAATCGCACATCACATCATTGCATCAGGGTTCCATATAACATCATTCTAATTTAGGGTTTCACATTCACTAACCCACAATTAGGGTTTATTATTCATCCCAACTAGGTTTTCTCATGGCATTACCCTTAATTAGGGTTTCTCATGGAATCAACCTCAATTAGGGATTCTCATGGAATCAACCTCAATTAGGGATTCATGAAGTATCTTCTCAAATTAGGGTTTTCATGAAGTTACCCTAAATTTGGATTTCCCATATTATCATCCTAGTTTAGAGTCACACCATCACCCTAGATTTGGGTTACATCTGATATTGTCCTAAATTTAAGTTAGGGCTCAACAACCTTCTTGATTAGGGTTTCATGATCTCTTTATTAAGGGTCATACCCTAATTGCTTAATCATTCATGTTGAAGGTGTTGAGGCTTATCCATTACATGATTATTCTACATGTATGGATTCCTCTCTCTCTCTCACTCTCTTTAGGATATTGACTATGTCAAACTTGGTTAGATTAGATCAACCAACCCTTCAATTAAGTACATTCAATTAGGGTTTACATAGTGTATTGAAATAATGATTGCTTAATACTTCAAGGAATAGCTCATCTAAGGTTACCAATTACTTGGTACCTTAAAGGTACAACCCTAGCGGTTATCTTTGAGATGATTCAATAACAATTATAGGGTCAATTGATCCTTCATCACATTGAGTTATTAATTGATTTAATCACATTAAATCATCAAACGATCCTGACCCTTTGATCTCTAAACGGTTTGAAACCGTTTGGGAAAATTGCCCTTGAAACCGAATGAGCTTGGGTCTCCAAATGGTTTGGGACCGTTTGGACCCAAACGGTCTTGAGACCATTTGGACCCAAATGGTCTTGAGACCGTTTGGTCCAAACCCTCTCAAAATCGGATGGACCAAAAAGGTCTTTCAACACTTAACCAAATCAAGGTTCCAAACCATGAATCGACTATCATCTACATCCTTGATTCATTCATCCTTTGAACTATGGAATCACCCCTCAAATAGACCATCAATTAGGGTTTTGAATCCAATTAAACTAGGGTTTATAATCAAGGATCCTTCAATTAGGGTTTTGAATTCGAGCAACCATCAATGCTTAACATTGTGGAAATCAATTCAATTGAAATCAGTGAACCACCATCAAGTTATGATATGAACTGACCTCAAATGGTCTTGAGGTCGTTTGGGGGACCTCTAAATGGTCTTGAGGTCGTTTGGATGACCTCCAAACGGTCTTGAGACCGTTTGCCTCATAATTCATTAAAAATTGGTGAAATCCAATTAGGGTTTAGATCATTGGATTGATCATCAACTTAGTCATTGATTGCATTTTGATTTGATGTCTCTAACTCTTCAATTACTCAACCATACTCAACCCTAGACCTCCAAACGGTCTTGGTTGACCTCCAAATGGTCTTGAGACCATTTTGGGTGACCTCCAAACGGTTTTGAAACCATTTGGGCTAATCAACCCAAACTTTTAACTTAAACAATTGCAATTCAACACTTAACCGATTTAGGGTTTCCAATTGGAGGATTGTCCATATATTGATTTAATCAATTGGAGCCATTGCATCATCATACAACATGTACTAGGGTCCTGACCACAAACGGTCAACCCATCCAAACGGTCAATTCATCTAAACGGTTTGGAATCCAAACCTCCAAACGGTTTGGAAACCGTTTGGTCTCCAAATGGTTTGGTGAAACAGTTTGGACCAAACCATTGAAACCGTTAGCCATAGATATTTGGGGAGGTGTGTGCTTATCATGATTTCATCATCATAAAGCTCTAAACCCATGAAAGTTGTTGTGATTTCATGGTGGTTCCATTAGTTTGATCGAGTGAATTCCAAGAAGAATAAATGATCAACAATTGATTAAGGAATTGAATGCAATAACAATAGTAAGGGTTCAAGTTATAAAACCCACCTCCAATTGAGAGCCAAAGCTTCAACATCACGTCAAAAATGTTGGATGCAACTCCTTTCACTATCCCAAGGCTCATCCTCAAGCTTTGAGTGAAAAGGAATGGTTAGAATTGAAGAGGGGATCGAGATAAGAAGAATTCATGCATTGATTTTCGATTTTCACCATGGATTCAAGGTGAAAGGAGGTCAAGAAGCCTACCAAAAGGTTGGGGGTCGTCTTCCTGGTCCTCCAAAGCTCCTTTGGTCGTTTTCCAACCAAAGAGAAGAGGGAGATTCGGAAAAGCCTTTGATTTGGCTTGTAAAGGGTGCTTTTATAAGAAAATGAATGAGAGAGAAAATGCCATTTAAAAATCATTTAATTCCAAAATTAGCGCCACCTCTTCCTCCTAAAATCCGTGCATGTAAATCTATCTTCCTTATCTCCAAATTCCCTTACATTATCCATGAATTAATGGAAAAGAAATTAAGCACCTTAAACATATTATACTAATATCCATAAGTGAGTGGATATTTCTTTTTCTTATAATATTGTGAGTGAGTTATCAACTTCTATTGGGTAATTCGTGCTTTTGCATGGCACAAGGTCGTCCAACCCTTTTCAAATTCATCCCTCAACTTTTGGTTGAAGGGCTCTCCAATTAATATATTTCTTTTTGCATTAAATTGAATTAAAGTTCCATTTATGCCTAAATCTTGATTATTTTAATATCAAGATCCTCTCTCTCCTCCAAATTAATTCAAATGAGGCGCCCATATCATTTTATTTGCTCTACATGATGCCAAGAAATATTAGGGACCTTATGGAAGTGGCAATTTGCATATTGAACACTGGTTTTGGGTAAATTGCATATTATACCAAAACTAGGTTTTAATGCACAAACATTGCTTTATCAACTCTTTCTTGGTACTCTGGATTTCATAAGCCACACCTCTGCATCATTTTCATTCTTATGATGCCAAACTACTTGAGGAACATTTATCAAGTAACATTTGCAATTTAACCCCTCATATTGGGTAATTTGCACATTAGTCCAAAATAAGCAAACATTGCTTCAACATTATTCAAACAGGACCAAAATTGAAACATAAGTTCCTCTTGACCTTAATTACTTTTCACCAAATAAAATTAAGGATTTAATTAACTTTCTTAAGCAAAACTTCCAGGGTTAAGGCATAACCCAGGTCAGGGATGTTACACATAGGGTCATTCAATGTGATCTGTAGTTGACATTAAGCAAATATACTACACTGATGTATTATCACTTTTATTATTATGCCCTGAGGATTTGAGGCACCACTCAAATCCAACCAACCACTAATAAGTCGAAATTAGTACCATACAAGATCTATGGAAGAGTCGGACACCATGATCATCATCAACACTACTCGGTCAGTTCGAGTCTTTAATGGAGTGACATAACAATCAAATTGCTAAACAACAACTTATAGTCAAAGCTATAGTCCTGTAGAGAAAGCAACTCATAGTCAATGTTATGGTCCTATAAAATAACTAGCATGCCTTGGTACATGGCACAACACTAGAGAACATGCTCACACATGGTCGTTCAATAATAAATCAATATACCATTATTTCAACAATTTAAGGATATACTCCACTGATACCCCGCATATTCCATAATATGTGATCCGAGTTTCCCGTAGGAGTCACTCGTTTCACCATCTAGCTAGATACTGACGTTGGAGAAGGATCTATGGTACATGGCAACAACTTGATTAGGGTTTCACTTCATTAGATATTCTGATTGGGTATCTTTTAATGCATCAATCAAGTTACAACACATAAATCCTAAACAAACTCACAAAATTAAGGATTCATTACAACTTTAGAAGATATAAAACATATTAAGTGAGAACATGTCTCATCATCATATGGCACTGGTAATACAGTCATTCACAAGGTCATCATCAATGTCACATCATTATGGGATTTCAATCCCTCAATCACATCTCTAAATGATTACCTCAAACTATGTTAAAGGTTTTAACGCCCCTCCAAGAACATATATAAGTCATTGGAAGCAAACCCTATGTTGTCCATAACACGGGTCACTTGGCTCGGAGGAACATTACAAAACATGATATACATTGCAACAAAATAAATGAAACACCATGCATTAAATCAAAATAGAGATTCGTACATTTTTCTTTTGAAAAGGAAAACATAAACTGTCTCAACTTGATCTCAAGTCTAATACATGCAGTCTAAGCGAATCTAAAACATGGAATAATAAATTAGACTAAAGGATCTACTAAGTGGTAGATGGAACCCCACCAAGCTAAAGTCTCCTGATCAGCTAAACTTGAAGTCTTGCTTCAAATCCCTCTTGCTCCTTGATCTAGGGACATCACATCCCACGACCATGTGAAAGAAAGCAACAACATCAGTAAGTGGCACTATGCATGTTATAAGAACTGAAAGTAAGCATATACTTGAACTGAAATAAACTTGACATGATTTAACGTTAAGAATTCTCATTACGCTTTAGATTTCATTACATCAATGAATTAAGAAACATTACTATATCTGTTCTCTCCATCACTATCCCATGGGGCACATCATGCTCGGAAAGCCCATCATTGCTAGGAATCCCATAACGACCATAAAGGTCCATCATTACAAGAAACATATAATAAGTTACTTAATTCTCTTAACTTAATCATTAACATCTTTGTTCTTATCTTGCAATCAATGTAAATTGTCCTCATCTAATAATTGCACCAAAGTGCTCATCAGGCCGGTTAAGGCTCATCTTAGTTGCACCAAAGTTGTCGTCAATGCCATCAAGACAAAATAACATAAAGAGGAACAATTTACAACTTAAGTACATTATCTTAATCATCATGGGATTTCTCCCTCTTAGTCTTGAAGTTATCATTACATGATTTACATAAGTCTTTCTTCAATTTCTTAATCATTATGTAAGCATATCATTAGACTAATGAGCATCACTGATAAGCATAGGACTTTATGATTATATCAAACAACATGCAATAATAAAATTTAAGGCATCATCATTATCTTAATCTCATTTATCAACTTAGAATTTAAAGCATAGTCTTAAATCATAAATAACAACCCATCCATCCAAGATATATATGCATATTGGCATGACCCACTTACCTAGAGTAAGGTAGATCCTAACTTAGTATCCCTGATCTTGATCAAATCCTATGTTCTTGAAATTAACATGGTTTATATTAATTATCACCTTAAGTATATCCTAAACCCTAATTTGGGTACTTTAGGGAAACATGGTCAGAGATGATTGAATTAGGGTTTGAAAGCCTTAGAAATGGATTCCTCATTAAAAATCCTTTCCAAAGAGTATCATTTCATATTTTTCTGACCACATATGTAATTACTATGGTTTTTCAAAAACTAGCCAATGCGGAATCAATAAAAATCCACGTTGGCAAAGCTATCTAGGCAGAAGTTTCTTGCCTACCTGGACCAATGGCACACATCCATGTGGCCTGATTCATCTCCCAACCAAAACTCACAATCAACAAATCTGGGGTGTCCAAATTACTTATATGCCCATAAGGGCGCATGACAAATAGGGATAGAGGCCATGGGAAAAACTGGTAAAACATCACCTGTCATCTTCTTCTTCGAACCGAAACTCGAACCACACAGATAGCATGAAATCAGCGAGATCTAGAGATTCCAAATCTTGATTCTAGTTTGCTTTTCTGGGGACAAATGTGTTAGACACCTTCTTCATTGCCGTTTGAAGCCAACGAGCCCGGACATGGCTCCTCCGATTGTCAAGAGTCCGAGAAAGTCCCTACTGCCCCGACGAAGCAGAGGAAGAAAAGGGGAGGGGAAAGCAGCACCATCCCAGAGGTATCTAGGATGGTGAACAGAGGCACCGATCAAACTGAAAGCCTCAAAAGTGCGAGGATTTACATCGCCAAGGTGAATCATTACAACAAATCAAAAACGGGGGGAAAATAGTTTAGTACCATTCTGGGGAAATTGCAGGTGTAGAAATCTCCTTTAGATGTGTAGATACCAAGACGAGGCGTCGTTTCGGGTGCACTAGCCTCCACTGAAACAGTGGGCTACCGGAGATGGTGGAGGAAAGGTCAACCTCAGTGATATGTCCTGAGGGCAAGCAAGGGATCATGATAGTTTGTATGTGGTCTCTCAGGTACCAAGATGAATTTTGAGGTGTCCATCTTATAGATTTGTGATCTGAGGGGTGGCTAGAGTGATCGTTTGGGGGTAGTCCCGCTAGAAAAAAGACTCTTGCCATCCAAGGTAGCTAGGGAAAGGATCCCAACATTTTTAGGCTGGTTGAAAATGAGAAAGTTTGGTGATTGTTTCTGGATAGATCCCTTGTTATGAGGCTGAGAGGAGAAGGGCACATGATGGAGAAGGGATCGGGGGCTCTGAAGAAAAGCAGGGTGGCTCGAGTCCAATCCTCGCTGGACTCGGGTGAGAGAGGCGACTCTCACCTTCATGAATCTGGGAGTCCGACTACATGGTCCGCGTGACAAAGAAATAAAGTTGTAACTATAGATTAGATAAGGAAATAGATGATATGAATTAATAAGTTCAATTAATAATGATATAATATCTTTCCTAAATCAATTAGGTGATCATATTAAATCTAAATGACCTAAAATTTGAATTGAAGGTACATTGAGGGGTCTATAATCTTCCTGTACAACTAGATTTGGGTTTCCTAAACTTTTCTTTGTCAAATTTTACAAATGACACTAACTTAGTGTATATGTATTAAAAGGTTGGATAAATTAATCATCCTCTCATTAGATGGTTAGTTGATTTCAATTCAAGAATGAGAGCAGTTGTCCCCTCAAAGGCCTACTCATTATCTGTTAATGTACATTTGAAGGGTTTGTCATAGAAGAGAGAAAATGAAAGAGTTAGGTCCCTTTTCTTTTCCTATTAAGGTAATGGTGAGTTATTCAAGGAATATGGAACAAAATATACTATTTATCTTTAATTAAAGGAAAACATTATAAATTGGGACTATTTCCATTTCATCCATTTCTTAACTTCTACGAGTTTCCTTAAGAACCCTAAATGATATTAGAAGAGAAAAGAAAAAAATCGGGATGTTACAATTCTACCAACCTTAAATAAATTTCATCCTCAAAATTTTGACATACTACCCACCTTAGGGTTTTACTTATTCTATATACATGAATTCCTAATATCATCTTAAAGTCTCATTCTCAAGGTAAAACACTATCTAGACCTCGCTATTACAACCAACATGTGGGTATAATACTATGACTCTATTTCATATTGTCATTGAAATGACAAAAGACCTCTCTTTCCTCTTCTCTAGGGGTTCTGATTCTACCCTGGATCTTACTTATGTATGTCAAATTATCCACCCTTTGTATGCATGCTTGGTCTTACTATGTATATGATTAGGTTAAGTAACTATATGCCTCAAACTTCTAATGTCATCTCTTATTTCCTTTGTCGCCTTTAGATACATGTCGGCCGCTCATATATGCAAAGGTTACATGATTTATCACACTTATCTTAGTACCTCCCTCATGCACATGTCCCATACCACATGCACTTGAAAGGACAAGACAAGTATGATTATGCATATAACATTCTCTCTGCAAAACCCCATGAGCATGTGTCCTACACCATAGACACAAGGAAAGAAGAGAGAGAATGCTATATACAATTCTAGAGTTAACATAAAAGTTCAAAACTTCTAGGCACATAACCCTAATACTTATATATCCTAACTTATGTTTCCTAACTAGACCTCTACATTGGTTTCTAATATCTTTAATTTAATCTTCTATACCTAGGGCTTAGAACAATGTGAATCTTTAGCTTAGTGGCCATCTACTCATTGTTCAGATACCATATTGTAACACCCTCCAAGCACATATATAAGTCAGCGGAAGCAAACCCTATGTTGTCCATAACATGGGTCACTTGGCTCAGAGGAACATTACAAAACATGATATACATTGCAACAAAATAAATGAAACACCATGCATTAAATCAAAATACAGATTCGTACATTGTTCTTTTGTAAAGGAAAACATAAACTGTCTCAACTTGATCTCAAGTCTAATACATGCAGTCTAAGAAAATCTAAAACATGGAATAATAAATTAGACTAAAGGATCTACTAAGTGGTAGATGGAACCCACCAAGCTAAAGTCTCCTGATCAGCTACACTTGAAGTCTCGCTTCAAATACCTCTTGCTCCTTGATCTAGGGACATCTCATCCCACGACCATGCGAAAGAAAGCAACAATGTTAGTAAGCGGTACTATGCATGTTATAAGAATTTAAAGTAAGCATATACTTGAACTAAAATAAACTTGACATGATTTAACATTAAATATTCTCATTATGCTTTAGATTTCATTGTATCAATGTATTAAGAAACATTACTATATGTGTTCTCTCCATCACTGCCCCATGGGGCACATCATGCTCAGAAAGCCCATCATTTCTAGGAAGCCCATAACGACCATAAAGGTACATCATTGCGAGAAACATGTAATAAATTACTTAATTCTCTTAACTTAATCATTAACATCATTGTTCTTATCTTTCCATCAATGTAAATTGTCCTCATCCAATAATTGTACCAAAGTTCTCATCAGGCCGGTTAAGGCTCATCTTAGTTGCACCAAAGTGCTCATCAATGCCATAAAGACAAAATAACATAAATGGGAACAATTTACAACTTAAGTACATTATCTTAATCATCATGGTATTTCTCCCTCTTAGTCTTGAAATTATCATTACATGATTTACATAAGTCTTTCTTCAATTTCTTAATCATTATGTAAGCATAGCATTACTAGACTAATGGGCATCACCGATAACCATAGGACTTTATGATTATATCAAACAACATGCAATAATAAAATTTTAGCCATCATCATTATCTTAATCTCATTTATCAACTTGGAATTTAAAGCATAATCTTAAATCATAAATAACAAGCCATCCATCCAAGATATATATGCATAGTGGCATGACTCACTTACTTGGAGCAAGGTAGATCCTAACTTAGTATCCCTGATCTTGATCGAATCCTATGTTCCTAAAATTAATATGGTTTATATTAATTATCACCTTAAGTATATCCTAAACCCTAATTTGGGTAATTTAGGTAAACATGATCAGAGATGACTAAATTAGGGTTTGAAACCTTAGAAGTGGATTCCTCATTAAAAATCATTTCCAATGAGTATCATTTCATATTTTTCTGACCACATATGTAATTACTATGATTTTTCAAAAACTAGCCAATGAGAAATTAGTAAAAATCCATGTTGGCAAAGCTATCTGTGCAGAAGTTGCTTGCTTACCTGGACCAATGGCACATAGCCATGTGGCTCGATTCATCTCCCAACCAAAACTCACGATCAACAAATCTGGGGCATCTAAATCACTGATATGCCCATAAGGGCGCGTGACAAATAGGGATAGAGGCCATGGGAAAACTAATAAAACATCACCTGGTGTCTTCTTCTTCAAACCGAAACTCGAACAACACAAGTAGCGTGAAATCAGCGAGATCTGGAGATTCCAAATCTTGATTCCAATTCGCTTCACTAGGAACAAAGGTGTTAGACACCTTCTTCATCATTGGGCGAAGCCAACGAGCCCGGACTTGGCTACTCCGATTGTCAGGAGTCTGAGAAAGTCCTTGTTGCCCCGGCGGAGCAGAGGAAGAAAAGGGGAGGGGAAAGCAGCATCGTCCCCCATCCCATAGGTAGCCAGAGATGGCCATAAGATCTGAGGAGAGAAACCAGAGACTCAGCGGTGGTGAACAGAGGCACAGATCAAACTGAAAGACTCAAAAGTGCGAGGATTTACATCGCCAAGGTGAATCATTACAACAAACCAAAAAAGGGGGAAAATAGTTTAGTACCATTTTGGGGAAATTGCAGGTGTAGAAATCTCATTTGGATGTGCAAAAACTAAGAGGAGGTGTCATTTTGGGTGCACTAGCCTCCACTAAAGCGGTGGGTTACCAGAGATGGTGGAGGAAAGGTCAACCTCAGTGATATGTCCTGAGGGCAAGCAAGGGACCATCAGTAGTATGTATGTGGTCTCTCGGGTACCAAGATGAATTTCAGGGTGTCCATCTTATAGATTTGTGATCTTAGGGGGGGCTAGAGTGATCATTTGGGGGTAGTCCCGCTAGAACAGAGACTCTTTCCATCCAAGGTAGCTAGGGCAAGGAGTCCCAACATTTTTGGGCTGATCAAAAAAGAGAAAGTGTGGTGATTGTTTCTAGATAGATCCCTTGTGATGAGGCCAAGCGGAGAAGGGCATAGGATGGAGAAGAGATCGGGGGCTCTGCGAAGAAAAGCAGGGTGGCTCGAGTCCAGTCCTCATAGGACTCAGGTGAGAGAGGCGACTCTTGCCTTCGTGGATCCAGGAGTCTGACTAAATGGTCCACGTGACAAAGAAAAAAAGCTATAACTATAGCTTAGATAAGGAAATAGATGATATGAATTAATAAGTTCAATTAATAACTATATAGGATCTTTCCTGAATGAATTAGGTGATCATATTAAGTCGAAATGACCTGAAATTTGAACTGTAGGTACATTGAGGGGTCTATAATCTTCCTATACAACTAGATTTGGGTTTCCTAAACTTTTTTTTGTCAAATTTTACATATGACATTAACTTAGTGTATGTGTATTAAAAGGTAGGATACATTAATCATCCTCTCATTAGATGCTTAGGAAGCCACGTGGGAGCTTGAGGAAGAGATGAGGTGGTAGTATCCCTTGGTTTTCTCTTCGGATTTTGGGGACGAAATTCCTTTGTAGAGGTTTATGGCTTGTAAGGACCCTAACCTTCATTTTGGGCTTACCTTGTTTGTTTTGCCTAAACCTTGTGCTTGGTTGCGTGCTAATCACCTTTAGTGGTGATTAGGGTTTGCTTGTGATTTGTTGAGAGTTGGAGGTGCTACTTGCAAAATAACCTAAGTTAGGGTTGAAGAGCAAGTTTGTCACCTTGAGAGATGTCTTTCTCTCTCTTTACTTCCTCTAAGATGAGGAGGAAGGTTTGGGATCATGCCTTGAGTTGTCTTGGGCTTGGTTGAGCTCTGATGGGCCTTGTTTTCCCTTGTTTGGGCCTTTCCCTGCCTAGTTGAACCTTGTATCGGGCAGGAGGGTTTTGTGTCGCCCATGGGGGTGTCTCCCATGGGGTGTATCGGGTGTGGATGTGGAGAGTATCGGCCATGGACCATCTTTGACCCCTTGACCTCATTTGTGTCACCACTAGTGGACACTTGGTGCATAGTTCTTGCATGTGGCAATAGCCTTGAACATGTGTATAAGGTGAGATAAGGAGGTGGCATTGCCCTGGGACAAGTGTCCCTAGGTGGGCGACACATTGCCTTGTTTTCTCCTCCATACTCTTCTATATATACATCTCCTTCCACTTCCTTAGGATCCCTTTTAGCTCTTTGTTGCTCCTCTCTTCCTTGGTGCACGATACACCTCTCCCTTGCAGCCTTGGTGGCCGATACCCTTGGAGGAGCTAAGGTTGGTGGCCGATCCCTTTGAAGGAGTTCTCTTCTTCTTCCTCTAGCTCGGTGGCCGAACCCTAGGAGGACCTTATTTCCTTGGTGGCTGAAAGTGGTGGGCTTGGAGCTAGGAGCTAGAAGCTTGGAGCTTTTGAGCTTGAGGAGTTTGCTTAAGGCGGGTTACATAAATTCTAACCCTAGCTATACTACCTTCTTTATGTTGCATAATTCATATATGTTGATGATCGGCCATTGCTGGTTATGTTTCTTGCTCTAGTACATGTTGTTGATCTTATGGATATAGTGAGCATGATGTTGTGGATGTTGTTGATGGTTTACATACCTTTGGATCAAGTTGGCCGAACCATATTTTAGGGTTTCTTTTGGGGCAATACCCCTTTCTCTCCTTGGTTTTTGAGAAGTGAGTCTGAGCTCTAGTGATGTGGGCAATACCCCTCTCTCGTTTAAGTTGAGAGGTGAGCCTACATTCTAGTTTCTTGGGCAACACCCTCCTCTCAACATGGATTAGAGAGGTGAGCTCTTGGATATGTGATGACCTAAGTTGAGGTTGATCCTTATGGTTGCCCGATTTGTGATGGAGGTTGTGAAAAACCCCTCTCTCTTTGTTGTTGAGAGGTGAGACAACTATCTTGATCATTTAGGGTTTGTTGCTTAAGAGCTTGAGCTTGAAGATGACCTTTTTGGTTAGGTTTTGTTCCCTTGCACGATACAACCTTGGTGTCGCCCGACACCCCTTTGCCTTGAGTTTGGCCTGGTGCCCGATATGACCCTTTCACCTTGTTAGTATCCTTGATCGGTATGGTGTCTAGTAAGCCATCTCTGTGTTGGACGACATGGTTTGGTCTTGTGCTACCCGATATGGTGGTTGCATGGTGGAACCCTGTTAGGTGCCTTAGTAGTGGCCAATCTGAGGTGTTTAACCTAGTTGAATGATATGTCTTCCTAAGGTGTTGCTTGTTATAGGTGGGCGACACCCTAGCCTCTTCCTTAGATGATATGAGTAAGATGGGTAACCTTGTGTCGAGCATGGGGTTTGTGTTTGCCCGACACACCCTATATGAGTTGGCCGATATGGTGCCTTAGTTGTTACCATGCTCTTGGACGATAGAGTGCCTTGGCCGACATAAGGGTCCTTTGGATGATATGGGTGATGGTTGAATGATAGGGCATCTTGGGCTCCATGCTCACGGTTGACATGCTTGTTGAGAAGGTTGGCCAATAGAAACCCTAACCCTAGTGCACGATAGGATGAAGTGTTGTTGGCCGTATTTTATGGCACAAGTGCTTTAGGGTTTGGAACCCTAGCCGATAATCTATAGTGTGGATATGATCATGCCTGATACTCTTAGGGTGAGGGTTGGCGCTACCCGCCCTACCTATAGTGAGGGAAGTTGGAACCTTTGGTGAGGGTTATGGTTAACCTGGGATATCCTAATCAATGGACTAATTACCTTGAAACTGTCTCTTTGTTATTATGGGATATGATTGTAGGTAGTGAACTGTGGTTTCTAAGATGGATACATAAGATGATGAGATATATGGTTATGTTCGCAAAAATAAGGCATAATATATGCTAATGATTGATAATAAAACTATGATTCCTATAGATTATGTGTAATATACTCGTGGATGTTGCTTTATACCTGATAGCATGATAATCTTGTTAATCCATGATGGCTTCAGTTATCTCTATGGATGTGTATACTAACCATGCAGGTATTTCATGTGGATTCATAGCCTGGTAAGAGCTATGAGATGTATGTGCTTGAGTAGCACCATGTGGTAATGAGACAACAAGTTGATAGGTCTGAGGGCCTGATATAAGGTTGAATGCCTAGTTGAGGTGTTATCCTCTGATGATGAGATAAGGGATGTGTTCCCAGAATGTTGTTGCATGATTATGATGCCTTGAGAGGCAGCGGTTGGTATCATGAGGGATTGAGGTCCCAACACGGTATGATGATGCAATAATGATGTAATTCTATAAGGCTATGTTTATACTTTTATTGCCTCAACAATTGGTTTAAAATATACTAATTAATTATAGATGAATATATCATGTAGTTTTCCCTGGCCATAGATCCATCATTGTCAGTATTTGGTGATGGTGAAATAGGTTTATCCTATGGGATTACCTGGAGCGCATATTGTTGAATATGTGAGGTTTCCCCTAACCTAAAATAGGAGGGTTTGAGTGCAATTGTGGTTGCAGACTCATGATATATGGAGCATGGTGAACAGACCCATGGCTCAGGATATGTGATGAGGAGCATGATGCGTTCATGACTCGGATGTGTATACTAGCACATGTGTTAAGGTGAGCTAGAGACATGGGTAGCTTGCGGAGCTGACCCAGAGGCTGAGGCCTTATAAGCATAAGACTGCGGTCTTGCTTGATGATTCATGTACTGACCACGAGAAGGTGAGGTCATGGAGTCTGGATCTCCTTAGACCTTGTATGGCACCGGATTTGGCTTCGCAACCAATGGTTGGATTTGAGCAGGGAAGGCTCACTTCCTCATGACATAATAAAATGTAATCCATCTGAATAGTATATCTTTCTTAGAGCAAAACACGAAACATTGATTGAGGCCTTGCTTATATAGCTGATCTGGTTATACCTTGTAGATATGTGTACGATCCTTATATTTTGTGATAAGTTCTTATAAATCATATCTTGTCAATCATGTTTCATAAAGAAATACTTGGTTATATGCCTCCTGGATATCTTAGTAAGATTGACGGTAATAATAGCCTTGCTCAGTATGCTGCTCTTGTTATACGCTTTTTTAGTTAACTGATGTTATTGCTTTAACCTTCTGAGGTTTTATAGTTTTGGCAGGTAGTTATGTTTCTCGCTGGGACTGTGTGTCTCACCCCGCTGGTTTGCACCCTTTTTAGGTGAGCGCTCTAGATGTGGTGGTGGTCGTGGTGTTGCGGCCGAGCAGCAAGAAGAGCAGTAGAAGGAAAGAGATGGACATGTTGATGTTTTAGTGGTTTTGTAGTAGAGTCCTAGAGTCATCCCTGTACTCTCAGGTTCTCGGAGGTGTTCGACGACGTTTCACGATGATTAGCTATTGTAATTTTGGTTTATCCTACCGTTGGCCCTACATGGCCCATTATGTATGTATAAAAAGGTGATGAACTCTAGTGCTGACAGTACATCTGGTTCCGATAAGTTTTGAACATATATCAAAGCCTGTAAATATTTTTATAACATGCTTTCTCTGCAGGATCTGGATGCAAAAGTTCTCTTGTGTATGCTTTCCGTAATCGGTTTTAATTAACCCGTGTTTTCAGTAAGATGTGGTTCTGCATGTATTCATGTGTCATCTCATTGTCTGTGTGATGGTGGGGTGTCACATTTAGTTAGTTTGGTATCAGAGCTCTAGGTTCACTGAGTCTACATGGGTCTAGGATTAGGTTTTCGTCTGTTCTTGTGAGTTTTCCAGATTTTCTTACAATAACTTTCTACCCTCAGTGGAAGATAAAGCTTAAAGATGACTGGAAACCATGAAGAACATGCTGCCAAGAGCAGCGATGCTGCATCAGTTGATGGAGCAAGAGTGCAGGCACATGAAGATCGGGTGCCTGAGGTCCTCCAACTTGACCCAGCCATTCTCAAAAATCCTGCCTACCAACATCTTATGGGGAAGTTGATGGCTACGATGAATCACATGGTGGAAAGTTTGCCAGTGCCTCAGCCCAGAGCACAGGCTCCCCATGGTGAAACATCGGGTATTGGGAAGACCTTTGAGCGGCTTCGCTGAGTCGGAGCTTCAGATTATGCTGGAACGGCTGATCCACTGGATGCAGATCTGTGGCTGACAGGTCTCGAGAAGGCCTTCCGGATCCTCGACATCCTCGAAGAAGACAAAGTCAAGCACGTTGTCTACCTTATGAAGGGTAGTGCTGGCCACTGGTGGGCCATCGAGGAGGAGAAGCGACCCGGTGAGGAGATCAGTTGGGAGGTTTTCCGGTGAGAGTTCGTCAACAGATACTTTCCGAAGATGTATCTGGACGAGAAGATCAACCAGTTTGAGCGTCTACGTCAAGGATCGATGACCATCACCGAGTATGAATCCAAGTTCATGGACTTGTTGAGATTTTGTCCTCACATGGCGGCGACAGATGATGAGCGGATCAGGCGGTTTGAGAAAGGTATGAGTGTTGAGCTGTCGACACATGCCGCTGCTTTGGAAAATCGGTAGTGGTTTGCCACGTTCATGGAGTCCGTCTGTAGGATTGAACGGTCTGTCAGGGAGAAAAGGGAGTCCATGACCAGGAAAAGGCCTGCTCAGTTCCAGGGACCAAGATCTGGTGGCTTCAAGAAGCCAAGGTTTTCAGCACCTTCCACGATGCAGAGTTTTTGTGTACCATCACAATGGTCTCCGAGTAAGAGAAGAGGTTATGTTTCTTCGCCGTCGAAGGCACATAGTACAACTTCTGTGGCAGTGACAGGGCCATCTAGGCTGCATACAGAAGGCAAGTCATGTTATCACTGTGGATAGACTGGGCATTTAAGGTCAAATTGCCCAAGGAAAGATGTTGAAGTAACACAACAGCTGAGGCAGAATCAACAAGGGTCAGACAGACAACAGCCCAGTGGTAGCAGAGGGCGAGGATGCGGTCAAGCGTCACAAGCAGGATCGTCTGCTCAAGGAAGCAGAGGATGTGGACAACAAGCAACGGCTCAATTCTATGCTATGAGTCAGCCGGAGGCGATAGTCAACCCACGAGTGGTGACAGGTCAGATGGAGTTATTTCATTCTGATTTGTCTTCTTCTTGCTTTATATCTATTATGGTTGACCCGGGTGATACACACTCTTTTATCACACGTAGTATTCTTGATAACTGTCTTTTACCTATTAGTTGTAAGAAAGATAGCCTGTTGTTCGAAACCCCTCTCGATGGTTCCTTGATGCTTCGAGAGGAGTGTCCTTCTTGTGTTTTGTCTTTCTCGGGACACAGTATACAAGTGGATCTTATACCACTTGATATGCATGGATTTGATGTGATTTTTGGGATGGATACCTTAGAAAAGTATAAGGTTGTGTTGGACTATGGTTCCAAGCAGACAGTGTTTGATGACAACGGAGAGAAGTGGATCTTCCAAGGAGATAGGAAGATTCTTCTGACATGTCTAGTGTCAGCCATGGTGGTAGAGAAGTTGATGTAGCAAGGTTGTAAGGCATTCTTAACTCACATTGTGGATACCAAGGTGAAGGGTCCTAGCCTTGAGGAGGTGACTCGACCAATCCGCTAACAGACAAACCCAATTTTCAAACTATCAGTCGAGTTTGTCCTGGGAAACTGGACCGATTAGCCAAAATTGCATTTGGTCAGTAACCCGTTCAGTCAAGTTCTGTGAATGCATAACTCGACGATGCATATTATCAGAAAATCAATCCATGGGACCGGTCGAGATTGAAAATTGACCGATCGTCATCCTGTGATCAATTTTCTAATTTGGCTAAAAAGTGATTAAAACTTGGTACTAAGTGTCCCACATATTTTTCTCATCTTAGTTACAAGTCATATCATCAATACAAGTGATTACAAAATTCTTCTAAGGTCATTTGAAGGGATTTCCTTATTAGCACACTTGCATTGCATTTGACTTGAATTTTGACAAGCTAGGGCTTGTGTAAAATTATCCCTTTCATGTACGTAAAACCTGAGATCAATCTTGAATACACATATTAGATACATATGAATGGATTGGTTGAGTCATTATCAAAATATGGACAATGTATAACCTCTAGGTCAACAACTTTGTCATGCTATTATATTGGACTCATACTTAATCTAAATTAGAATCCTAATTTGGTGTATAAGGTGGGGATCAAGGGGTTTGTGATTTAAGAATGGAAAAGGTGAAATGTACTTGAACTTATAGAACCTTGATGATATCCAAGTGATTAGGTTATGGAACAAGGAGTCAAAAATAATTTAAGGATGCTATCAGCACAAAAGGTAAGTGGGCCATGTCCATTGAATTTCATTATTATTACGATTCAACCTACCTGTATACAAAGTAACTTAGAGATTGGGTTACTCCAAACATTTATTTATTAATGTTCGTCTCATACCCAATAATGTTGTTATCCAGACGTTGTTCAGATGAAGTATTTTTTTAAGGATATATGATTATAGATTTTAAATATTTAAACTATCTTCATATACTTGGTATTTATTTATCCAGATCAGTTTATTGCTCAAGCCTTTAGACACATAAGTCATATATTTGATATCAGTATTGAACTAAGCGATCTATTAAATATGAGTTTTAGATGAAGACTTATTTAGACAACAAGAACCTAAAATTCAGATTTTAGATTACTCATTGTGAGAAGTTATAGATCCATATACGTAGTACGAGTCTCAGATCCAATCTCAATTATTTAGTAATTAAGATACATACTCAGATTTAGATTCAAAGTTCATATTTAGATTTGATTCAGAATTTAAGAGAAGATATTCATATCAAGAATTCAGTTCACAAAGATTTCAATTTTGTAATAGAATGATGTTAATGCATCATTTAAGTAAGACACACTTTTTTGAGATATTCAGACTAGATTCAGATATAGATTCATAATTAAATACATTTTTAGTTATCAATATTCAGTTCAATATATGATAAGTTCAGATTCAAAAATAAGTAAGTTCAAAGTTTAGATAATAAGTTGAGACCTTTACATAAGACATTATATGATAAGTACTCATTCAGTTAGTCCTGGGATGATTCAGAGGCATTTGTTTCCAATTCAGAGGAGTGTTTACTCCAATTTAAAGGTACTTTGGTACCAAGAAGGGCATAGTTATGCCAATTCAGATACACATCAGTGTCATTCAGAGGCATGTAGTGCCAATTCAGAGGTATTTGGGTACCAATTCAGGGCGTAGATACACCAATTCAGGAGGACTTATCATATAATTGTGGCCACAAGAAGATATAATATGTAAATAAAAGGCACATCAATTCATTATAAGTTTACAACTTTCAAATATCAGTTCAATTTTCAGTTATATAACATTCATGTTTATTTTATAAGAAATTCAATGCCACTTACTCTAACCTAGGTTTCCCTTTGTACTTGTTTGGGGATGAGATGTCTGCAGATACAACACTTCAGGAAATAGTCATGACACGAGGATGCAACTACAACTTTAGGAGGTTTGCTTGGTGGGGCACCATCTACACGATCCGAGACACTAATATAGAGTACATGTTTTAACATCATGTATATAGTCTTTTATAAAGTTTGGTGTGCCTAAGTTTCTTTCTTGTGAATTATGAGAATCTATTTCATACACAGTCTGTAATGGTTACTATCTATTATTATTGTTATGTATATCATGCTTGTAACACTCCCAATTGAAAAACTTTTTGCTTCCACTCATGTTATACAAAAAATTGGGGTGTTACAATATGATATCAGAGCAATAATTTAGATGGCCATCAAGAAAATTCTCATATTCTTAGATTAGACTGCCCATTAGAAACCAAGTGATACTAGAAAGATTTAGAAAGATAGTTAGTAATCTTAGTTATAAAACAAGTCAGTTAAAGAGAGTTGGATCAAGATTAGAGGTTTAGTCAAGCAATAGAAGTTGAGATATTTCTTAAGATTAGTGCCTAGCTGTTTTAGACTTTTTATGTTAACTTTAAATTTGTGCATATTATGCACTCTCTTTTTCCCACGTGTTTTTGGTATGGGACACAAGCTTATGGGATTTTGTAGAGGGGATGTCATATGCATAAATCTAAACTTATTATGCTTGTCTCATTCTTTTTAGTGCACATGTTGTGGGACATGTGTACTATCAGATGAGATAAATATGATAAGACATGGCACTTTTAAATGTATGACCGGATGGCATGCATCGTGAGGTGACAAAAAAAGTTGGCACAAGATGTTTGAGGTAGATGGTCATCTAAACCTAATTGCATAACTATTAAACCCTAGAATGCATATTAAAAGTAAATATTTTGAAATAGATGAGTGACTTGGCTTTAGAGTAGAAAAATCATTGGGGAGAGATGAGGACTTTTTCATACTATACTTGATGAGAATTAAAGAACTCTTGATGTCCTTAGGAACTTCATACCAAGGAGGGATTATAGTCACAAGTCTAATCATAATGGTTGTTAAAGAAGATACTTGAGGATAATAGAATTGATGTTATTAACCAAGTTTAAGCTTAAGATATGATGATTGCTAGAGGTTACCAAAAGTGTTTAATGTTATTCGTGAGGATGCTTAAAGCTTATGGTGATACAAGGTAAGTGATAGTATGGATCATTGGTCTACGATCATAATAATATGGTATTCTACCTAATGTTGATATAAGATAGATCGTAGAAAAGATGATTGATTAATGTTTCTTTGGATATTTCTAGGGATGACACTGGTTTTATGGTAAGATAGTGACTATAAATACCTTTTTCTTATCTAGCTAAGAGCATCATGATAAAATGAGGAAATGTCATTTTGACCTAATAGAGTAGTATATGGTTAGAGGAGAAGGGATTATGAATGAATTTAGTGCAGGTTTTCGCAAACCAAAGTAAGTGGTCCATGCCCATGAGTATTCAATCATAGTTACACTTACTATGTTTACATCTTCCATAACACTCATAATGATCTCCATAATTTACTTGATATTATGACCTCAACTTGAGTAATGTAATTAAGATTGATTGTTGAATATTTAGATGTGGGTGAATTAGTCTTGAAGTAAAGATATGTTATTTATGTCTCCCAAGATGATCATGGTTTATAATGTGAGTCTAAACATATTTACATGATTCTTAAATAAGACTATTCTGAATTATGTGATCCAATGTTCTAAGATATTAAGAAGAGGCATGCTAATAATAATTCCCAGGATGATTAAGGTCTACATATTAAATATACGATAATATTATAAGGTTTGAATGCATTTAGTCTCCAAGATAAGATTCTTCTATTAAGAATTAAGATCATGGTAAGACCATGAGGTAAAAAAGCATTAAGATTCATAAAAATCAAATTTATTGAGATGAAATTACATTATGGAGTTTGACCTAGACCTTAGTGTAGGTCAACTCAATAGACATGATCCAAGCCCTTAGTGCAGGTCATGAGACCCAAGTATGAGAGAAAAAGGCCTCTAGAGAAAGATACATTAAAAGAAAGAATTAAGGTTAAAGAAGTAGTCATTAATGTTTAAGATTTTCCTTTGGATTAGAGTTAGTATATATAAGTTAGACAATCCTAAGGTGGTTATCCTCCTATAGTTTAGCCGAATTTCGAGGACGAAGTTCCCAAAATGTTGGGTATTATTGTCACACCCATATATGTGTACATGATTAAGTTATTAATGAAATTAATATAGGATAGATTTATGGTCAAAACAAGGTTTCACCCTATTTCATGATATTTAATTTAATGATATGAGGAGACAACCAAAGTAGAATATTGAAAGAAAGGTGATGACTCTTGTTAATGATTTGAGCCCTAGACCTAGTTATAATCTTAATATTTAGTAAGAAATGTATCATTGATATTGTATCATAAAGAAGCTTCAAATGAGGAATTATATTAGTTCACTTTTTTATTTTTGTAATCAAGAACATAATCAATCTTTTGGACCCATTGCAAGACCAAGGAATGAGTCGGGTGCTCTAGAAACAATTTCAAGCCCATTTGGGCCAATAATAGTTTACATATGGGTCCTTGGAGTAAAAAAATGGGTATTTCGATTTTCATGCTCATGATAAACACTCAAGATATTTTTAGTAGAAGGGGGAATTGAAATGTAAGATTATCAGTGAAATTTTGGATGATTTTTGATTATGTAGAGACCTAGGTAATTAATTTAGTATTTATATTGTACTTATTGAAAGGACATATTTGGAGTCTCTATCCATATAGTTTTTACCTAAAATCTGGCTCATGTAAAGATGATGATAATATATCATTTAACCAAAATTTAAGGTCAAATAGAGCTATAGGGTGGGATATATAATTAATTTGTTGATTTGGGATTTTATGCAAAAGGAAAAAATAAAGGGGGCGACTGCAATCCACATGGATTGAAGAGTATAACCCTATTTTATGGACCTGAATAGAGTCCGACAAAGAAGGAGATCCTCTAGATATCCTTTGGCCAAGAGTCTATAAAAGCCTTATGGATTTGGAGCATAGATCCTTATGCACCTAGATCTAGGGTTTATCATAACACCGAGGAAGAGAGAAGGAGAATGAAGGAGCCAGAGGTCTCAACTTCTGGGAGTGCTATGAAGCCACAGACCTTCAATATGACCACCTTGTAGGAAGAGACGATGCTGCCTAGATTAGAGGGGGGCGCCAGAGTTATTGGTCATACCACCATGTACGAAGATGGCCTAGAATCAAGCTTGTGACAGTCGAGAAGGAGGTGTGCCACCTTGCTCTATTTTATGTCTGAAATAGGGGATACACCATCCCCTTTGCGTTGATATGTAGAAGATAAGAGAGGAAGCCCACCCCTAAGCCTATTATGCATATGAGTTGATAGACATCAGACCGGATCTTGAAGGTTGAGATTGGCCTAGGTTAGGTAAACTTCTAAAACTCATATCTTGAGATTCGAAGTCAGAATTTATCAAACAAGGTACCTATGGAAATCACTTGAATGTACTATATTCTAAAAATATCTTCAAAATATTTTCATGTCTTCTATTTTCTATAAGTTGGGAATTCCAAACTATATGATTTTGATGATTTGTCAATTAAAAATAGCAAACGAGTTTAGAAATTCATGTAAATTTTAGTGAATGTGTATTTTGATATGTTAAATACTATTATAAAGTTTGATCATTCAAATTTTAAGTTTTATTATGGTTTTTGATGCAAACCCTAAAATGGGCATTATGGGTATTTCACCCTTTGATTCACCATGAAATAATTTGAGATTTTTACCTCGACCTTAAAATACATAGTTCTTATTGTTCCTTAAGTTTTGATGTAGTTTCATGTATCATTGTATTAGTATTTTTATTCTGGGCCTAACTGGCTATTAGACAAGACAATTAAAAAATATCTATGAGGCAATATGGGATATGTATGCATATTTTGCGATGATTTGAAATTGTATTTTCCTATGATGTCATAATTGAATCAATAAGATTAGTATATGTGACTATGTTCGTGATGTATTCTCATTATATGATGTGTATGCTCATATTAGTGCACATAGTGATTTTGACTTATTTGAGTATAGAGATTATAATGTAAGTTTTGATATACGTGTGGTACAAAGACTTTATCATGCTATTATATCAGACTCATACTTAACCGAAATTAGAATCCTAATTTGGTGTATAAGGTGGGGATGAAGGGGTTTGAGATTTAAGAATGGAAAAGGTGAAATGTACTTGGACTTATAGAACTTTGATGATATCCATGTGATTAGGTTATGGAACAAGGAGTCAAAAACTATATAAGGATGTCATCAGCAGAAAAGGTAGGTGGGCCATGTCCATTGAATTTCATTATTATTATGATTCAACCTACTCATATGAAAAGTAACTTAGAAATTGAGTTACTTCAGACATTTAGTTATTAATGTTCATATCATGTCCAATAATGTTATTATTATACGTATATTGTTCAGATGAAGTAATTTTGTGAGGATATTTTATTATAGATTTTAAATATTTAAACTATCTTTAGATGCTTGGTATTTATTTATTCAGTTCAGTTTATTACTCAAGCCTTTAGACACATTAGTCATATATTCGATGTCAGTATTTAACTAAGAAATCTAATAAATATGAGTTTCACATGAAGACTTATTTCGACAACAAGAACTTAAATTTTAGATTTTAGAATACTCATTGTGAGTAG
Organism: Alisma plantago-aquatica; assembly: GCA_963693085.1. Classification (NCBI taxonomy): domain Eukaryota; kingdom Viridiplantae; phylum Streptophyta; class Magnoliopsida; order Alismatales; family Alismataceae; genus Alisma; species Alisma plantago-aquatica. The sequence continues at coordinate 4,092,979 of OY856414.1, forward strand.
TCATAGATCCATAGACCTAGTACGAGACTCAGATCTAATCTCAATTATTTAGTAATGAAGATACATACTTAGATTTAGATTCAAAGTTCATATTTAGATTTAATTTAGAATTAAAGAGTAGATATTGAGATCAAGAATTCAATTCACTAAGATTTCAGATTCTAATAGAATGATTTTATTGCATTGGTTAAGTAAGACAAACTTTTTTGACATATTCAGACTAGATTCTAATTTAGATTCAAAATTTAGTACATTTTTTAGTTATCAGTATTCAGTTCAATATATGATAAGTTCATATTTAAATATAATTAAGTTCAAATTTAAGATAATAAGTTCAAACCTTCACGTAAGACATTATATGATAAGTCCTCAAGCAGTTAGTCCTGGGACAATTCAGAGGCATATGTTGCCAATTGAGAGGAGTGTTTACTCCAATTCATAGGTGCTTTGGTACCAAGCAGGCATAGTTACGCCAATTCAAATACACCTCAGTGTCATTGAAGGGCATGTAGTGCCAATTCAGAGATACTTCATTAACAATTCAGGGCATAGATATGCCAATTTAGGAGGACTTTTTGTATAATGGTGGCCACAAGAAGATAAAAGATGTAAATAAAAGACACATCAGTTCAGTATAAGTTTACATCTTTTAGATATCAGTTCTTTTTTTTATTTACGAGAGAACCACCCCCGCACGAGCGCCACTTTGTGACTGTAAACTCTCGACGACCCCTGCCGCCCACACCGGGGCCCCATTCCAATCGCATCGTTGGCCGGCCGACGCGTGGGCTAAATCATTTCGATGGAACGCTGGGAGTCGAACTCGTGCCCCCTCGCAGGGAGCTTGCGAGCCGCACCACCCGAGCTATTCCACCCCGACCTTTTAGATATCAGTTCAATTTGTTGTTATATAACATTCATGTTTATCTTATTAGAAATTCAATACCACTTACTCTAAACTAAGTTTCCCTTTGTACATGGTTGGGGACAAGATGTTCGCATGTATAAAACTTCATGAAATAGTCATGAATCAAGGATGCAACTAAACTTTAGGAGGTTTTCTTGGTGGGGCGTCATCTACACGATCTGAGACACTAAGATAGAGTTCATGTTTTAACATCATGTATATAGTCTTATATAAAGTTTGGTGTATCTAAGTTTCTTTTCCTCAGAATTATGAGAATTTATTTGATACACAGTTTGTAATTGTTATTGTCTATTATTATTGTTATGTATATCATCTTTGTTACACTCCACTTGAATTTTTTTTCTTCTTCTCATGTTATATGAAAAATTAGGGTGTTTCAAGTGCCTCTAGGCTAAAAAGCCTCAACTCTACATAATGTAGTCCCACTAGGGCTAACATACAAAACGGAGTCTAGAAAATGTAATGCAGAGGTGCTAATACCACCAGTATAGAAGGTAGGTGTTGGGTACTTTCTACTATTATGAAAACATGAAACTACTTGTTCCCGACGACTAGGTCACATTCCAGATGATACTTTTCCAGTCTAAGTTACAAGTCAATCACCTATTACTCCTCCTAGTACATACCTCCTAGGAAGAGTTTTGTGGTTTTAGGGCACTATCTTACCATATTAGCTATAAGTAGATTTTTTATGCACAACTACACTAGGACGTCACATATATATTAACTTTAAAGTAGTTGAGAAATACTTTTCCTGGACATCCATCATAAACTGATGACATACAAAATACATTCCAATGTCAAAGACATAAGTGCATTAAATTCAAGATTTCTTAACAATTCACAAACATTGTATTTGAAAACACTGTAAAAATGCCAAACACTATATTTCTAGAAAAAACTGAAACAATTATCTAAATTCCCCAAAAAATCAGTAGATATAATTTTCTATATTTATTTCATCTTCAAATCATCGATTGCTCATAATTTCAACCAATGAATGACTTTTCTAAAAAACAATACATGAACAAAAAATTTCAGAACTAACGTTAAGGAAGAAATTGAGGTTTTTTGGGAAAATTCAACTAAAGTAGTGCAAGAAACGAAAGAAGTGAATTAGTCACTAACCCAGCACTTATAATGCATGAATTCAGAATTTCCCGAAGAGTATATGGACCCAAATTAAGCAATAGGTGAAGATTTGGATGTGGGTCTTCCCTAACTAGGGTTGTACATAGCACAAAAATCTAACCCAAGAAGATAAAGGAAGAAAGGAGGGGAAAAAGGAAAGATGGATGGTGATTTCCTACACATATCTGAATTTGGAGAAAGAGGAAATTAAGTAAACAAAAGTCTAACCTGATCAAATCATAAAACCAAAATTCATGAGTTGTTCCTCCCCCTTTTATTGAGACCTTTAAAATCACCCCCATATTGCTAGAGAAGATAGAAATGATGGTTTGGAAATGTTCTAGAAGTAGTAGTGAACACACAATTGAAAAATAGGAAGACGTATCTTAGTTTTTCTCTACCAAATTGAATTCGCCTGAGAGGCATGTTGTTAGCCTAAATGTGCAAGTTTTAACATTTATAACTCGAGCACTGCCCCACAAGTACAAGGGTGCATGTAGCATGTTTAAAATTGCACAAGGAGCAGGGCATATCTAGTCACAAGTGTGTTATATATGTTTGAGATTGTGCATCTAGTCACAAGTGTGTTATATATGTTTGAGATTTTACATCCAGTCACAAGTGTGTTAATGTTTCACAATCTAGATCGATTTACTAAGATTGGTTTGGTTTTTTGTCAAACTATTTTGCAATTCTAAGAAATATGACACACTAATTGCTTAAAGTGAGATTTAGACCAAATTTTAAGGATCTTGGTTATAGGATTTCACATTCACATCACTACTCACGTGTAACCACAAAATTTAACATACTAATTAACACACAAGGAGGTTGTTGTCAACATTTACCTCCCGATGATATGAGACTATTCTAATATCCACATAGTACTCGTATACTTATGCAAAGATTCAAACTACAACCTTAGACCCTCAATGCAATCCCTGCCACTCTTATGGTTAAGGATACATTTCGAAGATATCTAATCCATACTTCTCTACACATCCTGCCAGATCATATAAAGAAGCATAAAACGTGTAACCAAGATGGACAATAGTGCGTACAAGAATAAAAACACCACATAATATCTTGTAATAGCAAATTAATTAACATATGTTATGAAATCTAAGCACATGAGAAATGATGTGGAAGATACTCTCCCATGCCCAAGAAAAGGAAACTAATCATCCATGGTGATGAAACACAAGCACATCATACATATTTCAGAGTTCAACATGACTAGAGAAGAAAAGAATAAAGGAAATCCAAGAAATGAGAATGAACTAGGTAGAACTTTGACTAGGAGACGACATTCTACCTGATCTGATGCTTCTTCTCCAGCAAACTTCTCTCCAGAGAGGTCTAAAGGAGGTGGAGAATCTCCTCCTACAATCCTTGAAGAAGAATGGGGGTTCTCTCCTGAGGAACCGCCTCTCCCTCTTCAAATTCACCCTCCTTTTGCTTTGGACTATTCTTTGATTGAATAGTTTTTCAAAATGATGAGAGATAATCATCCCATAAGTGAGTTTTCTTTTGCTTTGGACTGTGTTTGAGAACAATAGGTGTGTCTCCATGTGTAACTAACACGCAAACTACTTTTCTTGAGAAGGACACACAGTATTGTCTAAGAGACATTCTGTGTAGCTGAGTGCTGGTGAAGTTCTGAGTCGAGGCTAATTAGGTTGAACATGATGCAGCCCTATTTTAGGGCTTCATCTTGTGCCACATTGCATTTCAATCACATCTATAACTGTTAGATTACATGTTATTTCCCCTAATATACATATTTGTGTAAAATGCACATATGGACATTATTTGCATGTTTATCAGGCATTTGGACCATGCTTGGATGGAAGAGAGAAAGAAGGAGTGATCCTAGGGTTTCTATACATTTGGAGAGTCCTAAAGTGAAGTTCAAGGCTCCCCCAAGCAACTCCAAGTGGCCAAAGCTTCATTGAAACAAAGATGTCGAAGAAAATCCAAGGAATCAAGTCAAAGTGATACAACAGAGACCATCACAACCGTGGTACCTCAGAACGGCCGTGCTAGCTCATCCAAAATCCATAGTCACATTGAAGCAAAGTAGGAATCACCATGGCCGTGCCACTCAGAATGGTCATGGTGGACTGACCCAGAACGGTCGTGCAACCTTGCACAACCGTGTTGCAGTAGAGACAGAATGGTTGTGGAGCAGAGAACTAGCTGGCACATCGAAGCCACCACGGCCGTGTTATGCTTTCCCCACCACATTCGTGGTGACCACCACAGCCGTGCTACTTCATGTACAAACTTGAATAAGTTAATGTAATTTTCCCCATTTTTCACCATGATCATTCCACTTCAGCATGATTGTTCTCACCCCACTCCACCACGGTTGTGCTATCCACAAAACCCTAGCTACTTTTACACTACATTTCCCACTTTACCCCTACTCGACCTATTGCTTCCCCCACACCTATATATACCTAGGTGGCAGCTGGAGCATGGGGTTGGCTACCCTACAACCACTCTAGTCTCGCCATTTCATCCTCCATCCATTCCCACCTTATTCCACCTCCATTTCATCATTTCCATAACCAAAACCCTAATTTTCTAGTGTTTTGGTCACTTACCACCATACGTCCATGCCACTCACCTACCTTGGAGGCGGGAGCTCGAGCTACAACTACTAGGATGTGGATAAGAAGTCTTCACCGATCTCATCATGGATTTTCACTCATCTACTCATTATTCTTCCTTTCTTTTTGTATTTCCCATTTCCATGAGTAGCTAGGCCCCTTGGTGGGTTGTTTGGGATCAAAACATGTTACTTTGTCATGTTGGGGGAAAATGATATGTAAGCATTGTAATTTAGTTTTCTAATGATTATGCTCTATTTCTATCTCACTCTGCATGAATTGGTTGTTGGTTTGTGCTTGAAACCACCTAGGAATTTAGGGAAACTGCTTATATGTGTGAATTTTGGGATTTGCTCCTAGGTTCAATTCATGGATCCCTACCTAACTACCCATCCTCCTACATGCTAATCAATTCTCCTAACCCTAGTTGAGAGATCTAAGTAGCTAGTTTAGATGGATTTTGTGGGCTCTGATCTCCAAACCATGACATAAACACGATTAAAACTTAGCGGAAGCGAATCGGTAATCAGCAGAAGACAAAAATCACGGGAAATTAAAACTTTTCGAGAAAAGGGCTTGGATCCATAAAATCTTCTTTCATAAAGAGAGATAAACTATTTACATCTCAGGATAATTACTTCTTGAGTAATTATATACATCAAGATACAAAATCTCAAGATCACTATACAAAAGACTCCAAGACCTGAGAGTACAGAGGACACATAGGACTGACTCTAACTACACCACATGGAAAGACAATCTCCACCTGAGATTACTGCTGCCCCTGATGCTGCTACTGCTGAGACTGATCACCTGTAGGCTGGTTCCTTCGTCTCCGACGTCCACCTAAAAAGTTGAAGTCTACGGGGTGAGACAATTATACATAATTGTCCCAGCGAGAGTTATAACTCTTCGCCAGAAGCTTTATTATAACATCAAAGAATATCTTAAGCAGTAAAGCCTTCAAAGTAATTAATAACAGTTGCAGGTATAACAAGATCTCTACAATTTTAGGAGATATGGAGAATATAAACATTATTGCAATGTAACATCAATCAACTAACTTGGAGTCATCTCTAACAAGTTATACTACATGGTTGATTATGTTTTACAAACAACATTATGCCCTGTGGAGATGAGGCATACCACTCATACTCCAACTGATCGCTGAGAAGTCACATCAGTATCATACATAGGTCATTAAGAGAACCGGATTCTCATGACCTTCACCTTCCTCAGTCAGTAAGAGGATCACTTGTAGGACATCTCATGTCTCTACTACTATAGCTCACCAGGGTAAACTGGTCCTTCGCTATTCTAGAGTCACAGTGGCGTTCTGTACTCTCTTCATCATCAGGAGGTTTCATATTTACCTACCACTGATACGGATATCTGTGCTTTCTTCGTCATCAGGAGGTTTCATGTTTACCTACCACTGATACGGTATGGAAATATAGTGAAGGATGGATGGATTACACATCTACATCACTTTCCTACACTAGGATGTAAGGTTCTACACATCCATGTACCCCACATACTCAAAAGTATGTGCTCTAGGAGTTCCCTGAGGAAAACCTGTTTCACCATCACTTAATCTCTGACAATGATGGATCTATGATCAGGGCTCTACATTATACTTGATTAGTTAGGTACATTCAGTATTCTTTAACATCATACATTGTTCTCCAAACAATAACAGTGGCATAGCAGCTATAAAAGAATAATACTAAATGTAACAGGCCTAACTCATATCAATTTATCATTTCTCATTATCCTCATCACAAGTCATCTCTAAGGCATGACCTTGATGGCATTCATGGCTCTCATAGCCCATTATCATCATAGGATGCCACTGACAAGGCATCATATTAATTTACTTATTCATAAGGCTAATAACATGCCTTTAATGAAATAAACATCAACATCCATACCTGGATATGATTACCTTCATATCAGAACTTGCATGGTTAATACAACTGATAAAGGTAATAAAGAAATAAGGAATATACTTCCCACTCTTGTCAGAAGAGTTAAATTTCTAATTCACATCAAATAGAGTTTAATACTCACAAGCATGCCATTACCCTTGAATTAGGGTTTACTATTCACATTACATGTCATCACCCATGAATTAGGGTTTACTATTCACATTACATGTCATCACCCTTGAATTAGGGTTTACCATTCACATTAAGGTGAATTGAACTCATAACATCATCATGTATGAGTAACATCTTCATTGATGTTCTCAGGTTAGTTAAAGGTTCATCATTTATCATAATTAGGGTTTCTATGATCTCACACAGGTGGATCATATCCTAATTATGCTCATTCCTGTGCATTGGAGATGCTTTAATTGAGTTTCCACTTAAAAAGGGTATTTTCTCTCTCTAGAAGTACTTTCTCTCTCTATAAGTACTTTCTCTCTCCTCATACTGTTAGGTGATATCAACATCACTCTAAATCAGGTTGGATTAAGTCAGCATAGGCTAACATAGCCCAAAACATCACCATCATGTGATTAGGGTTTGATTTGATCAAGGTATTACTTAATTTACCCTTCAGGGGTATTTTGGTAATTCACCCCATTGATCATCATCATGGTCAAAACCTTAGTCCATTAACCCCTTAATATCCTAGGTTATCATTAGGGTTTGATTAGGGCAACATTGAACCATTTATTTCATCAATTGATTGAAAGAAGTCAACTTTGGATCACATTGATTGACCTTCAATCATCATTCCTCAATTGAGTTGAGATTGTTTGAAAGTATTGACCGTTTAGCCAATTTAACTTTTCAAGACCGCGAGCCCTCTTCTAACTCCAATACCGCGAGCCTCCTTAAGACCGCGAGCCTCCTTAGACTCCAAGACCGCGAGCCTCTTCAAATGGTTCAAGACCGCGAAGCTCAACCTAATGTTAAGACCGCGAAGAGATGTTGACCGTTTGCCCACTTTGACCTCAGGACCGCGAGGCCCCTCACGGTCTTGAGACCGTGAGCCTCCTCTCGGTCTTGAGACCGTGAGCCCCCTCACGGTCTTGAGATCGTGAGCCCTCTCACGGTCTTGAGACCGCGAGGCTCTCATGGTCTTAGCCGCTTGGTCCTTCAACAACAAAATCAAAGGTTACCACCTAATGTCAACCAAAGTTGAAGCCCTCAAAAGGTCAAAGCTATGATGACCACTTATGAATTGGGTTAATTAAGGTTATGCTTAACCAATTGGTCATTCAATTGACCCTCAATTGTTGACCAATTAGGGTTGAAGTCGATTCAATTAGGGTCTATCAATGTTCACCCATCATCACTCAACAATGTGACTCAATACAAGGTTGAACCCTTCAATTGAGCTCCAATTGGGCCCAAACTTGGCCCAAACGGTCTTGAGGTCATGTGGGTAGACCCCACATGGTCTTGAGACCGTTGTCCCAAGATTTCATCAAAGACTAAGGTGATTTGATAGGGGTTGAACCATGATTGAACCACAAAACAGAATTTTAATTAAATTGATAACTTATTTGCAATTAGGTCCTCAATTGGTCAAATTACTTAACCCTAGACCTTCAAATGGTCTTGGGTAATTGTCCTCTCGGTCTTGAGACCGTTTGGATGAATTCCAAACGGTCTTGAGACCGTTTGCCCATCCAATTTTGGATTCTAGTGCAAATTCATCAAGGCTGAACAATTTGAGTTGATGATTATATCAATATTTAATTGAAATGTAATTTGGTGTAATTGTACCTTCAATTGGTCAACTATTCTTGACCCCAGACCTCCAAACGGTCATGGTTGATTGCCCTCGTGGTCTTGAGACCGTTTGGATGACCCCCAAACGGTCTTGAGACCGTTTAGGTCAATCAACCCTAAAAACCCTAATTAGGTCACCATAATTTCAGTACTGATTTCACCTAGGATTAGCCCTAGTATTCACCTTTCAACTCTTAGCCCGTTTGGAATTAGACCATCAAACTTGGTGAGTTGTTAATTAACATTATTTTGAACAGTAATCTCATACGTTCAATGCCTGGTCAACGACCTTACACGGTCTTGGGACCGTTTGCCCAAAAAGGCAATTTCAGACCGTTTGAGAATCCGGAATAAATTCATTTAACGTTGTTACTTAAAAAGGTCATATCGCCTGATTCCTTTGGCGTTAGCCTCCCAAATTTTGAGGGTAATTAGCCTATTGAATTAGGAACAGATTTCTTATACGGTCCACGCTCGGTCAATGGGGCCAAACGGTCTTGGAGACCGTTTCCTCTGTCACGGTCTCGAGACCGTTTGCTCACCTCGCGGTCTTGAGACCGAGAGAGCAAACTTTTGAGACCATTTAAGGAAGTGAAAAGCGGTGGGTTTTTCTTGGAAATCACGCCTTCATCTCCTAGCTCAAGAACAGTACGAATATCCCATGGATTTGCTTGCAAAATAGCAGGGAAAAGTAGGGAAGCATGAAGAGCTATCATCTATCCGCATATAAGAGATGTACATAGTAAAGCATGGGTTTAGAGTTATAAAACCCGCCTAAAGCTTGCTCCTTGAGCTCCAAGCTTTCAAGCTCCAAGCTCTAATGGCGTCCTTGAGTTCCCACAGGTTTGCCAAGGTGAAAACCCCAAGGAAGAACGAAAATAGATGGCTAGAAAGGTAGGGTTTCAAGAGTTAGCCATGAAGTTGACCTTGAATTCGAGTTCTAACCATGGAATTAGGCAAAAGAAGGGTCCCAAACCTACCTTGTTTCCCTTGGTCGTCCTCCTTAGCTCCAAGGCAGTCTTTGGTCGTCTTTGGTGAAATGGAACAGTGAAGGGAACGAAGGGCAAGTTCCCTTGCTTAGAGAAGTTGAGGGTATATATACTAGAGGTAGGATTTTCAACATTAGTTCATAAGTTGTCCATAATTCCAACTAGGTCCCTACTTCTTTACTTGCTCGTCCCTTACTCTTTATTATAAGGACAAACCTTATCTTAAGGTCTAGAAAAAGAAGGCAAAGAAGAACAATCTAATAATAAGGTACATACATAAAGAGATATTGCACATATACCCTGATTATTCAATCACAAGGCATATTCCATAACTTGATAACTCAATTGAGGTGACTCCCTCATCATTTCTTCTCTTAATGATGGCAAGAGTCTAAAAAGATACATTAGATGACATATTTTACAATTCGCATCCCTTAATTTGGGTAAATTGCATTTTACCCCAAATTAGGGTTTCAAGCACCGGGATTGCTTCCACAGCTGCACCTTGGTGCCCTAGCTTGGGAAATCCCTCAAACTTTACCAAAAAGATTCTCATGATGTCTCAACATCAGAGGAACATCTCAACATGTGCAAATTGCAAGTTAACCCTTTCAACTGGGTAAATTGCACATAGGTCCCTGTATAACAAAACAATGCTACAACTTTAAATAAAAAGGAGCAAATACTGAAATATATGTTTCTGAGAAACTTAATTACATGCTCAGAGTTAATCACGAAGATTTAATTACATATTTAGGAAAAACACCTAGGGTTAACTCATAACCCAGGTCAGGGATGTTACAAACTATCCACCCCTTACAAGGATTTCGTCCCCGAAATCGATAAAACATACTAAGAGAAAAGGGCAGGATACTTCCTTCTCATCTCATCCTATAACTCCCAAGTGGCTTCTTCAACACCACGATGGTTCCAGAGGACTTTTACAAGACTTATATCTTTCTTCTTTAACTTTTTAATTCGTTTATCAAGGATTGACACTGGTCCCTCCTCATAGGTGATGTCATCATTCAATTCTACCTCCATAGGTTGTAGAACTGACTCGGTGTCTGGGTGACATTTCTTCAACATAGAAATGTGAAACACAAGATGTAACCTCTGTAACTCAGGTGGTAGCTCTAGTCTATATGCTACCTTTCCAATCCGTTCGATGATTGGATAAGGCCCCATATATCTAGGAGCTAACTTCCCTTTCCTTCCAAAATGAAGGACCCCTTTCCAAGGTGAGACCTTGAGATACACTTTGTCCCCAACCTGGAACTCTAAGGGTCTACGACGTTTGTCAGCATAAGATTTCTGCCTATCCTGAGCAGTCTTAATCTTTTGTTGTATTACTTTAATCTTTTCTGTGGTCTGCTGCACAAGGTCAGGACCTAACAACTGGTGCTCACCAGTCTCAAACCAACACAAGGGTGATCTACAACGTCTACCATATAAGGCTTCATAAGGTGCCATATCAATACTATGTTGATAGCTATTGTTATAGGAGAACTCTATCAAACTTAGGTGTAGATCCCAACTTCCGGTGAACTGGAGAACACATGCTCTCAACAGGTCTTCTAAGGTGTGTATGGTCCTTTCCGACTGTCCATCAGTCTGTGGATGAAAGGCCGTACTAAACCTTAGCTTGGTGCCTAAGGCTTGGTGTAACTGTTCCCAAAAATGACTTGTAAACTGAGGACCTCTGTCAGAAACTATTGTGACAGGAACTCCGTGCAAACGCACTATCTCTTTAACATACAACTCTGATAACCTTTCAGCAGAATAGGTTGTTTTGACAGGTAAGAAATGTGTTGTCTTAGTCAACCTATCAACAATTACCCAAATGGAATCATGTCCTTTGCTTGTCCTGGGTAGGCCAACAACAAAGTCCATGGTCACATGGTCCCACTTCCACTGTGGTATGGGTAAAGGTTGCACTGTTCCTGCAGGCTTCTGGTGTTCAACTTTAACTTGCTGACACACGGGACACCTCAGAACAAACTCTGCAACTTCCTTCTTCATCCCAGGCCACCAATACATATCTTTCAAATTCCGATACATCTTGGTGCTCCCTGGATGCATAGCATACATGGAAGAATGGGCTTCTTCCAGGACTAACTTCCTCAAGTTGTCCACATCCGGCACTATCATTCTCCCATTATAACAAGCTACTTGATCCCTTGAGTCATTAAAACCATCTTGTTTCTCATTTCCATACTCAGATCTTATATGTTGAACTGCAGCATCACCTAGCTGTGCCTCTTTAATCTTCTCCCTTAGGGTAGGTTTAATATGCATCTCAGCTAACAAACCGGCTAACAATGACACCTTCAACTGTACATTGTCTTGCCTTAAAGAGATAAGCATGTCTCTTCTAGAGCATACTAAAGAGTTTAGTTGTGCTCTATTCATGGTTGATGTTGCTGATTTCCTACTCAAGGCATCTGCAACAACATTGGCCTTTCCTGGATGGTAATCAATTGTACAGTCGTAGTCCTTGATTAACTCCATTCAGCAACGTTGCCTCATGTTGAGCTCATGCTGAGAGAAGATATACTTAAGGTTTTTGTGGTCTGTGAAAATCTGGAATGTCTCTCCGTAGAGATAATGCCTCCAGATCCTCAAAGCATGAACCACAACAGCTAACTCCAGATCGTGTGTTGGATAATTCTCCTCGTGTTTCTTAAGCTGTCGGGAAGCAAAAGAAATCACTTGTTTATCCTGCATCAACACACATCCTAGTCCATTCTTGGAAGCATCACAGAAAACTATATATCCTTTTCCTTGTTCAGGTAGCACTAGCACAGGTGCACTTGGCAACCTCTCCTTCAGCAACTGGAAAGATTGTTGACACTTATCACTCCAAGAAAAAGGAACATCTTTCCGGGTTAACTTGGTCAAAGGTAAAGCTATAGAACTAAAGTTCTTAATGAACCTTCGATAATAGCCAGCTAACCCCAAGAAACTTTGAATCTCCGTCGGAGTCTTCAGTTGTTCCCATTGTAGAACAGATTCTACCTTTGTAGGGTCAACACAAATTCCCGAGGCGGATATCACATGTCCAAGAAAAGATACCTCCGGCAGCCAAAACTCACACTTGCTAAACTTAGCGTACAACTTATGTTCTCTTAGCAAGGTCAAAGCTTGGCGAAGATGTTGTTCATGCTGCTGAGCATCCTTACTATAGATCAGAATGTCATCTATGAAGACGACAACACATTGATCAAGGAAAGGTCGAAAAACTCTATTCATGAGTTCCATGAATGCAGCTGGTGCATTGGTTAGTCCAAACGACATAACCGTGAACTCATAGTGACCATATCTTGTCCTAAAGGCAGACTTGGATATGTCACTATCCTTAATGCGGAGTTGATGATCTCTTTGACCAGTTGCGTGGTGCAACAGTCTTTTCAAAGATAGACTTGAGACCGTATAAGCATTCTGTTCCTAATTAAATAGGCTAATTACCCTCAAAATTTGGGAGGCTAACTCCAAAGGAATCGGGAGATATGACCTTTTTAAGTAACAACTTTAAATGAATTTATTCCTGATTCTCAAACGGTCTGAAATTGCCTTTTTGGGCAAACGGTCTCAAGACTGTGTAAGGTCATTGACCAGGCATTGACCGTATGAGATTACTGTTCACAATAATGTTAATTAACAACTCACCAAGTTTGATGGTCTAATTCCAAACGGGCTAAGAGTTGAAGGGTGAATACTAGGGCTAATCCTAGGTGAAATCGGTACTGAAATTATGGTGACCTAATTAGGGTTTTTAGGGTTGATTGACCTAAACGGTCTCAAGACCGTTTGGGGGTCATCCAAACGGTCTCAAGACCACGAGGGCAATCAACCATGACCGTTTGGAGGTCTGGGGTCAAGAATGGTTGACCAATTGAAGGTACAATTACACCAAATTACATTGCAATTAAATATTGATATAATCATCAACTCAAATTGTTCAACCTTGATGAATTTGCACTAGAATCCAAAATTGGATGGGAAAACGGTCTCAAGACCGAGAGGACAATTACCCAAGACCATTTGAAGGTCTAGGGTTAAGTAATTTGACCAATAGAGGACCTAATTGCAAATAAGTTATCAATTTAATTAAAATTCTGTTTTGTGGTTCAATCATGGTTCAACCCCTATCAAATCACCTTAGTCTTTGATGAAATCTTGGGCAAACGGTCTCAAGACCATGTGGGGTCCACCCACATGACCTCAAGACCGTTTGGGCCAAGTTTGGGCCCAATTGGAGCTCAATTGAAGGGTTCAACCTTGTATTGAGTCACATTGTTGAGTGATGATGGGTGAACATTGATAGACCCTAATTGAATCGACTTCAACCCTAATTGGTCAACAATTGAGGGTCAATTGAATGACCAATTGGTTAAGCATAACCTTAATTAACCCAATTCATAAGTGGTCATCATAGCTTTGACCTTTTGAGGGCTTCAACTTTGGTTGACATTAGGTGGTAACCTTTGATTTTGTTGTTGAAGGACCAAGCGGCTAAGACCATGAGAGCCTCGCGGTCTCAAGACCGTGAGAGGGCTCGTGGTCTCAAGACCGTGAGGGGGCTCACGGTCTCAAGACCGAGAGGAGGCTTGCGGTCCTGAGGTCAAAGTGGGCAAACGGTCAACATCTCTTCGCGGTCTTAACATTAGGTTGAGCTTCACGGTCTTGAACCATTTGAAGAGGCTCGCGGTCTTGGAGTCTAAGGAGGCTCGCGGTCTTAAGGAGGCTCGTGGTCTTGGAGTTAGAAGAGGGCTCGCGGTCTTGAAAAGTCAAATTGTCTAAACGGTCAATACTTTCAAACAATCTCAACTCAATTGAAGAATGATGATTGAAGGTCAATCAATGTGATCCAAAGTTGACTTCTTTCAATCAATTGATGAAATAAATGGTTCAATGTTGCCCTAATCAAACCCTAATGATAACCTATGATATTAAGGGGTTAATGGACTAAGGTTTTGACCATGATGATGATCAATGGGGTGAATTACCAAAATACCCCTGAAGGGTAAATTAAGTAATACCTTGATCAAATCAAACCCTAATCACATGATGATGATGTTTTGGGATATGTTAGCCTATGATGACTTAATCCAACCTGATTTAGAGTGATGTTGATATCACCTAACAGTATGAGGAGAGAGAAAGTACTTATAGAGAGAGAAAGTACTTCTAGAGAGAGAAAATACCCTTTTTAAGTGGAAACTCAATTAAAGCATCTCCAATGCACAGGAATGAGCATAATTAGGATATGATCCACCTGTGTGAGATCATAGAAACCCTAATTATGATAAATGATGAACCTTTAACTAACCTGAGAACATCAATGAAGATGTTACTCATACATGATGATGTTATGAGTTCAATTCACCTTAATGTGAATAGTAAACCCTAATTCAAGGGTGATGACATGTAATGTGAATAGTAAACCCTAATTCAAGGGTGATGACATGTAATGTGAATAGTAAACCCTAATTCATGGGTGATGACATGTAATGTGAATAGTAAACCCTACTTCAAGGGTAATGGCATGCTTGTGAGTATTAAACTCTATTTGATGTGAATTAGAAATTTAACTCTTCTGACAAGAGTGGGAAGTATATTCCTTATTTCTTTATTACCTTTATCAGTTGTATTAACCATGCAAGTTCTGATATGAAGGTAATCATATCCAGGTATGGATGTTGATGTTTATTTCATTAAAGGCATGTTGTTAGCCTTATGAATAAGTAAATTAATATGATGCCTTATCAGTGGCATCCTATGATGATAATGGGCTGTGAGAGCCATGAATGCCATCAAGGTCATGCCTTAGAGATGACTTGTGATGAGGATAATGAGAAATGATAAATTGATATGAGTTAGGCCTGTTACATTTAGTATTCTTCTTTTATAGCTGCTATGCCACTGTTATTGTTTGGAGAACAATGTATGCTGTTAAAGAATACTGAATGTACCTAACTAATCAAGTATAATGTAGAGCCCTGATCATAGATCCATCATTGTCAGAGATTAAGTGATGGTGAAACAGGTTTTCCTCAGGGAACTCCTAGAGCACATACTTTTGAGTATGTGGGGTACATGGATGTGTAGAACCTTACATCCTAGTGTAGGAAAGTGATGTAGATGTGTAATCCATCCATCCTTCACTATATTTCCATACCGTATCAGTGGTAGGTAAACATGAAACCTCCTGATGACGAAGAAAGCACAGATATCCGTATCAGTGGTAGGTAAATATGAAACCTCCTGATGACGAAGAGAGTACAGAACGCCACTGTGACTCTAGAATAGAGAAGGACCAGTTTACCATGGTGAGCTATAGTAGTAGAGACACGAGATGTCCTACAAGTGATCCTCTTACTGACTGAGGAAGGTGAATGTCATGAGAATCCGGCTCTCTTAATGACCTATGTATGATACTGATGTGACTTCTCAGCGATCAGTTGGAGTATGAGTGGTATGCCTCATCTCCACAGGGCATAATGTTGTTTGTAAAACATAATCAACCATGTAGTATAACTTGTTAGAGATGACTCCAAGTTAGTTGATTGATGTTACATTGCAATAATGTTTATATTCTCCATATCTCCTAAAATTGTAGAGATCTTGTTATACCTGCAACTGTTATTAATTACTTTGAAGGCTTTACTGCTTAAGATATTCTTTGATGTTATAATAAAGCTTCTGGCGAAGAGTTATAACTCTCGCTGGGACAATTATGTATAATTGTCTCACCCCGTAGACTTCAACTTTTTAGGTGGACGTCGGAGACGAAGGAACCAGCCTACAGGTGATCAGTCTCAGCAGTAGCAGCATCAGGGGCAGCAGTAATCTCAGGTGGAGATTGTCTTGCCATGTGGTGTAGTTAGAGTCAGTCCTATGTGTCCTCTGTACTCTCAGGTCTTGGAGTCTTTTGTATAGTGATCTTGAGATTTTGTATCTTGATGTATATAATTACTCAAGAAGTAATTATCCTGAGATGTAAACAGTTTATCTCTCTTTATGAAAGAAGCTTTTATGGATCCAAGCCCTTGTCTCGAAAAGTTTTAATTTCTCATGATTTTTGTCTTCTGCTGATTACTGATTCGCTTCCACTAAGTTTTAATCGTGTTTATGTCATGGTTTGGAGATCAGAGCCCACAGATTTAGTGTGCTTAGCATGGACCTTTCTCAAGGCTAGAATGTGGGTGATGTGAGGCCTAAAACCTCACTTCCACTCCCAATACTACCCTCAACCCCTAATCACCCTAAGACCATCTAAGCTAGAAACCTAGGCTTGTTTAGACTCTAATTGAACTGAATCTAGACCCTAACCCAATTTAGCCTCATAAGGGCGGTAGAAGGTGTTAGGTACTAGTTCCTCTATACAAAAAGTAGTCTAGGGAAATTCATTAGACTCTATCTTGTTGTTTAGTTTGGTAATCTAAATGAAATCATAACGTTCACATGTCATACCCTAACCTAATTAATAAGCCCATCCCCGAAACAGCCCACACACCCCTTTATTGCTTTAAAATCCTAATTTCCTTCTTGCTTAGCTAGTGTGAGCTTAGTTAGCTCTTTAGTTTATTAGTTAGCTTATTGCCTTGTTCTCACTTTGTTCTTGCTAGTTTAGGCCTTTACTAGCTATGCTGCCTAGTTTGCTAGCTTAGTGTAGTATAAAACTTGTCTTGCTTGCCTTAGGATAATTTGTTCTTTTCTTGCCTTTCCATGTCTTTTCCTTCTCATTAAAATTAACTGTCTAGGGCTGACTTAGGGTTTTGATCTTGTTTGTTTTCCTTTACTTCTTCGTTGCTCAACCCTTAGTGTAATAAAAAAAACAACCTTCCACGCAAGCCACTATAATTGATATGTAGGCCAAATTTAGAGAGAAATATTGTTACAACCCCAATTTTTGGTTTCATATAGTTTGAGATGCAAGTTCTCCAATAATATTTATGATTATGAAATTGTATGATTTATGTGTAATGAGTGGATTTCTTTGATAATATCTCATTTGAATATATGATTTTGTGAATCATAAAATGATAATGAGTCCAATATGATTTAAAGAAAAAGAAGAAATCAAATAATGCATTATTAAGAAGGAAATTTGAGATAATGATGAAATTATAAGAAATAAGTAGGATACATGGATAATGGAATCATCATGGATGATATTTCGAATCCACAAGGTTTCTATTGGCAAAAGGAATCCAAATAAGGAATATAAAAGAATGGAAGAGAGGAAATATGCATAAAATATACCTTAATAAGTGGTAGCTTGCGTATGAAGAAAAGTCTCTCATACTTTCGACAGTTTTGGTAAAATTGAACTATATAAGTATAAATCCATGTTTGGATAAATAATTTTCCTCCAAAGATATTATTGGTGGAATATTAATCACCCTTGTGGCATGGGTGCTTATGACACACTTTATATAAAGGAATTTTTGGAGGAATACATTGAAAAGGGAGATAAAAGAAAATAGTCGAGACTTCAATAATAGGATTATTGAGTAAGGACCAAGTAATTATATTCCTTCATTAATAGTATTTAGAGTTCCAATCAAGTTCTACAAAGATGAGGGAGTTGGACGAATCCATGAAAGGGGTAAGAGTAATTATTCTTTTCATTGCTTTTGAGTTAAGAAAATCTAGCTATGAAATACATGTATAAGGTAGGTTGGAGAGATAACTAGTTAATGATGACTAGATAACTTTCCATACAAGTAAATCGTGGAAGGGTGAAACACAGGTTCTCCCCCTGTGCCTTCCTCTCTGCCTTCCTTTTCTTTACTTGTAGTGACCATTAGGGTTTGATCCTAGGACCTGGATATATATATAAGAACATAGGTAGTTCTCCCGATCATGAAGAACACATGCTCGCAGCCTCAATAGTGGAGAACCTCTGCTAAGAATCCACCTTCCAAACACCTCCTTGATCTACCTCACCTTCCCCCTCCATGCTGCACAATCAACGAGGGTTCCCAAGTAGGAAACACCCTCTGTTAGATTTTTGATGTTTCTCTGCCGACCAGTGGTGGTGGTCGTAGGTCTGGGGGCCATGGACGGCTATCATAACCACAGGGTGCCTTAGGCACCTGTCAGAAGAGCAAGCGCACCCGCCCACCCATCATGGCAGTATTGATGCTCAGCACATGCGTCGCATGACCGAGAGGAAGGATCACAGGCAATGGAAGGGGCAAAGCAACTAGAACTGTGTTAGTCACCGGAGGCCATGAACAGAGGAGGCACAGACGCTCTGTTTAACCGCCATGGTAGAGTGTGTTCTCCAGGTTGGAAGAGACAGGAGTGGTGTTTTGCGGGCGCATGAGTGAGACTAGGGGTCTGGTCATCATCGTCAAAGGTGGGCACTGGTTCCAGACCTCCTCCGGTCTCTTGGTTCCCTGTAACTAAGCCAGGCAACCCAACGGCTGGGCGCAGTAGCTGCGGGAGGGTTCCTTCGTGAGTAAGAAGGAGCCCCAATGGTTAAAGATGTTTTTTTCCCTTTGATGCACATGTAAATAGAAAGGACACTCTGGTCCTTTCCTAAGCCCAAGTGACTGTTAAATCAGGTTAGTTTCGCTGATGTGGCGTCTTGCTACTGGTCCAAATAATGATATCTTGAAATAATGATAGTAATCAACTAGTAACTCGGATTGCAACATATAATATATGAAAACGGATCAGCAGAACACATAGAATCCAAAGAAAATATAATTGAGATCTAGTTAGGATTCTTATTCTAAAAATAGGATAACATATGATAAAGTGGTGTTTAGCACATAAAAACCCTAGTTTTGGGTATTATAATGTTGAAAACGTTAAAAGCCTTTCTTTTATGCAATTATCAGATCTTGTTGAGCATAATGATTATAGATGTAATTTTGGTAATGATGATATAGTTATTAGGGTTCTAATGTGACTAATACTCATGCATGGGAATAATCAAGGATAAAGATCTTGTCTTGCTAGGTTGTTAATGGACTTAGTTAAATCTCATAATGAAAGGATGAAATAGATTGAGTAAATATGACAAGAGCTAGTATGAATTAGGGTTTTGAAACTAAGATATAATTAGTGAACATAAATTGGATCTAAATGATCTTAACAAAAAAAATATAATGGATTGATTAATTTGGATTACACATGATGTCTAAGTTGGTGTAATAACTCTACTAAACAGTTGTGCGACGGAATTAGGGTTTGTACCCCTATTCCTTAACCAAACCTTAATACCCTAGATTAGGACCAAGTAAAGTTTAATTGGAATAATATGAGATGGTGACCCTTAGAATGTATGTAATGCAGATTACATGATGATTGCTTGATATGTTTGATTGATTATACAATATGCTTGAAGTATAAGTGAATAATCTGCATGGCAAAGGTATGTGGTTATTTATGAATAATTGATCTAGTTTCATGAAGTTTTCTCGAACGTATGATCAATTGGATGCAACCTAAACTTTTGAGTGTTTATTTATGCAATCCTATAAAGTCACTATGATTATCACAATTAAGTATATATGTGCATTCTCGAACCTACATGCCACCCTGATGTATGATGCATGACCAAGCCCCGGAGGGAAGGTCTATTCGGTCAAGCCCCAGAGGGAAGACCATTGGGCACCGAGAGGTGACCCCAGGCACCAAGCTCAGGATGGAGAAGGTGGCCTTATGTCCCTTGCAAGGACAAAACCCTAAGAGAGGGTAATCTAGGTATTAGGGAAAAAGTGGTTGAGAATGTCACATTGAAAACGTAATTTGGATTGTTAATAACTTATTTGTGATAATTAGGTTGTTAGAAACTATTTGTGGAAAATTTTGATTGTTCCCCACATACCAGTATAGAAATATACTGACTGACATTTTGATTTTTGGTGTTTTTAGGTACGATAATTGAAAAGGACTAACAGTAAAATTGAAACATTGTAAAGATACAAATAATCAGTTCAGGGAGGATTAGATAGATAGACTCCATCTATGGATAGAAGTCTAGAAATCTAAAAATTTTACAAGGTATGCAAGAGATTTATTTTATTCCAGCTTTCCAGTTTAGTAATAGTAGAATTTGATAATTATTATTGCTTAAATGTCAAACCACTGATCATGAAATATTGGGATAATGACTCTGACCTTCTGGTCTCCCTTAAGTGGAGGTTACCAGGAGGCAGGGTCGTTACAAAGATGCTCGACCTAGCTATTTAGTTTTGCTTTGATCTTTTCCTACTTCCCTCATCATTGCTATTATTTATTCTTTATTCATTGAATTCTTTGAGCATATTAGTTTGTTAACTTGTTTTCTTTTGTTTGGTTGTGCTTTGTGCATGTGACAAGCCACTTGGGGAAGACAAGATGGGAGGCCTCAAAATCCACTTCAAGATTACTTCTTTTCTTAGTAACTACAAATCGTCAATTGCTAGCAGTGCTGATCAAATGCTAGGGGAGAAATTCTCCATCCCTCCAGGTCTTCTTGGTCTCCTACCCTCCTTCTACAACTTGGAGGATGAGAACCCCTACAAGCGCTTAGATTCATTTCTTGAAGTATGCTCCACCTTCAGGATGCCGACAGCTAGTCATGACACAATCCAGTTGACCATGTTATCTCTCTTCCTCAAAGACAAAGCCAAATATTGGTATGATTCAAGGAGGGACATCATGAGTTGGGAAGAGATGAAGAATGATTTCTTTAGGAAATTCTACTCTATAGCAATATTGACACAAATGCGGCGTACCATAGTGAGTTTCAGTCATATGGGCAATAAACAACTTCACGATGTTTGGAAAAGATTTAAGAAGATGTTGAGAGAGTGCCTGCACCATGAGATCCCTTTGTGGTAGCTAGTTAAATCATTCTACACTGGTCTATCTCTAAAGGATCAAGCTACCATAGATTCTTCTCATGGAGGACTTTTCATGGCTAGGCCACCTGAGGAGATATGGCCATTGTATGAGTAGCTGGCAGAAGGTTCACAAATTTGAGCTTCTAGAGTGATTAATGATGGTGGCCATGCCTTTGGTGTGACATATCCGACTCATAATGACTCAAGACTGCAAGTGATGAAGATTCATGGTGACATGGTGAGCTTCATGAAGAAACAAGTAACAAATGTTCCTTGCCACTCGATCAATTCTATTGAGTTCTATGGTGAAGAAAAGAAGACACCTCACTCCTATAGCTACTAGGAACCACAAAGTCCAAGATACAACTCAAGGTTTGAGGAAGAGGTTCTCTCTAGGTTGAAGAGATTTGATGACATAAAAATGAAGAAAAATTGTCTTCAAAACCCATCTTGAGTTTCAACGAAGCAAGTGGACCAATGAATTCTTCACAAGTTTTCTATAGTCCACCTCCCATGCAAGTGCATCCCATTTACCATTTCTAAGGCCATCTAAAGCCTTACACTCCTCCTCCCCCTCCATCACCACAACTTTGCAACCAATTCACCTTCCAACCTCAATTTTACCCTCCACCTCAATTTCAATATCGAGTGCTACCTCCACCTCCTTCACAGCCGCAACTAGCTCCCCCTCTCTACCATGAGAAAGGAAGTGTTGTGATAGTTCTAAGGAGTGGGAAATCTATTGAGAAGGCTATGAGTCAAAGAAAGGTTGATCAAGCAAAGCAAAGGTATCCAAGTGGTGATACTATAATTGAGATTGCTAAAGATGATTCTACAACACCGCATGTTGAGTTTGTCATACCATGTGCCCCACCTCACACTCCATTTGTAGGTTCCACCATCGCTAGTTTTCCATTTACTAGCATGCCACAACAAAATCATGTTGATGTAAGTAAATACAAAGCAAGTTAGCCACCAGAAGTAAGGAGGAGACAAAAGCACACTGTTGACATTCTTGAGGTGTCTCTCTAAGTGAAGGTCAACATTCCATTGTTGGATGCTATCAAGTAGATTCCATCATATACCAAGTTTCTTAAGAACTTATGCACTGTGAAGGGAAGGTCAATAGGGAGGATACCAACGGGAGTCAAGTTGACCGAACAAGTGAATTTGATCCTACAACACTCACTTCCAGTGAAGAGGAAAGACCTAGGTGCCCCAATCATACCTAGCTACATTGGGGGACATTGCATAAACAAATCCCTACTTGATTTGGGATCTAGTGTGAATTTGATGCCATATAGTGTCTATGTTGAGATGTCTTAAGCAAGTTGAAACTGGCACATCACACTCTCAAATTGGAAGATTGTTCCATCAAAGTTCTAAGAGGACGAGGGGATGATGTTTTGGTGATGATTGATAAGGAAAGAGGTGTAGTGTTCCCAATTGATTTAATTGTTCTTGACATGGAGCAGGAAGATAGGAAGATCTCCATCATCTTAGGAAGACCATTCTTATCTACATATGATGTCAAGATACAGGTTTGCAGCGGCATAATGAGAGTCTCTTTCATGCACATGAAGATAAATATCAACATATACAAGTCCTCAGACCAACGAGTTCAAGACAAGGATATTGGACATGGTAACTTCAAAAGTCTGATTGATCATTTGAGAGGAGGAGATTTGGATGAAAGATTTGATGACAACATTGGTGATCAAAGGGATGAGGAGCATAGGTTGAGTGCAAATGAGAGATGCATTTATTGCAAGAATGGACACATGAGAAATCCAAATGGATGAATGATACAAGAATGTCCAAGAAGCCCAGCTGAAGGCATGAAACTCAGTGCTCGTGGGAGGAAACCCACATAGATTTGGGAATTTTTTAACCCAACCTTCCATTTCTGATATTTTTGATTATTTCTACACTTTTCCAAGAAAACACACACGTTTGTTTTTAATAGTTTTTGTTTAGATTAAGATGTACAAGTGAAAATAGGCTGAAATGAGGAAAATTAGATGAAATTCAGACAAAGAATTCATGAAAAAAAAATTTGGGCCAAAGAATTGATATTTTTATGAGATTCAAGTTGAAATGAACTATCACAATACTCAGCACGTATGTGGTGCCATGGAATGGCCATAGTGGTACACTCAAATGAACAGAGAAGTCAAGAAAATTGAAGAATTGAAGAACAGACCCAACACGGTCGTGTAAGGCAACACGACCGTGTAGCCACCTAGTCAGATTGGTTGTGTGGAGTGCCACGATGATGTAGTAGGCGAGCCAACATGGCCGTATTGCAAACTGATCCAATACTTAAGTAAGCAATTTGAAATTTTGTTCTTCACTTTTGCATTCAACCCTTGCGTGATAGAGTGGCTTTTCTATGTAAAAGAGCAGCCATGCATCACTGCTCCAACCCCATTCTGCCCCCGATTCATCCTCAAATCACCCCAACCCATTCCAAATCAACTCCCTGACATTTTCCCTACCTCCATCCATTATTTTTACCCCACGCTTTTCCACTAATTTTACTAAAAAATGAAGCAAATGGGTAAGAAAGTCGTGTCTAGAACCAAGGATGTGATCTCCTATGGCCTCTGACCCAAAAAAAACTCTTATTCAGCGCGTCTACTGATGTTCTAACCACATTGCATCTTGTGTGTATTGATATCCTTCATGTGCCATCAGTATCCAATCGTGTGTGATCTGAATGCCCTCCAGCTCTACATGTATAGTTGACATGTCGTATGCATTCACTGAAGGTTGTTTTGGTTGTTGTGATGTCTCTGCCTCACGTCGTGTCACCCTACACATCTCTCTCTCATCGACTGTCCTACTCCTCTCGATAGCTACCTGTGACTCTCCAAGTCCTTCAGGCAGATCTCTGGGCTACTGCTTCCATGTGTCTCTAGGATGCTCCTCTTGCCATCTTCTCAAGTTATCCAATAAATTTGGAGATGGACCACACCCCTCTAAGAGAGGTGTGGCATGGGATGGGAGCTCCAATGAAACTCCTGCATAAGGAGGGTTAAATTGGTAGAAAATCTTTTGATCAATCACTGAAATCATGGATGAGTGAGTCAATTAGTGCGGGCCCACGAGCATCCTTCCTTCTTCCTTGGTGTAGTCAGATACATCATGCTCCAATGCCAGAGAAATTTTGGTCACAATCCCTCCCATAATAAAAGGACTCTTGCCCTTGGACAGGATTGTCTTCATGTGATCAATGATGAGAGACCCTAGATTTACATACCATACCTGCACCATCCATCTCAAAACATAGAGTTCTTTCTTGTTACAACTACCTTGATTCTCATAGCAGGCGAAGATGGTGTTTTCCAAGACCTTCTGAATGTATCTCAAGATGGGATTGTGAATCAGACTTGTCTTTGATAGCCCAGTGATCTCCTATGGCCTCTGACCCAAAAAAAACTCGTATTCAGTCCCGACGTCATCTCAAGCTCCTCTGCCACTACCGGCATCCCTCGGGTTACATTGAGGATCACTTCATATGGCGACGTCGGAGGATCCCATGATGGAGGAATCCTCTAGATTACCTAGAGGATGTGGGATAGCATCTGATAGTCTGTTTTCTATAGAGAAGCACCACCGCCGTCACCACCATGACCATCTACTTTAGCAGCTCGAGCATCATCTTTGACCCATCCTCAGCATCCGCAACACCACAACCACAACCGAGAGCACGAAGATAGTTACTTTTAGATGATGAAGATGAAGCAATGATAGATGCACGGCAGGAGAATGCACCTGAAGCACATCATGAGGCAACAACTGAGGGTAAGAGGAATAAGGTGAAGAAGCCAAAGCACCTGAAGTGCCTGACACGTAGAGTGATTGCCACTCGCTACACTTTCTAGGAGACAATGAAGACTTTGGGTATCTTTGATTTTTTAGGATATATTAGAACCCATTGGGTTATTTGAGGTGTTGACCACAATCCAGGAGAACTATGTGGAGCTTACACAATAGTTCTTTGCAAACCTAGAGAAGGTCTCACAGGACGCCATTAGTGTCACTATGGGGAATGGCACTTACCGTGTCACTACATCCTTTCTAAATAGAATTTTCACTTCAACCCCAAAGGTAAGAGAATTACTTGATCAAGGAAGCACAGATAGAGAAACCAATGTGAACTATGTAGACATAGAAACTTTATGCTGGGAAAATCAAAGACAAGTCTGATTCACAATCCCATCTTGAGATACATTCAGAAGGTCTTGGCAAACACCATCTTCGCCTGCTATGAGAATCAAGGTAGTTGTAACAAGAAAGAACTCTATGTTTTGAGATGGATGGTGCAGGTATGGTATGTAAATCTAGGGTCTCTCATCATTGATCACATGAAGACAATCCTGTCCAAGGGCAAGAGTCCTTTTATTATGGGAGGGATTGTGACCACAATTTCTCTGGCATTGGAGCATGATGTATCTGACTACACCAAGGAAGAAGGAAGGATGCTCGTGGGCCCGCACTAATTGACTCACTCATCCATGATTTCAGTGATTGATCAAAAGATTTTCTACCAATTTAACCCTCCTTATGCAGGAGTTTCATTGGAGCTCCCATCCCATGCCACACCTCTCTTAGAGGGGTGTGGTCCATCTCCAAATTTATTGGATAACTTGAGAAGATGGCAAGAGGAGCATCCTAGAGACACATGGAAGCAGTAGCCCAGAGATCTGCCTGAAGGACTTGGAGAGTCACAGGTAGCTATCGAGAGGAGTAGGACAGTCGATGAGAGAGAGATGTGTAGGGTGACACGACGTGAGGCAGAGACATCACAACAGCCAAAACAACCTTCAGTGAATGCATACGACATGTCAACTATACATGCAGAGCTGGAGGGCATTCAGATCACACACGATTGGATACTGATGGCACATGAAGGATATCAATACACACAAGATGCAATGTGGTTAGAACATCAGTAGACGCGCTATCAAATCAACCACACGTATCAATTTTAGCATACCCAAGCACAGCGGAACCCCCAATGGGGGGAAGACTGGTGGGGTGCACTGTCTGCATTCTAGGATTCCTACCCATCTCCACAGTGAGACTACTGGGGCACCTACTACCAACATCCTCCACCACATGGAGGACCACCACTGATCCATAATAGTGATCATCTACTGTAACGACCCCGCCTCCCAGTAACCCCCAATTAAGGGAGACCAAGAGGTCAGAGCCGTTATCCCAATTTTCAAATCAAAGGTTCGACAAATAATCACTAATAATTATCAAATTCTACCAGACTATACTGAAAAGTTGTACTAAAATAAAATTTTGCATACCTTTTTCAAAAACTTGGATATCTAACTTCTATCCACATATGGACTCTATTCTAACAAATCCTCCTTGCACTTTATTTCTTAATTTCACAATATGCCACTTTACTATTTGTTCTTTTCAATTTGTACCTAAAACACCGACAAACAAAATGTCAGTCAGCATAAATGAATATGCCGGTATGTGGGGGAAACAAAAATTGTGCAACTAGGGTAACAACATAATCAAGCAATTATCATTTAACAACCAAGATTACGTCTTAAGCATTACTACTCAATCCTTACCTATCCCCAATCTTTGTGTTGTGCCTACAGTGGACTTGGATACTACCTCTATCATATGGCAGATCCTTGCCCCCATGGCCCTACCCCACAGGTAGCCAATACTTAGGGTTGCAGAGTCGCATGGCCCTACCCAAAGGTAGTCCAATCCCTGACTCATGGTGACTTGATGGACCTACCCCATTGGTAGTCATGTACTAAGTCACCCAATGACCCAATAGACCTACCCCATAGGTAGCCATGTACTAGGTAAATCTATCAAGCTACAGAGGGGAGTAGGATCTGAGCTAGCAGGCATGCATCTTAGGTGATAGTCATATCCACATTATAGTTTGCACAAATTAAATTCATCCAGCAGTTTAATTCAAGTCACCGATGAAAACTTCAGAAATCCTTGGAAAACTAACTCGGGATATTCATAAGCATAACCACATACCTATCAGGCTGACATGAGTGCAGAAATAATCCAACTAAGCAAGAAATCCAGTAAACAAGCAGGCACACAAGATGATCCTGAAATATGCATCCAATTTTCCTATCATTGATCAGTCCATCAAGGTCTATAAAACCTAGCTCGCTTCCTAGGGTTTCTAGTCCACTTTTTAGGGTTTCCATTGCAATTAGGGTTTCACTTCATTTTTACCATTTTAAACCCTAATTTTATACAATTACTCACAAACCTTAATTATCTCATCTACTCCTCATGAAAGATATTAAGGTTACCTTTTAACAACATATAATCCTATTTTCATATTACAGGCACCACTAAATGTCTGTTAAGTCTATTATGCCTCTTTTACATTAAAACTAACATTTTTATCCTTTTAAGTCATGACACAATCATTAAGGCCAATTATCATCTTTGGTTCCTTTCAAATTAACAACTTATCTTTCATGAACTCTATTTATCACTAATTCAACCTTTATTCCTTAGAAAACCCTAATTACCATATTAAGGGTATTTATCCGCAATTAGGAACTTTATACTCAAAATAGCTTAGAACCATCATATCTCAGCTTTATTCATGAATTTGAACAATTAAAGCCATTAAGAGTCATAATTACTAGCATTAGGGTTTCAAGGCCCATTAAAGCTCATTCATGTATATGGAACTCTAAATTAATCCAGTTATGTGTAAAGTTCATCCTTTTAGATCTTGATGTGTCTTTTTATAAACAACAGGTTAATATCAACTTTAATCATATGTAAAACCCTTCTCAATACATTGATCATCTCAAATTAGGGTTTCTTAATCATTAATGCACTAAAGTTGATAACTTCCACTACATTTCGAATTTCAAGAGGAATTAGGTTCTAAAACTATTTTTAATGGATTCCTCGCATTTTTCTGAGCAAAATTGATATATTATATGTACCAATCTGAGCTATCATTATTTAGATATGAATTTTGCAAGATAAACTCCACGTCAGCCTTTCCCATGCAACGCAGCCGCTTTTGAAACATAACACAATTACTCATTTGCCCTCGTGTCAGTGGTTGGTTCTTTAACCTACGAAGGGGCAAAACGGTCCAATGACACCTAGGTCATCTTCCACCTCCAGCTAGCCACAGCGGCCTCCGTTTGCAGCCCTTCGCGGGGCTGCCCACTCCTCCCTAGGCCACGAAGCTCGCCGCCAGCCACCGTTCTAGGTCCGCCGCCCTCTGCCGCAACCAGGGTGCCGCTTGGTTGCAGCCAGCGTGGCCGTTATCACCCCCGTCGGTCCTGCAACTTGCGGCTGTCGCTGCAGCCAAACGGCTGCAGCTGCGCATGCTTTAGGGCATGCCCATGATGGCTAAGTTGCTCCCTGGCTTTGTGGTGCATAAAGCTCCCATCACAACTCCTTCTTGGCTCCTCATTGCACCATGGTCACGCTGCCCTTCTTGGTTAGGGTTTACATGCATAGAAGAAGGAGAAGAGAGAGAGGGATGCATGGAACTTCTTTTGAACTCGAACCATAGGTTCTACCCCTTATATAGGGGAGGGTATCAACACCCTAAGATGATCATCCACGAGGAAACAAATCCATCTTCCAAAAGGAAATCTATTCCTTCATTGAGAAGCAATCTTCTCTCTCTTAATTATCTTCTTAATAAACCATATTCATAGGATATTTAGGAATTCGAAAATTCTCTCTCTTATTCTTTTTGTGCTTGACTTTTAATCCATTGGCACGAATTTATACTCTCTTTTAGTAGAAAATACCTCTTTTTAACAATATCACAAAATTCATTAATTATGTATCACATTATCCTCTTATTTTGTATTATTTGTATTTTCTCTTTCTTTTTCTCCATTGGGGCTCCTTGGACCCCAAGAAACTCTAAAATTTTGAAATCCTTTTTAGTGGATACTTATTATCCTTCTAGATGCATCTATATCCATTATTTTTCATTATCTTACTTATTTCTTTTTTAAGATATTCTTTTGCAAGGATTTCTCATTATCTTTCATCTCCTTTTTCCTCTTTTCATATTTCTTTTATTAGAAATCATATGTAAACAAATTTTACTCAATTGTGGCCATTAATGCCACTTTCTAGATATTTCCAAGTATTTCTCGTAAATACTTTGCTTAATATCCATTATCATGTATCTTTTTTCCATTACTTGGACTTTTCTTCTTTTCTTCTCTTTTATGTACATTATTGGATTAATATACTAATAGGAACCACGAAATTCCTAATGTAAGGGAGATTTGCAGAGAAATCCCTTCTTCGAAGCAAAGCGTACAACCTTTTCAATTAAGTCCAAATTCACAAAATCATTATATTTCAATTAGGAAAACACATGCAAAATTGGGGTTGTAACATCTACCCTATCACTCCTAGACTTTATTGCCATGTTGAGGACAACATAATTCAAAAGTTTGGGATGGTAGGGTGGTGCCCCTTTTCCCATTTCACCCTTTTTGCATTTTAGCTACCATTTAGTTTTGTTTTCTTATTTTATTTTCTTTCTCATGCTATCTAGATTAAATTTTACCTACTTTGCATACTAGCATAACATTTAGTTTACTTTTTGTCACTTTTTGTGTAATTTTCATAAATTTTGCTCTTTTTGCCCTGCATTGCACATCATGTATATTTTTTGGTAATTTTTGCATATTTTAACTAGTGTTTTCTTGTTTCCTACTTTAGTTTCCATAATGAAGGCTTAGATGTGATTGAAGGAGATTTGGCACCATTTTGATCAATATTTCCCAAATTTAAAACTTCTTGCCTAAAAGTGTGTTTTGACCCGATCTCTACTTGTTGGATTGAAAATGATGATCTTGGACAAATGCAAGTGAATCATCAAGGTTTATTGCTAGATGGCCTCAAGCTTGATTTTTTACATGTGAGACACCACTCTCATGCTTGTGAACCGTTTGGTTGAATTGTGATTGAAGCAAGTCGCAAGCGCTTAGATTTTTGTAGAATCTCATGGTATAAATGTGGTTTTAATATTGCTCATTCATGTGGTATATCATTTCTTCATTTAATTGGTGGAGTAACTTTCATGTAGGAGATCTCATGTTGAAGTCCATATTAGTAACCCCTCTTTTACTCACTATTATTCTACCATCTTCTTACCTCTCCGCCTCATGAAATGATGCCAAAGTGCACACAATCAGACGTGGCCACCTCCAAAAGTTTGGGGTGGACACATCTATATCTCCCCACTTCACTCTCATCACCATATGCCCTGTCCACACCAACGGCAAAGAAAAAGAAAAAAATGCAAAAAAGAAGAATAAAAGATGCTCATGTTTAAGAGCATATAAATAAAGAAAACATTAGTGTGTAAAAGCACTCCAAGTTCTTATCGCAACCCTTTCTTTTGCATGCCCATGGAGCTAGGAAACATCAAACCTAGCTCATTTTGCCCTTTCTCGCATCCATGTGGGTTACTCAATGTGGATGGACATATGAGATTGATGCATGAATATAAAACAACAAAATTTGTCATTTTTTACCTTTGCTACCATGAAACGGTTTACCCAGAGTGATATGAAAACCATATGGATTGATTGTGATTTCTATGCTCTATATTTGAAGTTTGTAGGCTCAGTGCACTAATCATGATTGGTTTGTAAAAGAGGATAGGAGAGAGGTGAAATGCATGTACTTAGTCATCCTTGAGACAATTTAGTCAATATTCCCCTATTGCATTGCATTTGTCATTTCTTGATGTTGAAAATTTGTAGAGAGATTGAGTTGGAGCATACTTGAGGACAAGTATGTTTTAAGTTTGGGGTGGTGATGCATCCCTATTTTAGAGCTTCATCTTGTGCCATATTGCATTTCAATCACATCTATACCTGTTAGATTACATGTTATTTTCCCTAATATGCATATTTGTGTAAAATACATTTATGGACATTATTTGCATTTTTTGAGGCATTTGTACCACACTTGGATGGAAGAGAGAGGAGGAGTGATCCTAGAGTTTCTCTACCTTTTGTGAGGACTAAGGTGAAGTCTTTGGATTCTTCAACCTACCCCTAGTGGCCAAAGCTTCACTAAAGCAAAGATGTCCAAGAAAATCCAAGGAATCAAGTCAAAGTGTTGTAATAGATCCCACCACAGCCGTGGTACCTCAGAACGGACGTGCTAGCTCATCCAAAATCAATAGAGTCACATTGAAGCAAATTAGGAATCACCACGACATCCCACTCAGAATGGCCATGGTGGACCAACCCACAATGGTCGTGTCATTTTGCACGGCCCTGTTGCAGTAGAGCCAGAACGGTCGTGAAGCAGATAACGGGCCGACACATCCAAGCCACCATGGTCGTGCTACCCTGGCCCCACCACGGCCATGCTACTTCATGTACAAACCTGACCAAGTTATTGTGATTTTTACCTATTTTTCACCACGATCGTTCCACTTCACCGCGACCGTTCTCACCCCACTCCACCACGACCGTGCTACCCACAAAAACCTATCTACTTTTGCACTGCATTTCCCACTTTACCCCTACTTGACCTATTGCTTCCCCCACACCTATATATACCTAGGTGGAGGATGGAGCACAAGATTGGCTATCCTATAGCCACTCTAGGCTCCCCATCTCATCCTCCATCCATTCCCACCTCATTCCACCTCCATTTCACCATTTCCACCACCAAAACCTCAACTTTCTAGTGTCTTGGTCACTTCCCACCATACATCCATGCCACTCACCGACCTTGGAGGAGGGATCTTGAGTTGTAGCTGCTAAGAGGTGGAGAAGGATTCTTCACTGATCTCATCATGGCTTTTCACTCCTCTACTCATTCTTCTTCCTTTCTTTTTGTATTTTCCATTTCCATGAGTAGTTAGGCCCCTTTGGTGGGTTGTTTGGGGTCAAAAAATATTACTTTGATACCATGTTGAGGGGAAATGATATGTAAACATTGTAATTTCATTTTCTAATTATGATGTTATATATTTATCTCACTCTTCATGAATTTCGTGTTGGTTTGTGCTTGATATCACCTAGGAATTTAGGGAAATTGCTTATATGGGTGCATTTTGGGATTTGCTCCTAGGTCCAATTCATGGATCCCTAGCTAGCTACCCATCCTCCTACATGCTAATCAATTCTCCTAGCCTTAGTTGAGAGATCTAAGTATCTAGTTTAGATGAATTTAGTGTGCTTATCATGGATCTTTCTCAAGGCTAGAATGTGTATGATGTGATGCCTAAAACCTCACTTCCACTCCCATTACTACCCTCAACCCCTACTCATCCTAAAACCATCTAACCTAAAAACCTAGGCTTTTTTAGACTCTAATTGAATTGCATCTGGAACCTAACCCAATTGAGCCTCGTAAGGGTGGTAGGAGGTGTTAGGGACTATTTTTCCTATACACATCCTATCCTATCCCTAACCAAATTAATAAGTGCATCCCCCGAATAGCCCACACACCCCTTTCTTGCTTTAAACCCCTAATTGACTTCTTGCTTAGATTGTGTTAGCTTAGTTAGCTCTTTACTTGCTTAGTTATCTTCTTGCCTTGTTCTCACTTTGTTCTTTCTAGTTTAGGCCTTTACTTGCTCTATTGCCTCATTTTCTAGCTTAGTATAGTGTAGACCTTGTCTTGCTTTCCTTAGTGTAATATTTTCTTTTCTTGCCTTTCCTCATCTTTTCCTACTTATTAAAATTAACTATCTGGGGTTAACTTAAGTTTTGATCTTGTTTGCTTTCATTTACTTGCTCATTGCTCAACCCTTAGTGTAATCAACAAAACAACCTTCAAACCCTTAAACCCTAGTCTCCGGAGTAGGAACCTAGCCCACAAACTATCCTAGATCTAGTACCCCCTCTTCTCCCTATGGATAGACCCTATACTTTCCACCCTCCTATACTACAACACAAACCACGTGCACCTACGGGTGTAGTGTTTTTAGTAGAAGTAGGTGTGTAGTTTAGGTCCTTATAAATTTTGAAAGTTAACCCATTGCTTGCTCATGGAGTTTCATCTATTCAAATTTCAATTGAGTGTGTGTAACGCCATTGGAAGAAGCACACCAGAACACATTATGTCTTAATAAACACACGTCGTGTTTTTTGGCATACATTCTGAACATAGCATTAAATGAATTGGCACGCCATGTCAGAGTAAAGATACGCCTTGTCCAAGATATTTAGGGGGAATTTGATCATCTATGAACATACATAGTGTGTTATAATTATCACACATTGTGTTGTCTTCAAAATTTTCAAGAAGAACTCTGTCAAGTATGCAAAATCTTGTTAGGTCATAGTTAAGTTGGATTGGCCCCATTTCTTTGTCATAATTATGTATATATGATAAACAAATATGAGACGAGTAAAAAAATAAAAAGGTGGAAATCAAATATGTTTATAGGCAAAAAGAGATACAATTTGGAGTCATAGTGTGTGCAAAAGTGGGTTAAAACTCTATATAAAATGAGCACATCAAATCCCCCTAAGATTGAACAATTACTTGTCCTTGATAAAAAAGAACATAGAAATTCAAATGAAGAAAGTGTCAAGTACATGCACCCATCAAATGAAATGTCAAAAGGAATGAAACTGTAACATCCCTGACCTGGATTATGAACTAACCCTAGGTGTTTTGCCTAAATATGTGATTAGATGCTTGTCATTATCTTTTGGTACGTAATTAAATCTCTTGAGGAACATGTATTTCTATTTCTGTCCTTTTTAAACAATGTTGTAGTATTGTTTTATTATACAAGGACCTATGTGCAAATTACCCAATTAGAGGGGTTAACTTGCAATTTGCACATGTTTAGATGTTCCCTTGGTGATTGAGACATAATA
This sequence comes from Alisma plantago-aquatica, assembly GCA_963693085.1. Classification (NCBI taxonomy): domain Eukaryota; kingdom Viridiplantae; phylum Streptophyta; class Magnoliopsida; order Alismatales; family Alismataceae; genus Alisma; species Alisma plantago-aquatica. The sequence continues at coordinate 4,127,115 of OY856414.1, forward strand.
AGAATGAATATGACAAGTATGATGGATTCTCCAAGCTTGGGCACCAAGATGCAGCTTGTGGAGCAATCCTTGTGCTCTAAACCCTAGTTTTGGTGTAAAGTGCAAATTACCCAAAACATGGGGTGCAACTTGTAAAATACACCTTCTAGAATATCTTTTATGACTCTTGGCATCATTTAGAGTAAGAATGATGAAGGGGGCGCTTCATTTGAATAATTATATAAGAAGGAACACCCTTGTAATTAAATAATCAAGTTATAAGCATAATAACCCTTTTATATGTGCAACCTAGTTTTGATACTAGCTTTCTTTGCCTTTAGACCTTGGGATTAAAATGAGTTTTTCTCAAGTATGAAGAGGAGAAACGTGGCTTAGATGAAGGGAAGGACCTAGACGAGAAATCAAGAAACTAGTTGTCCTTATGTTGAAGTTTTACCCAAAGTATATATACACCTTTCTTTGCAAACCAAGGAACTGTTTCCTTCACTTCCTCATTTATCCCCTTGCTTGGACCGACTAAGGCAGAGCTCTGGAGTAAAGGAGAATGGCTAAGGAGTTCTAGGCAATCTTTGATCCTCATCTTACTCGGATTCATGGAGGAATTCATGGTGCAAGGTTGGTTTGCTAGCTTTTCTTATCTAGTTCTTCTTTCTAGCCGACCTTTCCCAACCAATTCTTGGAGAAACGACCTTGGCCAACCTGTGGAGCTCAAGACACCATTAAAAAATTGGAAGCTTGGAAGCTTGGAGCTCTAGGGATGACTTTAAGGCGGGTTTTATAACTCTAAACCCTTATGCTTTGTTATGCATATCTTCTTTCTTGTAAATAGTAGCCTGTTCTTCTTTCCCCTACCTTCCCTTGCATTCTTGCAAGAAAGAACAGGCCTTAATCTTGAGGAAGGAGATGATGGGCGTTAATTCCAATGTTAATCCTTATCTTACTTTACCAAACGATCTTGCACCTTTGGTCTAAACGGTTTGCAAAACCGTTTGAAACCAAACGATTTCAAAACCGTTTGGATTCATGCGGTTTGCAAGACCATTTAGAATCAAACGGTCTCCAAGACCGTTTGGGAGGTTTGACCATGAGTTGACCATTTAGATGTCTGCTGGACACATTATGAATTAATCATCTACAAAGAATCATAATCTAATTGCAAGTAAATCCCAAGTTGAAGGTACTTTAATCACCTAAACCCTAATCAGGTTCAATTGCTGATTTTATGGACCAATCATGTTGAAATTTGGGTTGAGTGGCCCAAACGGTTTCAAAACCATTTGGGGATCACCCAAACGATCTCAAGACCGTTTGGTGAACACCCAAGACCGTTTGGAGGTCTAGGGTTAAGGGAATTTTATTAATTGAAGGTCCAATCACAATAGGTTGATGAAATAATCAAGTGCTGATTTGGTGACATAATTAGGGTTCAACCCTTGACAAATTGACTTAGTTTTTTATGAGACTTTGGGCAAACGGTCTCAAGACCATTTGGAGGATGTCCAAATGATCTCAAGACCGTTTGGGCCAAGTCATGACCCAATTGGGTGAAAGTTGATGGGTTCAACTTCAATTAGAATCATGTTGATGGATGTTGATGGATGATCGATTATAAACCCTAATTCAACTAATCCCAACCCTAATTGGTGACCAATTGTGGGTCAATTGAGTATCCATTTAGTAGAGGGTTAACCTAATTGGCTCAATTGATAAGTGGTTAACATGTATGAGACCAATTGAGGGATTCAACATTGAAAACCCTAATCGATTGCAAGTGTTGATGCACTTTCTAGGTCCATGCGGTTTTGAGACATTTGGACCAAACGGTCTGAAGACTGTTTGAGTCCAAACGGTCTCAAGACAGTTTGGGGGCAAATGGTCTCAAGACCGTTTGGGCCCAAACGGTTTCAAAACCGTTTAAGCTCATGCGGTTTGGTCATGTGGTTTGTTCAAACGGTTTCAAAGTCAACCATGTCCAAACGGTCAACATGATCAAACGGTTTCAAGACCGTTTAAGGTCAAACAGTCTTGAGTATGAACATGTCCATGCGGTCTTGAGGGTCAAAGGTTCCAAATGGTCAACCCCTCCATGCGGTTTCAAAACCGTTTGGAGGTTGAAGTGTGAAACCGTTTGGGGACTTTTAGGGTTAAGAATGCTTAATGATTTGAAGGCTTAGATGGTTCAATGGTTGTTTAATTTAAACCCTAATGATACCTAAAGACATTAAAGGGTTAAGTAATTAGTATATTGACCCATGTTATGATTATTAAAGAAGATTACCAAGGGGTACCCTTGAAGGATTCAAGTAGACAACACCCTTGATCAGGTAAACCCTAATAACCATAGTGGTGATGACTTGACCTATGATTATCATATTGACTTGACCTAACCTAATTTAGAGTGATGTATACACCATCCAGTAGTGAGAGGAGAGAGAAGACTCCTAATATGATGGAAATCAAATAAGATACCTTCAATATATAAGAATGTACATGATTACAATATGATCCATCAAGGTGAGATCATGAAAACCCTAATTATGGTGGTTAATGAATCTTAATCTAATTTGAAGGCATTAATGATAGTAATCTTCATACATGATGATGCTATGAGATCAATTCACTATAAAGTGAAATAGTAAACCCTAATTCTAGGGGAATGTCATGAAGGGAATTAGCAGTCTCTAATGATGGGATATTAATCATAAACCTAATCTAAGGGAGATGTGATATGAATGAGAAACCCTAATTGGAGGTGATGACATGGGAAACCCCTATTAGGATGAATAGTAAGCTTAGTTTATAGCTTATCAATTATGAAACCATGGTGATGGTTTACTACATAGTACATTAAAATGAGGTGTCGCTAAACTTATTATATAAGATGATTATGTCATAAGCATATAGAGTAGGGTTAGTAATCCCTATGAATGATAAAGGTGGTAATTTCAATAAATAAGGAGTTAAGAAGTAAGATGGTGCCTAGATCCAAACTTCTCCATGAATGAGTAAATGCTTTTACACCTTACAATAAGAATGGGCATGAAACTCTTGAATGATGTATACCAAAGTATGATGTGGATATCATCCTGAATATAGAGACACCTAGTATAGTTGATGATGGTTTATCCTACATCAACAATGTTTAAACTTATATCATTAAGGATAATAGGATAATCCTGATATGATACATGTACCATATGAGGAAAGTAACAAGTTAATGGATAAAGTATTAAAAGAGAAATATCTTAATACTGAGTTTATCAATTTTCTCAAGTAAGATGGTAATGAAAAGAAAGTGATACATCAAGATATGATATATATCACATTCGATAGTTAGGGGTATCATATCTGGATGAACCTCTAAACCATTATACTTAAACAAGAGACACAAAGAGTATATGATAAGTAGTTACCTGTGATAGAGACATAATGGACTCAATGTACTCGATAAGTCTAGATTAATACATCTTGGGAAGGGAGTAAGCCAAATCAATAAGTATGATGTAATCATACCATGATATGAATGTGAAATGAGCTAATACTTCGAATTGATGATCATTAAACATTATATGATGAGTATAGTAATCGAAAGTAAACATTTATATGTCCTTGTATGCTCCCAAGAGTGGTGGAGTAGTATGTTAGGGTTGGACTGCTAACATGAACAAGAAACCCTAATTATTGAAAGGTGGGGTACATTAACCCAAATTTTGGATTATGCCTTCAAGCATGAAAACATGTGAACGAATTACAATATAAGAAATCCTTATGCCTTGAAAGTCAAAAATGTTTATTAACCCTAATTGAGTTGAATAAACCCTAACCCTAGAAATCAATCATGGTGATGTAACATGGTCATGGTATGTTGTTGATAGCACGACCATGCTATGAAGCACGACTGTGGTAGCCTCTTCTTGCACGACCGTGCAAGGTAGCACGGCCGTGGTGTTCTATGAATAAATTGAAAAGAATTGGTATTGTGCTGATATTGTTATATATGTATGTCTTCAATTATATTAGTCATGCAGGTTGTTAGCAAGAAGTAATCATAGCCAGGTAAGGGTTATGATGTTTTATTCATTGAAAGTATGTTACAAGCGTTATGAATAATGATATACTATGTTGCCTGGTCTAAGAGGTAACACATGAGATTGATAGGCTGTAAGAGCCATGAATAATATACACATTGTTATCATCAAGGTCATGTTGTTAAATGACTTGATGATAAGGTATTACTTGATAACAAGTATTATAATGATCTAAGGGTTTGAACACCCATGTTCCTGAATCATAATGATTAGATGGTTAGGGATTGACATCCCAATGATAATTGGATGTGAAATGAACTTGATACATTTAGTATTCTTTCTTTATAGCAGTTATTTTGATGGTTTATGTTTGAAAACATGCATGATGCTAAAAGAATACTGAAATGTACTTAAGTAATCAAGTATAATGATATCATGTAGGGCCCTGACCATAGATCCATCATTGTCAGAGACCAAATGATGGTGAAACAGGTTTTCCTAAGGGAACTCCTAGATCATATACTTTTGAGTATATGGGGGATTATGGACGCGAATATCCTTATGTCCTAATATAGGATTTGATGTAGGATGTACCATTAACCTATCAATCCTTCATTATATGTTTATACCGGGATGATGTATCACCAATCTCCCGAGGGAATCACCAATGCCGCATCGATGAGAGATAAATAAGAGATCTTTTGATGACGAAGAGAGTACAGAACGCCACTGTAACTCTATAGCGAAGTTTCCAGAATACCCTGGATAGCTATCACAGCAGATACACAAGATGTCCTGCAAGTAAATCCTCCTACTGACTGAGGAAGATGAGTTCATAAGAATCCAGCTCTTTTGATGACCTATGTATGGTACCGACGCGATTTCGTAATGATCGGTTGGAGTATGAGCGGTATACCTCATCTCCGCAGGGCATAATAATGTTTGGAAAACATAATCAGTCATGTAGCATAACTGCTTAGGTTGAACTACAAGAAACAATGATTGATGTTACATTGTTTATACATGTTCTTCATATTCTTAAATGTGATATGCTTTCATATCCAATTAGGATATAATTGTAATGTTGCTTTACTTGACATTAAACCTGCTGTTAAATGTTGATAATTATACTGCTTAATGTTATTCCTTATTGCAATAACAAAGCTTCTGGAAGAGAGTTATAACACTCACTGGGACAATTATTCAATTATCTCACCCCCGTGGAATTCAACTTTTTAGGTAGACGTCGAGGACGAAGGAATCCATCTAGGGATGAACAACAACAGCAGCAACAGCATCAGGGACAGCAGTGAATCTCAGGTGGAGATACTGACTGTCAAGTCTTGTAGTTAGTATGTCTTATGTCGTCTTTGTACTCTCAGGTCCTAGGAGTCAGTAGGTCTGAGATTTTTGGCTTAGGGCCTCAAGATTTTGTATCTTACCTTGTACAGATAATAGGGCAATGGATGTATGTAATAGTGAAACATGTTGTAAACAATTATCTTGCTTTCTTATAAAAGAGTTTTAGGGTTTAAAGATCTCTTTCTAAAAAGTTTTAAATTTTTAGTGATTTTCATAATTCCGTTGCAATTAATTCGCTTCCGCATTAGTTAATCATGTTTTCGCGAGACGGTCTCCACAGAAACCAATCCAACCTTAATGATTTATTTATGCTTTTTAACCAAGAAATATGTGTGAACACCCAAAATAGAAATTTTCGTTCAGCAAGTGTGGTAACAATCTAGATGGAATAATCAACATAACAACATTAAGTAGAATTTATATGACTAAGCCAAACCACCAGTGAATATGCAAGCTGACACTCTCAATTATTATTATTAATGTAAAATATGAAATCCAAGTCAACATGAACAATTTAATGGCGGTCTTCTCATTTTAAAAAAGAATGTAGAAATGAGGTATGGGTTTCAGTACTCGACGACTAAAATAGACTTATGTGCATGTGGAATGCTAGTTGGGGTATCTTACCCTCTTTTTTAAATGTAGCACCTAACTGTCATGGCCATATTAGACTTACACTAGGATAGCATGATACGTGACCGGTTTAGCCATCTTTTCATAGGGTATTTGTGTGAAATTTGAAAAAAAAACAAGATTTTCACTGGAAAGTTGGGTTCCACTTAGGAACTATGCAACCTTGAACTAATGTTATTCCCCCAAAAATAGGAGAGTTCACTAGATTGCACAATCAACTATATTTCATGCATTTATTTTTTTATTTATTGAAAAGTTAGTTGAAAATGTATAGAAGCTTGGAAAAGGCATCTAGAATGCTAAACAATGTTGCAATATTAATGAATCTAAAAAGATTGAACCGTTACATGTATTTGTCAATCAAGAGTGTTAAAGTGAGAATTCAAGTTAGAAGCATGAACCAAAATTTGAGTGCTTATAGTTGGTTAGGGGTTTCATTTACTTGGTGCATGACTTGTGAAATTTCTTCAAATAGAATTTTGCAAATCAAGAAAGGACAAACAGTTCATGTTAAAGGAACATCAATCCAAACACAAGGAAAAGACCTCAAATCATACTGGATTTTTCACAACTAAAACATAAACTAGAGGAAAAACATGAAACAAAATGATGAAAAGAAACTACAACAACACTATCAACTGGTTTCTCCCCTCGAAGCTTGAAATTTGTAGTGTCCTAGCTGCATCAATCAAACTCAAGCTGGTAGAAACCAGACACCTACCATGGTGAATCAGAATGAAGGGCCAATGCCCTCATCTCTAGTTGGGAAATGCTGGCGTAGAAGATCATAATCAAGGATATCCATAGGAGACTGCTCAGGCTATGGTGGTGGGGGTGGAGGTGGTTGCGGCATGTTATAGTGGCTTTGAGAGATATGTCACGTATCCATCCTATAAAACATGCTATGCATGTCAGAGTACTACTCAGTCATCATGTCAAAATGGGCATTCTGCTGATTGAATCAGTGTTGAACATAAACATGACAGACGTTAGGCATAGTCTAGTTGTACTCTGTCTATGTGCCGATGGAGGGAGGTAATTGTGGGGTTGTAGTATCATGTGAGGCTTGTGGACAATCTTCAGAATCATGCTCATTAGTTAATGAAAATATCTAGTTGTTCTTGTTGCTCAAGGAGACTGCCTATAAATTAGAAATCTTAGTGTATCGTTCATGATCTACGAAGTACATCTTGAATTTGTCATCATCATTGGGATCCCTAGCAATTAGGTCGGAAGAGATAAGAAGCTTGAGATCAATTATGTTTGTCCTAGGGATACCTTCTAACCTATAAGTTCAACATTAACCTTGCAAGCTATGTGGGGTATCTCCAATCATAATGTCGCTTGGTTTTCTTTGTCTGAGCTCAAAGAAATGAAAGTGATATAACAACCAACATTGATTTTAAAATCATGAAGCATTACCCAAATGAAGAACATATCTGGCTTCCCACAAACACCTTGCATCTCTTTTCTGGCAAATACACAACTGCTAAGGACCGTATGTGTATAATGGAAAATAGGGTTGTGTATATGGGTTGCCCTAGCTTTTGCAACTTCGTGAATGTCATCATCAGTGATTTCCCTCTAGAAAACATTGCTTCTGAATTGAGTTCCATATGAATTGCCCCTCCATAATTGCATTCAAAGGCATTGCGGAATTGCTTAAAACATCTCTTTTCTACAGAAATCCATATGACATTGCCTGTCCTAAATAGGGATGTATGTAGCACAAAAACCTAATCCAAGAAGGAAAGGAAGAAAGGGTGGGGGGAAGATATCTGGTGAATTTCTACACATACCTGAACTTGGAGAAAGAAGAAATTAAGTAAACAAAAGTTTCTAACATGATCAAATCATAAAAATGAAATTAATGATTTGTTCATCCCCCTTTTACCGAGACCTTATAAAATCACCCCCAAATCACTAGAGGATATAGAAACGATGGTTTTAAAGTGCGCTAGAGGTAGTAGTGAACACACAGCTGAAATATGGGAAGATATACCCTAGGTTTTCTCTATCAAAATCAAAATTTTCTGATTGGCATGATGTTGTTTATTACCACTGCAACTGCTCTGTTAGTCATAGACGAACTTGTTATTTTGTATATTTTTTTATATAGTGATACCATGTAAAATTTATGTTTGGTGTCCTAAATTTTAGAACTGTTTACAACTATCTATATAGTTTCATTTGTTGTATTCGTTCATATAGTTGCATTCTATTTGTCCACTGATAGGATAATGCTAAAACAACAAATTATAACTTTCACAAAATTTTTGCATTTGTTTATATACAAACCTCTGTCATTCAATCATCTTATATATAGAAAAATTAATGGTTCTCGCGATACAACATAGATGATATTTATGCACATTGTAAAAAATGTACTATCATCTAGAAAAAATGTAAATCAAGTTTTCAGTAGGGTTTTATTCTTCCAAAACCCAATCGATAAATATTAACATGCATTAGACATGTTGTATAGACAAAAAATATCCAAAACAACAATATAATAGAAAAAATTAAATTTTCTCTCATCCCATATTTATTATTGTAAATTACATATATATGAAAAATGGATTGATGGAAATGTTGAAGACGGGTCATAACATTTGGACATCTAGTGTATTATTTCTTGGACGAGGGAAATGTTGTCCCCAATCCGTCTTCCAAGAATGAAACTAGAGTGGAAGGGTGAAATCTAGTCTTTGAGGAAAGGCTTTATGCATGAAACAATCACCTTGGAGAGGAGCTTGGTGTAGACATTATTTAGGGAGGTAGTACAGAGTTGTGAACATGATTTTGGAGAGGAAACCTTTGGGATGACGATTAGATTAGAGTTTTCTAAACATGATGCTATTAATGTTCTAGTGAAGGGACTTCTCAAAAAGTCACATACTTGTTGTTTCAAAGTTGTCTAGTTCTTCTGGATGAAGGAGACATCTACTCCATTGGGGCCAAGAGTTTTTAGGGGTGACATTGAGTTGAGTGCATTCCAGATCTGCTCTAGATGAGGGGTTCCACCAATCATGGACCTCTCATAATATGAGAGGGGAGGTGTAACATCCCAGGATTTGAGGCCTCGGATAAAATGTTCTTAAAAGGAATGATTGGACTACCAATATCACCAAGGTGTACCTCCTTTTCCGAGAGCCCATCACTAAGAACTCCATAGTTAAGCGTGCTCAGCTAGGAGTAGTATTGGGATGGGTGACATGTCGGGAAGTTGTTCCTGGCATGCGCGTGAGTGAGGACAAAGCATGCAGTTAAGGCTAGTGGTGGTCTGTGGGGACAATCGTCATTCCTGAAACTCTACTAGAGCCTAGGGCAGTGGGCCCAGGTGTTACAAATGGTATCAGAGCCAATTCCCCTCCAGTAGGTGGGGCCCACATGGGCATGGCATGCCAGTCTTGAGCCGTGCGGTCCAGGCATGTAGGAAATAGTTGTCCATGGTTGACGTAACCACCCTTGCGCTGGTATTCCGTGATCAGGAGCTGGGTGTCCATGGGCCATTGTGGGTCTGCACTGAAATGGGGAAGACATTATGAGGCCTTATAGTTGAGCCTTGACGAGGGCGTCAAGAGTCTAAGTGGGGGAGATTGTAACATCCCAGGATTTGAGGCCTTGGATAAAATGGTCTTAAAAGGAATGATTGGACTACCCATATCACCAAGGTGTACCTCCTTTTCCGGGAGCCCATCACTAAGAACTCCATAGTTAAGCATGCTCAGCTTGGAGTAGTACTGGGATGGGAGATTGTAACATCCCAGGATTTGAGGCCTCGGATAAAATGGTCTTAAAAGGAATGATTGGACTACCCATATCACCAAGGTGTACCTCCTTTTCCGGGAGCCCATCACTAAGAACTCCATAATTAAGCGTGCTCAGCTTGGAGTAGTACTGGGATGGGTGACCTGTCGAGAAGTTGTTCCTGGCATGCGCGTGAGTGAGGACAAAGCGCATAGTTAAGGCTAGTGGTGGTCTGTGGGGACAATCGTCATTCCTGAAACTCTACTAGAGCCTAGGGCAGTGGGCCCAGGTGTTACAAATAAAAGGAGGTGCACCTTGGTGATATGGGTAGTCCAATCATTCCTTATAAGATCGTTTTATCCGAGGCCTCAAATCCTGGGATGTTACAATCTCCCCCACTTAGACTCTTGACGTCCTCATCAAGGCTCAACTATAAGGCCTCATAATCTCTTCCCCATTTCAGTGCAGACCCACAATGGCCCATGGACACCCAGCTCCCGATCACGGAATACCAGCGCAAGGGTGGCTATGTCAACCATGGACAGCCTTTCCTACATGCCTGGACCACACGGCTCAAGACTGGCATGCCATGCCCATGTGGGCCCCACCTACTGGAGGGGAATTGGCTCTGATACCAATAGTAACGACCCCGTCTCCCAGTAACCCCCACTTAAGGGAGACCAAAAGATCAGAGTCGTTATCTAATAACCCGGTCAAAGGTTCGACAAATAATCATTAACAATTATTAAATTCTACCAACTATACTAAAATATGGTAAAAATAAAAACTTTGCATACCTTTTAAAACTGGGATTTCAAAACTTCTATCCACACAGATACTAATCTATCTAATCCTCCTTTGCACTTTAATTCTCATTTAATACCACATATTCCACTTTACTATTTGTTCTTTTCATTGTACCTAAAACGCCGACAAACAAAACGTCGGTCAGCAAGAAGCTGGTATATGGGGAAACAATAATCATGCAAATATGTTAACAACGTAATCATTCAATTATTCATTTAACAACCAAGATTATGTTTTAAGCCATACTACTCAATCCTTACCTATCCCCTAACTCTATGTTGTCCTTGCATGCTACCTCTCTTTAGGTAGATCCTTACCCCCATGGTCCTACCTTACAGGTAGCCAATACTTAGGGTAATAGAGTCACATGGAACTACCCAGAAGTAGCCCAATATCTAACTCAAAGTGACTTGATGGACCTACCCCATTGGTAGCCATGTACTAAGTCATCCGATGACATGATGGGCCTACCCCATAGGTAGCCATGTACTAGGTCAACTAATAAGCCACAGAGGGGACCAGGATCTGAGCTAGTAGGCACATATCTTAGGTGATAGTCATATCCACATTATAGTTTGCATGAATTAAAATCATCCAACAATTAATTCATGTCATCTATGAAAACTTCGGTAAACCTCGGAAAACATAACTCGATATATTCATAAGCGTAACCACATACCTCTTATTGTAGATTCGAATACAGAATCAAATATGAAGAGAGAGAATATACAAGTAAGCAAGAAAATTGCACAGAAACCCTAAAATAAACATTCCAACTATAATTTATCAAAGCTTATTCAATTCCATCTTATTCCTTAGGGTTTCTATTCCAATTTTAGGGTTTCCTTGGAAATTAGGGTTTTGCCTTCATTCTTAGTTATCATGAACCCTAATTCCTCAAAATCACTTAAAACCCTTAAATTCTCTCCTTTTAAAATTCCTAACAGTTTTAGGATCATTATTTAGTAATTTACTTCCTTAATTCACAAATAACATGAGTTTCTTTTTTTCCTTTTCCCTAAATTAGGGTTTCCATGTACCTTATCTTTCATTTATAGACATAAACCCTAAATTAACCATCTTTGTACTCAAAATGGATGAAAACTCCATGTTATCAATTAACAGGTTGATAATCTTCCAATTAACCTATTAAGTTACAAAGAATCACCCTTTATGTACCATTAGGGTTTCTAGTTAACTTGAAATGTATTTTACTAGCAAATTAAAATACTTTTGCAAAACGAGCTAGAATCAGGTTATACAATCATTTTTATTAGATTCCTTGAATTTTTATACCCAACTTTCATATATAAAGTTCCTTTATATGAGATTCGTAGCTGTTTCTACGATTTTAGCAAGGAAAAACAATTATATGCAATTTCGATCAGAGAGAGATATATACCGAAATTTCTGGAGCGTTGGATCGGTGCGCCCAAGGTCCAAGGCTTGATCTAACGCTCTACGTCCATTGTCTCCACTAGCGGTGCGTGCCTCCTCTGTCGATCGTTGATGATGCTCGGGTCCATAATAGACCCCTGATCAACGCCCCGCGATAGCCGGCTCCACTATCGCCTTAAGGTTAGGCGCATCGGCCCTGGGTCGTCAGATCCTTTTGCGTGTCCATGATGGACCGCAATCACACGGCTGTTGCTCATCCTTCTTCTTCCTTTGTTCTTCGAATCATGCGACAGCACCGCGGCTAAAGCTCGCCGGAGTAGGAGCAATCGTGAGATGGTGAGGGTGTTAGGGCTTAGGAAGTAGCCGACTGGGGTCGTGAGGGTGAGAGCGATCAGTAGGGGGTCCTGTATATAGGTTGTAGGAGACCCTCTTAGGGTTTCTAACCCTGCCGCAAAACCTGCTTGCATCCCAATTGGGCGTTTTTCCTATTCGCGATGGGAACCCTCCAAAGTAGGGTCGAGAAGCTTCGCCCCACACTCCCGAACCCAAAGAACAAGTTTCCATGTTTGTACGAGCATTGAATCGATCGAAAAAATGAGGGGGAAAATCCCCCTGTCAGCTCTAAGTCCATGTCCCTATGGGACTCTTGACGATGAGTGGCGTGTTTTGGATCAAGATCCAATGGCCCTCATCTCGCTCGCTTTTGCAAAAGGAAAAACAATTTCTTGAAATTCGAATTATCTTCCCAATTAATGATAACTTGGAAAAACCATAACTCCCAATTCTTAACTCCGTTTTTATTCAAATTTTGAGGGAAACTCTTTTATGTTTTTATCTCTCATCCTACAAAATTTGAGATCATTATATTAATTAAACGGTCCTTTTTCTTTGGTTGCAAGAAAACACCCCTTTTACTCATATTTTCCATATATTCTTTATTTCCCTTGCTATTATACAATTATCCTGAGTTCCTTGAACCCCAAGGAACCTTTATAACTCGAAATTCTATTTTTGGGAAGATATCTTTTAGCCTTTTAATCATTCCTTTTTCATTTCTTTTTCTTTTTCTTTCAATTGGGCTTAATGGCCAATAAGGCCCATTAAGAAAGCATGTAAGGCTATTATACACGAAATTCAATCAAATCAAACCATCCAAATCAACCATGGATTTCATTTATCTGTTTAAAAAGAGATTTACAAATCTCATTACATGCTTTAGAAAAATGAGGTTATAATTCTACTAGAGCCTAGAGTTCCCGAGCGGGAATGGGAGTTCATCACTATGGATGTGGTGATAAGTCTCCCCTAGACCAAGGAAGGTCAAGATGCAATGTGGGTTATGGTAGATCGCTTTACCTAGATGATATAAGAAAGAAAGAGTTTTGTCAAGGGACAGATTTGGTTGAACTACCCATGAGAGAGATAATTCAGTTACACCATGATGCGATTTCAAAGGTTCTTGAGTTTGACCTAAAGGTTTCCTTCCAAAGGGTGGAAGTAGGTACATGAAGAACTTGATGTTAGTACAGTTTATCACCCCTAACTAATGGTTAGTATGATCCAGACTAAAAGGTCTGATGAGAGCATATGTGCTCGTTCAGGGTGATGGCTAGGGACAATTCTTGTCCTAGGAAAGATGTGATGATGACCACCATAGCCAGTGTCGGGATTTAAAGAAGCTCTGTAATGGAGGTTGTGTCGGTCACCACTTCAGTAAGGTGATGTTGGTGAAAGGACCACGTGATGGTTAGAAAAAGACCACAGTGCGTGTAGATAAAGTCGCTTTGATTGTGCAATGGCTGAAAGGAGCCTAGAGATGACAAGAGTCGTGAGCAGATGCAAAGTAGACTGACATGCTGTTCACTGTGGGAGAATATGCGACATGAAAAATTCGACCCCTCTAAGTTATAGCTAAGAGAGCTGAGTCCCCGATGCATGAGTTTTTTTTTGACATGGTTTGGTAGAGAAGGTTAAGATTGATCTTACCCCTCAAGATAAAGAAATGTGTGATGAGTTCCATGTGTCCAATTTAGAGCACTATGTGAGGTACCCCGACCATGTGCTAAACAATGAACCTAGTGAGCCCCAAGGGAGGCTGAAATGACCTAAGTCACCTGTGCAGTTTATAGACGCCAGGATGAAAGAACTCAGAGAAAAGAATATGTGATGATAAAGCTTCTTTGGAAGTGCCATGAGTACGGTAAAGCCACATAGGGGCCAATGATGGACATGGAAAAGTCTTATCCTGAATTATTATTTTTTTATTATTGAATTTTGTGGGAAAAATTCCTATAAGGAGGGGAGGATGTTATAACCTCATTCTTCTAAAGCATGTAATGTGATTTGTAAATCTCTTTTTAAAAAGATAAATGAAATCCATGGTTGATTTGGATGGTTTGATTTGATTGAATTTTGTGTATAATAGCCTTACATGCTTTCTTAATGGGCCTTATCTGCCATTAAGCCCAATTGAAAGAAAAAGAAAAAGAAATGAAAAAGGAATGATTAAAAGGCTAAAATGTATTTTCCCAAAAATAGAATTTTGAGTTATAAAGGTTCCTTGGGGTTCAAGGAACTCAGGATAATTGTATAATAGCAAGGGAAGTAAAGAATATATGGAAAATATGAGTAAAAGGGGTGTTTTCTTGCAACCAAAGAAAAAGGACCGTTTAATTAAGATAATGATCTCAAATTTTGCAGGATGATAGATAAAAACATTAAAGAGTTTCCCTCAAAATTTGAATAAAAACGGAGTTAAGAATTGGGATTTATGGTTTTTCCAAGTTATCATTAATTGGGAAGATAATTCGAATTTCAGGAAATTGTTTTTCCTTTTGCAAAAGCGGGCGAGATGAGGGCCGTTGGATCTTGATCCAACGCACGCCACTCATCGTCAAGAGTCCCATAGGGACACAGACTCAGTGCTGACAGGGGGATTTTTCCCCTCATTTTTTCGATCGGTTCAATGCTCGTACAAGCATGGAAACCTGTTCTTTGGGTTCGGGAGTGTGGGGCGAAGCTTCTCGACCCTACTTTGGAGGGTTCCCATCGTGAATAGGAAAAACGCCCAATTGGGCTGCAAGAAGGTTTTGCGGTGGGGTTAGAAACCCTAAGAGAGTCTCCTACATCCTATATATAGGACCCCCTACTGATCGCTCTCACCCTCACGACCCCAGGCGGCTACTTCCTAAGCCCTAACACCCTCACCATCTCACGATTGCTCCTACTCCGGCGAGCTTCAGCCACTGCGATGTCGCGTGATTCGAAGAACAAAGGAAGAAGAAGGACTAGCAGCAGCCGTGCGATTGCGGTCCATCGTGGACACGCAAAAGGATCCGATGACCCAGGGCCGACGCGCCTAACCTTAAGGCGATAGTGGAGCCGGCTATCGCGGGGCGTTGATCAGGGGTCTATCGTGGACCCTAGCGTCATCAACGATCGATAGAGGAGGCGTGCACCACTAGTGGAGACAATGGACGCAGAGCATCAGATCAAGCCTTGGACCTTGGGCGCACCGATCCAACGCTCCAGAAATTTCGGTATATATCTCTCTCTGATCGAAATTGCAGATAATTGCTTTTCCTTGCAAAAATCATGGAAACAACTAGGAATCTCATATAAAGGAACTTTATATATGAAAGTTGGGTAGAAAAATGCAAGGAATCTAATAAAAATGATTTTATAACCTGATTCTAGTTCGTTTTGCAAAAGTACTTTAATTTTCTATTAAAATGCATTTCAAGTTAACTAGAAACCCTAATGGTACATAAAGGGTGATTCTTTGTAACTTAATAGGTTAATTGGAGGATTATCAACCTATTAATTGATAACATGGAGTTTTCATCCATTTTGAGTACAAAGATGGTTAATTTAGAGTTTATGTCTATAAATGAAAGATAAGGTACATGGAAACCCTAATTTAGGGAAAAGGAAAAAAAAGAAACTCATGTTATTTGGGAATTAAGGAAGTAAATTACTAAATAATGATCCTAAAACTGTTAGGAATTTTAAAAGGAGAGAATTTAAGGGTTTTAAGTGATTTTGAGGAATTAGGGTTCATGATAACTAAGAATGAAGGCAAAACCCTAATTTCCAAGGAAACCCTAAAATTGGAATAGAAACCCTAAGGAATAAGATGGAATTGAATAAGTTTTGATAAATTATAGTTGGAATGTTTATTTTAGGGTTTTTGTGCAATTTGCTTGCTTACTTGGATATTCTCTCTCTTCATATTTGATTCTGTATTCGAATCTGCAATAAGAGGTATGTGGTTACGCTTATGAATATATCGAGTTATGTTTTCTGAGGTTTACTTAAGTTTTCATCGATGACATGAATTAATTGTTGGATGATTTTAATTCATGCAAACTATAATGTGGATATGACTATCACCTAAGATATGTGTCTACTAGCTCAGATCGTGGTCCCCTCTATGGCTTATTAGTTGACCTAGTACATGGCTACCTATGGGGTAGGTCCATCAGGTCATCGGATGACTTAGTACATGACTACCAATGGGGTAGGTCAATCAAGTCACTTTGAGTTAGATATTGGGCTACTTCTGGGTAGTGCCATGCGACTCTATTACCCTAAGTATTGGCTACCTGTAAGGTAGGACCATGGGGGTAAGGATCTACCTAAAGAGAGGTAGCATGCAAGGACAACACAGAGTTAGGGGATAGGTAAGGATTGAGTAGTATGGCTTAAAACATAATCTTGGTTGTTAAATGAATAATTGAATGATTACGTTGTTAACATATTTGCATGATTATTGTTTCCCCCACATACCAGCTTCTTGTTGACCGACATTTTGTTTGTCGGCGTTTTAAATAAAATGAAAAAAAACAAACAGTAAAGTGGAATATGTGGTATTAAATGAGAATTAAAATGTAAAGGAGGATTAGATAGATTAGTATATGTGTGGATAGAAGTTTTGAAATCCAAATTTTAAAAGGTATGCAAAGTTTTTATTTTTACCATATTTCAATATAGTTGGTAGAATTTAATAATTATTAATGATTATTTATCGAACCTTTGATCTGGGTTATTAGATAACGGCTCTGATCTCTTGGTCTCCCTTAAGTGGGGGTTACCGGGAGACGGGGTCGTTACAGGAGGGGGGGGGGCTTGAAAAATGAATGGATTGATGATAGCCTTAGATCTTCATCTGTATCTTGATACACATCAGAAGAAAAAATAGAGTATTAGTTTCTTAATCAAGTGGACTTCCTCCACTCAATTTCCTTGGGGATCCTTCAAATGAGCTATCTTGTTCCTCCATCTTCTTTCTTTGATTAGAGAGTGGAAACTACGAGTATTGCCACCCCCAAGTTTAATCCAATCATAGTGTGATTTTTGTTCCAATACATCTCCTCTCTTTATAAAATAGAATCAAGTTGCTTTTGAAGGTCAGACATGTTCTGGGCAAGATCGCACTCAAAAGAAAGTGATAGCTGAAGCTGGTTCCATTTGATCTTGTTGAAAAGGCGATCCTTGTCCCTCCTATCAGAATTCTTATTAGATTGGTCCCAGAGAAAAAATGCCTCCATGATAAGAGACACATCTCACTGAAGGGGGACATCTCAGTTCTAGTTGTTGTTGAGGAAGCGTTTGAAGCTGGATAGTGATGAATCCATATTCATCATGATTTTTAGTCATCTGTTTGGGACCAATTTGATTAAATACTTTAGATTTCATCCCCTAAATTTCACAAAATGCAAGTTTTCTTAACTGATTCAATTATCAAGATTATTAACTAGATTTATATTGATTTTTTGCAAGTCATGATGAAGTTCAACCATCATAAGGAATTCACTCAAGATCCTCTCAACCTTGGTCTTGACCAATCGGTCTTGACCAAACGGTTTTTCCTATTTGGTCTTGATCAATCGTTCTGTACCAAACAATTTTCCCTAGCAGTCTACCCATTCAGTTTTGACCTCTCGGTGTTATCCATTCACTCACACGGTCCTCCACCTACCACCTGCCCAAATAGTCCCCGAAACTATTTGACAACGAAGACCGTTTGAACGAAGATCATTTGGGGGCCAAGACCATTTGGTCTCAAGACCGTTTGGTGGTGCACGACCGTGAGACCGTTCGGGTGCCAAGACCGATCAATAAAGCGAAGACTGTTCGGTGTGCATCTACAGACCGTATGGACGTGAATGATCCAAAACCGTTTGGATCAGCAAGACCGTGCAAGTCTCATCGGTCCTAAAGACCGGTTGGAGTCAAGACAGATTGGAGCCCATCGGTCTTCAAGATCGTTTGCATCACCAAACCGTTTGGACTCAAGATCGGTTGGAGTAGAAACCATTTGAAGCAAAGACCGATCGAGAGCAAGACCGTTTGGTCTGCAAGACCGTATGGTCACTATCAACTAAAGACCATTTGAAGCAAGCGCAGGTGAAGACCGGTTGGTGCCTATCGGTTTCAAACCGTTTGGAGGCAAAGTTCCAGGACCGTATGGACAGTTCCTTCCCAAGACCGTTTGATCATTTGATCGGTCTGCAAGATCATATGAAGATAGAATCTCAAGACCGTTTAGACACTTAGGTGAAGACCGATTAAGAGCAAGATCGTTTGCCAAAGATTATTTGGAGGCCATCGGTCTTCAAGACCGTTTGAACAAATACACAAGACCGTTTGGCCATCAAATGGTCTCCAAGACCGTTTGGATGAAGACTAGTTGGAGGCACCTTACTCCAAACTGTTTGGACTCCAAACCGTTTGGAAGGAGTTCACAACAAAAAAGTGAGGACCCAGCCCCGAGCCTATAAATAGGACCTCAAGGGTCCTCATTTGGGAATCAATTCCAGGACGCCGAGAGGCTTCCTGAGCAAGGATCAGTCTCCTTTCCATACCGCTGTCACTCCACCATCTCCACACCATTGTCAAGCCACACACCTCCTCTTGATGTGTGCAAGGAGGTTGAGAAGAGAAAGAAGGTGGAGAAGAAGGTCTACCCAGCCCACCTTGGTGGTTCTTCCTCCTCGTCCAGATCTGCCCCGATGCGACGTCGAAGACCACATCATCTTCACCGAGATGCGACTAACTTCTGCATCATGCTCATGGTGGAATCTTCCTTCTCTCTTGTTCTTCTTATTTCTTGCACCATGAGCGAGTAGTTCCTTTTTGTTGGGGTGTGGGGACTAGCCCCGCTTCCCATGCTTTCATGTCTTTACATTTAACATTCCAAGGCAATGTATATAGCTTTTCATTTTGTTGTTAATTGATAATGTTTGTAGTTTGATGACCTATTTGCTTTCATCTTGTTCTTCCCTATGTTGTGAGAACTTCTATATGTAGGGTAGAATGTTGATTAATGAGGTAGACTCCCAAACTAGAAATAGAATGGGATTCCTTGGAGTCATAAGTGTGTGATCCGTGAGGGGACGAGCCATCTATCCTACGGTGACGCTTCTGTGTGCCTACCCATAAGGGGGGCCCACAACTTTAGTTGGATGTTGTATCTTCTTTGTTTATCGCAGATGTTTGCTTGCAGACTAATCACCTACCTACTTTTTGGTTAGCATGGTTGACTCATTGACTAGACATTTGATAGGGTTCCTTGAGGTCGTAAGTGTGTGATCCATGAGGGGACGAGCCATCTAGCCTACAATGATGCTTTTGTGTGCCTACCCACAAGGGGGGCCCTCAACTTCAGTTGGATGTTGTATCTTCAGAGCCGTAAATGAGTGATCTGGAGGGTGATGAGAAATCTATTGCCTAAGGTGATGCTTACGTGAGCCTATCCTCATGGGGGGTTCACAGCGGCTCCATTTGGATAGTTAGATTCTTGCCTTGATGTTATATGTTTGGATGTGTTTGCATGTGCAGTGGTGGTGAAACATGGTACCATCCCAATGATTCCATATCATTAATCTAGAAAAAACTTTAATTCTGCTCTTTTACTTTCTTGCATTTAGTTTAATCAACCACAAACCAATCAATCGTTCTAAATATTAGTCACACTTGAGCTAGATTTGACTGACAAAGATTCTTAAAAATGTTGTCTCTTGGGATTCGATCGTTAACTATACTGCGATAAGACCAGTCCACTTGCGGGTGGTATTATTGCACAAGGTTTGGGTAAAATCTTGGGGATTTCAACCCCAAGTGAATTTGTTAGTGTGATAATATTTCACGTCAAATTCTAGCGCCGTTGTCGGGGACAATGGAATCAGTTAGTCAAATCTAGTTCTTTTAAGGCTAATCTAGGATTGTTTTTTTCTTTTGATACAATCAATCATCTACTTGAATTCCACTCTATTCCATGAATATTACTTCAGATCTTTTCATTTCAGGTACCCCCAAGACTGGTATATGCACCGTTTGAACAGTCCCGGACTCACTGCCAGCTTTGATCCAGAGATAGACAGAACCTTTCATCGTCAAAACAGAGAGAACCAAGCAAGAATGGCTTAAGAAAAGGAAATAGCCCGATGGGTGGCTCAAGCCATCAATGCATAGAGAGAAAGGCTCATGCAAGAAGCCAGAGCCAAAGTTCAAGAAGAAATCCTAGCAGCACAAGCAGCAGTGCAAGCAGCAGAACTGCAAAAGGATCTTAGGGAGTGCTCAATCCCTAAAGCTGCTGATGTACATCACCCAGTTCAACCTCCTCCCATCCATGCTCCCAACTTTGAGATATGAGCGCATTGGATTACCTTGCTTCAAAACAACCCATTCTATGGTAAACAAGGACAAGATATCCAGAACATCTTCTAAGGTTTATCGATCTATGTGCTATGATGAAGCAAAATAGAGTGTCTGATGATGCTATTTGACTCTGACTCGTCAAGTATTCGCTTGCTGATAGAGCCATAACTTGGTACAACTCCCTACAATGTGAACCCATCACTACTTGGGAGCAGCTTCAAAATGCTTTTCTAGAAAAATTCTACCCTCCTTCTCTTACTTATGAAATTAGGAGACAAATAACAATGATCACTCAAGCCCCTGGAGAAACCCTTGCTGAAGCATGGGAAAGATATAAAAATTTGTTATGCAAGTGTCCACACCATGGAATCCCTAAGAATCAACTCATTGAGATCTTCTATAGAGGTGTGGATGATGATATCAAGAGATTCTTAGATTCCTCATATGGAGGAAACTTCATGTGTTAAAGTTATGACAGTGCATGGAGAGTCATCACCCTTGGAGATGAAAATCAAGCTAATTGGGGTAGGTATGTAGGCAAAGGAGTGTTGAAGGTGGCTATGGCTAAAGTTATTCCTGAATACAAGTCTATCGCTGAGATCCTAAAACTCTTAGTTGCCAAGCAAGACCATATCGAATCATCCCTTGCTGCATTTGGAAGAGGACGTTCACCCCCTCAACAACATGAACATATCAAGTCAGCTTCATTGTTCTATGAAGCATGTAAAGGTACTGATCATTCCACTTTAGCATGTAATGTTCTCTACGATGTTGTTCTAAGCAACGCATGTGGACAAGGAGATAATTGTCAAATAGAAAACCTCAATGTTGTCAACACCATCCCTGGTCAAGGATATTACAATATGAATCAGACCAGGAACCATCCTGGTTTTCAATATGGAAATCCTTCAAGAGTGGAAAACTCGCGACAAGTTGGTTGAACTAATCAACAAAGAGGCCCATCAGGATTCCAATATAACTAGTAATAAAATTTCAGGAATCAAAGAAACTTTAGGGGTAACTTTCAGATCAGGAATTACAATAATTATCAGAATAATTCTCAATTCCAAAATCCCAACCAAGTCCCCTACCAAAAACAACAAGGGCAACAAGCCAACCCCGTCTCTCTTAATGACAAGATATCGGAAATTGAGAAGATGTTGTAGTCGCAACAGACAGTGATAGCTAACCAGCAAGCCCATCAGAAGGCTATTGAATCTCAACTAGCTCAACTTGCAGCAAGCATGAAGCCACCTGCTGGATCCTTTGCTAGCCAACTAGAAAATAATCCTAAACACACAGAGCAACTGAAGGCTATCACCACTATGTCTAAAAAAGACTATTTTGATCCTTCTGTCAAGACACATGTGGTTATTACAGACGAGGATGAACCAATGATTGTTCAAGACTCTAAAACACTTGAGTCTCAACTAAAAGATCCAGTGACTATTGATAAGACAGATGAGGAAAGCTCTGAAAAACCTGCTACAGAAGAAGAAGAAGCAACATCAAAACCTTATATCCTTGTATACAAGCCTCATATACCTTTTCCAGCTTGTCTAAGGCAAACGAAGCTCGATACTCGTTTCAACAAATTCAAAGAAGCTATCAAAAAACTTCATGTTGATATTCCTTTTCTAGATGCTCTGGCTGAGATACCAGCCTGGACAAAGTACTTGAAGTCTCTCCTCACTAGAAAATATATAACTGAGGAATATGAAATAGTCAAGCTAACAACAACTACTTTAGACATCATCCATAGCAAGATGCCCAAGAAGCAGAAAGATCCAGGATCTTTTGGGATTTCTTGCCATATAGGTGATTCATCTTGTAAGAAGGGATTGGCAGATCTTGGTGCTAGCATTTCCATCATGCCACTTAGCCTTTGCAAAAGGCTAGGGTTTGTTGAACTACTCCCAACCGGTATGACAATACAACTTGGAGATAACACTGTGACTCTACCCTTAGGAATCATTGAGGATGTCCCTATCAAGGAAGGAAAAGACTCATATGTTCCTTGTGACTTTGTCATCATGGACATAAAGGAAGACACTAGATACCCTATCATCTTTGGACGACCTTTCCTCGCCACTGCAAGAGCTCTGATTGACGTTGAAGTAGGAACTTTGCTGCTCAGACTAGGTAAAGAAACTCTCAAATTCAAGGTTTTTGAAAGCATGTGAAGGCCAAGCATGCAAGAGGATGTCTACTTGATTGAGTGCGTAGAGAAGATGTCACTCCTAATGCAGGAGGACAATGAACAAGAAGATCCTTTAGGGATGACCCTCACCAATCCAAATGCAGAAAGTTCAAATGACCAATAAGTGAAAAGTTGTGTTTTCCACCTCGATACTACTGAAGAAGATCATGAAGCTAAGATTGAGGAACTAAAAGTAGTGGATGTTACTGAAGAAGCATGTGAAAAGCCACAAGCTCCTGAAATGAAGCCCCTACAGGAAGGATTGAAATATGTGTTTCTAGATGAACTCAAGATCTGCCCAGTCATCATAAATTCAGATCTAATGGCGGAACAAGAAGACAAACTTTTGAAGGAATTGAAGGAAAGAAGAAAAACAATCAGCTACAAGATGAGCGACCTTACTGGGGTTAGTCAAGAACTTTGTATGCACAAAATCCCCATGATGGAAGATCACAAGCCAAATATTGAACATCAATGCAAATTGAATCCAAATATGAAGGAAGTAGTCTGTCTTGAAGTCATTAAACTGCTCACTGTTGGGATAATCTATCCAATATTGGATTCACCATGGGTGAGTCCCGTGCATGTGGTCCCGAAGAAGGTGGAACTACTGTGATATGAAATGAAAATGATGAACTCATCCCCACTTGAATGATTAAAGGGTGGAGGATGTGCATTGATTACAGAAAGTTAAACAAGGCAACTCAAAAGGATCATTTCCCATTGCCTTTTCTTGATCAAGTATTAGAATGGTTGGCTCATCAAGAATATTTCTGTTATCTAGATGGTTACTCTAGATTCTACCAAATACCCATACATCTAGATGACTAAGAGAAAACTACTTTCACCTACCCATTCAGAACATACGCATTTAGAAGAATGTCGTTTGGCCTATGTAATGCACCTGCAACCTTCCAGTGTTGCATGGCTGCCATATCCGCTGGTCTCACTGAAACAATTGTGGAAGTTTTTATGGATTATTTTTCTGTATACGGAGATTCATTCGACTCATGCCTAAAACACCTCTCCCTTGTCCTCAAACGGTGTGAAGAAGCACATCTTGTGTTAAACTGGGAGAAGTGTCACTTTATGGTAAAGGAAGACATTGTCCTCGGCCATAGGGTCAATAATCGAGGAATTTAAGTAGATAAGGCCAAGATCGAAGTAATTTCCAAGCTCTCTATCCCTATCAATGTAAGGGAGGTTCGCATATTCCTAGGTCATGCCGGCTTTTACGGTTTATAAAGGATTTCTCAAAGATAACCAAGCCGATGACAAATTTGCTACTAAAGGATGTTGAATTCAATTTTGACGAAGAATGCGTTAAAAGTTTCAACCATCTAAAGCATGCTCTAACAACAACACCCATCATTAGAGCCCCTGATTGGGATCACCCTTTTGAAATTATGTGTGATTCCAGTGATTATGTTGTGGGTTCTATCTTGGGCCAATGTATAGAAAAGAAACATTATGTCATCTACTATGCATCAAAGACCCTTGACGAGGCTCAGAGGAATTATGCAACTACCGAAAAGGAACTTCTTACAGTTGTGTATGCCTTTGACAAATTCAGATCCTACCTCATAGGTTGAAAAGTCATTGTCTACATAGATCATGTCGCTATCTGTTACCTCCTAGTGAAGAAAGATGCAAAACCCAGGTTAATAAGATGGATTCTCCTCCTACAAGAATTTGATCTGGAGATAAGAGATAAGAAAGGTACAGAGAACGGTGTAGTAGACCACCTCAGTCGCATTCACACTCTAAATACCGAGAAGATCCCAATTAATGATTCTCTTCCGGATGACCAACTAATGAAAGTTTCAGAAGCTACCCCTTGGTACTCGAACTATGTGAACTACCTCACCGTTGGTGTCATCCACCCAGAATGCACGGGAAATGCACTGAAGAAATTCATTCATGATGTGAAGCAGTATCACTGGGATGAGCTGTACCTCTTCAAGCTCTGTGCTGATAGTCTATACAGACGTTGTATCGCTGAGGAAGAAGCTCAACTTATCTTAGAACAATGTCACTCAGGCCTAGTTGGAGGCCACATGAGTTCCAAGAAAACTGCCTTAAAGGTTTTGCAATGTGGATTCTTTTGGCCAACCATATCCAAAGATTCCTATGACTTTGTTCTATCATGTGACAGATGTCAAAGAACATGTAACATAACAAAGAGAGATGAGATGTCACTGAACTTGTAGCAAGAAGTCGAGATATTTAATGTGAACTACATGGGTCCATTCCCATCTTCTCATGGATTTTCCTACATCCTAGTAGCGGTGGATTATGTCTCAAAATGGTTTGAATGCATACCTACCGTCACTAGTGATTCAAAACCTATCATCAAAATGTTCAAAGGTATCATTTTCCCCCGATTCAGAGTCCCACACACCATGATTTCCGACGGAGGTTCTCATTTCCTGGAAAGAAGCTTTGAAGCGTTGCTGAGGAAATATGGTGTAACTCACAAGGTAGCCTCACCTTACCATCCACAAACCAGTGGACAGGTCGAGGTTTCTAACCCTAAACTCAAGGCTATTCTAGAAAAGACTGTAGGCCGCAATCGGAAAGATTGGTTAGTAAGAATCAATGACACCTTGTGGGCCTACCGAACTGCTTTTAAAACTCCCCTTGGGACTACACCTTTTCGACTAATCTATGGAAAGTCATGCCACCTTCCGGTAGAACTGGAACACAAGGCATGGTGGGCAATAAAATAACTGAATTTTGATATGAAAGAAGCAGGCCAAGCCAGGATTCTACAACTCCAGGAGCTGGAAGAACTTCGAACGACAACTTATGAGAATGCTAGAATCTATAAAGAACGCACAAAGTTGTGGCACGATGGGCATCTCAAGATGAAGGACATTCAAGTGGGAGACCAGATCCTACTGATCAACTCAAAACTGAGGTTATTCCCAGGGAAACTTCGTTCTCGTTGGACTGGACCATACATTGTTAAGAGCATCTACCCGCATGGTGCTTTTGTTTTATGGAGTGAAAAGCCAGGAGATATTGTGGCTAATGGACAATGATTAAAAAGATATTTCACCTCAGCCGATACAGGCATCAACGCATTGCTAGAACTCACCAATCCAACATATCCACCGTAAAATTGAAGGATTCATTCGAGCCATCGACATAAAACAAAGGCGCTTGTCGAGAGGCAACCCAATCAATAAATTCTTTTTTCCTTTTAAATTCCAAATTAGAATGTTTCTCTAATTTTGTTTTACTTTTTTTGATAATTTCACACTAAAATAAAAATCACATCACGAGATGCTATCTTTAATTTTGATTGGTTTTCATTCTTGAAAATTTTCAGATGAAGAACGCACGCTGATTGGAACACAACCACATCTCGTGGTCCATACGGCATGAATTTTCCCTCCATCTTGGACTTAGGGTTTGCTCAGGATGAGAAAATCTCTAAGTTTGGGGTGGATGTACGTCTTCACTTTCCACCTTCACCCATCTATTTTTGACTTAAAGATTTCATTGCTGCATTTTTGAGCAAAATTTTCAAATTTTAAAAAATTTTCAAAGTTTTTGATGCTTTCTGTTTCATTAAAAATCTTTACCTTTCCGGCTATGCATTTCGAATCATTATACCCTCCTTATTCGAAGCAGATCCTCAAAATGATCACTTTCTGAAAACTAGCCTTTTGATTGAAATCATCTTGTGGAGCTTATGAATCCTAACACCATGATACTTCTGCAAAAATGACAAGTGTTTGTCGAACTGATAAGGATCAAACACGTCATGATTCCTTACTGACTAGTGGAACAATAACATGGAATATCCACTAGATCCTCATCAAGTCATTATTTGAGCAAAGTATGATAAAGAGAATGACCCGATGCACTGAATTGTAAACCAAGTTGCATTCTGATCTAAACTCTCTTCTACACTTCTTCTATCATCTTCATACCCCTCCATCCATAAAAAAGAAGCAAAAATAGACAAAATAGTGCAAAACCCTAAGTTCAGGGTGGCACACCACTTCCCTCTATATTCTCTTCTTCCATACCCCTCGCAAATTAATAGGGGTGTACCACCAAGAAAAGATGCCAATGTGTACACAAAAAGAAAATGCAATCTCGACTCGAATAGAGGAGAGATTCGCACAAAAAATGCAATCAATGAAATTGCAATCATAAAATAAAAATCTCGAGTCGAATAGAGGAGAGATTTATTTCTTCCTTCCATACCACCATTCACTCCCTTTTCTACCTAAAGGCACAATGAATGCCTTCACTACCCTGAAATACACCAATGTCAGATCAGATGCACACTTGTTGTTCTGCGGGTATCTCTAGACTCTTACAAAACTCTTTGACATGCTTGTTGCTGGAAAAAGTGAGGAGGAAGTGAAGTTGGAAAGAAAACTCAGGAACGAAGATATGGTAAGATGTGTTCAGTGGTCTCAGAAAGTTGAGATGCTTAGTCATACTAAGCAGAGGGAACCAATCGTGATGAGAAGAGGAGGCAATC
Organism: Alisma plantago-aquatica; assembly: GCA_963693085.1. Lineage (NCBI taxonomy): Eukaryota > Viridiplantae > Streptophyta > Magnoliopsida > Alismatales > Alismataceae > Alisma > Alisma plantago-aquatica. Next base: position 4,154,458 of record OY856414.1, read on the forward strand.
ACATGATCAGAAAGTATTCATTTGGCGAATGTTTCGGATTTTTTGTTACTCAAGGACGAGCAACGTTTAAGTTTAGGGTATACTGATGAATCCATATTCATCATGATTTTCAGTCACCTGTTTGGGACTAATTCGATTCAATACTTTCAATTTCATCCCCTAAATTTAAAAAAATGCAAGTTTTCTTAACTGATTCAATTATCAAGATTATTAACTAGATTTATATTGATTTTGTGCAAGTCATGATGAAGTTCAACCATCATAAGGAATTCACTCAAGATCCTCTCAACCTTGGTCTTAACCAATCGGTCTTGACCAAACGGTTTTTCCTATTCGGTCTTGATCAATCGTTCTGTACCATACAATTTTCCCTAGCGGTCTGCCCATTCAGTTTTGACCTCTCGGTCTTGTCCATTCACTCACACGGTCCTCCACATACCACCTACCCAAACGGTCCCCAAAACCATTTGACGACGAAGACCGTTTGAACAAAGATCATTTGGGGGCCAAGACCGTTTGGCGGCGCACGACCGTGAGACCTGCCAAGATCGATCAATAAAGCGAAGACCGTTCGGTACGCATCTACAGACCGTATGGACGTGAACGATCCAAAACCATTTGGATCAGCAAGACCGTGCAAGCCTCATCGGTCCTCAAGACCGATTGGAGCCCATCGGTATTCAAGACTGTTTGCATCTCCAAACTGTTTGGACTCAAGACCGGTTGGAGTAGAAACCATTTGAAGCAAAGATTGATTGAGAGCAAGACCGTTTGGTCGGTAAGACCGTATGGTCACTATCAACTGAAGGCTGTTTGAAGCAAGTGCAGGTGAAGACTGGTTGGCACCTATCGGTTTCAAAACATTTGGAGGCAAAGTTCCAGGACCGTATGGGCAGTTCCTTCCCAAGACCGTTTGATCATTTAATTGGTCTACAAGTCCGTATGAAGATAGAATCTCAAGACCTTTTGGACACTTAGGTGAAGACCGATTAAGAGCAAGATTGTTTGCCAAAGATCGTTTGGAGGCCATCAGTCCTCAAGACCATTTGGACAAAGACACATGACTGTTTGGCCATCAAACGGTCTTCAAGAACATTTGGATGAAGACCGGTTGGAGGGACCTTACTCCAAACCATTTGGACTCCAAACCGTTTGGAAGGAGTTCATAGCAAAAACGTGAGGACCCAGCCCCAAGCCTATAAATAGGACCTGAAGGGTCCTCATTTGGGCATCAATTCTAGGATGTCGAGAGGCTGCCTGAGCAAGGATCGGTCTCCTTTCCACACCACCGCCACTCCACCATCTCCATGCCATTGTTAAGCCACACACCTCCTCTTGCTACGCACAAGGAGGTCGAGAAGAGAAATAAGGTGGAGAGGAAGGTCTGCCCAGCCCACCTTGGTGGTTCTTCCTCCTCGTCCAGATTTGCCCCAACACGATATAGAAGACCACATCATCTTCACCGAGCTGCGACTACCTTCTACATCATGCTCATGGCAGAATCTTCCTTCTCTCTTGTTCTTCTTATTTCTGACACCATGAGCGAGTAGTTCCTTTTCGCTGGGGTGCGGGGACTAGCCCCGCTATCCATGCTTTCATGTCTTTACATTTAACATTCCAAGGCAATGTATATAACTTTTCATTTCGTTGTTAATTGATAATGTTTGTAGTTTGATTACCTATTTTCTTTCATCTTGTTCTTCCCTATGTTGTAATAACTTCTATATGTAGGGTAGAATGTCGATTAATGAGGTAGACTCCCAAACTAGAAATAGAATGGGATTCCTTGGAGTCGTAAGTGTGTGATCCGTTAGGGGACAAGCCATCTAGCCCACGGTGACACTTCAGTTGGATGTTGTATCTTCTTTGTTTATCGCCGATGTTTGCTTGCAGACTAATCACATACCTACTTGTTGGTTAGCATGGTTGACTCCTTAACGAGACATTTGATAGGATTCCTTGAGGTCGTAAGTGTGTGATCTGTGAGGGGACGATCCATCTAGCCCACGGTGACACTTTTGTGTGCCTACCTGCAAGGGGGGCCCTCAGCTTCAGTTGGATGTTGTATCTTCAGAGCCGTAAGTGAGTGATCTAGAGGGTGACGAGAAATATGTTGCCTAAGGTGATGCTTACGTGAGCCTATCCTCACGGGGGGTTCACGGTAGCTCCATTTGGATAGTTGGATTCTTACCTGGATGTTATGTGTTTGGATGTGTTTGCATGTGCAGTGGTGGTGAAACCTAGTACCATCCCAGCAATTCCATATCATTAATCTAGAACAAACTTTAATTATGCTCTTTTACTTTCTTTCATTTAGTTTAATCAACCACAAACCAATCAATCTTTCTAAATATTAGTCACACTTGAGCTACATTCGACTGACAAAGATTCTTAAAAATGTTGTCTCTTGGGATTTGATCCTTAACTATACTGCGATAAGACTTGTCCGCTTGTGGATGCTATTATTGCACAAGGTTTGGGTAAAAGCTCGGGGATTTCAACCCCAAGTGAATTTGTTAGTGCGATAATATTTCACGTCAGATAAGGACTCTCATATTGTCGAGGTCCAAAGGTGTTGATGTCTTAGTTTGGAAGAGGTGAGTTTGGTGACCAGGATAGGTGCATGGTCTTAATGATTTCGTTTGAGGACTTGGATGGAATTTGAAACATTTGAGTTAATCCTTTACTCATTTCCTAGTGGTCTATTCAGGCATTCATGGAAAAGACCTCTTATGAAGGCGGTTCGAGCTTCACTAGATCCCAAGTCAACAAGGAGGAATGAGTCCATAGCTTCAGTAAAGTCTCTATTGTTGGCACTAACCAAGGCCTCATAATGGTGGATGCAAGGGATTTCACTGGTTTCACAAATTCTTTCTACAACTCTTGGTTGTGCTAGCATACATGAAGGTGTACAAAGAGTCTTCAATCATACAATGCATGAACTATTTGTGGGAGTAGAGGATTTCTAGAGACAAATGCCTCCCGAGAAGTTGACCACCTCCACTCTATGGGATTGGGAGAATCCAACCTTCTTAATGATTCCTAGTGCTCGGGCACCATTGTAGCAATGTTCAAACAGGCTAACCATAAAAATGTTATACTTAAGGACTACGTCCTTCCCCATGTTTTAGGTATTTTTGTCACATATGCCATGAGTGTTCCAGGTCATGACATTCATTGATTAGATTCAACTAGGATGCAGTTTCCCATCGCCTTAGTTTCATCTTCTAGGTCTGATAATTGTGATGTTTTACCCCTCTTCCTAGTAGATGATCTACTAGGGTCTCCTGCTTGAAATACCTTTTGGTTGTGGAGGTGGATCCCTATAGAGTTGCGACTCAGACTCCATTGGAGATACAAGATGTTGTTGAATGTCTCTAGGTTTCCAAGGTTGAAGAGTGTGGTGAGGAACAGGTGGGTGGAGGAATTCCTACCTGAGAGTATGGAACTGGTAACAACCTCACTTTCAGTGCCCCCTAATTAAGGAAAGACCTTCAAGACGAGACTATTACCTATATTCCCAAGGATCTAGATTTAGAAAATAACAAATAATTGTAAATAATCTCCATTACAAATTGTAGAAAGAAATACCTCATGAAACTAATACCTACTGAGAAGAAGTTCTCATCTATCTAACCCTCATTAGTATAGCTTTAATACCTTCAATATCTTTCATCTTATTCTTCATGTCCTTTATCATGTGTATCATATAACTAAAATGCTAACAAACAAAACACGGTCAACATATTGCTATATTGTGTACATGGGGTGCAACCACAAAGCGTGCAACTAATATAATCACATATAAAGAATAAAATATTGCAAATAAGAATTGACATTTTATTTACATATTATGACCCTTACTGGATATATTATCTTGTGCATGATCACTATCTCTTCCAGGGCTTGTGTGCATCACCCCTTGATACTCGTCACCCTAGGGTTTAGAATATGATATCCAAATTTATGTGAAACTCATAGTGGCATTACAATTGAACAGAAGGTAAATAAACACTCAATATTTAGTCAATCCTCGAGAAACCTTGAAAACATTAGCAAACTATATTGTGTGTATTCATAATCGTAATTGCATACCTCATTGGTATCATGGTATGACTACATCATACTCATCAATTTGGCTTAACCCCAATCTCAAGGTACATTAATTAACACTTATCAAAGTGCATCAACGCATTACATTTCATTGTAATAGTTGCATAACACACTTCATATGTTTCTTACCCAATTATATTGGATTTGAAGTGCATCAAGGTATATAAACCCTGAAGTGCTGAATGTGATAACTATCATATCTTGATGTATCACTTTTCTCAACATTTCAGACTCTCTTGAGTTAACCAACTTATCTTTTATTAAGGTATTTCCCTCTTAATACATCCCATCATTAATCTCTCACCTTTAGCATGTAATGCATAGGTCACACATTAGAATTGTCCAACTATCTTTAATGATATGGACTTGTCTAATGATAAAGACATTGCTTACAATAAGGTTTCTTATAATCAACCACATGAAATGTTTCACCTTTATAAGGTAATTCCTCCTATCTCATCATTAGGGTTTCCTTATACCCTTACTTAAAATTAGTATTAGGGTTTCTTGTCATATTACCCAGGATTAGGGCTTTATGTATTATGACTCCACATTAGAGTCTCACATACCTTCACCCTTCTTAGGGCCTCTCATCACAACATAGTAATATAGCTTCATGTGGTGTTAGTTCCAAATACGGGTTTCTCATGGAATCACCCTCAACTAGGGTTTCTCATGGAATCACCCTCAACTAGGGTTTCACATGGAATCACCCTCAACTAGGATTTCACAAATCATTACATGACATCACCCTGAATTTGATTCTCACATCACATCACCACATCAATGTTCCATATACATCATTCTAACTTAGTGTTTCTCATGGCATTACCCTAGAATAGTATTTCACATGGAATCATCCTTAATTAGGATTTCCATTATAGTTACCCACAATTTGGGTCTATTAATCATCTCCATTAGGATTTCATTCAATTGTCCATAAATAAAGATTCACTATTCATCCCAATTAGGGTTTTACATCTCATTTCCCTAAATTAGAGTTTCATATATCATTACCCTGGATTAGGGCTACATCCTCACCCTGGATTAAGGTTTCATTTTGAATTGCCCTCAACTAGGGTTAGAGTTCAATAAACCTGTCAATTAGGGTTTATACTCATGATTAGGGTCTCATGATCTCTTTACCAAGTATCATACCCTTAATCACCACATGAATCACATTCATGTATGCATTCCATTCTATTATCATGTCAACTTGAATAGGTCATATCAAACCCTTCATTCAAGTACATACAACTATGATTGACATAGTGTACCAAATTATTGTTCTTATCATGATTGGGGTATCCTTTAATAGTACTTAATCATTTAGGTACTTTTAGGTCTTTAACCTTTGTACCCTCTTTGATTACCATCACTATCAATCATTGGATTATTGGAATAATCATCACCTTCAATTTCCAAATGATTCAATCACAATTGAACTCCATTCGGTTTTGAAGTTTCAATCACCAAACGGTTTTGAAACCGTTAGACCTCCAAACGGTTTTGAAACTGTTTGACCCCAAACGGTTTCAAGACCGTTTGGTCTCAAACGGTCTCAAGACCTTTTGGGCCAAATCATTCCCAAAACCGCAAGGGTTCTTGAGGTACATTCATCAAATAGTTGGTCATGATTAGCAACATTGAAACCTTCAATCGATTAAGTTATTGAGGTTCAACAATCATTGACCCTTGGATCTTCAATCCTTCAAATCACCACCTTTGACCATCCAAATGGTCTTGAGGTGCTTGACCTCATGCGGTCTTGAAGTGCTTGACCTCTAAACGGTTTTGAAACCGTTTTCCCATCTCATCATCAAAATCCATAACATCCAATTAGGGTTTGGATCATTGGATTAATCATCAAATCAGCAATTGATTGCCTTTCAATTTGGTCTCATTGGATCTTCAAATACCAATCCATACCCAACCCTAGACCTCCAAATGGTTTTGAAACCGTTTGGGTGAGTCTCAAACGGTTTTGAAACCGTTTGGGTTAACCAACCCAAAGACTCAACACAATCAATTATAAAATCAGCACTTAACCCGATTAGGGTTTGCTACTTGGTGATTAACTATGCATTGAATTAATCAATTGGATCCTTTAGATTATCATACAACGTGCATTAGGATTCTGACCTCAAACGTTCAACCCTCTCAAACGATCAACTCTCTCAAATGGTTTGGTCTCAAAATCACCAAACGGTTTTGAAACCGTTTGGACCAACAAGTTGAAAATGTTTGCCTTGGATATTTGGAGAGGTGTGTGCTTGTGATGATGTCATCATCACCAAGCTTTAAACTCATGAAATCTACTGTAATTTCCATGGTGATTGCACCAATCAACCAAATCAATTATTATGATGAAGAAAGGATCATTATTTGATAAAGAATTGAATGCATTAACAAAATTGAAGGTTCAAGTTATAAAACCCACCTCCAATTGAGCTCCAAAGCTCCAAGCTCACGACAACAATGGTGGATGCAACTTATTTCACCATTCCAAGGTTCGTCCTCAAGGTTTGAGTGAAAAGGAATGGTTAGAATTGAAGAGGGGATCGAATTAGGAAGAATTCATGCATTGATTTGTGATTTCCACCATGGATTCAAGGTGAAAAGGGATCAAGAAGCTTACCAATAGGTAGGGAGTCGTCCTCCTGGTCCTCCCAAGCTCCTTGGTCATTTCCAAGAAAAGGGAAGAAGTGGGATATGGAAAATCCTTTCATTTGGCTTGTAAAGAGTCTTTTTATAAAAAAATTCAATGAGAGAGAATATGCTTTATAAAAATTCATTTAATCCCAAAAATAGGGCTGCATCTTCCCCCTCATCTTCCTTGGATCTGAGGCTATCTTGTTTGCCTCTTATTACTCTCAATTATCCATGATTTAAAGAAAAGCAAATTAAGCACCTCAAATCACATTATACTAATATCCATATGTGAGTGGATATTTCTTTTTCTTATAAAATTGTGAGTGAGTTATCCACTCCTAATGCGATGATTTTGAGTCACATTTATAGACTTGTTTTACTTGTGTTTTATGTGTTTATTGGTCACTTTGGTGGTTAATATTGCATAATTCACTTACTTTAGACTATAATCCTTCTCAGTGTCAAATCGCTCTTATTTTATCATTTTGAGCATAAATGATTATAATTATAGGTTTTATCTCGGCTGATTTGGTTTTGTTGTGCAATTTCAGGAAAAACGCATATCTGCAGCTGTCGATACCATCGAAATCAGTCGATACTATCGACACAGCCACAGGCAGGCAGCCGCAAGGAGCAGCGCAGAGTCGATACCATCGACTGGGAAGTCGATGGTAGCGAGTTACCATCAGGTTGCTGGCGACCAGCCGGTCGATACTATCGACACCAAAGTCGATACTATCGACATTTATAGCTTCAACGACGGAAAAGGGATAAAACTGACGCCTACGGGTGTCGATACCATTGACCCGCGTCGATGGTATCGAATTAGCATCAGGCGGGACGACAGAAAAGAAAGAAGGCTTGCCGATATTGTGAGGGGTCGATACCATCGACCTGCGTCGATGGTATCGACACCGTCAGATCAGAGTTTGCTTCAGATCGACCCAAATCCAACGGCTGTGATATTTTGGCGACCTAACTCGGTGTTTATACCTAATGACGGCAGCCAAGAGCCATCTATCACGTCATTATCCGCTGCACAAGTCCCGAGAAGGTGTGGAGAGAAGAACGGAGCCGAGAAGCACGCCCTGACTGTTCTGAGAGCTGAAGAAGACGTTTTCCACTGCCGAAAGGCTGTAGAACGCGCACTCCACACCGAGGAATGCTTGTATCTTCTCCGTTCAGGGGTTTACATCACTCTATCCACGTTTTCCTCATGTTTTCCCTTTTTCCCACCATGTCTTGCTCTGAGATGAACATGCGGGGCTAATCCCCTTTATCTTTAGGATCGGGAGTAGCCCGGGGAAGCATTGTATGACGTTTTTATTATAGTAATTCACATTTTGTCTCTTAAATCCGTGGTATGATTTCGTTTTCTCCATTATATCATTATGCTTGATCACCCTAATGATAATCTAATGCCTTTAATTGCTTTGAAAGAAGAATTAACGGTTGAAAAGAGATGAAACTCACATTAACTCATAAATTCCTTGAACAAGGTGATGTACGGTTAATGGTGGAAACCCAGAGGTCGATTCTAATGCACCTAGTTTAGGGTATAGGTTACTACGACAGTGGAACCGACCTAGACTGAGGTAGTAAATTGTATCACGACAGTGAACAATTTTGATTGCAGGCCACTACCCGGATTGAGAGATAAATTCGTTTAACTATGTGGAAATTCATACAATGAAAACCCGCGGTGAAACCACAATCCTAAAGATCCTCATTTAAATTGGTTAAACTAAACATTTAATCGATTGCTTTGTTTTATTTTACTTCTTTCTTTTATTTTTCAAACAACTCTTAAAACCTTTTTAATCGGTCTAGCTGATCGCAAACAGTTAGTAGTAGTCTACCGATAGTTCAGTGTCCCTGAGTTTGACTCGGGCCTCACGAGGCCTATACTACTCTGATGCGTGCACTTGCGTTATACGCACGGTAAAATCATGTCAAGTTTTTGGCGTCGTTGTCGGGGACATGACAATTGTCGGCACTACGAGTGCTGCAAGCGGCCATTCTAGGCCACTTTTTATTTTATCATTTGTTTTTATCATTTTTGAAATTTATAGTTTATATTTCATATTTAGTAATCGTCTAGCACGGTACTGAACCTAAATTTACTATTATGTAGGTACTAGTGCATGGTGAGGACGCGTAGCACAAACTACACGCAGCCATCACCAAGGGTTTCACCGTTGGGACCAGACGACAAGGAGAACAATTTCCACGATCAGCCTGAGGATACAGATTCAAACTTTGGAGCAGAAGCCATGGCGGAAGAACAGTCAATCTGGGAAAAGATTAAGGCATCTTCTGCGTCTGCATCAAAAGGGCCGATCAAGAGGCAGGCTATCAACATCCCCAATTATAAAATTGACCCTGGCCTAATCAATTTAGTCAAATCCAATGCATTTCATGGGCTCAAAAATGAAGACCCGGTTACTCATATAAGCCAGTTTGTGGAAAATTGTGACATGATCAAGATAGATAGGTTTCCGCAGGAGATGCTCTACTTGAAGTTATTCCCTAGTTCTCTAGCGGGGAATGCTCATGAATGGATACATAATCTAGAAGATGAGTATGTGGAATCTTGGGACTACATGGTTGAAGTGTTCTTTGAAATATTCTTTCCGCCCGAGAAGACAAATGATCTTATAAGAAAAATTCATAACTTCAGTCAGAAAGCAGGTGAAACTTATTCTGATACGTGGGAACGTTTCCAAATCACACTGAGGAGGTGCCCACATCATGGGCTTGATAAGGAGAAGCAAGTTAAGATTTTCTATTTTGCTCTTTCTGAGCATGATAGAAGTAATCTGAATTCAGCAAGTTCAGGGTTCTTCTTAAACAACACAGGCACAAGGTGTTGGGAAATTTTGAAGAACATGGCCAAAAAGCAATCTTGGGGTGACAGAGACGTAGTGGAGCAGGTTCGAGCTGCATGTGAGTCAAAGGCCATCAAGGAGCTGAATGAGAAGATGGACCTTCTAGCCAAGAAACTACTTGCAAAAGAAGACGCAGAATCTGAGGATGAAGCTCAAGTGAAATTTATGCGCCAGTAGCAGGGGTACAGAAACAACGACTACTCGTGGAGGAAAGACAAGAAATTTTCCTGGAAGGACCCGAACAATTTCTTGCAGGACCCTGACGCAAAACCCCAACCGTCGCCAGAGGACAAGAGAAATGAATTGCTCAACCAAGTAATCAAGCAGAATCAAGAACTCATGAGCATGTTTGGCCAGCAGATTAAGCAACAAGGAGAATTTATGAATCAATTTTGGCAGACCTTACAAAGTCACGGGGCTCATATGAGGACTATAGAGACATCTTTGGCACAGATGGCAGCTGAAATAGCAAATCTGAAAAAGCCAGCGCAGCAAGGTTTTCTGGGAAATACAAACATTCCAGGAGGAAACCAACAAGCTAAGGCAATCTTGCTACAGAGTGGTAAGAAGATTCTAAATTCCAGGGCCGATGAACCGAGCACACCCCAGCCAGAAACCACAGGTGAGGCCGCCGAGGAGGTTCCGATTCCAATCATAGAGCCGATAGAGGATGTGGTAGAGGATATCACAATAGAACCTGTCATTACTGAGGAGGAGATATTGAAGAAGACACCATACGTGCTACCACATCAAAGGGCACAGACTGTACCAGTTCCTTATCCAAACAACTTGAAAGCAAAGAAAGTTGATGCTCAGTTCAAGAAGTTCCTAGATAGCTTTAGGAAGCTTTCTGTCAACATTCCACTGTTAGAAGCAATTGAGCAGATACCTTCTTATGGCAAGTTTCTGAAAGACATAATCACGAAGAAGAGGAAGATTCCTGATACGGAGGTCATGGTTCTTAAGGAGCAGGTGAGTGTTTTCATCATGGACACATTGCCACCTAAAAGGCAGGATCCGGGCTGCTTCAACATTTCATGTTACATTTGTAAAGTGAAATTTGGCGAAGCACTATGTGATTCGGGGGCAAGTATAAATTTGATGCCTCTCTCTATGTTCAAGAAGCTGGGACTGAAAGAATCGAGACACAGTAATATAATGATTCAGTTGGCGGACAATTCTGTGGTGAAGCCATACGGTATTTGCGAGGACGTTTTGGTTAAAGTAGATCGGTTTGTATTTCCAGCAGACTTTGTGGTTATGGAAATGCAGGATGAACAAGGAAATGAGCTACTCCTTGGAAGACCCTTCCAATCTACTATAGATATGATACTCGAGATGGGAAGAGGCTGTTTGACCTTGGGTATCACTGATGATCGGTTTGAAATGGTTATGCCCTCAAGCACAACACAATCAAAAGCAAAGGAGCAATGCCGCATGTGAAGCACTTTGATTAGAATATTTCTCTCTATCTAGGGAAGCCGTTTCTAGATATGGCTCATGTAATGACTAAGGTGGAGAAGGGGACACTGGCTGTAGACATTATGGAGCAGACAAAGTTGTTTCTCTTAGCAAGGCTGTGGGTTTTCCGAATGATGAAGAGGAGGACATCCCTCCTTCTACTGAAGATGATGCCATAGCAAGTTCAGTTCTCAATGCATATCTAGAACTGCCTCTTGAAGCTTTCCTAGTCAATATAACACATGATTGGATGAGAAGCAAGTCACTACAAGAATGCGTCAAGATGCTTCAAGTGCTGCCGTGTTTTTATGCTAGGTACTATGAAGATCTTGGGGAACTTCCACCACCGCTTCAGTCATCCTTGATCAGTCCAACAGAGTTAGACTTGAAGCCACTGCCGCCTCACTTGAAATATGCATTTCTAGCCGAGGGTGAAAAGCTACTAGTGATTATTTTCGGCATATCTGAGTGTCGAGGAGGAGGATCAACTGATGATCGTGCTGTAGAACCACCGAGGTGCATTCGGGTGGTCAGTCACGGACATCAAGGGGATCTCCCCTACATTGTGCCAGCACAAGATCCGGCTCGAGGAAGGAGCCAAACCTGTAATCCAGCCACAGCGCAGACTGAATCCAAGCATGATGGAGGTCATCAAGAAGGAGGTGATCAAGCTCCTCTCTGCAGGCATCATTTACGCTATCTCCGACTCGACGTGGGTAAGCCCCACACATGTAGTCCCTAAAAAGGGGGGAATTATTGTTATGCATAATCTGCTGAATGAGCCGGTCATGACCCGTCTAGTAACCGGGTGGCGTGTGGGTATCGATTACCGTAGATTGAATGCTGCTACGTTGAAGGATCATTTTCCTCTTCCATTCATTGATCATATTTTAGAGCGATTAACAGGTCGATCTCACTTTTGTTTTCTAGACGGTTATTTGGGCTATAATCAGATTTCCATTGATCCTAAGGACCAAGAGAAGTCCACCTTCACTTGTCCTTACGGAACATTTGCATACCGCCGTATGCCCTTTGGTTTGTGTAACGCACCAGCAACCTTTCAGCATTGCATGCTTGCCATTTTCTCTGATATGGTTGAGTGCTGTTTGGAGGTCTTCATGGACGATTTTTCCGTCCATGGTGTGTCTTTTGATGAATGTTTATATAACTTGGATAAAGTTTTACAACGATGTGAGGACACGCATTTGGTTCTCAACTGGGAAAAATGTCATATGATGGTTAGTGAAGGGATTGTGCTTGGACATAAAGTGTCTAGCAAGGGGTTGGAGGTAGATTTGGTTAAAATTGAGGTTATTTCCAAATTACCCCCACCGAACTCGGTTAAAGGGGTACGGAGTTTGCTCGGTCACACAGGATTTTACCGCCGCTTTATAAAAGATTTCTCAAAAATCGCTAAACCATTATCTGAGTTGTTGAAGAAAGATGTGGTGTTTGATTTTAATGAGAAGTGTTTGCATGCTTTTAATGTTCTTAAAGAGAAATTAATTTCTACACCGGTTGTGTAAACACCGGATTGGACAAAGTCGTTTGAATTAATGTGTGATGCGTCGGATTTCACAGTCGGGGCTGTTTTAGGACAACGTGTGGATAACAAACCCGCTGTGATTTTCTATGCATCCAAAACTTTAAATGAATCACAACTTAATTACACTACAACGGAAAAAGAGCTTCTCGCCGTCGTTTTCGCATTTGAAAAATTTCGGCAATATCTTGTAGGGTCAAAAGTTGTGGTATGGACAGATCACGCCGCCATAAAATATTTGATGGAAAAGAAGGATGCCAAACCTAGATTGATTAGGTGGATCTTACTGTTACAAGAATTTGATATTGAAATTAAAGATAAGGTGGGAATAGAAAATGTGGTTGTAGACCATTTGTCTAGGTTGGAACGGGTAAATAAGAAGGACATTCATATACCCATTACCGAGACGTTTCCTGATGAACAACTTCTTTCTGTAAAATCTAAAGATCCATGGTTTTCTTATATTGTTAATTATCTTTCCTGCAAAATTATCCCAGATGATTGGACATATCAAGAGAAAAAGAAAATTTTCCATTCTTTGAGATATTATTTCTGGGATGACCCCATTTTGTTGAAGCAATGCAGGGACGGCGTGTTGCACAGGTGTGTACCAGAGGTTGAATATGAAAGTGTCCTTCATCATTGTCATACTCTACCAACGGGTGGCCACCATGCTAGTTACAGAGCAGCGGCCAAGGTACTTGAGAGCATCCTTTACTGGCCTACATTGTTCCGGGACGCATATGACTATGTGCGACACTGCGATTCCTGCCAACGGGCAGGTAATATTTCAAAGCGACAGGAGATGCCCCTCAACGTATTTCAAGAGGTTGAGGTGTTTGATCTGTGGGGTATTGACTTCATGGGACCCTTTGTGTCCTCAAACTCTATTTTTTACATTTTATTGGTTGTTGACTATGTATCGAAGTGGGTAGAGGAAATACCTACTAGGACTAATGATGCTAATGTAGCGTGCAGGTTCGTAAAAGATTATATTTTCTGCAGATTTGGCGTACCGAGGATGATTATCAGTGATGGAGGTACCCATTTCAGAAATCAAAAGTTCACTGCATTGTTGAGGAAGTATGGGATAAAGCACAACATTGGTACCCCGTACCACCCACAGACACAGGGGCAACTCGAAGTCTCCAATAGAGAAATTAAGAAAATCCTGGAGCGCACAGTGGCTTCGACACGAAAGAACTGGAGTACCTTGCTACCGGATGCTTTATGGGCCTATAGGACAGTGTTTAAGACACCTATAGGCACTACGCATTTTAGGTTGGCTTATGGGCGGGCCTGCCATTTGCCGGTAGAGTTGGAGCATAAGGCGCACTGGGCGCTGATGATACTTAACTTGAATTATGATGAAGCAGGAAAGAAACGCTTGCTAGAGCTGAATGAACTCGACAAGCTGAGGATGAATGCATATGAAAGCTCACGGATTTATAAAGAGCAAACAAAGCTGATTCACGATCGACACATTCAACTGTGTGTTTTCAAGAAGGGAGATCGTGTGCTGTTGTTCAACTCAAGGTTGAAGATGCATCCCGGGAAATTGAAATCCCGGTGGAGTGGACCTTTCATTGTAGAGGAGGTCCGGCCACATGGAGCGATCATGGTGTGTGATGGAGAGACAACATTTCTGGTTAATGGACAGAGGTTGAAGTTGTACTTCGGCGAGGATTACACGAGGAAAGTGTATGCGGTCAACCTCATTGCACTCAAGGATGTGTGATATGCTTGATTTCGTCTAGCCTACGATGTTAAATAAGGGCGCTTGTTGGGAGGCAACCCAACCATTGGTAGTTTCATCTATTTTTGTTTGCATGTACAAGTTAGTTTGGTTTATTTTTGTTTTTAGTGTAAAAATGATACCTTGATCATTTGTTCAGTGTACATGCCTGAGGCAGGGTCGATACCATTGACCATTGTGTCGATGGTATCGACATGGGCACAGTTAGGCGGTTGCAAAAATTTCTCTGAGTCGATACTATCGACGGCCTCGTCGATGGTATCGATCTACCATCAGTAACGCCGAGGAAATCGCCAGAACGGGGTTGATAGTATCGACATGGGTGTCGATACTCGTGAGATCCCTGAAGCTTTTCAGACAAAATTTGTCTCGATACCATCGATGGGCATGTCGATGGTATCGACCCGGGTACAGGAAAAAAGCGGCGGTCGAGCCTCGCAAGGGTGTTTTCCCTAAGAAGAGTCGATACTATTGACATCCATCGATGGTATCGACGCGACATGTCACCGATCCACGAGAGAAAATCAACAGTGATCGCTACATCAAGGAAGTCGATCCGTGGGACGGGTCGATACCATCGACACCCATCGATAGTATCGACGTGTCATCGATCTGGGCCCCCACATCAGGCCATCGACAGCCGTCGATACTTGCGGAGCACCGAATTGTGCTACAGGTGTCGATACCATCGACACCCCGTCGATGGTATCAACGAGTCTACAGCAGCGGCAGACTCAGTTATAAAAGGAAGGGTTGATTGTCATATCTCTTCACACCTTCAGAGCTTCTTCCATCCACTTGTGCTTGGTGCGTTGTTGTGCACCCAGAGGCCTACTACAAGCATCTAGGGATCGCGATCTCTTCTCCGACCTTCAACGAGCTCCTTCTTATTCCCTTTCTCTGCAACAATGGTGCACACAGCGGGAGCCTCATCTTCAGAGGCGGCACCTATGGAGATCGAGCCTTTCATTCCTCCACGACCCGGATCTATTCCGCGTCCAAGGATCGTTCACCCTTCGGCAAAAGTCCAGAAGTTATACGAGGAGCTGATGAAGAGAAAGATCGAGTTGACCCGCTACGTCGATCGGACTATGGTTCGCGACCTTGGGTTCGAGCCCAATCTTGCCTACGTTCTCAAGGGGCAAGCGAGACACACGGACAGGATGCCTGACGAGTTGGAATACCATGCCAACGGCCAGCCATTCTTTGGTGAATGGCTGACTTAGAAGGAGCTCGTGGCAGAGTTCATGGCATCATTGGACATCAATGTCGTGCCCAATGACTTGATCGCCACCGATAGAGAGTGGAAGAAGGGGCGTGTGTCGTTCAGACTCTACAACAACAACTACACTCTCACTCTCGCCCAGTTCAATTCGGTGTATAACTGGTATCATGACCCTTACCAGCACCGGAGGCCAGACAACCGGACAGACTACGACGATATCTTTGCCCAGCTGGTGAATGCGCCTCCCGGCAAATCCGTGAGCTACCACAATGTTGCAGTCGCCGACTTCGAGCATCCGTTTGTGCGGATTCTGCACTGCATGCTTTGTACCACGCTTTTTGCTCGTGGTGACCTGTCTCTTAGTAAATTTCAAGAGTCAGATTTATTCTTTTTGTATAAACTACTGAAGCGCGAGGAGTGCAATTGGGGTGCATTCTTCTTGACGCACATGTTGGCTGTGAGGAGGAGTACGCGGAAGGCTCCTATCCACTTTGGAGGGCTCATCACACCGCTGTCCCTCTACCTTGGGTTAGATTTCTCCCAGCTTACTCCACTTTCCAACAGGAACAAGGTCAACTTGCAGCATCTACACCGTTCCAACCTCCTCCTGCTCCGTGATGGCTTGGCTTATGCACATTACCACGTCAATCAAGAATATCAAGAATGTGCGCTTCCCGACCCCGTCTTCAACATCGAGGGAGCTCAGCATTTCTGGTGGCCTATCATCACCATTGAAGATTCTGATGAAGACGGTGGTAATGATGACAATGATAATGATGGCGACGAGCATGAAGAGGAAGAGGAGGCTCTCACTCCTCTTCGGGCATGAGTGGCACCACAGAAGCATCCCCGCATGCACCCGGGTGCCTCATCTTCTTCGCAGCCTCTGCCACCTCAGCCCTCTCACCAAGGAGAGGATGTCTATTTGATGCAAGGAATGTATTCAATGCTACAGGAGATTTATTAGACCCAGCAGCAGCATACAACATCCTACGCCGGTACTCAGGATAACACGAACCGGCTGTTAGAGAACCAGAGGGCAATTTTCAAGAATGAGCGCCTCCTCCTCGACAACCAACAGAACATCCATGACAGGTTGCATAGGATGGATATGCAGCAACAACCCTTCTACGACAATTACTGGAGCCAGAATTATTTTGGGGGGTATCCACAACCTCCGTCGATGCCCCAGTACGATCTGAGTTTCCAGGGGAAGTACCCATCATGGGACCCCACAGCCCCACAGTACCCGCCTCCACCTGTAGAATGATCGGTATCACTGTTCCACCTTTTAAGGTTTTTTTTACTATGAAGCCATAGTCGAATTCAAGCTTGGGGGGGAGTTGGAACAACTTCTATCCTTTATTTTCCTAGTTTTTAGTTTTTAGTGCTTTGTCTTTTGTCATTTATTTCTCTTAGTTATTAGTTGTTTTTAGGATCCACACTCTATCTAGTGTAATTGTGGATGTCTAATGTCATATGTCATCTCGTTGTTTGTACATGGGAATCAGGGGTAAATTTAACAATTTTTAGTGCTTTTGCAAGCTTGTGTTGTTCAACTTTGAGCACATGACTTAAGAAAATAATTGGGTTTGTCAACTCTGAAATAGGAAACCATAACTATACATGCCTTTGATTCATGAAGAGTGGACGGAATTGGTTGTTTGAGCCTAAACTGTCCAAATGATAATGAGACCTTAATTGGAAATAAGAGAGAGAAACATCTTAATTACTACACAGGTCAGTAAGGAGGGACACATAATATTTTCCAAAGGTTCAGTCAATTAATCTTGTGATCTATCCACCCCATTGTTTTCATACTCCACCATAAGAACTGGAAGCACATTACGGTTTTCATCTCTTTGATTGCATCCCATGTAGATAGGTCTTGCATTGCAACTATTTTCACATATTTGTGCATGAAAATGAGAAAAAGATAGAATACGTATACATGCACATTATCCTTAGGTGTGTGTCATTTAATTGCATAACTATCATTTTGTAGCTGCATTCACATTTTTTTGTGCATATAGTACATCATGCATCTTATGTCTTCTGAAACATTAAAGGTGGTGAACTTGTTCCATATCTTCTGAATGCTTCAAATGTATAAGTTATGTAACAAGAAGTGAGCCCAACAAATAATTCATTGTCATCTATGAAAATAAGGGCTTGAAAAAAATTGAAAATTTTGAAAAAAGAGAAGAAAAAAAAAGAGAATTGAGAAGTAAGTAGGAATGAGAGGGAGAAAGGAACCTGTTCTCACTTGCATACTGAGAAGCATTAGCACATTGTGTAGTTTCTTAGATATTCCATCTCACCTTGAGATGGAATGATAGTGCATGCATCATTCCACCCAAATGTAGGCATTAGGGCATTTTCATTTGCATATGCATCATTTAGGTCATTATTGTTTTTGTGCATGTTAAAACCGTATAATGCTTCCATTTCTTCCACAACCACCTATTCCATCCACCCTTTGCTCGAATTGGTAGGCCACCGTGATTATCTCCTCACTTTTTCATATCGGGAGAGCTGCTTCCATGTAGATGGTAGTTAGGGCGAGCAACGTAGATAGAAGATCACAAGATGCACCGAGCCTGAACCGGAGGATTTTATTATGTTAACTGCCTTATGTGATAGTGTTCATCAATTTTGAGGTAGATATCTTTTATGGATGATTATTGTCGCCTTTAGGGTAACTATCATTCTGTGGTTAGTAAGGGTCGGAATGTGAAGGTCTGGCGGGGATCATATGGCGAAGTCTGTTGTGATAATCTGTTATTTAGTTGACCCTCGCAATTCTATTCTAGAGTTTTGTTGCTCAAGGACGAGCAATGTTCAAGCTTAGGGGAGTTTGATGTGATGATTTTGAGTCGCATTTATAGACTTGTTTTACTTGCATTTTATTTGTTTATTGGTCACTTTGGTGGTTAATATTGCATAATTCACTTACTTTAGTCTATAATCCTTCTCAGTGTCAAATCTCTCTTATTTTATCGTTTTGAGCATACATTATTATAATTATAGGTTTTATCTCGGCTGATTTGGTTTTGTTGTGCAATTTCAGGAAAAACACATATATGCAGTTGTCGATACCATCGACATCAGTCGATACTATCGACATAGCCACAGGCAGGCAGCCACAAGGAGCAGCGCAGAGTCGATACCATCGACTGGGAAGTCGATGGTAGCGAGTTACCATCAGGTTGCTGGCAACCAGCCGGTCGATACTATCGACACTTATAGCTTCAGCGATGGAAAAGGGATAAAACTGACGCCTAAGGGTGTCGATACCATCGACCCGCGTCGATGGTATCGAGTTAGCATCAGGCGGGATGACAGAAAAGAAAGAAGGCTTGCCGATATCACGAGGGGTCGATACCATCGACCCGCGTCGATGGTATCGACACCGTCAGATCAAAGTTTTCTTCAGATCGACCCAAATCCAACGGCTGTGATATTTTGGCGACCTAACTCGGTGTTTATACCTAATGACGGCAGCCAAGAGCCATCTATCACGTCATTAGCCACTGCACAAGTCCTGAGAAGGTGTGGATAGAAGAACGGAGCCGAGAAGCATGCCCCGACCGTTCCGAGAGCCGAAGAAGATGTTTTCCACCGCCGGAAGGCTGTAGAACGCGCACTCCACGCCGAGGAATGCTTGGATCTTCTCCGTTCAGGGGTTTACATCACTCTATCCACGTTTTCATCATGTTTTCCCTTTTTCCCACCATGTCTTACTCTGAGATGAACATGCGGGGCTAATCCCCTTTATCTTTAGGACCGGGAGTATCTCGGGGAAGAATTGTATGATGTTTTTATCATAGTAATTCATATTTTGTCTCTTAAATCCGTGGTATGATTTCGTTTTCTCCATTATATCATTATGCTTGATCACCTTAATGATAATCTAATGCCTTGAATTGCTTTGAAACAAGAATTAATGGTTGAAAAGAGACGAAACTCACATTAACTCATAAATTCCTTGAACAAGGTGATGTACGGTTAATGGTGGAAACCCAGAGGTCGATTCTAATGTACCTAGTTTAGGGTATAGGTTACTACATCGGTGGAACCGACCTAGACTGAGGTAGTAAATTGTATCACGACAGTGAACAATTTTGATTACAGGCCACTACCCGGATTGAGAGATAAATTCATTTAACTATGTGGAAATTCATACAATGAAAACCCGCGGTGAAACCGCAATCCTAAAGATCCTCATTTAAATTGGTTAAACTAAACATTTAATCGATTGCTTTGTTTTATTTTACTTCTTTCTATTATTTTTCAAACAACTCTTAAAACCTTTTTAATCGGTCTAGCTGATCGCAAACAGTTAGTAGTAGTCTACTGATAGTTCAGTGTCCCTGAGTTCGACTCGGGCCTCATGAGGCCTATACTACTCTGACGTGTGCACTTGCGTTATACGCACGGTAAAATTGTGTCAACTCCCTTGGATATTTTCGTGGTCCTTGCAAAGCTCGAGGATGTACACACACACATATGAATCCAACCATTTTAATTTTGGTTGAAGGCCCTTTAATTAATACATTTATTTTTGCACTAAATTGAATTAGGGTTTCAATTAGGCATTAATCTTGATTATTTTAATATCAAGATTCTCTCTCCTCCAACTTAATTCAAATGTGGAGCCCCTCTAATTTTCTTTGCTTTACATGATTCCAAGAAACATTAGGGACCTTATTGAAGTGGAAATTTGCATATTGAACCCTAGGTTTTGGGTAAATTGCACATTACACCAAAACTAGGTTTTAATGCACATGCATTGCTTTATCAGCTCTTTCTTGGTACTCAGGCTTCCATAAGCCATACCTCAGCATCATTTTCACTCTCATGATGCTTCAACACATGAGGAACATATTATCATTCACAATTTGCACTTAAACCCCTCAACTTGGGTAATTTGCACTCTATTCCAAAACAAGCAAACATTGCTTCAACATTATTCAAACAGGACTAGAATTGCAACATAAATTCCTCTTGAGCCCTAATTACTTTTCACAAGATGAGATTAAGCATATAATCATCTTTCTTAATCAAAACACCTAGGGTTAAAGTATAACCCAGGTCAGGGATGTTACACCACCTCTGTTGCTTTGAAAAGGCTAAAAAAGGGGTAATCCTAGAGCAAGGTCTTGGTTACCGTGAGTTAGAAACTAGGCTACCCACGTGTAGTGCCATGAGACTCTTTAGCATACCATGCGTTAAGGAGTGTTCTACCTATGGGTAGTGCCATGTGACTCAACCCTAGAAACTGGTTCACCTGATAGGTGGATCATTAGGGGTTTAATGGGGATCTACCATAAGGAAGGTAGTATCCAGGTCCACTGTAGGGACAACACAGAGGATAGGGTACTCATGGATCACGAAGTTATATTTAAAACATAATCTTGGTGGTTAAATGATTAATTGAATGATTGCGTTGTTAACATATTTGCATGATTATTGTTTCCCCCACACACCAACTTTATGCTGACCGACGTTTTGTTTGTCGGCGTTTTAGGTACAAAGCCAAAAGGACAAATAGTAAATCATCATATTGTGAAATACATGAATTAAAATACAAGGTGGATTAGTTAGAGTAGAATTCATATGTGGATAGAAGTTTAGAGATCCAAGTTTTCAAAAGGTATGCAAAGTTTTTATTTTCACCATATTTCAGTATAGTTGGTAGAATTTAATAATTGTTATTGATTATTTGTCGAACCTTTGATCCAGGTTATTGGATAACAACTCTGACCCTTTGGTCTCCCTTAATTTGGGGTTACTAGGAGGCGGGGTCGTTACAGCAGCATTCACCTACTCCACGCCCTTCTCCGCCACCCCGAGCTGATGAGGTAGAGGCAACCACAAAGATGCCAACTCCTCGCCCTGAAGCCACACCCTCGCGAACACTCCATGTGGACTCAGCCTCGATCGATGATGCGCACTCCTTAGGATGAGCCACACACGTGAGGAGCACTCCACAAAGACAGAGTCAATCGACGCCAACACCCTCATCACTGGGGCATGTCTTCGACCTGGAGTTCAACAACTTGCGGGAGGCAACAAGCAACCACTCAACTACATTTGCTTCTGTAACCCGCAAGTTCCAAGTTTTTCAGAGGAGGCTAAACAAGAAGGAGTGCCAACTCCTGACCCTAGTTGGCCTTGGCCTTCCTGGCCAACTAGAGGCACTAAACAATACGATGCTGATGGCGCTTCAACGCCTCAACGCCATCGAAGAAAGGTTGAACCGGAGGGACGACCACCACTGCTCGAGGCATCCCAGGCAATCAGCATCGCCACCCGACTCCGAATCTCAACCTTCTTCTTTGGCATCCTCCTCTGGATCGTCATCTTCTTCCTTCTCCAATGGGCCATCCACAACACCCGAGGAAGAGATGACGAACAAAACCACTGACGGGGATCCAGTAGGACAAGAGAACTCATGCAGCATCAACACAGCAACTCCCTCACCCCCGCAAGACAATGCCAAAGATGATGAAGGCATATCTATTGGCCTAGAGGAGGGTTCATCTGGATAATCTGAGGGAGAAGGGGGCAATTTATACTACTTCATCGACAACCAACCCCCTAGAGTAAAGACTTTGACGGCTGATAAGTTTGTTGCACCGTCAGAGATCTCTTCTTTTGAGATGGCCAACTTTGATAGGTGCGCCATCGGCTACCTGACGATCGGGGACCAGAAGCTGCTAAACATGATCTTGAGGCCGCAGGTAGATGAAGAGGTCGTCGTCTGGAGCGATGAGTACTTCTCGGTATGATGCAGAGTTCTTAAAGGCATGTTCCGCTCAGAAGCCGTCATGGGGAAGATCCTCTTCAGGGTCTTGGAAGGCGCAATGATTGAAAATATCGCCATTAGGACAGGCCGAAAACTGTACTACAACGCCACCCCGGCCTTGGCAAGAAGAATCATGGCAGGGGCATATGAGGTGAAGTAGGTGGCTGACATGCTCCAGCACATTGAGAAGCACAATCCAATCCTGGTGTTGGCCCCCTACAAGCATAGAAGACACTGGTTCCTATGTGTGACGGACCTCTGGAACCAAGATGTCACACTCCTTAGTTGTTGCAATGCAGAGGTCCCATGCACAGGATAGAGCTTCGTTCGCCCCGAAGACCAACGCCTCCAACTTCTTCCACTGCGTCTTCACCGCATCA
The DNA here is from genome assembly GCA_963693085.1 of Alisma plantago-aquatica. Classification (NCBI taxonomy): domain Eukaryota; kingdom Viridiplantae; phylum Streptophyta; class Magnoliopsida; order Alismatales; family Alismataceae; genus Alisma; species Alisma plantago-aquatica. The sequence goes on from OY856414.1 coordinate 4,177,287, forward strand.
TCAAGCAAGGAGTCTGACGCCACAGCGGTGTTTGGAACTTCTTCTCGCTCGGAGACTTCCCCATCCAAGAAGAGTCAGGAAGCGGGATAGCGCCTTTGTTGTCCTACGTGCGATCGAGCTGCTGAACATCTTTGGCTACATAAGGCAGCTCCAAAGCCAAAACTTCTATCCGCTAAAAAGCACATACGCACTTTTGCTGATCAAGGACAAGAGCTACTTCCGGGACGCAGATTTACCAGAGGAGCTTCTGGACACAGAGCATGAAACTGAATCTTCCCATCCTGGTAGCCCTTCAAGAGAATAAATCCTGGAATCCACTAAAGACTACAGGGCAGGCAAGCGGATTGAAATCCTACCGTTTCTAAATTGTTGATCAACAACTTTGACTGTTCCGCGTGCGCTTCCCTGTCATAGGAACAGGTCAATGAGATCCTCCTTAGACTTGTTGATTCTATCCTCATAGACATCATCTATGAAATAGATAGAGTAATAGTCCCCCTTGAAGACCTGCGGGACCTAGTCAAGGTGGGAGGATGTCTAGCATAGATAGTGGCGTCAGCTTACATCCTGATCTTACAAAAGAAGTTTGAGCACGCCTACATCACCCACCCGATGTTGTTTAATGATCTCTGCCTAGATGACGAGATAGGAGCGAGCCAGGTATTCCTACAATAGATACAGACAAGCATGTTGTGCATCATCTTCTTCCCAATGATGCATGACAACCATTGGACGCTCCTGATGGTGTACACTCGCCCGTGTGCCGCTTTCTTCTACAACAGCTCCGATGCCAACACTGATTATCCGGCAAAGTGTACATCAACACCGTTGACATCCCTTGAGTGTTTATCAAGAAAATACTACATCAATGTGACGACGTTGATCCATCCGTACCAGGGAGACTGGAGGCCAAGTGGCATGAGTTGCAATTCTGCCACTATAGTCCACAACAAGCTCCTCAATCAAATGACTGCGGCATCTATGTGCTACAATGGATCTATAGCTCAGTGGCGCTAAAAAAAATGCCAAAAAATCTCTACGACATTGAATATCACAAAAAATGAGGGGAGTATGTGATGGAGCTTCTATCAGATGAAGGTGCACACACCAGCTAAACCCTCACTGATCTATCACTACCTTCCTAATATATCTCACAACTCTGGGATAGAATGTGGGGTAACTTTGAAGGGTGTACTACATCAGTGAGGAAGGTACTCAAAATTTTCCCCTTTTTGCCTTTCATCTTTTGCTTATAATACCATGTGTACATATACATACATGACTGATACAAAGCAATACATTTACAACTTCTTGCTTCTCAAATATTGTACAAAGACACTTTATAGTAAATATCTGATACAACTTCTTCCAGTTCACTATTTCTGTATCTAAGGTGGTGCATATTTCTGCTTTGCCCTTTTGAAAATGCAGTCTCAAACGACAAAGGCTACTACTTTTCTATGCCAATTTTGAAAAATAATCTCACAACAGCTAAGAGATGTGCATGTGAAGGAAAAAGCTGCCCAAACAGCAAAGTCACTTTTTCCCCTACCCATCAAAAACCCCAAAAAGAGAAGAAAGCCTTATGAGAGTGAATAAAAGCATGATAGTTGTGCCTTAAAAAAATCCCACACTTGTCTTTCCAAAAGTACCCATCTTTAGGCATGGTAGATCTGGGGCAGTGGTATGTAGGATGTTGTATCCTTGTCTTAACTTAGCCTATCTTAACTCATAAAAGCCTAGTTACTTGCAACATCAAAACTTATCTCAAATCATCAAAACCAAACTTAAGTCCTCAAAGACAAACATTGATCATCATAAACCATCTTATATCATCTAAATAAGACTTACATCATATCATCAAAACTTATTTCATCTATCATATATTCTAACCTGGCTCTGATACCACCTGTGACGTCCCCAATTTTTCTAAAACTTAATCGGATGTGTGATGTCCAAATTGAAACTCTCACCTCAGTGAGAAGTCTGATTTGAACACCCCACACTCAGCTAAGAAGAAGAAATCAGAGGAAGCCAGAAGGAAACAACAGTAGCACATGCACATGAACAATAATAAAGCCATACAATACATGTTCACCATTCAACATATAATCACATAATGAATTGTTACAACATCTGATATTACATATTAAACATCAAACTTATACATATACTCATGCTACAATCTCAAATAGGATCTTAAGACAACAGGTCCACCTGTACACTTGCTTGCCACACAACTCTCAACTATCCTCGTCTCCAAGAGCATATGTCCACAACCTAAACAAAAGATTACATGTGGTACACGTCAGCATAATATTCAAGAATATTATACTGAGTATGCCTACGTGTCTTTTTATATACCTCTAATTACTAAGCTTGGCAATAAGATAAAATTAGAACTTGGCAGTAATAAAAAAATATAAGGAAAAGCATATACTTGCACAAAGATATTTTATTAACAAAAGAGAACACATGTTTTAAGCTCATTTTCCACTATATTCTCATGCATCTGCCTACTAATGGGATAGATGCACTCAGGCCTTATGATCTGCTTACCAAAGAGATAGATCATTGTACATGTGATCTGCTTACCAAAGAGATATATCACTCACTGGCACTATGCTTACCAAAGAGATATAGTGCTTTCATATAATGGAACAGATATATTATGTTTCATGTGTTCATAACAATAAGTATGATAAATCAAGAAACATATCATACAAGAACAATCATTTCATTCAATATCATATGCCAAGTATTTTACTACACATATAACACAAGCATATTCTATAATAAGCCAAGAAAGAGGTAATGGTGTACCTTGAACCAAGACATCCTAATTATCATATATTCTCGAATCAACTATCACTCTTGGTCAAACCTTGATAAAGACAAGATCATATATGACCATCAGGTTCTCATCATCAACCAATTATGTCCATTTTAGGGTTTACTTAACTCATAAATATGTGTGCATCACTACATGTCCTATCTTCTTGGAATTAACTTACCTATATTGTATTTTGTATTAAAGTTCATTTACTGATAATTGTGTTTCACATTATTACGGGAACAGATTAACCTTAGGTTTCATGATTAACCTAAATTAGGGTTTGAAACCATGTATTAATGGTCAACTTCATATAACATGGATTATATTCATCTAACTGATATCAGGGTTCCACATTAGCTTTCAGTTACTGATATAAGGGTGTGTTGTGAATTCCATCATTTACTAATCATTAATGTGTTTAAGTGAGAAGTATGTATACCTTTTGCACTTACCCTTCTCCTAATTTGAGTGTAGAAGACTTGGCCTTCAACTTAGCCTCATAACACTTCTTGGCCTTGCCTTTGCCCTTGGACTCACTTATACTAATCACAACCACAAATTTGTTCTTCATCATTCTTACTTTGGCATCAACATGCCAAGCCATTTAGAAAGTTGTTTACCCAAGTTAGTCAAGTAGTAACACTTGATAAAGTGGTTTTATATGATTCAAACTATGTTTTTACAATCATATCCATGGTCAACTCTTGACTTAGAAGAAATCCCCATCTTTCCACATGCCCAATCATATTGAGCACACAGGGTTTACTGGATCTCCCTCTATTAGTTTGCACTCAAACAACACTTTGGAGACATTACACCTTTCTTACTTTACATTATTCTTAAGATGTGTTACATCTCAAGAATGTCCATGTTTCCATGCTACCCATGCAACTCATTATTCATACAATGTAGCATAAGGTACTTAATGTCTACGAAATCATTGGCATGCTTCAAGTAAGCATCCATTTGGAGCGAGCTCCTCTGATTTTGGTCTTTCAAGGAGATAGAGCTTTCACTCATTGATGAGAACGTTTCTCAAATTCCTAAACCAAATGTAGAAATCAATCCCATTTTTTCCTTCTCAAGGATTGATTTTAATGTAAACATGTTTGTGTTTGACATTAGATTCTACAAAAATAATGAAACTATTCAAACATCTTTTATTTGTTTGATTTGATAAGTTAACGATATTTATTAAGCCTTTAAATAATTGTCGCTCCCACTATTTTGTTCAAATTGATAAGCCATTTTCTGTCAATTCAGAAGACTGCAATGTACAATCTTCTAGTGAGCCAAGATCCAAAACAATTGAGTTTTACCCGGCCAATGCCTGCATTCATAACCAATTATTAAGGTAGGAAACTTTTTCCAATTTTATCATATGCAATTCTTGGATAGATGACATTCGAAACTCTTTACCATAGTAATTTACATGCCTTTGGTTCTTAATCTCATGAAGACCACACAGTTAAGCCTGACCTGAAAACCAACACGATAGTAATGCACCCCGCTAGGCAGGCCCACATACTACCATCACACTTTGACGATATAGATAGTGCAACACCCATGGGGCACCCACACTTAGTCGATCAAGATTTTCATATGTTTTTCTAATGGAAAGCATCTAAGACTTAATATTGTATTGATGGTTTATATTTAAATACATATACATATCCAATCACCACATACTTATTACGTATCATATACATGCCATACTATTGTAATTCCTTGAAGGCACATGGAATTACTACCACCTAAGGTCCACGTCATATGCAACTTGTTGTTGATGAAGATATATGATCGAACCAATCTTATTTGATTGGTTGAACTCTTGAACCAATTAGATTGCCTCTTGGTTGATCGGTTGGTCTCTTGAAGCGGTCGTCTGGTTCTCAGGTCCAAGTGGCATCTGGACACCTCCAGCTAATCATTCGGGCCACCATTTGATTGGTTCATCCTCTTATTGTCTGGTCTCCTCGGTCCTCTAGTCGATCAATTCACCTTGTGTAGATCTTCTTCTCACGATGATACATAAATTAGAACTATCATATTTATTATTACATTGTACAGGGAAAGTGTGAGTTACATTCGAGGGGAAATAGGAAGAAGAACATTAAATTACATTTGGAAAGAAGAGAGAGGCTTGGTGTGCATACCAAGTAATAACATGAATAAATAACCACAACAATGCACACACAGATCTAGGGTTATTGGCCATAACCATGATAAACATCCACCATCAAAAATGATTTTAGGATGATGCATGTAAATTGCATATATATATATATATATATATATATATATATATATATATATATATATATATATATATATATATATATATATATATATATATATATATATATATATATGTATATGTATATATATGTATATATATGTATATAAATATGTATATATATATGTATTAGTTTGTGGAGGTGCATGTTGAATTTAATTGGATATGCGCATTATCATTTTAATTTTGCATCATATTCAATAAAAGAATAAAAACTAAATCTGATCATATCGATTTAAATCCTAGATACACCATAAATTAACCTGGCTCTAATACTAATATTAGAAATTGGGGCCAGATATAGACAGCAGAAACAAAAAAATTAAAGTTTGACTCCCCTAGACATCAATATCGCGTCAACAACAATGTATCTAGGAAGGAACGGTTTGTAAGGTTATACCTAGTCTTGAAGCAAGTACAATGACATTACCCTTCTTGTTCAAGAAACAACACACTCCTTCTTCAACAGTAGCACTTCAACAGTCGTCTCCACCTACCTCCTAGTCTGGCCACGACGGACAGGGGTTGACAGAGTTCTCCTAAGGAAGAAGTCTCCCACCTCTAGAGAAGTTCAGGCGGACCACTGAGAAATTGATGTTGAGATAATAGACCCAACAAGAAGGAGTTGTCCCTTTTGTCACTGTACTAGTCTCCGACATACTGTCCCACAATTCTTCTCTCCCTTGTTGTCCATCCCTTTAATGAGTAGGACTTTCTCAGGCTCTATATTTGTTATAACCCCAATTTTGGGTACAATTAGTGAGAAATATGATTTCTCATATTAAAGATAATTGAACAAATAATGATATGATTTGTTTTGAATAAATGGATTCCTTTCACAATAGCCTTGATTGGTTGCTTTGTGGGCTGTATTGGCTATTGGGCCCAATAACAAGGAAATTCAAATAGTAAATGGATAATTGAATTTTCAAGAAAAGAAATATGTAGAAACCTCTAGAAGGCAAATCCAAAGAGGATTGCGTGCCTCTTGGGTTCCTTGGGTACCAAGGAGACCAAGGTTGTGAAAAGAAAGTAATTAGAAAAGAAAAGGTTAATTAAGTATTTCTTTATTAAGAAAGAAATTGAAAATGATGATAAAATTTGGAAAATGAATGGAAAGAGGCATAAATGGGTTTTCTTGGTGATAATTCGTATCCATGAGGTTGCTAATGATAAAAGGAATACCCATGAGGAAAATAAAAGGGAAATAAAAAGAAATCCTCAAAAAGAGATATTTTCATGAGAAATAAACATGATAATGCGAAATAATGCATTTAGATGCATCTAGAAGGATAATAAATATCCTTGGAAAAGAATTTTGAAATCATAAAGTTTCTTGGGAACCAAGGAGTCCCAATAAAGAGGAAAGAAAGAGAAAATACTAAAAAGGAAAAATAAGAGGATAATGTGTTGCATTATTAATGAATTATGAGGTGTTGTTAAAAAGAAAGTAAATTTGATTAAAAGAAATAGAATTTCGTGTCAAGGGATTAAAAAGCAAGGAAAGAGAAAATAAGTAAGAAGAAATTCGAATTCTAATAAATCAAGGATAAAGGATATCTTATCATAAAGAAAAGAGGAGTTACATTTAAAACAAGGAAAGTATGTGGTTGCCATGTTTAACGAGAAACTTGGTTTCCTCATGGATAGGCGAACCGGGGCATTGCTACACTCCTCTATATAAGGGTATACTCCTTAGCCTGAGTTCAAGGAGATCCTTGGCACCCCTCTCTCTTTCTCTTTCTTGTTTGTTTTCAAAACCTTAACTGAAGGGGGTAATGTGAACCTGGGAGCAATGGGGAGCATATGAGAAGGTCGTGATGCTCTTGCATCGTCAGAAGAGGGCCGGAAGACCTTCATGTCGGCACCCTACACCTGCGCAACACTTGCAGATGATTGCAGGGCAGCCATGGTGGCAGGGGCTGCTTGCACTAACCCTGGACGACCGGCGGCGGGCTGGAAGCTCCCTTGCATGCGCGGGAGCGCAGCGAAGGCAGAGGGGCAACTCCTGGGCAGCCGGCGGGGTCAAGGTCGATGTGGAGAAGACGCGCCCAACGCTAACAAGGAAGCAGCGCTAGGGTAGCACGAGGAAGGAGAAGAGAGGAGGCGCGTGGACAAAAATGCCCCTTCGCGGGCTGAAGGAGCTCGTGTTTTACCAGGGGCAGAAATGACATTTGGTTATGTCTTAAACCAGCCGTGCCTACGATTGCATGAGTGATGACGTGGTGTTTCCCAATTGGCCGAAAGTAAGTAATTTTGTTAAAATCGTAACTCTTTAATGGTAACTCCGTTTAGGACAAGTTATATATGTATTTTGATCAGAAAAATGGAAGGAATTCATTAAAAATGGTTTAATAGTCTGAATCTGATCATAGTTGAAAAATTAGTGTAAATCATCATCTTTAATGAATTAAAGATTAAGAAACCCTATTTTGATATAATTAATGTGTTTAATAGGGTTTCATGGATCTTTAGAGTTGATATTAATCTGTTAGAATTTAATAATTGTTCATGGTTATATGTCGAACCTTTGATCCGAGATTAATGGGTGCGGCTTCAACCTCTTGGTCTCCCTTAATTGGGGGTTATTGGGAGGTGGGGTCGTAACATTTGGTATCATAGCATGGGTTCGTCAGTTAACCATTAATAATTATTAAATTTGACAAACTCCATAAAACCCAAGGGAGTTATTAAAGGAGTATCCGAAAGATGGAGGTGTCTAGAAAGGGATCACGACCAGGGGCTGGCAAGATTTTCCTCTGCACCGCTAGTCGGAATACGAGGACTCCCGGACCCGTGTGACCGCCTGGCCAAAGTCTTAGGGTATGAATCGAAATAAGATACCTTTAGGACTTCTCATGTTATTCATCTCTTCTCATCACAAAATTCTGATAAGGACCTAAAGGATTAGGGTTTTCTTTCTTCTCCTCACCCTCTTGAGGTATGGGTAAGGTTAATAAGGTTTAAGGAATCCTCCACTAAATTAATGAAAGGCATATAAATAAGATGTCATGGACATAAGCTTAATAGATTAAGCGCAAAATAAATAGTAGATACATGCTTAGGTCATATGACATAAGATGTCATGTCCTCAAAAGAGACCTGGCGTATCCTCGGAGGATGATGCTAACCCTAACCCTAAGTGAAGGTTAGAGAGATATGAGTTGGACCAGGTGTTTGAAAGGACATGCCTTTGGGATTCCATAGGATCCATGGGTGACCTAGCACCATTGGCAACCCAACCCTGGGAAGGGTCGTGCATGCTAGGGTAAAGGATAGCTCCTTAGATGATGATATTAGTGAAGGACCATAGAAACCCTATGGGCTTGTACAAGTAGGGCATAGCTGGCACCTGGGGCACGTCATAATGTTGGCAGTAGGATGAAACCCTGAATAAGAATTATGATGGAGCATTAAGGGTTATGGATGACCTTGAGCAACTATAAGTTCGAACCTAGGCTTCACCCATATAGAGCATGCCTTTGAGGTTGATCCTCCATGAAGAAAGGACCTCTAATGGTGAGGTTGGATGTAGGGTTAGCTCTAGAGAGAGCAGGAAACCCAGCAAGAAAGTTGGAAGCCTAAAACCCGGAACAATGGATGATAATGGTTGCCTCATGATCGATCCCTGAAAGTTGATGATACCATGGTTGCCTTTAGAGGGACCAAACCCTTGAGAAAAGATGAAGTTTCTGGTACCTACGTGCCTATGGTATAGATGTTTACCTTCCGAGGTAGGAAGAAGAGTTCCTTAGACCTAGAAAGGTTTGGTAGCAGGCTATGAGGCCTTGTACCTTGTTAGTTGTCCTTAAGGAGGACCCAACCCTAAGTGTTGATCGAGAAGAAGGATGACAGGAAGTGCATGAGATGCCCTTTTGCAAGCTTGATTCATGGTTCAGAGATAGAGCGTGCAGTTGGACACCTAAAAGTGAACCTAGGGTTCCTAGGCCTAAGAGGGGAAGTGGTATACCTAGTGTTCATGATGAGAATTAAGTTTCTATAGTTTTGAGCATGGTACGCCTCATGAATAAAGGAAAAGGGAAGTCCCTTACATTTAAGGTATGCGTAATGAACCCCTCATAGCTAGGTTGATGATAAAGAAAGGTATGATCTTGATCAAACATTGAGGAAAGAGGACAAGTATGACCTACTATGGTACAGTAAGTGATCTGCTCATGCCTTAATGGCTTGCTAGGGTTAAGTAGGCTCGTGTGGATGTAAACCCTAGACCTAAGAGCTTTTGTGACCTTAGAGATAGTTTTCCTCCCATCTTGGGAGAGGGACCCCTTTGGAAGGGTGTATATCAGCTTTGTTGGTTCAATGTAACCTAAAGAGGTCTCATAGGATCTTGAGAAGCTAAGTGAAAGGTACACGGTATGAGAATGAACCTGTAGACCCATAGACATCCATCTCTATTGCATGTGAATGTGTTACCATGGGGGTAACCAGTATGGGGCTTTACCAAGGTAGGCAGGTTGCCATGATGCCTATGAACGGATGGGAGCCATCCCATGAATGCAGAAAGAGAGATGATGAAGACTTGGGTAAGGTTCTAAGTGAACATGTACTGTAATGGAGAATCCTAAGTCTATCCTAGGGTCAGGTAGGGATAAGACCGATGAAAGTAGGAGTTGCCTAATTCCCCAGTTGCACATGACCATAGGGTCGGGAGGTAACATCTATCATTGTCTGAGGGTCATGGGTTAGGAGATTGATCACCTTCATGAACTCATGGGACCCAAAGGGCAGATGAGTAGGGCACTCTCTTGATGCATGAGGGAAGAGGGATGACCCCAAAAGAGTCGGTACCCTATAGACCCAGAGGAGGTGACCAAGGATATAAACCTCAGTAGGTTCAAGACTAGTTTGATATCATGATGTTTGTGATGAAGAGACATATGTGGCACGTTGCAACTTAGATTTAAAGGTGTACTGGCAAGGTGGGATGCACCATCTCTACTCTTGGAACAGGAAGAACTCTGTATTTGGACTGCAGCCAAATGCTTATTTCCTCTTATTATGGGGGTGAGAGATAGGACATTACGCATGTCATACACCAAGGATAAGAGATGATGTAGGTTGGAACGTTGCCACGAGAAATGGGGATAGAGAAGATATCTATCCTGGTAAAGTGAATGATACATGGATGGTTTGCAAACACTAAGAGGAATGAGGTAGTCCCCATTATGAGGAAGTTTCTATGATGAGCTATGTAGAACATACAAGTTACACCAGGTTGAGTTTGGTCACCATGATGATGAAATCAGAGAAGTGTTCTTAATAGAGATAGACCGGGAGTTTGAGGTAATATAATAAGTGAAATACATGGAAGTGTATGTCCTCAATGTTACCTAATACCTAAGGATGAGAGGTGGTAATGAATGCTCTGGTTAAGACTTGTTTGGCTAGAAGTTAGAAGAGGTTGTTTGGATAACCCTAAGTTTGAAAAGGAGGGGTGTTTAGATAACACTCAGATGTAACAAGATGTGTTGAAAAGTTAAGGGTTGTTTGTTTAGCCAGTCTAGTCCTTGATGCAATGAAAGAATGGTGGTAGAACCTCAAGTGCACTTCTTTGGAAAAGAAGGTGATGAAACCCTGACAAGAGTGGTTTAGGGTTTCGAAGGAATCGATCTTGAAAGAATCATGACATACATGAAATCATGATACACCATGGAAAATGGCAATAGCACGTTAGATGCTTAAGATGAGGTTGCATGTGGTTTATGGCCATGCAAGCCAGGAGGTAAAGGACGAACCCCAATAATCCAGTGTATCGATATGGAGGACAAAAGAATCCCTGAGAAGGAATGAGAGCGCAACACTATGGATGTTGTGATAGGTCTTCCCTGGACCGAGGAAGGTCGAGATACAATATGGGTTATGGTAGGTCGCCTTACCTAGATAATATGAGAAAGGAAGGGTGCTGTCAAGGGACAGATCTAATTGAACTACCATGAGAGAGATGGTTCCACTACACCATGAAGCAAGTTCAAAGGTTCTTGAGTTTGACCTAAAGGTTCACTTCCATAAAGTGGAAGTAGGTACATGAAGAACTCAATGTTAGTATAGTTTATCACCCCTAACTATGGTTAGTATGATCCAGACTAAAGGGTCTGATGAGGGCATGTGTGCTCGTTCAGGGTGATATCTAGAGACAGTTCTTGTCCTATGAAAGATGTGACAATGACCACCATAGCCAGTGTCTGGTTTTATAGGAAGCTATGTAAGAGAGGTTGTGTTGGTCACCACTTCAGTAAGGTGATGTTGGTGAAAGGGGCCACATGATGGTTAGAAAAGGGCCACATGATGGTTAGAAACGGACCACAGTGTGTGTAGATGAAGTCACTTTGATCGTGCAAGGGCTGAAAGGAGCCTAGAGACGATGAGAGTCGTGAGCAGATGCAAAGTAGACTGACATACAAGTTACTGTGGGAGAAAATGTGACATGAAAATCCGACCCCTCTAAGTTATAACTAAGAGAGTTGAGTCCCCGATACATGGGTCCATTAGAGATGGATGGGTGGAGAAGGTTAGGTTTGAACCTACCCCTCAGGATAGAGTAATGGGAGATGTTTTCCATGTGTCCAATTTAGAGCGCTATGTGAGGTACCCCGACCATGTGCTAAGCAATGAACCTAGTGAGCCCCAAGGGAGGCTGAAATGGCCTGAGTCACTTGTGTAGTTTATAGACGCCAGGATGAAAGAACTCAGAGAAAAGAATATGTGATAATAAAGGTTCTTTGGAAACGCCATGAGTATGGCAAAGCCACATAGGGGCCAATGATGGACATGGAAAAGTCTTATCCTGAATTGTTTGTTTGCTTGTTTGAATTTTGAGGACAAAATTCCTATAAGAGGGGAAGGATGTTATAACCCCAATTTTGGTTACAATTAATGAGAAATATGATTTCTCATATTAAAGATAATTGAACAAATAATGATATGATTTGTTTTGAATAAATGGATTCCTTTCACAATAGCCTTGATTGGTTGCTTTGTGGGCTGTATTGGCTATTGGGCCCAATAACAAGGAAATTCAAATAGTAAATGGATAATTGAATTTTCGAGAAAAGAAATATGTAGAAACCTCTAGAAGGAAAATACAAAGAGGATTGCATGCCTCTTGGGTTCCTTGGGTACCAAGGAGACCAAGGTTGCGAAAAGAAAGTAATTAGAAAAGAAAAGGTTAATTAAGTATTTCTTTATTAAGAAAGAAATTGAAAATGATGATAACATGTGGAAAATGAATGGAAAGAGGCATAAATGAGTTTTCTTGGTGATAATTCGTATCCATGAGGTTTCTAATGATAAAAGGAATACCCATGAGGAAAATAAAAGGGAAATAAAAAGAAATCCTCAAAAAGAGATATTTTCATGAGAAATAAACATGATAATGTGAAATAATGCATTCAGATGCATCTAGAAGGATAATAAATATCCTTGGAAAAGAATTTTGAAATCATAAAGTTTCTTGGGAACCAAGGAGTCCCAATAAAGAGGAAATAAAGAGAAAATACTAAAAAGGAAAAATAAGAGGATAATGTGTTGCATTATTAATGAATTATGAGGTGTTGTTAAAAAGAAAGTAAATTTGATTAAAAGAAATAGAATTTCGTGCCAAGGGATTAAAAAGCAAGGAAAGAGAAAATAAGTAAGAAGAAATTCGAATTCTAATAAATCAAGGATAAAGGATATCTTATCATAAAGAAAAGAGGAGTTACATCTAAAACAAGGAAAGTATGTGGTTGCCATGTTTAACGAGAAACTTGGTTTCCTCATGGATAGGCGAACCGGGGCATTGCTACACTCCTCTATTTAAGGGTATACTCCTTAGCCCGAGTTCAAGGAGATCCTTGGCACCCCTCTCTCTTTCTCTTTCTTGTTTCTTTTCAGAACCTTAACCGGAGGGGGTAATGTGAACCTGGGAGCAATGGGGAGCATACGAGAAGGTCGTGATGCTCTTGCGTCGTCAGAAGAGGGACGGAAGACCTTCGTGTCGGCACCCTACACCTGCGCAACACCTGCAGATGACTGCAGGGCGGCCATGGCGGCAGGGGCTGCTTGCGCTAACCCTAGACGACCAGCGGCGGGCTGGAAGCTCCCTTGCATGCGCGGGAGCGCAGCGAAGGCAGGGGGCAACTCCTGGGCAGCCGGTGAGGTCGAGGTCGACGTGGAGAAGACGTGCCCAGTGCTAACAAGGAAGCAGCGCTAGGGTAGCGTGAGGAAGGAGAAGAGAGGAGGCGCGTGGACAAAAATGCCCCTTCACGAGCTGAAGGAGCGTGTGTTTTACCAGGGGCAGAAATGATATTTGGTTATGTCTTAAACCAGCCGCGCCTACGATTGCATGAGTGATGACGTGGTGTTTCCCAATTGGTCGAAAGTAAGTAATTTTGTTAAAATTGTAACTTTTTAATGGTAACTCCGTTTAGGACAAGTTATATATGTATTTTGATCAGAAAAATGCAAGGAATTCATTAAAAATGGTTTTATAGTCTGAATCTGATCATAGTTGAAAAATTAGTGTAAATCATCATCTTGTTTAATAGGGTTTAATGAATTAAAGATTAAGAAACCCTATTTTGATATAATTAATGTGTTTAATAGGGTTTAATGGATATTTAGAGTTGATATTAATCTGTTAGAATTTAATAATTGTTCATGGTTATATGTCGAACCTTTGATCTGGGATTAATGGGTGCGGCTTCAACCTCTTGGTCTCCCTTAATTGGGGGTTATCGGGAGGTGGGGTCGTAACACTATTGCTTACCACAACCAGAGAGGACAACAATTGTGTGTGTTGGAAAGCCCTCAGTACCCCTCTAGTGATAGTAGAGGCCAAGGTCAGGGTTCCCAGTCTGTGTGGGAGTAGAAGGTCTAGAATCATGAATTTTCTAGAACCTACAAATGGAGAACCGGTCAGCTCACACACCAATCGGTCAGTTGGTGCATGAGTAGGGTCGATTCACCAATCCATTCACACAGTTTCCTATTCTAAATCACATTGGTATTCAATGTCCAATTAATGTTAAACATGGCATCAACATCAATCCTTGTTCCAATCAAATTGGCTACTGAACTGGGAGACCCAGAGGGTGAATGATAACACCCATTTTATGGTTGTTAAAGCCTATGTTTTATTATCAAATATGCCTCCTAAACTATCTTCCTCTCCTTTTTATCTTGTCATTTGTATAGAAATAACCCACACTATGCTCCTAACAATATTTCCCATCTTTTGTAGAGTTTTCCTCATTTTTCCACCCAAAGAACGCTAATGGGCCCGTCCCGACCCATCCACAACAAGCAAGCTGCCCTTGCCCTTCCAATGGTGCACGACACACCCCTTTACCTGCCGCGGTCACTGCCTAATACGGCAGAAACCCAACACGGGTGTGATGCACGAGGAGCTCTGACGAGCAGCATGCTACTTACCCGACATGGAGTCTTGCCGCCACGATACGACCGACAAGGCCACCCTTTGGTGCAGCAACCCGACAGAGCTTTTACCCGTCACGGTCTAGCAAGACTGACTCTCAACCTGGCACACGATGGCCCCCGCCAACCCGTGCCGGGCAATGGACGTATCAGCCTCTCCCGAAGCCAGGTGGGCAAAGTAGACAAAGGACACGTGGCCCAACCAGGACCGCAACTCCTACCAGTCGCTGCCTATAAATAGAATCTACAAGACTTCGATGGGATGGGTCAGAACCTGAAGAGAGCTAACTTGGGAATCCACAAGGAGCTAGTGTGTCGAGTTCCCAGGCATGTCGGGCGATACTAGGTGAGCACATCCCCAACCCGAGAGGGGTGGGGGGGAGTCCACTTAGAACTCATCCCGGTAGCTGCAGCAGCACGATACGACCGAGAAGGCCACCCCAATGTGTCGGGTCTCGAGATGGGCCTCAACCCGAGGCGGCTCGCCCTTTTATACCTGATACAAGGAACTCGAGAGCCTAAGTGATTCCTAACCCGACATGATACCGAATCCGATATGGACCAACCGTCATGGCATGTCGCCCGCCAGGGTTGACAGTCTGATAGGGCCATATCAGGTAAGAAGTCCTCCCTCAATACGCCCCTAGCCGTCGTGGCTCAAGACCTGATACGGTCGAGAGCCCCACATGGACGTATCGGGTGGGACTCCTGCCCGGTACCAGGTTAGCAGAAGCCTTAGGGGTCCGCTATTGTATGTCGACCTCCTACATCAAGGAGGCCTACACCTATCTTCCCTTTCTAAGCATTTTACTTTCATTTACTTATGCATTGTAACTAAAATCTCTTCATATATCTAAGCTTATTAGAATATGTGGAGTTTATCTCATTTTCAATGTTTCTGGTTCCTTTTTGTTGGATTATTTCTTTATAGCATCTGAACTCTAGTCTCTTCTGTGGGATCACCTTTTGACTAGCTATCGAATCGTGTTTCTCGGTTGGACTCCCTTGAGAGAGGGAAGTGTTGGCTAAATGGACATCTATAAATCCCTTTGTTTTTTATTATGACAAACATTTCATTCTTATTGATCTAACGAGCTACTTGAGTGTGCAGGATTAAGGTGGATGACAAAGCAACTAGGGAAATCCATATGCTTACATGTTTATGTTTTCATGCAATGTAATCGCTTTGTAAAAACTTGTACAAATATATAATGTACAAGTACTTAGATTGCATGTAAATCAAGCGTTAGATTCTCCCTAGCTAAACACCACATTTAGATAAGTCATTCCCTTCAAATAGGATCACATTTGCACACTCATACATATAGTTAGTGCCTAAATTGAAACATTGAAACAGGATCAATCTCGGTCGACAAACTCCTCGACCGAGACACTCTCGGTCGACAATCTTCTCGACTGAGAAAGATCCAAAGTAGCCGTTAGACACAACAGACAAGTTAGTTGGCAGTTGGAGAAAGACGTTGCAAATCACTTGTTCCAGAGTGCCTGTCGGTCGACAAAAGTTCGACCGAGTAGGTGTCTCGGTCGACCATTCCTCGACCGAGATGGTCTCTGATAGCAACTGCAGAATTAATTAATTAGCCGTTGTTAAAGCAACAACTTTGTACCTAACGGCTAGTTAAGCACTTAGAAACCCCTAGAAGTTGTCTAGAACGTCCTTAAGCATCCTTAGGACATTCCTATAAATAGGACAAGCCATAGGACACTCAAAAACACTTGCTACACTTGAGAAATCCTTGAGCATACTTTGAGCAATCTGTTTGTGAGCAATTTGAGCATTGTGACAATTGGCCATTTCATTCCTTAGCTCATAATTCGTGTCCTATAGGATAGTATCTCCTACCCACTGCAATCACAAGTCCACACACTTGGTTAGGAGATCTATACGCTTGATCTAGGAAAATCAAGCCTTGGGCTACAAAGGATAAGTTGTAATTTCCTTTTTCTTTCTTGTTCTCTATTACCGTTTGTACTCTCCTTACTACTCCTAGGTTGGAGGTTGCTGATTGGAGAGGGTGGAGTTCTTCTTGGAGAAGAAGGTGACTTTGAGCTACTTCAGAAGGCTGGTGCAACGGGAGGTTACTTCTAGAGAGGAAGGCTACTTCAAGGGGGAGCTTGGAGTTACTTCAAGAAGGCTACCTCAAATTTGGTGCACCTACTTCAAGTGAAGGTTGTTCAAAGGGTGTAAAGGAAAGTATTGTATTTTGTATAAATCCTTGGGAAGGTAATAAAATAAATACTTTCAAAATCCTGGTTGGGTAAGCAACCGGGTAGTGGACTGACAACTTTAGTAGTTGCTAAAGTTGGAACCACTCTAAACACCTGTCTCCTTCTTCTAATTTCAATTGTGGTTGTTTGAGTTTAATAAATTGTTAAAATTATTTAAAAACTCTATTCACACCCCCTCTAGTGTTTTTCAATTGGTATCAGAGTGGGCTTCAAGGAACCCTAACAAAGTCTTGAAGAAATGGGTGATGGAGTGCTCAACAACCTCAACCTCGAAGGGACACTTGTTGCTAGGCCTCCAGCGTTCGATGGAACAAACTACCAATATTGGAAAAGAAGGATGCAGTTCTATTTCCAAGGCATCAATTGGGACTTATGGAGAATGGTGTCAACCCCATATGAGCTCCCTCAAATTCAATATGCAGAATGGGATGCAAATACGGTAAAGCTGGCCCAAATGAATGCAAAAGTTGTAAGCATTTTATATTGTTCTATTTCGGTAGGAGAATTTAATAGAATATCTAATTGTGACACAGCCTATGATATTTGGCATAGACTGTCCATAACCTATGAAGGTACAGTCCAAGTCAAAAATTCCAAAATTAGCATGTTTAAACAAAAATTTGAACACTTTTGTATGGATTCTAATGAATCAATTAGTGAAATGTTTGCAAATTCTCTACTATTGTTAATGGTTTAAGTGCTCTAGGAAAACCTATCCCTAAAGAAGATCAAGTATCAAATATCCTTCGTTCACTTCCTCCAAAATATAAGCCAAAGGTGACAGCCATTGAAGAAGCAAACGACCTCACTCGACTGAAAATGGAGCAACTTATTGGCAACTTAGAAGCTCATGAAGCAACCCTAGAAGAGGAAGAAAGAAGAGCACGTGAACTTCAGCAAGGAAAGAAGAAGGATGTGGCTCTAAAAGCTTCAAAGGTTGTCACACAAGAAAGTGAGGAGTCAAGTGAAGAAGAGGGAGAAGAAGCCTTGATAGTAAATGGTAAGAAATACAAAAGATTTAAATCTAACAAAATTTCCAGCTCTTCTTCTACCCCTCCTAGGTGCTTTGAATGTGGGAAGAAAGGGCATTTCAAAAATGAATGTCCTAAAGCAAAGAAAGGAAAGAAAAGCTCACACAAGAAGAAGGGAGAAAAGGCCTATAAAGCTGCATGGGACGAGTCAAGTGACAGTGAAAGCGGAGAAGAAACCGTGGATTGTCTAATGGCAAGAGAAGATGATGAAAACTCTCAAGAGGTAAGCCTACTTGATCTTTCTAAAGAAGAGTTAGTCACTAGTCTACAAGAAATTCATGATAAGTATGTTGATGTCAAGAAGAAACTAAAGAAGGTTATCAAATCAAATGATGAGCAAATTGCAAAATTAGATAATCTTTCTTCTGAAAAGAATAACATTGATCTTGAGAATTTGTCTTTAAGAACATCTTTAGATGATTGCACTAGAAAGCTACTCACTTTAGAAACAAATGTTGATCTTCTTTCTAAAGAAAAGACTGACTTGCTAGCTAAACTAAAAGATTTTCAGACTCAACCTATTTTGTGTAACCATCTAGACTATGATAATGTTATAAAAGAAAGAGATTCATTGTTATTTGATTTAGATCAAGCAAGAAATGATCTACACAAGAAAATGAATGATATTGCTCAGCTGCATAGAGAACTTTATGAGTTAAGAAGAAAAAATATACTTGATAACATTCTAAGCATTGGTACTGTTTTCAATGGAAGAAAAGGTTTGGGATATGCTCCAAAGAAAAATCAACCCAAAAGAACTCAAATTATGTTTGTACCCAAGAATACAATGGCTAGAAAGAGAAATGAAATTGATTCTATTACTTGCCATTTTTGTTTACGTCTTGGACACTATTCCTTTTCATGCCCTTATAAAACTAAGGATTCCAAATTAGTTTGGGTCCCAAAACCTCAAACTTAGTAGAGTCAAATAGAATTTAGTTGAGATATGACCAAAAAGCTCCATCTTGCTATTTATATTATCTTATCTCAACTAAACAAAAGATTTCATGCTTATTGTTAATTTTCTGCATTGTTGTACTGAAACAGAAACTTAGTCGGTCGAAGTATTGTCGACCGAACCATTAATCGGTCGAAGTATTGTCGACCGACCGAATTTCTGAAACATATCAAAATTTACAGCAATTATTTCGGTCGAAAATTGGTCAACCGAGCTACATTTCTGTGTTTCCTGGTTTGTAATACAGTAATTTTCTCGATCGACAAATTGTCGACCGAGACATATGTCGGTCGAACAATTGTCGACCGACTGGACTTCTGATTCAGAACTCTTATACAAATCTGTCCTTAAATGATTCTAACCATATCGGACCATCACATGGGTACCAAAATCTACATTTTAATGCAGGAATGGGTGGTTGACAATGGATGTTCCAAACATATGATCGGGAACAAGGATGCATTCAAAACCTTTGAAGAAAAGAAAAGTGGAACAGTCACATTTGGAGACAATGGTAAGGGCAAAATCGTTGGAATAGGTAATGTTGGTACAAACCTCGAAATAAAGAATGTTCTACTCGTTGATGGTTTGCACCATAATTTGATAAGTGTTAGTCAATTATGTGATAGTGGTTATGATGTGTTATTTAACAAAACTTGCTGCAAGTTATTGATAGAAAACACTACAAATGTTGTTTATGAAGGAAATAGAATTGGAAATCTTTATATCCTTAAACCCAACTCTATGAAATCAGTAGTGGGAAAATGCTTGCTTGCAAATGAAAATACCTTACAAGTATGGCATAAAAAGTTAGGACATGCTAGTTCACATGTTATTAAAAAGTTAGTGAAATATGATCTTGTTCGTGGATTGCCTACTTTATCTATTGATCAAGTTGAAAACTGTGAACCATGCACAATGGGAAAGCAAACCAAAACCTCTTTTAAACCAAAACATGTACTTAGCACCAGTAGGTCCTTAGAATTAATTCATATGGATTTATTTGGACCCATGAGGACACAATCTATTGGTGGTAAAAGATACTGCTTTGTTATTGTTGATGATTATAGTAGATACACATGGGTACACTTTATTGCAACTAAAGATGATACTATTCATGTATTTATACAATTTTGTTCCAAAATTGAAAATCTATTACAAAGCAAAATATGTACCATTAGAAGTGATCATGGTGGAGAATTTGAAAATCATACATTTGAAGAATTTTGCACATCTCAAGGGTACACTCATAATTTTTCTGCTCCACGCACCCCACAACAAAATGGTATAGTTGAAAGGAAAAATCGATCACTACAAGAAATGGCTAGAACTATGATGCTTGAACACAACACACCCAAAACCTTTTGGGCTGAAGCTGTAAACACTGCATGCTATGTGCTAAATAGAGTAACTGTTCACTCTCACTTAAAGAAAACTCCATATGAAATAATACATTCTAAGAAACCTAGAGTTGACTATTTTCATACCTTTGGATCTACATGCTATATCTTAAATACCAAAGATGATAGAGATAAGTTTGACTCAAAATCACACAAAGCATTCTTTTTGGGATATTCCACTTCTAGCAAAGCTTTTAGAGTATATAACACTATATCTAGAAAAGTTGAGGAATCTATTCATGTTTCTTTTCATGAAGAGTCCAAATCTAAAAATCTAGAAATCATAGATCTCACTAATCAATTCGAAAATTTAAACATACCAAATGATTGTGAGAAAGGTACTACAAATAATCACCAAGCTGAACCACAACCTACACCTAGGCTTATAAAAGATCATCCTCAAGAATTAATTATTGGAGATCCTAATGATAAAGTCAAAACTCGGTCTTCCTTTAAAGATGTTGCAAACATGGCTTTTGTTTCTATCATTGAACCTAAAAAGATATCTGAAGCTCTTAAAGATGACTATTGGATAATATCCATGCAAGAAGAATTGAATCAATTTACTAAAAATGACGTATGGGATTTAGTTCCTAAACCACAAGATAAAACCATAATAGGAACTAAATGGGTTTTTAGGAACAAGCTAAATGAGGCAGGAGAAGTAATAAGGAATAAAGCTTGGTTAGTAGCACAAGGATATAATCAATAAGAAGGAATAGATTTTGATGAAACGTATGCACCGGTAGCTAGACTTGAAGCTATTAGAATGTTACTAGCTATTGCTGCACATAAAAACATCAAACTCTACCAAATGGATGTAAAAAGTGCATTTCTAAATGGCATCATTCAAGAAGAAGTATATGTTGCCCAACCACCTGGTTTTGAAATACCGGAAAAAGGTGACTATGTTTATAAACTTAAGAAAGCACTTTATGGTTTAAAACAAGCACCTAGAAATTGGTATGAAAGACTCAAGACATATCTTTTTGATAATGTTTTTTCTATTGGAAATTCAGATTCTACTTTATTTTTCAAAACATATACATCTGATTTCCTAGTTGTGCAAATATATGTTGATGACATTATTTTTGGAGCTTCAAATGATTCATTATGCACACAATTTAGTGACATTATGCAAAAAGAATTTGAAATGAGCCTCATGGGTGAACTAACTTTCTTTCTTGGTTTTCAAATTAAGCAAACACCTGCTAGAATATTCATAAGCCAAGAAAAATATACTAAAGAACTCTTAAAACGTTTTGGGATGGATCAGTGCAAACATGCTACTACTCCTATGGCTTGTTCTATTAAAATTGATAAGGATGAAAATGGGGAACCTATTGATGATTCTTTATATAGAGCCATGATTGGTAATTTGCTTTACTTAACTACCTCTAGACCGGACATTATGTTTCCCGTTGGTCTTTGTGCTCGATTTCAATCACAACCTATGCACTCTCATTTTCTAGCAGTTAAACGAATTCTTCGTTATCTAGCCGGCACTACTTGTTTTGGTTTATGGTATCCAAAAGGACAATCCTTGGATTTTAAAGCTTATACTGATGTGGATTATGCTGGTTGTCGCCTTGATCGCAAGATTACTAGTGGTGGTTGTTTCTTGTTAGGGAGAGCTTTAGTATCTTGGTTTAGCAAGAAACAAAATACGGTTGCCCTATCTACAACTGAAGCTGAATATATGGCAGCTGGATCTTGTTGTGCTCAAGTGCTTTATATGCAACAAGTATTAAACGATTATGGTTTTACTCTTTCATCTACGCCTATTTTTTGTGACAACACGAGCGCTATAAACTTAGCACACAATCCTATTTTACACAGCCGAGCTAAACATATTGAAATCCGTCATCATTTTTTAAGGGATCACATATCCAAGAATCATGTTTCCCTTCATCATGTTGATACAGAAGATCAATTGGCTGATATTTTTACAAAACCGCTTCCACTAGATCAATTTAACAAAATTAGGAAGCAACTGCTTATCACTCCTTTGGAAGATGTTTTCTTTGATATTTGTGCTACTTAAACAAAAACTCTTATTTGAATCATGATATTTTGGCTTTTAAATGGACATCTTTTTCATTAGATTTGATGGGACATCTAATTAGATTTGATGGGACATTTTTTTCATTAGATTTGATGGGACATCTAATTAAGGGGGAGTTTTTATTTCTAAATGGATATTTTTTTGAAATGACAAAGGGGGAGAAATAAATATAAAACTAAAACTTAGAAACACTCAATCAATGAGTTTCATAAATAAACTCTTGGCTTTACATTGAAAGTTGCTATATTCCCTAGTGAATTGGATTTCATGTTCCAAAATTCAAGGGGAATAATAAGCACACATTTTATAACCAAGAGGAAAAGCTACAAAAGGTAATCTAAAGGTATGAAACTCATTTGGTTCATATTTCCTTTATTTATATTTTTGGAAATGTTTGTCATCTTCAAAAAGGGGGAGATTGTTGGCTAAATGGACATCTATAAATCCCTTTGTTTTTTATTATGACAAACATTTCATTCTTATTGATCTAACGATCTACTTGAGTGTGCAGGATTAAGGTGGATGACAAAGTAACTAGGGAAATCCATATGCTTACATGTTTATGTTTTCATGCAATGTAATCGCTTTGTAAAAACTTGTACAAATATATAATGTACAAGTACTTATATTGCATGTAAATCAAGCGTTAGATTCTCCCTAGCTAAACACCACATTTAGATAAGTCATTCCCTTCAAATAGGATCACATTTGCACACTCATACATATAGTTAGTGCCTAAATTGAAACATTGAAACAGGATCAATCTCGGTCGACAAACTCCTCGACCGAGACACTCTCGGTCGACAATCTTCTCGACCGAGAAAGATCCAAAGTAGCCGTTAGACACAACAGACAAGTTAGTTGGCAGTTGGAGAAAGACGTTGCAAATCACTTGTTCCAGAGTGCCTGTCGGTCGACAAAAGTTCGACCGAGTAGGTGTCTCGGTCGACCATTCCTCGACCGAGATGGTCTCTGACAGCAACTGCAGAATTAATTAATTAGTCGTTGTTAAAGCAACAACTTTGTACCTAACGGCTAGTTAAGCACTTAGAAACCCCTAGAAGTTGTCTAGAACGTCCTTAAGCATCCTTAGGCCATTCCTATAAATAGGACAAGCCATAGGACACTCAAAAACACTTGCTACACTTGAGAAATCCTTGAGCATACTTTGAGCAATCTGTTTGTGAGCAATTTGAGCATTGTGACAATTGGCCATTTCATTCCTTAGCTCATAATTCGTGTCCTATAGGCTAGTATCTCCTACCCACTGCAATCACAAGTCCACACACTTGGTTAGGAGATCTATACGCTTGATCTAGGCAAATCAAGCCTTGGGCTACAAAGGATAAGTTGTAATTTCCTTTTTCTTTCTTGTTCTCTATTACCGTTTGTACTCTCCTTGCTACTCCTAGGTTGGAGGATGCTGATTGGAGAGGGTGGAGTTCTTCTTGGAGAAGAAGGTGACTTTGAGCTACTTCAGAAGGCTGGTGCAACGGGAGGTTACTTCTAGAGAGGAAGGCTACTTCAAGGGGGAGCTTGGAGTTACTTCAAGAAGGCTACCTCAAAGTTGGTGCACCTACTTCAAGTGAAGGCTGTTCAAAGGGTGTAAAGGAAAGTATTGTATTTTGTATAAATCCTTGGGAAGGTAATAAAATAAATACTTTCAAAATCCCGGTTGGGTAAGCAACCGGGTAGTGGACTGACAACTTTAGTAGTTGCTAAAGTTGGAACCACTCTAAACACCTATCTCCTTCTTCTAATTTCAATTGTGGTTGTTTGAGTTTAATAAATTGCTAAAATTATTTAAAAACTCTATTCACCCCCCTCTAGTGTTTTTCAGGAAGTCTCAACTCTAGAGTTTGGTCTGATCTGGGTGTATGAGAGTACCTAGGATTAGGGCTTCCCCAACTTATCTCAGCACTCTAGTCTATGTCCACTACCCTTGAGAGAGGGAATTGGTACATGGTTAGAGACATCCTCTTTGAGAGAAGAGAATGTTGGGTGTTTTCCGTTGCTGCCTGTTATGCTTAAGTTTTCTTCCTTCATATTTTACCTTAACAATGGCTTTATCTCCTCAGTTTCTGATATACAAAACCTCTATAAAAAACTATTAACCCTAAAACTTTAATCTTTCTGGTAACTCCCTTTGGAGATAGGATTTTAGTTTACTTCTTTAAGATTCTTTCATTTTACAGAAACTCTACCTTTTTACCCCTTTTTGATGTTATTAGACAAGTAAAACTTGAGTTCTGAAGCGATGTTCTTCCTATCCATGTGCTCGACCCCAAACTACTTCGACCATGTGCTAGTTGTAGGTGTCTTAAACATTCGCGTATTATAATTTTAAAAGTCTGATAACCTAAACATGACTCCATTTTTGGACCCACGTTTAAGGCTCGTCAGTGAACCAGTCATCTCATGTAGTGAAATGGTTGTTTCACATTTTGGGATGGTCATTTCATAAGTTAAATGGTCATTTCACTTGTCCACTTCAGACAAAGTTCAACCAATATTGATTCCAATTGGCCTGACACTCCAATTGATTGGTTCAATACTTTAATTGGTCGATTAAAAGTCCAATCAGTCAATTTTAAACCTCAATTGTTTAAATTAATACTTGAATCATTCATGAATAAACTCCTTTAATCCAAGTGTATCCTATGTGTGTGATCCTATAGGTTCATAATTATGTTGGCAGTGAATGTCTATAACTAATTATGACATCACAAGCAAAGAGCAGTGCCTAGTCACACATCATTGATACCCAACTAATTCAAAAAGTTGGAGAACAATTTCAACCTACAATCCGTACTTAGTGTTACTGTGTTCGTATAGTTACTTGTCTCTGATATATAGATTGAAATTGAGGCATGGAATCATCATCCTCTCAACGTCCAATCCATGTTCCTTGAACTGGAGCAGACTATCTGATATGCATGTGAGTTCATATATCACATATTGAATCACATCAGATCTTCCATACATTACTCAGTCTCGCTTATCAAGTAGCCTAGATATCAAACTCTTGTTGGAGGTACAAATCCCATCTACATCACTCACACTCAGTCTCCATGTGTCACAACTCACAACTACCCAATCATAACCGTTATGGCAATCCTTATTCAGGGTTACTTTGGATGATGTCAAATTATATCAAACGACATGTGATGAATGTAGTGACTTTAGATCTAAGAACCACAATGGCCACTATCACAATGAGAGATAATTTTGACTACCATTCTATGGTTTCCATGTATCACTTTCATGGTGGGTTTGTCTGATACACTATTCTCTAACATGTGCGTGTGTTAGTGACTTGATATCATATATCATGACCAATGAAACTCTGTCATCAGTCAACACACACTCTAGTCTTATGTATTACTATTGTCTGTTTTCCTTCTATAGTAATATCTGACTAGGGATATAACAAGAATGTATGTACTCTTAGCAGAAGTATGGTCTCATTGTTCAAGTCATGTACATGAATACATACTTCATCGAGTAATATCATTCCATAGAAAACTAGTATATATGTGTCATCATCTCATGCCTGAGATGAACATAATAGATGGAGTTACATCTATTATTATAAAATCAGGTATTTAACAACACATTCCAATCATCATATGATTGTCTCTTTGGGAATACATCCAAAAAGAGGCTAGACAATCCCCTTGCTACAATCTAGACTCGACTACACCATTCCCACCACATATTTCTCCTTTCCTGGAAAACTATGTTTAGTTCATTGACGAAGGACATCGGGAGAGGTTCTTCATGAGGTTCTCCTCTGTGTCACTCTTCCAAGATGGGAATGCACTGAAACTCTTACCACCCTCAAAATCGTGGATTTTGTAGACCAAATCCTACATCAGAATCATATTCTCCTTTTCCGCTACTGAGTTCTCTATGTCTTCAATGATCTTATATTGGAGCTCATGACTACATTCCACCAACTTCACTTCTCATAGGGGAACTCCAATTGTATGATTTGGGTTTTTGTGGAGAACATATACATCTTAGTCTGGAAGATCACTTCTCTCATCCTCAATGGTGAGGATGACTCTTGGCTATCATGATGCATGGCGTGCTCTCATTCTACCTACAATAGTCGATATAACCCCACCAAGTTCTGGGTAGACATTACTAGAATGTCTATCTCTCTACCTAAAGGACCCAAACCCTCATGTATCCACAATCTAATCATCTACTATCTTCTCTGGATTCTCAAGTGCATTATCTACAGTAGGTCAGACACCCATGGCAGATTCACTCAGACATATCTCTACACTATGTGGTATTTTCTTCATGATGATCAAATCAACTAGGGGAATGCCATCTTAGAGCATATCGACTCACAACTTGCAGGATCCTATAAAATATGCCATAGGGAGGGGGTTGTCTCATCCTCAACCAAATCCCCCAACCTCCTTGACCTAGTGACGCTCCTCTCCATCCACCCGACGACTCCCATAAGAAGCACTCCCCCTTTTCTGACGAGACGAGTGATTCACAACCCAGCCACCTAGAAACTGTTGCTCCAGTGGTTGTTCACATTGCAAACTAATAAATTCAAGGTGTATAGCCATCATCCTCCCTACCTCACACCATCGGTTCTCATTCAAACTTACCTCTTCTTCTTTCCTCTCCAGCAAACAACACCTACCCCCCTCGATTGGTGGTCACCCATTTCACATTTCCAATCAACCGATTCATCCACTATAGTAGCAGCATCTCGCTACCTTGAATTTGTGGCTCAACTGCCAAGTGTGCAATCCATAGAGCCCTAGTATTAGCTCCCCACTGCTTGAGTCAAGAGAATCAGCCTACAAGCCGAGTGAATCAACCCACCATAAGACCATCAACATGATAGTGAGTCAATCGACTCACATCATGAGTTGATTGATATGAGACCTACAACATCAATATCATGTCACAAGAAGGATCCCTTGGTTGCATATTCAACCATCTCTACAAGGGCAAAATACTTGCCAAGAAACCTACCAACTCGCATCAACATCACAGATCAAGAGGCAGGATCCTTATTAAGGAGCCCGCATGTGAATCTTCCCCCGACATCACTGAAGAGATGGTTTCCAACTTTAAAGAACTAGACGAGCTTCTTCACGAGGCAGAGGTGTTGGAAATCAGGTGCAAATATAGGTAGTGGAAAAAAATTAAAGCCTGGTTCCCCTGGACATCAAGATCACATCAACAAAAATGTATCTAGAAAGGAAAGGTTTACAAGGTTATACCCAGTGATGGAGCAAGTCCAGTGACATTACCATTGTAGTAGCATCATGCTTCTTCTTCTTTAGGCAGCAATATGCTCCTTCTTCAACAGTAGCACTTGAATGGTCATCTCCACCAACCTGCTGGTATGGCCACCATAGACGACGGGTTGATGGAATTCTCCTAGCAAAAAAAGACTCCCACCTGTAGATAATTCCACTAAGACCATCAAGAACTCCACATTATGCTAATAAATCTAATTGGAAGGAGTCGTCCCCTTCTTTGGCATACTAGTCACCAACATGCTCTCCCATAATTGTTCTCAATTTTTCTCTCCTTTGTTGTCCCTCCCTTTAACGGGTAGGACTTGATCGGGCTCTCTATTGGTTACCACAACTAGAGAGGATAAAAATTGTCATAGCAACTGATTTTCAGTTGTATGTGTTGGGAAGCCCATGTTACCCCTCTATTTACACTAGAGGCCAGGGTTAGGTTCCCAATCTGTGTGGGAGTAGAAGGGTCTGGAATCATGAATTTTTTGGAGCATATGAATGTAAAATTGGTCGGTTCACACACCCAATCTGTTAGTTGGTTCATGATCCAGTAAGTTCACCGATTGGTTCATGCAGTTTGCTATTCTGAATCACATTAGAATTCATTGCCCGATTAATGCTAAATAGGACATCAACATCAATCCTTGTTCCAATTGAATTGGAAACTGAACTGGGTGACCCAGAGGGTGAACCAGTCATCTCACATAGTGAGATGGTCATTTCACATTGTGAAACGGTCATTTCACAAGTGAAATGGTCATTTCACTTGTCCAGTTCAGGAAAAGTTCAACCAATATTGATTCCAATTGACCTGACACTCCAACTGATCTATTCAACACTTGAACCGGTCGGTTCAGAGTCCAGTTAGTCAATTTTGAACCTCAGTTGTTTAATTGAATACCTAAACACCTTTAGCAATCAATCTAAACTTCATTCATTGATAAACTCCTTCAATCCAAGTGTATCCTATGTGTGTGACCCAATAGGTCTAGAATTATGTTGGCAGTGAATGTCCATAACCAATTATGACATCACAAGAAAAGAGTGGTTCCTAGTCTCACATCATTACTAACCAAGTAATTCAGAAAGTTGGAGAACTAACTTTAGCCTAAAATCCATGATTCGAGTTACCATGACCGTATAGTTCCTTTGTCTCTGATATTTGGATTGAACTCGAGGCATTAAATCATCATCCTATCAATGTTCAATCCATGTTCCTTGAACTAGAGCAGACTGTCTAAGATGCATGCGAATTCACATATCACATATTGAATCACATGAGTATGACTGCACGTTACTCAGTTTTTCTTATTAAGAGGCTTGGATATCAAACTCATGTAGGAGGGAAAAATCCCATCTACACCACTCACACTCAATCCTCATGTGTCACTGTTACCCAATCATCACTGTTATGACAATCCTTATTCAAGGTTACATTGGCTTTTGTCAAAGTATACCGAATGACATGTGATGAATGTAGTGACTTCAGGTCTAAGAACCACAATCACCACAATTACGATGAGAGATGATTATGACTACCATTCCATGGTCTCCATGTATCATTTTCATTGTGGGTTTGTGTGATACATTGTTCTCTAACATGTACTTGTGTGAGTGATGGAGACAAACATAATAGACAGAACTACCTTTGTTATTATCAAATTAGGTATCTAATACCACATTCCGATCATCATATGATTGGATCTCTGGGCATACATACCAACAGACTCCCACTTGCACTTAGAGTCAATCAACCATGAATCATTTTCCAAGTGATCTTGACATGTCCATCACGTTTCTCCTACGCAAGCTCTTTTATAGTAGGTTGGCAACATTTGCTTCAAGTAGGCATTTTGTAATTTTCACATCCCCTTGCTATACGACATCTCGTATGATATGGAAGTTTTGTAATATGCTATTTGAGATTCCCAACATATCTCTTAGCTCCATTGTAGTCATCAATATTTTATTGTGTCATCAATGGTTGGAACCTCACATAGGTTCACCCATATCAACTTCTTGATCCATACAGTATCCTCTGTTGTTCTTATATCATAGAGATACTCAGTTTCTTCTATAGATATAAAGAACTATCTTTAGCTGAGAACACTTTCCAGCTCACAGTTCTCAATTAAGGTTAAACACGATTTGTAATTATTTATTTGTCAGTTTGGAAGCTTGCATCAGTGTAAATTTTATACCCAATGCTTCATTATTACCATAACCAAGGAACTAATCCTTTTAGTGCTTCACAAGCCCCTAAGGATGTTCTTTATGCTAGTCTAGTGACTCTCACTGTCATCTAACATATACCCTCTTATCATGTCCAATACATATGAGATTCCTAGATAGGTATATATATATATACTCTCGTGATGTCGAATACATACGAGATAACATGTTATCCTCTCCTCATGTCTAATACATATGAGATAACAGGATAAGTACTTAACATTGCATTCAAGATAGATCCAATTGTGAATGCATATGGCATCTATTCCATGTGTTCCTGTTCTTTACAAGAACTGGGACAATAGGCTCTTGAGAGACTAACTCCATGGAACATGGACATGTTTTCTCTCACTAAGTTCTTGCATGATGAACCCCTTCACATCTTGCCAAAGTATGTGCTCTTTCTTAGGTCAAGAAACTTTCTAGATCTATCTCTATAGATCTCAATCCCTATCACATAGGATATATTTCCTAAACCCTTCATAGAGAAGGTGTTTCCATCCATATTTTAACATTTACAAGATAAGGATGTTATTTCCCATCATCATGTGGAATATAAATATGCTCCCACTAAATCTTTTATAATCACAGATTTCATCTTCATTTTGAAATAAATCAAACCCTTTGACTGTCTTCTCAAATAGAAGATTCTAGCTCTGATATGCTTGCTTCAATCCATAGAATTTGCTTTGTAGCTTACAAACTTGATTTGCATTATTGTATTTATATGCGTGAGTGAGGACTAAGCATGCAGTTAAGGCTAGTGATGGTCTGTGGGGACATTCATCATTCTGGAAACCCTATCAGAGCCTTTGGTAGTGGGCATAGGAATTACACACATACACATCCTCATAATTATTCCAATTAAGCAATGCGGTTTTAACATCCATATGCCAAATCTCACAGTCATGCTAAGATACAACAACAAGCATGATCCAGATGGATTTAACCATGGTAACTGGTGAAAGACTTCATCATGTTCAACACCTTGAAGTATTTTGAAACTCTTAGAAACCAATTTAATCTTCAATGTTGGTCTTCTTAAAAAGATCCAAATGCACCATATGGGTTTTAAACCTTCAGGTGGATCCTACAAGGTCATACCTTGTTGGTGTACATGGACTCCAACTTGGATCTTATGGCCTCAAGCCATTTCTCAGACTTAGGTTCCTCAATAGCTTCTAGCAAGGTTTTTCACTCATCATCTATGATGTGACGTCTTGAATTTTCTAAAACTTAATCTGATGTGTGACATCCAAATTGAAACCCTCACCTCAGAAAGAATCTCGATT
The DNA here is from genome assembly GCA_963693085.1 of Alisma plantago-aquatica. Lineage (NCBI taxonomy): Eukaryota > Viridiplantae > Streptophyta > Magnoliopsida > Alismatales > Alismataceae > Alisma > Alisma plantago-aquatica. The sequence continues at coordinate 4,208,370 of OY856414.1, forward strand.
TGAACACCCCATAATAAGCTAAGAAGAAGAAAATCAGAGGAAGTCAAAAGGAAACAACAGTAGCACATGTACATGAACAATAATAAAACCATACAACACATGTTCACCATTTAACATATAATCAGATAATGAATTGTTACAACATTTGATATTACATATTGAACAACAAACTTATACATATGCACATGCTACAATCTAAAATAGGATCTTAAGACAACAGGTCCACCTATACACTTGCTCGCCACACAACTCTCAACTATCATGGTCTCCAAGAGCATATGTCCACAGCCTAAACAAAAGCTTACATGGGGTACACATCAGTACAATATTCAAGAATATTGTATTGAGTATGCCTACGTGTCTTTTTATATACCTCTCATTACTAAGATTGGCAATAAGATAAAAGTAGAACTTGGCAGTAATAAAAAAATATAAGGAAAAGCATATACTTGCACAAAGATATTTTATGAACAAAAGAGAACACATGTTTTAAGCTCATTTTCCAGTATATTCTCGTGCATCTGCCTACCAATGGGATAGATGCATTTAGGCCTTATGATCTTCTTACCAAAGAGATAGATCATTATACATGTGATCTTCTTACCAAAGAGATAGATCACTTACTAGCACTATGCTTGCCAAAGAGATATAGTGCTTTCATATAATGGAACATATATATTACGTTTCATGTGTTCATAACAATAAGTATGATAAATCAAACAACATATCATAAAAGAAAAATCATTTCATTCAATATCATATGCCAAGTATTTTACTACACATATAACACAAGCATATTGTATGATAAGCCAAGAAAGAGGTAATTGCATACCTTGAACCAAGGCATCCTAATTACAATATATTCTTGGATCCACTAACACTCTTAGTCAAACCCTGATAAAGACAAGATCATATATGACCATCAGGTTCTCATCATCAACCCATTATGTCCATTTTAGGATTTACTTAACTCATAAAGATGTGTGCATCATTACTTGTCTTATCTTCTTGAAATTAACTTACTGATATCGTATTCCGTATTATAGTTCATTTACTGATAATTGTGTTTCACATTATTATGTGAACATATTAACCTAGGTTACATGCATTAACCTAAACTAGAGTTTCAAACCATGTATTAAGGGTCAACTTCATATGACATGGATTATATGCATCTAACTGATATCAGGGTTCCACATTAGCTTCCAGTTACTGATATAAGGGTGTGTTGTGAATTCCATCATTTACTAAAGATTAATGTATTTTCTACATTTTGTTTAGGGTTATTAGCCCTAGATAACCATATTGAGCAAATTACATGATTTTGGGTTGAAACATCACCATCATTAGATTACATATCATATTTTAGAGACACAGATGCATTTTCATAATTTGAGGTCATCATTTGATATTTTATTATACATCAAACAAGAATAATACATCTTTCATGATATCACTATGATTTAAGCATAAAAAGACTGATATGATGGTTCCATTATGTTCTACACATTTTTCTAAGAATATTAGTATATTATATGTATTTTTTTGATAACCAGACTAATTAATATGAATCTAGGGTTTAATTGGTATTTCTTACCTTTGGGCCAATTACGGTGCGCCACGTGGCCTCTAATTGGAACTGTGCTTCTGTGGTCTAACCCAGCTACTTGGGCTGGGTCCCACCAGGCATGCTAGTTGACTTATGTTGGGCTGTCTGGTCTGACTCGCGTTGGACCCGGTCTGAACTAGATCGGCCGGTTCAGGTCTCCGCTCTCCCTCTCTCTTTCTCGCGTTCAACGTGATCAGAGAGTTAGGGGGCTCTATTTCACAAGGCGCCACTGCCTAGAAACTACTCTAGTGAGAAATTACCATGGCTAAAATTCTCGACACCGACTCCTAAGGATACCATCATCTTCGATTGCGCTGTCCGAATCTCCAAGGCAGAACACCTCCGCATTTTCTGGTCTGAAATTCTACCTCCATAAGATCACTGCCGCCAGGCTTTGGCTACTTCCTCTGTTGCCACGGGGAAGAGGGAAAGGGGGAGAGGGGCTTCACCTGGGTTCAACGTCACTTGTAGCCTCTCCTCTGCCATCGTATCATCTCGCTCTTGTAGATGTATGTGATGTCTTCTCCGGTTTATGGGTCGAACAATATTGCGCTGGGGACCTGCATCTCAGTGAAGTCAAGCTTGCCGGCATGGATCACCGGTATGGATAGAAATGAGGAAGGGAGATAAGGTCTCCCATGTCCTCTGTGATAAGCTAATGTGTCGGGGGAAGCTCTATAGATCTGGGATCTTGGCACCATGTAGATGACGACATCAAAGCCTGGTTCACCCTCCTAAGTCATGGAACAATGAACCTAGACCTCCTGTTCCATTCAACCATGCTCTCCCTTCAGCTCAAGACTTATCAAGATCTCTTCTTTGACTTGGTACTCAACATTGATGTTACATGGTGTGTGGAGAGGGAACTAGAGCGAGATGGGAGGAGCTCTCCATGTATTCCACCACACACCACAATTTTATGGTCGTTTCATGTCCCAAATTATGGGTCATTGTGAAGGACTGATCAATCCAAAGCTAACTGCCCATTCAAACATTTCCATCCACCCACGACTCCAAGAAGCACATCAGGGAAGGGAGGGGTCGTCATCCATGGTCCGGTAACTACAAGGAAAGAGAAGACCTCCACCACCATTAGATAGTATCCAAGGGCCAACAACTGACATCCACTAAAGCCAATCCATGGCTTCTCCTCCTCCAGGAACACTACCATTGGATCATAGATCTAAAGTTGCAAGCTGGCCATGCACACCCAATCCATCAATTAAGGGTCATGTGACACAAGTTAAAGTCCAAACTTAGGTCTATAAATCAACAGAAATGCACATTATTTCTCAAATTTCAAACCTTGATAATTTCCTCTAGGATACTCCAATAGCCACCAAAATTTAACCATAGTTTTACTATTACCCAAGATACATCCCATCCAACTTTGGTGTCAAAAATCACTTATTTGAACATTTAATTATGTACTTCACAAAGGTATACATTTAAGGATCTTAATCATGATATCAATACCATTTGACATCCAAACTTTAGCAAAACACTTGGAACTCTTGATATAACCCAATTACATGAATACACTTATGTCATTGGACATATAAGTACTTCAAAAGTCCACTCCATCACATCCTACACACCTTAAATGAAATTTCATCCTCAAAATTAAGCCAAAACTCCATTCCATCACATCATATACGTCTTAGAAGAAATTTTGTCCTTAAAATTAAGTCGTCCCCTTACTCCAAAAAGAAAACAAAAGGTCTGCATTCACATATAGGGAACCTCTCTATGTGCAACACATACACAAATAATAGTTGCACGATTATATCTATACCTTCTAGGAGATTGTGAAAGCATATAGGGTGAACTATCCCTTCATACAAGGTTCGATCATATGTTTATAAGCTTTGGTTAGGTCAATCCATATTTCATTCTTTTGGATTTGCATTCTCATTTTACCCAAGCATTAAGGGTTCCATCACTACATTTAGCATATTCATAAGGACTTTTTTTACAATAAACCCACTTTATCCATCTACATCATATTATTGTGTCACCATAATCTCATTGTGATGACTATCAAATTATATTCAACATCTTTATTAGCCACTAACGTTAAAACATCATGTAACATGTTTCATTCATATGATCTTATTTCATTGCTCATAATAAATTGCACCATTAACTAGTGATTTCATCACAAGATAAACCAACAATATCACGTTATCAACATTATTCATGTATATGGTTAACCGTTTATGCATTGATATCTATTAAACCATCTCTAGGTTTCCATCATATCATGTCCATATGTCAGATCTCAAGATTAGATCATATCCTTAAATATATATATATATATATATATATATATATATATTATATATATACACATATATATGTATATATATATATATTATCATGGTTGTGCTAAAAAAACTTTATGTGAGTGGCTAATCGAACATATATCAAGACTTTATCTAGTCCAACTGAGGTTCTCCTGACCCATATCATGAGGGTAGTGGCATGCCCAGTCTCTCTGAGCTCATATCTTTGAGTATCATGCACACACTAGCTTTATCTTCCCTCTTTGGTCTAGGGTTATCAGGTCTACCTCATTGGCACTAGTTGATCAACTTCACAAAATCTAGCCCCATAAGACCAAACCAAAACATGCTATGACATTCTCTTCATAGGCTCTCTACCCATGACACACTATTACTCAACTCTCTCTCTCTCTCTTATCAACACAACCACTATATTCCTACAAGGAACCACCAACCCGAGCATGAGGCTTCACAGAAACTAACATAGCTACCCCCTCCGGAGTCTTGGTCTCTCTCCCTCACCCAGACGACAAGCACTCATATTCATGTTCACATCTTCATATATAGATAGCCTCTCTCTATCTCTAGGGTTTGGTCCTCCCAAGGACATCTAGGATTCAACAAGACTATATGAATCATGCACAAAGTAACTCATCTCAATCACTCAGGAGTATTCTAGTTTAGGACATATCGTATCACATATTTCTCATTTTCTCATATCTTGGAGTTTAGATTCTCTGACCTTCTCCCTGTGGGTCTCACTCTCTCTAGAGTTAACCTTGAAACTCATCCTAACCCTAGAGGTCCTCCTTTGTAAAAGAGATTGAGGTTCATGCTAACTCTCATCCTTGTCTTAACTTATCCTATCTTAACTCATAAAAGCCTAGTTACTTGCATCATCAAAACTTATCTCAAATCCTCAAAACCAAACTTAAGTCCTCAAAGACAAACATTGATCATCATAAACCATCTTATATCATCTATATAAGACATACATCATATCATCAAAACTTATTTTATCTATCATATATTCTAACCTTGCTCTGATACCACCTGTGACGTCCCCAAATTTTCTAAAACATAATCCGATGTGTGATGTCCAAATTGAAACCCTTACCTCAATGAGAAGCCCGATTTTAACACCCCACACTAGGCTAAGAAGAAGAAAACCAAAGGAAGCCAGAAGGAAATAACAGTAGCACATGTACATGAACAATAATAAAGCCATACAACACATGTTCACCATTCAACATATAATCACATAATGAATTGTTATAACATCTGATATTACATATTGAACATCAAACTTATACATATACTCATGCTACAATCTAAAATAGGATCTTAAGACAACAGGTCCACCCGTACACTTGCTCGCCACACAACTCTCAACTATTCTAGTCTCTAAGAGCATATGTCCACAACCTAAACAAAAGATTACATGTGGTACATGTCAACATAATATTCAAGAATATTGTACTGAGTATGCCTACGTGTCTTTTTATATACCTCTAATTACTAAGCTTGGCAATAAGATAAAAGTAGAACTTGGTAGTAATAAACAAATATAAGGAAAATCATATACTTGCACAAAGATATTTTATTAACAAAAGAGAACACATGTTTTAAGCTCATTTTCCACTATATTCTCGTGCATCTGCCTACCAATGGGATAGATGCATTCAGGCCTTATGATCTACTTACCAATGAGATAGATCATTATACATGTGATCTGCTTACCAAAGAGATAGATCACTCACTAGCACTATGCTGACCAAAGAGATATAGTGCTTTCATATAATGGAACAGATATATTATGTTTCATTTGTTCATAACAATAAGTATGACAAATCAATCAACATATCATACAAGAAGAATCATTTCATTCAATATCATATGCCATGTATTTTACTACACATATAACACAAGCATATTGTATAATAAGCCAAGAAAGAGGTAATGGCGTACCTTGAACCAAGACATCCTATTCCTGGATCAACTATCGCTCTTGGTCAAACCCTGATAAAGACAAGATCATATATGACCATCAGGTTCTCATCATCAACCAATTATGTCCATTTTAGGGTTTACTTAACTCATCAAGATGTGTGCATCATTATTTGTCTTATCTTCTTGGAATTAACTTACCTATATTGTATTTTGTATTATAGTTCATTTACTGATAATTGTGTTTCACATTATTATGGGAATAAATTAACCTTAGGTTACATGATTAACCTAAATTAGGGTTTCAAACCATGTATTAAGGGTCAACTTCATATAACATGGATTATATTCATCTAACTAATATTAGGGTTCCACATTAGCTTCCACTTACTGATATAAGGGTGTGCTGTGAATTCCATCATTTACTAATCATTAATGTGTTTAAGTAAAAAGAATGTATACCTTTTTCACTTACCCTTCTCCTAATTTGAGTGTAGAAGACTTGGCCTTCAGCTTAGCCTCAGAACACTTCTTGGCCTTGCCTTTGCCCTTGGACTCACTTATACTAATCACAATCACAAATTTGTTCTTCTTCATTCTTGCTTTGGCATCAACATGGCAAGCCATTTATACAGTAGTTTACTCAAGTTACTCAAGTAGTAACACTTGATAAAGTGGTTGTATATGATTCAAACTACATTTTTAGAATCATATCCGTGGTCAACTCTTGACTTAGAATAAATCCCCATCTTTCCACATGCCCAATCATATTGAGCACACGAGGTCTACTAGATCTCCCTGTATTACTTTGCACTCAAACAACACTTTGGAGACATTACACCTTTCTTACTTTACATGATTCTTAAGATGTGTTACCATCTCAAGAATGTCCATGTTTCCATGTTGCCCATGCAATTCATTATTCATACAATGTAGCATAAGGTACTTAATGTCTATGACATCATTGGCATGCTTCAAGTAAGCTTCCATTTGGAGCGAGTGGTCTTTCAAGGAGATAGAGCTTTCACTCATTGATGAGAACGTTTCTCAAAATCCTAAACCAAATGTAGAAATTAATCCCATTTTTTCCTTCTTAAGGATTGATTTTAATGTAAACATGTTTATGTTTGACATTAGATTCTACAAAAATAATGAAACTATTCAAACATCTTTTATTTGTTTGATTTGATAAGTTAACAATATTTATTAAGACTTTAAATAATTGTCGCTCGCACTATTTCGTTCAAATTGATAAGCCTCATATATCAATTCAGAAGATTGCAATGTACAATCTTCTAGTGAGCCAAGATCCAAAACAATTGAGTTATTACCCGGCCAACGCCAGCGTCCATAACTAATTATTAAGGTAGGAAACTTTTGCCAATTGTATAATATGCAATTCTTGGATAGATGACATGTGGAACTCTTTACCATAGTCATTTACATGCATGTGGTGCTTAATCTCATGAAAACCACACAGTTAAGCCTGACTTGAAAATCAACACGATAGTAATGCACCCCGCTAGGCAGGCCCACATACTACCATCACACTTTGACGAGATAGATAGCACAACACCCACGGGGTGCCCACACTTAGTCGATCAAACTTTTCATGTGTTTTTCTAATGGAAAGTATCTAAGACTTAATATTGTATTGATGGTGTATATATAAATACATATACATATCCAATCACCACATACTTAGTATGTATCATATACATGTCATACTATTGTAATTCCTTGAAGCAAAATGGAATTACTACCACCTAAGGTCCACATCATATGCAACTTGTTGTTGATGAAGATCTATGCTCGAACCAATCTTAGTTGATCGGTTGAACTCTTGAACCAGTTAGATCGCCTCTTGGTTGATCGGTTGGTCTCTTGAAGCGGTCGTCTGGTTCTTAGGTCCAAGTGGCATCTGGACACCTCCAGTTGATCATTCGGGCCACCAGTCAATTGGTTCATCCTCTTATTGTCTGACCTCCTTGGTCCTCTGGTCGATCGATTCACCTTGTGTAGATCTTCTTCTCACGATGATACATAAATTAGAACTATCATATTTATTATTACATTGTAGAGAGAAAGTGTGAGTTACATTCAAGGGGAAATAGGAAGAAGAACATTAAATTACATTTTGAAAGAAGAGAGAGGCTTGGTGTGCAGACCAAGTAATAACATGAATAAATAACCAAAACAGTGCACACACAAATCTAGGGTTATTGGCCATAACCATGATAAACATCCACCATCAAAACTGATTTTAGGATGATGCATGTAAATTTTTTTGGTAATCGAGAGAACCCACCCCGGGTGAGCCCGACATGGTAAACTCTTGAGACATGAGAGGGTGTGGTTCGGTCACCCCCCTCCCACTCCTAATCAGAGTGGATTTCTATTCGCAAAGTGCCTTCGGTGAGGTTTGAACTCAGGTCCTTCATTGGGACTTACCGAGCTCTTACCACCCGGGCTACTTTGGCCAGACGATGATGCATGTAAATTGCATATATATATATATATATATATATATATATATATATATATATATATATATATATGTATATATATATGTATATATGTATATATGTATATATGTATATATATATATGTGTGTGTGTGTGTGTGTGTGTTAGTTTGTGGAGCTGTATGTTGAATTTAATTGGATATGCACATTATCATTTTAATTTTTGCATCATATTCAATAAAATAATAAAAACTAAATCTGATCATATCAATTTATATCCTAGATACACCATAAATTAACTTGGCTCTAATACCAATATTGGAAATCGGGCCCAAATATAGACAATGGAAACAAAAAAAATTAAAGTTTCACTCCCCTAGACATCAATATTGCGTCAACAACAATGTATCTAGGTAGGAAAGGTTTGCAAGGTTATACCTAGCCTTGAAGTAAGTACAATGACATTACCCTTCTTGTTCAAGCAACAACACACTCCTTCTTCAACAGTAGCACTTCAACAGTCATCTCCACCTACCTCCTAGTTTGGCCATGACAGACAGCGGTTGACAGAGTTCTCCTATGGAAGAAGTCTCCCACCTCTAGATAAGTTCATGGGGACCACCGAGAACTCCATATTGAGATAATAGACCCAACGAGAAGGAGTTTTCCCTTCTATCAGTGTACTAATCTCCGACATACTATCCCATAATTCTTCTCTCCCTTCTTGTCCATCCCTTTAACGGGTAGGACTTGCTCGGGCTCTCTATTGGTTACCACAACCAGAGAGGACAAAAATTGTGTGTGTTGGGAAGCCCTCAGTACCCCTCTAGTTATAGTAGAGGCCAAGGTCAGGGTTCCCAGTCTGTGTGGGAGTAGAAGGTCTGTAATCATGAATTTTCTAGAACCTACAAATGGAGAATCGGTCAGCTCACACATCAATTGGTCAGTTGGTGCATGAGCAGGGTCGGTTAACCGATCTGTTCACAAAGTTTCCTATTCTAAATCACATTGGTATTCAATGTCCAATTAATGTTAAACATGGTATCAACATCAATCCTTGTTCCAATCAAATTGGCTACTGAACTTGGCGACCCAGAGGGTGAACCAGTCATCTCATGTAGTGAAATGGTTGTTTCACATATTGAGATGGTCATTTCATAAGTGAAATGGTCATTTCACTTGTCCACTTCAGGAAAAGTTCAATCAATATTGATTCCAATTGGCTGACACTCCAATTGATTGGTTCAACACTTCAACCGGTCGATTCAAAGTCCAATCAGTCAATTTTGAACCTCAATTGTTTAAATTAATACCTACATACCTTTAGTAATCAATCTAAACATCATTCATGAATAAACTCCTTTAATCCAAGTGTATCCTATGTGTGTGATCCTATAGGTCCAGAATTATATTGGCAGTGAATGTCTATAACTAATTATGACATCACAAGCAAAGAGCAGTGCCTAGTCACAAATCATTGATACCCAAAAAAATGAAAAGTTGGAGAACAATTTCAACCTACATTTCGTACTTAGTGTTACTATGTTCGTATAGTTCCTTGTCTCTGATATATATATTGAAATTGAGGCATGGAATCATCATCCTCTCAACATCCAATCCATGTCCCTTGAACTGGAGCAGACTATCTGAGATGCATGTGAGTTCATATATCACATATTGAATCGAATCAGTACTGCCATACATTACTCAGTCTCGCTTATCAAGAGGCCTAGATATCAAACTCCTGTTGGAGGGAGGAATCCCATCTACATCACTCACACTCAGTCTCCATGTGTCACAACTACCCAATCATAATCGTTATGGCAATCCTTATTCAGGGTTACTTTGGATGATGTCAAATTATATCAAACGACATGTGATGAATGTAGTGACTTTAGATCTAAGAACCACAATGGCCACTATCACAATGAGATATAATTTTGACTAACATTCTATGGTCTCCATGTATCACTTTCATGGTGGGTTTGTCTGATACACTATTCTCTAACATGTACGTGTGTCAGTGACTTGATATCATATATCATGACCAATGAAACTCTATCATCAGTGAACACAAACTCTAGTCTTATGTATTACTATTGTCTAATTTCCTTCCTAAGTAATATTTGACTAGGGATATAACAAGAATGTATGTACTCTTAGCATAAGTATGGTCTCATTGTTCAAGTCATGTACATGAATACATACTTCATCGAGTAAGATCATTCCATAGAGAACTAGTGTGTATGTGTCATCATCTCATGACTGAGATGAACAAAATATATGGAGTTACCTCTATTATTATCAAATCAGGTATTTAACAACACATTCCAATCATCATATGACTGGCTCTTTGGGAATACATCCAAAAAGAGGCTAGAAAATCCCCTTGCTACAATCTAGACTCGACTACACCATTCCCACCACATATTTCTCCTTTCTTGGGAAACTATGTTTAGTTCATTGACGAAGGACATCGGGAGAGGTTCTTCATTAGGTTCTCCTCTGTGTCACTCTTCCAAGATGGGCATGCACTGAAACTCTTACTGTCCTCAAAATCATGGATTTTGTAGGCCAAATCCTACATCAGAATCATATTCTCCTTTTCCGCTACTGAATTTTCTTTGTCTTCAATGATCTTATATTGGAGTTCATGACTACATTCTGCCAACTTCATTTCTCATAGGGGAACTCCAGTTGTATGATCTGGATTTTTGTGGAGAACATATACATCTCAACCTGGAAGATCACTTCTCTCATCCTCAATGGCGAGGATGACTCTTGGCTATCATGATGCATGGTGTGCTATCATTCTTCCTACAACAGTCGATATGACCCCACCAAGTTCTGGGTAGACGTTATTAGAATGTCTATCTCTCTACCTAAAGGACCCAAACCCTCATGTATCCACAATCTAATCATCTACTATCTTCTCTGGATTCTCAAGTGCACTATCTATAGCATTTCAGACACCCATGGCACATTCACTCATACATATCTCTACACTTCGTGGTATTTTCTTCATGATGATCTAATCAACTAGGAGAATGTCATCTTAGAGCATATTGACACTTAGGTGAGTCACAACACTTCTGTAAGGACCCTGACCTGGGTTTTGGGCTAACCCTTTTTTTTGCATAATTAAGTTGTGTAGAACTTTGATCTAATTCTTTGAGGTGTTTTTTAATCATGTGACACATGTATGTTTCAAGTTTGACCCCGTTTGAATGTTGTTTGAGCAATGTTTGCATGTTTTGGACCAAAGTGCAATTTACCCAAGATGAGGGGTTATCTTGAAATATGATACATGATGAGTGTGCCCTTAGTGATTTAGCATCATAAGAGAGAGAATGATTCTATGGGGCACCTTGTAGAAAGCCTAAGTTACAAGTTGAGCATGTGTGGATGATGCTTGTGTTTTATGTGCTAGATTTGGTGTAAATTGCAAATTACCCAAAGGGAAGGTTTATCATGAAATTTACAATATCTAGAGTGTTCCCTCTCTTATTTGACATCATCTATAGGATAAAGTAAGAGGTGGGAGCCTTGTTTGGGTCTTGGTTGTACGATATCATCTTTGGTGATATATGGAGCACATGTATGAGATGTGTTTTGCTCTTAAGATGGGTTGTCTTAGTTTAGAGAACCTTGGAGAGGTTGCATATCAGTTTGTGGGTGTGTAGGGTTGTGCCTATCAGTTTGTTAGTATGTTAGGTTTTACCATATCAGTTTGAGAAGGGTGTAGAGCCTTGGCATATCGGCCATGATCTTGGAAAGAGACCTAGTGGACGAGACCTAGCCTAGATCTTATCACCATGTCTTGCATGTTGTTACATGTGGTCCCTTTCATGTGGACAAGTGTCACCTAAGCTCCTAAGGTGATGACACCTCTTCTTTGTTCACTCTTTCTTCCCTCAAGTGTATCATCCCCTCCTCCTTCACATAAGTAAACCCTTTTTTCCATCCTTGTTCCTCTCCTCTTGGTGGACGAGCTTGGAAGCTTGAGGAGCTAGAGGAAGCCCCATGGAGCTTGGGAGGTCGAGTTCCTTGCTCATGGTAATTTCTTGTTCAACTTCCATCTTAATGAGTTATGTTTCTTTTATGTCCATTTCTTTGATCTCTCTTCTTCATCCTCTTCTTCATCTCTAGGCCATGGATCATACCTTGGATGAAGATTGATTAGGATGTGGTTCTCCCTCTTTCCTTTCTTCTTGAGCTACCATAACCATGGCATCTTCTTCTTCTTTTTTGAGGTGATATTGAGGTCGAGTTAGGACTCTTGATGGATCATCTTCAAGTCAAGTAACATGTGATTTGGATCTTTTATCATGGATGCTTGTACTCTTGATGAAGACCTTCTTCAGGCAGTTTATATAACTCTTAACCTCTTTTGGTATTATCACTCTTTATATGTTGAAGTTGTTCTTCATCTCTAGATCATGTGCCTCTTACATGTTAGTAGTTTGATTGTTTTAAGGACTATTTTGAGGAAGGAACTCCGTCTAAGTTGATGCCCATGTCTTGATCTTGCTTGCATTGATTAATAAATGAACCAGTGACTGAGTTCATAAGGTTGAAGATGACTAAGTCGACACTTAGGCGGTCAATGGTCATCATGACTCATGATGCTTAAATTGACATACACGTTGCAAGTCTTCATGACTTGGAAGTGATTAGGCCGATAAGTTTGGTAGGATGCTAAACGGTTACACCCTAGTAGATTCCTAAACTGCTATGATGGCTAGACTGTCATGCCTTGGTGAGGTTAACTCGCTATAACCTAGAAGCACTTAAACTGATATGTGTTGTTAAACCAATAAGCTTTGATGATTGCTACTTGACATGCTTTTGATGGGATTAAGCCAATATGCCTTGCTAGCCCGTCATGACCATGAGGACATCTTTGTTGGTATGTATGCCCATAAAGCCATCCCAAGCGATTGTATGGAGTCAAATATTAACTAATCAATTAATATGAATAATTGGTTAAGTAATTAATTCTAGAATATTCTAATTAATCCACGTGCATTTTAAATAATGCAATCATTCTATTAACATATGGGTTTAGGAAACCCTGCTTCCTTTCGTCTCCTATTTAAAGGGGCTTGATGGATGATGTATTTACAAGATATTGAGAGAGGATTTTTCAGTTTATGCTCACGTACATAAACCCTAGCCGTCATTGTCCTTGGGATAAAAAGGAGAGTATTGCAATGCTAGCATGCTATCGCATAGAGGCTACTCCTTCCTACCGACATAGGAAGTACAACATGGAGTTCCAGTCCATCATCGTAGATGAAGTAAAGACACAAACGTTGAGAGGTTTGCGTTCAGAGGACGTCAATGACCACCCATATGCGCTACGAGCGGTGTAGATCACTGCATGAGAGGAGCACCGTCGGATCTTCCCTCGATGTGTTTGGGGTATGGGAGAGAAGTACTATATGTGAAAGCCACTAGAGTTGCACACCATCATACAGCAGGACATCGTCAAACTTACTGCGCTACAAGGTATATCCCACAAATACTCTTTGTAAATACATTATTATCAATAAGATCCTCTTGCGGGTTGTGTGGAAATATATTTTATATTGTTGCTTCTACCACACATGTTTCCTTCCACAAAACCCAACAGTGGTATCAGAGCAGCGTCGATCTACGACATATTTGGATTCATTTTGATATGATCAAATCGATGTATACTATTTTCTCCGATTGCATATGATATGAACTTAAAACTGCTAATGTGCATATCTAAACCTAATGCCACATACGCCACAAGCTTCTATTTTTGACATTTTGGATGGGGTCGACTATGGAAAATACTAATTTTTCTAAGTGTACGGAAGTAAAATTTCCTATGTGGATGGGATCCCCACATAGGGGTGCTACCCCTGTGTACCCGGCATAGCGTGCATGGGAGTTAAAAAATTATTTAATGGGGAATGTCCGACATTAAAAGGACTACAATTTTAATATGTATATATGTATATGTAGATATACATATGATATCATACACGTCACCTTTAAAATCTATTTTATGTGGTGAATGCATGCACGGTTATGGCCTAGAATCCCCTTCTGTGAATGTTGTGAATGAATGTGGTTTTGAATGTTGTGGATATGTTTGTTTATGAATTTTATGGATCTAAAATGGTTGTATGTGGATCCTTTGTATAAAGTATCCAGCTTGTATGCCGAGCCTCATCTCTTATTTCAAAGTGTAATCAATTCTTTCTCTTTATATTTGTACTCATATGATGTAATAGAGATAGGATTAGTTTTCGTCTTTGTAAACTTGATGTAAGGAGACCACTTGAAGATCCAACTCCAAGGAGCACCCATGGAGAAGCAACCTGAAGATCCAATTCCAAGAAGCAACCTGAAGATCCAACTCCAAGGAGCATCCATGGAGAAACAACTTGAAGTTCCAACCTCACGGAGCATCCATGAAGTTGTTCATTGTAATGTTGATCCTTACAGGTTGATTCACAGGTGTTGTTGCATGAGATGCATAAGACCTTAGGTGGATCATAAACCTTTGTGGCTCTAAAGGATTATAATAGTATGGCCAGAACTAATGTTTTTGTGTTTGTGATTGCATGTCTATCATTTGTGTGTATGGATACAGTAGTATATGATACATACTATAAGTATGTGGTGTTTAGATATGTATATGTATTAATGAAACCCCATCAATTAATAATATTAAGTTTTAGTTACCTTCCATAAAGAAACACACATAAAAAGTTGTATCAACAATGTGTAGGCACGTCTCTGTGTGGTACATTGTTTATCTCGTGGAAGTGTGATTGTGGGTGTGTGGGTTTGCCTCCGTAGGCTGCACACTCATTGTGTTGTCTTATGGGTTGGACTTAACTAGGGAACCTTGATAGCATCAAGTACCTAGAGGCACACAGATGCATCATGGTAAGGAGTTTTGCATGATCATCTATACAAGAGTTGCATATGATGCAATTGGCAAAAGTTGCCTACCTTAGTATTTGGTCTTTGACGTCGGCATTGGCTGGGCATTGATCCAATTATTTTGGATCTTGGCTCACTAAAAGGTTGTACGTTGCAATCTTTTGGGTTGATAGTGAGGGCTATCAATTTCAATAAAATAGTGGGAGTGTAATTAATTAAAGGCCTAATTAATCTCATTTATCAAATCTTTACTAGTCAAAATGTATTGGACTCAATGCAAACTTTTTCTTTTGTAGCAATCAAATGGCAAACAACACTCACACATTCTCATTGCGATCGGTCCTTGAGAAGGACAAATTTACTGGAATCAACTTTCAAAACTGGTTTAGGATGCTGAGAATAGTTCTCATGCAGGAGCGTAAGCTCTATGTCCTTGAAACACCAGAGCCATTCGAACCCGCCTCAAATGTGCCCAAAGCTGAAAAGGATGCTTACAATAAGCACCTTGATGATTTCGTGGATGTCAAGTGCTTGACATTGTGCTAAATGAACTATGAGTTGAAAGAGCAGCATGAGAACATGAATGTCATGGAGATGGTACCACATCTCAAGAACATGTATTAACATCAAGCAAGATAGGAGAGATATGATGTCTTCAAGGCTTTTCTCAGAAGCAAGATGAAAGAGGGAAACTCAGTTGGCACCCATATACTCACTTTGATTGGGTACATAGAAATCCTATCCAAGCTGGGATTTCCTCTAGGTCAAGGATTGGCCATTGACGTGATTCTACAATTGTTGCTTGAATCACATAGTCATTTTGTCATGAACTACAACATGAATAATCTTGACAAGCTACTGTCAAAATTGTTGGGCATGTTGATGACAATAGAAGCACAGATGAAAAAAGACAAGCCCAAGTCTGTGATGATGATCAGTAGGACAAAGAGAAAGTCAAAAGGCAAATTCAAGGCTAAGAAAGGTTCGAAAGTTGGGTATAATCCAAAACCATCCGTGATCAAAGTTAAAGGTGGGATCTCCAAGGAAGGCACTTGTCACCATTGTCACCAGGTTGGACATTGGACGTTGATCGGCTCCATGATACGACGCTACTGCCTACCATGTATTATGAGGAGAAGGGTATTGAAAAAGGATAAAAGAGCATCTCTGAGAAACCAATTTCCATGCCCTCTTCACGGAGGTCTAGTCCCATATATATATATACTATTCTCACAGAGACCATCCGCTGTTCTCATACCTTTAGGGTTTGTCTCCATTAAACCCTTTCCTTTTCCATAGTTTCCCATGTATATAGGTTAATCACGGATTGATGGGCCAAGTTCCTATATATTTTAGGAAACTATATTATAAAACCCATGGTTATTCTCTATATAGGTCCATCGGAAACCACCATTATCATGTGATGTAAAATTGATTTAATGACAAGAAGTAATTAATATCTTTCCATCAAAAGATATATCTTTTTTTTCTATAATCTTTCAAAGATACCCTTCTTTTCAAGCATTAATTGATATTAGGGGAAAGACAAGGTATTTTGTTTGGAAAATAATTAAACACATTATCCTTTTTTTCCTTATATGAAAATCTTGGCTTTTATTATGACTTGGATTCGGCAACAAAAAGTCATTATCATTAATCAGTGTACAAATATGTTTATATATACACATATTTCACTTGTGCTACAAGCATACCTGCCACAATTCTATCAACATTATTATTCCACCAACAATGCTATTGGGGAATTATCAATTAAACTCATGCATCATATTTTATAATTCGACATTAACCAAAATTGAGGATATTGCATTTCCACCCAAAAGAACCCAAAAAATTGGGGTTGTAACATTAACGATATCATTTTGTATTCTAATCCTAGATTTCAAGGTATTTACTTCTAGAAAATCCAACGGTTGTCATCCGTTTTCTATAGATTTTCTTCATAGGTGTTTTGAGTGACTGTAAGACTAGTCTTCTGATCTAGAATAGTTAGTAAAAATATTCATTAGGTGCCTATTTTAATTATCTTCTTGAAACAATTTAAATCGCTCGATTACAACATCATATGTGGAATCTATAGTTGTTTTACTGTTGGGTTTATTTTCAAAGGACCATCATGTAACACTATATATATATATATATATATATATTTGTGTGTGTGTCTATATATATATATATATATATATATATATATATGAAAATATGAACTATGCATCCACTAACTTTTAGAACATCAAATTGTGAATTTATATGTAAAAGTTATGGCCATTTGAAGACCAATCTATGTTCTAATTATCATCACTCCAATTGTTGGAGTTGGGGAGTGAATCCAAGAAATCATGGATCATTCTCTTAGAATTTGTATGGAGAAAAAATGGTTATATCTTTTTCTTGCATCAACCTACAAATAAAACATAAAAAATTAAATGGAAAATAAATTACATAAATACTCAAAATATAAATTCAGTAAAATATGGAGTAGACTGCAAACAACTATACAATACTAAATCTAAAATGCAACTATAAAAATGATGAATAGACATTTATCAATCATATATATAATTCGACTATTCACTCTTATTTTATATTAGATATTTTATGAATATTATATGACAACAAAATTGCATAAGACTAGTGTGTAGCTAATTGATGACTCCATCTCTTTGGTGATGATATTGGATATTAAGTCATTTACGCATGTACTTTTTTAGAACAAGTAATTTTGGACATATACACTTTGATAATGAAAAATAGAAGCCATGTCACGGAAGTCAAAGTAGTGCTCAATGTGACAATGGTAATTATGATCCATACACCTAAAGTCAATATAATGGTTACATGTTGGTACTTTAACTTTATCCAGTGCGACTTTGATTAAGGGTTGTCATAAAGGTGGCAATCAAGTGCATTATGACACAGATTATTGTGAGTGATGTAGATGGAATTTGTCTTTCCTATCATAGTTATATCCTACTCTCTTCATAAGTGAGACTACAGAATGTATAGCCATGCTCACGTGAGTTCATATATGATATTGGGTTCACTAAATATCAATCGTCTACTTCAGACCAGGAAATAAAGATTGAATATTAAGAGGATGACTAATCCAAGTCTTGGGTTCAATCTAGATACATGTGAGGGATTATACAGTCATGATAACATTTGTCACTTATTTTTTGAAGTCGTTCTCCAACTAATTCCAATTATTTTGGGTAGAAATGATGTGTTTCTAGATACATCTCATTTCTTTTAAGGTCTTTGACATCATTGTCAACATAATGTGGTACATATGCAGTCACACTCATAAAGATGCTAAAGGAAAAAGAACTTTGCAATCACACTCATAAATATAATAGTTTTAAATTATAAAAAGGCTGAAACTAATCCAATGTACATGTCATTAAGTTGACTTAATATTTGGTAAATCAATAATCAATTAATTATCAACTGACATATTGATTAACCATCTATAAAAGTAGCCATACAATCAAATGAACAAATCAACCAGACGATTGGGTATTCATATTAGTAAAGACTAAAAAACGAAATTTGATTGATTTGAATTCATGTTGATCATATAACTTATTATTGGATGTTCTAGAATTGTCAAAATGGTTGACTAGGCACCCAACCAATTGACTAAATTACCTTTTTGGTATTGCCTATATTGAGTCTTATCAAGGATTGCAACTAGAAAAAGGGTTTGGGTTTTATAAATGCCTAACTCATAACTCTCCTATAAAAAGGGGTGGACGTTCATGGGACCCAACAAACAAGTAGCCCGTTAATTTCTTTCTTTAAGGGAAAGAAAGTAGTCCCAATGATGAAAACTCATTATATGATGAGGAGATGATAGTGCAAAACAAGAACTGAATGTTGGATCCACTTCTTCTTGGATTTTTATGAAGGATAGTCAAATATGTGAGACTAAATGACATGTGAACATTACTAACATAAATCTATAATAAGATGAATTTCATTCCTCGCAATAAAAGTTACATGCTCAAAATAATAGATGTGCATCTATTTTATGGGGAAACAACATAACACTATAAATATTCAAGTGATACAATACCACAGACATTTGATAAAGAATATTAGATGCCTACACAAAATAAAGAAACCTTATATTGCTCTAGTGGATTTTCTTCACTACTGCAATTTTTTTAGTTTAGACTGCATATAAATATATTTTTTAGTCTAAACTGCATACAAAATAGTCATGGATTCCAATTATCTAAATAAGGCAACCTACATACTGATAGAAACATAAATACCCCATCCAAAATAACTTGATTTGTATATGTAAGTATTATTTTCATGTAAACATACATAATTGCATACACATCATACAAAATAAAATGAAATGAAACACATTTTCATGCATTTTGATGAAAACATACAATTGTAATGTTTTCATGTAGATCTTTCTTGCAAATGAGCTACTTGCACTTTTACATGTGTGATTCCTCTTCTACTCGACACTTTACCATTTCAAAATGCAACTTCTTGACTTTATTTGACCAAGTAATATTTCTTCGACCCACTAGGTATTTTCATTAACTCATTTCATTTTTGCTTGATCTTCTAGATTAATTTATAATGGTATCAGTCGATCCACTTTATTTTTTTTTCTTGTTCAACTTTTCATGACAATTAATCCCACTTTGAATTCCATTTTTTTCACTTCAATTTACTTCTTACTCGTCTTTCCATGACAAGGATTGTGTCTTCTCTGTTGCTTCTCTGAGATGATCACCTCACTTTTATTGATATATTCATATGGATTTCAATAGAAATACACTATATAGAACAACTTGATTTAGAGAGGCATGATTTCATTTATCCTACTTCGCATTACAAATAGCAATAAGTTTAAAAGGCCAAGATGAGTAAATAATTGAATATACAATTAGATATATAATTAAAACAAAGGAATAATTTATTTTAGTTCATATACAATACATTATGTAGATATTATTATCATGCATAAATACATGTGCCAGATACGTAGGAGGAAATCATGTTTAAGTGTGTATGTAGTTTCTTGAAATTTTCCTAAGAAATTAGCACTATTAAAATAGTGAATAATCACCTCCCTCACATTATTGAAGAATCCAACTTGTAATCCTTGCTTCAAAACCACAAATGGATTCTAAAGTATCTTTCTCATGGTTGTATTGCAGGAAAAAATGTCAACGATTGTACCTATAAGAAGATTTTTCTATAACCAAAATATCCATTAATTATTCAAATAATTGTAGTATTAATTGAAATGAAACAAGATAAATTGGTTGGATTGCATACAAGGGTGAGGTGATTGTGTAGGAATCTTCTATATTTATTTGGAGATGCTTCCTATTTATGTTTCTTATTTGTAAAATAGGGTGAAAAAGCAAAGGTATGTATAAGCTCAAATGAGAAATGGATGAAGCAGTCAAATGTTGATATACAACACCAGAACTGGTGGTAAAGAGAATGATGATCTAGCCTTGAAGCAAAAATATGAATACCCTAATTTTGGATTCATACATAATTTTAGACCCTTCACATTGAATCGGATAGGGAGACTTTATATGGGAGTTTGTTGACTTCTACATCCATGAAAAGAAGAGGGATGAGGCAAAAGGTGAAGAGGTCAAGAAAAATATGGTAGTGATTTATAAGGCAACAATCATTGTTGCGGAGAGATCACAACTTAGTGTCCTCATTGGAGATGAAGCCACCACTAAATGCGAGTAAATATGAGAGGCAAGGAAAAAAAAATTTGAATACTAGGAATGTAATGGTTTTCCATAACATGATTGTACAGTCAACAATAACACTCTGTTTTACATAGAAGGATGTGATATTACATAGGTTTATATGTATTCATATATCAATTTCGATATGTTATGAAATTTTGAATTGAAATTTAATTATCTTTTAGTTTTGTATGTTTATGATTTTTTCTGCTTAAGACTCTTAAATTGTATGTATTATAAAATACATTTTCATATTTTACTATCTTTTATGCCAAATGATGTTACTAATTCAGTTGAATATTATTGATTTTATTATTGATCATGAAAAAAATTATTTATTATTATGCATTATGTATCATGTTGATATGATTGCGAATTGTTTTACTTATGTATGAGTACTTCTTAATAAATATATACTTAAATTGAACATAGTGCATATACATTCCAACACCAGTAACAATATATTTCAAAAACATACAAGAAAAAAAAACTCATAATAAATAATCCATCACTAAAATTAGATAGTGCTAATACAAATAACATAATGCTCACAAATACTCATAATGATACACATAAAAAAATTCTTTATTGTTAGAATCATTTTATAAATATGTATTATCCCAATAAAATTAAATATATCATTTTTTCTCTATCATTTGTTTGCACTTTTAACTAATCATATCAATTATCTCTTTGATATTACTAGGGATAATCACAACTAAGTAATGGAAGTTATTTCTCTTACTTTCTCCTCTATTTCTTTTACCTTTTGATGTTTTTATTTGTCATCCATTTCCATCTCCTATTATCAAGAAGTATAATCACAACTACTAATGTCACTCTATCACTCTTCTTTTATGGTCCATTTTTAATGTTCCCCTCTATCCTTTCTTTCTATATCTATTTATATATGCTCCATTCCATGTAGAATAAGAACAATTGTCAGTATAGGATGAGTCCTATGCTTCTCCGATAGGACAACCAATTCATGTTCTTCTCACACCTCTCATAATCCAACCCCTAAAAAAAGTAAAGAGAGAGAAATGTCTATGTACCCTATAACAAAATTCTATTAGATCCTATTGAGTTTTTGTAGAACATGTCCTATAGAAAAGGCATGACTCACCTTCACCCTCATTTACTTTGTATCTATCCTTCTTGGAGAAACTTTTGTAGTATCCCCTAATTGGCAATGAGCACACATTTTTTTGCAAAAACTACTTCATAAAAATTTGGATTGTGGCCACTATTTTGGACCATGATTGTTGGAGTATATAAAATACATGGAAGATTTCTCATGTACACACGTGGTTTTTGAACAACATCTAGCTTTCCCGACAGTCTTCTTGACTTGAAGTATGTGTTTTACTATGTTTAAAACCATGTAGGGGTGTCATTAGTGACTTTTTGGTATAGATTGTTTCAGAAGATACTAAAGGATGTGGTGAAATTTCATAACAAAATTAATAATTTATCATAAAAACATAAATAACGAACAACTCATCTACTTCTATGCACTATGATCTTCAATTATAAGTTTCGTTGATGATACGTTTTAATGTTTCCTTCAACAGGATTAAGTATTGTTTTCAGACTTAGCAGTGATATGTTTAGAAATGTGACTCTGGGCATGTCCTTCCATCAAAAGTTACTATGGAAACCCACCACACTAAATGAGATTACTCAAAACCAAAATGTCAATAAAACACTAATCAATCATAGTATATAATGTATAGAATTAAAACCATAATAAACTTTTTAAACATGTCAGAGAAAATTTACATAGAGGTCCAACATCTTGCATATATATATAGCCATACCAGGTATCTTTATATCTTTTTTGTGGTCTCAGCCACAACCTATTATACAAAAATATATTGTCCACATATCTATAACTACAGGATGCAAGTACACTACCAAAATCTTGAGTTAATGCACATCATCTATAAAACTTCCCCGCCCAGACCTAAGAGTACAGGAACGACTCTGGGACTCACTAAAAAAAACCCAAGTCTAAAGCACTGATATAATTTCAGATATACTTTTGAGCAATTGATATCAATTATAACAGCAGTAAGCTTTAAAGAGTCTAATAATTGAAAATCATAAATATGGCAGGATACTCTAAATATCTATAAGAGTGAATCAATATATGAAATGCTTGATTGATCATAAAGAGAACTAATAATTCAGAAACATACAAAGAATAATTGAATAACTGTACACACTTATTTGACCTCTCATTCATTTTATTATGCCCTGATCATATGCAGTGTACTCTACATATGAAGCCTCGTAGTGCACTACGATCACACCGTACAAGACTTAGTGGACACACCCGGGAAATGCTAAGTCTGACTACTCTCCTGGCCTGCAACAGGGAAATGGTTCTCTGGCCTAAACTGGACTCCTCCTCTAACCTAAGCACACAGGCAAAGAGTCAAGCCACCTCTTGGCTTTTCTGTACTCTAGTGCCACTAGGACTTCTGGTTCATGTTGGACACTGCAAACTATAATTTAAGGAGACTTCCACTAGGGCTTTGTCCCCCATGCAACCTGATAGCACGTTTTGACCCCCGTATACTGGACACTGTCGGGGTTAGGTCGTTTCACCCCTAAGGCGCAGACCTCACATAGGGTTTCTAGGGTGTTCAGGGCTCCTAAGTCTATTATTTTATTATTCCTAGAAATCTCTTTCTACATTGTACCCTTCTCTTACTTATACTTGACTCTGGTATCTCTATGGTGTTGCATCTACTTGTTTGAAGTTATAATACAACATGCATATCATTCTAAACTTGGCAAAGCAGTATATTCAAAACATTGTAATATACTGAGTAATCAACATACTATACATGCAGGCAGACTAAAATTCTTAAATAAATAGATTACATGTCCACTTGGAACATACACACTAGAATCGTACAATTTATCATCTTATTACACTGATAAGAGTTAATTACTTGACATATGAGTAATCGTCAATAGCACCTGCAACTTATCTGTAATTTCTCAAAGAACGTGCATATAACCCAAATCTTGAGTTGTGCATCTCATAGCTCAATTAAGAGTTAATTACTTATCATGACAAGAATTATTAATAATAACTAAGAACATTGATATCACAATACTTGATTCATTGAAAACCATACCCTTAGGGTTTCATTTAATCACAACAAATGCTACAAAGAAAGGTGTAATACATCTATCATGTACTTTTCAAATCTTTACAACACACGACACCTGGGATCTCAACCCCTTATCACATTACTGGGAATTCTCATCCCTTCACATCATTATCATAATTACTGGATCTGGGTATTCAAACCCTTAGATCATCACATAGCATTGTTACCTCTGTAACAGGTAACCATTACCTCTAGGTCCTTAGACCAAGGTATTCATTTCACTGGTTGTACAAGTATTCTCATGGCCAACAAGACCATCACACATCTTGTCACCTCTCACTAGGCAACAACTTATTCCCATGGCTCCCATAAAGATTTCATGTGACATAAACATTCACTTAATAAAGACTATCAACAAATCATATAAAATCAATATATGATGAAACCTTGGAACTGAGCTGAATTTGGGTTTCCATGCCATTCACTCAGATATCATGCATCAATAATAACATTGAATAAATAAAGTCTATCATGTCAAGAAAATCCCTTCAAAAGGATTTCACAATATCTATTCGCAAATATCCAACTTTCCTCGCATCTAGGGTTTCACCCTCTTCACTGAGATACCAAACAAACACTACTCACTTTAAATGAAATCCAAGATAGTATCTGACATATATTTACTATGAATTTAGATAAACAATCATTCAAAACAAAGGGGATCTAGATAAGCAACTTTCTCTATTTACTTATATAGCAAATTTCAGTCATAGACAAATTCCCTATATTTCAGTTTACTCTTATAACCTCTGTGAATACTTAGGGAATTCTCATTAGAATGCATTGTATATATTTCTAATATGATTTTATCATCTAAAATTCATTCAAATAAAGGAATAATCCATTTCATATCATTTTACAACAACTTAGAACAAATAGACAATTCAGGGTCTGTAGTCACATACTAAGTAATTAAAGATTATGGTTGATTTAACCAATTTTCATGCAATATACTGTTTAAAGGAAGTTTCCACTCACCCTAAGGTGTGAAAACACCTGAAAAACGTATCAAATATTTGAAAATCTCGAATCCATATCAAATCCCTAGCAATTCACCCAATTCTTCTTCCTTTCAACTCGGAAACCCTAAAAATAAGGGATTATGAAGAAAGAGTGAGAAAAGGGGAAGTTTTGACACCATTTCGGATCAATTCAGATGAGGGACGAAATCTTGACATGTGAGAGAAGATTCACCATTAAAGTCTATGCAAAGAAGCTAAACTTATAGGATTTCATCATTCCTCGGACCGCAAAACCCTAGGTCAGCATCTCCATCAATTTCTCCTCTTAATCCCTAACTCTCCCTCTCTCTCTAGGACTTCATTTCTCTAGAATGAATCATGAATTATGAGAGCTGCTAGTTTGTTAGGTTGACCATATAGAGAAATTGAGATGCTTGGGTTAATTGCACATTGACCCCTCACTAAACTTTTTCTTATTTCGGAAGATTTTTCTGTCATAAAAAGGTTTCTGTGAATTCGTGAATTTTAGAGATCAAACCTTATCCAAAAATTATGAGTATTTAGCACGTTTTGTATAATTGAGTTACAAAGCTTAAGATAATATTTGAGATCATTACAAGCTTCCATTAAATAATAAAAAATCAAATAGTGCACTACTATCTAGAATTCTGTAGAAATGTCAGTTACTATAATTCATCTACTGATAAGGTCTAAATGCATCCACAAATTATGAAAATTTTACATATTGTTTAAGATTAAGCTTCAGATGTTCAGTTAAAATTTTAGATCATTTAGAGTTAACAATAAATAATTAAAAATAAAACACTACACTACTGAAAAGCACTCTGTCAACATTTTGGTCGAAGTATAGTTCGACCGAGACACATTCAATGAACACTCAAATATTCTGAAATTTTTCTACAATATGCATGATTGATTTATCCATATCATATCCATAATTCAATTAAATATAAATGTTTAGAAAATATGAAAAATCATTTACCACACTGCTATCCTGATCAAATTTCATACTCATGTACCATCAAAACCCTAATTTCAACCAACTAGGGTTTATATTTCTCAAACCCTAATTTCTCAAACAATAGAACACTTAATGTTCTTATTAGGTTTAAAACATCATAATTGAATTATCATCATTAATTATATTTAAGCAATGATCAATCCAATTAAGCATGTAATCATCCAGGTAAACCCTAGTTTACCAATTAAGCTCAGATGCGGTCATAACATGAGATTTAAGACCTATATTGGGATTAGGGCTTAAGAAATGCAATGAAGTCATATAGGTCATTATAGGTCCAAAAGGGAGCATAAACATCATTATATCATGAATTGGGTTGGCCTTCGCCAATTAGGTCACAACACATCATGATACCACTGATTCCAAATATCCACCAGGGTCGGATGCATCAAAAGAATCAAGGATCTCATTTTTTTAAAGTTCAACATACATCATCATGGAGGAGTCAAATTCAAGCATCTCAAGACATATATATACACATAGATGAAAGGGGGTAGGGGCCGATATTAGAGTCGTAGGGAGACATAAAGTTGATGTTTCAAAGTTAGGATGAATTTAGGTGTCATTTAGGGGGCATAGTTATAGTGTTGGTCAAGATCATCAACTAATGTCTCAAGAATATATGTTAAGGGTACATTAGCATCATGAAGCCTCAAGCAATGCAAAAGTATGATATAATGCTTATTAAGATAAAGGTGGTGTGATTTACTTATTAGAGTCGCAAGAATCAAGAGGGGTCATCATTTGATCATTATTTAACACAAAAGCACATTAAGTATGCTAAGAAGATCAAAATATAGTAGTTTTTTGGCAAAATAAGAAAAGTAGGAGGATATTCAGGTCATGAAATGATTCCTAGGTTATTTTTTTGATACAATCGATTTGATATATTGGTTCATGTATTTTGGATGGGGGAGGTGGAAGATATGTATTTTTTAAAATCTGCATAAAGACTATACAGAAATGAGGGGGAGGCGATACATTTCATTTGAGGGCAGCTCCCTACTCTTAATCTTTGATCGAACGATCGTGGCTCTGCTCCCTCCTGTGAGGTTGCTCGCTGGGCGTACGGTTCGTGTGGCAATTTCCCATGTGTCACGCCATCCAGTACTCATGCTAGTGGGTCTCTCTCATCCTGGTGTCAACCCTCTCTGCGGTAGCATGCGGCTAACCATCGTTGTGGGCCGCATTCTATGCCTTCTTTGACCGCCTGGTGGGATAAAATGTGCACTACATCAACCATTGATCTGGGATCGAACATGCGATAGTCCATCATCTTCCTTAGACCATGGACCTGAAACACAAGGTGTCCTGCAGACACCACATTGTGACCCAAAGGAGAGTTCATGCTACGATACTCTTGAATAGCTGCAAAGGCACCATTCTATCTTGCCTCATCCCGATTTACCCGTAGATGGTCTATATTGATGGCAAGGAGGTCTACATTGGAGGAATTTCAGGTGGCGGTGCCACCATGCCGTAAGGAGGATGAGTGCAAAGCTAGGGAGAGTATTAGGGTTTGAACAAGAGGAAAAAATGAGGGGAAAGATGGAGGAGGTTGAGATGAACTAAAAGGGGGGTCTAATTTACCCCAAGCCATCAAGGTGGGTGGGGATTTATAGGGCGCAAAGCAGACCTACTATAGTTACTGCTACGATATGGAACGAGTTGGGTGATGAGTCCTATATCATCAGATATTTGGTTAGAAATCTAAGGACTCATAAAGGAGCGCTCTATGGTTGCTCCCTTGTGGGTGGCGGCTGCAGGTCCATGCCCCAAGTTTGGGTCCATATGGTTAAATTTCAATTAATTCTAGTGGAAAAATGCACGTCTTGAACATATCATAACTTGGAAGCCCTACCATATGAAATATATTAGGGATCAATGTTTTCACATTGATTGGCTTCAATTAATCTTGTAAGGTGGTGACATGTTAAAAAATGATGCTTCATTCAAATTCTCAAATTAGAGCCACACATTATGAAATTACTCATCGAGGTGATCAAATTTGGGTATCACAACACCCCCACAATGACAATTATATATACTTGAATAAGATGACTACTTGATGAGAGAGAAAGTGAATATTAGAGGAGACAAAAAAGTCAAGTTGTCACACATAACACCAATGTTTTTGGATTTCAGACCTTGCATGTTCATGGAAAAGCTCATTCATAGAAGAAGAATTGTTCCCATGGTCTATCGAAGGCTTACAAACTTGTATCGTCATCATTCTTATATCAAACAGTGCACAAAAGGCCATCTTTTCTCATGTTACAGATTTTCTAGAACAAGATTTACATAAAATAGGTTATAAGTAGGCAAACAACATATTATAGGTTATATCACTCACCTTAAGGTGATTAGAATGTCCCAACAACAAGGTATCACAAAGAAGATAAGGTAAAATCCAAAATTTGCACTCAAAAAGCTCCAAGGTAGCTCCTATCTTTGAGAACAAATAAGATCTAGATAAAATGAGAGAAGAAAAATAACTTCACCCATGTGCACAAGTTTCCAGTAAGAAACACCATAGATCTTGACCATGGTGAAGGAGGGAATAAGGAAGATAGAAAGAAACAAGGTTAGGAGGGAACATCTGACATGTACAAAGCAATATACTAGACAAGACAGCTTGGATCTGTCTTAGAAGAGATAGATCCAAGTCCTACAATAACATGTAACCATGATCTAAACAGGCTTCATCCTCAAGAAGCTCCTCCTTATCCAATCAATGGTTTCAGATGAGCTCCAGCAGCAACAATGGGTTTGGAGTAGAAAGATTCATTTGAGGAAAGAGGGGAGAGGTATATATATAGCTAGGATGAGAGACAAAGGAGGTAAAAGGTCGAAAACTATTTCACCATCAATCAAAGGACAATATTTCCATCCACTTGTACAGCCAAAACTTCCATAGGTTTATAGCCCTTAAGGAAAACCATTGGCTTGCAAACCTAGACCTACGAAATAGGTGGGTGGGTTGGGTTTGGGTTGGTTCGTTGCGTGTTTGGGTCTCACGAGTGTGGGTCAAAAAGGTACAATTCTAAACGGGCCGAAGAAAGATGAATCCAAATCCGACCCAGTGGGCTGCGGGTCACCTGCGGATGTCCATATAATATGTGTTCAATGAACTAGGTTTGGTTTGGGTCGTTGCGTGTTTGGGTCTCATGAGTGCGGGTCAAAAAGGTACAATTCTAAACGGGCCAAAGAAAGATGAATCCAAACCTGAACCAGTGGGTTGCGGGTCACCTACGGGTTCCCATATAATATGTGTTCAATAAATAAGTATTTTTTAAGTTTCTATTGTACCGGTAAAAGAAGACCATTCTCTAGTGATTTTACATGAAATATAGCACAAGAACAACCAACTACTATACATTGTCACTATGAAATAAAATAGTATGTTATATGTTTACAACCATTCAAGCACATATATATTTTTAGGCAAAATTCTCTAATTTATGACTATGATCAATAAACTAGAGTGAGTAACTTATACTATGACTCTAGATTAAGTTTCATAGAATAATTAGACAATAAATTAGAGTTTGATTTATTTTCTGAATATATATCTCTCATATCAAATCTTGTTGGTCAAGTCCAAGTTTGGAAAGAAACTCCTTGACAATTAATGATCTGTAGTAGATCATCTTATTTATTTATTTATTTTTTAGAGCAAATGGATCAATTCATTACTTGTTAGCCATACGACATCTACAATTGGGAAGAAATATACAAACAGAACATACAAACATCACGTTCAGTAACCCAAGAGCACTACAAATCATATTGGAATGAGATAGAGACATTTCTGCATTGATTCTTCTTCCTTGAGGCTATCTTAAACAGCTTTTCATGAAGAATTCCTTCAACCTGAGCATTGAGTAATGGTAGAGGGGCTGGAACAAGATAGTATTCTACTCGTATATCAACTCAAACGAAGCCATACAACTGAGTAATAAGATCAATCCAAAGCAAAGATGAGATCTAGTTGTATCTAGATATCTCATCGCTCTCCCAAAGAGAGGTCACAGCAAAGCACGACAGATAAGATGTCGACTAGAGGCGACAAAAACCTGGTATTGAAGTACTAGTGTATCATTATATTTATTTTTATATAAGTAATTTAGTTAAGAAGGTCACCCGCAAAAACTGCTAAATAAATAAGTGGGTTTGGGTTTGGATAATTTCCAGGGGGTGACAATTTCATCACCCAAACCTGACTTAAATGGGTCAACCCATGGGTGCCCATGGATTTTGAACTAGTTTGACAGATATATACAAACCAATGAAACCATCTAGTTGCATCCCCCAAGGAAAATCATTGGTTGTTAAAAGTGTAGAACAACCATTAAGTGTTGAGAGTACAGAACTCCCATCAGGTGTTGAGAGTGTAGAACAACTATTGAGTGTTGGGAGTGTAGAACAATTATCGAGTGTTGGGAGTGAAGAACAACCATCGAGTGTTGAGAGTGCATAACAACCATCAAGTGTTGAGATCATCAAGCATTGGAAGGTGTAAATACATTCACCTTATATACAAAATGAACATCAAGGGTTCATACCTTTATGCAATAAGGTTTTAAAACATTCAAATAAAATAAACTTTATCATACACTACTACAGAAATGGCTTATAACGTCACATTTACAGGCGTCGGTTGTATACAAGAAACGACGCCTAAATCCTATAACATCGGTTGAATACAAAAACTGACATCTATCTGTGAAGTGCGGCCAGACACGGGTATCGCTTTTTATTTAGCGTCGGTTTCTTAATAAGCAACTGACGCCTAAAATCGACCACCAAATCCAAATTTTCTAGTGAAAAAAATTACCTCCAAAATTTAACATACGGCGTCAGTTGTTAACAAAGAAACCGACAACTAAAGGTTTTTCGTGAGACAGAAATTTGGCCTATTTTTATCATCGGTTATCTTACAATAACCGACACCGAGGTGTTTTCGTGCGCTGTCCCCGTGAAAATTTTCACCCCCCTTTGGCGTCAGTTTTCCTACGGAAACTGACAACTATGGTCATAATTCGAGAACATTTTTTTGTCGACATATGTAGATAGACGTCAGTTTTTCTAGTTGGAACTGACGACTATCATTGAACATAGGTGTCGTTTTTTTGGTGGCAACCGACGCCTATTGTTGTAAGTGTCAGTCATTTTAATAACTGACGCCTATGGTTAACTTAATAGAACCCGCACAAGCCAGACTCTTCCCCTTTCTCTATTTCATTCCTGATATCATCTGCTCTGGTGATTCTGCTCCGCCGCTGTTGCTGCTCCGCCGTCGTTGGTCAACCGCTGCCGCCGCTCCTCTGACGCTAGCCTACTGTCACCCGCCGCTGCTGTCCTTTGCTCCTCCGTCGCTGACCTAAGCAAGGTATACCCTCCTCGCCGTTGTTGTCCTTTTCTCCTCCACCGCCGACCTAAGCAAGGTTACCCTCCTCCTCCGCTATTGTCCTTTCCTCCTCCACCGCTGCTATCCTTTCCTCCTCCGTCGCCGACCTGGACCTCGCCCAGGCGGCGCCTGGGCACGTCTAGGCAGCCCATGCGTTCACCTAGGGTCCCAAGCCTAGGTTCCCAGCCTAGTTAGGCCTCTGGGCGGCCTGGGCAGACTGGGCGGATGCTTGGGCAGTGCCAAGGCACGCCTAGGATGCTGCTGGGCATTTTTTTGTTTTTTATTAAGTTGTTTACTAATTTGTGTTTATTTATGTACTAATTTTGTTATGATTTAATCTTATACTTAAGTAACTTTCTTTATCAAGGGATTTAACTTTATTTTTCAATTAAATTGTATGTATTCATCTATTGTTTGTATTTATTTATGTACTGATTTAGGAATTAATTGATCATCTACTGATTTATATTAGTTTATCAACAGATTTGTATTTATTCATCTACTTATTTGTATTTTTTGTATACTATTTTTTATTTAGTTATCTAGTCATTTGAATTTATTTGTGTACTGCTTTTGAAATTATATAATCATATCTAGTGATGTAACTTTATCACAGGCTCATTATGAACCATTAGATCTAGATCTTAGGGTATCTCTACCATCCTAACTATGAAATTGGTAATTAACTTGCTTCCTTGTTCAGTATATTGAGAATCCTAATCACCCTTCTTGCTTAATGATGAACTCTAATGCACTCACGTGACATGCTTGGAATGTAAATGATGAAACTTTGCCCTAGTTTGCCAGTCATGCTTTTAAAGACATCAACAATCACCCTAACTTAAAGAACTAGGATATGGATGATGAAAC
Source organism: Alisma plantago-aquatica (assembly GCA_963693085.1). Taxonomy (NCBI): domain Eukaryota; kingdom Viridiplantae; phylum Streptophyta; class Magnoliopsida; order Alismatales; family Alismataceae; genus Alisma; species Alisma plantago-aquatica. The sequence continues at coordinate 4,240,836 of OY856414.1, forward strand.
TAGGATTGTAGGTATAACAATGACAACATACATGTATTTTTTGGCCTAGAAACCCATCCAAGATTTACTTATTAGGAGTAAATCTTGGATAGTCCCCGGTTTGAGACTGTTCTTGAACACCTAATCTCACTTAGGATGTAAGTGTATAATGTGTATTTAGTTTTCAAGAAAATTTTGGTAGCACTTTTCCGTTTGTTCTCTAAGTACATATGTACTTGGAGTCCAGCGGGGAAATGCTATCGAAATTTTCTTGAAAACCGAATACACATTATACACTTACTAGTGAGATTAGGTGTTCAAGACTGGGATAGGTGGTACACATTTATTATATATAAGAATGACAGCACATGTATTTGTTGGCCTAGAAACCCATCCAAGATTTACTCATTAGGAGTAAATCTTGGATAGTCCCTGGTTTGGGACTATTCTTGAACACCTAATCTCACTTAGGATGTAAGTGTATAATGTGTATTTGGTTTTCAAGAAAATTTTGATAGCATTTCCCCGTTTGTTCTCTAAGTGCATATGTACTTGGAGAACCGCGGGGAAATGCTGCAGAAATTTTCTTGAAAACCCAATACACATTATACACTTACTAGTGAGATTAGGTGTTCAAGAATGGGATAGTTGGTACACATTTATTATATATAAGACCTTAAACCCTAAAGTTTTGACCATAAACCCTAATCTTTTAACCCTAGGCCCTAATCTTGTTCTAATATATACTTGTTTTCTCTTTGATCATAGAATGGATAGATCATGGATGTCCACTCCAAATTGCTGCACCCCAGAGTTTATTTCTGGTCTTGATCAGTTTATTAGATTTTTCGAGGAACATAGGAAACAACCTGGAGATAGGTTAATTGTCCATGTAGGCATTGCGGTAACAACTTGAAAGTCAGCATTGGTGATGATATCAAAAGTCATGTCATGTGCAACGGGATTGTACAAGGCTATACAGAATGGCGCTGGCATGGATAGATTTCAAACCTAAAATCAGTGGATGTCGATAGCAGTACTTGTGTGGAAGAAGAAATTGCCTCCGATGACGTAGATGTGAATGAACCAGTTCCAGTAGACATCATTGATGCGATGCTAGATAGTTGTGGGGTAGAGCACACTGATCCACCTCCCATGTTTAAAAAACATTGTGCATGATGTTGAGATACTGTTATACACAGGTTGTAAGTTGACAAAGGTTAGCATTGTGTTGAGATTGTATAAGCTGAAAGCTGACAATAGATGGAACGATAAAAGCTTCACGTCATTGTTGTCTTTGTTGAAAGAAATTCTTCCTGAAGGAAATGAGCTACCAATCTCAACATACCGGTTAAAGAAGTTGTTGTGCCCAATGGGAATGGAGGCCAAGAAGATACACGCATGCCCGAATGATTGTGTATTATTTCAAAAGGACTATGTGGATTTGAAAGATTGTCCCAAATGTGGTGCGTCAAGGTATAAATTGACGACTTCGGGGGAGTCCAAAACTGGTTCTCCTGCCAAGGTGATGTGGTATCTACCTATAATACCACGGTTTCAACGCTTGTTTGCCAATCCGATAGATGTGAAGAATTTGAGGTGGCATGCAGATGTTGAGAAAAATAATGATGGGATCCTACGACATGCGTTTGATTCCCCACAGTGGAAGAATATTGATTTATTGTACCCTAAATTCGATGAAGAAGTCAGGAATCTAAGACTTGGGCTTTGTACAGATGGGATGAATCCATATGGGACATTGAGCAGCCAACATAGCACTTGGCCAGTTATGCTTGTTATATACAATATTCCTCCTTGGTTGTGTATGAAAAATAAGTACGTTATGTTGTCATTGTTGATATCGGGCCCTAAACAACCTGGAAATGATATTGACGTTTATCTTGAACCTCTGATTGATGACTTGAAGAAACTCTGGGGTGAAGGTGTGATGACCTATAATGCTTCATGAAGAGAGACATTTTATTTGCACGCTATGTTGTTTTGCACTGTGAATGACTTTCCAGCATATGGGAATTTGTCTGGATATAGTGTTAAAGGATCTAAAGTGTGTCCTATATGTGAAGAGAACACTAATTCAATACAACTAAAACACGGCGGCAAGACTGTATATCTTGGTCACCGAAGGTTTCTTCTAAAATTCCATCTGTATCATAGGTTGCGCAAAGCATTCAATGGACGGAATGAGGAACGGAGTGCACCTAAACCTATACCAGGGGAGGATGTTTATGAAAGAGTAAAAGACTTTGCCAATGAATTTGGTAGGAGATCACAATGTACGATGGCCACACAGAGTGACAAATCTTTATTCAAGAAGAAGTCAATATTTTGGGATCTTCCTTATTGGAGTTCTTTGGCAGTCAGGCATTGTATTGATGTCATGCACATTGAGAAAAATAGTTGTGATAGCGTCATCGGTACTCTGTTGAATATACCAGGTAAGACTAAAGATGGGATAAAATCCAGAATGGACCTACGTGAAATGGGAATAAGGATAGAATTAACATAAGTAGTTAGTAGCGATCGGAGAACATACTTACATCCTGCTTGATACACGTTGTCGAGAAAGGAGAAGAAAGCTTTTTGTGAATGCTTGGTAAATGTTAAGGTGCCATAGGGTTACTCATCCAACATCCGTACAGTGGTATCAATGAAAGATCTGAAGTTGATAGGTCTTAAATCTCATGATTGTCACACTGTAATGCAACAAATATTGCCTGTGGCAATTCGATCTATATTGCCGAAGCATGTAAGGTTTGCAATCACCAAACTTTATGTCTTTTTCAACAGTCTGTGCAGCAAAGTTATTGACCCTGATACTCTCAATAAATTGCAAAGAGAAGTGGTTGTTACCCTATGTCAGCTTGAGATGTATTTTCCTCCTTCGCTCTTTGATATCATGGTACATCTTGTTGTCCACTTGACTAGGGAAGTGAAAATGTTGGGACCAGTTTTGTTGCATTGGATGTATCCCTTTGAACGATACATGAGTGTTTTTAAAGGTGATGTTCGAAACCGTTATCAGCCTGAAGGGGGATTATTGAGGGTTATGTGGCGAGAGAGGTTATGGATTTTTGCAATGACTTTCTGAGTGCTAATGATGCTCCTGTTAATGACAAGAATATTGAGGAGCATTTTGGCAAAGGAATTGTGGGATCACTGATGAAAGTAATCAGCCGTGAGAAGTTGGAACGAAGTCACTTGTATCTTTTACACAACATCGATGAAGTGAGTGTTTATATCGAGGAACTTACCAATTTCATCAAGAGACAATATCCTCGAGCCAATTCAATGTGGCTTGCTAGAGAGCATAACAAGACATTTATTAAGTGGTTTGAAGATAAATTCTTACATCAACTATCTCAAACACCAGATAATCTTACTGAAACTATCAAATGCCTCACCTTTAAACCAAAATTGAATGTTATGTCTTATGAAGGGTTTGACATAAATGGATTCTCATATTACACAAAGTGTCAAAATGATAAGAGTGTTGTCCAAAACAGTGGGGTCACCCTTCAAGCGTCTTCATTATTTTTTGCAAGTGCAAAGGATAAGAGTCCATGTGAAGCTAAAATGTCATATTACGGTGTCAATGAAGACATATGGGAGTTTGACTACGTAGATTTCATAATTTCTCTCTTTAAATGTAATTGGGTTGATAACACCAAAGGAGTTATAGTGGATGAATTGGGTTTCACATTAGTGAACTTTGAAAAGATTGGCGAGAAGGGTGAACCATTCATATTGGCGTCATAGGCGAAACAAGTATTTTATATCGATGATCCTACAAATGATAAATGGTCAGTTGTTCTTCATGGTAAAAGACAGTTCATTGAAGATCTTATAGATGAAGAGTACTATGATAAATATGATGACTCTAGTCCATTCTTAGTTGGGTTTCCAACACCACCAAATATTGAAGCTAATGATGACTTGTATGTGCACAAAGATCACAATGAAGGATTGTTAATTGATAAAAGATCGCAATATTAGAGGCATGCATGTTTATATTTTTTTATATGTTTTTATTTTTCTGAATGTGAACTTTACAATGTGAATGTGAACTTTACAATGTGAATTACTTTACAATGTGAATGTGAACTTTACAATGTGAATGTGAACTTTTAGATGGCTGAGCATTCTCCTGATGACCGTGTTGATGATTACCGTGAGGGTGAGGACGTCAATGCGCCGCCTCACAATGTAAGTTTTAAAAATATATCCCTCAGGTTTCTATCTATATGTTCATTTATAGTTATATCTTATAAGTTTGTTTGTTTTTTTGTCAAATTTTAGGTTGGTGATGTACCCCTGAAGAAATTGGGGCACTTGATGAGCAACAAAAATTTTTGAGAAAGTGAGGGGCATCACAATGATGAACAAGTTACTACAGCAAAGGGGCAATGGACCCAAACTGGCCGTGGATTTCGATCATGCAGGAAATCCAATTGGAGCAAACCGCGACTCATTTATTTCATATCTTGGGGTTCTTACTCGCAACCATTGTAGTCTTAATGTAGAATATTGGAATAAAGTTCCTAAGGGGAAGAAAGACTTAGTATGGAAGGAACTATGTGTGAGTTATTATTATTTGCAATTCTATTTTTGTAGATTACTAATTTTTAGGATACTGGTTAATAGCAATTCTATTTTGCAGAGTATATTTGATCTGGATGAAAAGTTGCATCGTAAAAGCATGATGCAATGCTGTGGGAGGGTCCTAAGGAACTATAGGACAAATTCCACCTGAGATTACATATGCGATGCTGAGAAGAGGTTCTTGATTGATTTCCAATTCTAGACATTGATCACTTTTTGACTAACTCTACACTAATAAATTTTGTTTGTATTCTCTTTAAAAAATAAATTTAGGAAGAAGGCAGCCACTGAGCAATGAAACAACCTAGACACCAAAGACTGGGAGGAGTTTGTTACCCAAAGAAAAATGGATGAATTCAAGGTATTAAGCGCCACTCCCAATTTAATTAATATACGTTCTTATGTATTCACCTATTCAAGATTAACCTTTAGTGATGATCAAAGAGCAAGGTGTGCACTGAATTTGCATGACCACACAATGGGTCCAAGAGGCTATGCAGGCATTCGCCAAAGACTACAGGCTGAGTCTACTACTCAGTCTGTTGCTACTCAGGAGTCCTCTACTATTGGTCCCGCACCTCTTCCTTGCCATGCTATGTGGATAGCTGGGAGGTAAAACAAGAAGGGAGATATAACTAAGCCCGCAACTGCTGAGGCGGCTGCAAAATTGGTAAAATTCAACTCTTAGAGCAATCGATCGATATTGATTATTGTTATGTTTACTTACCAATTTCTATTGATGACGATTAGTGGGAACTGCACGAGCAGAGGAAGGAAGGCAAGTTCATCCCTGGGGGCACAAGGGATGAATTGACAGTTGCTCTGGGTAACCCAAAGCATCCTGGACGTGTTAGGGGTACAGGCATTGGTGTGGGCATCAAAGTGTTCTTTGGGCCATCCCAGCGCAAACCTATACCAAAAGCGGGAATTTCACAAGTTAAGGTAACCTATTCTTTTTTAGAATGTTATTGTGAAAGGGAATTCAATAATCGACTACGTTTCTTTTATCCATGTATAGGTAGAGGAATTAATTGAGAGGAAAGTCCAAGAAGCAATGGTGAAGTGGCAGGAGTCTCAGACGGCCACTCAGACAGTACATGTGACGTGTCGTGCTTTTATTACTCCTACTGTAGAGGTTGGGATTAATCATGTAGACCCACCACCTAGCACATCCTCTGTAAGTATTTTTGTGACATAGTAGCTAGTCTTTTCAAGATGATATGTTTATGTATATATGTATATAACATTCTTTACGTAAATTTGTAGGGATTGAATCCATGTCGTCTAAAATGTAAAGAATATATTGTTGTAGAGGCACAGGCTTACCCAGACCTTCCAGGGGAGATGTTTCATGGGACTCCAGTACCAGCTGGTGCGGTTTGTGTGAGCTTGATACATATACTCCCCGATTGGAGGGATCTTCAACTACCATATGCCCACCCAGATTCTGAAACACTTGGTGAGGTAGAAGGCGGACTGATAATGTGGCCCAAAGCAGATGTCGTCTATACTAATATTGTATGGTAAATTTACATTACGTTAATTTGTTAGTGTGTATATATGAGTCAATTGATCTGAAATTATATATACAGGTCAAAAAGACGACACCCGCTACATCTCGGCCTCCATGTCCACCTCCTCAAATACCAAATTGGCTTCCAAGGGACCTACACGCCTCGTTAGGTCCTAATTGTAGGGGTATGGCAGTATGGATCGGTGAACATGATCGAAATTGCCCTATAAATGTTACAATTCCGGAGGCTATTGTAGGTCAATCATACGATAACAATCTATTTATACAAGTTTTGCATACTTATTAATGCATAGGTATTAATGCAGGTCAATCATACGAAAACAAGCTATTTTTATAAGATATTTTTGAGTTGTTTCATTATGATTGGATGAACACATCTATGATAGAGGTGTGGATATGGTGAGATCTTTTTTATACATCTGTATACCTTATTTTATATACGGTGATTTGGTTTCTTATATATTAATGCATACGTAATACATGTTTTGCAGCCACTTACACACGATATGTACATATTTTGCATTTTCCCATGTGGGATTTTTGGTTCCATCTTTGATTAGTCTTGTAGATACAGACCCTTCTTCAGTTACTTCATACTACTGTGATGCTTTTGAATATTTTGGTAAAAATAAGAAGACGGTGATAATAGCTCCATTCAATGTCGAGTAAGTTTACTTTGCTTATAATTTGGACTTAAGAAAATTACATTTTTATTTTGGATTTTGAGTTATTAATTTTTAACTTTCTTACATGTAGTGGTAGGCATTGGGATTTACTAGTTATTGTCCCCCAATACCTTCACGGTCTATTATCTAGATCCTGTGGGAAATGAATTGAATACATTATATGGACACACAATGAAAATGCCATTATTCTTGTGAGAAATATTTCATATTTTTATATCCGTTAACATCTGTTATTACATTACTAAATAATTATGCAATTTAATGTGTTACATTAACATGTAGGGCTTTAGAAAAGTTCAAAAAAGTTGGAGGAAAGGTCCTCAGGAAAAAGAATCAGCCACTAATTTGGGAGAATGTGAAAGTAATTTCCCGACTCCAATGTATATATTATTTATGTGAACTGTGCGTATTTGTATTTTTGAATATTTTGTATGTTTCAATTTATAGTGTGCTACACAAGACAACGGCTGGGCATGTGCCTACTATGTGATGTGATTTATGGACCTAATCATCAAATATGTTGTAATGGAAATCGATACTATACATCAGGTATTATATATAGTCTCATTAGATAATATGAAATATATCAATCTTATTATATATTATTAATTATATATATACGTCATTCGCTTTGCAGGTGTTTAAAATTGACTTCAACATAGGTGGAAAGTTATTAGATGTACATACTCCCTATACGAGGGAAGAATTAGATGTTGTAAGAGAAGAATGGGCAAAATCCCTACAAGTAGTGGGAATTTTTAAATATAATTGGGAAAATGATGACAATGATGACGATGATGAATAAAGAATGATATTTCTAAACTTTGTTCTCATAATTATTTTTGTGTGAATGTGAATGACTTTTTATGAATTTTCATATGTGTGAATGTGAATGACTTTTTCTAATCAATACATGAATGTCTGAATGTGAAAAGAGATGAAATGAATGGAACTGAATGTGAATGTGAATGTAAATGACTTTGTAGGTTTCTACATGTATCTGATCAATATATGTGTCTGAATGTGAATGACTTTGTAGGTTTGTGGCCTGTTGTTGGCTGATATCAATGGATGTTGTAAACCTGCAGTTCGAAACTGAATTGCAGATTTTGCATCCTGTTGACCAGCCATACAGCAGGCCTACAAACTGATAAGAAAAAAAATCAGAACATAGGTGTCGGTTATTTGTATAAAACCGACACCAAAGACATACGGTGTCGGTTATTAGCAAAAAAACCAACGTCTCTTCCATGGTTGGCGTCGGTTATCAGTTTAAACCAACGTCTATTGTTTCCAGGCACGGCCGTGCTGGCAGGGATATGGCGTCAGTTATTGTTTAATAACCGACGTGTTTAACCATGATATAGTGTCGGTTTTTTGTACTAACTGACACTTATAGTTCCCTTGCTGGTGCGTTTTAGGTGGTGGGAAGGGTTATGGCGTCGGTATTTGTTTAATAATTGACGTCTTTGATCATGATATAGTGTCGGTTTTTGTTAAGAACTGACGCCTATAGTTCCCTTGCTGGCGCATTTTCAGTGGCGGGAAGGGTTATGGCGTCGGTTAGAAACTGACGCTAAAGGTGTCGATTTTTAGCGGCACCCACTTGGGTGTCGCTTGGAAACTGACGCTAAAGGCTCTAAATAACCGACGCCAAAGGCCTTTTCTGTAGTAGTGATATTATGGTTAATACCATGAAGCAAAAGATATAGGGGTTAAAATTATAGTTAGATCCCTAAAAGGGGACAATTGCATAAAGGTCCACACAAGTACATAAATTTGTAAACTTTAAGCAAGCAAAGCCCGATTAGGATCAAACTTGAAACATAGCTTTGTCAACTGATAACAAAACATAATAAAAGGTTCAATTATGAAACTAATCATCCAATTAAATCAAACAAGTATGTTTAACCATTGAACCAAGTTAGGGGTCTTACAATTACACCCATACTTTTGAATATTACAGGCATGTCCATGGTCACATTTCTATGCATCTCACTGCTAAATCTAAAAATATTACTTAATCATATTGAATACCAAAATATGCCATCAAGTGGATCAAAATAGAAGAGCATAGTGCTTATCAAAAGACAAGTTGTTTGTGATTTATGTTTGTATTATAAATTATTAAATATGCTATCAAATATCATCGCTTAAATGAAGACATAGACTCCATATTATGGACATTGTCGAACCACTTATGAGTGGATCCAAGGCTGACAGCGTCATAAAGCAATTGGGTTTCCCTTCTTCTCACCGGGTTGAGGCCATTGACTTTTCTGGTGGTATCTAGGTGCTTTGGGATGATGCTCGCTGCTCCATCAACATCATTCTTAACCACTGACAATTCATCCATTATTGCATTAATTATACTTGGCATCTAACGTTCGTTTATGGTGCCCCCAATCCTTGTAGACGAGACCTTCTCTGGAGTCGTTTACAGGACATCTCTCACTCCATATCTGGTGCATGGGCAGTTCTCGGGGACTTCAACACCATGCTTGACGTTTCTGAAAAACAAAACGGACGCTCTTTTGATCGTCGTTCTAGTAGGAAGTTCAACTCTCTTCTCATGCACACTGGCTTGGCAGACATCAAGGCTAATGGCCCTTTATTCACTTTTCAATGGCTCCAGTTGTTGGAAAGACTTGATAGAGTCATTGCCAACGACAATTGGCTTACCATGTCCAATAATACTTCTGTTACCGTACTCCCGAGGCTCTACATCGAGCATAGCCCAATCCTCATCCACGACGCTCTGCACCGTCATGCCCGCCCTAGGTTCTTCCGTACTAAAGACAGTTGGTCGCTGACTCCTGATTTCAAAGACACCGTTCTTAAATCTTAGGACTCGACAAAAAAATTTCCTTGAGGTTCTCCCGACTTTTCGCACTGCTGCATCTGCTTGGGACTCCAAACTCCAAGCCTCTAACAACAAATGCAAGAACAAAGTCATGCGTCATATCAACAACATCCAGGTATCTAATAGCACTCTATCCCATATTACTTCTGACCTTACCATGGGGCATTTGCAAGATGAGTACAGCAACATTCTCCTTCAAGAAGAGGGTGATTGGCGTCAACGGGCTAACATAAACTGTCTTAGCCTTGGCAATGCAAATACTAAATTCTTCCATACTTATGTCAAAGCTCATCGTCTCTTCAACAAGATTACACGCCTCAAAGATGACACTGGTAACTGGGTGGAGGACCCAGCTTTGCTGCAGTTGCATCTCCACAGCTTCTTCCTTGACTTGATGACTGCCCCACGCCCCAGCGCTTGCACCAGCATTGCTGTCACTGGATTCAGCGGCACCTTCATCCATCCATCAGATGCCACAAAATGTGCCCTTAGTTCCCTCCCTTAGACGGAGGAGATTAGTTGCACCTTGTTCATAATGGCGCCCAACAAAGCTCCCGGACCCGACAACATCTGCAACTCCTTTGTTCAAAAGCATTGGGACACTGTTGGACCATCTTTCATCTGTACAGTCTAAGACACCTTCTCCTTGGGAGTCATAGAAGACTGCATTGCTGATTCATACAAGTGTATGATCCCAAAGACCAGACAGTCCCAAACCTACAGTGATCTCTGTCCTATCTCTCTTAACAACACGTGCTTCAAGCTGATATCTAAAATCATTGTGGAGCGCATCAAGCCCCTTCTGCAAGGCTGGATTTCTGAAACTCAGTCTAGTTTCCTCCTGGGATGGCATATTACTGATAAGATCATTCTTGTACAGGAGGTTATTCACACCATGTGCATGAAGCGTAGCGGCAAGTCTTTATCTTGCATTAAGTTAGATCTTGCTAAAGCTTTCGATAAAATGAGTTGGGCGTTTATCCACGACACCATCAGGAGTACCGGCATCCCGGCACTACTAGTCGAGTTGATTATGCAAATCATTACTAAGGGGTGTACATCGATTCTTTGGGAAGGATGTCCCTTAGAGTCCTTCAAAACTTCACAAGGCGTTCGCCAAGGCGATCCCATCACCCCTACATCTTCGTTCTATGCATGGAAAGATTCAGCCAAGCCATCTCGCTCTCCATCAATCAAGGCGACTGGAGGCCTATTCGCCTCTCAAGGCATGGTCCGCTACTATCACATGTTTTCTTTGTTGATGACATCCTCTTGCTGGCTGAGGCTTTCGTTGGGCAAGCTAAAATTATTAATAAAGTTCTCCAAGCTTTTACACGTACATCTGGGCAAAGGGTCTCCACGGCCAAATCGTGCTGCTACTTCTCTCCTAATACCTCATGTCAGGTCCGGGACGCCTTCTGTAGGCACCTAGACATCCAACACACCAGTGATTTATGCCACTACTTGGGTGTTCCCATCCTTCATCATCAAGTTAATAAGTCCACTCATGTTGCGATTGTTGACACCATAAAGGATCGCATGACAAGCTGGTCAGCACGACAGTTGTCCCTTGCAGGAAGGATCACTCTTGCAAAATCTACTCTTCAAGCTATTCCCAGCTATGCCATGCAGTCGATGCAGCTCTCCCCTACCCTATGTGACGACAACAACAAGTACATTAAGAACTTCCTTTGGTTTGGTAGTCGATCACACCACAACCTCTCCTTGAGCTCGTGGAAAAAGGTGACCATGGCAAAATCTGATGGCAGTCTAGGCATCAAGGATGCATGTTCACAAAATCAAGCTCTTATGCTTGACAACATCTGGCGGTTCATGAACAATAAACAAGTCCTATGGGTCTGAGTGATGCACGACAAGTACATGCACAATGACACCCCTATAAAGAAACCTTGTTCTTCTGTGTGGGCCTTTATTAAGAAGCACATGCTCTCCATTCAGCATGCCTCAATAGTGACTATCAATAATGGTGAGTCTACAAACGTATGGACTGATAGATGGCTTCATGGCCTATCCATAAAAGATCTTGATCCCACATTTGTACCACCGCCAGACCTCATTGACCTCAAAGTCTCAGCCATGGGCATGGATGGTAATGGCTAGGATTGGGAATTCATCCAAAACTATGTTCCAAGCAGTTCATGGCCGCACATTCATCACACCTACTCGCCTGACCCGACGTCGGGTCGTGATACACGCCAATGGCCCGGATCACTTTCTGGTCTTCTTACTACCAAGTCTGCCTACCAATGGCTGCGAAAAGATATTGCCTTGCCCTTGCCTGGAAAATGGGCTACTATATGGAAGCTGCCCATTCCTCCTTGTACCCGTACTTTTCTATGGTTTTTGAACCACATAGCACTGCTCACCAACGTAGAGAATTCCCGACGGCACATCCCTATCAATGACACCTTCCCGGTATGCTCTAACGCATGCGACACATTGGTGCATTCTCTCTGTGACTACCACTATAGCAAGGAAGTTTGGGTCACATGCCAAGTCACCCCTTCCTTCTTTCTTCTCTCTGAGGATGACTGGATCATGGATATTCTCTCCTCTAAGTGCACTGATCTTCCTTCTATTCTGCCTGTGGTCGCATGCTGGGCAAACTGGTCACAAATAAATGATTTTATACACAATAGAAAGCTGCAACCTCTCCACAAATGGGTTTCCTTCATCAAAGACAAGGCTCGAGCCATCATGGCAATTCCGACGCTGTTCTCGACGACCGCTATGGTGTGCAGCCATGTCCGGAACCCCCCATCTATTAGGAGTGTTGTCATGTTTGTTGATGCTTCTTACAATGTCGTTTCATCTCACATCGGGATTGGCATTCATGTTGTTGACAACCATGGAAGTTTTCTTCTGGGCCACGGATCGCCCATCCATGCCAGCTCGACATTGGAAGCAGAGGTACAAGGTATTATATGTGCCTTGGAACTTTGCAAAATCACAGGATGGTGTACTCCTACCATTCTGTCTGATGCCACCACAACGGTATCCATTACCACCGAGGGTGCATCCGCAACAAACATGTTTTCCCCCCCCACATGCGTCGACTCCAGAAGCTCCATGAGGATGTCGACCAGCCTTGCATTTTGCATATTCCTAGATTGCATAATCATGTAGCTGATTCTATTTCCCGCTTCTCTATCCATGCTAGTACTGCTTTTACTTTTCACACTGATGTGCCCCAGTGGCTCACCAGCAATCTAGATGTTAATTTTGCAAACATTTGGCCCGCAGTAGAGAGCGGGATGAATACAATTTGATATCTGCATTGACCCAAAAAAAAGAACTCTCCTTATTGTAAGAACGGTTTTAATTAGTTTTATATTAAGTAAAGTTGAGATGTAATTTAATAATGCAATGAATATTATCTAGTAAAGTACTTGGAATTATCAGGAAAATGCAAAATGATGTAGCACACACATTCTAGTCAATATGATCATGTATCATGTATATACATTTTATACATACTAAATCAAATAATGGTATCAACATAATGATCAACAAAATATTTTTTTTGAAATGTGATGCATTTTGCTAGTTTAATTTAGGTATGCTTGTTGATAACTTTTTGTACTGCTTTGAACATGTGTAAGTATGACTTTTGGACTTATACATAAGTATAACTGCCGATTGAGACATTATACACAACTGAGAATTAGGAGGAAAAATTAAAGAAAAAGCATTTGAATGAGTTGTTTTGTTTGTGGGTGGGGAATAAATACAAGTGATTGGGTGGTGGTTGGTTGTGAGCGGGTGGGTGGAAAATTAGCTTTTTTGCAGTAGCTACATGCTTGCAATAGCACTAACAAATTTCTCTCCTACAAGTATATGTTGCATTGTATTAAAAAATACATGGGTGCTAGTAGTGACTTGTTTGGTATGACATCATTATGAAATTCATAATGTTTTGGAAATATATTAGATTATGCGATGATATTTGATAGCATATTTAATAATTTATAATACAAACATAAATCACAAACAACTTGTCTTTCCAACAATTGGAGCCGTTTAAAAGTGAAGAAGGGGCCATTAGCCTTGATGTCTGCCAAGCCAGTGTGCATGGGAAGAGAGTTGAACTTCCTACTAGAGCGACGATCAAAAGAGCGTCTGTTTTGTTTTTTAAAAACATCAAGCATGGTGTTGAAGTCCCCGAGAACTACCCATGTGCCAGAGATGGAGTGAGAGATGTCCTGTAAATGACTCCAGAGAAGATCTCGTCTACAAGGATTGGGGGCACCATAAATGAACGTTAGATGCCAAGTATCATTAATGCAGTAATGGTTGAATTTTCGGTGGTTAAGAATGATGTTGATGGAGCAGTGAGCATCATCCCACAGCACCCAGATACCACCAGAAAAGCCAATGGCCTCAACCCAGTGAGAAGAAGGGAAACCCAATTGCTTTATGACGCTGTCAGCCTTGGATCCACTCATATGTGGTTCGACAATGGCCATAATATGGAGTCTATGTCTTCATTTAAGATCCTTAAGGAGGCGGGTCTTCTTCTTGAAATAGGCACCTTGAATGTTCCAGTAGAGGATGTTCAGCATTAAAACACAGATAAATAGATAGAGATGTGGGCAATTACAATAAGGAGAGTTCATGATATGAATAATATAATATAATACACAATGAATATTCATTTTTATAACATTTACATTTCTTTGTGCGGCACAACATTATTACAAGTGACCTATATAATCTCACATTCCTCATTGTGGAGTGAAAACAAAACTCATTTTAAAATGACTTAATATCAAAAGACATTGAACATATATCTAAGTTTGATAGATCCAAATATTAAGTCTGGATGACTTTTTTTTCCCTTTGTTACAGTTACTAACCAAGACCAACACGTTATTGATGGTGGAAGAGGCATGCATGGATGGCAGCTCGAACTCCAGGAGGCAGCCTTGGCATGACAACTAGTCATAGATGCAAACTTGATGTGTCATCAACCATAGTGTGGTGACGGAATGGGTGTCTTTAGCCTGGGTATGATGGTGACCTAGTCACAATGACAACTTGGGTGTGAGAAAAATGGTGCTATAGTGGGGTTGGGCATGGCTTTAGCATGAGCCAATGGTGTCCTGGTCATGGCCACAACCTAGGTGTGGCGGCGGGCTACACGTGACAATGGTAGACCTATAAATTGATATCTTGAATATGGAAATTTGATACAAATTTGAGTTCAAACCTTTTAAGAAAAAAAACGACATCCACCAGATTCAGATCAAATTCAAATATCGGATATTGTTGTATTCGCCTCTAAAAAATCTAATTTGATGAATATATATACACATATATTAAATATATAATATTTGTATATATAGTTGTAGTATCAATGTTTCATGTATATAACATATACATTAACAATAAATGTATGATTTTTGGTTAGGATTGTATATTTATCTGAATTTGGATATTATCCGTTCATATAAATTTTGGATGTTCTATATGATAACTGTTGGATATCAGATCAAATTTTAAATCAAATATTTTTGCTCACATTATAATATCGGATACAACAGTATCCACTTTGTATTCGATTTGTTTACATGTCTAAAAAATGGTTTGGTCGCAACAGTAGTCTAGGTGCTACGACTTGAACGTGTCACCAGCCTAAGTGTTAGGACTTGGAGTGAAATGAGAACCAGAGGAGAGAGTAAGGGTGACTTTTGTAATCAAATGTTCTTTCTTTTCATCTTCTTAAATTATGGTTTTTTAGGGAAATGTTGCACAATCACAATCTCAGACCACTTGGACGCTCTACCCAAAGAGCATGGGTGATCGGAAACATGTGAGAGAAATGGATTTGCTATTGGTCAAAAGGAGAGAGGGAGTGAGTGGAAGGAGAGACAAAAAAGAAGATAAAGGTATTTATTTTTCTCAAAACTTTCAAACCATAATATATTTTTCGACAAAATAAAAATCATTACAATCTTTATAAAGAATATGTTCCAACAAGACCAAAGTTTATATGTTTGATGAATATAATAAAAAATTTAAAAAATACTAAAGAAGGATATAAAGATATTTATATTGATCATAACATTCAAATTATAATGTATTTTTGTAAAATAAAAACTATTACATTGTCTACAAAAAATATGTTCCAACAAGACCAATGCTGACACATTTTTTCAAGAAAAAATATAAAATTATTCTAGAGACAACAACTAAATGGATCGGAGATAACAATCAAATTGGACCAAAGATAACAACTAAACTAAAAATAATAATGGCACTCCTTTCGTCCTATTATTTGTATTTTGTTTTTCTTACATAATTAACAAATTGTACCAAAGATAACAATAAACGAGACCAAAGATAACAATAAATTCGACCAGTGACAAAAACATATTTAAAGAATAATTATTGCATTACTTCCCTCTTATTCCTCATATTTTCACTCTTGTAAAAAAACAAATTTGACCAAAGATAACAACAGATTGGACCGGAGATAACAACAAATTGGATGAAAGGTAACAACAAATTCAATCAGATATAACAAAAAAATTAAAATAATTAATGGTACTACTTCCCTCCTATTCCTAGTATTTTTCTTTCTCCTACAAAAATACAAATTGTACCAGAGATAACAACAAACTAAACCAGAGATAACAACAAATTAGACCATAAATAAAAATAAATTTATAAAAGAATACATTTATTAGTTCCCTTATATTTATCATATTCTCTCTCTCTTAAAAAGACAACAAAGAGGATAAGAGATAACACCAAATTGACCCAAATATAATAATGAATTGGACCAGAGGTAACAAAAAATTGGACCAGATATAACAACTAAATTGAAAAAAAAAATAATGGCGCTACTTCCCTCTTCCCTAACATTTCCTCCTCTTTATGGGCGTAAAATGAGGAGGAAAGAAAAAATAATTGGACAAGATAACAACGTACCAGACAAGAGATAACAACTCGGTTATAAAACAAAAAAATAGTTGCATTACATTTTTCCTCCCTCCTAATTTAAATTGTCTACCATATATTGTTAAAGAAACGGTAATTACATGTATTTGATGGAAAATACACTCAGAAAAACCACAATTTTCAAAAATATCTCAAAAGCATGGGTAACAAAATGGCCTTCCATTCCCTTTTGGATGGAAAATCTAATAGGTCCAAAAAGAATTATTGGATGTAGATGAAGGAAACATAATATTCCTACAAGTTACATGTTGAAGGTGTCGAAGGAGAGGAAATTGAGTCATCAGCCAGAACGCCAAAAGTATCAATGGCGAAAGGTAGATAATTGTGGTGATCAGCCTCACAAGTAGCTCATTAGCTGTGTAGCAGTGCCAGACCTACTTGTCTAGCTTTAAATTTATCTGAAAGGGTGCCTATAAATGGGAAAGCACCATTGAGGTCAACATAGGTGTGTTTTCCATTTATCCAATCAAATAATATGATATTAGCATGTGCATATTATATTTAATCAAAGTATGTTGACATTTTTCTTGTTGGAACATATTTCTTTGTAAGAAATGTAGTAATTTTTAGTTTTGTCAAATAATTCATTATGGTTTGGAAGTGTCCGCTCTTATTTATCTCTTTTCTTCCATCCACTTCCTCTCTCCTTTTTTTCTCTCCTCCAACCACCCCCTCTCCTTACTCCTACTTTTGGGCAGTTACACATTTTCCACCAGCCAAAAAATAGTTGCACATTGGAAAGATCATTTTTGCATATTGCAATTGACAGAGACTCTACATTTGGGCTCGTGCCCTAAGAGCCAAAAATGTTTTAGAAAGTGGTATAATATTTATGTTTTATAGCATATCTATTTTTTCTATTGTGTCTACTAGGCTAGATTATGAATAAATGTGTTTAACCGTGTGTTGTATATCTTAGAGATTAGAAATGTAGAGGCTAAAGGGTCGACTTTCCAAATGCCCATGTGCCATCTGTATCGGCTACCATTGCAAAGGCACATTAATTAACACGGTACGTAGTTGGGTCCCTTATTTCTAGTTGTTGCTTTCTCAATGTCGTAGCACAGTGCCCAAAAAAATAGATGAATTGGAAAATCTATGAGAGAGAGAGTGGGAGAGGGGAAGTGAGGAGAGATGGAGTGGGTAGAGAGAGTGGGAAGAGAGAAAAAAGAAAAAACATTATTGATATCTTTCAAACCGTAATGTATTTTTTAACAAAATAAACATCGTCGCACTCCTTACAAATATATGTTACAACTAGATAAATTTTAGCATACTTCAAAAAATATAATATGCAATCTAAAAGAGGAGAGATAGTACAGTTTGAAGAAGACAAAAAATAAGAGATAAAATTATTTTTCTTCTAACTTTCAATTCGAAATGAATTTTCTGATAAAATAAAAATGGTTGTGTTGTTTGTATAAAAATACCTTAAAACAAGACCAATATCATAATACTTTTGATAAAAAAAAATTAGACACTACTTTTCTCTTATTATTCATATTTCTCTCTTAAAAAATATATTGGACTTGAGATAACATATAATTGGACCTAAGATAACATATGATTGGCCCTGAGATAACATCCATTTGGACTTGAGATAGCAACCAATGGACCTGAGATAATATCCAACTGGGTATGAGATACATCCAACTAGATCTGAGATATTCAATTGGATCAGAGATAACATCCAATTGGTCCTGAGATGACATCCAATTGGATCTGAGATAACATCCAAATGGATTGGAGATAACATCCAATTGGACTGGAGATAGCATACATACGGACCTAAGATAACCTCCAATTATACCAGATATAATATTGAAATAGAACAGTGATAGAATACGTGTTATAGCATCAATTCTTGCTTGTATTGAAAAAGGGGGCTTGAATGGAAAATTGCATGATTTGTTTTCAAAGAATGGATTATTTTGCAATTTTTCCCTTGAATGCATGATTTCATGATTCATACTATTTTGATAAAGTCAATAATGATAAAAGGGAAGAAGGATATAACAAAATCCTATAATAAGTGAAGGGAAAAATAAATAAAAGTAAATTGTGTGCATATGAGAGAACTATTTAGAATTCTTTAGAAAGTGTTATGGATGACCACTATTGATTAAGTTTAGGCTCCACTTGGTTTCTAATAAGAAAATAAATCGAAATAAAGAAAATAGAAGAGAAAGAAAGAGAAAATATGAATTTTAATTGCATAATATATCCCTTTTGAGTGGATGACTTGCATATGAATGAAAGTCTCTTTATTTTTGAATTTCGATTCCAAACTTGGAATAGAAGAAATTTAAGTCATTAAGGAGTTTCCTTTAAAATTTGGAATCAAAAGGATTAAATGATTGAGAGATATGGAATTTTTAGAAATCCTAAAGTGACTCGATTATCAAATGTATATCTTAAATGTCACGATTTAAATGATTAGGAAAATCCGGCCCCTTTTGGTTGCACGAATAACCTACGTCGTTGATTTTTAATATGATTATGCTCAGTAATCGTCTAGTTTGAGAGAGAATAGGAAACAGAAGAGATTTTCTTTTCTAATTTTTCTCGCACCTTGTTTCATGTGCAGTTTTGGAAACAACATCAATGGCTTTGGGAGCAAAATTCACACTGAATCGACCTAGGTTTGAGGTATTTTGGGAAGCCCTAGAAGATTCATCCAAACTACCATAGATGTGGGACCAAACCAAGGGATCCCACCTATAAAAGGAGGGTCATCGACCCTCAGCAGGGAGACAAGCGCCTCTGTGAGTCTTTGCTTGACTTCTCAATTACTACGATGCAACCAATTTCATCTTAGGTCTCGATCTACACCCCTAAACTGGTCTACCTACCTCGACAGAGATCATCCTCATCGTCCCAGTAGCCCAGATCACCTCCGGTGGAATTGAGAGCGTGTTTGTGTAACATCCCAGGATTTGAGGCCTCGGATAACATTATCTTAAAAGGAATGATTGGACTACCCATATCACCAAGGTGCACCTCCTTTTCCAAGAACCCATCACTAAAGAACTCCATAGTTAAGCGTGCTCAACTTGGAGTAGTACTGGGATGGGTGACCTGTCGGGAAGTTGATCCTGGCATGCGCGTGAGTGAGGACAAAGCACGCAGTTAAGGCTAGTGGTGGTCTGTGGGGATAGTCGTCATTCTTGAAACTCTACTAGAGCCTTGGGCAGTGGGCCCGGGAATTACAAATGGTATTAGAGCCATAACCCCTCCAGTAGGTGGGGCCCACATAGTGATTCAAGGGTGGTCGTACCTTCATCTAGCAGTCAAGAGGGCAGAGTCACAAAGTCAACTGTGGAATTGACCATGTTCGGGAACTGGTTTGTGAAAATCAGAGGAACGAAGGAAGAAGATGAGGACCAAGAAAATTACATCCATTCCCCTTCTTGCACGTAACTTCACTATGAGAACCTGTTACACTAAATGAGATTACTCAAAATATAAACCACAATCAATCACCAATTAACAACATACCCAAAAATATGGGTAAATTAAAATCGATTTCAACATCAACACTCTCTCATAAACATTTGCATAAGAGCTCAATATCTTTCTTGTATCCATACTATGATAAGAATTTGATAAAAATTGTTATATCACCTTAGCCACAACATATATACACAGGATAACAATATTTGTGTATGCCACACTAACAAGCATTAACATGCTAACAAAATTCTGATTCGTTTGAAACACCATATACAAACTTTTCCTGCCTGGACCTGAGAGTACATGGATGACTCTAGGACACACTAGACATCTAATCAACTTTCTCAAAGATTCATTATTGTAGTTCCTCTTTCCTTCCACGGTTATGTTGTTGTCACTGTCGATTACCTAAAAAGATGTGGAGAACCACAAGGGTGAGACCCATGTACCAGCAAGAGATATAACTCTCTCCAGCAGATATTGATTACAACATTTTTATGTAATTAAATAGTTTAAGTAGTTTAATAAGATATAACAAATAAGCTCAGCAGCACTGATGATTAACAAAATACATAAAGCAGCATATAATAACTATCATCACTAGCCAGACTATTCTCATATCCCTATTAATAGTTTAAGGAGTCTAGTAGCATGAGCATCTCAAACATCATGAATAAGTCTGATATCATAAGCATATCTAACAACGTTATCATGTCTAACACGTTGAACATATCAACATCATAAGTAGAGATAACAATATAAGAAAAACTATCTACATAAGCATAATTAGCAGTATAGGAATCACTAATTACAGAAGCATAGTTAGCAATATAAGCATGATTAACTACACATGATAACTATCATCATCAGCATAGCCAACAGTAGGAGTATATCTATCTACATAGAATGGCTATTGCATGTATCCATTACAACATGAGTATTTCTATAGCATAAGCATATCTACTATCTCATAATGTACTAAACATCATCTCTATGTAAAGAGAACAAACAGGAGTTATCGTCTAATGTGAAGTGTCATGTATAACCCTAAATAGAAATGCTATATGACTATATTACATCTTTTATTATGCTCTGGGGAGTTTGAGTCATACCACTCAAAGTCCAACCGACCACCGCTTGGTCGCAATTAGTTCCATATAAAATCAAGGAAGACTCGGACTCTAAGATCTTCTCCATACTCAGTCAGTACGAGTCTACACCGCAGTGACATATAGTCAAACTACAAAATAGTGACATATAGTCATGTAACTAGCCCACCTTGGTACAGATCACGACGCTAGCATCCTGGGTATTCAAACCCAATCACTGAGGTACAACTGCAGTTGTCCTCTAGTCACATCATGTTATAATCACTGAGACCCCACCATAGTCATTCTCAAAAAGCGGGCTAGGTATGACTGCAGCCATCCTCCTGAAACACTTGGTGTCAGGATGACAAGCACCCCCACATACTCAACAATATGCGCTCCGAGTTTCCCTTAGGAATACTTGTTTCACCATCCAGCAAATTCTAACACTGAAGATGGTTCTATGGCATAGGGCACTACATGATTCGAATTTCACTTGATTAATCATTGCCAATTGGGTGAATTAAGGCTTCATCATACAAATGGACATACAAACCCTGATTCATTTCTATCAAGTGTATAAATATCACAACTTTAAAAGATAGAAAATGGGTGAAACATAATTTCTCATCTCATCATCACATGGTATTATTCACTTGCCATTCATGAGACCACACTAGTCATCATACTATCACAAAATATAAATCCTTTTCACAATATCATAGGGTATCAACCCTTGTCAACATAAGAGGATTATACCTCATTCAGGGTTCAACCATGCCCAAAGGTCATTAATACCATCATAATATTCTCTGCAAGATTATCATTATCTTTCCATGCCTTATAACAAGGATCAACAACATCACTTACATATAATACATCGGATCAACACAATATTGCATTAATGAGCTTGTAGATATTCATAAACAATCATAGCAGGGTTATATTAACATTATGATCATTCCTTTATTACATCAACATGCAAGGAATATAGATATGATTAACCCTCATCATATTCATAGTGCACAGGTTTCAACATCACTCAAACCATACCAACATGCCTCAAGCATTAACCCAAAACTGTTGGATGTGGAATAGGTAAAACCATTGGTAGTTTAAATAAATTAACACCTTGAATGAATCATCTATGATGTTATTGAGTTGTGATCTATAAAAGTCACCATTTAACCCCAGATATCCTTTGATTAACAACAATAAGGGTTCTGTTGAGAGTAGGGTAAAACATGCAATCGACTGTTCATTTAAAATAAGCCATCCATTGTCAACAAGTAAGCTCCTTAAGTTGATCATATAAAGGAAACCATCTAAATCACATTATTAGGACCAAAATATTACATTAGCCATCATTCCACTTTATTGGAGTAATAAACATTAGATCTTAACCATTGGGTCAAGTTCATATGTTAAAACCATCAATTATGGTATAGGTCCGACCATTGTATCAAGTGACCCAAGAAACCATTGGTCTAAGGCTTAATTGATGCTAAAACTATATGATTAACTCACCATAGGTTGTGGAGACCTGATCCACCATCATTAGTGACCATTAAGTCACCATAGGTTGTTAGATCAACACTATATTCATTAATCAGCATTAAATATTAAGCTAATGTCATCATTGATTGATAACATCAGTAGGGTGCTTAATGGTTGATCATTAAACTTCTAATTGAGCTAAAACCTGACCTAAGGAGGGTGACCATAGGTTGTGACCATCATTTGACACCTTTGATCACGACCATCAGTTGTCAAAATAGAAACATCATTGGTTGTTGCATGGTATCACCATTGGTTATGTAGTAGTGAAGGCATTAGCTTGAAAACCCTAATTTGAGCCATCGATTGTTTTGTGCTTAGCACCATTAGTTGTTGCTATCAACCTGTCCCAGATCATGTTATACCTTAGAAAGGTAGTACACATGTTTACAAGTTCATATAGAACTGGAATACAACCGAGAACACCATGAAAATTCGTAACCCTAAACAAGCATGGTTTCTCTATGCTTAGATCATCACATTAAAGCATAAACATGAACTAACAAGCTTCTAGTAAACAATATAAGTAAAGAACGTTAAATAACTTGCCTCTGTAGAGTAGTTCAGATCCCAAACAGCAAGATTCTCGAGAAAATAAGGCAAGAAAACCCTATATTCAGATCTAAACTTGGCCAAGTAGGCACTTCTCTCCACAAAGAAGCAAAACCCTAGAAGAAGAAACAAGAAGGATAGATGCTTGAGTTCTAGAGCCACTTACATCATGGAACAGCAAGGTTCCAACCTGGAGGAATATAGGATGAATAACAATAGAGAAATAAATGGAGGAAATAAGGGAATTCTTACTCTTTTAGGTCAAGACCACTAGGAAGGGGCTTTAGAAACCCCTAAAGGAAGTCAATTGTAACCCTAGATGATTTTTCCAAGAAGATCCCTACTTTCTTCTTCCTTGGATAGGAAATTCATAGTAGCACAGAGGGAGAACGAGGTTTGTAGAAGTAGGGAAGTGGTGGAGAGAAAAGGGTTTGTTTGGGTGCTTAGGGATAGGTATATAAAACTTTAAGATAAAGAAAAAGAAAAAGTTGAAATTCTAGTATCTTTCCAAGTGCCCATGGCCTTAAACTATTAAGAATATACAAGCACACACGAGACACTCCCCTGCCATCCATATAGACCTGATTATCTCTCCTTTCTTGAATTTCCAAGCCAATCAAATAAGTCATTAGTTGATAGCTACTAAAGGTAGCTCATCCATGAAGGGGTGAACCCTAAAATACCCTTGAGGAAAACACTTTCAAACCATGGCTCAACTAGGAGACCCATGGCTCAAAATACTCAATAATGATAAAATAACATCTAAGGAACATAATGTATGTGACAAATTTCAAAGAAAACCCCTCAATTGGGTAAATTGTAGAAAAGACCAAAATGTTAACGTGCACAAATAGTGTCCAAATTTAACCAAACTTGAAACTTAAGCTTGTATTATGATTACAATCATATCATAAGATTATATTAAGGTTTTAAACATTCAATTACGATAATTAAGTATGTCTAATACTTTAAGCAAGGTCAGGGGTCTCTCATTCACACTCAAAATCACAAGAGTAAAGGTGACTTTCCGCCTCGATCCTGCACTAGGCTTACGTAGAGCACACCGTTCATGTGGCCAAATCCTATTCGTAGAGCTCTGCTCCGTTTGGAAAGAAAAATGCAACCAATAATGGTGTGGTGCTCTGTTATTGGCCAAATGTACTTTATCTTACAAAATTCATAATTAATTATTAGTAACTTGGATTGCAATAAGTTATATAGGAAAATTGATCAAAAAAATTCATAGAATCCAATAAAATATAAGTGAAGCCTCAATCTACTTGTAGTTTGAAAAGTATGTTAATATGTCATCTTTAATGGTTTTAATTGATTTAAAACCCTAAGTTTTGATGATAAATAGATCTAATGATGTTCCTTGATTATTTTGAGTAAAGTGTAACATGTTGACATAAAAAGAATGGATTAGATCTAGATGGACAATATATGTGCATATTTTTATTAATCAGGTCTCCATGATTATAAAAGTGCATTAATAGATTTAAAAACCCTAATTTTGATAATTGTGAGGTTTAATGGTTTTTAATTGTGTAAATTAATCAAGAAGGCATGAAAATGATGTTCTTGAACTAATTTGTGAATAAGGAAACTATAAGGAAACTCTAATAAGGCTTAGAAATCCTAGAATTGAATTCCAAGTCAATAGAAGATGTTTGGATGTGATTATAACAATTATATGTTATAAATAATTTTTAGGATCAAGTTTCTTGATTTATTGCTTGGTTTGGTTGATTGGACTTCTTGATTGGATTAGTTGTCTTTCTTATTTTTGATACTGCCAGGTCAGGTATGTGGTTACGCTTATGGCTTATTGCTCTAGTTTCATGGCGATTTTTGAGGTTTTACCGGTTGCTTGAAATTAACTTCTTGGATGAACTTTAATTATTACAACTATAAAGTGACTATGACTATCAATATAAATATATGCATGACTATATCAGATCCTAGTCCTCCTCTGTATCTTTAAGTATATGTGTGAAATTGATGATCTAGGTATTGATCTACCTTGGGGTAGGATCAACAAATTATCATGAGTCGATGTTTGGTCTACCTTTGGGTAGGATCATACGACTATACAACTCTATGCATTGGTCTACCTTTAGGGTAGGATCAAAAGGGGCTATTTTGGGTCTACTATATGAGAAAGGTAGTATCCATGTCCACTGCAAGGACAACACAGAGGCTTGGATATGTCAGGATTAAGTAGTTATGTTTAAGATGTAAAGTTTGATCTATTAAAAAATAATTTGGTTGCAATATGTTGTTACAACTAGATGCAAACTTTTGGTTTCCCCACATACCATTATAAGTTGTTATGACTTATGTCTTGTTTGTTGGTGTTTTAGGGAAACATGAAGTTATGGCTATAGAAAGTGAATGTTCAATAAAAGGTGACATTGAAAAAGAACAAGGCCAAATAATGTTCAGAGGATTATAGTTAGTTCTTAACTTGGGTAAAGTTCTGAAATCCTAATTTGGAAAGGTATGTGAAAATCATTTTTATCCTATTTTAAGCTTAGTTGTGGTAGAATTTATTAATTATTTTTTATTATTTGCAAAACCATATGATCTTGTTTTGAGATAACAGTTGTAGCTTCTTGGCCTTCCTTTGGGGGTTGTCGAGGGGTGGGGTGGTCACATTTGGTATCAGAGCAAAGTATTCTATATAATCTCAAATAATTATTAAATTTTACAAATTCTTTAGAGCCCAAGGGAGTTATTAGAGAATTTTCTAAAGATGGAGGTGTCTAGAAAAGGATCACGATCTGGGGGTTGGCAATTTTCCTCCACCTGCTACTCAGTTTATGACGACTCTCAAAATCTATGTGACTGTCTGGTCAAAATCTAAGGATTTGACTCAAAATAAGAAACCTCTAGGTTTTCTTATTTACTTTCATCCCTTCTTTACCCCCTTTCATGGGACAAACTTGAAGTGCTTAAGGTTTTGTCTCTCCCCTTCTCATGAGTTTTGGGGATAAGAGTGTTAAGGATTAATGAATCCTCCACCAAATAATAAAAGTGGACATAATGATAAAGAGAAAATGTTTGATGGGTTTCTCCTCTATAAAAGTAAATGCTAGATGGATTAGTGCTGGTAAGGAAAAACAACCTCAGTGGGTCACGGGAATCAGAAAAACCTAAGGTGCAGGTTGTAAACCCTAACCTCAACCCAAAACCATAAGTAGTGGATAGAGAAAAAGAGAACCCAATAAGTTGGATACCTTAGTTTATCCATGCATGCAAGACATAGGCTAGGCATGCATGATATACGTGGAGCACTAGAGTGTGCATAGGAAACATAGACAATAAGTGGTTGCATGACCCCTAGTGCAACTTTTTGGTGACCCGACCTAGAATGGTTCATGTGTGAAAAGGGGAAAAGATCTATGGGAGAGATAACACCCTGAATCGAAAGGTTAGTGGTGACCAAAAAAGTTTAAACTTCTCTAGATAGGAACCCTAACAAGTGTTTTCCCACTCTAACATGAGTAGGAGATAGGCATACCAAAGGAAATGAATGAGGAGCTTCGTGTTACGTAATGAGATAATGTGGTTTATGATGACCTCAATTGGACATAATATTTGATAGTATGTTTCATCATGTAAGGTAAGCCCGTTGAGATATAGATGTGAATCTTAGGATCCTCAAACTCATCTACATAGAGGGAATCTCTAAGGCTATGACTGGGTATAGGGTTAACTCAGAAGAGAGTGAGACCCAGAAGAAGAAGGTTGGGAACCTAAACCCCAAGACATGAGGGATCTTAATTGAAACTGTGTATGGTGTGTCCTAGAATAGACTACCCTGAGTGAATGAGTTGAGTTTCTTCATGCATGAGATATAGAGGCTTGTCATACCCTATGAAACATCCCAACTCAAACAAAACACGATTACATACTAACCAGCGGATTACCAAAAATCACGGGAAATTAAAACTGATTTACAACAAGCACCATAAGATGAGACATGTTGTATCTGATCAAACACTTTCTTTACATAACATATATTCAAGGTGCTACAACATAATTTCCCATCATCTCATTACATGAAATAACAGTTCCACATGATGATTTATTACATCAAGGTACATAAGCCAAAAACCATACATTGATCATCATATGAGAAACATTGGAAACTCTCCCAAAGATCTGAGTGTACAGGGACGACACATAGGACTCTACTGCTAGACACTATCAACTCCACCAGGTATGATACCTCTACTCATCGTCTTTAGCCACATGATCCTTATCTCGCCAGGCACGTCCACCTAAAAAGGGTTATTAACCAGCGGGGTCAGACACACAGTCCTAGCGAGAAACATAACCCTCTACCAACTTTATTATTATCACAGATGACTGAGCAGATAGATCAAACTAAACAATAGGTAATAGATAACCAGTTATACAAGAAGGAATATGAAGAACATGTATATGAAAACTTATACAAAGACCGTTTAATAGCATATGAGAAAGCTTACATCATTCAAGGCCTCAACCAATGTTTCATATTTGCCCTAAGAAAAGATACTATACGGCTTGATTACAAATTATTATGCCCTGTGGAAGTGAGTCGTACCACTCAGATCCAAACCGACCACCGCTTGGTCGCAATCGATTGCCATACAAGGTCAATGGGAGAGTTGGATTCCATGACCTCTTTCCCTTGTGGTCAGTGCACAATAACCAACAAGCAGGACCGTAGTCTCATGCTTAAGTGGCCTCATCCACACAAGGTCAGGCTACCCTCTACCTAGTCCACCTTGGTATAGGTATCGGTGCTAGAAAACTGAGCCACGAGCCTGTTCACCGTCCTCCATCATCACTGAGCCATGGGCCTATTCACCATGCTCTATCACGTATCCTGATCCATGGGTCTGTTCACCATGCTCTAACCACACTGATCCATGGGCCGGAAACCGTGCTCTAATCCTGAGCCATAGGCTTGTTCACCATGTTGTACATGCACTACTGCTTAGGGCATAGGCGCACCCCGTATATTCAACAATATGTGTTCCAGGTTAACCCTTAGGAGAACCTGTTTCACCATCACTAAACTCCCGATGATGATGGATCTATGGCCAAGGCAAACTACATGAAAGATTCATCTGTAATTAATTAACATATTTTAAGTGGATTGCAAGATTCAACCAAGTTATGTAACATGTAAACTATAACAAAAAATAAACAATTTAGATCTCATTATCATGTGTTACATTGTCACTCTTATTCTCAAAGCCATCACTATCATCCTCATCCATCACCAAGATCCCACATCACATGTTACCACTTGGCCTCTTGCCAATCATCAAGATCCATCTCAAGGATCAACATCACAGGGGCTCAATCCCACCATCAATGCACACATTGCCATTCCATGGGTAACACCCATCATATATCACTGGGTTCATCAATACCATCATATTGCCATGGGATATTAATCCCTCATTTCATCACATAAAGCCACTGCCTCTCACAAGGCTTCATCATCATACATCATCATGGGATAGCAATCCCTCATATCACAACGAGAGGATAACACCTCAATCAGGCACTCGACCTTTATCAGGTCACAAGACCTCTCACATCATACTAGTGATACATGTTATATCATCAACAAGGGACATTATCATTACTCAGATATTTCACATATACCAAGTGCCACACCAAGCATATACTCATATGACCATCATAGCTCTCACCTGGCTATGAATTCAATTGATAATACATGCACGGTTAGGATGTATAGCAAAAGAGATAACTTGATCACCATATACAAATCTTTAAAGAACATATCATGATTATTACGTCATTAAGATTAAGGTTTATAGGATTGGAACAACATCATTTATTATGAACACATGGAGCACAATGCCTTAGATGGTATATTAAACAATACACATTAGTGTTACAATACCATGGGTATCCCACCATACCCTACATCTCATGTCACTATGCGCGCCATCCCTAAGGATTCCTCTTTAAGGATCATACAACTATGATCTACCATCAAGCATTATAAAAGGTTCACCTATCATCAACCATAGGTAACCACCATACTAATGTTCACAACCTATTTGTCATGTCTTATCATCATGATCAAAGATATGGGCTCAAGGTAGCAAGATAACACAGTATCATATAAGGCTCAAGATAACTTTTTAGGTTTATCGGGTTAGGATACAACCCTTCACTACAGGTGTCGCCTACCCTCACCAAAACCCGACAACGACCAACGAACCCTCACTAAAGGGTGTCGGGTAGGGTACCAACCCTCACCCAAGGATATCGAGCACCAAAAACCCTAAGCACCATGCCTCCAGGCATATCGTGAAAGAACACCTCCAAAGGCCATATCATCAAGACATACCTTAGGACATCACTGTCAAGAGACCACCTTCTAAGATATCAAACAACTCCTGGATCTAAGCATGTTGGATTCCATGTTTAACCAACACATCTCACTTCCTCTTGGGTTAGGCAACCTCACAACTGTATCGGCCAAGGACCTCATAGCACCAAAACCACCAAGGTGCTCTCTAGGTCATCCCTACCAGGATTGACTTCCTTCTTGCCCCATCTATGTTCACCTCTATCAACAAGATATAGGTGTAACAACCTCTACCCTACTTGGTTCACCCAAGCCTCACTAGTCCTTGTGTTACTCATGACACCATATCGTCCAAACTCTCAACTTGTATCGCCCCAGGCCTACCACCCAGGCTCAGACCCATATCGGCTAAGCACTCAACCCTAGAACCATCCAAGCTATCAAGTGTAGCATATACTCATGTCGGGCAATCAACCAAGAGAAGACATGTATCGGGCAAAGGCATATCGGCCAAGGTATCATATCCCCCTATAGGGTATCAGCCAAGCATTCATCCTTAGTGTCTCCCAAGTCATCCGATACATACACACTTATATTGGGTTAGGGTTGATGATATCGGGAAACATATCAAGGGACCATCCATAATGCCCAACCTCACATCTTTGTCATCCATCTTTGTCATCCATGGACCACTATCTTGGGCAACACACCATGACGTCCAAGAGATCGTCACAATAAGAGAACCCCTATCGGTCAACTAGGGATAGGGCAAACCTATCGCCAAATACTCCATGTCGCCCAAGATGCCATGTCAGGAAACTAAGGTTAGAGCATCCATATCGGCCAAGACACTATATTGTCCAAGCTAAGGTTAGGGCTTCATATCGGCCAACTATCATATCGCCCATCATCATATCGGCCAAGAGCTAGAGCTCACCTCACAACTCAAGGAAGGAGGGGTGTTGCTCAAAACTCAACATCGAAGCATGTCTACTCATGTTTCCCAAGGTATCCAAGAGGGTATATCGGCCAACCTAGGGTTAAGGAGACCCTATCGGCCAAACTAACATGTCACCCAACCATATAGAGCATAGGCTCACCTCTCAATAACCAAGTGAGAGAGGGGTATTGCCCAAGGACTCACTATCGTACATCTTTGGATCAAAGGATCCTAAGCTCACCTCTCAAAAACAAAGTGAGAGAGGGGTATTGCTCACAATCCATCAACCAAAGCACAACCTATCGGGCAAGACTCTATATCGGGTAAGGCCCCATATCGGGTAAGCACCATATCAGGTGGGTCATCTTCAACCTCAAGACACCCTTCACCAACTTGCACAAGGAAAACAAGATAAGGATAGTAATAAAACGTGACCATTTCCATTAGGATAGATCTCAATTTCCACATACACAACTATCATAGAGAAGGGTATCGATTTAAAGACAAGAATCAATGTATGCACATATGGAGAGTGAACATAATAAAGATGGTTAAGAGTTATTTAACCCACCTTAAGAGGATCTCCATAAAAGACATCCAGCTTCCTGATCCAAGCAGCAAACCCACGTTCCTCACCATGAATATCATCCATCCCAGGCTCCAAACTTGCCTTCGGCTCCATCATCATCACCTCAAGAAACAAAAGATGAAGAAGAAGTAGAAGAAGAAGAAGCCATGGTTATGCTTATCTCAAGGAGAAGTAAAGAGGAAGAGAACCACGGCCTTGCCTACTCTCATCAAGGGTCCATCCATGGATGAGAGGGGAGGAAGGAGGTGAAGAATAAAGCACAAGGAAAAGCTAGTAAAGAAGCATGACTCACCAAGGTCGGATCTTGAGCAAGAAATCTCCATGGGCAAGGAACTCAGCCTCCCAAGCTCCATGGGGGTTTCCTTAAGCTCCCAAAGCTCCCAAGCTCGTCTCATATAGGAAGGGGAAAGAGGTGGCCGAAAAGGATCACTTGGGTAAGGAGGAAGGGAGTTATATACACCAAGGAAGAGAGAGGTAGCAAAGGAAAGATGTCATAACCACATAAACTTAGATGCCACTTGCTCATGATCTTAACGCCACTTGTTGTCACCCAAGCTCCACATGCATGGCCTGGTGATACACTTTAGGCTGTGTATCATGCAGATGATCCTCTTCCCTGGGCTACACACCCTCAAAACCGACACATACTCCAAGCTCTACTCGTTACACTAAAGGACAAGATAGCACATGTGACATATAAGGCATAAAAACCATATAGAGATGTCACTCCTTAACTGTCATCCAAACAAGGTGCCCAAACCTTCATCCACATCCTAGATGATGCCAAAATGAAACAAGAAAACTCTAGAGAAGGTAAATTGCATATTGACCCTCCACTTTGGGTAATTTGCAATTTACACCAAAACTAGCACTTAAAGCACAAGCATCATCCAACCAAGCTCAAACTTGGAACTTAGGCACTCCACAAGGCACCCCATAGCATCACTCTCTTTCTAACAATGCTATAGAACTAAAGGCATGCTCTATATGTGACATATTGCAATATAACCCCTTACTTTGGGTCAATTGCACTTTGGTCCAAAACAAGCAAACATTGCTCAAACAACATCCAAACGGGACCAAACTGGAAACATAAGCTTGTCACATGATATCAAAAATTCTTAAGGGATTAGATTAAGGTTATAAGCACCTTTCTTAAGCAAAGCAAATAGGGTTAGCCCAAACCATGGGTCAGGGTCCTTACACCCTAGATGTCTTTAGAGGAACCAAACCCTAGAAAAGAGAAAGAGGCTTCTTATATAGATGTGTAGATGATATGAGTGCCTACCATCTAGGTATGGGAAAGAGAGTTTCAAGATCCTAGAGAGGTATGGAATGGGGACAAGTTGTGATTCCTTGTACTTAGATTAGTAGTCCTTGTATATGAATCTAAGGGTTGTTCACGTGGAAGAAAGGTTGGGAAGAATATGCCATATTGTGTTTTGGTTTGGTGTGTGCTTGAGCGACTAAGTCATGCAGTTTAGATAAATAATGCAAAGGAGGTAAGCATGAGGTTCCTAGACCAAAGAGGGGAAATAGCAGTATCAGATGCATATAATGCTCACAAGGTTGAGTGAGTTCATAGGAATTAAGCATGACACCCCCCTCATGTGTTGGATAAAAGGAAACCCCACTTGGACTGAGGTATATGTTTGATGAGAAACTTGCACAAGTTGGTGTCGTATGTATGAAATTGGTCCCACCCTGAGAAATGATGAACAAAGTACGCCATATGGAAAACTTAGAAGTGGTTTAATAAGTTGTCTACTTGCTAGACACATGCATGGGTGCAATGATAGGATATATGCCTATACATGATGATATAAACTTTGGATTCAAGGAAGTTTTATGACCCTTAGTATTATCAAGTGATAGTTTACTCCTATCCTGGGAAAGGACCCTTCATATAGGAGTGAGTACCAACTTTTATTTAAGATTGAGGTAGCCCTAAAGGTCACTTAAAAGAAAACTTGAGAGATCAAGTACATGAAACACAAAAGCACATAGTTGGAGTATGAATCTATAGACCCAAGTATGAACATCTCCAAGGGACATAAGGACAAGTCACTATGGAAGTGACTGGTGGTATGAGGACGGGCCTAGATAGGTAGGTCGCCGTGTTTCCCATGAAGGGACATAGGGAAAACTATGAGTGCCCACAGAGATGATGGAAATTCGGGTGAGGATTCTAAGGATGAAATGTGCTTGAATATCATCAAAGGAACCACAAGAAAAATGTGTGAGGAAATAAACAAATCTACAATAAAACCCTAAGTCAATACAAAGGTCGAGTAGGGATTAGACTGATGGAAGTAGGACTTGATTGTTCCCTGAATGCACAAGACCATAGGGTCGAGAGGAAACAATTACCTTTGCCTGAGGCCCATGGGTTAGGAGGTTGGCCACCTTCATGAGTTCATGGGGCCTAAGGGGTAAATGTGAGAGGCACTCCCTAGATACATAAGGGTAAGATCACCCAAAAGTACCGACACCCTAGAGACCTTGAGGAAATGATGAAGGATCATAAATAGGAGTTATAATTAGACTCGAATGTTATGTGGAGAGTTTTCCTACATGTGTGCATGGAATGGTAGTATGAGGAGAATAAACCAACTTAGACTAGAAAATAAAATGGTGGTGTGATGTACCGTCTGTACTCTTGGAATGGGATGAGCTTCGTATTTGGACTGCAGCCAAATGCTTATTTCATCTTGTTATGGGTGTGAGAGACGAGGAAAAACGCATGTCATACTAGGAATAGAAATGATATGAGGAATAAATACTTAAGTTGAAATTTTCTTGAGAATTGGAGGAATTATCACACCCTCATGAGAGAATATTGGATAAATGGTTTAGAAACCTAGATGAACAAAGTTATTGTCAAATTGAAATTCCAGATGAGGATATAATCATCAAGTATAGTTTGAATTCTATGAGTTAAGCTTGGGTTTGGTAAGAAAAATAATGGATGCAAAAGCTTGAAGTACCTCCTGACTCAGAAGGATCTAAACTTGAGACAAAGACAATGGATGGAGTACATGAAGGATTATGATTTCACTATCATCTATCACTCTGGGAAATATAAGGTAGTAGTAGATGCTCTTGGTCAGAAACAACTCAAGTGTGCAATTTTTTTATCTACCCAGTGAA
Source organism: Alisma plantago-aquatica (assembly GCA_963693085.1). Lineage (NCBI taxonomy): Eukaryota > Viridiplantae > Streptophyta > Magnoliopsida > Alismatales > Alismataceae > Alisma > Alisma plantago-aquatica. The sequence goes on from OY856414.1 coordinate 4,275,177, forward strand.
GAGGACTGGAATATATTTCTAGGTGGACTTTGTATCCCTTAGAAGATCGGATCTGTTTGGATAACATTCATATAAAGACCTACTGATAGAGTTGGTAGCTGCCCAATTACCCAGTCTAGAGCTTAACAAGATGAAGGGCTTGTTAGAGAAACCTAAGACACGTCTCTCAGTGGGAGTAGATGGTGGAATCCACTACAAGAGTCATATTTGTGTTCTTAAAGATTCATCCTTGAAGAACCATATCATGCAAGAAGCCCATGCTTCTGAGTACACCGTACACCCTGGCACTACCAAGATGTTTAAGGACTTACAACAGTACTTTTGGTGGCCTAAAATGAAGAGAGACAGAGCAGCATATGTGGCCAGTTGTCTCAGGTGCCAGACGGTGAAGGTTGAACACCAACGACCTAGTGGATTGAATAGCACAATATTGTATTAATGAGCTAGGATATATTCATAAACAATCATAGCAGGGTTATATTAACATTAAGAATATTCCCTTATTACATCAACATGCAAGGAATCTTGATATGATTAACCCTCATCATATTCATAATGCACATGTTTAGCATAAGAAAGTATCAACCATGTGGCTATGATAACCACCATTAACACATTAAGGTTATGATCATATTAAGGAGGTTATTTCACCATCATGCATCATATAAGAAGGTTAAACATGAATACTCATCTTTATCTATTTGCATTAGAGTTAGGTTCAACAAGATCAATTATATTAATGTTACTAATCATCACTCATACCCAAACCTTAACTCATGACATCCCCATTGGATCATGGATGCATAAGGTGAAGCATCACCATCACATTCCATACTATTCTCAAGTATGAACCCACACATAAATCAAGGTGTAACCATCAGGTTATAGCATACGAGTGTTTCAACAACAATAAGAGAGTACTCCATGATTGTATTCATCATTCAATGACTATTCATACCCAATTACCATCATTTAGTTATATTAAAGCTAGGTATAACAAGCTATACCTCATTAGGGTTACCCATTAATTCATTATGGCGATTATCAATCAAAATCATATGAGGGTAAGGGTAAGACTACAAGTTTAAGGCATTGAACCATAAAATTCTCATCATTAGAATCATAACATTATACTATAGGCTTCACCCAAAACAATGGGAATATTGAGGCATCAACTTCTAACCATTAAATGGTGAAAAGGTAAAGCCATTGGTCATTTACATAAGTAAACATCTTGAACAAATCACCTATGAAATCATTGAGTTGTTCCCTAGAAAGAGTCATTATCTAACCCTAGACATCCCTTCATTAACAACATAAAAATTCCATTGAGAGTAGGGTAAAACCCACAAGCGATTGTTTATTTAAAACAAGTCGTCAGTAAATGAGTTTATTAAGTTGATCTTGTAAAGGAAATCATTAAAATCACTTTATTAGGACCAAAATATTACATTTAGGCATCATTCCAATTTCTTGGATGAAGAAACATTAGATATTAACCAATAGGTCAAGTTCATATATTAAAACCATCAATCGGAGTATAGGTCCGACCATTGCATCAAATGACCCAAGAAACCATTGGTTTAAGGATTAATTGGTGCTACAACTACATACTTAACTCACCATAGGTTGTGGAGACCTGATCCACCATCAGTAGTGACCATTAAGTCATCATAGGTTGTTAGATCAGCACTATATTCATTAATCACCATCGAATATCAAACTCATATCACCATTGATTGATAGCATCATTAGGGTACTTAGTTGTTAATCACTAACCTTCTAATTAGGCCAACACCTGACCTAAGGGGTGAACATAAGTTGACACCCTTGTTCACCACCATCAATTTTCATGAAGACAACACCATCGGTTGTTGCAATGGTACCACCATTGAGTCATGTGTTTATAGAAGAAATCAACTTTAAACCCTAAAATTGACCATTGGTTGATAGGTGTTTAGCACCATCGAGTGTCAAACCAACCTGATACAAGTCAAATTATACCTTAGGAATAACTTACACATGATAAGAATTTCATCAAGAACTAAAATCAGAATAGGGAACATTATAAAATTTGAAATCCAGATCAAGCATAACTTTTTAGTGCATGGATCATCATTTAAAAGTAAGAACATGAGCTAGCAAGTTTATGGTAAGCAATAAACGTGGAGCAAGTTATAAAACTTGCCTCTAATTAGAAGATAAAATCCCAAATAGAAGAAAACACGAGCAGGTAGGGTAGAAAATCCAAACATAAGCAGTGAACTCGTCCATCTAGCACCTTTCTTCATCAAATGAGCAAACCCTAAGCATAAGGAGCAAGAAAGGTACGGTTTTTAGAGTTTTAGAGCAATTTCTACTATGGAACAGCAAGGTTCCGACCTGGAGAAAGGTAGAAGGAAGGATAAAAAAGAAATAAATGGAGGAACTAAGGGGATTATTACTCTTTTAGGTCAAGATCACTAGAAGGAAGCTTTTTAAACCCTAAAAGAGAGCAAAACAAAACCCTAGGAGCTTCCACCAAGAAATTCACCTTCTTCTTCTACCTTGGACAGGTCCTCCACACATAAACATATAGGGAACGAGGTTCTTAGTAGGAGAGAAGTGGTGAAAAGCAAAACTTTCGTTTGGGAGCTCAAAAATAGATATATAAAGCTCTAGGATAAGGGAGAGAAGAAGAATGAGGTGTCTAAAAAGTTTTCCATTCATCCATAGTCTTAAACTATTGAAGATATACAAGCAACCACACAAGCATCTCCTCCACTGTCCATAGAGACCTTCTTAGCTCTCCTTTGTTGAATTTCCAAGCCAATCAAATAAATCATTGGTTGATAGCTCCTAAAGGTAGCTCATCCATAAAGGGGTAAACCCTAAAATACCCTTGAGGAAAATACTCTCGAACCAAGGTTCAACTAGGCACCCCATGGCTCAAAAATCTCAATCTTGATGAGAGAATATCCAAATAATATAATGTAAGTGATAAATTGCAAAGAAAACCTCGCAATTGGGTAAATTGTAGAAAAGTCCAAAATGTGCATAAAATTGCATAACTTGCACAAACAGTGTCAAAATTGGACCGAACTTGAAACTTAAGCTTGTCTTATAGTTTCAAAGCATATAACAAGCTTATATTAAGGCTATAAACATTAAATTATGATAGTTAAGTATGTTCAATACTTTAAGCAAGATTAGGGGTCTCTCAACCATAAACCCCTAACAGGGATTTCACCCCTGAAATCCAAGGTAAACAAAGATGGATACTTCTCATGCACCTCATCCCCAATCTTCCACATGGTAACTTTCATCTCATGATGATGCTAATTATTCTCATAGAAGTCATATTCTTCTCCCTCAACTTCTGCACAACCTTGGTTCATCATAGGAACTATTGTACCACATGTACAAGTCTAGTAGTACCTTTAAACTTTGGGACTCGATTGTCATCTTGAACTATTCTATCTTTTGTATCACACACCACTCAAAGGCCATACTCGTTGTATCTTACCAAACATAGAACATCATGTATCTCTTATCATATGTAACTTTACAAGGTTTCATCTCTATGCCCCTTTAATGGTTGTTGTAATTAACAACTCAATCAACCAGGTACGCATCTCCTAATTTTCAAGAACTATGAAGCATATATATATTTTTAGAGGATTCTCTAATCATCTCGATGGTGAACTGACCATCTGTTTGGTTGAAGAATCATACATATGTCTATAACCATTAACAAATATAACTTCCTGATTGACCTTGTAGGAGTAGAACAACGACACTGTCTTCACACTAGTACATGAATGGTCTGTAGCATCGGTTTTTTTAAGCCTACAACGTCACTTTTTAACCGACACCTAAGTGGTCATCGCTATAGACTTTGCTCTATAGCGTCGGTTTATTTGACTAGAAAAAACTGACCTTACAGAGTAAACACCGACGCAAAAGGTTGTAAAAAATATGACCCAGGCGAGAAAAAAGGAGCATGTAAGGTCGGTTATTCCAAAAAAACCGACCCTGTAAACACTCTCGGTCGAGAAAATTGTCGACCGAACACATTTTCGGTCGACAATTTTCTCGACCGAGAGAGTTTATAGGGTCGGTTTTTTTGGAATAACCGACGCTAAATATTGAATAACCACTTCAGTGCACTCCTCGGTCGAGAACATTGTCGACCGAAAATATTTTCGGTCGAAAATTTTCTCGACCGAGAGAGTTTACAGCGTCAGTTTTTTAGAATAACCGACGCTAAATATTGAATAACCACTTCAGTGTACTCCTTCTCGGTCGACGAATTTGTCGACCGAGAGGTTATCGGTCGACAAATTCCTCGACCGAGGGAGGTCTAAGGTCGGTTATAAGGAAAAACCGACCTTAAATGTGCTTATACATGTGAAATCTGGCTCCTTCTCAGTCGATGAATTTGTCGACCGAAAGGTTATCAGTCGACAAATTCGTCGACCGAGAGAGTTTACAGGGTCGGTTTTTTGGAATAACCGATGCTAAAAATTTAAATAAACATTTCAGTGTACCCCTCGGTCGAAAAAATTGTCGACCGAAAATAATCGGTCGACAATTTTTTCGACCGAGGGGTACACTGAAATGTTCAAATTGAAATAGAAATGAAGATTCATATATTCTGGGAGAGGGGAGCATTTATGCTCAACCGTCACCATTCAAAACCACACATTCATGACAAAAATGATTCATAATCACATCATAATTTACAAAATGATAGATTGCTTGAAATATAAGGAGGAAAAATTAGTTTGAAATCCTAGAAATATACATCTTTTGAGAGATTAAAAGCTATCCATATGCAAACAAAGTCTATGATTACCACTTCCATCAAAACAATCATGCACAAGATGTAGGGTTCATCTAAGATGATACAAAAAACTATCATACAAGCTCACACCCTAGGTAAAGGTACATCTTTATACTTGGATCAATATTTTTAAGGCAAAATCATGTACATGTAACGTAAGAGTGAACAATAATCATGGATAAAGTTATATAACTCACCTTATAGATGATGTAGAAACTCCAAACAGCAAGGTAGATTGAAGAAAAATGGGGAAGAAACCCTAGCTTGGGCACTCCTCTTCACCAAGCTGGTTCCTTCTCCAAAAAGGAAGCAAACCCTATGTTGAAAAGGTAAGAAGAAGAGAGTGGAAGATGTTTTCAACCATTATCTCAAGATCCACCATGGAACGTCATGGATTCAGCCAAGAAGAAGAGAGGGGAAGATAGAACAACAAGAAAAACAAAGAAAAAGAGACAGATCTCACTCACCAAGACTAAGAAAGGTGGATCCGAACCCGGAAACGAACTCGGGAACCTTACTTGGAAACGGCGGCGACCTTACTTGGAAATGGCAGCTACCTTACTTGGAAACGGCGGCGACCTTCGTGGAGGATGAGATGACCTTCACGGAGAGGCGGAGACCTTCGTGGAAGTGTGGAGAGGCGGCGACGATGAGCTCTTTTCGCGGAGAGGAGGCAAGGCTTTGGCGGCGCGGAGAAGTGGCAAGGGCTTCACGGGAGAGAAGCAGAGAAGGTATTCGCGGCGGAAAAGGTATGCGCGCCATGGGAGAGAAAAAGAGAATGAAAATTTTGTTTCGCGGGGGAGAAAGACTAGGTTTTGGCCATTTTAAAGGAGAGACTCGACCTGTAGCGTCGGTTAAAATAAAAAAACTGACGCTAAAGATAAGTGGTGCCTGTGTTTGGTTATTTAAAAACACTCAAACACATTTTCGATCGACAAATTTGTCAAATGAGAGGTTATCGGTCGACAAATTCGTCGACCGAGGGGAGCTCTAGGGTCAGTTAAAAGTATAAAACTGACGCTAGAGATGCTTATACATGCGTGAACTAAACTGAATCCAAAATTCATGCCGGTCGACAAATTGGTCGACCGAGAAGTCCTTTAGGGTCGGTTATAAGAAAAAACCGACCCTAGAGGTGCTTATACACGTGAAATCTGGCTCCTTCTCGGTCGACTAATTTGTCGACCGAAAGGTTATCGGTCGACAAATTCGTCGACCGAGGAGAGCTCTAAAGGTGCTTATACATGCGTGAACTAAACTGGATCCAAAATTCATGTCGGTCGACAATATTGTCGACCGAGGAGCACTTTAGGGTCAGTTATAAGGAAAAAACAGACCCTAGAGGTGCTTATACATGTGAAATATGGCTCCTTCTCGGTCGACAAATTTGTCGACCGAGGGGTTATCGGTCGACAAATTCGTCGACCGAGGGAGCTCTAAGGTGCTTATACAACCCTAATATGGGATGATGTTATGTGAAACCCTAATATAGGGTGATGTCGTGTGAAACCCTAATATGGGATAATGTTATGTGAAACCCTAATATGGGATGATGTTATGTGAAACCCTAATATAGGGTGATGTGGTGTAAAACCCTAATATGGGATAATGTTATGTGAAACCTTAATATGGGATGATGTTATGTGAAACCCTAATTGATAAATATGGGAAACTCTAACCCTAATTAGGGAATAGTGATGTTATTTTTGTATTGCATGATGTTGATATGAAATTGATATGGTTGTTATCAAGTATACTAACCATGCAAGTATCATGAGATAATAAGCATAACCAGGTATGAGCTATGATGGTAATGGGCCTTGTGAGCCATTATTTTATTTGTTGCATAGTGAGAGGTGACAACAAGAAGTTGAATATGCCTAGTGAGTTATGTGAGATGCTTGTGTAACAAGTATCCTAAATACCTTGGTCAAATGACCTGAAGGTAATAGTTACCTGATAAGTGATAACCATGTTTAGTGATAAACTAAGGGTTTGAATACCCAGATCCAGCAAATGTGATGATGGTGGTATTGAGGGATGTGAATTCCCAACAATGAGATAAGGGATTGAGATCCCAATGCTTTATAAAGTTTTGAAAAGTACTAAACTGGATCCAAAATTCATGTCGGTCGACAATATTGTCGATCGAGGAGCCCTTTAGGGTCGGTTATAAGAAAAAACTGACCCTAGAGGTGAAATATGTCTCCTTTTCGGTCGACTAATTTGTTGACCGAGAGGTTATCGGTCGACAAATTTGTCGACCGAGGGAGCTCTAAGGTCGGTTATAAGGAAAAACTGACCTTAGAGGTGCTTATACACGTGAAATCTGGCTCCTTCTCGGTCGACGAATTTGTCGACCGAGAGGTTATCAGTCGACAAATTTGTCGACCGAGGGAGCTCTAAGGTCGGTTATAAGGAAAAACCGACCTTAGAGTGCTTATACACGTGAAATCTGGCTCCTTCTCGGTCGACAAATTTGTCGACCGAGAGGTTATCGGTCGACAAATTCGTCGAACGAGAAGAGCTCTAGGGTCGGTTAAAAGTAAAAAACCGACGCTAGAGGTGCTTATACATGCGTGAACTTAACTGGATCCAAAACTAATCTCGGTCGACGAATTTGTCGACCCAGGAGCCCTTTAGGGTCAGTTTCTTTTAGACATATAAGGTCGGTTATTTGAAAAAACCGATCCTACAGGTAGTGACGTTATAACCCATTTATGTACTAGTGTCATATTATCAAGATTCCCACAACACACTTAACATATATATCATAACTCCAAGAGAATACTTTAGTCAACCCTAGCTCACTCTTTCTAGACTTGTCACACATAAGTACAATTGCTTCATTATTCTTAAGGTTTAACAAAGATATTGACAATGTTACTGACCATCTCTGGAATACTTAGAGGAACAAATCGGAGAGCGGTACATGAGAATCTGAAGGGTCGGGCGATCGGGCGGGCGATCCAAGGGGCGATCGCGTCTGGCGGCACCTCCGCCACCTACTCCGGATAGGCACCCTGCCTACCGGAGGCCACCATCGTGCTCCCCATCTCTCTGGCAACGTGGTAGCAGACCTGGACGGTTCTTCCTGTGGTAGTGGAAGAAAGATGAGTGTCAGTGGAGGAGGAGCCGAGTGAAGGAGGAGACATGGAGTTTGTTTGCGGCACTCTCATGATACCTAACCCGGCGATACCAAATACGGCGACGATGATTAATCGATGGCTTCAACAACCCCCATCACGGCACGGGTTGCGCGCTCAAAGAGTGGTCGCTCATAGAAGATCGGAGTCGGTGGCGTCGGCGGTAGGTCCGGAGACAGTCCTGCCAGATATTGGGGGACTCTTTCGACAGGAGGGGGCTGCAACCCAGGAGAATGCACCGAGTGGCCAAGGAGAAGAAAACCCTAATCAAATTAGGGCAGAAGAGGTACCGGTTGAGGGTAGGGGAACATCCACTGTTCCACCGCGGCGCACCATGGACGAGAACTCTGAAGCTATTAAGAAGAAAGGCTCCGTTTATGGCATACCGAAGGATACATGTTACAACTGCATGACCAAAGGACACTGGCAATCGCATTGTAATCGCCAACGGGTTTGTTACAAGTGCCATAAACCTAGACATGTCGCTCAAAGATGCAGCGTCATCGTGGGGGCCCAACCACCTGATCTATTTTCCAACCGAGCTTTTCCTCCATTACCGGCAGGCATCCCAGCACGTGGAGGCCCGCAACATATGGCCAAGAGATTAGGGGTCGAACTTGGCCCCGATGATCAGATACGAAGGGATAGGCTATCGTCTTTATCACAGGTAGTAGAACTTACGTGGTTACCGAGGGTGAGGTGGGACGATATGGTGAACCCTATAAAGAGAAGATGGCCACATGCTATCGACTTCTACAGATTTGCCCAGACCAAGGCGGTGATTTTCTTTAACTCGGTGGAGGAAGAGAAGAAGGCAGAACAGGAAGGCATTAAGGACCCGTGGGGAGAAAACATTACAGTTAATACCATGGAGAATGGACAAGCATGCCAGAACCGAGAAAGGTTCTGGTTCTGGTTCACGGGAGTCCCAATTATATGCAAGGATAGAGATTCTATGGAGAAGATGGCGGCGGCATTCGGGAAGCTGAGGAGTGTATCTACATGGAGGAAACATGAACATGAGGTCACCGGCACCCTGGTGGAGATGGAAGCTTTTGCTGAAGACATTCCCCAATTCATAAATCTAAATTATGGGAACAGAAGATCGATGGTCAAGATTCAGATGGTGGCAAGGGGATTGCTCTCTTCCACGGAGGTTTTACTGACTGAAGAAGGTAGGGAGTTGGGTATTCCGGCGGAGGTTATCATTGAACGACCGCCGTCAGAACAACAAATGATTAACCCTAATCATCAACAATGATCGGAGAGGAGGGCTGAAGAAGGGCAAGGGAGTCACAGACTAGCTGGGAGTGACGAAGATTTTGACGATATTTATCTAAGACAGAACTCCAAGGAAGATGGGAGGTTGGTGACGAATCATGAGGGACACAAGCTACCCCTCAGAAATAGAAGATTGGAGGATTACCTCCATTTTGAACCTAGGGATGCACCTGAGAGGCGAAGGGGGCGTTCCAGGTTTACATTTAAAGATGTTTTCAGGAGTCGAGAGGATTACCTGGACAGAAGGAGCTATAGACGAAGAAACCGACGACGATCAGCAGATGACGAGTGCTGGTTTTCCGATGATGATTACAGCGATGGGGGTAGACACAGCTACTAATTGACAATCAGTCCTTGGTAGCACGGGTGTTTTTCAGTTCTTGAATGGATTGGAAAGCTATGGTTTGGAACATTAGAGGAGCGGTGAACAATGCCACTCGACGGGTTCTGGGGAACCTGTGCAGGAGACACAAGCCGGAGATCGTATGCCTGATGGAACCCTTTCTTCATGCAGAGAGGGCAGAGGAACTGTTAGACATTGTCAGGTTGGACTGGTCAGGTGACAATGAAGCTGATAGAGGGAAGATTTGGATGTTCGTGGATGGAAGATATGACCCACAAGTGGTGTGCAGTCATAGGCAGCACCTCACAATCCGTCTTACTGATCCGGCGGGGAATCATGCTTTCTTTACTGGCGTCTATGCTAGCTGTGATACATACAAACGAAGAGAACTATGGGAATCGTTGATTTTGCTATCTCATACAATTGGGGATACAAAATGGCAGATAGCAGGAGATTTTAATACAGTTCGGAAGATTGAGGAGAAAAGGGGGGATACACCTCCTGGGCAGGTGGACATGGCAGATTTCAACAATTTTATTGTCGATGCAAGTTTGACAGAAGCTCCTTTTGATGGAAGCAAGTTCACGTGGGTGAATAAACAACATCATACGCCTACCACTTGGGAAAGATTGGATAGGGTCTTTTTTAACACAACATGGAGTGATGAATTCCCGGCATCTAGATCATCCCATCTCACTAGATACCGCACATCTGACCATTGTCCGATTGTCTCTTGGGCAAAGATGACGGCGTCATCTAAACAACCTTCCCCTTTCATGTTCCAGTCAACCTGGCTTACGGACCCAAGATGTCGTGAGGTGATTGAGGAGGCTTGGAACACGGATGTGGTTGGACATCCCTCTTTCGTTTTCTACGAGAAGATAAAGCTGACAAGGAGAGTTCTGAAACAATGGAATAAGGAGGTCTTTGGGGACATCAATCAGAAGAAGAAGGACTTAGAGGATGTAGTTTATACTACCCAGCAGGCGTTCGATGAAAATCCCAACCGAATTAATGAAGAACTTCTGTTACAAGCTGAACGGGAGTTGCAGATTATTCTTGATCAGGAAGAATTAATGTGGAAAGAAAAATCTAGAATATCTTGGTTGGAAGAAGGCGAGCGTAACACCAGATTCTACCATTCCACTGTGAAGCATAGGCGGAAGAGAAGAAAGATCATACAACTGATTACACCTGACGGTTCTGTGATTGAAGATCCGGCCGACATAGCCAAAGAAGAAGCGGCTCACTTTTGATCTTTGCAAGAGGAAGAGACGGAGATTGATCATGACCTTTTAGAACCTTTTTTGTAGGTGATCCCGGAGCTGATTTCTTTAGAAGATAATTTTTATCTTTCTGCTACCCCGACGGAGAAGGAGATATGTGACTGTATGAAAGGGATGGATGCTTACACAGCACCAGGCCCGGATGGATTTACGCTTTCTTTTTTCTCTCATATGTGGGAAAGAATAAGTGCTGATTTTATGAACTTGGTGGGGGAGTTCTTCAGGAGAAAACACTGCCACCGAAGTCTTTTCTGCTTCCGCACAATCTTACTGCCTAAAAATGACTCTCCAAAGGATCTGTTGAGGGATTTTCGTCCGATTTTGGTTGAGAATCTGACTTTGAGAATCATAGCAAGAATCATAAACAACAGAATGGTTGTGTTGTTACTGAACATAATTTCACCGTATCAAGGGGCCTTTGTGAAGAATAGAGATATCTCACACCATATTCGGCTGCTACAAGAACTTGCACGTGACATTAAACAAGGTCCACATAAGCAGAACTTGATTGTTAAACTCGACATGTCGAAAGCATATGATCGAGTTTCATGGGAGGTTCTGGAGGAGGTTATGAGGAGGTACGGTTTCATACAAGATACAGTTGATTTATGTACCAGTTTCTTCAAAGAAGCCTGGACGACAGTAACTATCGGGGATTACACTGAGGGTTTTTTTCCTTACGGGAAGGGCTTAAAGCAAGGAAATGCTTTATCACCTTCCCTTGTTATTATTTTCAAAGACATGCTTGCAAGGAGGCTGGCACACCTACAAGAAGACGCTGTGATCGACACCTATTTCACTAGAGGGCGGGATTTCACCCCCGGTGCTGATGTATGCTGATGATATAGTTATCCTTCTTGCCACTTCAAATGGGTCAGCCGAGATTGCTAAACAGGTGATACAAGAGTATGAAAGAGCTACTAGACAGAAGATCAGCAGAAGAAAATCCATGTGCATCCTTGGTAACACAGATGAATCGGTGAGAAATAGAACTGCCACGGAGTTGGGCATTGACCAGATTTCATATTCTATGACGTACCTGGGAGTTCCAATTGCCATAGGGAGAGTGAAGAAGAAAGATTTTGAATTTTTATCTTTGAGGATACAGAAGAGGATAGCTTCGTGGAAGGCGAGAATTCTCTCATTTGCTGGCAGAAAATTGCTAATAAAACATGTTTTATCTAGCATGGCGATACACACTGCTTCGGCTGCTGGGATCCCTATCTTGATCTGCAACATCTTGGAGAAGTCTATGTCTCGTTTCCTATGGGCCGATAGAGATAATCAGACTAGGCGTGCATGGGTGGCGTGGAACAAGGTATCAGTTCCAACGGATTCAAGAGGCTTGGGTTTTCATTCATTGCAGCTGCTTAACAAAGCTTTTCTTGCTAAGGCCTGTTGGGAAGTGATCACTGGAGACTTGTTATGGGCTATGTTTTGCAGGAAGAAGTATGCATCGTGCAGCAGGAACACTTCTGGTTTGTACCCGCCAATGATGAAGAAGGGTGCCACGACATCCTCGCAATGGAAGAAGATGTGGGATCTTTTTCCAACGATCTACCCTAGATGCAGATGGATAGTCGGAAAAGGCAAGATACATTTTTGGGATTCTCTATGGTGCGAACGTAGGTTATTTGACCATGCTCTCCATAGAGAGGACAGGAGTATGAATTTCATGGTCAATGATTTCTGGGATGATGAGAATGGTTGGGATTGGCAAGCACTAAATTTAATTGTAGATACGGAGGGTATGGAGTCGATCAAAAGAGTAGGTTTGTTCCTTTCAGAAGAAGATGACAGAATTATCTGGACTTTGACGGAGAATGGTCAGTTTGACATTAAATCGGTGAAGAAGCTGCTGGAAAATCCTGTCACCACGGGTGTTGCAAATTTAGCCAAGCTGTGGAAGATAGATTGCCCACGAGCTAGTGCCATTATCTGGAAGATGGTGCATCGAGCGATACCAACAGATGATAATATAACTCAATGCCACATCCAGCTCGCATCAAAATGCTCATGTTGTGAGAATCATGTATCGGAGAGCATCAACCACTTGGTTTTCGAGAGTCAGATGGCTATGAACTTCTGGAAAAGATATGAGAGTTTGTTCCAAGAACCCGCCCCAAAAGATTTCGGGTTCTTGATCTCCTGTTGTGGTCTTACCTCCACTTCTTCAGCTAGAAGATGGATGGGGAGTAGATTGGCTGCTTTAATTGTCGAGAGCATTTGGAGGCTACGTTGTAAGGCCAGGTTCGAGAATGTCAAGAAGAACCCTGACATTGAATGGGAACATATGCTCAACAGATTAAATGGCATAATGCAGAAGCGGAGCTTTATTGTAAATGAAAAACCGGATTTCTACAAAGCCTTAGTCGATTTTGGTGTGAAGGAGCCAAGATGGCGCATCAGAAGGATTAAGACTACCTGTTGGAACCCACCGGACATCAACAACTTGAAGATGAACATTACGATAGGGAGAGCAGCTGACCCGGAGGGTAATTTTCATCGATGGGTTGCAGGTCTGGTTAGAAACAGAAGGGGACAGGTCTTAGTAGCTTTTAGAACGTGGCTGCAAGCTGATTCCCATACATTAGCTTATATCTAGGCTTGTATAGTCGGGCTCAAGATAGCAGAAGACAAGTTCTTAAAGATCGCATACTTGGAGATCGATGATAAATGTACTTTTGATATCTTATGGGGAGATGTCGATGAACCATGGAAGATTGCTCCTATCATTAGAGAGCTAAGAAGAAAGCTGATAGAGGATGATATAAATGGTGTGCTGGTACATAGAGTTATTAACTCCATTCCAAGGGAGTTGGTAAGTTGGGGTAAGCACATGGAGAATGTTTTTATATGCTCTATTCCAGAGAATTTACCGCAGAAGATAAAGGGGATGTTGCTGATGGAAAGGCGTAATATTCCATACATCCAGGTTGATAAGGCGTCTGGATAAGGTTGTTGGGGCTTTGGGTGTCCTTGATGCTTTGGCTGCAAGGGTGTTTTTTTTTCTTGTATGATCCACGCGGTCTTATGGGTGTTGTGAGGGGCAGTTACCTGCATGTATATGAGCAGGAGTTGTAAATTTTTGGAGATACCGCCTACACGGGGAGGGTAGGATGAATAAAAGTACCTCCCGACTTAATTCAAAAAAAAATCTCTGGAATACTTTGAGATGTCATCATTCAAAGCTTGTTACAACTTATAAGACATGACCTGAACACTCTGTTCCTCCTATTAATAAATTCTATTGGTACATTGGTTAGTCTAAAAGACATAACCATAAACTCATCACAGTCATGTAACTTATGTCATCCACTCTAACTCTTATGCATTGATATTTGATCCTAGGTTTATCTTAAAGGAACATTGTGGGCTCTGATCTCCAAACCACGATATAAACACGATTTAAACTTAGCGGAAGCGAATTGATTAACAGCGGAAGACAAAAATCACGGGAAATTAAAACTTTTCGAGACAAGAGCTTGAATCCATAAAGCTTCATTCATAAAAGGAGATAAACTGTTTACATCTCATGATAATTACTTCTTGAGTAATTATAAACAACAAGATACAAAATCTCAAGAACTCATAACCAAAGGACTCCAAGACCTGAGAGTACAGAGGACACATAGGACTGACTCTAACTACACCACATGGCAGGCTAAATCTCCACCTGAGATTTACTGTTGCTCCTGGTGCTACTGCTGGTAGTGGTCACCTGTAGACTTGTTCCTCCGTCCTCGACGTCCACCTAAAAAGTTGAAGTCTACGGGGTGAGACAATTGTACATAATTGTCCCAGCGAGAGTTATAACTCTCCGCCAGAAGCTTTATTATAACATCAAAGAATAAATTAAACAGTAAAAGCTTACAAAATATTCAATAGCAGATGCAGTTGTAAACAAGAGTTCAACATTTATCAAGCATGAAGAACATATGCACTATACAGTGTAACATCAATCAATTAGCTCATAGTTACCTTCAACAGGTATACTACGCTTGTAGATTATGTTTTTCAAACAGTCTTATTATTATGCCCTGTGGAGATGAGTTTTACCACTCATACCCCAACCAATCACTGTTAAGTGCCTTAGTATCATACTAGGTCATCGAAAGAGTCGGATTCTCATGACCTTCACCTTCCTCGGTCAGTAAGAGGATCACTTGTAGGACATCTTGTGTCTCTACTATTATAGCTTACCAAGGTAATCTGGTCCTTCGCTATTTTAGAGTTACAGTGGCGTTCTGTACTCTCTTCGTCATCAGGAGATTTCATGTTTATCTTCCACTAATACGGATATCTTTGCTTTCCTTGTCATCAGGAGGTTTCATGTTTACCATCCACTGATACGGTATGAGTTTTGTAGTGAAGGATTGACGGATTATACATCTACATCAAATTCCTACACTAGGATGTAAGGTTCTACACATTCATATACCCCACATACTCAACAGTATGTGATCCAGGAGTTCCCTTGGGAAAACCTGTTTCACCATCATTTGATCTCTGACAATGATGGATCTATGATCAGGGCTTCTACATTACACTTGATTAGTTAGGTACATTCAGTATTCTTTTAACATCATACATTGTTCTTCAAACAATAATAGTAGCACAACAGCTATGAAAGTAGAATACTAAATGTAACAAACCTAACTCACATCAAACATCATTTCTCAGTATACTCATCACAAGTCATCTCTAAAGCATGACCTTGATGGTATTCATGGCTCTTTCAGCCCATTAAAACATAGGATGCCACTGACAAGGCATCAAGATATTTTACTATTTATAAAGCTAACAACATGCTTTCAATGAATATAATATCATCATCCATACCTAGATATGATCACCTTCATATCAGAACCTGCATGGTTAATTCAACTGATAAAGGTAGTTCAAAACAAGAATATACTTTTCACTCTTGTCATAAGGGCTAAGTTCTCTGATTCTCATCAATTAGAGTTTGCTACTCATATTGCATGTCATCACCCTTGAATTAGGGTTTACTATTCACATGTCATCACCCTTGAATTAGGGTTTACTATTCACATTACATGACATCACCCTTGAATTAGGGTTTACTATTCACATTATGGTGAATTGAACTCATAACATCATCATGTATGAGGAACATCATCATTGATGCTCTCAGATTAGTTTAAGATTCATCATTTATCATAATTAGGGTTCCATGATCTCACATAGGTGGATCATACCCTAATCATGCACATTCATGTGTATTGAAGATACTTTACTTGAATTTCCATCATAAAAGGGTACTTTCTCTTTCTTAAGATACTTTCTCTCTCCTCATACTTGTAGATGGTGATAACACCAATCTAGATCAGGTTGGGTTAAGTCCACTTCGATTATCACAGACCAAATCACCACTATTAAGTGATTAGGGTTTGATTAGAATAAGGTTTCACTCAATTGAACCTTTCAAGGGTATTATGGTAAATTACACATTGATCATCATCATGGTTTAATTTACTAACCACTTGACCCTTAATGTCTTTTGGTATCATTAGGGTTTAGGTTGAACAACTATTAAATCATTTAAGCCTTCAAGGCATTAGGCAGACTTAACTTCAAAAGTCTCCAAATAGGTTTCACACCTTCAACCTTCATACGATCTTGAGGTCGAATGCCCTCATTCAATCTTGAGGTCGTATGCCCTCATTCGATCTTGAGGTCGTATGCCCTCATTCGATCTTGTGGTTGAATGACCTTATACGGTCTTGAGGTCGAATGACCTTATACGGTTTGAGGTCGAATGCCCTCATACGGTTTGAAGTCGAATGCCCTCATACGGTTTGAGGTCGAATGCCCTCATACGGTTTGAGGTCGAATGCCCTCATACGGTTTGAGGTCGAATGCCCTCATACGGTTTGAGGTCGAATGCCCTCATACGGTTTGAGGTCGAATGGACCTCCAAAGTGGTTCAAAGGGTAAACTCGATAGGGATTCCTATGTTGAAGCCATCAATTGGTCTCAAGCTTGCTAACCACATACCAATTGAGACAATTAGGGTTTGCCTTAACCACTTGGTCACTCAATTGACCCTCAATTGATATCCAATTAGGGTTGGAGTTGGTTCAATTAAGGTCTATAAACGTTCAACCATCAACACTCAACAATGTGAATCAAATCAAAGTTGAACCCATCAATTGACCTCCAATTGGGCTCAAACTTGGCCCAAACGGTCTTGGGATCGTTTGGATATACTCCAAACGGTCTTGAGACCGTTTGCCCAAGAATTCATCAAAATCTAGATTGATTTGATAGGGGTTGAACCTTAATTAAGTCACAAATCAGCAATTTGATTATTTCAATAACCCATTGTAATTGGGCCCTCAATTGATCAAATTACCTTAACCCTAGACCTCCAAACGGTCTTGGGTGATCCCCAAACGGTCTTGAGACCGTTTGGATGATTCCCCAAACGGTCTTGAGACCGTTTGGGCTAATCAACCCAAAATCTCAAATTAGCTCATTGTGATTTCAGCACTGATTTCAATTAGGGTTTGCCCTAGTAATCAACCTTCAACTCTTAACTCGTTTGGAATTAGTC
Organism: Alisma plantago-aquatica; assembly: GCA_963693085.1. Taxonomy (NCBI): domain Eukaryota; kingdom Viridiplantae; phylum Streptophyta; class Magnoliopsida; order Alismatales; family Alismataceae; genus Alisma; species Alisma plantago-aquatica. The sequence goes on from OY856414.1 coordinate 4,292,638, forward strand.
CATAAAATTTGGTGAGTCATTAATTAACATCATTATGAACAGTAATCTCATACGGTCAATGCTTAGTCAACCATCTTATACGGTCTTGAGACCGTTTGCCCAAAAAGGGCAAATTAAGCAGATTGAAAATCAGAACTAAATTCAATTGAATTTGCTAATTGTTTTACCTATATCTCACGATTCCTTTGGAGTTAACCTCTCAAATTTTGTGGGTGATTAACCTACATAATTATGAACAGGATTCTCCTACGGTCCACGCTTGGTCAACGCAGCCATACGGTCTTGAGACCGTATGCCTTCATACAACCTTGAAACCGTTTTCCCATCAAACGGTTTTGCAATCCGTATGGGCACATGGTTGAGGTCGTATGGTAAAGTGGAAAACCGTGGATAAGAATAGGAAATAACTCCCTCATCTTCTTTCTCAAGAACAGCAACAGTTCCTCACGGATTTGCTTGCAAGGAAGCAAGGGAAGATAGGGAAGAAGAAGAACTAGCAACTAAAAGCATAGAAAAGATGTATATAACAAAGCATAGGTTTAGAGTTATAAAACCCGCCTAAAGCTTGCTCCTTGAGCTCCAAGATTTCGAGCTCCAAGCCTTTAATGGCGTCCTAGAAGTTCCATAGGTCGGCCAAGGTGAATCCTCCAAGAAAAGTTGAGAAGAGATGGCTAGAAAGATAGAGCTAAGTGAGCTAGCCATGAATTTGACCTTGAATTCGAGTTTCATCCAAGAATTTAAGAAAAAGGAAGGATCCAAACCTACCTTGCACTCCCCTGGTCGTCCTCCTGAGCTCCAGAGCTCTCCTTAGTCGGTTGAGCAAGGGGGAACAGTGAAGGAAATGAAAGAAACATTCCTTTGCTAAGTGAGGAAAAGGGCTTATATACTTGGGTGGAATTTCAACATAAGTACATAGGTTTTCCTCATTTTCTCATCTAAGTCCTCCCTTTATTCTTTGCTCGCCCCTACCTCTTATTTCTAAGGACAACCTTCTTATAAGGTCAAGAAATGAAGGCAAGAAGATCAACTTATTACTAAAGCACACACATAAAAGGGCTATAGTACTTACACTTTGATTATTCAATTGAAGTGACTTCTTCATCATTTCTTCTCTAAATTATGACAAGAGTCTTACAATATATTTTAGATGGTGTATTTTACAATTTTCACCCCTCAAATTGGGTAAATTGCACTTTACTCCAATTTAAGGTTTCAAGCACATGGATGGCTTCCACAGCTGCACCTTGGTGCTCAAGCTTGGGAAATCCCTCAAACTTTACCATAATCATTCTTATGATGTCTCAACATCAGAGGAACATCTCAACATGTGCAAATTGCAAGTTAACCCTTTTAACTGGGTAAATTACACATAGGTCCCTGTATTACAAAACAATCAATTCAACATTGTTTAAAAGGGAAAGAAAAGGAAAAGTATGTTCCTCAGGAACTTAATTACATGCAAAAAGATAATCACCAGTATCTTAATTACATAATTAGGCAAAACACCTAGGGTTAACTCATACCCCAGGTCAGGGATGTTACAAATTATCCACCCCTTACAAGGATTTCATCCCCGAAATCAATAAAACATATTAAGAGAAAAGGGCAGGATACTTCCTTCTCATCTCATCCTCTAGTTCCCAAGTGGCTTCTTCAACACCACGGTGGTTCCAGAGGACTTTCACAAGGCTTATATATTTCTTCTTTAACTTTTTAATTCTGTTATCAAGGATTGACACCGGTCCTTCCTCATAAGATATATCATCATTCAATTCTACCTCCATAGGTTGTAGAATTGACTCAGTATCAGGGTGACATTTCTTTAGCATAGAAATGTGAAACACAGGATGTAACCTCTGTAACTCTGGTGGCAGTTCTAGTTTATAGGCTACTTTTCCAATCCGTTCAATGATTGGATAAGGCCCCATAAATCTAGGAGCTAACTTCCCTTTCCTTCCAAAACGAAGGACTCCTTTCCAAGGCGAGACCTTGAGATACACTATGTCTCCAACCTGGAACTCTAAGGGTCTACGACGCTTGTCAGCATAAGATTTATGCCTATCTTGTGCAATCTTAATCTGTTGTTGTATTACCTTAATCTTCTCTGTGGTCTGCTGCACAAGATCAGGACCTAACAACTGATGCTCACCAGTCTCATACCAGCACAAAGGTGATCTACAACGTCTACCATATAAGGATTCATAAGGTGCCATATCAATACTATGTTGATAGCTATTGTTATAGGCAAACTCTATCAAGCTTAGGTGTAGATCCCAACTTCCAGTAAACTGGAGAACACATGCTCTCAACATGTCTTCTAAGGTCTGTATGGTCCTTTTCGACTGTCCATCAGTCTGTGGATGAAAGGTCGTACTAAACCTTAGCTTGGTGCCTAAGGCTCTGTGTAACTGTTCCCAAAAATGACTTGTAAACTGAGGACCTCTGTCAGAAACTATTGTGACAGGAACTCCGTGCAAACACACTATCTCTTGTACATACAACTGTGATAACCTTTCAGCAGAATAGGTTGTTTTGACAGGTAAGAAATGTGATGTCTTTGTCAACCTATCTACAACTACCCAAATGGAATCATGTCCTTTGTTTGTCCTAGGTAGGCCAACAACAAAGTCCATGGTAACATGATCCCACTTCCACTGTGGTATGGGTAAAGGTTGCATTGTTCCTGCAGGCTTCTGGTGTTCAGCTTTAACTTGCTGACACACAGGACACCTCAGAACAAACTCTGCAACATCCTTCTTCATTCCAGGCCACCAATATAGTTCCTTTAAATTACGATACATCTTGGTGCTCCCTAGATGCATAGCATACATCGAAGAATGAGCTTCTTCCAGGACTAACTTCCTCAAGTTATCCACATCTGGCACTATCATCCTCCCATGATAGCATGCTACATGATCATCCGAGTCATGGAAACCATCTCGCTTCTCATTTCCATACTCTGACCTAATCTGCTGAACTCCAGCATCATCTTGCTGTGCTTCCTTAATCTGCTCTCTTAGGGTGGGTTTAATATGCATCTCAGCCATCAACCCGGCTAACAATGACACCTTCAACTGTACATTGTCTTGCCTTAAAGAGATAAGCATATCTCTCTTAGAGCATACTAAAGAGTTTAGTTGTACTCTTTCCATGGTTGATGTTGCTGATTTCCTACTCAAGGCATCTGCAACAACATTGGCCTTGCCTGGATGGTAATCAATCGTACAGTCATAATCCTTGATTAACTCCATCCAACGACGTTGCCTCATGTTAAGCTCATGCTGAGAGAAGATATACTTAAGGTTCTTGTGGTCTGTGAAAATCTGGAATGTCTCTCCGTAGAGATAATGCCTCCAGATCTTCAAGGCATGAACCACAGCAGCTAACTCCAGATCGTGTGTCAGATAATTCTCCTCGTGTTTCTTAAGCTGTCGAGAAGCAAAAGAAATCACTTGTTTATCCTGCATCAACACACATCCAAGTCCATTCTTGGAGGCATCACAGAAGACTATATATCCTTTTCCTTGCTCAGGTAGCACAAGCACAAGTGCACTTGTCAACCTCTCCTTCAACAACTGGAAAGACTGTTGACACTTATCACTCCAAGAAAAAGGAATATCTTTCCGGGTTAACTTGGTCAAGGGTAAGTCTATAGAACTAAAGTTCTTAATGAACCTTCGATAATAGCCAGCTAACCCCAAGAAACTTCGAACCTCTGTCGGTGTCTTCGGTTGTTCCCACTGTAGAACAGATTCTACCTTTGTAGGGTCAACACGAATTCCCGAGGCAGATATCACATGTCCTAGAAAAGATACCTCCGGCAGCCAGAACTCACACTTGCTAAACTTAGCATATAGCTTGTGTTCTCTTAGCAAGGTCAAAGCTTGGCGAAGATGCTGCTCATGTTGCTGAGCATTCTTACTATAGATCAGGATGTCATCTATGAAGACGACAACACACTGATCAAGGAAAGGTCGAAAAACTCTATTCATGAGTTCCATAAATGCAGCCGGTGCATTGGTTAGTCCAAACGACATAACTGTGAACTCATAGTGACCATACCTTGTCCTAAAGGCAGACTTGGGTATGTCACTATCCTTAATACGAAGTTGATGATATCCAGACCTCAAGTCTATCTTTGAAAAGACTGTTGCACCACGCAACTGGTCAAAGAGATCATCAATCCTCGACAGAGGGTACTTGTTCTTTATTGTTACTTTATTGAGTTGTCTATAGTCAATGCACAACCGCATTGACCCATCTTTCTTTTTAACAAACAAGACCGGAGCACCCCAAGGTGAAGTGCTCGGTCGGATAAAACCCTTCTCAAGTAACTCTTGAAGCTGTTTCTTGAATTCTGCCATCTCGGCAGGCGCCATCCTATACGGATTCTGGGCTATGGGTTTTGTATCTGGAATCAGATTGATTTCAAAATCAATCTCCCGAGGTGGTGGTATACCAGGAAGTTCTTCAGGAAACACATCCTCGAATTCCCTGACTATGGGAACTTCGGCAGGATTGGAACTTTCCTTGGTAACATCTACCACATGGGCCAAGAATGCATAATATCCTTGCCTCAACAGCTTATCAGCAACCATAGCTGACACAAGACAGGTGGGCAGAATCTTTCTTTCACCTTGAAAGATCCATGTGTTGCTTTCATCAGCAAACACAACCAACTTGGACTCACAATCCAAGACAACTCTATACCTTTCTAAGGTATCCATCCCGAGGATTATATCAAATCCTTGCATATCAAGCGGTATAAGATCCACTTGAATGCGATGGTCAGAAAAGAAGAGGATGCAAGGAGAGCATACCTCCTGCAAAATGGCAGACCCACTCAACGGAGTCTCCAACAACAAACTATCTGCCCTATGACTAACAGTCACATTACAGTTACGAATCACTCTATGAGTGATGAAAGAGTGCATAGCACCCGGGTCAATCAGAACAGATACAACACAGGATGTAGACATATCAGGATATAAAAGTTCCATCTGACCTGCCACTACCCGTGGATTTACCACTGCATCTGGTGGGTTCATAGCATAGAACCTCACTGTCGCCTGGTGTTGAGGTGGTGCTGATGATCCAGCTTGAGACGCTTGTCCACGTCCTCGAGCTGCTCCTTGAGATTGCATTCTCTGAGATCCTTGTTGATTCTGTCTCGGAGGTTGTGTCACACTGACAGGCCTAGAACGGCAATCCTTCATCAAGTGTCCCACCTTACCACAGTTATAGCATCTCCTCTCCTGTTTTTGTGGTCAGGGTGGTCCAGTAACTGACATCGATGCAGAACTGTGAGTCCCTTGAAGCGGTTGACTCCGTCCTCTACCTCTGCTTGGTGACCATTGAGTTTGAGAACTCGATCTGGGTGGTGGAGGGTTAGGTGCAGAGAATCTAGGTTTCTTGAAATCCCTAGATGAAGAATCCTGGAACTGTGGATATCTTTTCTGGGTTTGTCTCTTCTCAACCACAGATCTCTCTATCCTTCGAACTGACTCAACGAAGGTAGAGAATCTCTCTCAGTTTTCTAAGGCAGACACATGGGTTGACATATCAGCATTCAAACCCTTCTCGAATCTCTTGATTCTTTCCTCATATGTGGCAGACATGTGCGGACAGAACCACAACAATTCCATGAACTTAGCTTCATACTCGCTAATGTTCATCATGCCCTGCCTCAATCTCTCAAACTGAGAGATCTTCTCATCTAGGAAGGTCTTTGGAAAATATCTATTGATAAATTCCCGACGAAACTCTTCCCACGAGAACTCTATTCCAGGTCTCTTCTGCTCTTCCATGTTCCACCAGTGACCAACACTGCCCTTGAGAAGATAGACAACATGTCTAACCTTCTCAGCCTCCGGGATAATAAGAATCCTGAAAGCCTTCTCCAACTCTGTTAACCACAGATCAGCATCTGCGGGGTCAGCAGTCCCAAAGTATTCGGTAGCTCCGACACGACGAAGTCGCTCAAACGTCTTACCGATACCTTGTCCTTCTGGCTGGGCAGGTGCCCTAGGTGCAGGCATGGGCATCCTGTCGGTGATGTGTGTCATGGCAGTCATAAACTGCCCAAACATCGTCTGAACTGTTGGGTTACCCATATCAGCTGGGTCAAACTGGGGTGGCTCAGGTGCAGGCTGTTCTATTTCTGGAACCCTTGCACCGCCTCGAGGTGCACTAGAACTACTCTCTGCCACGTACTCATCATGTGGCTCTGCCATCCTTATGTATCTTCTTCTCCTGAGGAGCAGAAGATTCTATTAGATAAGGAAGAGATACTAAGGATAGACTCGACATCCTAAGTCCTATGCCTCTGTAGACTCAACGGACCTAGAGCTCTGATACCACTAATTGTGGGCTCTGATCTCCAAACCACGATATAAACACGATTTAAACTTAGCGAAAGCGAATCGATTAACAGTGGAAGAAAAAAATCACGAGAAATTAAAACTTTTCGAGACAAGAGCTTGAATCCATAAAGCTTCATTCATAAAAGGAGATAAACTGTTTACATCTCATGATAATTACTTCTTGAGTAATTATATACAACAAGATACAAAATCTCAAGAACTCATAACCAAAGGACTCCAAGACCTGAGAGTATAGAGGACACATAGGACTGACTCTAACTACACCACATGGCAGGCTAAATCTCCACCTAAGATTTACTGCTACTCCTGGTGCTGCTGCTGCTGGTACTGGTCACCTGTAGACCTGTTCCTCCGTCCTCGACGTCCACCTAAAAAGTTGAAGTCTACGGGGTGAGACAATTGTACATAACTGTCCCAGCGAGAGTTATAACTCTCCGCCAGAAGCTTTATTATAACATCAAAGAATAACTTAAGCAGTAAAAGCTTACAAAATATTCAATAGCAGATGCAGTTGTAAACAAGAGTTCAACATTTATCAAGCATGAAGAACATATGCACTATACAGTGTAACATCAATCAATTAGCTCATAGTTACCTTCAACAGGTATACTATGCTTGTAGATTATGTTTTTCAAACAGTCTTATTATTATGCCCTGTGGAGATGAGGTTTACCACTCATACCCTAACCAATCACTGTTAAGTGCCTTAGTATCATACTAGGTCATCGAAAGAGCCGGATTCTCATGACCTTCACCTTCCTCAGTCAGTAAGAGGATCACTTGTAGGACATCTTGTGTCTCTACTATTATAGCTTACCAAGGTAATCTGGTCCTTCGCTATTTTAGAGTTACAGTGGCGTTCTGTACTCTCTTCGTCATCAGGAGATTTCATGTTTATCTTCCACTGATACAGATATCTTTGCTTTCCTTGTCATCATGAGGTTTCATGTTTACCATCCACTGATACGGAATGAGTTTTGTAGTGAAGGATTGACGGATTATACATCTACATCAAATTCCTACACTAGGATGTAAGGTTCTACACATCCATATACCCCACTTACTCAACAGTATGTGATCCAGGAGTTCCCTTGGGAAAACCTATTTCACCATCATTTGATCTCTGACAATGATGGATCTATGATCAGGGCTTCTACATTACACTTGATTAGTTAGGTACATTCAGTATTCTTTTAACATCATACATTGTTCTTCAAACAATAATAGTAGCACAACAGCTATGAAAGTAGAATACTAAATGTAACAAACCTAACTCACATCAAACATCATTTCTCAGTATACTCATCACAAGTCATCTCTAAAGCATGACCTTGATGGTATTCATGGCTCTTTCAGCCCATTAAAACATAGGATGCCACTGACAAGGCATCAAGATATTTTACTATTCATAAAGCTAACAACATGCTTTCAATGAATATAATATCATCATCCATACCTGGATATGATCACCTTCATATCAGAACCTGCATGGTTAATTCAATTGATAAAGGTAGTTCAAAACAAGAATATACTTTTCACTCTTGTCATAAGGGCTAAGTTCTCTGATTCTCATCAATTAGAGTTTGCTACTCATATTGCATGTCATCACCCTTGAATTAGGGTTTACTATTCACATGTCATCACCCTTGAATTAGGGTTTACTATTCACATTACATGTCATCACCCTTGAATTAGGGTTTACTATTCACATTATGGTGAATTGAACTCATAACATCATCATGTATGAGGAACATCATCATTGATGCTCTCAGATTAGTTTAAGATTCATCATTTATCATAATTAGGGTTCCATGATCTCACATAGGTGGATCATACCCTAATCATGCACATTCATGTGTATTGAAGATACTTTACTTGAATTTCCATCATAAAAGGGTACTTTATCTTTCTTAAGATACTTTCTCTCTCCTCATACTTGTAGATGGTGATAACACCAATCTAGATCAGGTTGGGTTAAGTCCACTTTGATTATCACAGACCAAATCACCACTATTAAGTGATTAGGGTTTGATTAGAATAAGGTTTCACTCAATTGAACCTTTCAAGGGTATTATGGTAAATTACATATTGATCATCATCATGGTTTAATTTACTAACCACTTGACCCTTGATGTCTTTTGGTATCATTAGGGTTTAGGTTGAACAACTATTAAATCATTTAAGCCTTCAAGGCATTAGGCAGACTTAACTTCAAAAGTCTCCAAATAGGTTTCACACCTTCAACCTTCATACGATCTTGAGGTCGAATGCCCTCATTCGATCTTGAGGTCGTATGCCCTCATTCGATCTTGAGGTCGTATGCCCTCATTCGATCTTGTGGTCGAATGACCTTATACGGTCTTGAGGTCGAATGACCTTATACGGTTTGAGGTTGAATGCCCTCATACGGTTTGAGGTTGAATGCCCTCATACGGTTTGAAGTCGAATGCCCTCATACGGTTTGAGGTCGAATGCCCTCATACGGTTTGAGGTCGAATTCCCTCATACGGTTTGAGGTTGAATGCCCTCATACGGTTTGAGGTCGAATGCCCTCATACGGTTTGAGGTCGAATGGACCTCCAAAGTGGTTCAAAGGGTAAACTCGATTAGGGCTTCTTATGTTGAAGCCATCAATTGGTCTGAAGCTTGCTAACCACTTACCAATTGAGACAATTAGGGTTAGCCTTAACCACTTGGTCACTCAATTGACCCTCAATTGATATCCAATTAGGGTTGGAGTTGGTTCAATTAAGGTCTATAAACGTTCAACCATCAACACTCAACAATGTGAATCAAATCAAAGTTGAACCCATCAATTGACCTCCAATTGGGCTCAAACTTGGCCCAAACGGTCTTGGGATCATTTGGATATACTCCAAATGGTCTTGAGACCGTTTGCCCAAGAATTCATCAAAATCTAGATTGATTTGATAGGGGTTGAATCTTAATTAAGTCACAAATCAGCAATTTGATTATTTCAATAACCCATTGTAATTGGGCCCTCAATTGATCAAATTACCTTAACCCTAGACCTCCAAACGGTCTTGGGTGATCCCCAAACGGTCTTGAGACCGTTTGGATGATTCCCCAAACGGTCTTGAGACCGTTTGGGCTAATCAACCCAAAATCTCAAATTAGCTCATTGTGATTTCAGCACTGATTTCAATTAGGGTTTGCCCTAGTAATCAACCTTCAACTCTTAACTCGTTTGGAATTAGTCCATAAAATTTGGTGAGTCATTAATTAACATCATTATGAACAGTAATATCATACGGTCAACGCTTAGTCAACCATCTTATACGGTCTTGAGACCGTTTGCCCAAAAAGGGCAAATTAAGCAGATTGAAAATCAGAACTAAATTCAATTGAATTTGCTAATTGTTTTACCTATATCTCACGATTCCTTTGGAGTTAACCTCTCAAATTTTGTGGGTGGTTAACCTACATAATTATGAACAGGATTCTCATACGTTCCACACTTGGTCAATGCAGCCATACGGTCTTGAGACCGTATGCCTTCATACGACCTTGAAACCGTTTGCCCATCAAACAGTTTTGCAAACCGTATGGGCACATGGTTGAGGTCGTATGGTAAAGTGGAAAACCGTGGATAAGCATAGGAAATAACGCCCTCATCTTCTTCCTCAAGAACAGAAACAGTTCCTCACGGATTTTCTTGCAAGGAAGCAAGGGAAGATAGGGAAGAAGAAGAACTAGCAACTAAAAGCATAGAAAAGATGTATATAACAAAGCATAGGTTTAGAGTTATAAAACCCGCCTAAAGCTTGCTCCTTGAGCTCCAATATTTCAAGCTCCAAGCCTTTAATGGCGTCCTTGAAGCTCCATAGGTCGGCCAAGGTGAATTCTCCAAGAAAAGTTGAGAAGAGATGGCTAGAAAGATAGAGCTAAGTGAGCTAGCCATGAATTTGACCTTGAATTCGAGTTTCATCCAAGAATTTAAGAAAAAGGAAGGATCCAAACCTACCTTGCACTCCCCTGGTCGTCCTCCTGAGATCCAGAGCTCTCCTTAGTCGGTTGAGCAAGGGAGAACAGTGAACGAAACGAAAGAAACATTCCTTTGCTAAGTGAGGAAAAGGGCTTATATACTTGGGTGGAATTTCAACATAAGTACATAGGTTTTCCTCGTTTTCTCATCTAAGTCCTCCCTTTCTTATTTGCTCGCCCCTACCTCTTATTTCTAAGGACAACCTTCTTCTAAGGTCAAGAAATGAAGGCAAGAAGATCAACTTATTACTAAAGCACACACATAAAAGGGCTATAGTACTTACACTTTGATTATTCAATTGAAGTGAGTTCTTCATCATTGCTTCTATAAATGATGACAAGAGTCTTACAAGATATTTTAGATGGTGTATTTTACAAGTTGCACCCCTCAAATTGGGTAAATTGCACTTTACTCCAATTTAAGGTTTCAAGCACAGGGATTGGTTCCACAGCTGCACCTTGGTGCTCAAGCTTGGGAAATCCCTCAAACTTTACCATAATCATTCTTATGATGTCTCAACATCAGAGGAACATCTCAACATGTGCAAATTTCAAGTTAACCCTTTTAACTGGGTAAATTGCACATAGGTCCATGTATTACAAAACAATCAATTCAACATTGTTTAAAAGGGACAGAAAAGGAAAAGTATGTTCCTCAGGAACTTAATTACATGCAAAAAGATAATCACCAGTATCTTAATTACATAATTAGGCAAAACACCTAGGGTTAACTCATACCCCAGGTCAGGGATGTTACAAACATGGTAGCATATATATATTTTTAAGAGGATTCTCTAATCATCTCGATGGTGAACTGACCATCTGTTTGGTTGAAGAATCATACATTTGTCTATAACCGTTAACAAATATAACTTCCTGATTGACCTTATAGGAGTAGAACAATGACACTGTCTTCATCTTATCAAGATTCCCACAACACACTTAACAGAGATATCATAACTCCAAGAGGATACTTTAGTCAACCCCAACTCACTCTTTCTAGACTTGTCACACATAAGTACAGTTGCTTCATTATTCTTAAGGTTTAACAAAGATATTGACAATGTTACTGACCATCTCTGGAATACTTTAGATGTCATCATTCAAATCTTGTTACAACTTGTAAGACATGACCTGAACACTCTGTTCCTCCTATTCATAAATTCTATTGGTACATTGGTTAGACTAAAGGACATAACCATAAACTCATCACAGTCATATAACTTATGTCATCCACTCTAACTCTTATGCATTGATATTTGATCCTAGGTTTATCTTAAAGGAACACGGTAGCACATGTCTATTGATAAACAAACCATCTATCCTTGATAGTGGTCTTGCCCAGCTATCACAGAACCATACACAACATTATAGAATCACTTTTATTTTTCCTTCCAAACAACATTTACATGGTCATCATCAACTCTCTCTCTCTCTCTCTTAGGGAGAGGAATATTTGGAATGTTCATTTAATAAACATCTCCAACCTTCACATACTTCCATATTTTTGATACATCTTGGATACTAGGATTTATTACCTTGGTATCCACCTCATGCACTATAAGAAACTCACATCCTTATCTCATATACTTTTACCAACATAACATATCTCAAGACATATAAGAGGAGTCTTCCTAATTATTGGAAGGCTCAAAAGTGAACTCATCACAAAATTTGTGATCTTGGAACCATAGTCCAAGCAACCTTATGCTATAATATGCTATCCACCTTCATGTTTACAATGAATCCACACATACCAAGTGGAAATAATCCACTTGAAAGTTGTGCCCTAGAAAGAAAAGACACAAAGGGAAACACACTTCCAACGTCATAGCAGAATTGTTCAAGGGTCACTAGCAAAAAGGTTACCAATTCTATTTTCATTATGCAGGTTACAACTTCTTATGTATCATTTTACCTTTTTCATTTCAGGTTCCTTGCCATTAGCATAGGAATCATCATGATTAAAATATCTCATTACTCCTTCCTTGATAACTATTTATCACACTTGGATATGTTCTCTTATCTTATTGTGTTTTTCAACCACTTATCCAGAGGTAAATCATCATATTCCAAATTTTCTTCATTAAACAAGGATCACATCCCTTAATTTCTTTCACATGCCATGTCGATTTTACATTAAAAATTTCTTACATACATAGGTTGGTCTGAGATTAACTCAAGTTCCACTTTATTCCTTTGTCATTGTTCCCATTCATCTTCTCATTTTATACTTATCATAAGAATTCTCTCCATTTTATGTGAATTTCATACCTTGAATCACTTTATGAGAAGAAACTTATCTGTCTTTTACTTTATTATCTTCTTGAATTACATCTTCAAGAACTCCTCTTTTGCTTATTTGTATTCGGATTTAGATTTCATGTTATTGTATCTTTCTCTTATAGTTACCAAACATTCAAGTTTTGATAGTTAATGATGTAATTCTCATCTTCTCTTGAGGTAATATTGAGTTATCTGCACCATGATTTCTGATTCATTATGCTCTTTAGATTGTTTCAAAATTACTACTTGATCAGAGCAGCAAAAAAGATAACAATCTAAAAGTTCTATACTTACCTTTTCTTTGGTAATTGAATACCTAGCTTGGGCACCCCAAGTATTGATATTAGGCAATATGCACCATGTTTATATGTCATGTTCCTAACTTAGATATCATCTTAGTCCTAAGTCCTAGTATCCCTATAGACTCAGCGGACCTAAAGCTCAGATACCAACTTATAAGAACCCATTACACTAAATGAGATTACTCAAACATAAAACACAATAGATCATCAATTAACCACATACCCAAAAATATGGGTAAATTAAATCAATTTCAACACCAATATCCGCTTAGAAACATTGAGCCCAATATCTTTCTTGTGTCCATACTATGACAAGAATTTGATACAAATTGTTCTATTACCTTAGCCACAACATATATACACAGGAGAACAATATTTGTATATGCCACATAAACAAGCATTAACATGCTAACAAAATTCTGATTTGTTTGAAACACCATCTACAAACTTTTCTTGCCCAGACTTGAGAGTATAGGGACGACTCTAGGACACACTAGACATCTAATCAAATTTCTCAAATATTCATTACTATAGATCCTCTTTTCTGCCACATGTTTGTTTTTGTCACTTTCGATTACCTAAAAAATGCGGAGAACCACAAGGGTGAGACCCATGTCCCGGCAAGAGATATAACCTCCAACAACATTTATTGATTCCAACATTTTTAGGTAATGAGACAGTTTAAGAATTTTAATCATATATAACAAATAAACTCAACAACACTGATGATTAACAAAATACATAAAGGAGCAGATAATAACTATCTTCATTATCTATACTATTCTCACATCCCTATTAATAGTATAAGGAGTCTAGCATCATGAGCATCTCTAACATCATGAATAAGTCTAGTATCATAAGCATAGCTAACAACATCAACATGTCTATCAAGTTGAACATATCAGTGTCATAAGTAGAGCTAATAATATAAGCACAACTATCTGCATAAGCATGATTAGCAGTATAGGCATCTCTAGTTACAAAGACATAGCTAGCAATATAAGCATAGCTAACAACATGTCATAAAAAATGTCATAATCATAGCCAATAGTAATAATATCTCCATCAACTTAAACATGACTATTGTATGTACACATTTATAACATGAGCATATCCACAACATAAGAATATCTACTATATTTTAATTAATTAAACATCATATCTATGTACAGAGAATAACAAGGGTTATCATCCAATTTGAAGTGTTGTGTATAACCCTAAACAGATTTTCTAGACGACTGTATTACATCTTTTATTATGTCCTAGGGAGTTTGAATTGTACCACCCAAAGTCCAACCGACCCCTGTGAAGGACTATTTGGTTACATATAAGATCTAGGACTGTCGTTATCCTAAGATCTCTTCCCCTTGGTCAATACGAGTAAAAAGAAAGTGACATATCAGTCAAAGATGCCACTACATCGATATATAGTCAAGCTTCTAACCACTAGTCTGCCCTTGGTACGGGCCACGACACTAGAAACCAGGGTATACAAAACCCTCTAATCTGAGGTACAACCGCAGTTGTCCTCAATCACATCAAATGTTTGAGGCATGACCATAGCCATCCTCCATAACCTGCATTGTGGATGATAAGGATATATCTTCAACTTGCCATCCTCACACACTCAACTGTATGCGCTCTGAGTTTCCCTTAGGAATACTCGTTTCACCATCCAGCAAGTTTTGACACTGAAGATGGCTCTACAGCACAGGGCACTACATGATTAGAGTTGCACTTGATTAATTATGCAAATTGGGTGAATTAAGGTTGCGTCAAACAAGTGGACATACAAACCCTAATTCACTTCTAGCAAGCATATAAATATCACAACTTCAAAAGATATAAAATGTGTGAAACATAATTTCTCATCTCATCATCACATGGTACTATTCACTTGCCATTCATGAGACTACACTAGTCAATATACTATCATAAGATATAAACCCTTTTCACAACATCACATGGTATCAACCCTTATCAACACAAGAGGATTACACCTCATTTAGGGCTCAATCATGTCCAAATGTCATTAAGACCATCATACTATTCCTTGCAAGATCATCATTATCTTTCCATGTCTTATGACAAGACTCAACAACATCACTTACATATAATACACCAGATCAGCACAATATTGCATTAATTAGCTAGGAGATATTCATAAACAATCATAGCAAGGAGATATTAACATTAAGAATATTCCTTTATTACATCAACATGCAAGGAATCTAGATATGATTAACCCTCATCATATTCATAATGCACATGTTTAGCATAAGAAAGTATCAACCATGTGGCTATGATAACCACCAAAAAACACATTAAGGTTATGATCATATTAAGGAGGTTATTTCACCATCATGCCATCATATGAGAAGGTTAAACATGAATACTCATTTTTATCTCTTTGTATTAGAGTAGGTTCAACAAGATAAATTATATTAATGTTACTAATCAACACTTATACCCAAACCCTAACTCACGACATCCCCATTAGATCATGGATGCATAAGGTGAAGCATCACCATCACATTCCATACTATTCTAAAGTATGAACCCACACATAAATTAAGGTGTAACCATTGGGTTATAGCATACTAGGGTTTCAACAACAATAATAGAGTACTACATAATTGTATTAGTCATTCAAGGACTATTCATGCTCAATTACCATCATTTAGTTATATTAAAGCTAGGTATAACAAGCTATACGTCATTAGGGTTACCCATTAATTCATTATGGTGATTATAAATCATAATAATATGAGGGTAAGGGTAATACTACGAGTTTAAGGCATCAAACCATCAAATTCTCATCATTACAATCATAACATTACACTATAGGCTTCTTCCAAAACAATGGGAATATTGAGGCATCTACTTCTAACCATTAAATGTTGAAAAGGTAAAGCCATTGGCCGTTTACATAAGTAAACATCTTGAAAAAAACACCTATGAAGTCATTGAGTTGTGCTCTAGAAAGATTCACCATCTAACCCTAGACATCCCTTGATTAACAACATAAAAAATGCCACTGAGAGTAGGGTAAAACCCACAAGCGATTGTTTATTTAAAACAAGTCGTCAGTAAATGAGCTTATTAAGTTGATCTCATAAAGGAAAACATTTAAATAACTTTATTAGGACCAACATATTACATTTAGGCATCATTCCAATTTATTGGATGAAGAAACATTAGATCTTAACCATTAGGTCAAGTTCATATATTAAAACCACCAATTGGAGTATAGGTCTGAGCATTGCATCAAATGAACCAAGAAACCATTGGTTTAAGGCTTAATTGATGCTACAACTACATTCTTAACTCACCATAGATTTTGGAGACCTGGTAAACCATCAACAGTAACCATTAAGTCATCATAGGTTGTTAGATCAGCACTATATTCATTAATCACCATCGAATATCAAACTAATATCACAATTGATTGATAGCATCATCAGGGTACTTAGTTGTTAATCACTATGCTTCTAATTAGGCCAACACCTGACCTAAGGGGTGAACGTCAGTTGACACCCTTGGTCACCACCATCAGTTGTCATGAAGACAACACCATCAGTTGTTGCAATGGTACCACCATTGAGTCATGTGATTATAGAAGAAATCAACTTTAAACCCTAAAATTGACCATTGGTTGATATTTAACACCATCGGTTGTCAAAAAAACCTGATCCAAGTCATATTATACCTTAGGAATAACATACACATGATCACAGGTTCATCTAGAATTGAAATTAGAATAGGGAACATTATAAAAATTGAAATCCAGATCAAGCACAACTTTTTAGTGCATGAATCATCATTTAAAAGCAAGAACATGAACTAGCAAGTTTATGGTAAGCAATAAACGTGGAGCAAGTTATAAAACTTGCCTCTAATTAGAAGATAAAATCCCAAATATAAGAAAACATGAGCAGGCAGGGTAGAAAATCCAAGCATAAGTAGTGAACTCGTCCATCTAGCACCTTTCTTCATCAAATGAGCAAACCCTAAGCATAAGGAGCAAGAAAGGTAGGGGTTTAGAGCATTAGAGCAATTTCTACCATGGAACAGTAAGGTTTCAACCTGGAAAAAGGTAGGAGGAAGGATAACAAAGAAACAAACGGAGGAAAGAAGGGTATTCTTACTTGTTTAGGTCAAGATCATTAGGAAGGAAGCTTTTTAAACCCTAAAAGAGAGCAAAACAAAACCCTAGGAGCTTCCACCAAGAAATTCACCTTCTTATTCTACCATGAATAGGTCCTCCATAGATAAACATATAGGTAACGAGGTTCTTAGAAGGATAGAAGTGATGGAAAGCAAAACTTTCATTTGGGAGCTCAAAAATAGATATATAAAGCTCTAGGATAAGGGAGAGAAGAAGCATGAGGTGGCTAAAAAGCTCTCCATGGATCTATGGCCTTAAACTATTAAGGATATATAAGAAGACACACAATAAGCTCCCCCACCATCTATAAAGACCTACTTAGATCTCCTTTTTCGAATTTCCAAACCAATCAAAATAAATCATTGGTTGATAGCTCCTAAAGGTAGTTCATCCATAAAGGGGTAAACCCTAAAATACCCTTGAGGAAAACAATTTCAAACCAAGGTTCAACTAGGCACCCCATGGCTCAAAAAGATCAAGGGTGATGAGAGAACATACAAAGAACATAATGAAAGTGATAAATTGCAAAGAAAACCTCTCAATTGGGTAAATTGCCGAAAAGTCCAAAATGTGCATAAAATTGCGTAACTTGCATAAACAATGTCTAAATTGGACCAAACTTGAAACTTAAGCTTCTCTTATGATTACAAAGCATATAAAAAGGTTATATTAAGGTTATAAACATTAACTTATAATAGTTAAGTATGTTCAATACTTTAAGCAAGGCCAGGGGTCTCTCACTTTTTATCCTACCCTAAAGGTAGACCAAGACATAGAGTTGTATAGTCGTATGATCCTACCCAAAGGTAAACCAAACATCGGCTCATGATAATCTATTGATCCTACCCCAAGGTAGATCAATACCTAGATCATCAATTTTACACATATACTCAAAGCTATAGAGGAGGACTAAGATCTGAGCTAGTCATGCATATATTTATGGTGATAGTCATAGTCACTTTATAGTTGCAAGAATTAATGTTCATCCAAGAAGTTAATTTCAAGAAACCAGTAAAACTTCGAAAATCATCATGAAACTAGATCAATTAGCCATAAGCATAACCACATACTTGATCTGGCAGTCTAAAAACCAATAAAGATAGATAATCCAATCAAGAAGTCCAATCTACCAAGCCAAGCAATAAATCAAGCAACTTGATCCTAAAAAGTATTTATAACATCTAATTGTTATAATACCATCCAAACATCTTTTATTGACTTGGGGTTCCATTCTAGGGTTTCTAATCCTTATTAGGGTTTCCTTAGGGTTTCTTTATTCACAAATTAGTTCAAGAAAATCATTTTCATGCCTTCTTGATTGGTTTCCACAATTAAAAACCATTAAACTACACAATTATCAAACTTAGGGTTTTTAAATCTATTAATGCACATTTATAATCATGGAACCCTAATTAAAAAAATATGCACAAATATTGTCCATATAGATCTAATCCATCCTTTTTATGTCAATAGGTTACACTTTGCTCAAAATAATCAGGGGACATCATTAGATCTATTTATCATCAAAACTTAGGGTTTTAAATCAAATTAAAACAATTAAAGATGACATTTTATATACTTTTCGAAGTACAAGTAGACTCAATCCTCACTTGTACTTTTATTGGATTCTATGGATTTTTCTGATCAATTTTTCTATATAACTTATTACAATATGAGTTACCAATAATTAATTGTGAATTTTGCAAGATAAAGTACCTTTGGCCAATTACAGAACACCACGCCATTATTGGTTGCCTTTTTCTTTTCCACACGGGTTAGAGCTCCAAAAATAGGATTTGGCCACATGAGCGGCATACTCTACGTGAGTCTGGTGCAGGATCGAGGTAGAAAGTCACCTTTACCCTCATGATTTTGAGTGTGAAGTTACAAGCGAGAAGGGGCAGCGCTGTAATTTCTCTGGTCCTCATCTTCTTCCTCAATTCCTCTCATTTCTCACAAACTAGTGCCCGACCATGGTCAACTCCATGATTGACATCATGAATCTGCCCTCTCAACCACAAGGTGAAGGCACGACCACCCTCGAATCGCTCTAGCAGACTCAACCTCACTCTCAATTCCACCGGAGGTAATCTGGGCTACTAGGGTGATGAGGACAATCTCCAGTGAGGTAGGTAGACTAGGGCAGGGGTGTAGATTGAGACCTAAGATGAAATTGATTGTAGGGTTGTTATCGAGAAGTCAAGCAAAGCCTCACAGAGGCGTTTGTGTCCCTGCTGAGGGTTGAAGACACTCCTTTTATAGGTGGGATCCCCTAGTTTGGTCCCGCTGCTATGGCGGTTTGGGTGAAGCTTCTAGGGATTCCCAAACTACCTCAAACCTAGGTTGATTCAGTGCAAATATCTCTCTCAAAGCCATTGATGTCGTTTCCAAAACCGCACATGAAAAGGTGCAAGAGAAATCAAAAAAGAAAATCTCTTCTGTTTCCCATTCTGTGCCGAACTAGACAATGACTGAGCATCATCAGATTCAAGATCAATGGCGAATGTTATTCATGCAAACAAAAGGGGCCAAATTTTCCTAATCATTTAAATCGTGACATTTAAGATATTCATTTGATAATTGAGTCACTTTAGGATTTCTAGAAAAACCCATATCTCTTTATACTTTAATCCTTTTGCTTCCAAATTTTAAGGGAACTCCTTAATGACTTTAACTTCTTGTATGCCAAGTTTGGAATCAATATTCAAAAATAAAAGAGACTTTCTTCATATGCAAGTCATCCACTCAAAAGGCATATATTATGCAATTAAAATTCATATTTTCACTTTCTTTCTCTTCTATTTTCTTTATTTTGATTTCTTTTCTTATTAGAAACCAAGTGGAACTGAAACTTAATCAATAGTGGTCATCCATACCACTTTCTAGAGAATTCTACATAATTCTCTAATATGCACACAATTTACTTTTATTTCTTTTTCCTTTTACTTATTATAGGATTCTCTTATATCCTTCTTCCCTTTTATCATTATTGACTTTATCCAAATAGTATGAACCATGAAATCATGGATTCAAGGGAAATATTGCAAAAGAATCCATTCTTTAAAAACAAATCATACAATTTTCCATTCAAGCCCATTTTATTTGAAAATTGCATTTCAATCAATACAAGCAAAAAGTGAGGTTATAACATCCTTCTCCTCTTATAGGAATTTTGCACTCAAAATTCGATCAATCATGCAAACAATTCAATGCAAGACCTTTCCATGCCCATCTTCAGCTCTCATGTGGTTCCATCCTCTCCATGGTGCTTCCAAATAACCTTTACCATCTCTATCTTTTTACTCTCGAGCTCTTTCACCTTAATATCCCATACCCTCTTAGGTGACTCAGGGTAAGTCGACCTGCCTTGGAGTTCAATAGGTTCAATGCTCAACACATGGCTCGGGTCCTTCACATTAGATTGGACACATGGAACACATCATGTGTCATACTATACTGGGGGGTAAGGCTAAATAATAATCAGCTTCACCAATATGTTCCAAAATCTTAAACGGATCCATGTATCAGGGACTCAACCTTCCTCTATTCTTATCTATGGCTTGGAGGGGTTGGATTTTCAGAAACACATACTCACCCACAGTGAGGTGCAAGTCAATCCGCTTCACATCAGCATACGACTTTTATCGAGCATGGGCTCTCTTTATCCTTTTCTTGATCAAAGTAACTTTATCAACATTTAATTGTAGTTCCTCTGGCCTTAGCAAAGTCCTCTCACCAACATCATCCCAATGAAGTGGTGATCAACACGACCTCCCATAAAGAGCTTCATATGGAGACATCTTGATACTAGCTTGGTAGTTGTTATTGTAAGAAAACTCATCTAGGGGCAAGTACTGTTCCCATGATCCACCCCAATCGAGCACACATGCTCTCAATTATTTCTGACTATTCATCAGTTCGAGAGTGATATGTTATGCTAAAATTCAATCTAGTACTGAGTTCTTCATGCACTTCCTTCCACAACTTAGAATCAAACTTAGGATCACAATCAGAAATAATTGAACTCAAAACACGATGTAGTCAAACTATCTCTCTAATATATAGTTCAACTAGGTTTATCACCTTGGCAGTGATCTTTAAGGTGAGGAAATGTGCCGACTTGGTATGGTGATCTACCACAACCCATATTGCATCATGACCTTTCTTGGTTTTGGGGAGACCCACAACGAAGTCCATGGTGATTTGTTCCCATTTCCACTCAGGAATCTCAAATGAGTATTCCTAAGGGAAACTTGGAGTGCATACTATTGAGTATGTGGGGGTGGCAAGTTGAGGATATATCCTTGTCATCCACAACGCATGTTATAGAGGATGGCTATGGTCATGCCTCAGACATTTGATGTGATTGAGGACAAGTGCGGTTGTACCTTTGATTAGAGGGTTTTGTATATCCTGGTTTCTAGTGTCGTGACTCGTACCAAGGGTGGACTAGTGGTTAGCGGCTTGACTATATGTCGATGTAGTGGCAACTTTAACTAATATGTCACTGTCTTTTTACTCGTACTGACTGAGGGGGAGAGATCTTAGGATACATGCACTCCTAGATCTTGTACGGAACCGAATAGCCCTTCGTAGGGGTTGGTTGGACTTTGGATGGTACAACTCGAACTCCCCTGGGCATAATAAAAGATGTAATATAGTCGTCTAGCAAATCTGTTTAGGGTTATACACAATGCTTCAAATTGGATGATAACCCTTGTTGTTCTCTGTACATAGAGATGATGTTTAATGCATTAAAATATAGTAGATATTCTTATGTTGTGGATATATTCATGTTATAAATGTGTACATACAATAGTCATGTCTAAGTTGATAGAGATATTATTGTTGTTGGCTATGATTATGAAATTTGTTATCACATGTTGTTAGCTATGCTTATATTGCTAGCTATGCCTTTGTAACTAGAGATGCCTATACTGCTACTTATGCTTATGCAGATAGTTGTGCTTATATTTTTAGCTCTACTTATGGTGTTGATATGTTCAACTTGATAGACATGGTGTTACACCCCGATCTCACAATTTCCTCAAATCATGAGATTAGGGCATAAGATAGGATTTATATGTAACACAAAGAACACCCTTAACTTTTTTTTCTTTTATTTAAAACTCTTGTTTCCCCGCATTGAACCACGTAACATCTTAACAAAGGAATCTGAACATTTCTTTTACTAATCAGACTTCAATAGTAAAGATACATGTATAAACATTCATGATGTCTCTCACACCTTATGCACATAAAAAGTGCTAATTAGCATACATATCAAAAGAGGAACAATATTACACATCGTAATTACAACTCTCTCTCTTATCTCTTACTGAGGACCTAGAGTGACAAGGACCGACTGACTCAACTAATCTTGTACTTAACTCTTGTAGTAGATCTACACTGATGCTCTGACCATCTTCAAGTCCACGCGGTTAACCCTAAAATGTTTGAGTAGAGGGGTGAGCCTACTCGCTCAGTGAATGAGTACTTCAAGGAAACAGTATAAGGCACTAATGTGATTATAGATATAACTTTGAGTAAACGTTATGAAATTTAACAACAATAATTACTACACTGAGCAGTTCTAAAACAATATAATTGAAATAACAAAGAATGTAAATATTGCATCCAAAGAATAACTACTAGAAGACTATGCTCTAGTCTTCCTTAACTCTTTCATTTATAAGGAACTCTGTGAACCTATATGATCATATTTTAACTTATGCCCTGATCTATGCAGTGTACTCTGCATAGAGACTCGCAGTGCACTACGGCCACACCGTACAAGACTTAGCGACACACCCGGGAAATGCTAAGTCTGACGCCAGCCCTGTTCTGCCACAGGACCACAGGCTCTCCGGCCTCAATGCACTACTCCGAGTGCTCTAGACTCCTCCTCTAACCTGAGCACACAGGCGGAGAGTCTCACGGGGTTACCTCCATGACTCCGCACGGATCTTGTTACAATAACCCCTATTTTCTCCAGTGCCACCGTGACTCTGCACGGATTATTGTTGAACACTGCCTCTCTGTCCTCGTGCCACCATGACTCTGCACGGTTAATGTTGCAACACGAGTTTCACCCCTAAGAAGTAGATCTCTCGAAGGGGTTCTACGATGTTCAGGGCACCTAAGTCTAACATTAATATTATAGATACATGTAAAATAGAAATCATAACTCATTTTACATTTCTCACAAGGCTCACACGGCCTGCCATATCATATCATATAAAACATCATAGCTCATGTATTCAACATATACCATGTCTCAGTAACATCCCTTTCTAGGGCATGTCATATCTCATCACCTGCAATTTACGAGATATGTATTGAAATATAAGAAGCCCTGCAGTATGTAGATATCAACTCAGAGAGAACAAGCATATAAAGTTAAATGCACTAGAAACATACAATTCAACGGTTAAGTATCACCACATCTCATATTGAGACCTTTCATGTCACCATAACATGATTCATTGAACACCCTATCCTTAGGGTTTCATTCGCCTCATTCACCTTTTCATTTACCTCATTCACTTGTCACATGGCTCTCATAAGGATTTCATAGGATATAAGCATTCACTAAATAAAGATTGTTTTCAACAAATCATATACAATCGATATATGTATGAAACCATAGAAACTGAACTAAATTTAGGTTTCCATGCTATTCACTGAGATATCATGCACCAAGGATAAAATTCAAATAAGGTAATCCATGAGGTACATCCTAACCACTTATAAGTTTACTAGTCCTTTTCATTAAGGTTGAAACTCTAGAGATATCTCAATTAGGTTAAACCCTAATTACATCATATGGTATAAATCTGAAAAGCATTCTTTCTAGGATGTGTTGTATACGTTTCTGATGTGAATCTACCATCAAGGAGTCATTCAAACAGAGAAGGAATCCATATCATATCAAATTGCAACAACTTAAATTAAACGGACATTTCAGGGTTTAGAATCACATACCAAGCAATTAGGGATTTGGATGCTATAATCAAATTTTGTGCATTATACTGTTTAAAGGAAGAACCCACTCACCCTAAGGTGTGAAAACACCTCAAAACTGCAGCTCAACTCAGGGGATCTCGAACTCATATCAAATCCCTAGCAAATCTCCCAATTCTTCTTCCATTCAACTAGGAAACCTTGAAAATGAGGGATTATGAAGAAAGGGTGAGAAAAGAGGGAATTTCGACATCATCTTGGATCAAATCAGAGCATGGACGGAATCTTGACATGAGAGAGAAGATTCACCATAAAAGTCTATGCAAAGGATCCAAACTTACTTGATTTCACCATTCCTCGGACCGCAAAACCCTAGGTCAGCAATTCCTCCTCTTTCTCCACTCAAGCCCTAACTCTCCCTCTCTCTCTAGATTTTCGTTTCTCTGGGATGGATGACGAAGAATGAGAGCTGTGTGTGTGTGGTCGATCATATAAGTCAATTTGAGCAGCTTGGGTCAATTGCATATTGACCCAACACTCAACTTTAATTATATTGGCTGAATATTCAGTTATACAAAGTTACTGTAATTCGTTTATTTCAGAGATCAAACCTTCTCAAACAATTATGAGAATTTAGCAAGTTGTTTATAATTGATCTATAAAGCTTCAGTTAAAATTTGAGATCATTTGGAGTTACAAATAAATAATTAAAAATAGAACAGTGCACTGCTATATTGCACTCTGCAGCAGATTCGGTCGAGTTTGCCCTGCACAGAACTCGACCGACACCCTCACTGTAGAGATCAAAAGTCATCCAAAAATTATTCCAATTTAACAGAGTGTCTAAAACTGTGTTTTTCAAGCACAGTTAAAATTTGAGATCAATTGGATATACCAATAAAAAGATAAAATTCAATTACCACACTGCTATATAAATCTGGAAATATGATCGGTCGAGTTTGAAACTCGATCGATAAACAGGTCAGAACATTCTTCAAAAATTCTGATATTTTCCAATGTTGTTCACATTTTATATATCCAAATCATATCCAAATTTGAAGTAAATCAGAGTTACACATACAATACTAAAAATCATTTACTGAGACACTATACTTATCAAATTTTGTATTCATGTATCATTAAAACCCTATTTTGGGCCGATTAGGGTTTATGTTTCTCAAACCCTAATTCTCAAGGAAAACAAACACTTAAACTTCTTATCATAGTTAAAACATCCTAATTGTATTATCGTCATTAATTAGATTTCAAGAATGATTATTCCAATTAATCTTTGAAATTGTCTAGGTAAACCCTAGTTTACCAATTAAGCTCAGATGGGGTCGTAACACATGGTGATGTTGTTAGCTATGCTTATGATACTAGACTTATTTATGATGTTAGAAATGTGCATACTTCTAGACTCCTTATACTATTAATAGGGATATGAGAATAGTCTGGATAATGAAGATAGTTATTACCTGCTCCTTTATGTATTTTGTTAATCATTAGTGTTATTGAGCTTATTTGTTATATATGATTAAACTTCTTGAACTCTCTCATTACCTAAAATGTTGAAATCAATAAATGTTATTGGAGGTTATATCTCTTGCTGGGACATCGGTCTCACCCTTGTGGTTTGCCACATCTTTTTAGGTAATCGAAAGTGTCGAAAAAAACCATATGGCAGCAAAGAAGAGCTATAGTAATGAGTCTTTGAGAAAGTTGATTAGATGTCTAGTGTGTCCTAGAGTCATACATGCACTCTCAGGTCCAGGCAGGAAAAGTTTGTATATGGCATTTCAAACAAATCAGAATATTATTAGCATGCTAATGCTTGTTTGTGTGACATATATAAATATTGTTCTCCTGTGTATATATGTTGTGGCTAAGGCGATTGAACAATTTGTATCAAATTATTGTCATAGTATGGATACAAGCAAGATATTGGGCTCTTATGCAAATGTTTCTGAGCCGGTGTTGATGTTGAAACCAGTTTTAATTTACTCATATTTTTGGGTATGTGGTTAATTGGTGATCGATTGTGTTTTATGTTTTGAGTAATCTCATTTAGTGTAATGGGTTCTTACAAAAAGGGGTTATTTGGGATCTACTATATGAGAAAGATAGTATCCATGTCCACTACAGTGACAATACAGACACTTGGATATGTCAGGATTGAGTAGTTATGTTTAAGATGTAAAGTTTGATCTGTTAAACAATAATTTGGTTGCAATATGTTGTTATAACTAGATGCAAAGTTTTGGTTTTTCCACATACCCGTATAATCTATTATACTCTACAACATTTTGTTTGTCGGCATTTTAGGGAAACATATAATTACGACTATAGAAAGTGAATGTTCAACAAAAGGTTACATTAAAAAACAACAAGGCTAAATAATGTTCGGAGGATTATAGTTAATTCTTTCCTTGGGTAAAGTTCTGAAATCCTAATTTTGAAAGGTATGTGAAAAGAAAATTTTTATCCTATTTTAAGCTTAGTTGTGGTAGAATTTATTAATTATTTTTTATTATTTGTAAAACCATATGATCCTATTTTGGGATAATAGCTCTAGCTTCTTGGCCTCCCTTAATTGGGGGTTGTCGAGGAGTGGGGACGATACAATACGATTGGACCATAGATAACATATAAATGGACCGAAGATAACATCCAATTGGACTAGAGATAACATACAAATGGACCTGAGATAACATCCAAGTGGATATGAGATAATATCCAATTGAACCAGAGATAACATACAAATGAATCGAAGATAAAATCTAGTTGAACCGGAGATAAATCCAATTGGACCGGAGATAACATCCAATTCAACCAGAGATAACATCAACTTGCCCTGAGACAACATCTAAAAGGGATAGAGATAACATCCAATTGGACTGGAGAGAACAACCAGATGGACCAGAGATAAATCCTAATGGACTAGAGATAACAACCAATTATACCAGAGATAACATCCAATTGGACATGAGATCACATCCAGTTGGACCAGAGATAACATTCAAATGGACAAAGATAACATATAATTATACTGGAGATAAGATCCAAATGGACCGAAGATAATATCCAAATGGACCAAATATAATATCCAAATGGAAAAGAGATAACATACAATTCAACCAGACATAACATTCAAATTACCAGTATGAACCAATCGGACCAGAGATAACAACCAATAGACCGGAGATAACATCAAAATGCACCAGAGATAATATCCAATTGGACCGGAGATGACAACCAATTAGACCTTGAGATAACATCCAATTGGACTTGAGATAACATCCATTCGAATAAGATATAACATCCAATTGGATTGATGATAACATCTAAATGGATCGAAGATAACATCTAAATTGATTGAAGATAATATCCAAATGGACCACAAATAATATCTACTTGGAGTGAAGATAACAACCAATTGGGCCGGAGATAGCATTCAATTGAAAATGAGATAATATCTAGTTGGACCTGAGATAACATCTAATTGGAACTGAGATATCATCAATTGGATCAGAGATAACATCTAATTGGACTAGAGATAACATCCAATTGAATTGATTGAACCTTTTTTAAGGAATCTAGTAATTTTTATTTCGTCAAAAAATTCATCACAAGTTCAAAGTTATAAGAAAAATAAAATTCTTTGTTCTCTTTTCTCTAGACATTGGCCTTGTTTTAAAGTATTTTTTGTATGAAAACAACAACTTTTATTTTGTCAAAAAGTTCTTTATGATTTAAAATATATTAGTAAAAATACAAGGAATAGGAAAGAAGTAATGCCATTGATTTTTCAATTAAAAGCATGTTGACTATAGTCTTGTTTCAAAGCATTTTTTAAAAATACAAAGGTTTTTATTTCATCAAAAAATTCATTACGGTTTGAAAGATATTAGCAACGACAACTTGTTGTTTTTCTCTCTCTCCTGCAACCATTCCCTTTCCCCCTCCATCTCACCCTACTATTTTTTACAAAAAATATGTTAACATTGGTCTTGTTTGAAAACATTTTGTAAAGAATGTAACTATTTTTATTTTAATAAAAAAATTCATTACAATTTGAAAAATATTAGCAATAATAACTTCTTCTTTTCTCTCTCTCTCTCCTACAACCATCATTTATCCCCTCTCTCTCTCCAATCTCCCCACACTCTCTCTCCCACGTTTCTCACCCCTCTCATACAACCACTCCTCTCCCAATTCTCTCTCTTTTGTGTTTTCATCATACTGGATTTCTAGATGCCCGCATTTTGGGGTGAGACAACAAACGACAAAATTTGTTCGGTTCCACCTCCCACTTTGCCCCCGCTTAACATTTTCCATTAGGGGTGGAAAAAATACCTTGCCCTACTTGACATGACCTAAAAATTTAAATTTGGGTCTTTTAAGGGTACATTCTGTTTTGTGTCGGGTCTGTTCTAGTCTATTTTAATTCAGTTTGAGTCTTATCTAGTTTGGGTCAGGTCCTGTCGAGTCAGATTTCATATTCGAGTATTTTATGATTTTTGGGTCTAGTCGGGTCCATTTGGGTCGGGTATGTGCGGGTCCCGGTCCAATCAGGTCCTTTTTGGGTCTGGTCCATCTCGGATCTGATTTATCTGAGCTCAAGTCCCATCAGGTCGGGTCTAATTTAGGTCAATCAAAACCCTACCTGTTGCCAAGCCAATTTTCCATATCTTTACTCTTTCAAAAGGAATATGATACTTGGACCAAAAGTGACACCCATTTTGGGACTCCTTTTGTCCTCTTCATGCATGAGAACAAAGATAGAGATGAGCATTGGGTCGGTCACCCTGGGTTTTGGCAAGCCCATGCCCAAACCCATATTTTTAACTAGGTTTCGAGCCAGGTTTAGGCCCGATTAATGTCTACAAAACTTGGTCCATACCCGATCCACATAATATAGCTGGGTTTCAGATCAGATTCGAGTCAGCCCATATAACATAGTAAATGAAGATATTTTCAACATATACATACGATAAAATATTATGCGTTCCACTAGGTACATGTAGTCTATATGTATCATTACAAAAACAATACACTTACAAATTCTTATATAAATTTAAATGGATTATACAGATACAATATAGGTCAGACACATTTAAAATCACAATTATAACTCATTTATTTTGGTGAATGAGATTTTTACATTTAACGTCGAATAGAAGATGCACAATTATTTTCAATTAATGGTCTAGTAATGCCCCAACAGTGGTTATTTGTGGAACACATGTAAGTAGTACAAAGCCACTCTTTTAGATTTGATTTTTATAAATTATAATGAATACGTGACATACAAAATGAATGTGCATATCCTAGATTTGCTCTAGCACATTGCTCTTATTGTATAATTAATCTGACTAAATAAAGATATATTAATAACATATAAGTTTATAAATTTGTAGTCAAATGAGTCATATAAAAGATACATATCATATACAAACATGCTGTTACATATACACATAATTAATAAGGGTATCTGGTTTTCAGGCATGGGTTTATCTTAGTCTTGACCCGACCCATATAAAAATATGGGTCAAAATCTTAGGCCCGACCCACCCATATAAATTACATGGATCGGGTTATGCGGGTCAGGACATGGTTCAGATTGGGCCAAACCAGTCCGATGCTCATCCCTAAACAAAACTAGGGAGAGTTCCTCTCTAGTTTTGTTCTCAAGCATGCAAGAAGACAAAAAAAATCTTGATATGGATGCCAATTCTGGTCAGAAAATGATACCTAGATGACCTGCTGGGACCCCAAATGGAACGACCAGTCTACTAGACTGCTAGTGGCTGATGCTAATCACTTTTGCATGAAGTGCTAAAAACGTGAGTAAGGGAGAGGGAGAGAGAGTGTGTGGGAGGGGAATGAGGGAGAGGGGAGTGGTAGTGTGCACACAACTGCCTTGTGGCACATTGCCCAATAAACAGAATGATTGGTGTCTCTGCCCAGACTCCTACTATTGGTTGTTGTTTTTTCCAACGTAAGAAAAAAAAACATGAAGAAAGGAGAGAGAGTGGGTGCAGAAAGGAGAGTGGGTAGAGAGAGTGGTTGTAAGAGAGAGAAAAAAAGAACAAACTATTTTTGTTAATATCTTTCAGACCACAGTGATTTTTTTGATGAAATAATCACCATTCTATTCCTGAAGAAAAATACTTTATAACAAGACTAACGTTAATATATTTTTTGATAAAAAAATATATGATGCTACTTTCCTCCTATTCCTCATAATTTTGCTAATATCTTTCAAATCGTAATGAATTTTTTGGTGAAATAAAAATTATTATATTTTGTAAAACAAGTATTTTAAAATAACACCAATATCAACATACTTTTGACTAAGTTGTAGAAGAGAGAAAAAAAACTATTTTTGTTCATATCTTTCAAACTATAGTAAATTTTTTGACGAAATAAATACCATTATGTTCCTTACGAGAACAAGGCCAATGTTAATATATTTTTTGATAAAAAATAAATGACGACACTTCCCTCATATTCTTCATAATTTTTCTAATATCTTTCAAATCATAATGATTTTTTTGGTGAAATAAAATTGACAAAATACTTGAAAATAACATCAATAACAACATACTTTTGACTAAAAATCTAAATGACACTACTCCCCTCTTATTTTGTATTTTTATTAATATCTTTCAAACTATGATGAATCTTTTAACGAAATCAAAAGTTTTATATTTTATATAAAAATACTTTAAGAGAAGATCAATGTTGACAAAAACGGAGAGAGAAATTTATTCTTCTTATAACTTTAAATCCGTTATGAATCTTTTATGTTATCCATGTTCTTCTTATAAGATTGATAACATAGATAACATAGATAACATGTTATTCCATGTTATCTATTTTATTCAAATTTTATGGTATTCTATGTTATTCATTTATGCATGTTACAACATGTTATCCATGTTATAACATATTATAACATGTTATCTCATGTTATAACATGATATTCCATTTGTTGGGATATATATTTTACCACATGATAACATAGGATAACATGGATAACATAGAATAACACGGATAAAACAAAACAATGAGTATTTTTATTTATAGGACGATTCGTTGGAGATGGTAAATATGGGATAACATAGATAATTTTCCATGTTATTCATGTTATACGTGTTATCCATGTTATATTTTTTTTTATTTTGTTAAAAAATCTATGTTATCCATGTTACCCCTTGTTGAGGAAGAAGACATATGTGTTTTGATATTTTGGAGTGTTAGCTACTGATTCAATATCTCTTTTACAACACATTTAAAATATCATAAATAGAAATGTTATGATGCTATCATCAACATTTTTAGATTTTGTCTTTTGAACTTTGGGTTTGCCATCAAAAAAGGATTAGCAGCCCAATTTGTAACTCACACCTCTACGAAGGCGTTTATTTAGTAGCCCTTGATGTAAGGTAATTATATAATTTATTAATATTAAACCATGAGTTCAACAAATCTTGGTCCATGATATACAACACAAACCAAACATGAAAAATCCATTATAGATTAAAAGTTATAAAAGAAATATTTTTTTCTCTCCTCCTCTTTGATTTTTACAATTCCATTATATCTCATTTTTAAGATTGTATTTGTCATTTTTTGAAAATATATAGAACTTGATCTTCTTGTAACATTTTTTTTGTAAGGAATATAACAATGTTCATTTAGTCAAAAAATAATTCAAAAATCATTAAAAAAATAACTTATTCATTATCTCTCTCTCCTAAGATCACTCTTTCTACCCACTCCCCTCTCTTCACCTTCCTCTCTTTCTCTTTTTCTCCCCCTTACCCCTCATGTTTCTTACGTTAGGGGCGTAAAAATAGAGTTACGCTACACATCCCCACCAACCCACCGGGTCAACCACCCGGTGGTTGGGATGTGTGGTCAATGATGTGGTAGAAAAAGTAAATACACCATGAAAGAGAGAAAAATTGGAGAGAGAAAAATATTTTGTACATAACTCTTAAATCGTAAGGAATTTTATGTCAAAATAAACAACATTAGGTTCGTCATAAAAATACTTTCTATCAAGACCACTGTTGACATACTTTGAAAAAAAATAATATTAGAAGGATATTAAGAGAGGAGAGAAGTATACAAAAGTACAATATGTTTCATGTACTGTAGTTAGATTGACCATTCAGGTACAATACTTATTGCTTCTTTATTTCTTAATATTCCATATTATGTCATAAATCCATAAGTATTGTAAATTTTATCACTTATATTAATTTTTGCATACATTCAGAATGTAACATTTGCTAAAAATCATATACAAGGATATCCATACATTCTACAAGAAGTACAATATCAATAGCCAAATTTTGTAATAAAAAATACACTACTAGAAGTACAGTACTAACAACCACATTCTATTTTTTTAAAATTTTCACATTCGTAATATGTACAGACATATAGTACTAATTGTCTCCTTGTTTTTCACACTCAATATTTTGTCACAAATTCGTAAGTAGTGTACATTTTATCATTTATATTAATTTTTGCATACATTTAGAATGTAACGTTTGACAAAAATTATATACAAGGATATACACATCCTACAAGAAGTACAACACTAACAACCACATTTTGTAATACAAAGTATAGTACTAGACGTACAGTACTAGAGGTACCGTACGAGACATAACAACAATACATGATTTGATGATCTTGTTAGTACAATACGAGACATGCCATGTATAAAAGAATGTCGATAACCACATATCATACCTATATAAACTAATTTACATTTCACTAAAAATATACACATTTTACTAAATTATAGTAATTTCAACTATTGTTTAAGAACAACCAATCCTTAACCCTTGACCCATTTCATTCAAAAGTCCAGTAGTAAACTCATTGGTACTGATTGCTCAATTGAATCTATAGATGAACAAATAATTATTGTACATGATTTGGAGTAAACACAAAGATGATGCACAATACTCAAGAGTATTGTACGTGTGTAACCAGAACATGTGTATGATATCTTAAAATACGAATATTATATTTCTCGCGTATTATTATTATTTCAAAGTATGTCAATACTAGTCTTATTTGAAAATATTTTTATAAGAATTCTAATACAATTTATTTCATCAATTTTTTTTCTAAATTCAAAATTATGGACAAAAATAATTTCTCTCTCTTCGATTTTCCTCATCATTTATTGCTTTAATTGTTGCTAATAAAGAAGTGGGTGAGCGGTTATGAAGTTGAGTGTCTAAAACTTTTCTAAAAAAAATTAAGACCCGGTACAAATGCTAAGAGACATGATGTTAGCGATGTGACTTTTTTTTGTCCACAAGTGGTATGGTCGTCCAGTTTGAGGTCTATAAATGCCTCTGTATAAGCTTTTTCTAGTCCATATAGCGGACTCCTTTCGAAAGTACCCTCGGAAGATTCTCTGGGTCTATAGTTATGATTCGAAATCTGCCGAATAGGCCTTTGAGTTGACTGTTTGTCTCCCCGAAGGGTTCTCTGTAAAATCCACTTAACAGATACCACATGGACGCCTCCACTACCTCCACTTCCAGCGACATCACCGGCGAAGGGTTCTATGTGAAACCCACTTGACACATACCACGCATAGACGCCTCAACTGCCTCCACCCCCAGCGACATGTCGAGCAAAGCTGCCATGAAGCTCGGGAAATCCCCCGCTGCTGGGAAGAGGCCGAAAGGGGTCGTGTCGTCTACGCCCCTGAAGGCCAATTCCGGCGCCGTCGATGCTGATAGTTCGACCTCCGTACCTCCGGTCTTGCTGCTGCGGACTTTCCTCCGACTCGTCGAGGATGGCCAGACGCCTTCTGACGAGCAACTCCACCAGGCGATGAAGGGCCGCATTTCGGAAGATGTTACGAGCAAACAGATAGGAAGCAGATTCAGGAACCTCAAATGGAGGTTCTTTCAACCCAAGTACCGCAGCTCGTCCCAGGACCCTGTGTACATTCTCTGCGAGAAGATCTGGGGCGCCAAAGCTGACCCGCGGGTCTCCGAAGCTTTGTTTCTTAGGGCGACGCCGACGGCCAAGCGCCAGAGTGAGAAGACACCCGATCTTGTTGCCTACGAAGAAGAGGAGGAACGTGGGAGGTCGCGCCGGGCCCGTCGCGGTCACAACGCTGCCATTACGCCTGCGCGGAAGCCGGCGACCAAGAAGAAAGCGCCTGATGTTGATGCTGAGACTGAAGATGATGTAGATGCCGAGACTGAAGATGATGCTGACGAAGATGGACCAGTCAAGTACACCACCCCTGCGCCCAAGAGAAAAAGCAAGGAAACTCCTGGCGTTGCCGCTGCTAAGGTGGTCCAGGAGGCTGCTGGAAATGTCAACAACACTACCCCTAAACTGCCTCTTAATAAAGGAAAAGCGCCAGTCGCTTCGTCTGAGATTAAGGAGGGAGACAATGTACTTTCTGGTCTCGTTAACGTTCTGAAGCAAGTTTACCCAGAAGTGGACGAGATGGCAGTGTTGCCGGCCCTCAATAGAATGGATCCTCCGCGCATGCAGGAGATGAAGAACAAATGGCAGGATCTGCGCTCACTGAAGCTGGATGTTGCCTCGCTGACAGCAGAACTCGGGATGGCGGTTGCTCAAGCTCTTCAGCAGAGACTTGCTAGCTAGTACTGCAGCTGCTACTTTTTTTTTTGGTTAGCCCTCTTTGAGGAACACAGCTGGGAAGACGTTGCAAAGGGGGTCGATTTGGCATGTTGATATCAGTAGTTAACATTTTGTTTTGATGATCAGAACTGGACGGACGCTTCAAAGATGCTCCATTTGGCAATATCCATGTGAGTACCTAAAATTATGTTTGTCAAAGGAAAACGTTCTATGCTTTCTTTGCTCTTATTCTCTTTACCATAGTTATGTTTTGAAAAGGTTTCATGCTTTCTTGTTCTCCTATAACACTCTGCTACTTCACCAAATAATTAGACGGTCACCAAAGGAAGAATGATATCTATATTCAGATTTCTGTTTGGGTTTTAATGAGCATAATCTTGCATACCTTGCCATTTCAATATGACAGTTACGCACATATATAGTGTTCGTTTCCAGGAGACTATTTTCTTAAACAACTGTGGATGACTTCCTCACAGTGACACCTCTTGCAGTTGGGGTCATTCGTGAAATGGCTCGCTATGCCTACAACAAAAGACTGTGAGATGGTAGAAATCAAAGGTTGTGAGATGAATCAATCGGGGGGCTTAAGGGTTATTTGACTCAAGCACGACTGTTTTTAAGGTTGATCTAGCCTGTACTTTCTTTGAATAAGAGAACCTTTTTGGCTAATAGCAATATCAATTCCAAGGAAGTAT
The DNA here is from genome assembly GCA_963693085.1 of Alisma plantago-aquatica. Classification (NCBI taxonomy): domain Eukaryota; kingdom Viridiplantae; phylum Streptophyta; class Magnoliopsida; order Alismatales; family Alismataceae; genus Alisma; species Alisma plantago-aquatica. The sequence goes on from OY856414.1 coordinate 4,328,105, forward strand.
AGTAGCTTTTGCTTAGGATGTTTGTCATGAGATGACCGTTTGAAGTGGTTTGAATACTTGCCACATGAGTAATGCCATGAATGTATACTATCAAATTCGTAACACCTGCAGTAGATCTTTGTGCAAAGTCAATGGGAGAGTGATGGATTCAATTTCCTGGCATCACATGTTTACATTTCTCCAATATATCAAATCAGTTGGGAGATAGGATCAGATTGAACAGTTCCTTGCCAAACATTCTCGCGTTCTGCAGACCCTAGTTGATAGTTGATAATTCGTAGCTATTTCCACTATGGAAACTTCCGAATATATCTGGATATGGGCCAAGTATCCTAATCTAAGATGCAATTAGCTGGATTTGCCTAATGCATGCTAGTCCGGAGAGTGTAGTTGACAAGTTGTTCAGGGCACAATTTGCCATATCGATATCAAAACAATCAACCCAAAGTTTGTTTTATGATATCTTACTTGAGACAATATGGTGTATGCTTAAGCAACCATCAGTCTTGCTATACATATCCGATCAGATTTGATGAATAGTATATCCGTGTTTGCATTTATACTTACATGTGTACAGATAACGATATGCATATATCTTATATTTTTCACATTTGGTTAATATTTATCCCTGTACCTTTACCAATATCCTTATCATTGAATCCCTTGGTCTCCATGTCACTTTTAGACAAATAAAACCACAAATAGATACATGCACATATGCACATGTGCACCGGCAAACGTAGACACCCTAAACCATGAAATTACTCTAGGCATTCAAGCACACAAGCCTGAGTGTGTCCACACACTTACATCAGAACACACACACACAATTCACACCGCTGTCTGGTCACGGGTGCATAAAAATTCTGCACTGCATATTTGTGTAAATACCCTCTAACTTCCTATTTGCAGTGTAACATTCACTTGGTTTGAAGTATATACTCTGAATATTTAGCACATGCCAAACTTGCAGTGCAAATTGATGAGAATTAGCAATTGATTGTTGCATCAAATTTTTTTGTTATTTTTTGGACTCATTATTTGAATAAAAATGAATTTTCGAGTTTATTTAGTTAGTTCGCTACCTTTTAAGCCTCAGTCTCAACAATATTGGGGTTGGTTACATGGTCTTTCTTTTTCAATTTTCCTTATTCTAGGTGTATATGCTGGTGTTAGTTGCACAGGTCAAGCCTCTTAAGACGACCCTCTGTGGAGTTTTTCCTCAGCACTCACTCCTTCCTTGTTTTGATAATGATTTCTTTTCAATGTAAATTGGGTTTTTTCTTTACTCATTTTATTGCAGATGAAGTTCTATTGTACCCATTCTGGGAGCTTTGCCGTGTAGACCAGTTTCTGTACTCCAAAAATCTCTTGAACTAGCAGTGTTCTAAAATGTAATTGGTTCTACCTGTGGCCCTTTTCGATCTGTGACTTGCATCTTGCTTCCACGTGGCATGCTATTTCCTCTAATGAATATGTTTTCTCAAGGCATCTCAAGGCTTCCTGAAATGAATGACTAAAAACTGATTAGAAGATTGATGCAAAATTTGCAGACAAATCCGTGAATCATGTATTTTATGGAGGTATACGATGTTTGGTATCAGAGTGTTTAATCATAGATTGTGACTTGTGACTTATCCAAGCGTGGCTAGGATCATGAAGAATTATGCAGTTTTTCGTATTGAAAATCAACTGAAAACATTTATCAGAAGATTACTCATAAAACTGATGTAAAAAGACATTATGATGCATTCTTACGAGATTTAGCTATTTTTCATTTGGCAAGTCTTGACGCATCGACTGACTATAGTTAATATACTAGGCTCCTAAACCAATACTTGAGGGGTGATATATTGCTATTTAAGGCCTAGGCTGTTCCATCTTTGCCATTTTGCATGTGCCCGAAAATAAGTTGACATGTAACTTATAGGTAGAATGTCAGTGCTTGGGGAGTAACACCAATACTAACGCTATATGGGTTGCTGCGTTTTCTAATCAACTATCTTCTTCCACTTCTTCCCTTATTCTATTTGCTTGATTACATCAAAGGAAGGTAAACTGAAAGTCTGAAACTTGGTGGTATCCTTCAGAATCAGAACTAAGAACCTACGAGAGTGCTTCAGTTATTGTAGCTCCTCAGAGCCAAGAGTAAGAGGTTGACATTGAAGGAATCTTAGTTTAGTTTAGATTGTTGTTACATAATCCATGTCCATTAGATTTTGGGATGAAGGCCGTAGTCCTCAACAATGGTGAGCTTTGCTACAAATTATGTGGTTAGTTAAGCATAACTTATGTCAGTTGTTTTGGGCAGTGCACTATGTGGCTCATGTTTGTTACAGAACACATTCCTTTTTGCATTAGTTGCAAACTGGCAAGGCAAGGAATGAACATGCACACGTAGAATTAGCAACTCAGAAGTACTACTAAGTCTACTGTGGATGTACATTTTAGCATCATCTGCAATTTATCTATCTGTTTGTTACTGTTACCTCCATCCGTGGAGGGTAGTCTTGTAAGGCAGCGATTTGGCATATGACTCTTTTCTAGTCACTTCTGATAGCAAGGTTATTTTATGATGAGTTGTCACTGCTTCTTTTGTACTGATGAGTTTTAATTGGTTTAATGTATCCAAAATTTTAGTCGAATTGTATGCATAATTCCCCCATATCAGGTATGGTTTTACGGTAAATTCTTGTCCACTTATAATGTGTATCTTTTTGTTGTTATGAACCAGCTATGATTTGGAGCTAAAGTAATTTAAAGGACAGCTTCTTCTATTGTCCTAGCTTGGCTACCAAGAGGGTTGATATCTGATATTTTTGTGCATTTGGCTGCAATCTGTATTAGAATATCTGAAGAGCTTAGCTTTTTCAGCGGTAAGAACCGAGTTTGCAGGCAAAAAGATATCCCATATTTGTAATGGTCACTTGTGTAAGATTCATGTTGAATCACAAAACTTGTGCTCAACTATATGTTGATGACTTTCGCTTTCAGAGAGAAGAAATATATGACAATTATGGTAATATTTTGCATTACATGAAAATTTGTCACAGATTGATGGCCCAAACATTTTGGTTTGCAAGTCGTGTGGTATCTTTCAAGTATGGTAAACCAGTCTTGTTTTTATTAGTATATAAACAGTAAAAACTCAACCTAATTGTGTGAGTTATTCGTGTTTCTATCATGTTTTCTTCTCTTTTTTGGTTGGCTCTGTTTTCTTCTCAGCGCATGCTACTAGTTGATTTCTGTGATTTACACGAAGGTATTGTTGACAATAGAGGCTTGTTTCCCAAAGGAAAATTCTGTCTTTTGTCCTACTATCATACATAGATCTAGATCTCTTCATTTATCTCTGATAAAAATACTGGATCCTTTGCCCTTTAGCTCAAAAACTCGACTTCTAGGTCTCAAAACTTAATCAATAGGCTGCATGTTCAGCTGTTGTCACACTTGTCATCTGAGGTGCAAATCAGGGATTTGACGGCACTTGCTGTCATCTTTGTCAAAAAGGAGGGATATCGATGTAAAGGAGGAAACTTCCTCTTTCCATGTCCATGCTTTTTCCTTTATATAAAGAGGTTTGCTATCTAGAGAACTTTCCTTTGTGCACCATCTTTCATTTTTGTGCACACTGTTCATGTATAGGCATCACTTTGACATCTGGACTCATAAACATAAAAATATGCGTGCATACATTTTGCAGCCTAGTGCCGGTGGTTTGGCCTCTTATCCAATCAAGAAGAGGTGGTTGGTGAATAATGATGAGCTAATCCTGTTACTAGTACAGACCTAGTACTGATCATCCTCTGTGGTGCCGACCATGGTGTCACCAACTCTCCCATAAGGAAACTACGGTGGTGCACTGACTATGAAACTAGCCATCAATGAGTCAAACTTCCCTTTAAGAGGTAACATTGTAGATCGACAATTATTCTCAGACGCATTAGTTACTTTAACTGCTTCCTCACTTTCTTAGAGCCATACATCTACTATGTAGGACTAATGGTTGAAAAAAAAGCATGTGCTTGTCTCCGCACACCCTGCTCCAGCGTGCTAGGTACATTTGGCGGAGAATATGATGAAGTTAACATTACAATTGTGAGAGGGATTCATCTCTACTTATAATTGGTTTCTGAAAATGTGGCAATCTCTTTAGATCTCAATCTCAAGAGGCAATTTTTCTAGAGGGAGAGAGAGAACAACCAACATACACTAGTTATACAATTTGAAACCAAACAACAAGTAAGAGAAAATTCACATAAATAATAAAAAGCAAAAGTGTACGAGATTAAATGAGAGCTATTAAAACATGTCAAAATCATATAAAGTTTGATAAATAATTAGTAATCATGTTACATAAAACCATCCCAAACACTAGAAAGATTGGAGAATTCCATGTTTCACTCGATAAGCCACATTGATGATATTAGAATGTAGTTGTTATTATTCTTAACTCTAATTGCAAAGAGAGGGAAAAGGGGTAAAAGTTTGATTTGGATTGAGTCATCTAATCAAGAACTACAAATTGAAATAAATATAACATTAATATTTAACTAATCAACAATTACTAAGTGTTAACTACCAATTATTCAAAAAATAGAAGCATAAATCTCATTAGGCAATTCAAAAAACACTAAATAGGTAGAATATACATGTTGTATTCAAATTGTGCTAAATGTGGCATTTGAAAAGGGAGGTTGACCTAACCAAGCATCTAGGTATGACATTGCGACATAAAAGGATCAAACACTGTAAATCATACCACAAACATAGATGTCCAAGTAGCTTTACGCTCTTAGTTGTTGGATGTGGATGTCATACATGGTATATGGGATTCTTGCATCCCGTACCATCACCCTATCCAATCTTATGGTTCTCATTTGTCAAAAGGAAGTGAAGGAATACTTATATCTAAGTGCGTACCCATATTTCCAAATGATCTTTTGTATCCTCATTTGATGTCAGTGGGTGGAATATGTAGTATAGGGGGCAAATGCTCATGTTTTAGAGGAACTTCACATCTTGTATCACTTCCTATCCAATCTTAATCTTTAGTCTATCTTGCATTAGAAATAGTGACCGTGTAACAGAATTGATCCAAGTATAGGAGAATTTGTTATTCATGTTGATATTTACTTCTTTCATAATTGTCTTACACTAAAATTAAATAAAAACAAGCCTTGTCCATCATCCAAAAATATGGCTTGGCCGATTCCCCCTCTCTACTTCTTCAAACCACCAATGCCCCTAGCAACACCTAATAGACAAAAAAACCTCAGATTGGGAAAGTAAATACGTTTACATAAGATTAAAGATATATATATATATATATATATATATATATATTATATTTATATAGACTTTACACACACACACACACACACACACACATATATACCCTAAATCCTAAACCTTAAATCCTAAACTCTAAACCCTAAACCCTATATATAAAGGAACTTCATGTAGGATCATCACTCCTTTGCAACCCTTTCATCTTGTTTCTACCTATAAAAACTTGGGAACCTCATATACCTAATTCATGGGAAATTACTTATTATGCAAAAACATAGACCATAAAATCTTGTCACTTGAATATTTGGTAGATCCAAGAGAAAGTGGAAAAGTTTTTCCAGTTACACTTCATCCCTTTTTATTATGAGTTGAACTTCATCGCTAAACAGTTGAGTATTCCGTCATGTTGTAGCCCCTCAATAAGAACCATTTTAGGTTTGGTATCTGCACTTGATATGATTGGAGAGGAAACCAAAGAAGTAGGACGAGTATGGTCATTTTTAATCTCTCTTTGTGACAAACAAGTTAGTGTAATATCATCATTTTTGTATGAATTTTCTTCACCTAGAGTCATGGTTAAGGCATACTTGAGTGGTAACATTATTTTAATCCAGGGGTGGTTATGGATCCCAAATTTGATGATTTATTTATATTTAAAGTACTTAAGTATCATAGCAAGAGATGTTAAAATGTCTGTCTATTCCAATGTCAATCTTTGTTGGAATCACAATATTCTTGTAATGTTTTCTCTTAGTCTTTATGTGTTTTAGGTACTAAAAATGATGAGAAGCCTAATTACCTTCTCAAAGCCTAAAGTGTTAAAGCTTATACAATAAGTCAAATTTAAGTTAAGATTTTTTATAAACATTCATTTTCCATAATGCTTAATGAAATAAATCCCAGTGATGTCCACCATGGTTATTTTTCCTAAAATTGGTCATGCTATCCAAGAACTAGAAGTTGGAAAGACAAAGAAGTTGTGACGATGAAGATAAATTATTTCATGGTATCCATAGTTGTTGTGAAGATGGCATCATAATTGATTTTCACATAAATGGTAGTGGCCCTTATCAACAAAAGAGGAGATAATTCAAGGATTGAAGCCCCATTCCTCTAGGAATTAAGGTTGTTGTCTATCCAAATAACGATAGACTTTTCCATAAACCTCAAACAAAGTGTCAGTTCCAATCAATAGTAAACCTTGGCTCATTCCCCACCTAAAATACAAACATGAGTTATAAAAGAACCACAACCTTGGTGTGCAACCATGATCATTTCCATCCACCATCATGAAAAAGTTCCTCTGCAACTATGGTATACCCATCCCTAACTTGCACCTAACATATGCATCACTATACTCCTCAATTATCTAGGTTTTAGCTCTCCACCAACTGTTACATGTATAAACCAGGCATGAGGTGTCCACCAAAGCTCTTGCCAGCTTTTTGCCACCCCACCCTTCCTTAAACACCTTCTCACCACCACATGAGAAACAATTTCCAATTCAACCCCCCATATCACCCAATTATATTGCAATTCCACCTCAATTTCCTCTCATCCATGGTGCCTACTACCAAACATAAACTAAAGGAGACAATGAAGGAGGGGACATTGCATCCCACATCAAGCTCCATATATGGTTTATACATTGATTAATCTATCTCTCCCTCCTCTCTTGTTGTTTAGAATTGAACATTTGTAGGTAACCTTCTTTGCAGGATGTAAGGTTGACATATTGATATGTTAATTTATGTTAGGATGAACACCAACATACATGTTTATATTGTATTTCCTTATTTTATCTACATTGTATCTTTCTTATGTCTTGTTTGGATGTGTATTCCTCTCATGTAAGGCTTGAGGGAGGATGAATATGTAGAAGAGAATTCAATAAAACCAATCAAGGAGGGTTGCATGGAATGAATTTTTCTCCTTATTGACCTTCTATCTACCTTCTTTGTTGGTCATCAATGAGAGATCTATATTGTTGAATGATTTTCTCTCTCTCTTGAAAAAGTGCATAAGGAAATGATTTTAATAGTGCTTATAGAAATCTCATATCTAGGAATTTGCATTAGATTAACTCAAGCCACCAAAACCCTTTCCAAGATAATCAATTCCAATAATCATATTGAAATGTGACAAGTACCAGGTAATTTGTAGGGATAGTCTGTCAAAGGTCAAAATTAAGTCCTAAACATATTTGGGAAACTAAGCAACAAAAATGTGATGTAAATCAAACTTATTGACTATTGGTGACAAAAAAATTGTGTATATGATTAACAATATTTAATCTTATAGGAATAGGTCTTAGTCAATTACTTATGTAGAAAAATTCACAAAGATTTATACTATAGTAAACTAAGATAAAGCACCACATTAGTTACACCTAACTACATGGTACACACGAAATTGATTTTTTTTAAATTATAATGCTAAACAAACAGAGAATGAATCTAAACACATCAATATGATATTCATGTTAATATAAAAGAACTTAAGGTAAATTCTAGGTCATTCTGCCACACCATCCCAATGTTTTACACCACATTAACCTCAATGTGACTTGAAGCTTAAAATGATAGGAGAGAAGATAACAATCTAATTGAGCTAGTAGGAGCTCCTTGGAACATATATTGTTGTATTAATCAACTGGATGGTGGTACCTACTACTCCAACAATCAAATTCTGGGTGCAATGCATTGGTGGTGTAGAACTCGTATTTCCTATGACCATAGTGATAAAGATGATTAACTTGATGGCCAAAGTAGTGCTGGTCTTGCCACATTTTCTCTTAACGAATGATGATATGGCCAATCTATGATGTAAAGGTTGTATTGTCGTAATAATTTTTTGATAGCAATGTTAAAACATGCATCATCGTAGGCAAACCTCTATCTAGGGTGAGTAGTGTTACTCTTGGATGGATTCTTGGAATATATCCCTCTATCGGGGCTCATCCCAAACTATGCTCATTACAAAGGGTTTCAATTAATGTCTTGGAAAAATGTAGATAGTCATGAGGGTTTCTTGACTTAATCAATTATTTAGGAGAGATAAAATGAGTAGGGGGAAAGTCAGAAGTGTTTGCCTTTGTGCTTGAAGGTGCAAATGTTGAAACCTTCCTCATTGCGGGCACCTAAGTCATAGTGTGACGCTTGGGCCCACCACCTAAGGGTCTAATAGAGTTTTGAGAATGACAACTGGCCCCACACACAACCACTAGCCATGGATGCATGCTTTATCCACAATCACGCACAACCTAGGTTCAACTTCCTGATAGGTCACCAATCCTAGTACTACTCTGCATCGAGTACACTTAAATGTAGAGTGGTTATTAATGGGATACTTCAAAAGGAGGTGAATCTTTGTGATATGAATAGTCCAATCATTCCTTTTAAGAATATTTTTATCTGAGGACTCAAATCTTTGGAGTTAGGCAAAGATATAGGACAACCAACACTACTACAGAACCTACCTTTAGTGTCGGTTATTTAAAGCCTTTAGTGTCAGTTTCTAAGCAACACCTATGTGGGCGACACTAAAAGTCCACCCATTAGGCGTCGGTTCCAAAACCGACACCCAAACTCTTCGCGCGCCACCGAAAACGCGGCATCATGGGATATAGGCGTCGGTTATTCGTTAAAAACTGACGCCCAAACCCTTCTCGCCACAGAAAGGGCACCATCTTGGGCACTATCAGTGTCGGTTATAAGTAAAAAACCGACACCATATATCTTCACCTCACGGCCGTGCTGTCCAGCACGGCCGTGGTGTTAAGGAAATAGACGTCGGTTTATTGTAGGAAAACTGACGCCCAAACCCTTCGCGCCACAGAAAGGGCGCCATCTTGGGCACTATTAGTGTCGGTTATAAGTAAAAAATCGATACCATATATCTTCGCCCCACGACCGTGCTGTCCAGCACGGCCGTGGTGTTAAGGACATAGACGTCGATTTATTGTAGGAACACCGACACTATATCATTATGTGTCGGTTATTTACAAATAACCGATGCCTATTGGTTTTATTTTTTCCTGTCAGTCTGCAGACCTGCTGTGGCTGGTCGCAGGATGAGAAACATGTTCAGTTCAGTTATGAACTACAGGTTTTATGACATCCATTGATATCAGCCGACAACAGGACGCAAACCTGCAAAATTAACAATAAAAAAGTAGCACATGCATTTAGAAATGCAACCTGCAATTCCATTTTATTTTCACACATTTATAAACATTCACACATGCTAGCAATCTGTAGTTCCATTCATTCACATTCACACATGTAGAAACATTCATATAGCAACCAACACTTTCATTCATTTTCACTCAGACACATGTAGAAACATCCAGACATGTAGAAACATTCACACATATATTATAATTCAGAAATTCATTTACAAGGTATCATTGTTTAGTCATTATTAGCTATCAGGATCCCAATTATATTTTAAAGCCCCCACTAATTGTATGGTTGTTGCCCATTCTTCTCTTACTTCATTTAATTCTACCATTGTATAGGGAGCATTAACATTTGGTAAGTCCTTTCCTGTAATGGGGTCAGCTTTAAACACCTGTAAAGAGAATGATGTATATATATAATTAATGAGCTATAAATAAGATTGATATATTTCGATCATATTATCTAATGAGACTATATAATACCTGAGCAATACATTCGATATCCAGTACGACATGTTTGATAATCATGTGCATATATCGCATGACATAGTATCCACATGCCCATCCGTTGTCTTGTGTAGCACACTATAAATTCAAACATATAAAATATTAAAAAATACAACTAATTAAGCATTGTTCACATAAATAATATATACATATATTGCAGTCGGGAACTTACTTTCACGTTCTTCCAAATTATTGACTGGTTCTTTTTCGTGGGGACCTTTCCTCCAGCCTTTTTGTACTCCTCAAAACCCCTACATGTTAATGTAACACAGAACATTGCAATTAAATAGTAATGTAATAACATATGTTAACGGATATGAAAAATGAAATATTTCTCACCGAAATATTGCCATTTTCATTATGTGTCCAAATCTTGTATTCAATTTACCCCCCTTAGGATCTAGATAATACACATTGAATGTCTCGGGGGCAATAACCAATAACTCCCAATGCCTACCCCTAGAGGAAAAAAAATTTAAAATTAATAACTCAAAATCCACAATAAAATGTAATTTTCTTAAGTCCAAATTATAATAAGCAAAGTAAACTTACTCTACATTGAATGGAGCCATTATCACCGTCTTCTTTTTTACAGCAAAATTTGAAAAAGACTCACAGTAGTATTGTTGAACTGATGTAGGGTCTTTAGCTACTAGACTAATCAAGGATGGAATCAAAAACCCTACATGTTTGAATCCAAAATCTGCACATATGTTGTCTAAGTAGCTGCAAAATATGTATTAATTACACATGCATTAATAAATAAGAAACCAGATCACCAGATCATACACAAGGTATATGGATGTATAAAGAAAATCTCACCTTATCCATAGATCTATCACAGATGTATTTAGCCAATCATATCGAAACAACTCCAATATATCTTGTATAAATAGTTTTGTTTCGTATGACTGACCTGTAGAATCTAAATCAGAAGAAACAGTTATAGGGGAGTTTATATCATGTTCCCCTAACCATACTGCCATACCCCTACAGTTAGGACCTAACGGGACAGGTAGGTCCTGTGGAACCCAACTAGGTAATGCAGGAGGTGGAAGTGGAGGCCTAGATGCTGTGGGTGTCTTCTTTTTAACCTGTATATATATATATATATAATTTCAGATCAACTGCCAGCATATACACACTAACAATTGAATGTAATGTAAATTTACCATACCTTATCAGTAAAGAAGACATCCTCTTTTAGCCACAATATCACTCCGCCTACTTCCTCACCAAGCGTTTTACAATCTGGGTGGGCATATGGCAGTGGAAGATCCATCCACTGGGGGAATATATGTATCGGGCTCACCCGAATCCAACCAGCTGGTACTGGAGACCCGTGACACATTTCCCCTGGTAGGGATGGGTAAGCCGACGCCTCTGCCACGACATATTCTTTACTTTTTAGACGGCATGGCTTCAACCCCTACAAATTTTTGTGTAAAGAATGTTATATACATATATACATATCATCTTTTTTTGAAACGACTACAATTTCATATATACGTATCATCTTGAATTAAAAAACTAGTTACTATGTCATAAAAATACTTACAGTGGATGTGCTAGGTGGTGGTTCTACAGGATTACTCCCAACCTCTACAGTAGGAGTAGGAGTAGAGTCTGCAGTAGGTATTGTCTGGTAAGTGGCAGTCTGAGATGCCTGCCACTTTTTCATTGCTTCTTCGAGTTTCCTATCAAATAGCTTATCCACCTATACATGGATAAAAGAAACGTCAAATTCTAATTTTTGAATTCTCTTTTACAGTAACATTATAAAGAAAGAATATGTTACCTCTTTTTGTGAAAATCCCGCTTTTGGGACATGTTTGCGCTGGGATGACCCAAAAAAAGATTTGATGCCCACACCAGCGCCTGCAGCCCTAACACATCCAGGATGCTCTGGGTTACCCAGAGCAACTGTCAATTCATCCTTTGTTCCCTCAGGGATGAACTTTCCTTGTTTCCTCAGCTCGTGCAGCTCCCACTAATCGCCAAAACAAAAATTTGTACTTAAGTAAACAACACAAATAATCAATATTCGAATGATTGCTGTAAGAGTTGTATTTTACCATTTTTGCAGCCGCCTCAGCAGTTGTGGCCTTAGTTATTTCTCCCTTCTTATTTTGCCTCCCAGCTATCCAGACATCATGGCGAGGCAGAGGTGTGCTACCTATGGTAGAGGACTCCTGAGTAGCAGCAGACTGAGAAGTAGTAGCCTCATCCTATAGTCTTTGGCGAACGCCTGCATACCCCTTTGGACCTATTCTGTGGTCATGCACATTCAGTGCATGCCTTGATCTTTGTGCCTCACTGAGGGCCTAGTTAGTATGCAAATTAATGATTTGGTTAGTAACACTAAATGTTAATCTTGACTAAGTGAATACAACATATATTAATTAATGAGATTGAGACTGACGCCTAATACCTTGAATTCATCAGTTTGTCTTGAAGCGACAAACGCGTCCCATTCTTCTTTGTCCAGGAAGTTCCACTGTTCAGTGGCTGTCTTCTTCCTCTTGTCGGCTTCTTTTATGTATTCTCTGGTGAGATTTGTCCTATAGTTCCTTAGGACTCTCCCACAGCGTTGCATCACGCATTTACGATGCAGCTTTTCATCCAATTCAAATATACTCTGCAAAATAGAATTGCTATTAACTAGTATCAAAAAATTTAGTAATCTACAAAATAGAATTGCAAATTAATAATAAATCACACATAAATCCCTCCATATTAAATCTTTCTTCTCCTTAGAAACTTTATGCCAAGAATCTAAGCGACAACCGCAATGGCTACGAGTAACAAACCCAAGATATGAAATAAATGAATTGCGATTCACACCACATGCATTTCCTGCATTATCGAAATCCACAACAAGTTTGGGTCCATTGCCCTTTTGCACAATTAACTTCTTCATCATAGTGATGCCCCTTCTCTTATCAACTTTTTGGTGTTGTTGATCAAGTGCCTCAAGTGCTTCAGATGGTACATGTGCATCATCAACCTAAAATTTGACAAAATAATTCACATTTACAAGATATAACTATAAATGGACATATAGATATAAATATATGATATATTTTTAAAACTTACTAGTGAGGCGGCGCATTGATGTCATCACCCTCACGGTAGTCATCAGAACGGTCATCAGGAGAATGGTCAGCCATCTACAAATTCACATTCAAATTGTAAAGTTCACATTGTAAAGTAGTAATTCAAAGTGTAAAGCTCACATTGTAAAGTTCACATTATTACAACAAAGTATATATCACAACAAAATTGTAAAGCTCTATGATCAAAGAGAAAACAAGTATATATTACAACAAGATTAGGGTCTAGGGTTAACAAATACATGTGATGTCATTCTTATATATAATAAATGTACATGTACCACCTATCCCATCCTTGAACACCTAATCTCACTAGTAAGTGTATAATGTGTATTGGGTTTTCAAGAAAATTTCGGCAGCATTTCCCCGCTGTTCTCCAAGTACATATGTACTTAGAGAACAAACGGGGAAATGCTGCCGAAATTTTCTTGAAAACCCAATACACATTATACACTTACATCCTAAGCGAGATTAGGTGTTCAAGAACAGTCCCAAACCGGGGACTATCCAAGATTTACTCCTAATGAGTAAATCTTGGACGGGTTTCTAGGCCAACAAATAATGTGTTGTCATTCTTATACCTAAAATCCTAGTTCTTCAAGTTAGGGTGATTATTGATGTCTTTAAAAGCATGATTGGCAATTTAGGGAAAAGTTCATCATTTACATTCCAAGCATGTCACATGTGTGCATTACAGTTCATCATTAAGCAAGAAGGGTGATTAGGATTCTCACCAAGAACGGGTTTTGATTTTCTATACAATTTTATAAAAAAATGCACATGTATGCATATATATACTATACTTTTTGGAACCTTTATACATATTTGAACACCCTAAATAACCATACTAAACACCCAAATACTTTATAACACAACTATAAAACAATGATTATAGCTAAACTATTAAACAATAGACTTGTCACACATAAAACACCCTATACAACTATAAAACAAAAAAGTATTAAGATATGCATGATACAATAACTATTTTGCATCACATTACAGCAGACTTATCATTGATACCTTACTAACTTATTGCTACATTTACATATCATCACTTGATCAAAAATTACAGTAGTACATTTAACCAAAGTATGCATTCTAAAATCTAGCTATGTCATGATTAGTTACATGTAATTTACTTGGATATACAGCAGTACCCGATTACTATGTCTTACATACAAAGTATGCATATTAAATTAACTAAGGCTTATCATAGAACATGATTAGAAAATTAAGTAGATGATTAAATCATAACAAAATCAGTACATAAATAACCAACAGCAACCACGGTCGTGTGGGCTGGCACGGCTGTGGCTGTGTTGGCCAACCACACGGCCGTGTTGGGTAGCACGGCCGTGTGGTCGGCCAACACAACCACGGACGTTCCAGCCCACATGGCCGTGGTTGCTGTTGGTAAGGAGAGGGAGAAGGAAGAAGAAGAAGAAGAAGAAAGGAGGCCTACTGTTGGTAGCAGTATGGAGACGGAGGCGGCGGTGAGCACACCAGCGGCAGGAGACGGCGCGGAGGCAGGCGAGCAGAGAAGGAGAGGCGCCGACGTCGAGCAGAGAAGGAGAGGGCACCGGAAGAGAAGGAGAGGCGCCGACGTCGAGCAGAGAAGGAGAGGGCGGCGGCGAGGAGTGGCGGCGAGAAACTGCAGCAGCAGGCGGCGAGCGACGCCGGTGAGGAACTACAGCAGCAGGCGGTGGCGAGAAACTGCAGCAGCATGCGGCGAGCGGCGCCGGCGAGGAGCGTCAGCGGAAGGGAGAGCAGCAGGCGAGGAGCGGCACCGGCAGAAGAGAAATCGTCGGAGGACCAAACCCTGAGCACGGGAATGAATGAAACAGAGAAAGGGGAAGAGTCGGGCTCTTTCGCGCGATTTAAGTTAACATTAGGTGTCAGTTTTTTAAGAACCGACACTGAATGTTTTTATTGTCAGTTTTCAACAAACCACCGACACTAAAGGGAGGTGAAAATTTTCGCAGTTAATCGCGCAAAAACACAACGACGTTAGTTATTGTCACAAAACTGACGACTAAAATTGTACAAATTTCTATCTCACAGAAAAGCTTTAGTTTTCGGTTCCTCCATTAAAAACCGACGCTGTATGTCAATTTTTGGAGGCAATTTTTTTCACTGGAAATTTTATTTTTGGCGGTTACTTTTAGGTGTCAGTTTTTTAATAAGTAACTGATACTTAATAAAAGTGGTACCCGTGTCTGGTCGCCCTTCATAGATTGGATGTCAGTTTATGTTATCAACCGACACTGTAGTGTTTAGGTGTCAGTTTATTTATACAACCAAAACCTTGAAAAGTGACTTTATAAGCCATTTCTGTAGTAGTGCAAGGATGACATGGACAACATCCATAGGTAAAGAACACATACTAAATCAGAATAAGCACCCAAAATGATGGCCATACTACAACATTGGGTAATGGGTAGACTGATTTGGTTCACCCAGTGTACCTTGTGTGGCTGAGGATGGGGCTCTAGGTGCAAATCTACATGGTTCTCAGCATAGAGAGAGATGATGTTCTGAGAACTGGCGCTATTAATGAGGAGTTTGCAACTTTCACTAACGTGCTTAAGAAGGTTTGGAACATAGTCATTCCTATCAAAAGGGATAGTAAAAACATGCACGACATAAAGATATGATGGATTGCAATCATAATCATATTCATAATTGACATCCTCATCTAAAGGTTTAAAGATAGGTAATACTGTTGGATCTAGGTCAGTTGGATCTAGGTATCTAGAGGGGGTGAATAGAGCTTCAAAAATTCTCACAAGATAGATTAGACCTTCAAATTATATCAATAAAAACCAATAGCTTAAGTGGAATTTGAAGTCCTAACTTACAAGCATAGCAAGGATGAGGGGAATTGATTGTAAACACATGACAATGTCATTTAGAGTGGTTCCACTCTCCAAACTAGGAGAGAGTCAGTCCTTTACCTAGAGAGGTCCACCTCTAGGACATTGTAAGTTCTTTTATCTACCTATTCACCAATAAGAGTTACAACACAAGACCACCAAAGGACTTACCTATCCAAGCACAAAGAGTCTTCCACCTTATCAAGGACTTACCCACTTTCCCAAGAGTCTTCAGCCTTCTTCCAATGTCTTACCTACTCTTACACAAGTCCTCCGCCTTCAAGGATTTACCCACTCTTCTTGGATCTTCAGCCTTTGCCTTCTCCTTCACCTGAAGAAGATCTTCACCTCTTCTTCAATCTTGAAGAAGAATAACAGTAGCTCCACCTTCACTCAGACTAGCTTGCTTCACCTTTGCTTCATGGAGGAAAGGGGTAGGGAAGATGGAATGGAATGAGAGATTTATAAGAAAAAGGAAGTAGCTCTCTTAGAATAGGCCTATCTCACTCATAATCATGAAATGAAGTGTAAACTAGAGAGAGAAAGGGGATCAAGGAGTTGCAACACACTCAACTATAGCAAGGACCTAGAATAGCATGAATGAGCAAACTTAGAATGAACTCCAAGGGGTACGTCCTATTTATAGCTGGGGTGTTCCCTGGAGTGTGGGATCACTTAGGGTCGAAAATTGTCATTTTCTAAGATGCAACAGATCTATTTTCACCCAAAACAACTCACTAACGGTTATAATCACTTTTTATGTGTTTTCCGTACAGTACATTCGGTCGAGTTTTAATAAAGGTAACTCATCCAATCCACTAAATGACAAAGCCAATTTTCAAACTATCGGTCAAGTTTGTTCTGGGAAACTCGACCGATGAGCCAAAATTAGTTTTTCTTAATGAGTCGGTCGGTCGCTTGAGTTCTGTGAGTGTACAACTCGACCGATGAGTCATCTTTAGAAAAACCATCATAGGATCAGTCGAGTTTCCAACTCGATCGATAAACAACCTATGACAAATTTTCTAATTTGCCTGGAGTTAAGTGTCCCTGATTTTTTATCGGCTTAGTTACAACTCATATCATCAATACAAATGATTACAAAAATCATCTAAGGTCATTTGGAGTGATTTCCCAAACTACACACTTACATTGCATTTGACTTGAACTTGAACAAGCTAGGGCTTGTGTAATTTGATCCTTTTCATGTACCTAAAGCCTGAAATCAATCTTGAACAAACATATCAGATACATAGGACTGGAATGGTTAAGTCATTATCAAAATATGGGAAATGTATAACTCTCAAGTCAACAAATACATCCTATACTCAATGTCATCCTCAAGCAGAGAATTAGAAGACACAAGTAGAGCACTTTGTTTGCACAAGGTTTTACAGTGTGGTAGGTGCATCAAGGCATTTTTGTCTCAGCTAGGTGAGGTTAAGCCTTGGATTGTACCTAGGCATACATAGACATACATATACATACATATATATGTAAGTGTGTGTGTGTATACACACACACACACACACACACACATATATATATATATATATATATAGCCAATAAGGAGTGGCTTAAGTGGTCAAACACAATGTTCCTTAACAAACAAACCCAGGTTTGAAACCCAACTTCCACCTTGGTTTAGCACCCTCCTGGACGTTGGCCTCTGTCACAGGCATGGGAGAGGGGGAGTGAATGCCTCTCTTAATCCCATATATATACTTAATATATATATATGTATATAATACACATATATGTATATAATACACATATATGTATATATAATTATTTATTTATATACATATGTACATGAATATAGATATGTAAGTTTATATACATACATATATATTTATTATAGACACAACACATATAGTCATATATACATATAAAAAAATAGAAATACACACACACACACATGAGCACACACACATATATATCTATTTATATATGTATATATATATGTGTGTGTACACACACACAGATATATATATATATATATATATTACAAATACACACACATATATGGGCACACATCTATACATACAAACATAGTTATAAGCATGCAAACATGTATATATATAGAGAAGTATGTGTGTACATACATACAACATATACATTAAGTTTATAACATATCGATTGTGAGAAATAGATATATATGCACATAATAAGTATGCATATACAATTTGGGGTTTGTTTGGCCCCCATTAAGCCCAAATTAGAGTAAATTGTATTTTTAGACATACAGTCCGAGGCTTAGTGTTTGTTATATTCCCTAAGAGCTATCATATGATGATTGTAAAAGGGTCATTTGTAACAGATTTGATTATTAAAAATGAAATTCCATATATTATGTTTGTTTCAATATTGATTTAATGAATACATCTAATAATGTCTGAAGAATGATATAACTTTATGACATATGGTTTAGGCAAAGGACTTGAACATGAGATCATATGTACAATAAGAGTACTCATTCTAGTTAGTATATACTCGACTACTATTGTGGATAGTATAGAAAAACAATAATACACAAGACTAGCATGTATGGTGAGTGATGCCTATGTCTTCTTAGTCATGATATTGGAAATCAACTCAAATGCATGAGCATTTGTTACAGAACAAGTTATACTGGAAAAATCCACCTTGACATTGACACTTTGAAGTCATGCAATGATATGCAAATTTATATCTCAATATGATAATGGTGACTATGATCTTAAGACTTGAAGTCACTACAATAGTTACATGTTGTTTTCTGTACTTTGACAGTAGCCCAACGTGACTCTGAAATAAGGGTTTCTATAAAGGAGGTGGTTGGGTACAACATGACACACGTGGATTATTGTGAGTGATATAGATGGAATTTGTTCCTCCTTCCAGACTGATATGTCAATCACATGATAAGTGAGACTATGAAATGCATGTCCATGCTCATGTGAATCAATATTTGATATTAAGCAGACAATATCTCAATAGTCTGCTCCAGTTCAAGGAGTATATATTAAATATTAAGAAGATGACATCTTTCAATATAAATATATGTAATAAAGGTATAATATAGTCATGGAAACTTTGGTCACTTTACAGTTTGTAGTTATTATCCAATTCATTCCTATTACTTGGGTGTCAATGATGTGTGTCTAGAGATAAATATTTTCTTGCATTGTTTTTAACATCACTACCAATGTAATTTGGAACCTACAAAGTCACACACATAAGGATTCTAAGGAATGTAAGTTTTTAATCAATCAAATGATTAGAATGAATTTGAATCATTATTAGACTAATTGCCTATCTGATTGCGTGATTGGAATGTTTGGTTGTCCGATCGGATTGGTTGGGTCAATGCATCAATTGATTGTTAATTGGTCAACTGGATTTTGCACTGGACTTGCCCGGTCGATTGGTTGGAATTCAACAAGTGGGGTCTCAAATTGGATAGTCTGGATCTGAACTGACCTGATCGATCGATCAAGTAACTTAGTTGGCCGATCATGATACCTTTTGAGTCCCAGGATGACCCTGATCGGCGGATTAGAATTCCGGTCTGAGTTTTTAGTATCGTACTATATTTGGGGTTGTGATTAGGAAAGGGATTGGAATCAAGAATTTTCGATCCCATGACTCTCATTTATAAAGGGGCACGTCCCAAAGGGTTTGACATATCTTTTGAAACAACTTGTGAGACAAGTTGGCTACCGTATCTCTCTTGGATAGAGAGGAATAAACCCAAAGGATTCATGTTTGAGAAATGAGAAGAAAGGGGGTTTTAGGACAACTACTATGCTGAAACTCATGTTCCTCTTCGACTTGGTGGTCATGGTGGTACACGACATTCTCTCTCATCTGCTTGGATAAAGTAGAGGTCGAGGCACATGGTGCAGGGGCTTGTAAAATTTGTTCCACAAGATGACAACAAGGTTCTACAAAGAAGACAACCGTGCATCAACTTCGATACCAATTTAGATCTCATGTTTGTCTATTCAGATTTCTTGGTGCCAATTTGGATCTAGATCTGGAAGTGCAAGTTATTCATTGAAAAGACACATCTAGTTGTTGGAAAACTAGTGTACGCAAAGATATAATATTTACCCCTTTGTTTATCTTTTATTCATCAACATTTTATAGGTATGATAGATCCAACAACTAGGGTATAAAGGAAATTTGTTTTGTTATTCCATTGTGCCCCTTCCCGAAAACCCTACAGTTGTATCAGATATGATGTTGTACACTTTTAACACTTTTTTGGGTTTTGAACCACAAATGATTTGTTAGATGAATTATGTGCAAACTTGTATCCACCATAATCACCTAATATATATATATATATATAAATATATAAATATATATATATATATATGTTTGTGTGTGTGTGTGTGGTTACATATTTATGCAATCCTATTTTCGAGCATCATCTTGTGTTTTCTTGCACTTCAATTACGTCTAGACATGTTGGATTGCAATTTGTTTCATGTCAAATGTGCTTATGGCTGTTCTTTTTGTGTTTTTCAGGCACTTGAACCATTCGTTGGCTGGAGGGGAGAAAGAAAGGAGGATCCTAGGGTTTCTACACCATGGGGTGAGCCCTAGACCATCTCCCAACCTTCCATAGGTGGTCAAAATTAATTCAAGGAAAGAACAACATGAAGGACTTGGGAGCTTAGAAACATGTTGGGACCTCACAACTGGACATGGTATATTTCCATGGATGTGGTGGTAGTGTCACATATCACAAACAATAAGCAAGAATGATGACCTACAAAAATTCAACCACCATCACGTGACTAAAAAGCAACCATGTGGTTCAAGACCTACCACAGACGTGTCACTCCCCACAGCCATGGTGATGAGCTTCCACAATGACCATCATTGAAGAAAATGGCCAATCCATCTACCTCCAAAACAACCATGGTGAGCACCACGATCGAGCCACAACCTACCCACCACGACCGTGGTGCACACCACCTCCGTATTACTAGACTTACAAAACCACCTTTTATCTGGCAGATCCCCCCACTTTTCACCTCACCCATTCTACCCCACCACGACCACCTTCACCCCATCCACCACGGATGTGGTGACTGAAATGGACATGGTGGCCCACAACCCTAAGATGTTTTCTACACTGAAATTCCTAGTTTACCCCCATTTGACCTAGTGCTTCCCTACCACCTATATATACTTGTGTGGTGGCTATAGCATGAATTTAGCCACTCTTTTGCATTCATTGTCACCTACTAGTACATTCAAGGAGATCTGACCTACTCCCACCTACCTCCACCTCATTTCCACCTTTCCCTACCTAAAAATCATAGTTTCCTAGGGTTTTAGCTACTTCCACCACCCATTCCATGATCTCTTTGCCACCAAGGAAGGAGGAGGTTGTGATCCATCTACTAGGAGGTGAACGGAAAGAAGATTCTATGAGATTCCATATCTCTCTCTCTTATTCTTCTTATTTTGTTCTTTTTAGTTCCATGGGTAGCTAGGCCCTTCCAGGTGGGTTGTTTGGGGCTAAAACATGACTTTGATACCATGTTGGGGGGAAATGACTTATAAACATTATGATCTCATTTTCTATTGATTGTATTATACTTCTTATCTATTTCACATGAATTTAACTTGTGGTTTATGCTAAAAACATGGATTGCTTATTGATTTGTGCTTGAAACCACCTAGATTGTAGGAGAGAATAGCTTGTATGAGGCTATTTTAGGATTGTTCCCATGTCCAACTAGTGGATCCCTAGATATCACCCCATCTTCCCACATACACATACCCTCTCCTACTTTTAGGTGTGAGATCTAAGAAGCTAGTGTAGGAGTACTTAGTGCAATTGGCTTGGAGCTTCCTAAAGGTTACATGGGAGGTTATTGAGGTCTAACACCCTCATTTCCACCTTCCATTTCTACCCTTGGTGTGACACCTCATCACACTAAATGAAATTACTCAAAACACAAAACACGATCAACTACTAATTAATCACATAGTCAAAAATGCAAAATAATTAAAACCAATTCCAACAACGTAAATAAACTCTAGAACATTTACAGAAGGTCCATCATTCCATTCTCATATAATGTAACAAGTATTTACATATGGGTCCAAAGGCCTCAGTCACATCCTGCATACAAAAGATATTTCACATGTACATGCCATATATTTACAAACATTGGCATACTACCAAAATCTTGTGTCGATACAAGTATATCATCTAGAAAACACATCCCATACTAGGACCTGAGGGTACAGGGACGACACTAGGACTCTACTAGTAACATCTACAACTAACCAACCTTCTGAATCTATTGATCGCCAGGTTGGTTCTCTTCCACAGTACGACCTCGACCACGTTTCCCGCGACCACCTAAAAAAATTGTGGTGACCCACGGGTGAGACCCAGTCCCAACAAGAGATATAACTCTCTCCAACTTATATTGATCATAACATATTAATTAACAGTAAATTCATTGAGCAGTTAGGGTATTGAATAAGCAATATGAACAAACCGAACAGTTTAAGCATACTAAGAAGTTAAGCAAATAAGTTGTAGCATCAAGTAGAATTACACAATTTTCATAAGTCTACATCATGTAAGAACTATGTAGTGTAAAGACAAGACAAGGGTTAATCAACCAATGTGATATGTATTAAACCCTAGCAATTATACTACATGGCTGTTATTATATCTTTTTATTATTATGCCCTGGGGAGTTTGAGTCGTACCACTCAAAGTCCAACTGACCACTGTGTAGTGCTATTCAGTTCCGTATAAGATCTAGGAGTGTCGGTATCCTAAGATCTCTTCCCCTCGGCCAGTACGAGTAAACTACAGTGACATACCAGTCAAACTGCCAACAGTGACATATAGTCAACTAATAACAATTAGTTCATACTTGGTACAAGTTACGACACTAGAAAATAGGGTATACAAACCCCTCTAATCTGAGGTACAACCACAGCTGTCCTCAATCACCTCAAATGTTAGAGGCATGACCATAGCCATCCTCCATAACCTGCAATTGTGGATGACAAGGATATATCCTCAACTTGTCACCTCCACATACTCAACAATATGCACTCTGAGTTTTCCTTAGGAATACTCGTTTCACCATCCAGTAAGTTCGGACACTAAAGATGGCTCTACGACACAGGGCTCTACATGATTATGGTTACACTTGATTAATTACTGCCAATTGAATGCATTAAGGCTTTATCATACAAGTGGACATTCAAACCCTAATTCTTTTCTAACAAGAGTATATGTATAACAACTTCAAAAGATATAAAACATTTGAGATATAAATCTTAATCACATTACCACATGCTATCATTCATTGCAAATTAATGGACCACACTTATCATCATACTATTGCAAGATACCAATATCTTATCACAAGTTCTAGGGTTTTAACCCTTATTGGAACATGAAGAGGATTTCACCTCAATCATGGCTTCAAACATGCCCAAAGGTCTTTAATACCATCACAATATTCATAATAAGGTTATCATCATCATTCCATGCCTTAAACAAGGCTCAAAAGATCATTAACACATGTATGTCCATAGATATTAACATGGCAAGGCACTATGATATTCAAATAATACTACATTGTGGTTTCAACACAAGAAGAGTGTAATTCATTATCACATTAATCATTCAAGAGGTCTGATTATAAACAATCAACATCATAATACATTAAGGTTAGGTATAACAAGCTAGATCACATTGGAGTTACACATCCACTTATTATAGTGATTTATCAAATATAACTATATAATGGAAAAGGTAAGACTACCAATTAATGGTATTGAACCATTGAATTATCTTTACTAGGACCCACATATAATACCATGTGATTTATTCTAATCCATTGGATGTTAAACCATCAAATATCATTCATTGGATCAAGTTCATTGTTCAAGGTTATCAATTGAAGTATAAGTCTAACCATTAAATCAATTGAACCAAGGAACCATTGGATTAAGGTTTAGTAAAATCTACAATTACATTCCTAATTCATCATATATGGTGATGACCTGATCAACCATTAATTGTGATCATTAGGTCACCATTGGTTTCTAGATCAGTAATACATTCAGTTAACACCATCATATATTAAGACAATATTATCATCGATTGATAACATCATTAGAATACTGAGTGGATGATTATTAGAAAAAACCTGACCTAAGGGGTGACCATAGGTTGTCACCATACATTTAACACCCTTGATCACGAACATCAGTTGCCAAGATAGCAACACCATTGGTTGTTGAATGGTATGTCCATAGGTTATGTGATAGAGAAGGAAATAGCTTGAAACCCCTAATTTCAACAATCAATTATTGTGTGCTTAGCACCATAGGTTGATGCTATCAACCTGTCCCAGATCATGTTACACATTAGAAAGGTTTTACACATGTTTAAAGTTTATATATAACTGGAACAAAATAGGGAACACCACAAAAACTCGTAATTCTAAACAAGCATGGTTTCTCTATGCTTAGATCATCACATTCAAGCATAAACATGAACTAACAAGCTTCTAATAAGAAATATAAGTGAAGAATGTTATATAACTCGCCTCTATAGAGTAGGTCAGATATCAAACAGCAAGAATATTGAGAAAATAAGGCAAAGAATCCCTAGATTCAGATCTGAACTTGGACAAATAGGCACTTCTCTCCACAAAGAAGCAAAACCCTAGAAAAAGAAACGAGAAGGAAAGGTTTTTGAGTTCTAGAGTCATTTTCACCATGGAACAGCAGGGTTCCGACCTGGAGAGATGTAGGAGGAAGAAGAGAAAAGAATTAAATGGAGGAAATAAGAAAAAACTTACACTTTTAGGTCAATATCACTGGGAAGAAGCTTTATAGACCCAAAAAGGGAATCAATTGCAACCCTATAATTTTTTTCAAGAAGATCCCCACTTTCTTCTTCCTTGGGCAGCAAAATTTGCAGTGGAACAGAGGGAGAACGAATCTGGGAGAAGGGGAGAGGTGGTGGAGAGAAAGTGGCTCGTTTTGGTGCTTGGGGATAAGTATATGATACTTTAATATTAAGAAAAAGAAAAGGTTGAAATTCTAATATATATCCAAGTGTCCATGGCTTTAAATTATTAAGAATACATAAGCACACACAAAAGAAGCTCTCCCACCATCCCTCTAGACCTGGTTATATTTACTTTGTCAAAATTCCCAGCCAATCACATAATTCCTTAGTTGATAGCTACTAAAGGTAGCTCATCCATGAAGGGGTAAACCCTAAAATACCCTTGATGAAAATACCTTAAAACCATGGCTCAACTAGGAGCCCCATGGATTAAAAATCTCAAGAATGATAATATAACATCTAAGGAACATAATGTATGTGATAAATTGCAAAGAAAACCCCTCAATTGGGTAAATTACAAAAAAATCCAAAATGTACAGAAAATTGCATAACTTGCTCGAACAACGTCCAAATTGGACCAAATTCGAAAATTAAGCTTGTCTTATGATTTAAAAACATATAAAAAGTTAAATTAGGGTTATAAGTTTTCAATTATGATAATTACGCTCATTCAACTCATTAAGCAAGTTCAGGGGCCTTACAACTATAAACCCCTAACAAGGATTTTGCCCCGAAATCCTACGCAAAAAGAGATGGGTATTTTATACACATCTCATTCTCTAGTTATGATGTGGCTTCCTATATGCCATGATGATTCCACAAAACTTTCACTAGTATTATATCTTTTCTCTTTAGCTTTTTCACCCTTCTATCCAGGATCAACACATGACCCTTAACATAAGAGATATCCTCATCTAACTCAACCTCTACTGGTTGGATTGTCTGGTCAGTATTTGGATGGAATTTCCTCAACATAGAGATGTGAAAGACATTATGCAATCTATGTAGCTCGGGTGGTATCTCCAACTTATATGCTACCTTTCCAACACGAGCTAGGACAGGGTATGGTCCCATAAATCTAGGAGCCAACTTACCCTTCTTTCCAAACCTCAGCACACCTTTCTAAGGAGAAACCTTAATATATACTCTATATCCCACTTGGAACTCAAGTGGACTGTGTCAATTATCTGCATAAGATTTTTGCCTGTCATGGGCTGCTTTCAACTGTTGTTGTATCACTTTAATCTTTTTTGTAGTCTGTTGTACTAGCTCAGGACCCAAAAGTTGATATTCACCTATCTCATACTAGCAAAGAGGAGACCGAAATCATCTCCCATACAGAGCCTCATAAGGAGCCATATCTATGCTTCTTTGATAACTATTGTTGTACGCAAACTCTATCAGAGTAAGATGTACATCCCAACTACCAAGAAATTGCAACACACATGCCCTCAAGAGATCCTCTAAAGTCTGAATAGTCCTTTCAGACTGGCCATCGGTCTGCGGATGAAAAGTTGTGTTGAATCTCAGCTGTGTTCCCATTGCTGAATGCAGATGCTCCCAAAAATGACTTGTAAACTGTGGACCTCTTTCAGAAACTATAGTCACTGCAATGCCATGCAAACAAACTATCTCATCAACATATATTTGTGTGAATTTCTCTGCTGTAAATGTCATCTTAACTGACAGAAAATGAGCAAACTTAGTCAATATATCTACTATCACCCATATGGAATCATGACCCTTGGCTTTCCTAGGAAGACCAACCACAAAGTCCATAGTAATATGATCCCATTTTCACTGGGGTATTGGTAAGGGTTGTAATGTCCCTGCAGGCTTCTGGTGCTTCGCCTTCACCTGCTGACAAACTGGACATTTGGCAATGAATCGCCACATCACACTTTAGACCTGGCCACCAATACATGTCTTTCAAGTTTTGGTACATCTTGGTACTTCCAGGATGCATTGCATACATGGAGGAGTGAGCCTCATATAGTACCATCTTCCTCAACCCCTCAACATCAAGAACTACTGTCCTATTGTGGTAACAAATTGTACCACCATCTGCCTCATGAAAGCCATCACACTTTTCACTGCCAATCCCTGATCGGATATTATGCATCACAGTATCATTCTATTGTGCATCATTATTCTACTGTCTCAAGGTAGGTTTCACTTGTAACTGTGCCAACAATCCTGCCAGTAAGGAAACTTCTGGCTGTACATTCATCTGGCAAAGAGACACTAGCATATCTCTCTTATGGCACATCAAGGAATTTAATTGTGCATTATCTACCATTGAAGATGAACATGACTTTCTACTCAATGCATCAACTACCACATTAGCTTTCCCTGGATGGTAATCTATTATGCAATCATAATCCTTGATCAACTCCATCCATCTCCTTTGCCTCATATTCAACTCCTGTTTTGAGAAGATATATTGTAGATTCTTGTGGTCAGTGAAGATCTGACACTTTTCCCCATAAAGATAGTGTCTCTAGATCTTTAAGCCATGGACCATTGCTGCAAGCTCTAGATCACGTGTTGGGTAATTCTCCTCATGTTTCTTAAGCTGTCGTGAAGCAAAAGAAATCACATTCTTATCTTGCATCAACACACATCCCAACCCATTCTTTGAAGCATCACAAAAGACAATATAGCCTTTTCCTTGCTCTAGCAGTACTAACACCGGTACACTAGTCAACTTTTCTTTCAAAAGCTGGAAAGAACATTGACACTTGTCATTCCAAGCAAAAGGAACATCCTTCCTGGTTAACCTAGTTAGGGGTAACGCTATAGAACTGAAGTCTTTGATAAACCTCCTGTAGTAACCTGCCAGACCTAGGAAACTATAGATCTCTGTCGGTGTCTTTGGTTGTTCCCATTCTAGTACATATTCCACTTTCTTGGGATCAACACAAATGCCTTTTGCAGATATAACATGGACCAGAAAATACACTTCATATAACCAGAATTCACACTTGCTAAACTTAGCATATAGTTGATGCTGCCTCAACAATATCAATGACTGGCGAAGGTGTTGCTCATGTTGTTGACTATCCTTGAAAAATATTAGAATATCATCTATGAACACAACCACACACTGATCAAGATAAGGTCTAAACCCTATTCATCAGATCCATAAAAGCGGCAGGTGCATTGGGTAGCCCAAACGGCATAACCACAAACTCATAATGACCATACCTAGTCCTAAAAGCTGACTTGGGTATGCCATCAGCCTTAATTCTCAACTGATGGTAACCTGACCTCAGGTCTATCTTTGAAAACACATTGGCACCTCTCAACTGATCAAAAAGATCATCAATCCTTGACAAAGGATACTTATTCTTTATTGTCACCTTGTTCAACTGTCTGTAGTCTATACACAACCTCATTGAACCATCCTTCTTTTTAACAAACAACATGAGAGCACCCCAAGGGGAAGTGCTCGTTCTGATAAAACCCTTCTCTAATAGTTCTTGTAACTGTTTCTTTAACTCCTACATCTCTACTGGTGCCATTCTGTATGTTGACTGTGTTATGGGTTGTGTGTTTCAGGAACAAGATTGATCTCAAACTCAATCTCTCTAGGAGGGGGAATGCTAGGAAATTCCTCAGCAAAGACATCCTCAAATTCTCGCAGCACTGGTACCTCCTGGATACTAGGACCTACTGCCTTGGTATCCACAACATGAGCTAGGAAAGCCTCACATCCTTGTCTCATCAACCGCTCAGCTGTCATAGCTGACATCAAACATGTAGGAAGAATCTTTTTATCACCCTGAAAAATCCACTGTACATCTCCATCATGGAACGTCGCCACCTTAGTACTACAGTCCAAGACTACCTTGTATTTTTCCAAGGTATCCATTCCTAGGATTACATCAAAACCATGCATGTCAAGTGGTAAATGATCCACTTGAATGTTGTGTCCAGAAAAAGAAAGAACACAAGAAGGGCACACTTCTCGCAACTCGGCAAAATCAACCAAAGGAATCTCTAGCCGTAGGCTATCAGATCTAAGACTAACATGTAGATAACAACTATCTATCACCTCTCCGGTGATAAAAGAGTGTGTCGCACCCGGGTCTACTAACACAGATACGAAACAAGAAGCAGACATATCAGAATGAAATAACTCCATCTGACCTATCACGACTCATGGATTGACCACTGCTTCTGGCTGGGTCATGGCATAGAACCTTGTTGTCGCCTACTGTCGTCCACGTCCTCTGCTTGCTTGTCTAGAGGATCCTGCCTGGGATGCCTGACCATGTCCTCTTCCACTACCACTACTAAACTGTCATTGTTGTGGACCTTTTTGACTTTGCCTTGGCTGCTGAGTCACCTCCTCATCTTTCATAGGGCAATAAGGTCTTGTATGCCCCACTTTCCCACACTTGTAACATGCTCTGGTGTCCTGATATGGCCTAAATGGCACTGTCACTGAAATTGATGAGGTACTGCGGGATCCCTCAGTGGAAAACTATGATCTCTACTCTGAATCGTGGTCCAAAGTGATGGTGCATGTGATCTTGGTTCAGTGAAGGTTGACCTTGGTTGTGACGGTGGTGGGAAAAACCTTGGCTTCTTAAAGCCTCCAGATGATTGCCCTTGAAACTGCATAGGTCGCTTCTTAGCATTAGCTTCACGCTTCTCTATGGCAGACATCTCAATCCTCCTGACAAATTCCATAAAGGTGGAAAACCTTTCCCTATTCTTCAAGGCTGACGCTGTAGTAGTCAATTACGTACTCAGACCCTTCTCAAATCTCCGGATCCTTTCCTTGTCCGTTACTTCCATGTGCGGGCAGAACCTCAAAAGTTCCTTAAACTTTGATTCATACTCATTGATAATCATAGCTCCCTGATGAATCTTCTCGAATTGAGAGATTTTCTCATCTAGGTAGGTTTCTGGAAAATATCGACTAACAAATTCCCTTCGAAACTCCTCTCATCCTATCACAACTCCTAGCCTTTTCTCCTCTTTTATGGCCCACCAGTGGCCAACACTACCCTTCAACAAGTATACTACATGCTTAACTTTGCACTACAAAACATTTGGCCTTTGTTGAAGAACATTTGTGAGGAACCAAAAATCGTGAATAATGATGTCTATTTGTGAGGGCCCATCCTTCAAATATGAGACCAAATCCCTCAACCGTGTTTTTAACATCCTTAGACCTTTTATGTGAACACTAATCCGTCAAAAATACATTACTCACTAATCACTCTGTGAAAAATGCCGTGTCAAATGTTTCCCTCCATCTCATAACCCTTCCCTCCATTCTCTACCATTCATATTCCGCGGACTTCCCAAAATATGCCACTTTTGGTGAGATTTGCAATCACCAGAGCGAGGGTTTTGCCCCGATCGCCCCCGACTCCTCCAGACTCCCCCGACGCTTCGACCATCGCACCTCCTTCCGCGTCCCCTTCCGGGTCATCTCCTCCCCTATCCATCGCACCTCCTTCCACTCCCCCTTCAGAGCCATCTCCTCCCCCGACCATCATTGCACCTCCTTCCATCGTCTCTTTCCCCATCGTCCTCCTCCTCCCTCGACGGCGCTCCTGTTTGCTTGTTGCTTGTGCGAGCACTCGCGGTCAAAGGCATGGTACGCGTTGGTGGTTCGAGGATCCTATGAAGCTCGTGATTCAAGGAGGCGATCTCTGGCAGAGGACGACAGCGGCACATCTCCACGGAGAAGGTACCTTTACCACCAGATGGGCTTCGTCCCGGCCTCTACCTTCCGCTCTTTTCTAACCCGACCGTGTTTGTCCTTTTTCAACATTCCTCCTCCTTCCTTCCTTCCTGCCTGCAATTTCTTCTTCGTCTTCGTCCCGCAATCGAAACTCGCATCGAAGTTGTTCGATGAAATACCTGCGTCGATTGCGGGGAATGGTTTATCATTTTATAGTAGTGCACTATTTCCTATTTACCCTAGGGTTTCATTCCTTGAGACACCATTGTTGCAGGTCGACCAAGCTTTGATGACACGCAAGTCTAGACAACTGCGACTCCAACTTTGACCGATAATCATCCACCTGGTCCCCAGAGAAACTCTTTTGACCCAAAATTTAGATCAACGAATATATTTCATTTGTTTCCCTTTTTCTTATCCTCCATATCTGAACCAACAACTTGATTGAAAAATTCTCAAGTTTCAACATTATTGGTCTGGTTTGCTCTCTTTTGTCTTCGGCTGGTGAACCACAAACAAACCTGAACCTTGTTTACCCTAAGATCCATGGTTTCTAACGTCTTCTACATTTTGGTGGTTTCCTATCTGTTTCCATGATCCAGCCATGGCAGAATAGCTTTTGGCCCTCCAGACCATAGAACAGCCCAAGGGGGGAATTGTTTCCTTCGTAAGATGTGTAAGATTAACCAGTAACCCTAGTTTGTTGATTGGTTTTGATCATAAACATCTGGATATCATTGATCCCCCCAGATTCAATCTTTCGGCTTCTCTCTTTGTTTCAGCAAAATGAAGATCCCAGGTGGCAAATTTCCTCAGTTGTTGTGCATCATTGGGTGTCCTGACACGTCCACATGGGTAGTCTCGACTTTTAGATTGTCTTGCATCATTTTTTTTCTATCATGTGAGTTTTGCTTTAGCCTCTGCCATGTGGCATTGGCTGCTTGGTCCACTTGGACAAGCCCGAGAGTCGAGTGGATAATTCTTATGTAGCTTTTTCTGGGTTTTGGATTGGTTAACTCTTTCAGAATTGATAATAAATCAATGCTTAATTAGAAAAATATGAAAAAATAGTCATTGGAAATATTTTTGAATAAGGAAGATGATTTTTGAGATTTCAAACTGAAGTAGTTAATATCAGTCCATGTTTTCCTTAAGAGACCATGTTAGGGTTTAGATGAGAATGAGAACCAAGATTAATTAAAACTATGTTAATTTCAGGACATTAGAGCTTCCACAAGCCTCAGGAGTACTAGGTCAACTTTTTATATAATTGGTAAGTGTATTCATGCACCCTGTCTAATAAGTAAGAGTAAAGGGCTTTCTATTTGCTTATGTTTATGAAATGCAATTACAATGATATCAAGTACATATTTTACTGAATACTTTCAAAAAAATGATTATAAATCAAATTATGGTTTTCATTATGTCTTTTTCACATATTGCTATTATCATAACATCCACATGCTATCTAATTCAAATTTAATGTTTCAAGTTATAATGCTCAAGATCAAGGTTACTAATATTATGGATGATTTATGATTGTTCCCTCTAAGATTAAGATGCCTTTTTTGCATAAGCTCTGTGTAATCAATGAGCACTTGGGTGCATAAGCTCCATCTAAGCAATGAGACTCTTGCCAGAATAAGCTCTGTGTGAGAAATGTAAGGATGAAGGATGACATATTCAACCCAAGATAGCAATGTTAATGATTAATATAATTAAAGATGAAGTTACATGACAAGAAAAGAATTCAATGTTATCATGTATCAATTTATGTTTTCTTAAAAGTATAGTATATTTTCATTTCTTATAATGATACTCAATGCGACTTGCGCTAGCATGTTTTTTGTTTTTCCTTGCATGGTTGGGGACGTGATGTCTGTAGGAAAGAAGGTTTAAGGATATTAGACTAGGAGCATACATCTCGAGGACAAAATTAGAAGGAAAACCATGGTGGGGTGCCAACTATAATAAAATATTAGTTTAGATTTACTTTCAAGTTAAGGGGACCAAGTATTAGTTTAAAGTGTGTGTTATGTTGAGAACTTGAGTATGAGAACAATTTAATTTCCTGTGTTGGTTGAAAAAAAGCTCTATTTTTGTGCAATGAACATTATATTTGTGACACTCCCAATGATATTTATATTTTTGCTCAGTTTTGTACAAGTTTTAGAAAATTGGGGCGTTACAAGGTACCTTTGGAGTGATGTTCTATGGTCCTTATGGGCCTTATTTACTTATGGAGTGCCTCTCACGTTTACCACTTGGGACTCATGAACTCATGAAGGTGTCCAAATCTCTTGACCCATGGGCCTCAGGAATACATGGATGGCTAACTCTTAACCCTAAGGTCTAATGCATTTAGGGTACAATAATCTCCTAATCTAATCAGTCTATGTACCTTGAATCCTCTCTGCTTAACATTAGGATTGACTTAGGGATCTACCCTACCTAGGGTATATTAAGATATCACAACTTAGCACATTATTTTCTTATGTAGTTCTTGAACCAAAATTTCCTTCATCTCCTGGGGTACACATTTTTCACTTTATGACCCTACCTTGGGCTCATGGCGACGTTCCCTTTCTGGTCTTGGTCTTTAATGGTGGTCTTCCTTTCCCAACTTGAGCTATTAGTGACCTTCCTTTCATGGCTTGGTCTCTAGCCATTGGAATGACTTCCTCTCATATCGGCCTTCCTTTCCCAGATTGGCCTATTGGTCACCTTCCTATCCTAGCTTGATCATTGGCCATTGCAATGACTTCCTCTTACATTGTCTTTCCTTTTTTAAAATGGCATATTTGTGATCTTCCTATCTTGGCTTGATCACTAGTCCTTGTAATGACTTCCTATCATATCGGCCTTCATATCCTAGCTTGTACTATTGGTGATCTTCTTATCCTAGCTTGATCACCAATCATTGCAAAGACTTTCCCTTTTTATATCAACCTTCCTGTGGCTTGGACGATTAGTGACATTCCTATCCCAGCTTGGTCACATACTTTTTCAATCACTTCCTTAGTGACTTTCCTTGTGTCCCCCAGAGTTGGCATACTTAGGTTCAAAGAATGTATGCGCTTCCATATTTTATATTCTCAATTCTTCACACTTTAGGTGACTTTCAAGGTTACCTCAATCCTTAAACTATTTGGTCAACTCACCCTGCTAGGGAAGGTCCTAACCTAGGGTGTCTTCTGACTCAAAGGGGAGGATAGGATCTCTAGGATTAGGTTTTTGCCTCCCCCATAGATCCTTTTCTCCACTCTTGGGTTGACCCACCCTAGGTCGGGACATCAACCCTAAAAGTTTCATATTTTCATTTTTAGGTAACCATTGGTTTCTTAAAACCATTTACATTTGCATTAGAGGATTCACTTCAGAAAAATATAACGATGATAGGTCCAGCAGGGTGCACATCCATCTAATTTCTTGATACAAATTCGTATTGGCATTGTATGTCTGTGATCCTATAGTCACTATTATAAGTAATTGTTATATAATGGAATTATGATATGCACCTTAATTATTTGTGTATCATTTTTATCCAAACTGCATACAGTTAGGTGACTTGTCCAAGTATATTATTAAGAAAGTTCCATTTTCATTATTACCTTTCTTCATTTTTAGATGGTGGGGGTCATTAATGATTCTTTTTGTCTTATAATATGTGTGGTCGTATACTTGAAAGGTAACATTTGTAACACCTTCATCCAAGATTCTTATATTTATCTTTAGTTCTTAGACCGTCTTGTTCTTTGTTGTCCTATCTAGATTGCTGCAAAGTATAATGCCACTGCATATAAATACATTTTGTAGAAATCACAACTCTAACATGCAGTCCATAGCATCCGGTCCATCAAACCAATAGCAATGATACCAGTGTACCATTCAGCAACACAACTGTGACATTGCATCCACAAGCCCACCTTCAACACAACTGCACATGCAAGGTAATAGAGCTAGACCTACTGTTAATATGTTTCAAATGCAAGCTGCTGAGAGTGGTCCTTTTGGAGGAATTACTCCCATTCAAAGTGCTACAAATGAACGTTCACCATCCTATCAGTCACATGTACATCATAACAAATATAGATTGATGTGGATGTTGAAAGTAACATAAAAAATTTGACATTTAATTTTACTTTCTTAAAGGCTACTGTTGAAAGTTGGTGCCCTCCTTTTGATAAAAATCCACCAAGTCACCCTCAAATGCAGAACACGCAAAGCACATCATCCTCAGTGTCATTCACACCAGTAGCTCGCCGTTCAAATGAGGTATTCAATATTTTTTGAGCATCACTCTGTTGCATAATTACTCTTCAGGCTTGCTTGCACCCATCCTATGTAGAGAAAGTGCAAACACACTATACATGATTATACTTTTGTGCCACAATGATATTTTTCTTTTTGTTTGCTTGATTTACTTTTGACCCATACCTAGTGTGTTCTCCTTAGTCAAAAGAAATTTCCTATTTTTTCGCAATTTATAAAGCCCGAGGCAAGGGTTATATAACCCATAATCTTTTACCCATGATGGTGTGCAAGCCCAATAATCTTACCCCCACACCAATGCTGTAGATTTTAATGCTCATTGTCCTTGGTCATTTTGATATTGGCATGTGAGTTTGGCTTTCTTGCTACATGTATGATTTGTTTTTTTCCCTTGTATAAATATGATCTAGTGCACCGTTGACTTTTTTGTAGAGAAAGGGCTTATATCTTGATTCAACTAGAGATTCCCCGTGTCCAAATGATTATTGGATGGCCCACTTCACCTTGGGTATACACCAAGCCATCCAATTTCAGATTCAGAGATGGAGTTTGAAGTGTGTAGTTTTTTTGCATAATAGAATCTGCAATTCACTTCAATTTGAGCAATTCACTTCAATGTAGCTTCATACCAGTAAGAAGATGAACTCATTAAGTTATTGACTTCTTTTCCTATTTTGAACAATTCACTTCAATGTAGCTTCATACCAGTAAGAAGATGAACTCATTAAGTCCTTGACTTCTTTTCCTATTTTAGACTCACCAAGGTGCAGACCTCTATTTATTCATCAGTCATCATCTAATGAATCTTCAATAATTGTTCTTTTCCTATTTTAGACTCACCAAGGTGCAGTCCTTGCTAATATTGCATCTAATGAATCTTCAACAACTGTTCTTCAGTTGTTATCTCAAAATGTGTAAGAAATAAGAGCCAACTGGAGCTTATTCATATGTTGGTTGTTGCTGCTTCTGGCAGCTACTGCTGCTCGCAACTGCTATTATGGAGGAGTGAGGTGTTGTTGGAGTGAGGTCCTGCTGACGTTCTAGACCCAAATTCTCATGAATTACAGTTTCAGACTACATTTGTAAGACATAATTCTATAGCAGAATATTAAAGTTACAATTCAATCTTAATTGTGTACATTGTTTACTACCATACAATTATATACTAAAATTTATTTAAACGAAACATACCATACAAGCTATGTGGGTGGACATCTTAAATATAAATTACATCTACTTAGATATGTCTATATCTGGACTGTAGAGGAATAATAGTTGAAAATAGGTAGGGGTTGGTTGATGTATGTGTTCTCCATCTTGCTTAATGTGTTCTCTACCTGGTAGGAAAGTGAACTGTTGGATGCTTCTTGGATAACTCATGGCTATCACTCCCCTACATGGTTTCCGAACAAGAAGATCTACGAGTTCTGATCTATAATAAATAGAGTTGAAGGATCAAATTATAGGCAAGCATAAAATAAATGATACTTCTTAGATGGGAGACAAGAAGCTCTTAGCTAGCACATTGATAAGAAAGGTTTGTTCTTTGTTGATGAAGAAAATCACTATAGCAAGGTATTTGGGATGCCTTATTCCTAGTCAAGAACTCAAGATTCACCTGGGGATAACCCACAATAAGCCAGCAACTATTGATGCTTATTCAGTCATTTGGTATGATTGGAAGGATTTCTCCTGTGGTTCACTTGATGAGGATGCAAATAAGCTATTTTGGGGTTGTGGCCATTGTATAGGTATGAAAGTAGAAGTTTATTGAAACTTCAAGGAAGTTTCTGGGAAGTTTAGGTGCAAACTTTAGTGAAACTTTGAGGCTATTTCTGTAAGAAACTGGAAAATTTCAGCAAAAAAACTTTTATGTTATGTAACTCTATCTTGCACGCACTGTGTAATAGAAGATCACAAATACACAACAATAGGTAAGTAGGCTCCTAAACCCCAATGCTTATGATTATTTAATTACATGAATAAGACATCCAAACAAAACTGCACTATAATTTTAAAGGTCAAGTTTAATCTTCAACATATACGTTGTTGACCACCACACAATTGTATAGTAAAACTTCTTATAAAAAACATACTGACCATCTGAGCTATGTGGGTATGAATCTTAAATATAGATTACTTCTACTTGGATCTAGCTAGATTTTACTCCAGAGGCATAATAGTAAAAAGTAGGTAGGTGTTGTGTTTTCTAACTTTAGTATTATAACTATTTGATGGAAATAAAACAACCAAGCAGTAGCTTTTCTGCTCTTTTTCTTAACATGGAAAGCACAGACTCACAGACGGCATCACAAATGAAAAGCTAAGCAAATGAGTTACAATAGGGTTTATTGTAACAACAAGGTTTGATTTCCCTTCGTGTCTCCAACTTTTCCAATTGAAGTTGTGCCACAAAGTAGTTTTACTTTGCCAAAAAGGCCCAAACATCACCCTGAGTTTTGTATTTAGCCAAAGTACTGGATATTTGACTACCTCAATACTCAAATTTGAATTTTTTAGGTAATTGTTTCCCAACTTCTGAGAATCTTGGATCTGTTGTTGGGGCATCATATATTAGGGGATGACAGCCTTATCATTAGGTGGCTGCAGATATCTCTAGTTGCTTATGGGATAGTTTGTTTTATAACTTATAAGTGAGAAAGGAAGCTTCTTCATCCTGTTTACCAGTTGCATATTGATTATACTTTGAAAAAAGCTGGCACCAACATGTTTGCTTAATCACAGAGGCACAAAGCACTTTCACTCATTACTGTCTTCATTACTACTACCTATTGAAGGATGACCCTCAAGACTCCATTAGATGAGTGAACAACCTTCTAGATAAGGAGGGTGTCAACCCTACAAAGGGAGCAAAACGTCCACAACAGAGGCAACATGTAGGGACTTGCAACTAGCCATCATTAACTTGGACTCTCATGTTTGATCATGTGTCTGTGTATGATCCTATGCTATGATACCGTGAAGTGGAAGAAAATCTAATAGGTTAACTTGCATAGCTTCCTTTCTTCACTAGGGTCTAAATGGTTTTTGTAACTTGTAAGTGCCACAAAAAGCCTAATAACTTAGGTTCATTTTAACTTCTCCATGGTTGGCTTCCTGTAAATCAGGTTCTTGACTTAAATTGACTTTGTGACAGTTCCTCTGGCTTCTCCTTTCTGGTTGTAAGCTGGGTTTGGAGTGTGGTGCTCGGGCTTTGAAGTTTGGTTTGTGTTGAGTTGTTCGGCTGGTGATTCCTTGCCTTGTGCAGCTGGAGTTTTCTTTGCAGTTTGTTTCAGTGGGTATGATGGCTGCTGGGGGAGGATGTTGTTTGTTTTCTCCATGGAGAAGGTGTGTTATTCCCGTGTGGTCTTTGGTTTGGCTGGTAGTGTGGGCGTTGTTCTGATGGTGCTTTGTTCTTCAGCTATTTGTGCATCTTGGGCTTCTGTTGATGACTTACCTTGGTTGTTGATCTTGTTGGAGCTTAGGCATTCCTTCTTTTTGTTGTTAATGGTCTGTTTATGGGTCAGTATCCAGGCCTTGTCCTTATGAGTGCGTGCTGCAGTTGGTGGAATTGGTCTGATGGGCTCTTTTTTTTCTGCTGTTGCTAGTTTGTTTGGTGATAGTTGGTTTGGAGGATCCGTTCCTTTGAAGGTAGATGTGCCTGGTTTTGATGGGTTGTGACAGGGCATTGGCTTTGGCTTGGATGTTTGCCCCTCTCTCTGCTCACTGGTGGTTGCGTCTTATTTTTCAAGCCACTCATGAAGTTATCTTTGAATTTGGTAATCTATACAATAAAAACTAAAATTTGATATATGCTTATGTTACCACTAAGTGGCAAAATTTGAAATAAAAATGTCTTCTTGTTGTCTCAAAAACATGTCATACTGCATAAAGGAGCACTAGTTGATTTAGGTGGTTATGGTATGTGTATAGCTGACAGTCAAGGGAAAAAAATAGATAGGCTATCTTGAATAGGTTGATATGTGTGTACAAAACAATTGAGCAACTTCAAATTGAAATTGAACCATGCGCATGTGCTGCTATTTGCTAGCAGCTGCTGCTGCTCACAGCTGCTGTTGTGGAGGAGTGAGGTGAGACTGCTGGTGTTGTGATGGTTTTGTGGTGTTGTGGTAGTGTTGTGGTTGATGGTGGTGTTGTGCCTGTCGTGATGGATAGTTTGGTGGATGATTTTGTTATGTGCAGGTGGTGGAAGCAGCAACTTGCTGTTACGCTTGGTGTTGAATGGTGGAGGTTTGTGGTGGTGCTATGAGTGATGGTGGTTCTTTGGTTGTTGTGTTAGATAGTTGTTTGGTGGAGGAGTGAGGTGGTAGCTGTTGGGTGTTGGTTGGTGGTAGCTGTTGGTGTTGTTGGTTGATGGTGGTTGCTGTATGGTGTGCTGGTGTGTGGAGGATGTATGGAGTAGCAATTTGCTATTGTTGGTGCTGTTTTGTGGATGGTGGCGTGACGGTTGGTGGCGGTGGATGTTGGCTGGTGGTGGTGGTGTTGGATGGTGGGTGGGAGTGCTGATGTGTAGGTGTTGGTGGTGGTTGATGGTGTGGGCTGTTGGTAGTGGTTGATGGTGTGGGCTGGTGGTGGCGTGTAGTAGCATGCTTCTAGGAGATGATGATGTTATGATGGAAGATTGGGTGGTCTGTAGATTTGTAGGTGGTTTCTAGGAGATGGGAGGAAGTAGTAGGATGTTGCTGATGTGGAGGTGGTTTCTTGGGGTGGTTGCTGGTTGACGTGGAAGCAGCATCTTGCTACTGTGCTGAAGATGGTTCAAGAGTAGAATGTGTAGGTGTTAATAGGCATATAACCCAGTGACTTTTTTTTTAATCATGTACTATTTACTGAGTTCAACCATAATTTTAGTTTACAAGTGCATGTTGCTGCTATGTTGGTTCACTTACATTTATCTCGACTTCACACTCACTCTGATTCCTTTTTGTATTTATATTGATAGGGTAGAATTGCTTTTAATGATGGATTTTGACCGACAATGCACCTTGGAGTACACCAGAACCGAAATATAAGAGTAAGTTGTT
This sequence comes from Alisma plantago-aquatica, assembly GCA_963693085.1. Lineage (NCBI taxonomy): Eukaryota > Viridiplantae > Streptophyta > Magnoliopsida > Alismatales > Alismataceae > Alisma > Alisma plantago-aquatica. The sequence goes on from OY856414.1 coordinate 4,367,993, forward strand.
TGTTTCTAAACAAGCATGGTTTCTCTATGCTTAGATCATCACATTCAAGCATAAACATGAACTAACAAGCTTCTAATAAGAAATATAAGTAAAGAATGTTATATAAATCACCTCGATAGAGTAGGTCAGATATCAAGCAGCAAGAATATTGAGAAAATAAGGCAAGGAATCCCTAGATTCAGATCTAAACTTGGCCAAATAGGCACTTCTCTCCACAAAGAAGCAAAACCCTAGAAAAAGAAATAAAAAGGAAGGGTTTTTGAGTTCTTGAGTCATTTTCACCATGGAACGGCAGGGTTCTAACCTAGAGAGATGTAGGAGCAAGAAGAGAAAAGAATTAAATGGAGGAAATAAGAAAAACTTACACTTTTAGGTCAATATCACTTGGAAGAAGCTTTATAGACTCAAAAAGGGAATCGATTGCAACCCTAGAATTTTTTCCAAGAAGATCCCCACTTTCTTCTTCCTTGGGTAGAAAAATTCACAGATGAACAGAGGTAGAACGAAGCTGGGAGAAGGAGAGAGGTGGTGGAGAGAAAGTGGCTCGTTTTGGTGCTTGGGGATAAGTATATGACACTTTAATATTAAGAAAAAGAAAAGGTTGAAATTCTAATATATATCCAAGTGTCCATGGCTTTAAATTATTAAGAATACATAAGCACACACACAAGCAGCTCTCCCACCGTCCCTCTAGACCGGCTTAGTTTTCCTTTGTCGAAATTCCCAGTCAATCACATAATTCATTGGTTGATAGCTACTAAAGGTAGCTCATCCATGAAGGGGTAAACCCTAAAATACCCTTGATGAAAATACCTTCAAACCATGGCTCAACTAGGAGACCCATGGCTCAAAAATCTAAAGAATGATAATATAAGAACATAATGTATGTGATAAATTGCAAATAAAACCCCTCAATTGTGTAAATTGCAGAAAATCCAAAATGTACAGAAAATTACATAACTTGCTCGAACAGTGTCCAAATTGGACCAAATTTGAAACTCAAGCTTGTATTATGATTTAAAAACATATAAAAGGTTATATTAGGGTTATAAGTATTCAATTATGGTAATTAATCTCATTCAACTCATTAAGCAAGTTCAGGGGCCTTACACTTGGCCCCCAATTTCTCTAAGAGTACCTACTCTAGAAACCTAGATCTGCTAGATCCTATTAGAATTTGGACTAAATCCTAGTCTAAAAGAGCCTCATAAGGTTGGATAGGGTGTGTTCCCCTTCACACACCTTACTCCACCCATGGCCAACTAGTAGTTTGGGGTAATTCTATAGCATACAACCTATTTTTTTTGTTTAACAATCTAAGTGAATGAGTATGGTTTGCATGTTGACCCCCCAACCTAGATCCTAGTAACATTCCCCCAATGGCCCACACCTCCATTACTTGATTTAAAACCCAAATTTCTCTCTTTCTAGTTGATGCTTTCCCTTACTTGCTTTACTTTCCTTCTTAGTTAATTGCCTTGTTCTTTATAATTAGGTATTATTAGTATAGTTAGTGCACCTTTGTGCTTGCTTGTGCTAATCTCAGTTAGTTAGTACTACTCTAGCTCTTTGATATCTCTAGTTATCTAAATTTCTACTCCAATGTGGTTTCTTTCTTAGTTAATTTAGCCTAATGTTATCTCTTACTTTGCTCTTCTTAGTCTAAATTTATCTCTTCTTACTTAGTTGGTTTTCTTGTTATTAGAATTAAATTGCCTACACTTAACTTAGGTTTTGCCGATTTGTTATGTTCAATTATTTGTTTGACCCCTTAATGTAATCAAACCAAGCCAAGATTAAACCCTTAAACCCTAGACACCGCTTTAGGAACCTAGCTAATCTAACCTATCTCTAATGCCCCCTTTTCTACCTAAGGATCAACCCCTAACTTGTAGCTTTCTTGTGCTATAATACGATCCTGTGGGCTTGAGGGTGAAATGTCTTTGTCTAAGTGAGCATGTTCAATCTTAGGGTTTTGTAAATTCTGAAAGATCCCTGTTATGTGCCTTAGGGTGCACCCAATCAAATTCAATTGGTTGGATGTACCTTTAGTGGAGACACACCACATATACCTATGCGACACCCTGAAAATCATTTTGTTTGGTGGATTCACATATGGAAATTAGATTGCTGTGGTGTGATATGAAACATGTATTGTCACCTTATTTATTTTGATCAGAAAGTATGTAACACATACATGGCTTGCATGCCTTGCCTCTCTCCATAAATTCTCCATGTAAATTTTAACCATGCAATTAGAATAGGATGATGTGATGACATCACTGATGGACCATGGTGGAGAGAAGGAGAGGATAATAATTTCACACTGAAGAGGATGGTCTTTCGAGGGTTCATGATCAAGACAAAATGAGAATCAATGATAACACAAGAACAACCCAGATGGCTGTTTGGCAATTTCCGATCGCAAACCAATTTGGAAATTTTGATTCCAATTCATATACATATTAATTTTACTTGCTCTCCAAGTATATGCAAACAAAAATATTCGAGAAACATCTCAAACCTTTGTTTGACCCAACCAGACTATCTCACCCAAGCAAGAAGGCTGTCTCACTCACCCAGATAGTTATCTAGTGAGATGAAGATGAGTGGTCAGTCCAATCATATTGAACTGGTCAGTATAAGGGCAGAATTGAGCCAATTCAAACTTCGATCAGCCTGACCTCCAAACGGCCATCTAAACTACTTGAGATGCTTGTATGGCTACCCAAACAACTATCTCACTCAGTGAGATGGTCGTTTGGCAGACCTGGTCAGCCAATCGAGAGATCATTTGCATGAATTGAATACCTAAATACTTTTATAATCAATCCAATTTTTTTCAAGATCAAACTCCTCTTCTAGATGAGTTCCTATGTGTGTGACCCTATATGTCCCATTTCACGTTGGCAGTGAATGTTCATAAATAGCTTATGACAACACAAGCAAAGGTTGGTGCCTAGTCGCACATCAGTTCTACCCAAGTCAATGGAATGTTGGAGAACAACTTCAACCTACAATCTGTGTAAGGTGTTGTAGTGATTGTATAATTCCTTCCCTTTGATATCTAGGATGGACTCAAGGCATGGTTGGTCATCGTTTCAACATTCAATCCACGTTTCTTGAACCAAGAGCAGTTTGTCTGAGATATTGTGACCTCAATATCATATATTGATTCACATGTGCATGCACATGTGTTTCTCAGTCTTTCTTATCAAGTGGGTGTATATCATACTCCAATAGGAGGAACAAATCCCATGTCTATCACTCACAGTCTATCCCCATGTGTCAAACTCACCCAATAATCACCGTTATAACAACCCATGTTTCAAGATTACGTTTGGTGATGTCAAGCGTACCCAACAATATGTGATGAGTGCAGTGATATTAGGTCTAAGAATCATGATCACCACCTTCACTATGAGAGATGACCTTGACCACAAAACCATGTGTCACTCTCAAGGCGGGTCTGTCTGATATACTATTCCCTAACATGTGTCTATGTGTTTGGTTTGATATTGCCATATCATGACTTAGTGAGATTCAGTCATCAACCAACTCACACTCCTATCTTATATTTTATTGGTGTCTATTTTCCTTCCACTGTAACAATCGACTAGGGACATATTGAGAATATTTATAAGTACTCTTAACGTATGTATGATCTCATTTCTACAAGGATAATACTTGAAAGCATACTCATTGAGAATATAATTCTCTAGACATTCACTCTATATCCTCATTATCCCATAAATGAGTGAAATATATGAATTAGAAGCTTGCCTTTATATATACATTATTATTATTAATCAAATACTTTTAGGTAACTATTCCACGTCAACCATCATATGATGGACTCTACGGGCATACCTTACCCACAAACTCCCACTTGCACTTAGATCCAATCACCAGTGGATCTCATCCTTAGTGATCTAAACATGTCCAACATGTTTCTGTTGTGATTGTGCTAATTTAGCGGGTTAGCAACACTTTACTTATAGTCGGTTGATATGCTTCGCTTAGCACACCAATCACTAAGATTGTTAATCCTAGAGTTTAAACCTTTTTTAACTTTCCGATTAAGGTTAGTATAGAAAGTATCGATCCCACATGACAACTTTTTAAGATTGTTTCTTCTTAACCCAATTGTTTGAAGAACTTATTTATTTGTTTTTGGTATTTTCAGATTAAGGAACAAGAATATAAAAGTCGGTTTGGGTGATGATTGATTATACTAAGAATGAAAATTGTAGAAATTAAATTGCACTAAACAAAATATTATTTGCCTTGTAAAAGGTAAAAAAAGATTGTTGTTAGCACACAAAGAAATTATGAATTAAATAGACTAATAATTAAAGCAAACAAAAACGGCCGGTGATTGAAATCAAAGGAAGAGAATCGAGGCTTTAGGGGTTTTCACCACCTTAGCCTAGGAAAACGATTAATCTTTAAACGACAGATTTGATGAAGGCAAATGAATTAAAAATCCACTAAATGTGGTCTCCACATGAGCCCATTGGTCTTGGTGCTCATGTTTCTTAGTTCATCATCCTAAAAAGAGAAAATCTACAGTCATTTCAAAACTCTTATGCAATTGAGATTGTCGTTCTAAACCAAAATTTCCAAGGTCATATCCATTCGGATTAACTTTTGATATCATCAATTAATTACTTTGATATATCAACTAGTTATCAATCTCAAAAGACATCTAGAATAATTAAGGAAAAGCCGAAAGCCATGGCTAAGGGGTTATTCCCCTTGCCTCGATAAAAGACTACTCACTCATGGAGAAGGAGCAAGTAGAGACGGAGGAAGGAAGTGATCTAGCCATATTCAAGTCTTACGACTACTGATCCTCGGTTAGAGACAATGAAGATGGCTGTCTCACATTGCTCGATTGCTCAAGAGAGGGGAGGAGGAGATAATGAAGAACTAGATCTAAACACAATGGAAATAACATAATTGAAAATAACACTTAACAGAGATGAAATGCTACTTTATTGCTTAATCAGAAGAATACAAGATTAAAGTTGTTCCGAGCATTTCAGTACAAAAGTGATGATAAATGAGGAGGAAGTGCCCCTCCTTTTATAGGATAAGGAGGAGAGGAATCCCTAAGAGAATACAAAGAGTTCAAGGCTATTGGAAAGACTTAATTAAAAGAATAATGATTGTCAATCCTTGATTGCTCTCTCCAATATGTTCTGCATATTTCCATAATTGGACCTTAGAACGTATTTCTACTTTGTAAAATGCTTAAAAGAGGTCTAAAAATATATTTTTCCTATCACACTTGCAATTATCTTTTCAAAACATATTTATATTCCAAATTTGGAATTTATATGTGGAAGTTATGACTATTTTGGTGATAGGTATATCAGACTCTGTGGGAAAACGTGAGGCTACGTTCACTGGTTAATTGTGCAGTCAATTAAATGTCAAAATCACCACAAAATATACCTTTTCTGTAGCCAATAAAATTCTCTTTTCAGTCCATACTTGATCTTGAAATTCCGCCTTTAGACGCAAAAGATATGGCTATTTTGGTGACGGGTATCTCAGACACTGCGGGAATATTTTGAAAGCCTCATATCTTCATCTTTTATTATCTCGATTTAAATACTTAGATGATTCCTGAAAATTAAGAGAAATCTCATAAGAATTCAAGAAGAGAATATCAAGAAGAGTGGCGGCCTTATCTTCTGTGGTGGAGCCAGTGGGCTTACCTTGGTCGGATCCTTGGACGGATGTCACTGCTAGGCACGTCTGGGCGGACACAGTTGCTCGTCCTATGACGGTAGAGCGGAACCGTAGACCGGTGATGGTGCTAGAGGATCCCAAAGAGCCTTTCTTCTAGGAGGAGGATAGAAGGCCTCGGATGAAGTTACCTGAACCGGTGGCGGAGGAACTGGAGGATTTTCATAGGTACTCGATCACGGTCCAAGTCTTATGGAGGAAGCACCTCATCCAACAAGTTTATGGATGGATGCTTAGGATGTGGAAACTGTGTGGCGATCTCCAAGTATCTCAGCTGAGAGATGGCATGATCCTCACTTGGTTAGCTTTGGCTGAAGACATGAAGGTTGCTCTTGAAAGGGGACCTTGGTTCTTTGACAATAAGTTAGTACTCACCAGGAAATGGACACCGGAAGCAGACGTTAGAAGGGAAGCGCTCACCACGGCCCCTGTGTGGGTCACCCTCCTGGATTTGGGGTGTCACTGGATGAGAAGGGCTTTGACCATTATCAGATATGGTCTGGGCATCCCCCACGTGGTGGATTTTTGGATGGATGGCAAGTTTGCGGGCACTCCACATTTGTGCATTGAGATTGCGGCGGATAAGGTCCCTTCACCGGTCGTCATGCTCGAGATGCCGGGGGGAGGGGAGCTGGAGATCTGTGTCATTTATGATACCCTCCCAGATCACTGCCTTGCCTGCAAGGTATTCAGGCATTTGACCCAGGGATGCCTGGGTACCAGAGAAGCCTTCAACGAGCCTCCGGTGGTGAGGGGGAGATCCAAGAGTCGTCCTCCTCCAAAAAGGAATCACAACAATAGGGGAAAAAGCAAGGCCAGATCTACGGCAGGTCGGGCAGTGGTCGGTGCTGTTCAAGCTGTTTGGGAAGAGGGTAGGAAGGAACTTGAAAAATAAGAGAAATCTCATAAGAATTCAAGAAGAGAATATTTTTCAAGAAGAGAATATTGATAAGATGAAAGTGATGTTTATTTTTGGATTAAGCTAAAATTAACAAAAAAATTCTAATTAATTATTCAAATTGAACCAAAAATAAGAGATGAATATGCATTCATCAAAATACCCCAAACTTAAACTTTGCTCGTCCTGAGCAATATTAAAATCAAAAAATACTTCTAAGACATACTCTCAACCTATCATCCTCACTCTCCTAACAACCACTTGATTCCTTCCACCAAAATATGGCCAAGCGACCCTGACTTCCTGAATTCACAAAAAGTGACTTTTATATTTTCTACTTCACAAACTTGCATTTATTCAAGACCTGCAATAAAATAGATTTTCATTTCACCTTTGCATTTGGTACTCCATAATTTTTTTTAAAGTTTTACACAAGAACGGGACTGATTTTAGATGGTTGGGGTTTTTGTAGTTTCCCCTAGGTAGAAAATTGGAGTGAAGGAGGTATGGAAGAAGAACGGTCTCTCCTCTATTCGACTTGAGACCTTTTTATTTAGTGGACATGCAGTTACATTGACCGCATTTTTTCTTTGATTTTTGGTGATACATTCAATTGCGTGGGTATGGAAGAAGCGGAAGAGGGGAAGGGGTTCCAACCCAAACTTAGCATTTTAGGCACTATTGGCTTTTTATTTTCTTTTTGACAAATGGAAAGATTTGGAAGTGGTGGAAGAAGAGTAGAAGAGGTTGTATAGAAAGGATCGATCCCACATGACACCTTTTTAAGATTGTTTCTTTTTAGCCCAATTGTTTGAAGAACTTATTTATTTGTTTTTGGTATTTACAGATTTGGAACGAGAATGTAAAAGTCAGTTTGGGTGATGATTGATTATACTAAGAATGAAAATTGCAGAAATTAAATTGCACCAAACAAAATATTATTTTCCCTGTAAAAGGTAAACAAAGATTGTTGTTAGCACACAAAGAAATTATGAATAAAAAGGAATAATAATTAAAGCAAACAAAAACTGTCGGTGATTGAAATCAAAGGGAGAGAATCGACACTTTAGGGGTTTTCACCACCTTAGTCTAGGCAAATGATTAATCCTTAAACGACAGATTCGATGAAGGCAAGTGAATTAAAAATCCACTAAAGATGATCTCCACATAAGCCCATTGGTCTTGGTGCTCATGTTTCTTAGTTCATCATCCTAAAAAGAGAAAATCCACAGTCATTTCAAAACTCTTATGCAATTGAGATTGTCATTCTAAACCAAAATTTCCAAGGTCATATCCATTCGGATTAACTTTTGATATTATCAATTAATTACTTTGATATATCAACTAATTATCAATCTCAAAATCCATCTAGAATAATTAAGGAAAAGCCGAAAGCCATGGCTAAGGGGTTATTCCCCTTGCCTCGATAAAAGACTACTCACTCATGGAGAAGGAGCAAGTAGAGACGGAGGAAGGAAGTGATCTATCCATATTCGAGTCTTACGACTACTGATCCTCGATTAGAGACAATGAAGATGGCTGTCTTACATTGCTCGATTGCTCAAGAGAGAGGAGGAGGAGATAATGAAGAACTAGATCTAAACACAATGGAAATAACGGAATTGAAAATAACACTTAACAGAGATGAAATGCTACTTTATTGTTGAATCAGAAGAATACAAGATTAAAGTTGTTCTGAGAATTTCAGTACAAAAGTGATGATAAATGAGGAGGAAGTGCCCCTCCTTTTATAGGATAAGGAGGAGAGGAATCCCTAAGAGAATACAAAGAGTTCAAGGCTATTGGAAAGACTTAATTAAAAGAATAATGATTGTCAATCCTTGATTGCTCTCTCTAGTATGTTCTGCAGATTTCCATAATTGGACCTTAGAACGTATTTCTCCTTTGTAAAATGCTTAAAAGAGGTCTAAAATATATTTTTCTTATCACACTTGCAATTATCTTTTCAAAACATATTTATATTCCAAATTTGGAATTTATATGTGGAAGTTATGACTGTTTTGGTGATAGGTATATCAGACTCTGTGGGAAAACGTGAGGCTACGTTCACTGGTTAATTGTGCAGTCAATTAAATGTCAAAATCACCACAAATATACCTTTTCTGTAGCTAATAAAATTATCTTTTCAGTCCATACTTGATCTTGAAATTCCGCCTTTAGACGCAAAAGATATGGCTATTTTGGTGACGGGTATCTCAGACACTACAGGAATATTGGAAAGCCTCATATCTTCATCTTTTATTATCTCGATTTAAATACTTAGATGATTCCTGAAAATTAAGAGAAATCTCATAAGAATTCAAGAAGAGAATATCGAGAAGAGTGGCGGCCTTGTCTTTTGTGGCGGAGTCGGTGGGCTTACCTTGGTCGGATCCTCAGACGGATGTCACTGCTGGGTGCGCCTGGGCGGACATAGTTGCTCGTCCTATGATGGTAGAGCGGAACCGTAGACCTGTGATGGTGCCAGAGGATCCCAAAGAGCCTTTCTTCTAGGAAGAGGATAGAAGGCCTTGGATGAAGTTACCTGAACTGGGGGTGGAGGAACTGGAGGAGTTTCATAGGTACTTGATCACAGTCCAAGTCTTAGGGAGGAAGCACCTCATCCAGCAAGTTTATGGATGGATGCTTAGGATGTGGAAACCGCGTGGCAATCTCCAAGTATCTTAGTTGAGAGATGGCCTGATCCTCACTTGGTTTGCTTTGGCTAAAGACATGAAGGTCGCTCTTGAAAGGGGACCTTGGTTCTTTGACAATAAGTTAGTACTCACCAGGAAATGGACGCCAGAAGCAGACGTTAGAAGGGCAGTGCTCACCACGGCCCCTGTGTGGGTCACCCTCCTGGATTTGGGGCGTCACTGGATGAGAAGGGCGTTGACCATTATCAGATATGGTCTGGGCATCCCCCACGTGGTGGATTTTTGGATGGATGGCAAGTTTGTGGGCACTCCACATTTGTGCATTGAGATTGCGGCGGATAAGGTCCCTTCACCGGTCATCATGCTCGAGATGTCGGGGGGAGGGGAGCTGGAGATCTTTGTCATTTATGATACCCTCCCAGATCACTGCCTTGCCTGCAAGGTATTCAAGCATTTGACCCAGGGATGCCTAGGTACCATAGAAGCCTTCAACGAGCCTCCGGTGGTGAGGGGGAGATTCAAGAGTCGTCCTCCTCCAAAGAGGAATCACAACAATAGGGGAAAAAGCAAGGCCAGATCTACGCCAGGTCGGGCAGTGGTCAGTGTTGTTCAAGATGTTCGGGAAGAGGGTAGGAAGGAACCTAACAGAGAGACCGTCGGATGTGTTGAGGTCATGGTGGAGGATGTTTCTAAATCGGAGCAAGCTGTCCTTGTAGAGGCAGTGGTGGGGGTGTTGTTGGAGAAGGGTGCAATGGAGGGGAAGCTGCTGCTGTGGTGGTTGGCACCGAGGTTGCTGCAAAGCTGGAACCAGCCACGGAGGAAGGGGAGATCCTAGGGGTGTCGGATAACCCTTTCCAAGTTTTGCAAGATCAGGAGTTGGAGGAGGTTGCGGCACAAAGTGCTAGAAAATCGAGCAACAGGAGGGGTCGTGGTGTCGAGAAGGTCTCGAGGGGTAGAGGTAGACGTAGAGGTGGTAGTCGAGGAAGCTTCCCTGGGGGGCTGATGTGATGGTCCACTGAGCTTGCTGGTGTGGAATGCGAGGAGTGCCTCCCTTCCTGGGAAGCAAAGTACCCTCAGACATATCATCATGCAGGTGAAGGCTTCGCTAGTGATATGTTTAGAGACCAGGATTCGAAGGGAGGTGGCAGACAGAGTAAGCAGGTTGTTCCCTACTGGGTGGGAAGCTTTTTCTAACCTCAACTGCATTGATGGGGGTAAGATTGTAGTTGGATGGAATCCTTTAATGTGGGATGTCCAGAAGATTGGCGAGAGTGATCAGCTGGTCAATTTGAGCTGCATTAATAATGGTGGCTTCATTGTGTGTTGTCAGCGGTGTATGGTTCCGATTTAGAGATGTACAGGAGAAGGCTGTAGGATTCTGTGGTTGAGTCGACCCAACTGGCTCTACCTCAGCTGGTGATTGGTGATTTTAACTAGGTCAGAAGAGCCAGAGAGAAGTGGGGTGGTCTTCCCATACCTGACTCTATTCTTAGAAGATTTAATGAAGTTGTTGATGCGGCAGGGCTGTTTGAGCTTAGTATGAAAGGGGGCCTTATCACGTGGCACAATAAAAGGAATCTGATCAGAAGAATTACTAGCAACCTGGACCGGGGGCTGGTGAATGAAGCCTGGATTGATGTGTTTCCTGAAGATGCTATCAAGTTGGGAGGCCATCCGAATAGTGACCACTCGTGGATGGAAGTCCAACTTACCATGCAAAATCATCCTAACAGTCCATTCAGGTTTCTCAACCATTGGCTGTCTTGGCCCTCATTTGAAGGGGTAGTCAAGGAGGCTTGGAATGTGAGGGTCGTAGGCAACCCCTTGTTTGTGATCACGGATAAGTTAAAAAAGGTCAAGATGGCTTTGAAGGATTGGTCCAGCAGCCTTACTGACTTACCCAAACTCATTAAAGATGCTAGAGAAGCTTATGATATAAAGGCCAACAACCTCAAAATGAATCCTACTAACCCAGATAGTATGGAAGCTGAAGAAAAGGCTAGTAAAAGACTCACACAGCTGGAGAAGGCCTATGAACTTGTGGGTTGGTAGAGAAGTAGACTTAAGTGGCTGAGAGATGGTGGTTGTAATTCCAAGATCTACCATGCTGCAGTGAAAAGAAATAATATGAAGGACCATATTCACAATCTGATTAATGATAAAGGTGAATTAGTGGATGAAGTCACCAAAGTTGAGGATATGGCTGTGAGGTACTTTACTGACTTATACAATAGTGAGGAGATTATGGGGAATAGAGGGTCCTCATTGAATAGAAGAGTCACTGATATTATGAATACCGATCTGCTGAAATTGGCTATAGACGCATAAATCAAAGAGGCCACTTTCTCCATTGGTGCCTCTAAGAGTCCGGGACTTGGTGGATTTAATGCCAAATTTTTCCAAAGTTGTTGGCACATTGTGGGTAAGGATATTTGCAAAGCAGTCAGATGATTTTTAGTTGGAGGGAGAATGGTTAGACAAGTTAACCATTCCTTCATAAGGCTTATACCTAATAAGAATGGAGTTGCGTCTATGAATGAATTCCACCCTATTGCCTGCTATTCTTTGACGTATAAGATCATCTCCAAACTGTTGGCTAGAAGATTAAAGCATATCCTCCCAATGATCATATCTCCTAACCAAGCAACGTTTGTGAGGGGTAGATCTATTGCTGACAATGCTTTACTGGCTACTGAGTTTTTGAGAGAGTTCCAGGTGAAAGGGAGCTCCAAGAAGGCCTGTATCAAGGTGGACATAACGAAAGCTTATGATCATGTGTCTTGGGAAGGGTTGTGGTGCTCCGTGGAGGCTTTGGGCTTCTCTACCAGGTCCTTAAACATCCTTAGACAATGCATTCAGACTACTTCTTTCTCAGTGCTGATTAATGGCATCCCTAAAGGTTTGTTTAGAGCCTCTAACGGGTTGAGACAAGGTGATCCTTTGTCACCTCTTCTGTTTACTATCATTATGGAGAACCTAACCTACCTTGCTGATAAAGTCGAAGAGGAGGGGCAAATCAAAACTTATAAGGTGTGGGGCACCAAAGTGTTGAATCACATGATTTTTGCTGATGATATTATGTTTTTTGTCGCTGTACATCCTAAAGTCTTTAGAGGGGTTAGGACCTTATTTGAGTTTTTTGCTGATCTTTCTTGCCTGCATATTAGTGATACCAAGTCATAGGTCTTTTTATCGAAGTCTTGTGATACAAGGAGAGTAAGACTGAAAGAAGCTATCCAGTTGGAAATTGGATGCTTCCCCACGAAGTATCTCGGGTGCCCATTTCAGGAGGGGTGGGGAGAGGTTCTGACTTTCACACTTGTTTGGACAACCTTTGTCTTAAGGCGGAAAAATGGAGTGGGCTGAAAGTCTCCATGGAGGGTAGGGCTGTGCTGATTAAGACCGTTCTCACCAATATGTTGAGATATTGGCGTAGGCTGGTAGACATACCAGAATTCATTTTGAGTAAATGCAGATCGATCATGGCTGGCTTCTTGTGGAATGGTGGGCAACATGGTGTGGGTTGGATGGACGTTGCCCATCCTAGACATGGAGGGGGTCTGGGGTTGATGGATCCTTCAGATATTATGTGGGAATCTTCGGCTAAAAGGGTGCATGATTTCTTGACTAAACCAGAGTCTACTTGGTGTTCCTGGATGATGAGACATTATGGTCCTAGCCTGGAGGTTGATGGTCCCGATTTGGCCTCCTATTCTAGGATCTGGCGCAAGATGATCTATGTGTGGGAGACCTACAAACAGGAGTATTACATGAGCAATGGGAGGTGGATGGTGAGGGACAGTGGCAGACCGTGGAGGATTATTCATAATCAACCACAGTTTCCTGGGATCAACTTCTCTGGGGTAAGATCCATTGTCCTAAATGGAGTTTTTGTACTTATAGGACGATCCTTGGGAGGCTTCCTACTATGGACAAAGTTAGCAGATGGGCGACAGTTATGAGTAGTGTTTGCCTGCTCTATCTTTGGGAGATTGAGTCTCATCAACACCTCTTTTTTTAGTGCACCTTTTCTAAGTACCTATGGACCCACTGTTCCCTAAAGCTCAATTGGGGTGGGAACCCACCTACCAACCTGCTGCAAAGCATGGTGTGGATTTTGGATTCTACTAAAGACGACATCCATTTGAGATGGTTCGTTGGGCTGATCTGGACGAGCCTCATCTTCCTCATATGGCACAAGAGGAACTGCAGATCCCACGGTAAAAGGGAGAGAGATAAATTCCACTTTTTTGAGGACTTTGTAAATAAACTGTGGTGGTTTTGTAAAGCGAACCTAGGTACCCTTTCTAGGGTTAAACCTGAGGTCAGATTGATGTGGGGTCTTTAGTGACCTTGTACAGTATACGAGGTGGTTTACTCCTATACACTTTTTTGGGGATCTAGTAATATCTTACCTTATCCATAAAAAGTGCTATTTATTTCCGGATTAAGCTAAAATTAACAAAAAAGTCCTAATTAATTATTCTAAAAGAAGCAAAAATAAGAGATGAATATGCATTCATCATCGGTCTATTGCATGCTCCTAATATCTTTGTTGTATGATTTCTCATATGAGATAGAGTTCGTCATAATATGGTATCTGGCATTCCTTGCCTAACAATTAGCTCCATTGTTGTCACAATATTTCTACTGAGTCATTAATGGTTGGAACATCTATAAATTCATCATATGAACTTTTCTATCCATATAGTATCAGTTTGTGTACATAACACAAGCACACTCGACTTCTATTGTAGATTAGTATTAATGACTATTAGTTTGGAACCTTTCCAATTAATCAACACTTATTCTTTAAATCAAACATATTCAATTTGTGATCATTTTTGTCATTATAGAAGCTTACATCAATGTAACTCTTAACATCCAACTCTTACTCTCATTTCTATCATCATTGACTAGCAATCTATCCTTAATCACTTCTCAAGTACTATTAGATATCTTTAATGACTTTCCAATAACCCTTATTGGAATTTATATCATCTTGTCATGTCCAATACATATAAGATTATATGGGATAAGTGTGTTAATATCTTACATGATAGATCCACTATTGGCTGATCCATGGATTCTCATTCATGATATTTCCATTCTCAACAAGAATAGGAATATTGGGTTGACTAGTACATATACTACCTTTAACGTCAGTTTCCAAGTGACACCCAAGTGGGATACACTAAAGGTAGAGGCTTATGGTGTTGGTTTCAAAACTGACGATACAAAGTTGGCCCCGATTGCAATACAAAAATGACACTGATAGGAGCCATATTTGTCTGTTATTTATACAAAACTAACAACTATCTTCATAGCCAAACAAAAAGTTGGGCCGGGTTAGGGACATAGTTTTCGATTATTTCAGTAAAAATAGACGACTAACTCCATTTCCAAAAAAAAGTGATCTCAAGTGTGGTTCATAGTTGTTGGTTCAAAGTAAAACCGACGATAAAGCTATAAACTTTCATCAGTTATGATTTAAAAAACCAATGCTTGTCTCCATACTGGACAAAAAATATTGGCCCGGGTTAGGACGTTGTTGTCAATTTTATATAAATAACCAACGACAAAGACCTACAATGACGTTTGTTTTAAATAACTGATGACTAAGTGCCATTTTTTTAAATATCAACTTGCAGGCCTATTGTCCGGCTGGTCAGCATGATGCAGAACCTACAGTTTAGTTCTAAACTGTAGGTTTACAACATCCTGTGATTTTAGCCTAACAACAGGCCACAAACCTACAATAACAAGATGATCAAGACTATCTATATGTCAAGAATATATATACATCTTGTGATCCACACACATGTAGAAACACAATTCATTCATTCATATGATTCACACACATGTAGAAACCTGCAGTTCCATTCATTCATCCATTTTCACATTCACACATGTAGAAACACAATTCATTCATTCACATGATTCACACACATGTAGAAACCTATGGTTTCATTCATTCATCCATTTTCACATTCACACACATGTAGAAACACAATTCATTCATTCATCTTCACATTCACACACATGTATATAGATCAAATTTCAATAAGACAATTAAAAAAAAGTCATTCACACATGTATATATAAGCACCACATATATACAAAAATAATGACATCAAAGTTTAGAAATGTCATTCTTGAATCACCAATACCCCAATCATAATAAAAAATTTCCTTCCTTTTAAAGGTTTTTACCCATTGTTCTCTTATGTCATCTAATTCAGTTGTCATATAGGGCATATGTACATCTAATAGCTTTTCCCCTATATTGAAGTCATTAGTTTTAAACACTTGGAAAGAGAATGGCGTATATATATAATTAATAAGTTTGATATTTTCATATTATCTAATGAGACTAGATATATACTTATGATGATCAAGACTATAATATTTGTTGTATGTTTTCAATGTTGTGTGCAACATAGCTGACAATTATGTCCATATACCACATCATGTAGTATCCACATGCCCAACTGTTGTCTTGTACAACACACTATAAATTTCAACATACTAAATGTTAATAAATAAAAATCAGCATAGTTCACATAAATAAAATAGGCATTGGAGTCAGTAAACTACATCCACATTCTTCCAAACTATCACTTTCTTTTTCTTGTCCATGTTTCCTCCAGCTTTGTTGAAATATTTTAAAGCCCTATCCATCAATATAACACATTGAATTGCATTAGTAAATAATCATGTAATAATATATGTTAACAAATATAAATATAAAAATTTTCTCACATGTATAATGGCCTTTTCAAATCACATCTCGAACGGTCTAATTTGTTCCCCTTAGGATCTAGATAATAAACATTCAACGTCTCAGGGACAACAACCAATAACTCCCAATGCTTACCTCTAGTGTTAAGAAAGTAAAAAATTATAACTCAAAATCCACAATGAAATATAATTTTCTTAAGTCAAAATTATAAGCTAAGTAAATTTACCCAACATTATATGGAGCTATTATCACACTCTTGTTCACTTCACCAAAATATTTAAAAGTGATAGAGAAGTATAAGGTAACTAGTGTAGAGTCTTCATTTATAAGACTGATCAAGAATGGAACTAGAAATCCCACATGGGTCATTGAAAAATCTTTACATACCCTATGAAAGTGGCTGCAAAACATATATTACATATGCATTAATATATAAGAAAATAGATCACCACATATAAAATGAGGTGTATATATAGATATATATATATAAGATCTCACCATATCTATAGTTCCATCATAGATGAATTTAGCTAAGAATTATGAAATAAATCCAAAATATCTTTGTAGAAATATATATTTATTGTATGATTAGCATATGGCATCCCCTACCATAGACACAATAATAGGTGAATTTTCGGGATGTTCACCTATCCATATTGCCATACCCCTACATTGAGGACCTATCGAGTCGAATAGGTCCTTTGCAAGCCAATTGGTACTTCAAGAAGAGGTGGAGGTGGAGAATGATGAGCTGTAGTGGGTTTCTTCTCTTTGTCCTACATATATAATTTCATAACAATTGTCATGTATATACATATACAAATTAATGTAATGTAAATTTACCATACATGATCAATATAGATGACTCCCGCTTTGGGCCACAAGAGCACTCCGCCTTCTGCTTCACCAATCGTTTTAGCATCTGGGTGGGAATATGACAATGGATGCTGCCTCCAAGCAGGGAAGACAAGCCTCAGGTTCACAAGAACCACACCATCAGGTACTAGAGAGCCATGAATCGTGTGCCCTGGAAGGCATGGGTAAGACTCGCCCTCTACAATGACATATTATTGTAATTTTAGATGGAATGGCCTTAACCCCTACAAAGTTACATAGAGTATGTTATATATATACCTAAACATATCATCTTGAAAAGACTAACTACTATGTCATAAAAATACTTACAGCGGACGTACTAGGTGGTGGGTCTACATGATTACTCCCAACCACCTCTATAGTAGAGGAAGAACGACATGTCATAGAGACTGTCTAAGTGGTAGCCTGAGATGCCTACCACTTGCTTATTGCTTCATGGACTCTCTTATTAATTAAATCATCTACCTATGCATGGCCAAAAGAAACACTCTTTGATTCCTGAATTCCCTTTGCAATAACATTCTAAAAAAAGAATAGGTTACCTCAACTTTTAAAAATCCCTTTTTTTGGACAAGTTTGCACTTTGATGGCCCAAAGAACACTCTTAGGCCCACACCAACGCCTGCATCCCTAACACATCCAAGATTCTTTGGGTTACCGAGAGCAACTGTCAATTCATCCCTTGTGCCCCAATGGATGAAGGAGCCTTGCTTCCTCTGCTTGTGAAGCTCCCGCTAATCATCATCAATAGAAATTGGTAAGTAAACATGACAATCATCAATATTAATTGCTTTGAGAGTTGATTTTTACCATTTTTGCAGCCACCTCAGTAGTTGCAGGGTTGGTTATATCTCCTATTTTGTTTTTCCTATCAGCTATCCACACATCATTACGATGTAGAGGTGTAGGAGTAGTAGATGATTCAACAGTCTCATCAGTAGGAGTAGTAGGCTGCTGAATGGAAGACGCATGTAGTTTTTGGTGAAGGGATGCATAGCCACCTCGACCCATCGTGTGGTCATGCACATTCAGTGGATGCCTTGCTCTTTGAGCATCGATGATAGCCTTGTTACTAAGCATATTGAGTTGGTTAGTAACAATCAAGGCCAACCGTAAAACAATGAATTCATAAGAATGTATACTAATCAAATTAGGAGTGACACTTAATACCTTGAATTCATCAGTATTTCTCTTGGCAACAAACATCTCCCACTCAGTCAGGTCCAGGTAGTTCCATTGCTTAGTAGCTGACTTCTTCCTCTTATCAGCCTCTTATATGTATTGTCGGTTGAGAGTTGTCATGTAGTTCCTTAGGACCCTCCCATAGTGTTGCATTGCCTTTTTATGATGTACGCTTTCATCCAGTTCAAATATACTCTACAAAATTTCATATATTTAATAGAGTATTCTAAAAAATAGAATTGTAAATATCTTTAAAAACATAATTGCAAATGATAATATCTCACACATAGTTCTTTCCATAAGAAGTCTTTCTTACTTTTAGCAACTGTATGCCAAGATTCTGCATTTACACTACAATGGCCACGAGTAAGAACCCCAAGATATGAAACAAATGAGTTGCGGTTCGTTCCAACTAGATTTCCTTCATGATCAACATCCACAACCAATTTTGGTCCATTGCTCATTTGTTGTAGTAACTTGTTCATCATAGTGATGTCCCTAGTTTTTTTTATTTTTTTATGCTGCTCATCAAGTGGCACAAGGTCTTTAGGGGTACATCCTTAGCCTAAAAATTGACAAAAAGAACAAATATAGGATATAACTCATAAATGGACATATAGCTATATATATTGTAAAACTTACATTGTGATGTGACACCCCCCCTCATGGTGATCATCATCACGATCATCATACTCATGGTCAGTCATATGAAAAAGTGTCATATAAAAACAATCAAACATTTAACATCTAATGAAATTAATATAACATTGTAAGTTTCACATCGATCTAGCATTAAAAAATAAAACATTTAAAAAATTAAAAACATGCCTCTAAGATTGAGATCTTTTATCAATTAACATTCCTTCAATGTGATCTCCATGCACATATAAGTCATAGTTAGCTTCAATATTTGGTGTTGGTAAGCCAACTGAGAATGGACTCGAGTTATCATACTTATCATAGTACTCTTCTTTATTTATAAGATCTCTTCATTGAACTATCTTTTACCATGAAGAACAACTAACCATTTTTCATTTGCAGGATCATCGATATAAAATACTTTCTTCTCCTATGATGCCAATATGAATGGTTCACCCTTCTCGCCAATCTTTTCAAAATTCACTAATGTGAAACCTAATTCATCCACTATAACTCCTTTGGTGTTATCAACCCAATTACACATAAAGAGTGGAATTCTAAAATCTACATAGTCAAACTCCCATATGTCTTCAATGACACTGTAATATGACATTTTAGCTTCACGTGGACTCTTATCCTTCACACTAGAAAAAAACATTGAAGACACTTGAAGGGTGACCCCACCATTTTGGACGACGCTCTTATCATCCTGACACTTTGTGTAATATGATAACCCATTTATGTCAAATCCTTCATAAGACATAACATTCATTTTTGGTTTAAAGGTGAGGCATTTGATATTTTCAGCAACATTATTCAGTGTTCGAGATAGTTGATGTAAGACTTTATCTTCAAAACACTTAATAAATGTCTTGTTATGCTCTCTGGCAAGCCACATTGAATTGGCTCAAGGATACTGTTTCTTGATGAAATTGGTATGTTCCGTGATATAAACACTTACTTCATCAATGTTGTGTTAAATATACAAGTGAGCTTGTTCCCACAGCTCACGACTGATTACTTTCATTCATTCTCCTAAAGTCCCTTTTCCAGAATAGTCCTCAATATTCTTGTCATTTATAGGAGCTTCATTACCACTCAGAAAGTCATTGTGAACATCCATAATCGCCATCGCCACATAACCCTCAATAATACTCCCTTCAGGCTGATAATAGTTTTCAAACATCACATTTAAAAACGCTCATGTATTGTTCAAAAAGATACATCCAATGCAAGAAAATTGGTCCCACCATTTTCACTTCCCTAGTCAAATGGACAACAAGATGTACCATGATATCAAATAATGAAGGAGGAAAATACATCTCAAGCTGACATAGGGTAACAACCACTTCTCTTTGCAACTTATCAAGATTCTCAGGATTAATAACTTTGTTGCATAGACTTTTGAAGAAGAAACAAAGTCTGATGATTGCAAACCTTACATGCTTTGACAGTATAGATCAAATTGCCATGAGCAATATTTGTTGCATTAGAGTGTGACAATCATGAGACTTAAGACCTATCAACTTCATATCTTTCATTGATACCAATCTACGGATATTAGAAGAGTACCCCTATGGTACCTTAACATTAAGCAAGCACTCGCAAAAAGTTTTCTTCTTATTTCTAGACAATGTATAACAAGGAGGTAAATATGTTCTCAGATCACTACTAACTACTTCTGTCAATTCTTTCCTTATTCCCAGTTCAAGCATGTCCATTCTCGATTTGATGCCATCTTTAGTCTTACCTGGTATATTCAACAGAGAACCAATGGTGCTATCACAAACATTTTTCTCAACATGCATGATATCGATACAATGCCTAACTTCCAAAGAAGTCCAATAAGGAAGATCCCATAATATTGACTTCTTATTGAATAAAGATTTGTCACTTTGTGTGCAAATGGTACATTGTGATCTCTTACCAAATTCATTAACAAAGTCTTTTACTCTTTCAAACCTTCGATAAGGATGGAATTTTGGAAGAAACCTTCGATGACCAAGATATACAGTCTTGCCGCCATGTTTTAGTCATATTGAATCAATGTTCTCTTCACATATAGGGCATGCTTTGGATCCTTTTACATTGTATCCAGACAAATTTCAATATATTGGAAAGTCACTAATAGTACAAAACAACATAGCATGTAAATGAAATGTATCTCTACATGAAGCATGCTTGTCATCACACCTTCACCCCATAGTTTCTTTAAGTCATCAATCATAGGTTCAAGATAAACATCTATATCATTTCCAGGTTGTTTAGGGCCCGATATCAACAACGACAACATAACATAATTATTTTTCATACACAACCAGGGAGAAAGATTGTATATAAGAAGCATAACAGGCCAAGTGTTGTGTTGGCTGCTCAATGTGTTGTATGGATTCATCCCATCAGTACAAAGCCCAAGTCTTAGATTCCTGACTTTTTCACCAAATTTAGGGTATAATAAATCAATCTTCTTCCACTGTGGGGAATCAGAAGCATGTTGTAGGATCCTATCATTGTTGTTCTTAACCTCTGCATGCCACCTTAAATTCTCTACATCTATCAGATTGGAAAACAAACATTGAAACCATAATATTATAGGTAGATACCACATCACCTTGGCATGAGAGCCAATTTTAGACTTCCCCAAAGTCATCATTTTATACCTTGACGCCCCACATTTTGGACAATCTTTCAAATTGACACTGTCCATTTGATATAATACACAATCATCCGGGCATGAATGTATCTTCTTAGCCTTCATTCCCATTGGGCATAATATTTTCTTTAACTTGTATGTTCAGATTGCAAGCTCATTTCCTTCAAGAAAAATTCCGTACAACAAAACCAACAATAATGTGAAGCTTTTGTCGCTCCATCGATTGCTAACCATCAGATTAGACAATCTCAACACAACACTCAGCTTCAGAAACTTAGTACAACCTATATATAACGGTCTCTCAACATCATGCACAATGTTTCTAAACAAGGAAGGTGGATTAGTGTGCTCTACCCCACAACTATCCAACATCACATCAACGATGTCTATCAGAATCGGTTCATTCACATCTACATCATCGATGACAATTTCTTCTTCAACACAAGTACTGCTATGGACATCTACTGATCCCAAGTTTAAAATCTCTCCATGCTAGTACCATTCTGTGTAGCCATGTACGATCCCGTTACACATGACATGACTTTTGATTTCATCACAAGTGCTGACTTTCAAGTTGTTACAACAATGCCTAATGGACAATATAACCTATCTCTAGGTTGTTTCCTATGTTCCTCCACAAATATTATAAATTGATCAAGACCATCAATAAACTCTGGGGAGCAGCGATTTGGAATGGACATCCATGATCTATCCATTCTATGATCAAAGAGAAAACAAGTATTAGGGTTTAGGGTTTATAGATTAAGTTAAGGATTTACAGGTAGATTAGGATTTATTGTTTTATATTTAGGGATAAGGGTTTGAAGATTAGGGTTTAGGGTTAAAAGATTGAGGTTTAGGGTTTAGGGTCAAATAATGAATGTGTACCACCTATCCCATTCTCGAACACCTAATCTCACTAGTAAGTGTATAATGTATGTATTCATATTTCAAGAAAATTTTAGTAGTATTTCCCCACAGTTCTCCAAGTACGAACATATGTACTTAGAGAACAAACGGGGAAGTGCTGACGAAACATATTGAAAACCAAATATAAATTATACACTTTCATCCTAAGTGAGATTAAGTGTTCAAGAACAGTCCCAAATCAGGGACTATCCAAGATTTACTCCTAATGAGTAAATCTTGGACATGTTTATAGCCAATGTCAAAAATGTATATATATTGTCATTGCTATACCTATGATCATAGTTTTATCATTCATATCCTAGGTTTTGTGGAACATCATTTAATTCAACCCATTCTTGATTATGTTCCCAAACACAAATACTATTTAGATGAACTATGATAAGGTATTTCATCAATTTTTCTACCCCATGGTTTATATTTGTACATGTGCATCTAGGTTAGTGGTTAATATGGATAGTACAATTTTCTTTAAGAAGAAAAATAGAGAAATGGATGAAATATCAAGAAGTAAAGATAGCAAAATAGAGAAACTTTTGTCATTTGCAATCCAAAACAAGTCATATTCATACATTTTAATGTCATTTAATCAAAGAAGTGAATACATGGCACATAACTTCTTAGACGACACTAAAGTGGTGATGATGATGGTGGCTAGCTCCACCAGCAGAGGCGGAGATGACAAGCTTCAAAAGCAGCGGCAAGCTCTAGCAGTGACGACTCCAACAGAAGTGGCGACAATCTCTAACAGTGGCGGCCACAACGGTGGCGATCTCCAACAGTGGCGGCTCCAGTAGCATTGGCGGTGGCAGGCTCCAATAGTGACGAATCCAAAAACGGTGGCTCCAACTATGGCAACAATGACAAGCTCCAACTGTGGCGACTCCAGTAGTAGTGGTGGCAAGCTCCAGCGCTGGTGAGTGAACAATGACGGAATTGGAATCGCCAGAGAGATAGGTCGGGCGAAGAACGAAACAGTGAATGTGGGAAAGGGAAGAAACTTCACACGTATTAAGTGGGACATAGTCTTTGGTCATACAAGAAACAGAAAATTAAGGATTTAGTCATCGGTTGTTAGAGAAAAAACTGACGACTAACTCCTAAACAAAAAATAGACACTGGCAAAGAGAAATAGTTATCGGTTACGTCTGCATAAACTGACAACTAAATACAAATCTAAATAAAAAATTTTGCCACCAAGTTAGGGTTTTAGTCGTTAGTTGCTAGTAAAAATTGACGAATAACCCCTAAACCAAAAAAAATAGACACTGGCGAAGGGAAATAATCATCGATTACTTATGCAAAAACTGACAACTACATACCAATATAAACAAAAAATTGCCCTCGAGTAGGGTTATAGTCATCGGCTATTTGTAATGAACCAACGACTAACTCCTAAAACAACAAGCAATAGACCCCAAATTAGGGTCATAATCATCAGTTTAAGACAAAACAAATGATACAGTTATGAGATAGTCGTCGGTTACCATCGGCAAAACTGATGTTTATATACATATCCAAACAAAAAAAATTCATCTATTGTTAGGACCATAGTTGTCAGTTATCCAATAAAGCTGATGACAATGGAGAAAATTGGGGGAAAATATACTCATGGAGACAAGGCGCGTAAACACCTAGTCATCAGTTTCTTCTACGTAACCGACGCTATACACCCATCCCATAAAAATTCTTGCCAAGGGGGATTAATCATCAGATAGTTGTTAGAGCTGACGAATAATGAGGGGATAATTTTTTCAAAGAAGACTTGGCATGAAACATGGTTCGTCGGTTATTAAAAAAATTGATGCCACACTAAAAATTTTGGAGGGATTTTTTTCCCAGAAAATTTGTATTTTGCGGGTAGTTTTAGACGTCGATTTTCATGAAAAGTAACCAACATTAAAGTAAAAGTGGTACATGTGTCTTTTCTAAATCGACATGACTTCACATATGGTGACGGTTGGATTAATTAACCGACATCGTTGTGCTTTGGCATCCATGTTTTTTGGGTAACCGATGCAATCAAAAGTGACGTTATATGTCATTTCTGTACTAGTGGTTCATGAGAGACTAATCTGCATTCTCTCTTATTGAATCCATCCATGTTGAACTTTTCCAACACATTGCTATTGTATGTGGTTCAACTTCCATTATGAAACCTTAAAGAACTATCCTTTAGATACATTCTTCCTTATCTCATAAGATGTCTCACCTTATCCTTCATTATTGAAGGTGTTTTCATGCCAGATCTCAATATTCACAATATTGATGTGAATATTGAGATACCATTCCTTATCATATGCGGAATATTCATATATTCTCCCACTAAATATTTTGTAATCACATATTTCATCTTATGTCTTGACTCAAGTCAAACTCTTTGACTATCTTGTCAAAACAAAAGATCCCATTTCTGAGACGCTTGTTTCAATCCCAGATTGAACTTTGTAGTTTATAGAATGTATTTGCATTCATGAAGTTATAAAACCTTTTAGGATGTGTCACATACAGATCCTTTGATGTATTCCTTTTAAGGAATGCAGTATTATCTTCATATACCAAATCTCATAGTCTATTCTAACTACAACAACAAGCATGACAACTGGTAAAGGAATTTCTATCAAGTTCAACAATTTGAACTGTTTTGAAAATCTATTCAACCAATCTGTCCTTTTATGTCATCCATGTAGGTATATGACGCAAGACCCTATTGCACCCTTTGGGTATTACGCCTTTAGGTAGAGCTATCAAGGTCCTACCTTGTTAGCTTACATGGATTCCATATAGCTCAAAATAGCTTCTAGTTGACTAGTTGGATCATCCTGTATGACCAACCCATCTAAATTGTTAGATTCACAATCCTCCAATTTCAAATGTGTTCTACTAGAACTACTTTATTCTATGTTACACGATGAACTTGAGATTCCACAACATCTTGTGATTCTCTTAGTTCTCATTGTATCTCTTTGTTGATCTCGAACATTTTGAGTTCTACTTTTACTCCCACTGATTCCTTAGAAACTTAGTTATCCTATCAACAAAACACCTTTGTCATTGGATTGGAATTAATAGTAGCATTCAACAAATATGGTTTGTTGATAAACATTTTCAAAAACAACTTTCTCAATGTAGGTTTTCATCCCTTAGACATATTTGGACATTCCCAAATCATATCATATATGATGTATTTATAAACCATTCATTTGGTACATGATTTAGTGTTAAGTATATAATTATGAGGACATAAGAAGATAAGCTTAATTGATAATTATTGTGATGACCACTATTAGACTGATAACAACATCGCACAAAACTACACGGAAACAACCATTAATAGCAGATTACCAAAAATCACTAAAAAAATAAAACCATTTTTCATAAGGATCCATTGCCAAGAAATTTATTACATAAAGGCCCAAAGCCTGTCATATACAACATGATGCATCACACATGGGCTGTCTCAGCAGCATCCCTATTTCATGTGATATTCGTTTGTTTTTACCAAAAATATGTACATGCGAAAACTATTAGCAATAACTGCCTTTTAGCCAAAAACTTAGATCGATCGTAAAACCAGATATGAAACTATCCCCCAAGGATCTGAGCATACAGAGACAACACATAGTACTTCTATCTACAACAAGACACAGCTGACAACACACCACCTCAAAATTACAGATCCTTTTTTTATTGTTGTCATGTCTCAGCTACACGATCTCTGCTACCTCATGCACATCCACCTACAAAGTTGTACAACCCACGGGGTGAGACAAAAGTCCCAACGGGAGATATAACTCTCCACTAACACTAGTATTATCACAAATATAATTATTTATTCAAAGATAATGATAAAGCAGGAACTATGATAAGTAGCTCCAATTATAATATGAACATTTAGCAAGGTATCTCCATAAATGAGAATATTAGATATCTATGACTGAACAATAGGTTATTCAATCTTTTTAGAAGAAATATGAAGACCATGTATATCATTTATCAACTATGACATATAGAAGCAAGTTCAACCTCATTCAGTGTTTCTGTATTCGATCCTTAAGCAAATATGCTACCCGGTTGATTACATCTTTCAACAATCACTATTATTCCTTATGGACACGAGGTATACTGCTCTTGCTCCAACCAACCTAAATTAGGTAGCATCAATGCCATAAAAGGTCCATGGACTCCACGACCTCATCTTTCTCGGTCAGTACGAGATTTTTGGCAGTAACATTATGAGTCAAAATGCAATCTAGCTTGACTAGGTATATAGGCTCAACACTAAAGAGATACAACCCTTAGTTGTTCCCTTATCTGGGTATGACCCGTAGTCAATCCTGATTGTATTATTGAGTCATGGCATATAGACACATTCTTATAAGGGTATGGTCTGTAACCAATCCAGGGTGTATATTCATTTATCAATCAAGCTATAACATCATCTCAAGCTTATCCTGTGATCATATTTCCATGGTATGATATCAGTGAATCATGTGATTATACTTCCAGGTATTGACTTTTGCTAATCCAATGATTATACTACTAGGTATTGACCTTAAGATGAGACATGTTGTATCTGATCCAACACTTTCTTTACATAACATATATTCAAGGTGCCACAACATAATTTCCCATCATCTCATTACATGAAATAACAGTTCCACATGCTGATTTATTACATCAAGGTACATAAGCCAAAAATTGTACATCGATCATCATATGAGAAACATTAGAAACTCTCCCAAAGATTTGAGTGTACAGGGACGACACATAGGACTCTACTGCTAGACACTATCAACTCCACCAGGTATGATACCTCTACTCATCGTCTTTAGCCACATGATCCTTATCTCGCCAGGCACGTCCACCTAAAAAGGGTTATTAACCAGCGGGGTGAGACACACAGTCCCAGCGAGAAACATAACCCTCTACCAACTTTATTATTATCACAGATGACTGAGCAGATAGATCAAACTAAACAATAGGTAATAGATAATCAGTTATACAAGAAGGAATATGAAGAACATGTATATGAAAACTTATACAAAGATCGTTTAATAGCATATGAGAAAGCTTACATCATTCAAGGCCTCAACCAATGTTTCATATTTGCCCTAAGAAAAGATACTATACGGCTTGATTACAAATTATTATGCCCTGTGGAAGTGAGTCGTACCACTCAGATCCAAACCGACCACCGCTTGGTCACAATCGATTGCCATACAAGGTCAATGGGAGAGTTGGATTCCATGACCTCTTTCCCTTGTGGTCAGTGCACAATAACCAACAAGAAGGACTGTAGTCTCATGCTTAAGTGGCCTTAGCCACACAGGGTCAGGCTACCCTCTGCCTTGTCCACTTTGGTATAGGTATCGGTGCTAGAAAACTGAGCCACGGGCCTGTTCACCGTCCTCCATCATCACTGAGTCATGGGCCTATTCACCATGCTCTATCACGTATCCTGAGCCATGGGTCTGTTCACCATGCTCTAACCACACTGAGCCACGGGCCTGAAACTATGCTCTAATCCTGAGCCATGGGCTTGTTCACCATGTTGTACATGCACTACTACTTAGGGTGTAGGCGCACCCCGCATATTCAACAATATGTGTTCCAGGTTAACCCTTAGGAGAACCTATTTCACCATCACTAAACTCCCGACGATGATGGATCTATGGCCAGGGAAAACTACATGAAAGATTCATCTATAATTAATTAACATATTTTAAGTGGATTGCAAGATTCAACCAAGTTATGTAACATGTAAACTATAACAAAAAATAAACAATTTAGATCTCATTATCATGTGTTACATTGTCACTCTTATTCTCAAAGCCATCACTATCATCCTCATCCATAACCAGGATCCCACATCACATGTTACCACTTGGCCTCTTGCCAATCATCAAGATCTATCTCAAGGATCAACATCACAGGGACTCAATCCCACCATCAATGCACACATTGCCATTCCATGGGTAACACCCATCATATATCACTGGGTTCATCAATACCATCATATTGCCATGGGATATTAATCCCTCATTTCATCACATAAAGCCACTGCCTCTCACAAGGCTTCATCATCATACATCATCATGGGATAGCAATCCCTCATATCACAACGAGAGGATAACACCTCAATCAGGCACTCGACCTTTATCAGGTCACAAGACCTCTCACATCATACTAGTGATACATGTTATCTCATAAATAAGGGACATTATCATTACTCAGATATTTCACATATACCAAGTGCCACACAAAGCATATACTCATATGACCATCATAGCTCTCACCTGGCTATGAATTCAATTGATAATACCTGCACGGTTAGGATGTATAGCAAAAGAGATAACTTGATCACCAGATACAAATATTTAAAGAACATATCATGATTATTACATCATTAAGATTAAGGTTTATAGGATTGGAACAACATCCTTTATTATGAACACATGGAGCACAATGCCTTAGATGGTATATTAAACAATACACATTACTGTTACCATACCATGGGTATCCCACCATACCCTACATCTCATGTCACTATGTGCGCCATCCCTAAGGATTCCTCTTTAAGGATCATACAACTATGATCTACCATCAAGCATTATAAAAGGTTCACCTATCATCAACCATAGGTAACCACCATACTAATGTTCACAACCTATTTGTCATGTCTTATCATCATGATCAAAGATATGGGCTCAAGGTAGCAAGATAACACAGTATCATATAAGGCTCAAGATAACTTTTTAGGTTTATCGGGTTAGGATACAACCCTTCACTAGAGGTGTCACCTACCCTCACCAAAATCTGACAACGACTAACGAACCCTCACTAAAGGGTGTCGGGTAGGGTACCAACCCTCACCCAAGGATATCGGGCACCAACAACCCTAAGCACCATGCCTCCAGGCATATCGTGAAAGAACACCTCCAAAGGCCATATCGTCAAGACATACCTTAGGACATCACTGTCAAGAGACCACCTTTTAAGATATCAAACAACTCATGGATCTAAGCATGTTGGATTCCATGTTTAACCAACACATCTCACTTCCTCTTGGGTTAGGCAACCTCACAACTGTATCAGCCAAGGACCTCATAGCACCAAAACCACCAAGGTCCTCTAGGTCATACCTACCAGGATTGACTTCCTTCTTGCCCCATCTATGTTCACCTCTATCAACAAGATATAGGTGTAACAACATCTGCCCTACTTGGTTCACCCAAGCCTCACTAGTCCTTGTGTTACTCATGACACCATATCGTCTAAACTCTCAACTTGTATCGCCCCAGGCCTACCACCTAGGCTCAGACCTGTATCGGCTAAGCACTCAACCCTAGAACCATCCAATCTATCAAGTGTA
The DNA here is from genome assembly GCA_963693085.1 of Alisma plantago-aquatica. Taxonomy (NCBI): domain Eukaryota; kingdom Viridiplantae; phylum Streptophyta; class Magnoliopsida; order Alismatales; family Alismataceae; genus Alisma; species Alisma plantago-aquatica. The sequence continues at coordinate 4,397,699 of OY856414.1, forward strand.
GCATATACTCATGTCGGGTAATCAACCAAGAGAAGACATGTATCGGGCAAAGGCATATCGTCCAAGGTATCATATCCCCCTATAGGGTATCAGCCAAGCATTCATCCTTAGTGTCGCCCAAGTCATCAGATACATACACACTTATATTGGGTTAGGGTTGATGATATCGGGCAACATATCAAGGGACCATCCATAATGCCCTACCTCACATCTTTGTCATCCATGGAGCACTATCTTGGGCAACACACCATGACGCCCAAGAGATCATCACAACAAGAGCACCCCTATCGGTCAACTAGGGATAGGGCAATCCTATCGCCAAAGACTCCATGTCGCCCAAGATGCCATGTCGGGAAACTAAGGTTAGAGCATCCATATCGGCCAAGACACTATATTGTCCAAGCTAAGGTTAGGGCTTCATATCGGCCAACTATCATATCGCCCATCATCATATCGGCCAAGAGCTAGAGCTCACCTCACAACTCAAGGAAGGAGGGATGTTGCTCAAAACTCAACATCAAAGCATGTCTACTCATGTTGCCCAAGGTATCCAAGAGGGTATATCAGCCAACCTAGGGTTAAAGAGACCCTATCGGCCAAACTAACATGTCACCCAACCATATAGAGCATAGGCTCACCTCTCAATAACCAAGTGAGAGACGAGTATTGCCCAATGACTCACTATCATACATCTTTGGATCAAAGGATCCTAAGATCACCTCTCAAAAACAAAGTGAGAGAGGGGTGTTGCTCACAATCCATCAACCAAAGCACAACCTATCGGGTAAGACTCTATATCGGGTAAGGCCCCATATCGGGTAAGCACCATATCAGGTGGGTCATCTTCAACCTCAAGACACCCTTCACCAACTTGCACAAGGAAAACAAGATAAGGACAGTAATAAAACGTGACCATTTCCATTAGGATAGATCTCAATTTCAACATACACAACTATCATAGAGAAGGGTATCGATTTAAAGACAAGAATCAATGTATGCACATATGGAGAGTGAACATAATAAAGATGGTTAAGAGTTATTTAACCCACCTTAAGAGGATCTCCATGAAAGACATCCAGCTTCCTAATCCAAGCAGAAAACCCACGTTCCTCACCATGAATATCATCCATCCCAGGCTCCAAACTTGCCTTCGGCTCCATCATCATCACCTCAAGAAACAAAAGATGAAGAAGAAGAAGAAGAAGAAGAAGAAGAAGAAGAAGCCATGGTTATGCTTAGCTCAAGGAGAAGTACAGAGGAAGAGAACCACGGCCTTGCCTACTCTCATCAAGGGTCCATCCATGGCTGAGAGGGGAGGAAGGAGGTGAAGAATAAAGCACAAGGAAAAGCTAGTAAAGAAGCATGACTCACCAAGGTCAGATCTTGAGCAAGAAATCTCCATGGGCAAGGAACTCAGCCTCCCAAGCTCCATGGGGGTTTCCTTAAGCTCCCAAAGCTCCCAAGCTCGTCTCATATAGAAAGGGGAAAGAGGTGGCCGAAAAGGATCACTTGGGTAAGGAGGAAGGGAGTTATATACACCAAGGAAGAGAGAGGTAGCAAAGGAAAGATGTCATAACCACATAAACTTAGATGCCACTTGCTCATGATCTTAACGCCACTTGTTGTCACCCAAGCTCCACATGCATGGCCTGGTGATACACTTTAGGCTGTGTATCATGCAGCTGATCCTCTTCCCTGGGCGACACACCCTCAAAACCGATACATACTCCAAGCTCTACTCGTTACACTAAAGGACAAGATAGCACATGTGACATATAAGGCATAAAAACCATATAGAGATGTCACTCCTTAACTATCATCCAAACAAGGTGCCCAAACCTTCATCCACATCCTAGATGATGCCAAAATGAAACAAGAAAACTCTAGATCAGGTAAATTTCATATTGACCCTCCACTTTGGGTAATTTGCAATTTACACCAAAACTAGCACTTAAAGCACAAGCATCATCCAACCAAGCTCAAACTTGGAACTTAGGCACTCCAAAAGGCACCCCATATCATCAATCTCTTTCTAACAATGCTATAGAACTAAAGGCATGCTCTACATGTGACATATTGCAATATAACCCCTTACTTTGGGTCAATTGCACTTTGGTCCAAAACAAGCAAACATTGCTCAAACAACATCCAAACGGGACCAAACTGGAAACATAAGCTTGTCACATGATATCAAAAATTCTTAAGGGATTAGATTAAGGTTATAAGCACATTTCTTAAGCAAAGCAAATAGGGTTAGCCCAAAACATGGGTCAGGGTCCTTACACCCTAGATGTCTTTAGAGGAACCAAACCCTAGAAAAGAGAAAGAGGCTTCTTATATAGATGTGTAGATGATATGAGTGCCTACCATCTAGGTATGAGAAAGAGAGTTTCAAGATCCTATAGAGGTATGGAATGGGGACAAGTTGTGAGTCCTTGTACTTAGATTAGTAGTCCTTGTATATGAATCTAAGGGTTGTTCACGTGGAAGAAAGGTTGGGAAGAATATGCCATATTGTGTTTTGGTTTGGTGTGTGCTTGAGCGACTAAGTCATGCAGTTTAGATAAATAATGCAAAGGAGGTAAGCCTGAGGTTCCTAGACCAAAGAGGGGAAGTAGCAGTATCTGATGAATATAATGCTCACAAGGTTGAGTGAGTTCATAGGAATTAAGCATGACACCCCCCTCATGTGTTGGATAAAAGGAAACCCCACTTGGACTGAGGTATATGTTTGATGAGCAACTTGCACAAGTTGGTGTCGTATGTATGAAATTGGTCCCACCCTGAGAAATGATGAACAAAGTACGCCATATGGAAAACTTAGAAGTGGTTTAATAAGTTGTCTACTTGCTAGACACATGCATGGGTGCAATGATAGGATATATGCCTATACATGATGATATAAACTTTGGATTCAAGGAAGTTTTATGACCCTTAGTATTATCAAGTGATAGTTTACTCCTATCCTGGGAAAGGACCCTTCATATAGGAGTGAGTACCAACTTTTATTTAAGATTGAGGTAGCCCTAAAGGTCACTTAAAAGAAAACTTGAGAGATCAAGTACATGAAACACAAAAGTACATAGTTGGAGTATGAATCTATAGACCCAAGTATGAACATCTCCAAGGGACATAAGGACAAGTCACTATGGAAGTGACTGGTGGTATGAGGACAGGCCTAGATAGGTAGGTCGCCGTGTTTCCCATGAAGGGACATAGGGAAAACTATGAGTGCCCACAGAGATGATGGAAAGTTGGGTGAGGATTCTAAGGATGAAATGTGCTTGAATATCATCAAAGGAACCACAAGCAAAATGTGTGAGGAAATAAACAAAGCTATAATAAAACCCTAAGTCAATACAAAGGTCGAGTAGGGATTAGACTGATGGAAGTAGGACTTGATTGTTCCCTGAATGCATAAGACCATAGGGTCGAGAGGAAACAACTACATTTGCCTGAGGCCCATGGGTTAGGAGGTTGGCCACCTTCATGAGTTCATGGGGCCTAAGGGGTAAATGTGAGAGGCACTCCCTAGATACATAAGGGTAAGATCACCCAAAAGTACCGGCACCCTAGAGACCTTGAGGAAATGACGAAGGATCGTAAATAGGAGTTATGATTAGACTTGAATGTTATGTGGAGAGTTTTCCTACATGTGTGCATGGAATGGTAGTATGAGGAGAATAAACCAACTTAGACTAGAAAATAAAATGGTGGTGTGATGTACCGTCTGTACTCTTGGAATGGGATGAGCTTCGTATTTGGACTGCAGCCAAATGCTTATTACATCTTGTTATGGGTGTGAGAGACGAGGAAAAACGCATGTCATACTAGGAATAGAAGTGATATGAGGAATAAATACTTAAGTTGAAATTTTCTTGAGAATTGGAGGAATTATCACACCCTCATGAGAGAATATTGGATAAATGGTTTAGAAACCTAGATGAACAAAGTTATTTTCAAATTGAAATTCCAGATGAGGATATAATCATCAAGTATAGTTTGAATTCTATGAGTTAAGATTGGGTTTGGTAAGCAAAATAATGGATGCAAAAGCTTGAAGTACCTCCTGACTCAGAAGGATATAAACTTGAGACAAAGACAATGGATGGAGTACATGAAGGATTATGATTTCACTCTCATCTACCACTCTGGGAAATATAAGGTAGTAGTAGATGCTCTTGGTCAGAAACAACTCAAGTGTGCAATTTTTTTATCTACCCAGTGAAGAGGACTGGAATATATTTGTAGGTGGACTTTGTATCCCTTAGAAGATCGGATCTATTTGGATAACATTCAGATAAAGACCTGCTGATAGAGTTGGTAGCTGCCCAATTACCCAGTCTAGAGCTTAACAAGATGAAGGGCTTGTTAGAGAAACCTAAGACACATCTCTCAGTGGGAGTAGATGGTGGAATCCACTACAAGAGTCATATTTGTGTTCTTAAAGATTCATCCTTGAAGAACCATATCATGCAAGAAGCCCATGCTTCTGAGTACACCGTACAACCTGGCACTGCCAAGATGTTTAAGGACTTACAACAGTACTTTTAGTGGCCTAAAATGAAGAGAGACATAGCAGCATATGTGGCCAGTTGTCTCAGGTGACAGACGGTGAAGGCTAAACACCAACGACCTGGTGGATTGAATAGCACAATATTGTATTAATGAGCTAGGATATATTCATAAACAATCATAGAAGGGTTATATTAACATTAAGAATATTCCCTTATTACATCAACATGCAAGGAATCTTGATATGATTAACCCTCATCATATTCATAATGCACATGTTTAGCATAAGAAAGTATCAACCATGTGGCTATGATAACCACCATTAACACATTAAGGTTATGATCATATTAAGGAGGTTATTTCACCATCATGCCATCATATAAGAAGGTTAAACATGAATACTCATCTTTATCTATTTGCATTAGAGTTAGGTTCAACAAGATCAATTATATTAATGTTACTAATCATCACTCATACCCAAACCTTAACTCACGACATCCCCATTGGATCATGGATGCATAAGGTGAAGCATCACCATCACATTCCATACTATTCTCAAGTATGAAACCACACATAAATCAAGGTGTAACCATCAGGTTATAGCATACGAGTGTTTAAAAAACAATAAGAGAGTACTCCATGATTGTATTCATCATTCAATGACTATTCATACCCAATTACCATCATTTAGTTATATTAAAGCTAGGTATAACAAGCTATACCTCATTAGGGTTACCCATTAATTCATTATGGCGATTATCAATCAAAATCATACGAGGGTAAGGGTAAGACTACAAGTTTAAGGCATTGAACCATAAAATTCTCATCATTAGAATCATAACATTACACTATAGGCTTCACCCAAAACAATGGCAACATTGAGGCATCAACTTCTAACCATTAAATGGTGAAAAGGTAAAGCCATTGGACATTTACATAAGTAAACATCTTGAACAAATCACCTATGAAATCATTGAGTTGTTATCTAGAAAGAGTCATTATCTAACACTAGACATCCCTTGATTAACAACATAAAAATTCCATTGAGAGTAGGGTAAAACCCACAAGCGATTGTTTATTTAAAACAAGTCGTCAGTAAATGAGTTTCTTAAGTTGATCTCGTAAAGAAAACCATTCAAATCACTTTATTAGGACCAAAATATTACATTTAGGCATCATTCCAATTTCTTGGATGAAGGACACCCTTGTTCACCACCATCAATTTTCATGAAGACAACACCATCGGTTGTTGCAATGGTACCACCATTGAGTCATGTGTTTATAGAAGAAATCAACTTTAAACCCTAAAATTGAGCATTGGTTGATAGGTGTTTAGCACCATCGAGTGTCAAACCAACCTAATACAAGTCATATTATACCTTAGGAATAACTTACACATGATAATAATTTCATCTAGAACTAAAATCAGAATAGGGAACATTATAAAATTTGAAATCCAGATCAAGCATAGATTTTTAGTGCATGGATCATCATTTAAAAGTAAGAACATGAGCTAGCAAGTTTATGATAAGCAATAAACGTGGAGCAAGTTATAAAACTTGCCTATAATTAGAAGATAAAATCCCAAATAGAAGAAAACACGAGCAGGTAGGGTAGAAAATCCAAACATAAGCAGTGAACTCATCCATCTAGCACCTTTCTTCATCAAATGAGCAAACCCTAAGCATAAGGAGCAAGAAAGGTAGGGTTTTTAGAGTTTTAGAGCAATTTCTACTATGGAACAGCAAGGTTCCGACCTGGAGAAAGGTAGAAGGAAGGATAAAAAAGAAATAAATGGAGGAAGAAGGGGATTATTACTCTTTTAGGTCAAGATCACTAGAAGGAAGCTTTTTAAACCCTAAAAGAGAGCAAAACAAAACCCTAGGAGCTTCCACCAAGAAATTCACCTTCTTCTTCTACCTTGGACAGGTCCTCCACACATAAACATATAGGGAACGAGGATCTTAGTAGGAGAGAAGTGGTGAAAAGCAAAACTTTCGTTTGGGAGCTAAAAAATAGATATATAAAGCTCTAGGATAAGGGAGAGAAGAAGAATGAGGTGTCTAAAAAGTTTTCCATTCATCCATGGCCTTAAACTATTGAAGATATACAAGAAGACACACAAGCATCTCCTCCACTGTCCATAGAGACCTTCTTAGCTCTCCTTTGTTGAATTTCCAAGCCAATCAAATAAATCATTGGTTGATATCTCCTAAAGGTAGCTCATCCATAAAGGGGTAAACCCTAAAATACCCTTGAGGAAAATACTCTCGAACCAAGGTTCAACTAGGCACCCCATGGATCAAAAAGCTCAATATTGATGAGAGAATATCCAAATAATATAATGTAAGTGATAAATTGCAAAGAAAACCTCACAATTGGGTAAATTGTAGAAAAGTCCAAAATGTGCATAAAATTGCATAACTTGCACAAACAGTGTCAAAATTGGATTGAACTTGAAACTTAAGCTTGTCTTATAGTTTCAAAGCATATAACAAGGTTATATTAAGGCTATAAACATTAAATTATGATATTTAAGTATGTTCAATACTTTAAGCAAGATTAGGGGTCTCTCAACCATAAACCCCTAACAGGGATTTCACCCCCGAAATCCAAGGTAAACAAAGATGGATACTTCTCATGCACCTCATCCCCAATCTTCCACATGGTAAATTTCATCTCATGATGATGTTAATTATTCTCATAGAAGTCATATTCTTCTCCCTCAACTTCTGCACAACCTTGGTTCATCATAGGAACTATTGTACCACATGTACAAGTCTAGTAGTACCTTTAAACTTTGGGACTCGATTGTCGTCTTGAACTATTCTATCTGTTGTATCACACACCACTCAAAGGCCATACTCGTTGTATCTTACCAAACATAGAACATCATGTATCTCTTATCATATGTAACTTTACAAGGTTTCATCTCTATGCCCCTTTAATGGTTGTTGTAATTAACAACTCAATCAACCAGGTACGCATCTACTAATTTTCAAGAACTATGAAGCATATATATATATATATATATATTTAGAGGATTCTCTAATCATCTCGATGGTGAACTGACCATCTGTTTGGTTGAAGAATCATACATTTGTCTATAACCATTAACAAATATAACTTCCTGATTGACCTTGTAGGAGTAGAACAGCGACACTATCTTCACACTAGTACATGAATGGTCTGTAGCGTCAATTTTTTTAAGCCTGCAGCGTCACTTTTTAACCGACGCCTAAGTGGTCGTCGCTATAGACTTTGCTCTATAGCGTCGGTTTATTTGAATAGAAAAAACCGACCTTACAGAGTAAACACCGACGCAAAAGGTTGTAAAAAATATGATCCAGGCGAGAAAAAAGGAGCCTGTAAGGTTAGTTATTCCAAAAAAACCGACCCTGTAAACACTCTCGGTCGAGAAAATTGTCGACCGAACACATTTTTGTAATAACCGAGTTAATTTTATTCAGACTGCTCTCGGTAGGCAGGATTTAAGTTTAGTACAGAAATAGAAGATGATTGAAGTTGTTCCTCATATTCTTTGAGGCAGAGTTCTGGGCATACCCTCCATTCTTGTTGTTGGATGTCATTCTTGGCTGACCATTTGGCTAGGATGTCTGCAGTTCTATTTGTTGATATCCTGCTATACTCCAATTTAATATTTCCTTTTAGGGTGAGTAGATGTTGCAGGTTCCTTTGGAATGGCTAGAATCTCCAGTTTTGTATAGCACCTGTGAGAATTTTGAAAGTAGATAGACTGTCCGTTTCTATGATTGCGTCTCTTGGTTCATTGATGATTCTATTTATTCCTCTAATCACAGCTTGTATTTCTACTTGTAAAGCATCAGTGCAAGGGGCTCCCTGGATACCTCCACTGATCCATAAACCATTTGCATCTCGTAAGACAAAACTGGTGCTAGCCTTATTGAGACGTTTGTAGAGTGCAGCATCTACATTTAGTTTTACAGTTTGTGGGGATGGTCTTTTCCACTTGAGAGTTTCAGGCTTCAGATGCCTTGTAGGTTGAGCAGTGTGAGAGAAAGCATAGGTCGTGATAGCAACTTGCTTGTTCAAAGTTGGCATAGCTTCTACGACGTTGATACTATTGTTTGAGAAGACAAGTTCATTTCTGGATTTCCAGAGGAATTCAGTGGTTAAAGCGAACCATGTCTTGTGGGTGTTCGATGCTTTCTTTTTAGTCTTCCTGGAGAACCATTGTTGTATAGATGGGTCGTTTCCAGCATACAGCCCTTGTTGTTGTTCAATTTCCTTCCAAATTTTTGATGCGTAAGGGCAATCCCTAAGAACATGCATGATCGTTTCATTGTTATTATTGCAGCGGGGGCAGCGAGCATCTGTTGTAAAACCCCTGGTAGTTCTATTTTGATTAGTCAGTAGTCCATCATGCAGTGCTTTCCATAGGAAGAGTTTAGTGCGTTGTGCAGTAGGAAGTTTCCATATTCTTTTCCAGCAGCCGTGTGTCTTGACGCATCGGTTCTTGATCAGGTCTTTATAAATGACTGCTGTTTTAAAATTACCATTGGGATTTTGAGTGAAGTTCCATTCATCTGTACCTGCATTTGGATCGGGGGGAATCATATTCTGTATTTTGCTGCAGGTGTCATCGTCAAACTAGTGACGAATAAAGCTTGTATCCCATTGTCCGTGTTCCACCATTGAACAAACTTTGAGATCAGTAATATCTTCTGGAACGATTCTACTGGGTTTCAGAACTGGAGCTTGAGAGGAGTCTACCCATCTGTCCTTCCAAACTGAAGTTGATGCGCCGTTTAGAACTACTCGTCCGGTCTGGTTCTGTATGGTGCCAATGTGAGCATATATGTGCTTCCATAGCCTTGAGCCTGTAGCCATTCCTTTGTCTTTAAGATGGTAGTATTTGGAGTGCATGAGTTGTCGCCAATGAATATGTCTATTGGTAGCAAAGTCCCATACATTTTTTGAGAGAAGTGCCTCATTCTGAGTTCTAGCAGGACGCACACCTAATCCTCCATCTGATGTAGGTGCTATTAATTTTTTCCAGGAGATTGTATGTACCTTTATAGTATCATTTTTGTGACCCCATATGAAATTACGGATTGTCTGGTCAATGCTATCACAGATTGACATCAGTAGCTTAGTAGATTGCATCGTATATGCAGGAATTGAGTTGAGCACATAACGAGTGAGGGATGTTCTTCCAGCAAGAGATAGTGTGCGGTTGGCCCATGAGGAAATTCTACTGTTTATGGCATTGAGAATTGGGAGATAAATATGTTTATTAGACCGAACACATTTTTGGTCGACAATTTTCTCGACCGAGAGAGTTTATAGGGTCGTTTTTTTGGAATAACCGACGCTAAATATTGAATAACCACTTCAGTGCACTCCTCAGTCGAGAACATTGTCGACCGAAAATATTTTCAGTCGACAATTTTCTCGACCAAGAGAGTTTACAGCGTCGGTTTTTTAGAATAACCGACGCTAAATATTGAATAACCACTTCAGTGTACTCCTTCTCGATCGATGAATTTGTCGACCGAGAGGTTATCGGTCGACAAATTCCTCGATCGAGGGAGGTCTAAGGTTGGTTATAAGGAAAAATCGACCTTAAATGTGCTTATACATGTGAAATATGGCTCCTTCTCGGTCGACAAATTTGTCGACCGAAAGGTTATCGGTCGACAAATTCGTCGACCGAGAGAGTTTACAGGGTCAGTTTTTTGGAATAACCTACGTTAAAAATTTAAATAAACATTTCAGTGTACCCCTCGGTCGAGAAAATTGTCGACCAAAAATATTTCGGTCGACAAAATTTTCGACCGAGGGGTACACTAAAATGTTCAAACTAAAATAGAAATGAAGATTCATATATTCTGGGAGATGGGAGCATTGATGCTCAACCGTCACCATTCAAAACCACACATTCATGACAAAAATGATTCATAATCACATCATAATTTACAAAATGATAGATTGCTTGAAATATAAGGAGGAAAAATTAGTTTGAAATCCTAGAAATATACATCTTTTGAGAGATTAAAAGCTATCCATATGCAAACAAAGTCTATGATTACCACTTCCATCAAAAAAATCATGCACAAGATGTAGGATTCATCTAAGATGATACAAAAAACTATCATACAAGCTCACACCCTAGGTAAAGGTACATCTTTATACTTGGATCAATATTTTTAAGGCAAAATCATGTACATGTAACATAAGAGTGAACAATAATCATGGATAAAGTTATATAACTCACCTTAGAGATGATGTAGAAACTCCAAACAACAAGGTAGATTGAAGAAATACGGGGAAGAAACCCTAGCTTGGGCACTCCTCTTCACTAAGATGGTTCCTTCTCCAAAAAGGAAGCAAGCCCTATGTTGAAAAGATAAGAAGAAGAGAGTGGAAGATGTTTTCAACCATTATCTCAAGCTCCACCATGGAACGTCATGGATTCAGCCAAGAAGAAGAGAGGGGAAGATAGAACAACAAGAAAAACAAAGAAAAAGAGATAGATCTCACTTACCAAGACTAAGAAAGGTGGATCCGAACTCGGAAACGAACTCGGGAACCTTACTTGGAAACAGCGGCGACCTTACTTGGAAATGGCGGCTACCTTACTTGGAAATGGCGGAGACCTTCGTGGAGGATGAGACGACCTTCATGGAGAGGCGGCGACCTTCGTGGAAGTGTGGAGAGGTGACGATGACGAGCTCTTTTCGCGGAGAGGAGACAAGGCTTTGGCGGCGTGGAGAGGTGGCAAGGGCTTCACGGGAGAGAAGCAGAGAAGGTATCCGCGGTGGAAAAGGTATCCACGCCGCGTAAGAGAAAAAGAGAATGAAAATTTTGTTTCGCGGGGGAGAAAGACTAGGTTTCGGCCATTTTAAAGGAGAGACTCGACCTGTAGCGTCGATTAAAATAAACAAACCGACGCTAAAGATAAGCGGTGCCCGTGTTTGGTTATTTAAAAACACTCAAACACATTTTCGGTTATCGGTCGACAAATTCGTCGACCGAGGGGAGCTCTAGGGTCGGTTAAAAGTACAAAATTGATGCTAGAGGTGCTTATACATGCGTGAACTAAACTTAATCCAAAATTCATGTCGGTCGACAAATTCGTCGACTGAGAAGTCCTTTAGGGTTGGTTATAAGAAAAAACCGACCCTAGAGGTGCTTATACACGTGAAATCTGGCTCCTTCTCGGTCGACTAATTTTTCGACCGAAAGGTTATCGGTCAACAAATTCATCGACCGAGGAGAGCTCTAAAGGTGCTTATACATGCGTGAACTAAACTGGATCCAAAATTCATGTCGGTCGACAATATTGTCGATCGAGGAGCACTTTAGGGTCGGTTATAAGGAAAAAACCGACCCTAGAGGTGCTTATACACGTGAAATCTAGCTACTTCTCGGTCGACAAATTTGTCAACTGAGGGGTTATCGGTCGACAAATTCGTCGACCGAGGGAGCTCTAAGGTGCTTATACAACCCTAATATGGGATGATGTTATGTGAAACCCTAATATAGGGTGATGTCATGTGAAACCCTAATATGGGATAATGTTATGTGAAACCATAATATGGGATGATGTTATGTGAAACCCTAATATAGGGTGATGTGGTGTAAAACCCTAATATGGGATAATGTTATGTGAAACCTTAATATGGGATGATGTTATGTGAAACCCTAATTGATAAAGATGGGAAACTCTAACCCTAATTAGGGAATAGTGATGTTATTTTTGTATTGCATGATGTTGATATGAAATTGATATGGTTGTTATCAAGTATACTAACCATGCAAGTATCATGAGATAATAAGCGTAACCATGTATGAGCTATGATGGTAATGGGCCTTGTGAGCCATTATTTTATTTGTTGCGTAGTGAGAGGTGACAACAAGAAGTTGAATATGCCTAGTGAGTTATGTGAGATGCTTGTGTAACAAGTATCCTGAATACCTTGGTCAGATGACCTGAAGGTAATAGTTACCTGATAAGTGATAACCATGTTTAGTGATGAACTAAGGGTTTGAATACCCAGATCCAGCAAATGTGATGATGGTGGTATTGAGGGATGTGAATTCCCAACAATGAGACAAGGGATTGAGATCCCAATGCTTTATAAAGTTTTGAAAAGTACTAAACTGGATCCAAAATTCATGTCGGTCGACAATATTGTCGACCGAGGAGCCCTTTAGGGTCAGTTATAAATAAAAACCGACCCTAGAGGTGAAATATGGCTCCTTTTCGGTCGATTAATTTGTCGACCGAGAGGTTATCGATCGACAAATTCGTCGACCGAGGGAGCTCTAAGGTCGGTTATAAGGAAAAACTGACCTTAGAGGTGCTTATACACGTGAAATATGGCTCCTTCTCGGTCGATGAATTTGTCGACCGAGAGGTTATCGGTCGACAAATTAGTCGACCGAGGGAGCTCTAAGGTCGGTTATAAGGAAAAACCGACCTTAGAGGTGCTTATACACGTGAAATCTGGCTCCTTCTCAATCAACGAATTTGTCGACCGAGAGGTTATCGGTCGACAAATTCGTCGACCGAGAAGAGCTCTAGGGTCGATTAAAAGTAAAAAACCGACGCTAGAGGTGCTTATACATGCGTGATCTTGACTGGATCCAAAATTAATCTCGGTCGACGAATTTGTCGACCGAGGAGCCCTTTAGGGTCGGTTAAAAGTAAAAAAACTGACGTTAGAGGTGCTTATACATGCGTGAACTAAACTGGATCCAAAATTGATGTCGGTCGACAATATTGTCGACCGAGGAGCCCTTTAGGGTCGGTTATAAGGAAAAAGCCGACCCTAGAGGTGCTTATACATGTGTGAAGGCAAACTGGATTCAAGATGTCTAACCCGCGTTTTTTGTAGACATATAAGGTCGGTTATTTGGAAAAACCGACCCTATAGATCGACGCGCGAAGCTAAAATCAAGCAATTTTTTGCCGCGTGAAGACCCAAGAGGTCTTAAGTGGTGCCCGCATTTTTATAGACATATAAGGTTGGTCATTTGGAAAACTGACCCTATAGAGATACACTACAAGGTCGGTTATTTTAAGAAAAGCGACCCAAGAGGTCTTAAGTGGTGCCCGCATTTTTTATAGACATATAAGGTCGGTTATTTGGAAAACCGACCCTATAGAGTTACACTACAAGGTCAGTTTATTTTAAGAAAACCGACCCAAGAGGTCTTAAATGGTGCCCGCATTTTTTTAGACATATAAAGTCGGTTATTTGCAAAAACCGACCCTACAGGTAGTGACGTTATAACCCATTTATGTACTAGTGTCATATTATCAAGATTCCCACAACACACTTAACAGAGATATCATAACTCCAAGAGAATACTTTAGTCAACCCCAGCTCACTCTTTCTAGACTTGTCACACATAAGTACAGTTGCTTCATTATTCTTAAGGTTTAACAAAGATATTGACAATGTTACTGACCATCTCTGGAATACTTTGAGATGTCATCATTCAAAGCTTGTTACAACTTATAAGACATGACCTGAACACTCTATTCCTCCTATTAATAAATTCTATTGGTACATTGGTTAGTCTAAAGGACATAACCATAAACTCATCACAGTCATGTAACTTATGTCATCCACTCTAGCTCTTATGCATTGATATTTGATCCTAGGTTTATCTTAAAGGAACACAGTAGCAAATATATATTTTAAGAGGATTCTCTAATCATCTCGATGGTGAACTGACCATCTGTTTGGTTGAAGAATCATACATTTTTCTATAACCGTTAACAAATATAACTTCCTGATTGACCTTATAGGAGTAGAACAATGACATTGTCTTCATCTTATCAAGATTCCCACAACACACTTAACAGAGATATCATAACTCCAAGAGGATACTTTAGTCAACCCCAACTCACTCTTTCTAGACTTGTCACACATAAGTACAATTGCTTCATTATTCTTAAGGTTTAACAAAGATATTGACAATGTTACTGACCATCTCTGGAATACTTTAGATGTCATCATTCAAAGCTTGTTACAACTTGTAAGACATGACCTGAACACTCTGTTCCTCCTATTCATGAATTCTATTGGTACATTGGTTAGACTAAAGGACATAACCATAAACTCATCACAGTCATGTAACTTATGTCATCCACTCTAACTCTTATGCATTGATATTTGATCCTAGGTTTATCTTAAAGGAACACGGTAGCACATGTCTACTGATAAAAAAAACATCTATCCTTGATAGTGGTCTTGCCCAGCTATCACAGAACCATACACAACATTATAGAATCACTTTTATTTTTCCTTCCAAACAACATTTACAGGGTCATCATCAACTCTCTCTCTCTCTCTCTTAGGGAGAGGAATATTTGGAATGTTCATTTAATAAACATCTCCAACCTTCACATACTTCCATATTGTTGATACATCTTGGATACTAGGATTTATTACCTTGGTATCCACCTCATGCACTATAAGGAACTCACATCCTTATCTCATATACTTTTACCAACATAACATATCTCAAGACATATAAGAGGAGTCTTCCTAATTATTGGAAGGCTCAAAAGTAAACTCATCACAAACTTTGTGATCTTGGAACCATAGTCCAAGCAACCTTATGCTATAATATGCTATCCACCTTCATGTTTACAATGAATCCACACATACCAAGTGGAAATAATCCACTTGAAAGTTGTGCCCTAGAAAGAAAAGACACAAAGGGAAACACACTTCCAACGTCATAGCATAATTGTTCAAGGGTCACTAGCAAAAAGGTTACCAATTCTATTTTCATTATGCAGGTTACAACTTCTTATGTATCATTTTACCTTTTTCATTTCAGGTTCCTTGCCATTAGCATAGGAATCATCATGATTAAAATATCTCATTACTCCTTCCTTGATAACTAATTATCACACTTGGATATGTTCTCTTGTCTTATTATGTTTTTCAACCACTTATCCAGAGGTAAATCATCATATTCCAAATTTTCTTCATTAAACAAGGATCACATCCCTTAATTTCTTTCACATGCCATGCCGATTTTACATTAAAATTTTCTTACATACATAGGTTGGTCTGAGATTAACTCAAGTTCCACTTTATTCCTTTGTCATTGTTCCCATTCATCTTCTCATTTTATACTTATCATAAGAATTCTCTCCATTTTATGTGAATTTCATACCTTGAATCACTTTATGAGAACAAACTTATCTGTCTTTTACTTTATTATCTTCTTGAATTACATCTTCAAGAACTCCTCTTTTTCTTATTTGTATTTGGATTTAGATTTCATGTTATTGTATCTTTCTCTTATAGTTACCAAACATTCAAGTTTTGATAGTTAATGATGTAATTCTCATCTTCTCTTGAGGTAATATTGAGTTATCTGCACCATGATTTCTGATTCATTATGCTCTTTAGATTGTTTCAAAATTACTACTTGATCAGAGCAGCAAAAAAGATAACAATCTAAAAGTTCTATACTTACCTTTTCTTTGATAATTGAATACCTGGCTTGGGCACCCCAAGTATTGATATTAGGCAGTATGCACCATGTTTATATGTCATGTTCCTAACTTAGACATCATCTTAGTCCTAAGTCCTAGTATCCCTATAGACTCAGCGAACCTAAAGCTCAGAAACCAACTTATAAGAACCCATTACACTAAATGAGATTACTCAAACATAAAACACAATAGATCATCAATTAACCACATACCCAAAAATATGGGTAAATTAAATCAATTTCAACATCAACATCCGCTTAGAAACATTTACATAAGAGCCCAATATCTTTCTTGTGTCCATACTATGACAAGAATTTGATACAAATTGTTCTATTACCTTAGCCACAACATATATACACAGGAGAACAATATTTGTATATGCCACATAAACAAGCATTAACATGCTAACAAAATTTTGATTTGTTTGAAACACCATCTACAAACTTTTCTTGCCCGGACCTGAGAGTATAGGGATGACTCTAGGACACACTAGACATCTAATCAACTTTCTCAAATATTCATTACTATAGATCCTCTTTTCTGCCACATGTTTGTTTTTGTCACTTTCGATTACCTAAAAAATGTGGAGAACCACAAGGGTGAGACCCATGTCCCAGCAAGAGATATAACCTCCAACAACATTTATTGATTCCAACATTTTTAGGTAATGAGACAGTTTAAGAAGTTTAATCATATATAACAAATAAGCTCAACAACACTGATGATTAACAAAATACATAAAGGAGCAGATAATAACTATCTTCATTATCCAGACTATTCTCACATCCCTATTAATAGTATAAGGAGTCTAGCATCATGAGCATCTCTAACATCATGAATAAGTCTAGTATCATAAGCATAGCTAACAACATCAACATGTCTATCAAGTTGAACATATCAGTGTCATAAGTAGAGCTAATAATATAAGCACAACTATCTGCATAAGCATGATTAGCAGTATAGGCATCTCTAGTTACAAAGACATAGCTAGCAATATAAGCATAGCTAACAACATGTCATAACAAATGTCATGATCATAGCCAATAGTAATAATATCTCTATCAACTTAAACATGACTATTGTATGTACACATTTATAACATGAGCATATCCACAACATAAGAATATCTACTATATTTTAATGAATTAAACATCATCTCTATGTACAGAGAATAACAAGGGTTATCATCCAATTTGAAGTGTTGTGTATAACCCTAAACAGATTTTCTAGACGACTGTATTACATCTTTTATTATGTCCTAGGGAGTTTGAGTTGTACCACCCAAAGTCCAACCGACCCCTGTGAAGGACTATTTGGTTACATATAAGATCTAGGACTGTCGTTATCCTAAGATCTCTTCCCCTTGGTCAATACGAGTGGTACGGGTCACGACACTAGAAACCAGGGTATACAAAACCCTCTAATCTGAGGTACAACCGCAGTTGTCCTCAATCACATCAAATGTTTGAGGCATGACCATAGCCATCCTCCATAACCTGCATTGTGGATGATAAGGATATATCTTCAACTTGCCATCCTCACACACTCAACTGTATGCGCTCTGAGTTTCCCTTAGGAATACTCGTTTCACCATCCAGCAAGTTTTGACACTGAAGATGGCTCTACAGCACAGAGCACTACATGATTAGAGTTGCACTTGATTAATTATGCAAATTGGGTGAATTAAGGTTGCATCAAACAAGTGGACATTCAAACCCTAATTCACTTCTAGCAAGCATATAAATATCACTACTTCAAAAGATATAAATTGTGTGAAACATAATTTCTCATCTCATCATCACATGGTACTATTCACTTGCCATTCATGAGACTACACTAGTCAATATACTATCATAAGATATAAATCCTTTTCACAACATCACAGGGTATCAACCCTTATCAACACAAGAGGATTACACCTCATTTAAGGCTCAACCATGCCCAAATGTCATTAAGACCATCATACTATTCCTTGCAAGATCATCATTATCTTTCCATGTCTTATGACAAGACTCAACAACATCACTTACATATAATACACCAGATCAGCACAATATTGCATTAATTAGCTAGGAGATATTCATAAACAATCATAGCAGGACGATATGAACATTAAGAATATTCCTTTATTACATCAACATGCAAGGAATCTAGATATGATTAACCCTCATCATATTCATAATGCACATGTTTAGCATAAAAAAGTATCAACCATGTGGCTATGATAACCACCAACAAACACATTAAGGTTATGATCATATTAAGGAGGTTATTTCACCATCATGCCATCATATGAGAAGGTTAAACATGAATACTCATTTTTATCTCTTTGTATTAGAGTAGGTTCAACAAGATAAATTATATTAATGTTACTAATCAACACTTATACCCAAACCCTAACTCACGACATCCCAATTGGATCATGGATGCATAAGGTGAAGCATCACCATCACATTCCATACTATTCTCAAGTATGAACCCACACATAAATCAAGGTGTAACCATTGGGTTATAGCATACTAGGGTTTCAACAACAATAATAGAGTACTCCATGATTGTATTAGTCATTCAAGGACTATTCATACCCAATTACTATCATTTAGTTATATTAAAGCTAGGTATAACAAGCTATACGTCATTAGGGTTACCCATTAATTCATTATGGTGATTATAAATCATAATAATATGAGGGTAAGGGTAAGACTACGAGTTTAAGGCATCAAACCATCAAATTCTCATCATTACAATCATAACATTACACTATAGGCTTCACCCAAAATAATGGGAATATTGAGGCATCAACTTCTAACCATTAAATGTTGAAAAGGTAAAGCCATTGGTCGTTTACATAAGTAAACATCTTGAAAAAAACACCTATGAAGTCATGGAGTTGTGCTCTAGAAAGATTCACCATCTAACCCTAGACATCCCTTGTTTAACAACATAAAAAATGCCACTGAGAGTAGGGTAAAACCCACAAGTGATTGTTTATTTAAAACAAGCCGTCAGTAAATGAGCTTATTAAGTTGATCTCATAAAGGAAACCATTTAAATAACTTTATTAGGACCAACATATTACATTTAGGCATCATTCCAATTACATTTAGGATCCCACCCTAAAGGTAGACCAAGACATAGAGTTGTATAGTCGTATGATCCTACCCAAAGGTAAACCAAACATCGTCTCATGATAATCTATTGATCCTACCCCAAGGTAGATCAATACCTAGATCATCAATTTTACACATATACTCAAAGCTATAGAGGAGGACTAAGATCTGAGCTAGTCATGCATATATTTATGGTGATAGTCATAGTCACTTTATAGTTGCAAGAATTAATGTTCATCCAAGCAGTTAATTTCAAGAAACCAGTAAAACCTCGAAAATCATCGTGAAACTAGATCAATTAGCCATAAGCATAACCACATACTTGATCTGGCAGTCTAAAAACCAATAAAGATAGATAATCCAATCAAGAAGTCCAATCTACCAAGCCAAGCAATAAATTAAGCAACTTGATCCTGAAAAGTATTTATAACATCTAATTGTTATAATACCATCCAAACATCTTTTATTGACTTGGGGTTCCATTCTAGGGTTTCTAATCCTTATTAGGGTTTCCTTAGGGTTTCTTTATTCACAAATTAGTTCAAGAAAATCATTTTCATGCCTTCTTGATTGGTTTCCACAATTAAAAACCATTAAACCACACAATTATCAAACTTAGGGTTTTTAAGTCTATTAATGCACTTTTATAATCATGGAACCCTAATTAAAAAAATATGCACAAATATTTTCCATATAGATCTAATCCATCCTTTTTATGTCAATAGGTTACACTTTACTCAAAATAATCAGGGGACATCATTAGATCTATTTATCATCAAAACTTAGGGTTTTAAATCAATTAAAATAATTAAAGATGACATTTTTATATAATTTTCGAAGTACAAGTAGATTCAATCCTCACTTGTACTTTTATTGGATTCTATGGATTTTTCTGATCAATTTTTCTATATAACTTATTACAATATGAGTTACCAATAATTAATTGTGAATTTTGCAAGATAAAGTACCTTTGTCCAATTACAGAGCACCACGCCATTATTGGTTGCCTTTTTCTTTTCCGCACGGGTTAGAGCTCCAAAAATAGGATTTGGCCACATGAGTGGCATACTCTACGCGAGTCTGGTGCAGGATCGAGGTAGAAAGTCACCTTTACCCTCATGATTTTGAGTGCGAAGTTACAAGCGAGAAGGGGGAGCGCTGCAATTTCTCTGGTCCTCATCTTCTTCCTCCATTCCTCTCATTTCTCACAAACCAGTGCCCGACCATGGTCAAATCCACGATTGACATCATGAATCTGCCCTCTCAACCACAAGGTGAAGGCACGACCACCCTCAAATCGCTCTGGAGAACTCAACCTCACTCTCAATTCCACCAGAGGTAATCTGGGCTACTAGGGTGATGAGGACAATCTCCAGTGAGGTAGGTAGACTAGGGCAGGGGTGTAGATTGAGACCTAAGATGAAATTGGTTGTAGGGTTGTTATCGAGAAGTCAAGCAAAGCCTCACAGAGGCGTTTGTGTCCCTACTGAGGGTCGAAGACACTCCTTTTATAGGTGGGATCCCCTAGTTTGGTCCCGCTGCTATGGCAGTTTGGGTGAAGCTTCTAGGGATTCCCAAACTACCTCAAACCTAGGTTGATTCAGTGCAAATATCTCTCTCAAAGCCATTGATGTCGTTTCCAAAACCGCACATGAAAAGGTTCAAGAGAAATCAGAAAAGAAAATCTCTTCTGTTTCCCATTCCGTGCCGAACTAGATTATGACCGAGCATCATCAGATTCAAGATCAATGGCGAATGTTATTCATGCAAACAAAAGGGGCCAGATTTTCCTAATCATTTAAATCGTGACATTTAAGATATTCATTTGATAATTGAGTCACTTTAGGATTTCTAGAAAAACCCACATCTCTCTATACTTTAATCCTTTTGCTTCCAAATTTTAAGGGAACTCCTTAATGACTTTAACTTCTTGTATGCCAAGTTTGGAATCAATATTCAAAAATAAAAGAGACTTTCTTCATATGCAAGTCATCCACTCAAAAGTCATATATTATGCAATTAAAATTCATATTTTCACTTTCTTTCTCTTCTATTTTCTTTATTTTGATTTCTTTTCTTATTAGAATCCAAGTGGAACTGAAACTTAATCAATAGTGGTCATCCATACCACTTTCTAGAGAATTCTACATAATTCTCTCATATGCACACAATTTACTTTTATTTCTTTTTCCTTTTACTTCTTATAGGATTCTCTTATATCCTTCTTCCCTTTTATCATTATTGACTTTATCCAAATAGTATGAACCATGAAATCATGGATTCAAGGGAAATATTGCAAAAAAATCCATTCTTTAAAAACAAATCATACAATTTTCCATTCAAGCCCATTTTATTTGAAAATTGCATTTCAATCAATACAAGCAAAAAGTGAGGTTATAACATCCTTCTCCTCTTATAGGAATTTTGCACTCAAAATTTGATTAATCATGCAAACAATTCAATGCAAGACCTTTCCATGTCCATCTTCAGCTCTCATGTGATTCCATCCTCTCCATGGTGCTTCCAAATAACCTTTACCATCTCTATCTTTTTACTCTCGAGCTCTTTCACCTTAATATCCCATACCCTCGTAGGTGACTCAGGGTAAGTCGACCTGCCTTGGAGTTCAATAGGTTCAATGCTCAACACATGGCTCGGGTCCTTCACATTAGATTGGACACATGGAACACATCATGTGTCATACTATACTGGGGGGTAAGGATAAATAATAATCAGCTTCACCAATATGTTCCAAAATCTTAAACGGATCCATGTATCAGGGACTCAACCTTCCTCTATTCTTATCTATGGCTTGGAGGGGTTGGATTTTCAGAAATACATACTCACCCATAGTGAGGTGCAAGTCAATCCGCTTCACATCAACATACGACTTCTGTCGATCATGGGCTCTCTTTATCCTTTTCTTGATCAAAGTAACTTTATCAACATTTAACTGTAGTTCCTCTGGCCTTATCAAGGTCCTCTCACCAACATCATCCCAATGAAGTGGTGATCAACACGACCTCCCATAAAGAGCTTCATATGGAGGCATCTTGATACTAGCTTGGTAGCTGTTATTGTAAGCAAACTCAGCTAGGGGCAAGTACTACTCCCATGATCCACCCCAATGACTATTCATCAGTTCGAGAGTGATATTGTAGGCTCCGATCTCCAAAACACGATATAAACTCAGCAGAAGCATTTGATTAACAGCGGAATACGAAAAATCATCGGAAATTAAAACTTTTTGAGACAAGATCTTGAAATCATAAAACTTCCTTTATAGAACAAGATTAAAAAGTTTACATCTTTGATAAATCACTTCTTGAGTGATTAAACACATCCAGATACAAAATCTCAAGATTCAAAACCAAAATCTCAGACCAAATAACTCCAAGGACCTGAGAGTACAGAGACGACATAAGACTATCTAACTAAAGGACTGGACAGCCAGGATCTCCACCTGAGACTCACTGATGCCCCTGGTGTTGTTGCTCCTGGTACTGCTCTCCTGCAGATTGGTTTCTCCGTCCTCGACGTCCACCTAAAAAGTTGAAACCTATGGAGTGAGACAATCTGAATAATTGTCCCAGCGAGAGTTATAACTCTCCGCCAGAAGCTTTGTTATAGCATATAAGTAAAACATGAGCAAGTAATCTAAATTACTTAACAACATATTGGATATTATATAAAGCATTTTCATTTAAAGAACAAGTAGAACGTGTATACTAAAGTGAACAGTGTAACATCAATCATTGTGTCTCGTAGTTTCAACCCTAGCAGATATACTACGTGGCTAATTATGTTTTACAAACATTATTATGCCCTGCGGAGATGAGGTATACCGCTCATACTCCAACCGATCACTATTAAGTCGCATCGGTATCATACCTAGGTCATCAAAAGAGCCGGATTCTTATGACCTCATCTTCCTCAGTCAGAGTGAGGATAAACATGCAAGACATCTAGTGTCTCTGCTACTATAGCTTACCAGGGTATTCTGGTACTTCGCTATTAGAGTCACAGTGGCATTCTGTACCCTCTTCGCTATCAAAAGATTTCTTATTTATCTCTCATCGATGCGGTATAAAAGATTTCCTCGGGAGAATAGTGTTACATCACCCGTCATAAACATATAGTGAAGGATTGAAAGATTAAGATACATCTACATCAATTCCTATACTAGGATGTAAGGGTATACACATCCATATTCCCCCACATACTCAAAAGTATGTGATCCAGGAGTTCCCTTAGGAAAACCTATTTCACCATCATTTAGCTTCTGACAATGATGGATCTATGATCAGGGCTCTACATGATATGATTGTACTTGATTAGTTAGGTACATTTCAGCATCCTTTTATCATCAAGCATATTTCCAAGCATTAATCATTAGAACAACAACTATGAAAGTAGAATACTAAACGTATTAAGTCTAACTCACATCAGTTATCATTTCTTAATCATCTCATCACAAGTCATCTAATTAGCATGATCTTGATGAAACTCATGGCTCATTCAGCCTATCATCTCATATGATGCCACTTAAACTTAGGCAACATAGCATATCACTATTCATAAAGCTAATAACATGATTTCAATGAATATGATATCATAATCCTTACCTAGATATGATTATTCTCTTATAAGAACCTGCATGGTTAATTCAATTAACAACAATAAACAATTCATATCAAGAGTTGTACTTTTCTGCTTAAAAGCATAACCTGGAATTAGGGTTTACTATTCATATTTCATGTTATTCCCCTAGAATTAGGGTTTACTATTCACTTCATAGTGAATAGAGCTCATAGCATCATCATGTATGAGAAACATCATCATTGATGCCTTCCAATTAGGTTAAGACTCATCAATTATCATAATTAGGGTTGTCATGATCTCACATAGGTGGATCATACCCTAATCATGTACATTCATATACATTGAATGTATTTTACTTGAGTTTCAATCATAAATGATACCTTCTCTCTCCTCTTACTAGTAGATGGTGATTACATCACCCTAGATTAGACTAGGTCAAGTCATCATTGATTAACATAAGCTAAGTCACCATTATCATGTCATTAGGGTTTTGATTAAAACAAGGTATCATCTAGTTGAACCCTTCAAGGGCATATTGGTAAAGTACACCAATAATCACCATCATGGGTCAATCTTTTAATCACTTAACCCCTTAATGTCTTTGGGTATGATTAGGGTTTGTATTAGACCACCATTGAACCAATTAAGCCTTAAAGGTATTAAGTAATCACAACCCTAAAGTCTCCAAACAGTTTCATACTTTCAACCTCCAAACGGTCCTGAGACCGTTTGGATGTGTTGACTTCCAAACCGTTTGAGCTTGGTCACCCTCAAGACCGTTTGAGCTTAAACGGTTTTGAGACCGTTTCAACTTGTTGACCGTTTGAGAGTATTGACTTTGAAACCGTTTGGATGAAATGACCTTGAGATCGATTGGACCAAATGACCTTGAGATCGATTGAGCCCAAATGGTCTTGAGAGCATTTGGACTCAAACAGTCTTGAGACCGTTTGGTCCAAATGGGTCAAGACCGCATGGAACTCAAAGGTACATCAAAGGTTATAATCGATTATGGTTATCTATGTTGAAGCCTTCAATTGGCCATACCCTTGTTAACCACTTATAAATTGAGTCAATTAGGGTTTACCTTAATCAATTGGACACCAAATTGACCCTCAATTGAAAGCCAATTAGGGTTGAATCCAACTCAATTAGGGTTTGCAATCGGTTAACCCTCAAGGTCCATCAACATGAATCTAATTGAGGTTGAACCCATCAATTGACACTTAATTGGGCCCAAACTTGGCCCAAACGGTCTTGAGATCGTTTGGACACCCTCCAAACGGTCGTGAGACCGTTTGCCCAAAGTTTCATCAAAATCTAAGTTTATTTGATAAGGGTTGAACCATAATTAGGTCTAAAATCAGCACTTTTAATCAATTCATCAACTTATTGTGATTGGACCCTCAATTCATCAAATTTCCTTAACCCTAGACCTCCAAACGGTCTTGGGTGGTCACCAAACGGTCTTGAGACCGTTTGAATGAACACGAAATGGTCTTAAGACCGTTTGGACCACTCAACCTCAAATTCAACACAAGTGATCCTTGAATTCAGCAATTGAACCCGATTAGGGTTTTCATGATTGAATTGCCTTCAATTTGTGATTGGTTTGCATTTAGATTATGATCCTTTGTAATTGATTAATTAAATATGTATAGAACAGACCTCTAAATGGTCTTCACTTAGTCAACTCTTCCAAACAGTCTTGGAGACCGTTTGAATCTAAACGGTCTTGCAAGACCGCATGAGATCAAACGGTCTTGAGACCGTTTGATTTCAAACGGTTTGCAAACCGTTTAGACAAAAGGGTCCAAGGTTGTTTGGTAAAGTTACCTAGGAAATCACGCCCATCATCTTCAACCTCAAAACAGGTCGGTTACTTCATGGATTTACTTGCAAGAAAGCAAGGAAAGATGGGGAAGAAGAAGAACTAACTACTATATGCAAGAACAAGTATATGTATAAGAAAGCAAGAGGTTTAGAGTTATAAAACCCTCCTCAAATGTTGTTCCTAGAGATCAAAGCTTCCAAGATTCAAGCCTTTAATGGCGTCTTGAGCTCCACAGGTCGGCCAAAGGAGTTTCTCCAAGAAAAGGTTGGGGAAGGTCGGCTAGAACAAGAAACCTAAGTGAGTTAACCATAAAACCAACCTTATACAAGGAATTCCTCCATGAATCCGAGCTAGAAGATGGTCTCTTCTCACCTTAGAACAAGTTGGTCATCTCCCTAAGCTCCAGATCTTTGCCTTAGTCGGTCCAAGCAAGGTGATAAGTGAAGGAAGAAAGGAAACATTGCCTTTGGTTGCAAAGGAAAGGAGTATATGTACTTTGGGGTCATTTCTAACATAAGGACAACTTACTTCTCCTTTTCTCAACTAGGTCCTTCCTTTCTTTTTGGCACGTCCCTCCTACTCATTTCTAAGGTAAAACTCCTTCTAAAACCAAGAACTAAAGGCAAGGAAGGACAACTTATCACTAAGGTGCACATATACATAAGGGTCTCCTTACTTACAACTTGGTGATTTAATTACAAAGGTGTTCCTTATTATATGTTTATTCAAATGAAGTGCCCCCTTCATCATTATTACTCTAAATGATGTCAAAAGTCATATAAAATATTCTAGAAGGTGTCTTTTACAAGTTGCACCCCACATTTTGGGTAAATTGCACTTTACACCAAAATTAGGGTTTTAAGTACAAGGATTGCTCCACAAGCTGCATCTTGGTGCCCAAGCTTTGGAAATCCATCATACTTCATCATATTCAATCTTATGATGTCTCAACACTAAAGGATCATAAAAACATGTATAAATTGCAAGTTAACCCCTCTAATTGGGTAATTTGCACATAGGTCCCTGCATTACAAAACAATACTAAAACATTGTTTAAAAAGGACAAAAAATGAAAATGTATGTTCCTCAGGAACTTAATTACATGCCAAAAGATAATCACAAGTATTTAATTACATGATTAAGCAAAACACCTAGGGTTAACTTATAACCCATGTCAGGGATGTCACAAATTATCCACCCCTTACAAGGATTTCGTCCTCGAAATCAACAAAACATATATTAAGAGAAAAGAGCAGGGTATTTCCATCTAATTTCTTCCTCTAGTTCCCAAGTGGCTTCTTCAGCACCACCATGATTCCAGAGGACTTTCACAAGACTTATGTCTTTCTTCTTTAGCTTTTTAATTCTGTTATTAAAGATTGACACTGGTCCTTCCTCATAAGTTATATCATCATTCAATTCTACTTTCATAGGTTGTAGAACTGACTCGGTGTCGGGGTGACATTTCCTCAGCATAGAAATGTGAAACACATGGTGTAACTTTTTCAACTCTTGAGGTAACTCTAGTCTATAGGCTACCTTTCCAACCCGTTCAATGATTGGATAAGGCCCCATAAATCTAGGAGCTAACTTCCCTTTCCTTCCAAAATGAAGGACTCCTTTCCAAGGTGAGACCTTGAGGTATACCTTGTCTCCAACCTGGAACTCTAAGGGTCTACGACGTCTGTCGGCGTAAGATTTCTGCCTATCCTGTGCAGTCTTAATCTGTTGTTGTATTACTTTAATCTTCTCTGTGGTCTGCTACACAAGATCAAGACCTAACAACTGATGTTCACCAGTCTCATACCAACATAAGGGTGATCTACAACGTCTACCATACAAAGCTTCATAAGGTGCCATATCAATACTATGTTGATAGCTATTGTTATAGGCAAACTCTATCAAGCTTAGGTGAAGATCCCAACTCCCGGTAAACTGAAGAACAAATGCTCTCAGTAAGTCTTCCAAGGTTTGTATAGTCCTTTCCTACTATCCATCAGTCTGAGGATGAAAGGCTGTACTAAACCTTAACTTAGTGCCTAAAGCTCTGTGCAACTGCTCCCAAAAATGACTCGTAAACCGGGGACCTCTGTCAGAAACTATAGTGACAGGAACTCTGTGCAATCGCACTATCTCTTGAACATACAGCTGTGATAACCTTTCAGTAGAATAGGTTGCTTTGACAGGTAAGAAATGCGCTGTCTTTGTCAACCTATCAACAATTACCCAAATGGAATCATGTCCTTTGCTTGTCCTGGGTAGGCCAACAACAAAGTCCATGGTCACATGGTCCCACTTCCACTGTGGTATGGGTAAAGGTTGTATTGTTCCTGCAGGCTTCTGGTGTTCAGCTTTAACTTGTTGACACATAAGACACCTCATCACAAACTCTGCAACATCCTTCTTCATCCTAGGCCACTAATACATATCTTTCAAGTTTCGATACATCTTGGTGCTCCCTGGATGCATAGCATACATCAAAGAATGAGCTTCTTCCAGGACTAACTTCCTCAAGTTATCCACATCCGATACTATCATCCTTCCATGATAACATGCTACTTGATCATCCGAGTCATAGAAATCATCTCATTTCTCATCACCATACTCCGATCTGATCTGTTGAACTGCAACATCAACCTGCTGTGCCTCCTTGATCTGCTCTCTTAGGGTAGGTTTTATATGCATCTCAGCCAACAATCCGGCTAACAATGACACCTTCAACTGTACATTGTCTTGCCTTAAGGAGATAAGCATATCTCTCTTAGAGCATACTAAGGAGTTTAGTTGTGCCTTATCCATGGTTGATGTTGCTGATTTCCTACTCAGAGCATCTGCAACTACATTGGCCTTCCCTGGATGGTAATCAATTGTACAATCGTAGTCCTTGATTAACTCCATCCAGCGACGTTGCCTCATGTTAAGTTCGTGCTGAGAAAAGATATACTTAAGGTTCTTATAATCAGTGAAAATCTGGAATGTTTCTCCGTAGAGATAATGTCTCCATATCTTCAAGGCATGAACCACAGCAGCTAACTCCAGGTCATGTGTCGGATAATTCTCCTTGTGTTTCTTAAGCTGTCGGGAAGCAAAAGAAATCACTTGCTTATCTTGCATCAACACGCATCCGAGTCCATTCTTGGAGGCATCACAGAAAACTACATATCCTTTACCTTGCTCAGGTAGCACAAGTACAGGTGCACTTGTCAACCTCTCCTTCAACAACTGGAAAGATTGCTGACACATGTCACTCTAGGCAAAAGAAACATCCTTCCGAGTTAACTTGGTCAAGGGTAAGGCTATGGAACTGAAGTTCTTAATGAATCTTCGATAATAACCAGCCAACCCTAAGAAACTATGGATCTCTATCGGTGTCTTCGGTTGTTCCCACTGTAGAACAGATTCTACCTTTTTAGGGTCAACACGAATACCCAAGGCAGATATCACATGTCCAAGGAAGGACACTTCCGGCAACCAAAACTCACACTTGCTGAACTTGGTGTATAGCTTATGTTCTCTTAGCAAGGTTAGAGCTTGACGAAGATGTTGTTCATGTTGCTGAGCATATCTACTATAGATTAGAATGTCATCTATGAAGACGACAACACACTGATCGAGGAAAGGTCGAAAGATTCTATTCATGAGTTCCATAAATGCAACTGGTGCATTAGTTAGTCCAAACGACATAACTGTGAACTCATAGTGACCATACTTCGTCCTGAAGGCATACTTGGATATGTCACTATCCTTAATACAGAGTTGGTGATATCCCGACCTCAAATCTATCTTTGAAAAGACGGTTGCACCACGCAACTGGTCAAAAAGACCATCAATCCTCGGCAGAGGGTACTTATTCTTTATTGTTACTTTGTTTAGTTGTCTGTAATCAATGCACAACCGCATTGACCCGTCTTTCTTTTTAACAAAAAAAACCGGAGCACCCCAAGGTGAAGTGCTTGGTCGGATGAAACCTTTCTCAAGTAACTCCTGAAGCTGTTTCTTGAGTTCTGCCATTTCGGCAGGTGCCATCCTATACGGTGTCTGGGCTATGGGTTGTGTATCTGGGATCAAATTGATTTCAAAATCAATTTCCCGAGGCAGTGGCACACCTGGAAGTTCTTCAGGAAATACATCTTCGAATTCCCTGACTACAGGAACTTCAGCAGGGTTAGGACTCTCTATGGTAGTATCTACCACGTGGGCTAAGAATGCATAACATTCTTGCCTCATCAGCTTCTCAGCAACCATAGATGACACAAGATAGGTGGGTAGAATCTTTCTCTCTCCTTAAAAGATCCATGTGTTGCTTTCATCAGCAAACACAGCCTGCTTGGATTCACAATCCAAGACAACCCTATACCTTTCCAAGGTATCCATCCCAAGGATTATATCAAATCCTTGCATTTCAAGTGGTATAAGATCCACTTGAATGTGATGATCAGAAAAGAAAAGGATGCAGGGAGAACATACCTCCTATAACACGGCAGACCCTCTCAATGGAGTCTCAAGCAACAAGCTATCTTCCCTATGACTAATTGTCATATTGCAGTTACAAATCACTTTTCGAGTGATAAAGGAGTGCGTAGCACCCATGTCAATCAAAATAGATACAACACAGGATGTAGACATATCAGAATATAACAACTCCATCTGACCTGCCACAACCCGTGGATTGATCACTGCATCAGGTGGGTTCATTGCATAGAACCTTGTTGTCGCCTGAGGTTGAGTTGGTGCTGACGATCCAGCTTGGGATGCTTGTCCACATCCTATAGTTGCTCCTTGAAACAGCCTTCTCTGTGATCCCTGTTGACTTTGCCTCTGTGGCTGTGTCACACTGACAGGCCTAGCCCTGTAGTCCTTCATCAGACTCCCCACCTTCCCACAGTTGTAGCAGCTTCTTTCCAGTTGTTGTGGTCTTGGTGGTCCTGTGACTGACATTGATGCTGAACTGCGAGTCTCTTATAGTGGTAGGCTTTGTCCTCTACCTCTACTCAGTGTCCACGTGTCTGAGCACTAGATCTGGGTGGTGGAGGTGTAGGTGCAGAGAATCTAGGCTTCTTAAAGTCTCTAGATGAAGAACCCTGGAACTGCAGATATCTCTTATGGGTTTGCCTCTTCTCGGCTACAGATCTCTCTATCCTTCGGACTAACTCAACGAAGGTAGAGAACCTCTCCCGGTTCTCTAGGGCAGACACGAGAGTAGTCAAGTCAGCGTTTAAACCTTTTTCGAACCTTCTAATCCTTTATTCTTCTGTGGCAGCCATGTGCAGACAGAATCGCAGCAACTCCATGAACTTAGCTTCATACTCGCTAATGTTCATCATGCCTTGCCTTAATCTCTCAAACCGAGAGATCTTCTCGTCCAGGAAGGTCTTTGGAAAATATCTGTTGACAAATCCCCGACGAAAGTCCTCCCACAAGATCTCCACTCCAGGCCTCTTCTGCTCTTCCATGGTCCACCAGTGACCAACACTTCCTTTGAGAAGATAGACGACATGTCTAACCTTCTCAGCTTCAGGGATGTTTAGGATTCTGAAGTCTTTCTCTAACTCAGTTAACCACAGATCGGCATCTGCGGGGTCAGCTGTTCCAAAGTATTTGGTTGCTCTGACACGACGAAGTCGCTCGAATGTCTTACCGATACCTTGTCCTTCAGGATGGGCAGGTGCCCTAGGTGCAGGCATGGGCATCCTGTCGGTGATGTGTGTCATGGCAGTCATAAATTGCCTGAACATAGTTTGAACAGTTGGGTTACCCATATCAGCTGGGTCAAACTGAGGTGGCTCAGGTACAAGCTATTCTATTTCTGGGTTCCTTGCAACTTCTTAGGGTGCAGCGACACTACTCTCGGCCACGTACTCCTCATGTGGCTCAGACATCCTTAATTATCTTCTTCTCCTGAGGAGCAGAAGACTCTATTAGATACGAAAGAAATATTAAGGATAGACTCGACATCCTAAGTCCTATGTCTCTGTAGACTCAGTGAACCTAGAGCTCTGATACCACTTGATTGTGGGCTCCGATCTCCAAAACACGATATAAACTCAGCGGAAGCATTCGATTAACAGCGGAATACGAAAAATCACCGGAAATTAAAACTTTTTGAGAAAAGATCTTGAAATCATAAAACTTCCTTTATAGAACAAGATTAAAAAGTTTACATCTCTGATAAATCACTTCTTGAGTGATTAAACACATCCAGATACAAAATCTCAAGATTCAAAACCAAAATCTCAGACTAAATAACTCCAAGGACCTGAGAGTACAGAGATGACATAAGACTATCTAACTAAAGGACTGGACAGCCAGGATCTCCACCTGAGACTCACTGCTACCCCTGGTGTTGTTGCTCCTGGTACTGCTCTCTTGTAGATTGGTTTCTCCGTCCTCGACGTCCACCTAAAAAGTTGAAACCTACGGAGTGAGACAATCTGAATAATTGTCCCAGCGAGAGTTATAACTCTTCGCCAGACGCTTTGTTATAGCATATAAGTAAAACATGAGCAAGTAAACTAAATTACTTAACAACAGACTGGATATTATATAAAGCATTTTCATTTAAAGAACAAGTAGAACATGTATACTAAAGCGAACAGTGTAACATCAATCATTGTGTCTCATAGTTTCAACCCTAGCAGATATACTACGTGGCTAATTATGTTTTACAAACATTATTATGCCCTACGGAGATGAGGTATACTGCTCATACTCCAACCGATCACTATTAAGTCGCATCGGTATCATACCTAGGTCATCAAAAGAGCCGGATTCTTATGACCTCATCTTCCTCAGTCAGAGTGAGGATAAACATGCAGGACATCTAGTGTCTCTGCTACTATAGCTTACCAGGGTATTCTGGTACTTCGCTATTAGAGTCATAGTGGCATTCCGTACCCTCTTCGCTATCGAAAGATTTCTTGTTTATCTCTCATCGATGCGGTATAAAAGATTTCCTCAGGAGAATAGTGTTACATCACCCCGCATAAACATATAGTGAAGGATTGAAAGATTAAGATACATCTACATCAATTCCTACACTAGGATGTAAGGGTATACACATCCATATTCCCCCACATACTCAAAAGTATGTGATCCAGGAGTTCCCTTAGGAAAACCTATTTCACCATCATTTAGCTTCTGACAATGATGGATCTATGATCAGGGCTGTACATGATATGATTATACTTGATTAGTTAGGTACATTTCAGCATCCTTTTATCATCAAGCATATTTCCAAGCATTAATCATTAGAACAACAACTATGAAAGTAGAATACTAAATGTATTAAGTCTAACTCACATCAGTTATCATTTCTTAATCATCTCATCACAAGTCATCTAATTAGCATGATCTTGATGATAGTCATGGCTCATTCAACCTTTCATCTCATATGATGCCACTTAAACTTAGGCAACATAGCATATCACTATTCATAAAGCTAATAACATGATTTCAATGAATATGATATCATAATCCTTACCTGGATATGATTATTCTCTTATAAGAACCTGCATGGTTAATTCAATTAACAACAATAAACAATTAATATCAAGAGTTGTACCTTTCTGCTTAAAAGCATAACCTGGAATTAGGGTTTACTATTCATATTTCATGTTATTCCCCTAGAATTAGGGTTTACTATTCACTTCATAGTGAATAGAGCTCATATCATCATCATGTATGAGAAACATCATCATTGATGCCTTCCAATTAGGTTAAGACTCATCAATTATCATAATTAGGGTTGTCATGATCTCACATAGGTGGATCATACCCTAATCATGTACATTCATATACATTGAAGGTATTTTACTTGAGTTTCAATCATAAATGATACCTTCTCTCTCCTCTTACTAGTAGATGGTGATTACATCACCCTAGATTAGACTAGGTCAAGTCATCATTGATTAACATAAGCTAAGTCACCATTATCATGTCATTAGGGTTTTGATTAAAACAAGGTATCATCTAGTTGAACCCTTCAAGGGCATATTGGTAAAGTACACCAATAATCACCATCATGGGTCAATCTTTTAATCACTTAACCCCTTAATGCCTTTGGGTATGATTATGGTTTGGATTAGACCACCATTGAACCAATTAAGCCTTAAAGGTATTAAGTAATCACAACCCTAAAGTCTCCAAACAGTTTCATACTTTCAACCTCCAAACGGTCCTGAGACCGTTTGGATGTGTTGACTTCCAAACTGTTTGAGCTTGGTCACCCTCAAGACCGTTTGTGTAACGCTCGGGCCCACTGCCCTAGGCTCTAGTAGAGTTTCAGGAATGACGACTGGCCCCACAGACCATCACTAGCCTTAACTGCGCACTTTGTCCACACTGACGCGCAAGCCAGGATCAACTTCCCGACTGGTCACCCATCCTAGTACTACTCTGGGCTGAGCACGCTTAACCGCAGAGTTCTTTAGAGATGGGCTCCCATAAAAGGAGGTGCACCTTGGTGATATGGGTAGTCCAATCATTCCTTTTAAGATCAACTTATCTGAGGCCTCAAATCCTGGGATGTTACAATCTCCCCCACTTAGACTCTTGACGTCCTCGTCAAGTCTCAACTATATGGCCTCATAATCTGACCCCATTTCAGTGCAGACCCACAATGGCCCATGGACACCCAGCTCCTGTCCACGGCTACCAGCGCAAGGGCGGCTCCATCTCGTCTCTACGGATAGCCCTTTCCAACTTGCCTGGACTGCACAACTCAAGACTGGCATGCCACATGCCCATGTGGGCCCCACCTACTGGAGGGGTTATGGCTCTGATACCATTTGTAATGCCCGGGCCCACTACCCTAGGCTCTAGTAGAGTTTCAGGAATGACGAATGGCCCCACAGACCACCACTAGCCTTAACTGCGCACTTTGTCCACACTGACGCGCAAGCCAGGATCAACTTCCCGACTGGTCACCCATCCTAGTACTACTCTGGGCTGAGCACGCTTAACCGCAGAGTTCTTTAGAGATGGGCTCCCAGAAAAGGAGGTGCACCTTGGTGATATGGGTAGTCCAATCATTCCTTTTAAGATCAACTTATCCGAGGCCTCAAATCCTGGGATGTTACAGTTTGAGCTTAAACGGTCTTGAGATCGTTTCAACTTGTTGACCGTTTGAGAGTGTTGACTTTGAAACCGTTTGGATGAAATGACCTTGAGATCGATTGGACCAAACGACCTTGAGATCGATTGAGCCCAAACGGTCTTGAGACCGTTTGGTCCAAATGGGTCAAGACCGCATGGAACTCAAAGGTACATCAAAGGTTATAATCGATTATGATTATCTATGTTGAAGCCTTCAATTGGCCATACCCTTGTTAACCACTTATAAATTGAGTCAATTAGGGTTGACCTTAATCAATTGGACACCAAATAGACCCTCAATTGAAAGCCAATTAGGGTTGAATCCAACTCAATTAGGGTTTGCAATCGGTTAACCCTCAAGGTCCATCAACATGAATCTAATTGAGGTTGAACCCATCAATTGACACTCAATTGGGCCCAAACTTGGCCCAAACGGTCTTGAGATTGTTTGGACACCCTCCAAACGGTCTTGAGACCGTTTTCCCAAAGTTCCATCAAAATCTAAGTTTATTTGATAAGGGTTGAACCCTAATTAGGTCTAAAATCAGCACTTTTAATCAATTCATCAACTTATTGTGATTGGACCCTCAATTCATCAAATTTCCTTAACCCTAGACCTCCAAACGGTCTTGGGTGGTCACCAAACGGTCTTGAGACCGTTTGAGTGAATTCCAAATGGTCTTAAGACCGTTTGGACCACTCAACCTCAAATTCAACACAAGTGATCCTTGAATTCAGCAATTGAACCCGATTAGGGTTTTCATGATTGAATTGCCTTCAATTTGTGATTGGTTTGCATTTAGATTATGATTCTTTGTAATTGATTAATTCAATATGTATAAAACATACCTCTAAATGGTCTTCACTTAGTCAACTCTTCCAAACGGTCTTAAAGACCATTTGAATCTAAACGGTCTTGCAAGACCGCATGAGATCAAACGGTCTTGAGACCGTTTGATTTCAAACGGTTTGCAAACCGTTTAGACAAAAGGGTCCAAGGTCGTTTGGTAAAGTTACCTAGGAAATCACGCCCATCATCTTCAACCTCAAAACAGGTCGGTTACTTCATGGATTTACTTGCAAGAAAGCAAGGAAGGATGGGGAAGAAGAAGAACTAACTACTATATGCAAGGACAAGTATATGTATAAGAAAGCAAGAGGTTTAGAGTTATAAAACCCGCCTCAAACGTTGTTCCTAGAGCTCCAAGCTTCCAAGCTTAAATCCTTTAATGGCGTCTTGATCTCCACAGGTCGGCCAAAGGAGTTTCTCCAAGAAAAGGTTGGGGAAGGTCGGCTGGAACAAGAAACCTAAGTGAGTTAACCATAAAACCAACCTTATACAAGGAATTCCTCCATGAATCCGAGCTAGAAGATGGTCTCTTCTCACCTTAGAACACGATGGTCGTCTCCCTGAGCTCCAGAGCTTTACCTTAGTCGGTCCAAGCAAGGTGATAAGTGAAGGAAGAAAGGAAACATTGCCTTTGGTTGCAAAGGAAAGGAGTATATGTACTTTGGGGTCATTTCTAACATAAGGACAACTTACTTCTCCTTTTCTCAACTAGGTCCTTCCTTTCTTTTTGGCACGTCCCTCCTCCTCATTTTTAAGGTAAAACTCCTTCTAAAACCAAGAACTAAAGGCAAGGAAGGTCAACTTATCACTAAGGTGCACATATACATAAGGGTCTCCTTACTTACAACTTGGTGATTTAATTACAAAGGTGTTCCTTATTATATGTTTATTCAAATGAAGTGACCCCTTCATCATTATTACTCTAAATGATGTCAAAATTCATAGAAAATATTCTAGAAGGTATATTTTACAAGTTTCACCCCA
Organism: Alisma plantago-aquatica; assembly: GCA_963693085.1. Lineage (NCBI taxonomy): Eukaryota > Viridiplantae > Streptophyta > Magnoliopsida > Alismatales > Alismataceae > Alisma > Alisma plantago-aquatica. Next base: position 4,434,199 of record OY856414.1, read on the forward strand.
CATTTTGGGTAAATTGCACTTTACACCAAAATTAGGGTTTTAAGTACAAGGATTGCTCCACAAGCAGCATCTTGGTGCCCTAGCTTTGGAAATCCATCATACTTCATCATATTCACTCTTATGATGTCTCAACACTAAAGGATCATAACAACATGTATAAATTGCAAGTTAACCCCTCTAATTGGGTAATTTGCACATAGGTCCTTGCATTACAAAACAATACTAAAACATTTTTTAAAAAGGACAAAAAATGAAAATGTATGTTCCTCAGGAACTTAATTACATGCCAAAAGATAATCACAAGTATTTAATTACATGATTAAGCAAAACACCTAGGGTTAACTTATAACCCAGGTCAGGGATGTTACAAATATGTTATGCTAAAATTCAATCTAGTACTGAGTTCTTCATGCACTTCCTTCCACAACTTAGAATCGAACTTAGGATCACAATTAGAAATAATTGAACTCAAAACACGATGTAGTCAAACTATATCTCTAATATATAGTTCAACTAGGTTTATCATCTTGGCAGTGATCTTTAAGGTGAGGAAATGTGCCGACTTGGTATGGTGATCTACCACAACCCATATTGCATCATGACCTTTCTTGGTTTTGGGGAGACCCACAACGAAGTCCATGGTGATTTGTTCCCATTTCCACTCAGGAATCTCAAATGAGTATTCCTAAGGGAAACTTGGAGTGCATACTATTGAGTATGTGGGGGTGGCAAGTTGAGGATATATCCTTGTCATCCACAATGCATGTTATAGAGGATGTCTATGGTCATGCCTCAGACATTTGATGTGATTGAGGACAAGTGCGGTTGTACCTTTGATTAGAGGGTTTTGTATATCCTAATTTCTAGTGTTGTGACCCGTACCAAGGGTGGACTAGTGGTTAGCAGCTTGACTATATGTCGATGTAGTGGCAGCTTTAACTAATATGTCACTGTCTTTTTACTCGTACTGACTGAGGGGGAGAGATCTTAGGATACATGCACTCCTAGATCTTATACGGAACCGAATATCCCTTCGCAGGGGTTGGTTGGACTTTGGATGGTACGACTTGAACTCCCCTGGGCATAATAAAAGATGTAATTTAGTCGTCTAGCAAATCTGTTTAGGGTTATACACAATGCTTCAAATTGGATGATAACCCTTGTTGTTCTCTATACATAGAGATGATGTTTAATGCATTAAAATATAGTAGATATTCTTATGTTGTGGATATGTTCATGTTATAAATGTGTACATACAATAGTCATGTCTAAGTTGATAGAGATATTATTATTGTTGGCTATGATTATGAAATTTGTTATCACATGTTGTTAGCTATGCTTATATTGCTAGCTATGCCTTTATAACTAGAGATGCCTATACTGCTACTTATGCTTATGCAGATAGTTGTGCTTATATTTTTAGCTCTACTTATGATGTTGATATGTTCAACTTGATAGACATGGTGATGTTGTTAGCTATTCTTATGATACTAGAGTTATTTATGATGTTAGAAATGCACATACTTCTAGACTCCTTATACTATTAATAGGGATATGAGAATAGTCTGGATAATGAAGATAGTTATTACATGCTCCTTTATGTATTTTGTTAATCATTAGTGCTATTGAGCTTATTTGTTATATATGATTAAACTTCTTAAACTCTCTCATTACCTAAAATGTTGAAATCAATAAATGTTATTGGAGGTTATATCTCTTGCTGGGACATCGGTCTCACCCTTGTGGTTTGCCACATCTTTTTAGGTAATCGAAAGTGTTGAAAAAAACCATATGGCAGCAAAGAGGAGCTATAGTAATGAGTCTTTGAGAAAGTTGATTAGATGTCTAGTGTGTCCTAGAGTCGTACATGCACTCTCAGGTCCGGGCAGGAAAAGTTTGTATATGGCATTTCAAACAAATCAGAATATTATTAGCATGTTAATGCTTGTTTGTGTGGCATATATAAATATTGTTCTCCTGTGTATATATGTTGTGGATAAGGCGATTGAACAATTTGTATCAAATTATTGTCATAGTATGGATACAAGCAAGATATTAGGCTCTTATGCAAATGTTTCTGAGTCGGTGTTGATGTTGAAATCAGTTTTAATTTACTCATATTTTTGGGTATGTGGTTAATTGGTGATCGATTGTGTTTTATGTTTTGAGTAATCTCATTTAGTGTAATGGGTTCTTACAAAAAGGGGTTATTTGGGATCTACTATATGAGAAAGATAGTATCCATGTCCACTACAGGGACAACACAGACACTTGGATATGTCATGATTGAGTAGTTATGTTTAAGATGTAAAGTTTGATCTGTTAAACAATAATTTGGTTGCAATATGTTGTTATAACTAGATGCAAAGTTTTGGTTTTTCTACATACCAGTATAATCTGTTATACTCTACAACATTTTGTTTGTCGGTGTTTTAGGGAAACATATAATTACGACTATAGAAAGTGAATGTTCAACAAAAGGTTACATTAAAAAACAACAAGGCTAAATAATGTTCGAAGGATTATAGTTAATTCTTTCCTTGGGTAAAGTTCTGAAATCCTAATTTTGAAAGGTATGTGAAAATATTTTTTTTATCCTATTTTAAGCTTAGTTGTGGTAGAATTTATTAAATATTTTTTATTATTTGTAAAACCATGTGATCCTATTTTGGGATAATAGCTCTAACTTCTTGGCCTTCCTTAATTGGGGGTTGTCGAGGAGTGGGGACGTTACAATACGATTGGACCATAGATAACATATAAATGGACCGAAGATAACATCCAATTGGACTAGAGATAACATACAAATGGACCTGAGATAACATCCAAGTGGATATGAGATAATATCCAATTGAACCAGAGATAACATACAAATGAATCGAAGATAAAATCTAGTTGAACCAGAGATAAATCCAATTGGACCGGAGATAACATCCAATTCAACCAGAGATAACATCAACTTGCCCTGAGACAACATCTAAAAGGGATAGAGATAACATCCAATTGGACTGGAGAGAATAACCAGATGGACCAGAGATAAATCCTAATGGACTAGAGATAACAACCAATTATACCGGAGATAACATCCAATTGGACATGAGATCACATCCAGTTGGACCAGAGATAACATTCAAATGGACAGAGATAACATACAATTATACTGGAGATAAGATCCAAATGGACCGAAGATAATATCCAAATGGACCAAATATAATATCCAAATGGAAAAGAGATAACATACAATTCAACCAGACATAACATTCAAATTACCAGTATGAACCAATCGGACCAGAGATAACAACCAATAGACCGGAGATAACATCAAAATGCACCAGAGATAATATCCAATTGGACCGGAGATGACAACCAATTAGACCTTGAGATAACATCCAATTGGACTTGAGATAACATCCATTCGAATCAGATATAACATCCAATTGGATTGATGATAACATCTAAATGGATTGAAGATAACATCCAAATTGATTGAAGATAATATCCAAAAGGACCACAAATAATATCTACTTGGAGTGAAGATAACAACCAATTGGGCCGGAGATAGCATTCAATTGAAAATGAGATAATATCTAGTTGGACCTGAGATAACATCCAATTGGAACTGAGATATCATCAATTGGATCGGAGATAACATCTAATTGGACTAGAGATAACATCCAATTGACTTGATTGAACCTTTTTTAAGGAATCTAGTAATTTTTATTTCGTCAAAAAATTCATCACAAGTTCAAAGTTATAAGAAAAATAAAATTCTTTGTTCTCTTTTCTCTAGACATTGGCCTTGTTTTAAAGTATTTTTTGTATGAAAACAACAACTTTTATTTTGGCAAAAAGTTCTTTATGATTTAAAATATATTAGTAAAAATACAAGGAATAGGAGAGAAGTAATGCCATTGAATTTTCAATTAAAAGCATGTTGACTATAGTCTTGTTTCAAAGCATTTTTTAAAAATACAAAGGTTTTTATTTCATCAAAAAATTCATTACGGTTTGAAAGATATTAGCAACGACAACTTGTTGTTTTTCTCTCTCTCCTGCAACCACTCCCTTTCCCCCTCCATCTCTCCCTACTATTTTTTACAAAAAAAATATGTTAACATTGGTCTTGTTTGAAAACATTTTGTAAAGAATGTAACTTTTTTTATTTTAATAAAAAATTCATTACAATTTTAAAAATATTAGCAATAATAACTTCTTCTTTTCTGTCTCTCTCTCTCTCTCCTACAACCATCATTTATCCCCTCTCTCTCTCCAATCTCCCCACACTCTCTCTCCCACGTTTCTCACCCCTCTCATACAACCACTCCTCTCCCAATTCTCTCTCTTTTGTGTTTTCATCATACTGGATTTCTAGATGCCCGCATTTTGGGGTGAAACAACAGACGACAAAAGTTGTTCGGTTCCACCTCCCACTTTGCCCCCGCTTAACATTTTTCCATTAGGGGTGGAAAAAATACCTTGCCCTACCCGACATGACCTAAAAATTTGGGTCTTTTATGGGTACGTTCTGTTTTGTGTCGGGTCTGTTCTAGTCTATTTTAATTCAGTTCGAGTCTTATCTAGTTTGGGTCAGGTCCTATGGAGTCAGATTTCATATTCAAGTATTTTATGATTTTTGGGTCTAGTCGGGTCCATTTGGGTCGGGTATGTGCGGGTCCCGGTCCAATCAGGTCCTTTTTGGGTCTGGGTCCATCTCGGATCTGATTTATCTGAGTTCAAGTCCCATCAGGTCGGGTCTAATTTAGGTCAATCAAAACCCTACCTGTTGCCAAGCCGATTTTCCATATCTTTACTCTTTTAAAAGCAATATGATACTTGGACCAAAAGTGACACCCATTTTGGGACTCTTTTTGTCCTCTTCATGCATGAGAACAAAGCTAGAGATGAGCATTGGGTCGGTCACCCTGGGTTTTGGCAAGCCCATGCCCAAACCCATATTTTAAACTAGGTTTCGGGCCAGGTTTAGGCCCGATTAATGTCTACAAAACTTGGTCCATACCCGGTCCACATAATATTACTGGGTTTCAGATCAGATTCGAGTCAGCCCAGATAACATAGTAAATGAAGATATTTTCAACATATACATACGACAAAATATTATGCGTTCCACTAGGTACATGTAGTCTATATGTATCATTACAAAAACAATACGCTTACAGATTCTTATATAAATTTAAATGGATTATACACATACAATATAGGTCAGACACATTTAAAATCACAATTATAACTCATTTATTTTGGTGAATGAGATTTTTATAGTTAACGTCGAATAGAAGATGCACAATTATTTTCAATTAATTGTCTAGTAATGCCCCAACTGTGGTTATTTGTGGAACACATGTAAGTAGTACAAATACACTCTTTTAGATTTGATTTTTATAAATTATAATGAATACGTGACATACAAAATGAATGTGCATGTCCTAGATTTGCTCTAGCACATTGCTCTTATTGTATAATTAATCTGACTAAATAAAGATATATTAATAACATATACGTTTATAAATTTGTAGTCAAATGAGTCATATAAAAGATACATATCATATACAAACATGTTGTTACATATACACATAATTAATAAGGGTATCTGGTTTTCAGGCATGAGTTTATCTTAGTCCTGACCTGGCCCATATAAAAATATGGGTCAAAATCTTAGGCCCGACCCACCCATATAAATTACATGGATCGGGTTATGCGGGTCAGGACATGGTTCAGATTGGGCCAAACCAGTCCGATGCTCATCCCTAAACAAAACTAGGGAGAGTTCCTCCCTAGTTTTGTTCTCAAGCATGCAAGAAGACAAAACAATCTTGATATGGATGCCAATTCTGGTCAGAAAATGATACCTAGATGACCTGCTGGGACCCCAAATGGAACGACCAGTCTACTAGACTGCTAGTGGCTGATGCTAATCACTTTTGCATGAAGTGCTAAAAATGTGAGTAAGGGAGAGGGAGAGAGTGTGTGGGAGGGGAATGAGGGAGAGGGGAGTGGTAGTGTGTACACAACTGCCTTGTGGCACATTGCCCAATAAACAGAATGATTGGTGTCTATGCCCGGACTCTTACTATTGGTTGTTGCTTTTTCCAACGTAAGAAAAAAAAACATGAAGAAAGGAGAGAGAGTGGGTGCAGAAAGGAGAGTGGGTAGAGAGAGTGGTTGTAAGAGAGAGAAAAAAAGAAAAACTATTTTTGTTAATATCTTTCAGACCACAATGATTTTTTTGATGAAATAATCACCATTCTATTCCTGAAGAAAAATACTTTATAACAAGACTAACGTTAATATATTTTTTGATAAAAATATATATGATGCTACTTTCCTCCTATTCCTCATAATTTTGCTAATATCTTTCAAATCGTACTGATTTTTTTGGTGAAATAAAATTATTATATTTTGTAAAAAAAGTATTTCAAAATAACACCAATATCAACTTACTTTTGACTAAGTTGTAGAAGAGAGAGAAAAAATAACAAACTATTTTTGTTCATATCTTTCAAACTATAGTAAATTTTTTGACGAAATAAATACCATTATGTTCCCTACGAGAACAAGGCCAATGTCAATATATTTTTTGATAAAAAATAAATGACAACACTTCCCTCATATTCTTTATAATTTTGCTAATATCTTTCAAATCATAATGATTTTTTTGGTGAAATAAAATTGACAAAATACTTGAAAATAATATCAATAACAAAATACTTTTGACTAAAAATCTAAATGACACTACTCCCCTCTTATTTTGTATTTTTATTAATATCTTTCAAACTATGATGAATCTTTTAACGAAATCAAAAGTTTTGTATTTTATATAAAAATACTTTAAAAGAAGATCAATGTTGACAAAAAAGGAGAGATAAATTTATTCTTCTTATAACTTTAAATCCGTTATGAATCTTTTATGTTATCCATGTTTCTTATAAGATTGATAACATAGATAACATGTTATTCCATGTTATCTATTTTATTCAAATTTTATGGTATTCTATGTTATTCATTTATGCATGTTACAACATGTTATCTATGTTATAACATATTATAACATGTTATCTCATGTTATAACATGATATTCCATTTGTTGGGATATATATTTTGCCACATGATAACATAGGATAACATGGGATAATATGGATAACATAGAATAACACGGATAAAACAAAACAAGGAGTATTTTATTTATAGGACGATTCGTTGGAGATGGCAAATATGGGATAACATAGATAATTTTCCATGTTATTCATGTTATACGTGTTATCCATGTCATATTTTTTTTATTTCGTTAAAAAATCTATGTTATCCATGTTATCCCTTGTTGAGGAAGAAGACATATGTGTTTTGATATTTTGGAGTGTTAGCTACTGATTCAATATCTCTTTTACAACACATTTAAAATATCATAAATAGAAATGTTATGATGCTATCATAAACATTTTTAGATTTTGTCTTTTGAACTTTGGGTTTGCCATCAAAAAAGGATTAGCAGCCCAATTTGTAACTCGCACCTCTACGAAGGCGTTTATTTAGTAGCCCTTGATGTAAGGTAATTATATAATTTATTAATATTAAACCATGAGTTCAACAAATCTTGGTCCATGATATACAACACAAACCAAACATGAAAAATCCATTATAGATTAAAAGTTATAAAAGAAATATTTTTTTCTCTCCTCCTCTTTGATTTTTACAATTCCATTATATCTCATTTTTAAGATTGTATTTGTCATTTTTTGAAAATATATAGAACTTGATCTTCTTGTAACATTTTTTTGTAAGGAATATAACAATGTTCATTTAGTCAAAAAATAATTCAAAAATCATTAAAAAATAACTTATTCATTTTCTCTCTCTCCTAAGATCACTCTTTCTACCCACTCCCCTCTCTCCACCTTCCTCTCTTTCTCTTTTTCTCCCCCTTACCCCTCATGTTTCTTACGTTAGGGGCGTAAAAATAGAGTTACGCTACACATCCCCACCCACCCACCAGGTCAACCACCCGGTGGTTGGGATGTGTGGTCAATGATGTGGTAGAAAAAGTAAATACACCATGAAAGAGAAAAAAATTGGAGAGAGAAAAATATTTTGTACATAACTCTTAAATCGTAAGGAATTTTAAGTCAAAATAAACAACATTAGGTTCGTCATAAAAATACTTTCTATCAAGACCAGTGTTGACATACTTTGAAAAAAATAATATTAGAAGGATATTAAGAGAGGAAAGAAGTATACAAAAGTATAGTACGTTTCGTGTACTGTAGCTAGATTGACCATTCAGGTACAATACTTATTGCTTCTTTATTTCTTAATATTCCATATTATGTCATAAATCCATAAGTATTGTAAATTTTATCATTTATATTAATTTTTGCATACATTCAGAATGTAGCATTTGCTAAAAATCATATACAAGGATATCCGCACATTCTACAAGAAGTACAATATCAATAGCCAAATTTTGTAATAAAAAGTACACTACTAGAAGTACAGTACTAACAACCACATTCTATTTTTTTAAAATATTCACATTCGTAATATGTACAGACATACAGTACTAATTGTCTCCTTATTTTTCACACTCAATATTTTGTCACAAATTCGTAAGTAGTGTACATTTTATCATTTATATTAATTTTTGCATACATTTAGAATGTAACGTTTGACAAAAATTATATACAAGGATATACACATCCTACAAGAAGTACAACACTAACAACCACATTTTGTAATACAAAGTATAGTACTAGACGTACAGTACTAGAGATACCGTACGAGACATAACAACAATACATGATTTGATGATCTTGTTAGTACAATACGAGACATGCCATGTATAAAAGAATGTCGATAACCACATACCATACCTATATAAACTAATTTAAATTTCACTAAAAATATACACATTTTACTAAATTACAGTATTTTCAACTATTGTTTAAGAACAACCAATCCTTAATCCTTGACCCATTTCATTCAAAAGTACAATAGTAAACTCATTGGTACTGATTGCTCAATTGAATCTATAGATGAACAAATAATTATTGTACATGATTTGGAGTAAACACAAAGATGATGTACAATACTCAAAAGTATTGTACATGTGTAACCAGAACATGTGTGTGTTATCTTAAAATACGAATATTATATTTCTCGCGTATTATTATTATTTCAAAGTATGTCAATACTAGTCTTATTGGAAAATATTTTTTATTAGGATTCTAATACAATTTATTTCATCAATTTTTTTTCTAAATTCAAAGTTATGGACAAAAATATTTTCTCTCTCTTTGATTTTTCTCATCATTTATTGCTTTAATTGATGCTAATAAAGAGGTGGGTGAGCGGTTACGAAGGTGAGTGTCTAAAACTTTTCTTAAAAAAATTAAGACCTGATACAAATGTTAGGAGACATGATGTTAGCGATGTGACCTTTTTTGTCCACGAGCGGTATGGTCGTCCAGTTTGAGGTCTATAAATGCCTCTGTATAAGCTTTTCGAAAATGCTCGCAGGACGCGCAGGGGGGATGACGCGCATTTTGACGCACCCCCTCCTGCCGCCTGTGACCAGTTTTGGTGGATGGGGTCCGCTGGTAGGTGGGTGGAGGTGGTTTTACAAGGGTGAGGTGGCAGGAGTAGGTAAGAGGCTGATTTGATATTTTTTTAGAGAAATTGAGGCGGAAATATGAACAGAAGTTTATTTTACACATAACTTTTGATACGTAATGAGTTTTTTAATGAAATAAAAAGCGTTGGATTTGTTACAGAAAATGCAATCCAACAAGATTAATATTTAATATATTTTTGAGAAATAATATACATAAATATTAGAAATGGACACATTCAAACAAAAATGGGCGCGTTGAAGCAAACGTGGGCGCATTCAAATAAAAATGAGCACAATCAAGTAAAATTGGGCGTAAATTGGACACATTTAAGTAATTGTGAGCGCAAGTAAGTAAAAATGGGTGCAATCAGGTAAAACTGGGCGCATTAACGAGAGAAATGGGCACATTGACTTGAAAGTGGGCGCATTGAGGAGAGAAGTAGGCGCATTGAAGAGAGAAATGGGCGCATTGAAGAGAGAAATGGGCGCATTGAGGAGAAAAGTGGGCGCATTGACTCAAAAGTGAGCGTATTTAGGAGAGAAATATGCGCATTGAAGACAGAAATGGACACATTGACTCAAAAGTGGGTGCATTGAGGAAAGAAATGGGCGCACTGAGGAGAAAAGTGAGTGCATTAACGAGATAAATGGGCACATTGACTCGAAAGTGGGTGCATTGAGGAGAGAAATGGGTGCATTGAGGAAAAAAGTGGATGCATTGACTCAAAAGTGGGCGCATTAAGGAGAGAAATAAGCGCATTGAAAAGAAATGAGTGCATTGAGCAGACTGGGCGCATTGAAGAGAGAAATGGACGCATTGAAGAGAGAAATGGACGCATTGAGGAGAAAAGTGGGCGCATTGACTCAAAAGTGGGTGCATTGAGGAGAGAAATAGGCACATTGAAGACAGAAATGGGCGCATTGACTCAAAAGTGGGTGCATTGAAGAAAGAAATGGGCGCATTGAGGAAAAAAGTGGGCGCATTAACGAGAGAAATGAGTGCATTGACTTAAAAGTGGGCCCATTGAGGAGCGAAGTGGGCGCATTGAAGAGAGAAATGAGTGCATTAAGCAGACTGAGCGCATTGAAGAGAGAAATGGGCGCATTGTGGAGAAAAGTGGGCGCATTGACTCAAAAGTGGGCGCATTAAGGAGAGAAATAGGCGCATTGAAGATAGAAATTGACACATTGACTCAAAAGTGGGTGCATTGAGGAAAGAAATGGGCGCATTGAGGGAAAAAGTGGGCGCATTAACGAGAGAAATGGGCACATTCACTAAAAAATAGGCGCATTGAGGAGAGAAGTGGGCGCATTGAAGAGAGAAATTAGTGCATTGAGGAGACTGGGCGCATTGAAGAGAGAAATAGGCGCATTGAGGAGAAATGGGCGCATTAAGAAAAACACTGGGCGCAGTAAGAAAAACAGTGGGCGCGATAGCAGTAGTAATATGTATATTTGTGTACATATTTTTTTCTTTTAAAAATATGTCAATATTGGTCTCGTTAGAATGTATATTTTATAAGCATTGAAATGCATTTTATTTTATTAAAAAATTCCTTATATTTTAAAAGTTATGCCCAAAATAAAAAAAATGTAAAAAAAATAAAAAAAACCTGCCAACTGTCCGCCTGGGCGAGTAGCAGGCTGTGATGTGGTGAGGACAGGACTGACAGGGGCGTCAGAGGAGCAGGGTACAGTGACAGACCATGGCAGGCTGCTGTTGGCAGGGGACGGTATTCCCCTGCGCGTCAAACCACGCGTCCAGCGGGTTGCGCGTCGGGAGTTAAACTCTAAGCTTTTTCTAGTCCATATAGCGGACTCCTTTCGAAAGTACCGTCGGAGGATTCTCTGGGTCTATAGTTATGATTCGAAATCTGCCAAATAGGCCTTTGAGTTGACTGTTTGTCTCCCCGAAGTGTCTCAGTAAAATCCACTTAACAGATACCACATGGACGCCTCCACTACCTCCACTTCCAGCGACATCACCGGCGAAGGGTTCTATGTGAAACCCACTTGACACATACCACGCATAGACGCCTCAACTGCCTCCACCCCCAGCGACATGTCGAGCAAAGCTGCCATGAAGCTCGGGAAATCCCCCGCTGCTGGGAAGAGGCCGAAAGGGGTCGTGTCGTCTCCGCCCCAGAAGGCCAATTCCGGCGCCGTCGATGCTGATAGTTCGACCTCCGTACCTCCGGTCTTGCTGCTGCGGACTTTCCTCCGACTCGTCGAGGATGGCCAGACGCCTTCTGACGAGCAACTCCACCAGGCGATGAAGGGCCGCATTTCGGAAGATGTTACGAGCAAACAGATAGGAAGCAGATTCAGGAACCTCAAATGGAGGTTCTTTCAACCCAAGTACCGCAGCTCGTCCCAGGACCCTGTGTACATTCTCTGCGAGAAGATCTGGGGCGCCAAAGCTGACCCGCGGGTCTCCGAAGCTTTGTTTCTTAGGGCGACGCCGACGGCCAAGCGCCAGAGTGAGAAGACACCCGACCTTGCTGCCTACGAAGAAGAGGAGGAACGTGGGAGGTCGCGCCGGGCCCGTCGCGGTCACAACGCTGCCATTACGCCTGCGCGGAAGCCGGCGACCAAGAAGAAAGCGCCTGATGTTGATGCCGAGACTGAAGATGATGCTGACGAAGATGGACCAGTCAAGTACACCACCCCTGCGCCCAAGAGAAAAAGCAAGGAAACTCCTGGCGTTGCCGCTGCTAAGGTGGTCCAGGGGGCTGCTGGAAATGTCAACAACACTACCCCTAAACTGCCTCTTAATAAAGGAAAAGCGCCAGTCGCTTCGTCTGAGATTAAGGAGGGAGACAATGTACTTTCTGGTCTCGTTAACGTTCTGAAGCAAGTTTACCCAGAAGCGGACGAGATGGCAGTGTTGCCGGCCCTCAATAGAATGGATCCTCCGCGCATGCAGGAGATGAAGAACAAATGGCAGGATCTGCGCTCACTGAAGCTGGATGTTGCCTCGCTGACAGCAGAACTCGGGATGGCGGTTGCTCAAGCTCTTCAGCAGAGACTTGCTAGCTAGTACTGCAGCTGCTACTTTTTTTTTGGTTAGCCCTTTTTTGAGGAACACAGCTGGGAAGACGTTGCAAAGGGGGTCGTTTTGGCATGTTGATATAAGTAGTTAACATTTTGTTTTGATGATCAGAACTGGACGGACGCTTCAAAGATGCTCCATTTGGCAATATCCATGTGAGTACCTAAAATTATGTTTGTCAAAGGAAAACGTTCTATGCTTTCTTTGCTTTTGAAAAGGTTTCATGTTTTCTTGTTCTCCTATAACACTCTGCTACTTCACCAAATAATTAGACTGTCACCAAAGGAAGAATGATATCTATATTCAGATTTCTGTTTGGGTTTTAATGAGCATAATCTTGCATACCTTGCCATTTCAATATGACTGTTACGCACATATATAGTGTTCGTTTCCAGGAGACTATTTTCTTAAACAACTGTGGATGACTTCCTCACAGTGACACCTCTTGCAGTTGGGGTCATTCGTGAAATGGCTCGCTATGCCTACAACAAAAGACTGTGAGATGGTAGAAATCAAAGGTTGTGAGATGAATCAATCGGGGGGCTTAAGGGTTATTTGACTCAAGCACGACTGTTTTTAAGGTTGATCTAACCTGTACTTTCTTTGAATAAAAGAACCTTTTTGGCTAATAGCAATATCAATTCCAAGGAACTATAGTAGCTTTTGCTTAGGATGTTGGTCATGAGATGACCGTTTGAAGTGGTTTGAATACTTGCCACATGAGTAATGCCATGAATGTATACTATCAAATTCGTAACACCTGCAGTAGATCTTTGTGCAAAGTCAATGGGAGAGTGATGGATTCAATTTCCTGGCATCACACGTTTACATTTCTCCAATATATCAAATCAGTTGGGAGATAGGATCAGATTGAACAGTTCCTTGCCAAACATTCTCGCGTTCCGCAGACCCTAGTTGATAGTTGATAATTCGTAGCTATTTCCACTATGGAAACTTCCGAATATATCTGGATATGGGCCAAGTATCCTAATCTAAGATGCAATTAGCTGGATTTGCCTAATGCATGCTAGTCCGGAGAGTGTAGTTGACAAGTTGTTCAGGGCACAATTTGCCATATCGATATCAAAACAATCAACCCAAAGTTGATTTATGATATCTTACTTAAGACAATATGGTGTATGCTTAAGCAACCATCAGTCTTGCTATACATATCCGATCAGATTTGATGAATAGTATATCCGTGTTTGCATTTATACTTACATGTGTACAGATAACGATATGCATATATCTTATATTTTTCACATTTGGTTAATATTTATCCCTGTACCTTTACCAATATCCTTATCATTGAATCCCTTGGTCTCCATGTCACTTTTAGACAAATAAAACCACAAATAGATACATGCACATGTGCACCGGCAAACGTAGACACCCTAAACCATGAAATTACTCTAGGCATTCAAGCACACAAGCCTGAGTGTGTCCACACACTTACATCAGAACACACACACACAATTCACACCGCTGTCTGGTCACGGGTGCATAAAAATTCTGCACTGCATATTTGTGTAAATACCCTCTAACTTCCTATTTGCAGTGTAACATTCACTTGGTTTGAAGTATATACTCTGAATATTTAGCACATGCCAAACTTGCAGTGCAAATTGATGAGAATTAGCAATTGATTGTTGCATCAAATTTTTTTGTTATTTTTTGGACTCATTATTTGAATAAAAATGAATTTTCGAGTTTATTTAGTTAGTCCGCTACCTTTTAAGCCTCAGTCTCAACAATATTGGGGTTGGCTACATGGTCTTTCTTTTTCAATAAGCTTTGTTTGGGGTCGTATTCTCAGTGAGATGACACGAATTCAGATCTGCTCATCAATTTTCCTTATTCTAGGTGTATATGCTGGTGCTAGTTGCACAGGTCAAGCCTCTTAAGACGACCCTCTGTGGAGTTTTTCCTCAGCACTCGCTCCTTCCTTGTTTTGATAATGATTTCTTTTCAATGTAAAATGGGTTTTTTCTTTACTCCTCATTTTATTGCAGATGAAGTTCTATTGTACCCATTCTGGGAGCTTTGCCGTGTAGACTAGTTTCTGTACTCCAAAAATCTCTTGAACTAGCAGTGTTCTAAAATGTAATTGGTTCTACCTGTGGCCCTTTTCGATGTGTGACTTGCATCTTGCTTCCACGTGGCATGCTATTTCCTCTAATGAATATGTTTTCTCAAGGCATCTCAAGGCTTCCTGAAATGAATGACTAAAAACTGATTAGAAGATTGACGCAAAATTTGCAGACAAATCCGTGAATCATGTATTTTATGGAGGCATACGATGTTTGGTATCAGAGTGTTTAATCATAGATTGTGACTTGTGACTTATCCAAGCGTGGCTAGGATCATGAAGAATTATGCAGTTTTTCGTATTGAAAATCAATTGAAAACATTTATCAGAAGATTACTCATAAAACTGATGTAAAAAGACATTATGATGCATTCTTACGAGATTTAGCTATTTTTCATTTGGCAAGTCTTGACGCATCGACTGACTATAGTTAATATACTAGGCTCCTAAACCAATACTTGAGGGGTGATATATTGCTATTTAAGGCCTAGGCTGTTCCATCTTTGCCATTTTGCATGTGCCCGAAAATAAGCTGACATGTAACTTATAGGTAGAATGTCAGTGCTTGGGGAGTAACACCAATACTAACGCTATATGGGTTGCTGCGTTTTCTAATCAACTATCATCTTCCACTTCTTCCCTTATTCTATTTGCTTGATTACATCAAAGGAAGGTAAACTGAAAGTCTGAAACTTGGTGGTATCCTTCAGAACTAAGAACCTACAAGAGTGCTTCAGTTATTCTATCCACTTAAGGATTCTACTCTAACTAATCCTCCTTGTATTTTATTTCATGTGTTTCACAATATGACGATTTACTGTTTGTCCTTTTGGCTTGTTCCTAAAACGCCGACAAACAAAACGTCGGTCAGCCAAAGCTGGTATGTGGGGGAAACAATAACTTACAACTATGATAACAACGTAATCATTCAATTAATCATTTAACAACCAAGATTACGTTTTAAGCCATACTACTCAATCCATACCTATCCACCACTCTGTGTTGTCCCTGTAAGGACTTATATAATACCTCTGTAAAGGTAGAGTCGCATGACACCACCCAAAGGTAGCCCAATATCTAACTCACTATGACTTGATGGGCCTACCCTCTAGGTAGCCATATACTAAGTCATTCCACGATCTGATGGACCTACCCTCTAGGTAGCCATATACTAGGTCAGCCATTAAGACACAGAGGGGACCAAGATCTGAGCTAGTAAGCACATATCTTAGGTGATAGTCATATCCACATTATAGTTTGCATGAATTAAAACCATCCAACAATTAATTCATGTCATCGATGAAAACTTCGGTAAACCTCGGAAAACATAACTCGATATATTCATAAGTGTAACCACATACCTGATTTGATGAATCATGCTGATTATTCAACATATACTTCATGTATATACAATCAAGCCAATCAATAGATCCAAACAAGTCAAGCATTCATCATTTATAATCTGCATGTATATAAAACCTAAACTGTCACCTTCACATTATTAATCACATTAAACCCAACTCGACCCTAGTCTAGGGTTTAGGTTTCCTTAGCATCAAATTTATCATCAGGGATATGTTTCCAAACCCTAATCCACATGTTTATTGATTTAATGGCTCAAGAACCCTAATTCGCATTAGGTGTAGCCATGATCATCAAATCTATTTCATCCTTACATTATGATCACTTACATTAAATTAAGTCTAACAAATTAACAAGTTAGGATCCTTAAACCTTATTATTCATATGCATTGATTAGAAAGTCTAATTATCGTCATTAAGATCATAATCATGTTAATTTACCATAATATTCCACATCATCAGTTTAAATCTCAAGGAAGCATATCTAACATGATCAATCAACGTATTAATAAGAACTAGGGTTCCTATGTATTAATCACCCTACATTCATGGACCAACTATACTTTTAGAATAGGAATCATATTTAGGCATTAGGAGTATTTTATTTGGATTCCTCTCATTTTTCTGAGCAATTTGATATATACTTTTGCTATCATTGAAGTTACCATTAATTAATTGCATATTTTGCAAGATAAACCGGATCAAACCAATAAGATAACGCTACATCAGCTTTTAATCTTTCTTTTTGTTATCCTCGTTAGCTGCAACTAAAAGGTCAAAATTACCTCTTTGCCCGTACGGGTAACATGTAAAACCAGGGGTGCTCGCGTCTTTTCGCTCCTGGTTACCCCCAACCTCGCGATCGTTAGGTCGCAGCGATGTCCGCCGCGCGCAGCCTCTGTTCTTCGGGTAGCCGGCATCGCGAGACAGCAAGAGGGCGGCTACACCTCCGCAGAACCCCATCAGACCCAGCCTGACCCTCGGCATGGTGTTCTCGGATAGGAGATGGGGGAGACAACCCTCCTATGCTCTTCCTGCTCCAGCGAGCTCCGCTCCGCGGCTGTCCAACTCGACCCCTCCCCGGGCCTCCTGGGAGTGCGAGGTTTGGTCGAGGGTGGGGAAAACCTACGCAGACCCTCCCCGATCTCCTTGGTTGCGCCACGACTCCACCTTCTCTCCGCACTACTCCATCGGCCTGCCTTGGCGATGGTCAGCATGTCGTTCAGGTTCAAAGCCTGTCGTGTAGGTGCATCCAAACTTGTCAGCTCCACCTGTTCTTCCTCCCACGATTGCTGGAAGGGTCTTGTTTTCTATAGGTGTTGCTGTATACCAATCCGTGATGTGGCCATAGTAAGGCGGCGCATCTCAGGGCCGTCCACTTCGGGAAATAGCCTCCCAACGACCAGCTTGTCGAAGGGGTTTCTGGCCACAGCCATGGGGAACTGCTAGGAGTTGAAAGGGAAGTATAGGGTTAAGGAGGTGGAAGACGTTGAAGGGTGAATAAGGCACAGTCATCGTGACACCATGACAAAAGAAGGAACCCTTAATCTATTAAGGAATAACACAATGTGTCATGGATGGAGGCATGTCCATAATTGAGAGCCATCTTACTCCATCCCTGCTATCCGTATTTATATAAGACTAGGTGTGTGGGTCGGTGGTTTGTTGCCAAGTTGTACAACATATTTAGGATGTACTCGATTCCTTTCCCAAAAATTCTTCTCATGAAGACTATTATGCTTTTATTCCATAAAGCCCATTATTATGAGAACGAATCCTACATGTTTCCATAAAACAATTCTGTCCAAATAATATCGGATTTAAAGGAAAGTCCTAGATGACTTTAATTGCTTGTGTGCAAAGTTTGGGACATAATTTCAAAAGTATGAGAGATTTTTCTTCATATGAAAGTTATATCTTAATAAGGCATATTTTGAGCATATTTTCTCTTTCATAATCTTTTATTTTCTTTATTTTGCTTCCTTTTAGCATTAGAACCCATGTGGACTCGAAATTCTATTTTCCTCTAGGAGAAAATACTTCCTTTTTAGCAATGCCACCAAAAACATTAATAATGTATCACATCATCCTCTTATTTTGCATTATTGGTATTTTCTCTTTCCTCTTTCTTCATTGGGGCTCCTTGGACCCCAAGAGACTCTAAGATTTCGAAATTCTTTTTATTAGATACTTATTATCCTTCTAGATGCATCTTTATGTATTATTTCACATTATCTTGTTTATTTCTCATTAAAATATCTCCTTTTGAGGATTTCTCTTTATTTCTCTTTTATTTTCCTCATTGGCATTCCTTTCATCATTAGAAATCCTTGAGATACGAAATTCCACCAAGGATAACTCAATTATACCTCTTTTCACTTATTTTCCACATTTTCTCATTGTTTTCAATTTCTTTCTTAATAAAGAAATACCTAATTAATCTTTTCTTTTCTTATTGCTTTCTTTTTGCAACTTTGGACTCCTTGGAACCCAAGGACCCAAGAGGCATGAAATCCATCCTTGGACTACATCCCTTTGCCTTCTAGAGGTTTCTACCTCTTCCTTTTTCTCAAATATTCAATTATTCAATTACTAATTGAATTTTCTTTGTTATTTGGGCCCAATAGCCAATAAAGCCCACAACACAGACATCAAGGCTATTGTAAACAAAATTCATATATTCAAAACAAATCATACCATTCTTTGTTCAATTATCTTTAATATGAGAAATTACATTTCTCACCAGATGAACCCAAAAATTGGGGTTGTAACAAGAGTGCTTCAGTTATTGTAGCTCCTCAGAGCCAAGAGTAAGAGGTTGACATTGAAGGAATCTTAGTTTAGTTTAGATTGTTGTTACATAATCCATGTCCATTAGATTTTGGAATGAAGGCCGTAGTCCTCAACAATGGTGAGCTTTGCTACAAATTATGTGGTTAGTTAAGCATAACTTATGTCAGTTGTTTTGGGCAGTGCACTATGTGGCTCATGTTTGTTACAGAACACATTCCTTTTTGCATTAGTTGCAAACTGGCAAGGCAAGGAATGAACATGCACACGTAGAATTAGCAACTCAGAAGTACTACTAAGTCTACTGTGGATGTACATTTTAGCATCATCTGCAATTTATCTATCTGTTTGTTACTGTTACCTCCATCCGTGGAGGGTAGTCTTGTAAGGCAGCGATTTGGCATATGACTCTTTTCTAGTCACTTCTGATAGCAAGGTTATTTTATGATGAGTTGTCACTGCTTCTTTTGTACTGATGAGTTTTAATTGGTTTAATGTATCCAAAATTTTAGTCGAATTGTATGCATAATTCCCCCATATCAGGTATGGTTTTACGGTAAATTCTTGTCCACTTATAATGTGTATCTTTTTGTTGTTATGAACCAGCTATGATTTGGAGCTAAAGTAATTTAAAGGACAGCTTCTTCTATTGTCCTAGCTTGGCTACCAAGAGGGTTGATATCTGATATTTTTGTGCATTTGGCTGCAATCTGTATTAGAATATCTGAAGAGCTTAGCTTTTTCAGCGGTAAGAACCGAGTTTGCAGGCAAAAAGATATCCCATATTTGTAATGGTCACTTGTGTAAGATTCATGTTGAATCACAAAACTTGTTCTCAACTATATGTTGATGACTTTCTCTTTCAGAGAGAAGAAATATATGACAATTATGGTAATATTTTGCATTACATGAAAATTTGTCACAGATTGATGGCCCAAACATTTTGGTTTGCAAGTCGTGTGGTATCTTTCAAGTATGGTAAACCAGTCTTGTTTTTATTAGTATATAAACAGTAAAAACTCAACCTAATTGTGTGAGTTATTCGTGTTTCTATCATGTTTTCTTCTCTTTTTTGGTTGGCTCTGTTTTCTTCTCAGCGCATGCTGAATACAGCTTGGGCTATTTGTCTACTAGTTGATTTCTGTGATTTACACGAGGGTATTGTTGACAATAGAGGCTTGTTTCCCAAAGGAAAATTCTGTCTTTTGTCCTACTATCATACATAGATCTAGATCTCTTCATTTATCTCTGATAAAAATACTGGATCCTTTGCCCTTTAGCTCAAAAACTCGACTTCTAGGTCTCAAGACTTAATCAATAGGCTGCATGTTCAGCTGTTGTCACACTTGTCATCTGAGGTGCAAATCAGGGATTTGACGGCACTTGCTGTCATCTTTGTCAAAAAGGAGGGATATCGATGTAAAGGAGGAAACTTCCTCTTTCCATGTCCATGCTTTTTCCTTTATATAAAGAGGTTTGCTATCTAGAGAACTTTCCTTTGTGCACCATCTTTCATTTTTGTGCACACTGTTCATGTATAGGCATCACTTTGACAGCTGGACTCATAAACATAAAAATATGCGTGCATACATTTTGCAGCCTAGTGCCGGTGGTTTGGCCTCTTATCCAATCAAGAAGAGGTGGTTGGTGAATAATGATGAGCTAATCCTGTTACTAGTACAGACCTAGTACTGATCATCCTCTGTGGTGCCGACCATGGTGTCACCAACTCTCCCATAAGGAAACTACGGTGGTGCACTGACTATGAAACTAGCCATCAATGAGTCAAACTTCCCTTTTAGAGGTAACATTGTGGATCGACAATTATTCTCAGACGCATTAGTTACTTTAACTGCTTCCTCACTTTCTTAGAGCCATACATCTACTATGTAGGACTAATGGTTGAAAAAAAAGCATGTGCTTGTCTCCGCACACCCTGCTCCAGCGTGCTAGGTACATTTGGCGGAGAATATGATGAAGTTAACATTACAATTGTGAGAGGGATTCATCTCTACTTATAATTGGTTTCTGAAAATGTGGCAATCTCTTTAGATCTCAATCTCAAGAGGCAATTTTTCTAGAGGGAGAGAGAGAACAACCAACATACACTAGTTATACAATTTGAAACCAAACAACAAGTAAGAGAAAATTCACATAAATAATAAAAAGCAAAAGTGTACGAGATTAAATGAGAGCTATTAAAACATGTCAAAATCATATAAAGTTTGATAAATAATTAGTAATCATGTTACATAAAACCATCCCAAACACTAGAAAGATTGGAGAATTCCATGTTTCACTCGATAAGATTAAGCTTATGCAAAACTACAAGCATACATGCTTATTAGTAGACAATGGCAACTTGGGATCATACCACATTGATGATATTAGAATGTAGTTGTTATTATTCTTAACTCTAATTGCAAAGAGAGGGAAAAGGGGTAAAAGTTTGATTTGGATTGAGTCATCTAATCAAGAACTACAAATTGAAATAAAATATAACATTAATATTTAACTAATCAACAATTACTAAGTGTTAACTACCAATTATTCAAAAAAATAGAAGCATAAATCTCATTAGGCAATTCAAAAAACACTAAATAGGTAGAATATACATGTTGTATTCAAATTGTGCTAAATGTGGCATTTCAAAAGGGAGGTTGACCTAACCAAGCATCTAGGTATGACATTGCGACATAAAAGGATCAAACACTGTAAATCATACCACAAACATAGATGTCCAAGTAGCTTTACGCTCTTAGTTGTTGGATGTGGATGTCATACATGGTATATGGGATTCTTGCATCTCGTACCATCACCCTATCCAATCTTATGGTTCTCATTTGTCAAAAGGAAGTGAAGGAATACTTATATCTAAGTGCGTACCCATATTTCCAAATGATCTTTTGTATCCTCATTTGATGTCAGTGGGTGGAATATGTAGTATAGGTGGCAAATGCTCGTGTTTTAGAGGAACTTCACATCTTGTATCACTTCCTATCCAATCTTAATCTTTAGTCTATCTTGCATTAGAAATAGTGATCGTGTGACAGAATTGATCCAAGTATAGGAGAATTTGTTATTCGTGTTGATATTTACTTCTTTCATAATTGTCTTACACTAAAATTAAATAAAAACAAGCCTTGTCCATCATCCAAAAATATGGCTTGGCCGATTCCCCCCCTCTACTTCTTCAAACCACCAATGCCCCTAGCAACACCTAATAGACAAAACCTCATATTGGGAAAGTAAATACATTTACATAAGATTAAAGATATATATATATATATATATGTATATGTATATATATATTATTTATATAGATTTTACACACACACATATATATACCCTAAATCCTAAATCTTAAATCATAAACTCTAAACCCTAAACCCTATATATAAAGGAACTTCATGTAGGATCATCACTCCTTTGCAACCCTTTCATCTTGTTTCTACCTATAAAAACTTGGGAACCTCATATACCTAATTCATGGGAAATTACTTTTTATGCAAAAACATAGACCATAAAATCCTATCACTTGATTATTTGGTAGATCCAAGAGAAAGTGGAAAAGTTTTTCCAATTACGCTTCATCCCTTTTTATTATGAGTTGAACTTCATCACTAAACAGTTGAGTATTCCGTCATGTTGTAGCCCCTCAATAAGAACCATTTTAGGTTTGGTATCTGCACTTGATATGATTGGAGAGGAAACCAAAGAAGTAGGACGAGTATGGTCATTTTTAATCTCTCTTTGTGACAAACAAGTTAGTGTAATATCATCATTTTTGCATGAATTTTCTTCACCTAGAGTCATGGTTAAGGCATACTTGAGTGGTAAGCATATTTTAATCCAGGGGTGGTTATGGATCCCAAATTTGATGATTTATTTATATTTAAAGTACTTAAGTATCATAGCAAGAGATGTTAAAATGTCTGTCTATTCCAATGTCAATCTTTGTTGGAATCACAATATTCTTGTAATTTTTTCTCTAGTCTTTATGTGTTTTAGGTACTAAAAATGATGAGAAGCCTAATTACCTTCTCAAAGCCTAAAGTGTTAAAGCTTATACAATAAGTCAAATTTAAGTTAAGATTTTTTATAAACATTCATTTTCCATAATGCTTAATGAAATAAATCCCAGTGATGTCCACCATGGTTATTTTTCCTAAAATTGGTCATGCTATCCAAGAACTAGAAGTTGGAAAGACAAAGAAGTTGTGACGATGAAGATAAATTATTTCATGGTATCCATAGTTGTTGTGAAGATGGCATCATAATTGATTTTCACATAAATGGTAGTTGCCCTTATCAACAAAAGAGGAGATAATTCAAGGATTGAAGCCCCATTCCTCTAGGAATTAAGGTTGTTGTCTATCCAAATAACGATAGACTTTTCCATAAACCTCGAACAAAGTGTCAGTTCCAATCAATAGTAAACCTTGGCTCATTCCCCACCTAAAATACAAACATGAGTTATAAAAGAACCACAACCTTGGTGTGCAACCATGATCATTTCCACCCACCATCATGAAAAAGTTCCTCCGCAACTATGGTATACCCATCCCTAACTTGCACCAAACATATGCATCATTATACTCCTCAATTATCTAGGTTTTAGCTCTCCACCAACTGTTACATGTATAAACCAGGCGTGAGGTGTCCACCAAAGCTCTTGCCAGCTTTTTGCCACCCCACCCTTCCTTAAACACCTTCTCACCACCACATGAGAAACAATTTCCAATTCAACCCCCCATATCACCCAATTATATTGCAATTCCACCTCAATTTCCTCTCATCCATGGTGCCTACTACCAAACATAAACTAAAGGAGACAATGAAGGAGGGGACATTGCATCCCACATCAAGCTCCATATATGGTTTATACATTGATTAATCTATCTCTCCCTCCTCTCTTGTTGTTTAGAATTGAACATTTGTAGGTAACCTTCTTTGCAGGATGTAAGGTTGACATATTGATATGTTAATTTATGTTAGGATGAACACCAACATACATGTTTATATTGTATTTCCTTATTTTATCTACATTGTATCTTTCTTATGTCTTGTTTGGATGTGTATTCCTCTCATGTAAGGCTTGAGGGAGGATGAATATGGAGAAGAGAATTCAATAAAACCAATCAAGGAGGGTTGCATGGAATTAATTTTTTCTCCTTATTGACCTTCTATCTACCTTCTTTGTTGGTCATCAATGAGAGATCTATATTGTTAAATGATTTTCTCTCCTCTCTTGAAAAAGTACATAAGGAAATGATTTTAATAGTGCTTATAGAAATCTCATCTCTAGGAATTTGCATTAGATTAACTCAAACCACCAAAACCCTTTCCAAGATAATCAATTCCAATAATCATATTGAAATGTGACAAGTACCAGGTAATTTGTAGGGATAGTCTGTCAAAGGTCAAAATTAAGTCCTAAACATATTTGGGAAACTAAGCAACAAAAATGTGATGTAAAGCAAACTTATTGACTATTGGTGACAATAAAATTGTGTATATGATTAAAAATATTTAATCTTATAGGAATAGGTCTTAGTCAATTACTTATGTAGAAAAATTCACAAAGATTTATACTATAGTAAACTAAGATAAAGCACCACATTAGTTACACCTAACTACATGGTACACACGAAATTGATTTTTTTAAACTATAATGCTAAACAAACAAAGAATGAATCTAAACACATCAATATGATATTCATGTTAATATAAAATAACTTAAGATAAATTCTAGGTCATTCTGCCACACCATCCCAATGTTTTACACCACATTAACCTCAATGTGACTTGAAGCTTAAAATTATAGGAGAGAAGATAACAATCTAATTGAGCTAGTAGGTGCTCCTTGGAACATATACTGTTGTATTAATCAACTGGATGGTGGTACCTACTACTCCAACAATCAAATTCTGGGTACAATGCATTGGTGGTGTAGAACTCGTATTTCCTATGACCATAGTGATAAAGATGATTAACTTGATGGCCAAAGTAGTGCTGGTCTTGCCACATTTTCTCTTGACGAATGATGATATGGCCAATCTATGATGTAAAGGTTGTATTGTCATAATAATTTGTTGATAGCAATGTTAAAACATGCATCATCGTAGGCACACCTCTATCTAGGGTGAGTAGTGTTACTCTTGGCTGGATTCTTGGAATATATCCCTCTATCGGGGCTCATCCCAAACTATGCTCATTACAAAGGGTTTCAATTAATGTCTTGGAAAAATGTAGATAGTCATGAGGGTTTCTTGACTTAATCAATTATTTAGGAGAGATAAAATGAGTAGGGGGAAGTCAGAAGTGTTTGCCTTTGTGCTTGAAGGTGAAAATGTTGAAACCTTCCTCATTGCAGGCACCTAAGTCATAGTGTGACGCTTGGGCCCACCACCTAAGGGTCTAATAGAGTTTTGAGAATGAAAACTGACCCCACACACAACCACTAGCCATGGATGCATGCTTTATCCACAATCACGCACAACCTAGGTTCAACTTCCTGATAGGTCACCAATCCTAGTACTACTCTGCATCGAGCACACTTAAATGTAGAGTGGTTATTGATGGGATACTTCAAAAGGATGTGAATCTTTGTGATATGAATAGTCCAATCATTCCTTTTAAGAATATTTTTATCTGAGGACTCAAATCTTTGGAGTTAGGCAAAGATATAGGGCAACCAAGGATGACATGGACAACATCCATAGGTAAAGAACACATACTAAATCAGAATAAGCACCCAAAATAATGGGCATACTACAACATTGGGTAATGGGTAGACTGATTTGGTTCACCCAGTGTACCTTGTGTGGCTGAGGATGGGGCTCTAGGTGCAAATCTGTAACATCCCTGACCTGGGTTTTAAGTTAACCCTAGGTGTTTTGCTTAATCATGTAATTAAATACTTGTGATTATCTTTTGGCATGTAATTAAGTTCCTGAGGAACATACATTTTCATTTTTTGTCCTTTTTAAACAATGTTTTAGTATTGTTTTATAATGCAGGGACCTATGTGCAAATTACCCAATTAGAGGGGTTAACTTGCAATTTATACACGTTGTTATGATCATTTAGTGTTGAGACATCATAAGAGTGAATATGATGAAGTATGATGGATTTCCAAAGCTTGGGCACCAAGATGCAACTTGTGGAGCAATCCTTGTACTTAAAACCCTAATTTTGGTGTAAAGTGCAATTTACCCAAAATGTGGGGTGCAACTTGTAAAAGACACCTTCTAGAATATTTTATATGACTTTTGACATCACTTAGAGTAATAATGATGAAGGGGGCACTTCATTTGAATAAACATATAATAAGGAACACCTTTGTAATTAAATCACCAAGTTGTAAGTAAGGAGACCCTTATGTATATGTGCACCTTAGTGATAAGTTGACCTTCCTTGCCTTTAGTTCTTGGTTTTAGAAGGAGTTTTACCTTAAAAATGAGGAGGAGGGACGTGCCAAAAAGAAAGGATGGACCTAGTTGAGAAAAGGAGAAGTAAGTTGTCCTTATGTTAGAAATGACCCCAAAGTACATATACTCCTTTCCTTTGCAACCAAAGGCAACGTTTCCTTTCTTCCTTCACTTATCACCTTGCTTGGACCGACTAAGGCAAAGATATGGAGCTCAGGGATACGACCAACTTGTTCTAAGGTGAGAAGAGACCATCTTCTAGCTCGGATTCATGGAGGAATTCCTTGTATAAGGTTGGTTCTATGGTTAACTCACTTAGGTTTCTTGTTCTAGCCGACCTTCCCCAACCTTTTCTTGGAGAAACTCCTTTGGCCGACCTGTGGAGCTCAAGACACCATTAAAGGCTTGAATCTTGGAAGCTTGGATCTCTAGGAACAACGTTTGAGGCGGGTTTTATAACTCTAAACCTCTTGCTTTCTTATACATATACTTGTTCTTGCATATAGTAGTTAGTTCTTCTTCTTCCCCATCTTTCCTTGCTTTCTTGCAAGTAAATCCATGAAGTAACCGACCTGTTTTGAGTTTGAAGATGATGGGCATGATTTCCTAGGTAACTTTACCAAATGACCTTGGACCCTTTTGTCTAAACGGTTTGCAAACCGTTTGAAATCAAACGGTCTCAAGATCGTTTGATCTCATGCGGTCTTGCAAGACCGTTTAGATTCAAACGGTCTCCAAGACTGTTTGGAAGAGTTGACTAAGTGAAGACCATTTTTAGGTCTGTTGTATACATATTGAATTAATCAATTACAAAGGATCATAATCTAAATGCAAACCAATCACAAATTTAAGGCAATTCAATCATGAAAACCCTAATCGGGTTCAATTGCTGAATTCAAGGATCACTTGTGTTGAATTTGAGGTTGAGTGGTCCAAACGGTCTTAAGACCGTTTGGAGTTCACTCAAACGGTCTCAAGACCGTTTGGTGACCACCCAAGACCGTTTGGAGGTCTAGGGTTAAGGAAATTTGATGAATTGAGGGTCCAATCACAATAAGTTGATGAATTGATTAAAAGTGCTGATTTTAGACCTAATTAGGGTTCAACCCTTATCAAATCAACTTAGATTTTGATGAAACTTTGGGCAAACGGTCTCAAGACCGTTTGGAGGGTGTCCAAACGATCTCAAGACCGTTGGGGCCCAATTGAGTGTCAATTGACGGGTTCAACCTCAATTAGATTCATGTTGATGGACCTTGAGGGTTAACCGATTGCAAACCCTAATTGAGTTGGATTCAACCCTAATTGGCTTTCAATTGAGGGTCAATTTGGTGTCCAATTGATTAAGGTCAACCGTAATTGACTCAATTTATAAGTGGTTAACAAGGGTATGGCCAATTGAAGGCTTCAACATAGATAACCATAATCGATTATAACCTTTGATGTACCTTTGAGTTCCGTGCGGTCTTGACCCATTTGGACCAAACGGTCTCCAGACCGTTTGGGTCCAAACGGTCTCAAGACCGTTTGGGCTCAATCGATCTCAAGGTCGTTTGGTCCAATCGATCTCAAGGTCATTTCACCCAAACGGTTTCAAAGTCAACACTCTCAAACGGTCAACAAGTTGAAACGGTCTCAAGACCGTTTAAGCTCAAACGGTCTTGAGGGTGACCAAGCTCAAACGGTTTGGAAGTCAACACATCCAAACGGTCTCAGGACCGTTTGGAGGTTGAAAGTATGAAACCGTTTGGAGACTTTAGGGTTGTGATTACTTAATACCTTTAAGGCTTAATTGGTTCAATGGTGGTCTAATCCAAACCCTAATCATACCCAAAGACATTAAGGGGTTAAGTGATTAAAAGATTGACCCATGATGGTGATTATTGGTGTACTTTACCAATATGCCCTTGAAGGGTTCAACTAGATGATACCTTGTTTTAATCAAAACCCTAATGACATGATAATGGTGACTTAGCTTATGTTAATCAATGATGACTTGACCTAGTCTAATCTAGGGTGATGTAATCACCATCTACTAGTAAGAGGAGAGAGAAGGTATCATTTATGATTGAAACTCAAGTAAAATACCTTCAATGTATATGAATGTACATGATTAGGGTATGATCCACCTATGTGAGATCATGACAACCCTAATTATGATAATTGATGAGTCTTAACCTAATTGGAAGGCATCAATGATGATGTTTCTCATACATGATGATGCTATGAGCTCTATTCACTATGAAGTGAATAGTAAACCCTAATTCTAGGGTAATAACATGAAATATGAATAGTAAACCCTAATTCCAGGTTATGCTTTTAAGCAGAAAGGTACAACTCTTGACATGAATTGTTTATTGTTGTTAATTGAATTAACCATGCAGGTTCTTATAAGAGAATAATCATATCCAGGTAAGGATTATGATATCATATTCACTGAAAGCATGTTATTAGCTTTATGAATAGTTATATGCTATGTTGCCTAAGTGGCATCATATGAGATGATAGGCTGAATGAGCCATGAGTATCATCAAGATCATGCTAATTAGATGACTTGTGATGAGATGATTAAGAAATGATAACTGATGTGAGTTAGACTTAATACATTTAGTATTCTACTTTCATAGCTGTTGTTCTAATGATTAATGCTTAGAAATATGCTTGATGATAAAAGGATGCTGAAATGTACCTAACTAATCAAGTACAATCATATCATGTAGAGCCCTGATCATAGATCCATCATTGTCAGAAGCTAAATGATGGTGAAACAGGTTTTCCTAAGGGAACTCCTGGATCACATACTTTTGAGTATGTGGGGGAATATGGATGTGTATACCCTTACATCCTAGTGTAGGAATTGATGTAGATGTATCTTAATCTTTCAATCCTTTACTATATGTTTATGCCGGGTGATGTAACACTATTCTCCCGAGTAAATCTTTTATACCGCATCGATGAGAGATAAATAAGAAATCTTTTGATAGCGAAGAGGGTACAAAATGCCACTGTGACTCTAATAGCGAAGTACCAGAATACCCTGGTAAGCTATAGTAGCAGAGACACTAGATGTCCTGCATGTTTATCCTCACTCTAACTGAGGAAGATGAGGTCATAAGAATTCGGCTCTTTTGATGACCTAGGTATGATACTGATGTGACTTAATAGTGATCTGTTGGAGTATGAGCGGTATACCTCATCTCTGCAGGGCATAATAATGTTTGTAAAACATAATTAGCCGCTTAGTATATCTGCTAGGGTTGAAACTACGAGACACAATGATTGATGTTACACTGTTCACTTTAGTATACATGTTCTACTTGTTCTTTAAATGAAAATGCTTTATATAATATCCAATCTGCTGTTAAGTAATTTAGATTACTTGCTCATGTTTTACTTATATGCTATAACAAAGCTTCTGGCAGAGAGTTATAACTCTTGCTGGGACAATTATTCAGATTGTCTCACTCCGTAGGTTTCAACTTTTTAGGTGGACGTCGAGGACGGAGAAACCAATCTGCAGGAGAGCAGTACCAGGAGCAACAACACCAGGGGAAACAGTGAGTCTCAGGTGGAGATCCTGGCTTTCCAATCCTTTAGTTAGACAGTCTTATGTCGTCTCTGTACTCTAAGGTCCTTGGAGTTATTTGGTCTGAGATTTTGGTTTTGAATCTTGAGATTTTGTATCTGGATGTGTTTAATCACTCAAGAAGTGATTTATCAGAGATGTAAACTTTTTAATCTTGTTCTATAAAGGAAGTTTTATGATTTCAAGATCTTGTCTCAAAAAGTTTTAATTTCCGGTGATTTTTCGTATTCCGCTGTTAATCGAATGCTTCCGCTGAGTTTATATCGTGTTTTGGAGATCGGAGCCCACAATCAAGTGGTATTAGAGCTCTAGGTTCGCTGAGTCTACAGAGACATAGGACTTAGGATGTCGAGTCTATCCTTAGTATTTCTTTCGTATCTAATAGAGTCTTCTGCTCCTCAGGAGAAGAAGATATTTAAGGATGTCTGAGCCACATGAGGAGTACGTGGCCGAGAGTAGTGTCGCTGCACCCCGAGAAGGTGCAAGGAACCCAGAAATAGAATAGCCTGTACCTGAGCCACCTCAGTTTGACCCAGATGATATGGGTAACCCAGATGTTCAAACTATGTTCGGGCAGTTTATGACTGCCATGACACACATCACCGACAGGATGCCCATGCCTGCACCTAGGGCACCTGCCCATCCTGAAGGACAAGGTATCGGTAAGCCATTCGAGCGATTTAGTCGTGTCGGAGCAACCAAATACTTTGGAACAGCTGACCCCGCAGATGCCGATCTGTGGTTAACCGAGTTAGAGAAAGCCTTCAAAATCCTAAACATCCCTGGAGCTGAGAAGGTTAGACATGCCGTCTATCTTCTCAAAGGAAGTGCTGGTCACTGGTGGACCATGGAAGAGTAGAAGAGGCCTGGAGTGGAGATCTCGTGGGAGGACTTTCGTCGGGAATTTGTCAACAGATATTTTCCAAAGACCTTCCTGGACGAGAAGATCTCTCAGTTTGAGAGATTAAGGCAAGGCATGATGAACATTAGCGAGTATGAAGCTAAGTTCATGGAGTTGCTGCGATTCTGTCCGCACATGGCTGCCACAGAGGAAGAAAGGATTAGAAGGTTCAAAAAGGTTTAAATGCTGACTTGACTACTCCCGTGTCTGCCCTAGAGAACCGGGAGAGGTTTGCCACCTTCGTTGAGTCAGTCTGAAGGATAGAGAGATCTGTAGCTGAGAAGAGGCAAACCCATAAGAGATATCCGCAGTTCCAGGGTTCTTCATCTAGAGACTTTAAGAAGCCTAGATTCTCTGCACCTACACCTCCACCACCCAGATCTAGTGCTCAGACACAGTGGACACCGAGTAGAGGTAGAGGACGAAGCCTACCACTACAAGAGACTCGCAGTTCAGCATCAATGTCAGTCACAGGACCACCAAGACCACAACAACTGGAAAGAAGCTACTACAACTGTGGGAAGGTGGGACATCTGATGAAGGACTGCAGGGCTAGGCCTGTCAGTGTGACACAGCCACAGAGGCAAAATCAACAAGGATCACAGAGAAGGCATTTTCAAGGAGCAGCTAGAGGACGTGGACAAGCGTCCCAAGCTGGATCGTCAGCACCAACTCAACCTCAGGCGACAACAAGGTTCTATGCAATGAACCCACCTGATGCAGTGATCAATCCACGGGTTGTGGCAGGTCAGATGGATTTGTTATATTCTGATATGTCTACATCCTGTGTTGTATCTGTTTTGATTGACCCGGGTGCTACACACTCCTTTATCACTCGAAAAGTGATTCGTAACTGCAATATGACGATTAGTCATAGGGCAGATAGCTTGTTGCTTGAGACTCTGTTGAGAGGGTCTGCCGTGTTGCAGGAGGTATGCCAAAGCTTGGGCACCAAGATGCAGCTTGTGGAGCAATCCTTGTACTTAAAACCCTAATTTTGGTGTAAAGTGCAATTTACCCAAAATGTGGGGTGCAACTTGTAAAAGACACCTTCTAGAATATTTTATATGACTTTTGACATCACTTAGAGTAATAATGATGAAGGGGGCACTTCATTTGAATAAACATATAATAAGGAACACCTTTGTAATTAAATCACCAAGTTGTAAGTAAGGAGACCCTTATGTATATGTGCACCTTAGTGATAAGTTGACCTTCCTTGCCTTTAGTTCTTGGTTTTAGAAGGAGTTTTACCTTAAAAATGAGGAGGAGGGACGTGCCAAAAAGAAAGGATGGACCTAGTTGAGAAAAGGAGAAGTAAGTTGTCCTTATGTTAGAAATGACCCCAAAGTACATATACTCCTTTCCTTTGCAACCAAAGGCAACGTTTCCTTTCTTCCTTCACTTATCACCTTGCTTGGACCGACTAAGGCAAAGCTATGGAGCTCAGGGATACGACCAACTTGTTCTAAGGTGAGAAGAGACCATCTTCTAGCTCGGATTCATGGAGGAATTCCTTGTATACGGTTGGTTCTATGGTTAACTCACTTAGGTTTCTTGTTCTAGCCGACCTTCCCCAACCTTTTCTTGGAGAAACTCCTTTGTCCGACCTGTGGAGCTCAAGACACCATTAAAGGCTTGAATCTTGGAAGCTTGGATCTCTAGGAACAACGTTTGAGGCGGGTTTTATAACTCTAAACCTCTTGCTTTCTTATACATATACTTGTTCTTGCATATAGTAGTTAGTTCTTCTTCTTCCCCATCTTTCCTTGCTTTCTTGCAAGTAAATCCATGAAGTAACCGACCTGTTTTGAGTTTGAAGATGATGGACATGATTTCCTAGGTAACTTTACCAAATGACCTTGGACCCTTTTGTCTAAACGGTTTGTAAACCGTTTGAAATCAAACGGTCTCAAGATCGTTTGATCTCATGCGGTCTTGCAAGACCGTTTAGATTCAAACGGTCTCCAAGACTGTTTGGAAGAGTTGACTAAGTGAAGACCATTTAGAGGTCTGTTGTATACATATTGAATTAATCAATTACAAAGGATCATAATCTAAATGCAAACCAATCACAAATTGAAGGCAATTCAATCATGAAAACCCTAATCGGGTTCAATTGCTGAATTCAAGGATCACTTGTGTTGAATTTGAGGTTGAGTGGTCCAAACGGTCTTAAGACCATTTGGAGTTCACTCAAACGGTCTCAAGACCGTTTGGTGACCACCCAAGACCGTTTGGAGGTCTAGGGTTAAGGAAATTTGATGAATTGAGGGTCCAATCACAATAAGTTGATGAATTGATTAAAAGTGCTGATTTTAGACCTAATTAGGGTTCAACCCTTATCAAATCAACTTAGATGTTGATGAAACTTTGGGCAAACGGTCTCAAGACCGTTTGGAGGGTGTCCAAATGATCTCAAGACCTTTGGGGCCCAATTGAGTGTCAATTGACGGGTTCAACCTCAATTAGATTCATGTTGATGGACCTTGAGGGTTAACCGATTGCAAACCCTAATTGAGTTGGATTCAACCCTAATTGGCTTTCAATTGAGGGTCAATTTGGTGTCCAATTGATTAAGGTCAACCGTAATTGACTCAATTTATAAGTGGTTAACAAGGGTATGGCCAATTGAAGGCTTCAACATAGATAACCATAATCGATTATAACCTTTGATGTACCTTTGAGTTCCGTGCGGTCTTGACCCATTTGGACCAAACGGTCTCCAGACCGTTTGGGTCCAAACGGTCTCAAGACCGTTTGGGCTCAATCGATCTCAAGGTCGTTTGGTCCAATCGATCTCAAGGTCATTTCACCCAAACGGTTTCAAAGTCAACACTCTCAAACGGTCAACAAGTTGAAACGGTCTCAAGACCGTTTAAGCTCAAACGGTCTTGAGGGTGACCAAGCTCAAACGGTTTGGAAGTCAACACATCCAAACGGTCTCAGGACCGTTTGGAGGTTGAAAGTATGAAACCGTTTGGAGACTTTAGGGTTGTGATTACTTAATACCTTTAAGGCTTAATTGGTTCAATGGTGGTCTAATCCAAACCCTAATCATACCCAAAGACATTAAGGGGTTAAGTGATTAAAAGATTGACCCATGATGGTGATTATTGTGTACTTTACCAATATGCCCTTGAAGGGTTCAACTAGATGATACCTTGTTTTAATCAAAACCCTAATGACATGATAATGGTGACTTAGCTTATGTTAATCAATGATGACTTGACCTAGTCTAATATAGGGTGATGTAACCACCATCTACTAGTAAGAGGAGAGAGAAGGTATCATTTATTATTGAAACTCAAGTAAAATACCTTCAATGTATATGAATGTACATGATTAGGGTATGATCCACCTATGTGAGATCATAACAACCCTAATTATGATAATTGATGAGTCTTAACCTAATTGGAAGGCGTCAATGATGATGTTTCTCATACATGATGATGCTATGAGCTCTATTCACTATGAAGTGAATAGTAAACCCTAATTCTAGGGGAATAACATGAAATATGAATAGTAAACCCTAATTCCAGGTTATGCTTTTAAGCAGAAAGGTACAACTCTTGATATGAATTGTTTATTATTGTTAATTGAATTAACCATGCAGGTTCTTATAAGAGAATAATCATATCCAGGTAAGGATTATGATATCATATTCACTGAAAGCATGTTATTAGCTTTATGAATAGTTATATGCTATGTTGCCTAAGTTTAAGTGGCATCATATGAGATGATAGACTGAATGAGCCATGAGTATCATCAAGATCATGCTAATTAGATGACTTGTGATGAGATGATTAAGAAATGATAAATGATGTGAGTTAGACTTAATACATTTAGTATTCTACTTTCATAGCTGTTGTTCTAATGATTAATGCTTGGAAATATGCTTGATGATAAAAGGATGCCGAAATGTACCTAACTAATCAAGTACAATCATATCATGTAGAGCCCTGATCATAGATCCATCATTGTCAGAAGCTAAATGATGGTGAAACAGGTTTTCCTAAGGGAACTCCTGGATCACATACTTTTGAGTATGTGGGGGAATATGGATGTGTATACCCTTACATCCTAGTGTAGGAATTGATGTAGATGTATCTTAATCTTTCAATCCTTCACTATATGTTTATGCCGGGTGATGTAACACTATTCTCCCGAGGAAATCTTTTATACCGCATCGATGAGAGATAAACAAGAAATATTTCGATAGCAAAGAGGGTACAGAATGCCACTGTGACTCTAATAGCGAAGTACCAGAATACCCTGGTAAGCTATAGTAGCAGAGACACTAGATGTCCTGCATGTTTATCCTCACTCTGACTGAGGAAGATGAGGTCATAAGAATCTGACTCTTTTGATGACCTAGGTATGATACCGATGCAACTTAATAGTGATCGGTTGGAGTATGTGCGGTATACCTCATCTCCGCAGGGCATAATAATGTTTGTAAAACATAATTAGCCGCGTAGTATATCTGCTAGGGTTGAAACTACGAGACACAATGATTGATGTTACACTGTTCACTTTAGTATACATGTTCTACTTGTTCTTTAAATGAAAATGCTTTATATAATATCCAATCTACTGTTAAGTAATTTAGATTACTTGCTCATGTTTTACTTATATGATATAACAAAGCTTCTGGCGGAGAGTTATAACTCTCACTGGGACAATTATTCAGATTGTCTCACTCCGTAGGTTTCAACTTTTTAGGTGGACGTTGAGGACGGAGAAACCAATCTGCAGGAGAGCAGTACCAGGAGCAACAACACCAGGGGCAGCAGTGAGTCTCAGGTGGAGATCCTGGCTGTCCAGTCCTTTAGTTAGATAGTCTTATGTTGTCTCTATACTCCCAGGTCCTTGGAGTTATTTGGTCTGAGATTTTGGTTTTGAATCTTGAGATTTTGTATCTGGATGTGTTTAATCACTCAAGAAGTGATTTATCAGAGATGTAAACTTTTTAATCTTGTTCTATAAAGGAAGTTTTATGATTTCAAGATCTTGTCTCAAAAAGTTTTAATTTCCGGTGATTTTTCGTATTCTGTTGTTAATCGAATGCTTCCTTTGAGTTTATATCGTGTTTTGGAGATCGGAGCCCACAAAATCTACATGGTTCTGAGCATAGAGAGAGATGATGTTCTGAGAACTGGCGCTATTAATGAGGAGTTTGCAACTTTCACTAACGTGCTTAATAAGGTTTGGAACGTAGTCATTCCTATCAAAAGGGATAGTAAAAACATGCACGACATAAAGATATGATGGATTGCAATCATAATCATATTCATAATTGACATCCTTATCTAAAGGTTTAAAGATAGGTAATACTGTTGGATCTAGGTCAGTTGGATCTAGGTCTCTAGAGGGGGTGAATAGAGCTTCAAAAATTCTCACAAGATAGATTAGACCTTCAAATTATATCAATAAAAACCAATAGCTTAAGTGGAATTTGAATTCCTAACTTACAAGCATAGCAAGGATGAGGGGAATTGATTGTAAACACATGACAATGTCATTTAGAGTGGTTCCACTCTCCAAACTAGGAGAGAGTCTGTAACATCCCTGACCTGGGTTATAAGTTAACCCTAGGTGTTTTGCTTAATCATGTAATTAAGATACTTATGATTATCTTTTGGTCTGTAATTAAAGCTCCTGAGGAACATATGTTTACATTTCTGTCCCTTTTAAACAATATTTTAGTATTGTTTTGTAATATAGGGACCTATGTGCAAATTACCCAATTAGAGGGGTTAACTTGCAATTTACACATGTTGATATGTTCCTTTAGTGTTGAGACATCATAAGAGTGAATATGGTGAAGTATGATGGATTTCCAAAGCTTGGGCACCAAGATGCAGCTTGTGGAGCAATCCTTGTACTTAAAACCCTAATTTTGGTGTAAAGTGCAATTTACCAAAAATGTGGGGTGCAACTTGTAAAATACACCTTATAGAATATCTTCTATGACTTTTGACATCATTTAGAGTAATAATGATGAAAGGGGCACTTCATTTGAATAATCATATAATAAGGAATACCTTTGTAATTAAATCACCAAGTTGTAAGTAAGGAGACCCTTATGTATATGTGCACCTTAGTGATAAGTTGACCTTCCTTGCCTTTAGTTCTTGGTTTTAGAAGGAGTTTTACCTTAGAAATGAGGAGGAGGGACGTTCCAAAAAGAAAGGAAGGACCTAGTTGAGAAAAGGAGAAGTAAGTTGTCCTTATGTTGGAAATGACCCCAAAGTACATATACTCCTTTCCTTTGCAACCAAAGGCAACGTTTCCTTTCTTCTATCACTTATCACCTTGCTTGGACCGACTAAGGTAGAGCTCTGGAGCTAAGGGAGATGACCAACTTGTTCTAAGGTAAGAAGAGACCATCACCTAGCTCAAATTCATGGAGGAATTCCTTGTATAAGGTTGGTTTTATGGTTATCTCACTTAGGTTTCTTGTTCTAGCCGACCTTCCCCAACCTTTTCTTGGAGAAACTCCTTTGGCCGACCTCTGGAGCTCAAGATGCCATTAAAGGCTTGAATCTTGGAAGCTTGGAGCTCTAGGAACAATGTTTGAGGTGGGTTTTATAAATCTAAACCTCTTGCTTTATTATGCATATCTATGTTCTTGTAAATTAGTACTTAGTTCTTCTTTTTCCCCACTCTTCCTTGCACTTTTGCAAGCAATCCGTGAAGTAACCGACCTGTCCCAAGGTTGAAGATGATGGGCGCGAATTCTTAGGTAACTTTACCAAATGACCTTGGACCATTTGGTCTAAAGGTTTGCAAACCGTTTGAAATCAAACGGTCTCAAGACCATTTGATCTCATGCGGTCTTGCAAGACCGTTTAGATTCAAACGGTCTCCAAGACCGTTTGGAAGAGTTGACCAAGTGAAGACCATTTAGAGGTATGTTGTATACATATTGAATTAATCAATTACAAAGGATCATAATCTAATTGCAAACCAATCACTAATCTAAGGCAATTCAATCATGAAAACCCTAATCGGTTCAAATGCTGAAGTCAAGGACCACTTGTGTTGAATTTGGGGTTGAGTGGTCCAAACGGTCTCAAGACCATTTGGAGTTCACTCAAACGGTCTCAAGACCATTTGGTGACACCCCAAGACCGTTTGGAGGTCTAGGGTTAAGGAAATTTGATGAATTGAGGGTCCAATCACCATAAGTTGATGAATTGATTAAAAGTGCTGATTTTAGACCTAATTAGGGTTCAACCCTTCTCAAATCAACTTAGATTTTGATGAAACTTTGGGAAAACGGTCTCAAGACCGTTTGGAGGGTGTCCAAACGATCTCAAGACCGTTTGGGCCAAGTTTGGGCCCAATTGAGTGTCAATTGATGGGTTCAATCTCAATTAGATTCATGTTGATGGACATTGAGGGTTAACCGATTGCAAACCCTAATTGAGTTGGATTCAACCCTAATTGGCTTTCAATTGAGGGTCAATTTGGTGTCCAATTGATTAAAGTCAACCCTAATTGACTCAATTTGTAAGTGGTTAACAAGGTTATGGCCAATTGAAGGCTTCAACATAGATAACCATAATCGATTATAACCCTTGATGTACCTTTGTGTTCCATGCGGTCTTGACCCATTTGGACCAAACGGTCTCAAGACCGTTTGGGATCAAACAGTCTCAAGACCGTTTGGGTCCAAACAGTCTCAAGACTATTTGGGTCCAAATGATCTCAAGGTCGTTTCATCCAATCGGTTTCAAAGTCAACACTCTCAAACGGTCAACAAGTTGAAACGGTCTCAAGACCGTTTAAGCTGAAACGGTCTTGAGGGTGACCAAGCTCAAACGGTTTGGAAGTCAACCTATCCAAACGGTCAACACATCCAAACGGTCTCAGGACCGTTTGGAGGTTGAAAGTGTGTAAACGTTTGGAGACTTTAGGGTTGTGATTACTTAATACCTTTAAGGCTTAATTGGTTCAATGGTGGTCTAATCCAAACCCTAATCATACCCAAAGACATTAAGGGGTTAAGTGACTAAAAGATTGACCCATGATGGTAAACATTGGTGTAATTTACCAATATGCCCTTGAAGGGTTCAACTAGATGATACCTTGTTTTAATCAAAACCCTAATGACATGATAGTGGTGACTTAGCTTATGTTAATCAATGATGAGTCTTAACCTAATTGGAAGGCATCAATGATGATGTTTCACATACATGATGATGCTATAAGCTCCATTCAATATGAAATGTGAATAGTAAACCCTAATTGAGGGTGATGTGATGAAAAGTATAATAAACCCTAATTCCAAGTTATGCTTTTAAGCAGAAAGGTACAACTCTTGATATGAATTGTTTATTGTTGTTAATTGAATTAACCATGTAGGTTCTTATAAGAGAATAATTATATCCAGGTAAGGATTATGATATCATATTCATTGAAAGCATGTTATTAGATTTATGAATAGTGATATGCTATGTTGCCTAAGTTTAAGTGGCATCATATGAGATGATAGGCTGAATGAGCCATGAGTATCATCAAGATCATGCTAATTAGATGACTTGTGATGAGATGATTAAGAAATGATAACTGATGAGAGTTAGACTTGATACATTTAGTATTCTACTTTCATAGCTGTTATTCTAATGATTAATGCTTGGAAACATGCTTGATGATAAAAGGATGCTGAAATGTACCTAACTAATCAAGTATAATCATATCACGTAGAGCCCTGATCATAGATCCATCATTGTCAGAAGCTAAATGATGGTGAAATAGGTTTTCCTAAGGGAACTCCTGGATCACATACTTTTGAGTATGTGGGGGAATATGGATGTGAATATCCTTACATCCTAGTGTAGGAATTGATGTAGATGTATCTTAATCTATCAATCCTTCACTATATGTTTATGTCGGGTGATGTAACACTATTCTCCCGAGGAAATCTTTTATACCGCATCGATGAGAGATAAACAAGAAATCTTTCGATAGCGAAGAGAGTACAGAATGCCACTGTGACTCTAATAGCGAAGTACCAGAGTACACTGGTAAGCTATAGTAGCAGAGACACTAGATGTCCTGCATGTTGATCCTCACTATGACTGAGGAAGATGAGGTCATAAGAATCCAGCTCTTTTGATGGCCTAGGTATGATACCGATGCGACTTAATAGTGATAGGTTGGAGTATGAGCGGTATACCTCATTCTCCACATGGAATAATAATAATGATTGTAAAACATAATCAACCGTGTAGCATATCTGCTTAGATTGAACTACGAGATACATTGATTGAAGTTACACTGCCTAGTATGCATGTTCTTCATATTCCTTAAAAGCTGTTGATCTACTTAATGCCAAATCTGTTGTTGATTATCTTAAAAGCTTTTATTACCTATGTTGTTCTTTGATTGCTATAATAAAACTTCTGGCGGAGAGTTATAACTCTCGTTGGGACAATTATTCAGATTGTCTCACTCTGTAGATTTCAACTTTTTAGGTGGTCTTCGAGGACGAAGGAACCAATCTGCAGGTGATCAGTACCAGGAACAACAACACCAGGGGAAGCAGTGAGTCTTAGGTGGAGATACTGGCTGTCCAGTCCTTTAGTTAGATAGTCTTATGTCATCTCTGTACTCTTAGGTCCTTGGAGTTATTTGGTCTGAGATTTTGGTTTTGAATCTTGAGATTTTGTATCTGGTTGTGTATAATCACTCAAGAAGTGATTTAACAGAGATGTAAACTTTTTAATCTTGTTCTATAAAGGAATTTTATGATTTCAAGATCTTGTTTCAAAAAGTTTTAATTTCCGGTGATTTTTCATATTCCTCTATTAATCGAATGCTTCCGCTGAGTTTATATCGTGTTTTGGAAATCGGAGCCCACAATTAAGTGGTATCAGAGCTCTAGGTTCGCCGAGTCTACAGAGACATAGGACTTAGGATGTCGAGTCTATCCTTAGTATTTCTTTCGTATCTAATAGAGTCTTCTGCTACTCAGGAGAAGAAGATATATAAGGATGTCTGAGCCACATGAGGAGTACGTGGCCGAAAGTAGCATAGCTGCACCCCGAAAAGGTGCAAGGAACCCGGAGATAGAACAGCCTATACCTGAGCTACCCAGGGAGCCACCTCAGTTTGACCCAGCTGACATGGGTAACCCAACTGTTCAAACTATGTTCGGGCAGTTTATGACTGCCATGACACACATCACCGACAGGATGCCCATGCCTGCACCTAGGGCACTTGCCCATCCTGAAGGACAAGGTATCGGTAAGATGTTCGAGCGACTTCGTCATGTCGGAGCAATCAAATACTTTAGAACAGCTGACCCCGCAGATGCCGATCTGTGGTTAACTGAGTTAGAGAAAGTCTTCAGAATCCTAAACATCCCTGAAGCTGAGAAGGTTAGACATGCCGTCTATCTTCTCAAAGGAAGTGCTGGTCACTGGTGGACCATGGAAGAGCAGAAGAGGCCTGGAGTGGAGATCTCGTGGGAGGACTTTCGTCGGGGATTTGTCAACATATACTTTCCAAAGACATTCCTGGATGAGAAGATCTCTCAGTTTGAGAGATTGAGGCAAGGCATGATGAACATTAGTGAGTATGAAGCTAAGTTCATGGAGCTGTTGCGGTTTTGTCCGCATATGGCTGCTACAAATGAAGAGAGAATAAGGCGATTCGAAAAAGGTTTAAACGCCAACTTGACTACTCCCGTGTCTGCCCTAGAGAACCAGGAGAGGTTCGCTACCTTCGTTGAGTCAGTCCGAAGGATAGAGAGATCTATAGCCGAGAAGAGGCAAACCCATAAGAGATATCCGCAGTTCTAGGGTTCTTCATATAGAGACTTTAAGAAGCCTAGATTCTCTGCACCTACACCTCCACCACCCAGATCTAGTGCTCAGACACAGTGGACACCGAGTAGAGGTAGAGGATGAAGTCTACCACTACAAGAGACTCGCAGTTCATCATCGATGTCGGTCACAGGACCACCAAGACCACAACAACTGGAAAGAAGCTGCTACAACTATGGGAATGTGGGACATCTGATGAAGGACTGCAGGGCTAGGCCTGTCAGTGTGACACAACCTCATATATAGAGTCAACAGGGATCACAGAGAAGACAGTTTCAAGGAGCAGCTAGAGGACGTGGACAAGCGTCTCAAGCTGGATCGTCAGCACCAACTCAACCTCAGGCGACAACAAGGTTCTATGCAATGAACCCACCTGATGCAATGATCAATCCACGGGTTGTGGCAGGTCAGATGGAGTTGTTATTTTCTGATATGTCTACATCCTGTGTTGTATCTGTTTTGATTGACCCGGGTGCTACACACTCCTTTATCACTCGAAGAGTGATTCGTAACTGCAATATGACGATTAGTCATAGGGCAGATAGCTTGTTGCTTGAGACTCCGTTGAGAGGGTCTGTTGTGTTGCAGGAAGTATGCTCACCCTGCATCCTTTTCTTTTCTGATCATCGCATTCAAGTGGATCTTATACCACTTGAAATGCAAGGATTTGATATAATCCTTGGGATGGATACCTTGGAAAGGTATAGGGTTGTCTTGGATTGTGAATCCAAGCAGGCTGTGTTTGTTGATGAAAGCAACACATGGATCTTTCAAGGAGAGAGAAAGATTCTACCCACCTGTCTTATATCAGCTATGGTTGCTGAGAAGCTGATTAGACAAGGATGTTATGCATTCTTGGCCCATGTGGTAGATACTACCATGGAGAGTCCCAACCCTGCTGAAGTTCCTGTAGTTAGGGAATTCGAAGACGTGTTTCCTGAAGAACTTCCAGGTATACCAGCGCCTCGGGAAATTGACTTTGAAATCAATTTGATCCCAGATACACAACCTATAGCCCAGACACCGTATAGGATGGTGCCTGCCGAAATGGCATAACTCAAGAAACAACTTCAGGAGTTGCTTGAGAAGGGTTTCATCCGACCGAGCACTTCACCTTGGGGTGCTCCGGTTTTGTTTGTTAAAAAGAAAGACGGGTCAATGCGGTTGTGCATTGATTACAGACAACTCAATAAAGTAACAATAAAGAATAAGTACCCTCTGCCGAGGATTGATGATCTTTTTGACCAGTTGCGTGGTGCAACCATCTTCTCAAAGATAGACTTGAGGTCAGGATATCATCAACTCCTTATTAAAGATAGTGACATATCCAAGTCTACCTTCAAGACAAGGTATGGTCACTATGAGTTCACAGTTATGTCATTTGGACTAACTAATGCACCGGTTGCATTTATGGAACTCATGAATAGAATCTTCCGACCTTTCCTTGATCAGTGCGTTGTTGTCTTTATAGATGACATTCTGATCTATAGTAGGGATGCTCAGAAGCATGAACAACATCTTCGTCAAGCTCTAACTTTGCTAAGAGAACATAAGCTATATGCCAAGTTCAGCAAGTGCTAGTTTTGGTTGCCAGAGGTGTCTTTTCTTGGACATGTGATATCTGCCTTGGGTATTTGTGTTGACCCTAAAAAGGTAGAATCTGTTCTACAGTGGGAACAACCGAAGACACCGACAGAGATCCGTAGTTTCTTAGGATTGGCTGGCTATTATCGAAGATTCATTAAGAACTTCAGTTCCATAGCCTTACCCTTGACCAAATTGACCCGGAAGGATGTTTCTTTTGCCTGGAGTGACAAGTGTCAGCAATCTTTCCAGTTGCTGAAGGAGAGGTTGACAAGTGCACCTGTACTTGTGCTACCTGAGCAAGGCAAAGGATACATAGTTTTCTGTGATGCCTCCAAGAATAGACTCGGTTGTGTGTTGATGCAGGATAAGCAAGTGTTTTCTTTTGCTTCCCGACAACTTAAGAAACACGAGGAGAATTATCCGACACATGATCTGGAGTTAGCTGCTATGGTTCATGCCTTGAAGATCTGGAGACATTATCTCTATGGAGAGACATTCCATATTTTCACTGATCACAAGAACCTTAAGTACATCTTTTCTCAGCACGAACTTAACATGAGGCAATGTCGCTGGATGGAGTTAATCAAGGACTACGATTGTACAATTGATTACCATCCAGGGAAGGCTAATGTAGTTGCCGATGCTCTGAGTAGGAAATCAGCAACATCAACCATGGATAGAGCACAACTAAATTCCTTAGTATGCTCTAAGAGAGATATGCTTATCTCTTTAAGGCAAGACAATGTACAGTTGAAGGTGTCATTGTTAGCCAGATTGTTGGCTGAGATGCATATAAAACCTACCCTAAGAGAGCAGATCAAGGAGGCACAGTAGGTTGATGCTGCAGTTCAACAGATCAGATCGGAGTATGGTGATGAGAAACGAGATGGTTTCCATGACTCGGATGATCAAGTAGCATGTTATCATGGAAGGATGATAGTACCGGATGAGGATAACTTGAGGAAGTTAGTCCTGGAAGAAGCTCATTCTTCGATATATGCTATGCATCCAGGGAGCACCAAGATGTATCGAAACTTGAAAGATATGTATTGGTGGCCTGGGATGAAGAAGGATGTTGCAG
This sequence comes from Alisma plantago-aquatica, assembly GCA_963693085.1. Taxonomy (NCBI): domain Eukaryota; kingdom Viridiplantae; phylum Streptophyta; class Magnoliopsida; order Alismatales; family Alismataceae; genus Alisma; species Alisma plantago-aquatica. The sequence goes on from OY856414.1 coordinate 4,478,540, forward strand.
AGTTTGTGATGAGGTGTCGTGTGTGTCAGCAAGTTAAAGATGAACACCAAAAACCTGCAGGAACAATGCAACCTTTACCCATACCACAGTGGAAGTGGGACCATGTGACTATGGACTTTGTTGTTGGCCTACCCAGGACAAGCAAAGGACATGATTCTATTTGGGTAATTGTTGATAGGTTGACAAAGACAACACATTTCTTACCTGTCAAAACAACTTATTCTGCTGAGAGGTTATCACAGCTGTATGTTCAAGAGATAGTGCGATTGCATGGAGTTCCTGTCACAATAGTTTCTGATAGAGGTCCCCAGTTTACAAGTCATTTTTGGGAGCAGTTGCACAGAGCTTTAGGCACCAAGTTAAGGTTTAGTACATCCTTTCATCCTCATACTGATGGACAGTCGGAAAGGACTATACAGACCTTGGAAGACTTGCTGAGAGCATGTGTTCTCCAGTTTACCGGGAGTTGGGATCTACACCTAAGCTTGATAGAGTTTGCCTATAACAATAGCTATCAACATAGCATTAACATGGCTCCTTATGAAGCTTTATATGGTAGACATTGTAGATCACCCTTATGCTGGTATGAGACTGGTGAACATCAGTTATTAGGTCCTGATCTTGTGCAACAGACCACAGAGAAGATTAAAGTAATACAACAACAGATTAAGACTGTACAAGATAGGCAGAAATCTTATGCTGACAGACGTTGTAGACCCTTAAAGTTCCAGGTTGGAGACAGAGTGTACCTCAAAGTCTCACCTTGGAAGGGAGTTTTGATATTCGGGAGGAAAGGGAAGTTAGCTCCTAGATTTATGGGACCTTATCCAATCATTGAACGGGTTGGAAAGGTAGCCTATAGACTAGAGTTACCTCCAGAGTTGCAGAAGTTACACCCCGTGTTCCACATCTCTATGTTAAGGAAATGTCACCCTGACACCGAGTTAGTTCTACAACCTATGGAGGTAGAAGTGAATGATGATATAACTTATGAGGATGGACCAATGTCAATCCAGAACTAAAAAGCTAAAGAAGAAAGACATAAGTCTTGTGAAAGTCCTCTGGAATCATCGTGGTACTGAAGAAGCCACTTGGGAGCTAGAGGAAGAAATGAGAAGGAAATACCCTGCTCTTTTCTCTTAATATATGTTTTATCGATTTCGGGGACGAAATCCTTGTAAGGGGTGGATAATTTGTAACATCCCTGACCTGGGTTATAAGTTAACCCTAGGTGTTTTGCTTAACCTTGTAATTAAGATACTTGTGATTATCTTTTGGTCTATAATTAAAGCTCCTGAGGAACATATGTTTACATTTCTGTCCCTTTTAAACAATGTTTTAGTATTGTTTTGTAATATAGGGACCTATGTGCAAATTACCCAATTAGAGGGGTTAACTTTCAATTTACACATGTTGATATGTTCCTTTAGTGTTGAGACATCATAAGAGTGAATATGATGAAGTATGATGGATTTCCAAAGCTTGGGCACCAAGATGCAGCTTGTGGAGCAATCCTTGTACTTAAAACCCTAATATTGGTGTAAAGTGCAATTTACCCAAAATGTGGGGTGCAACTTGTAAAATACACCTTGTAGAATATCTTCTATGACTTTTGACATCATTTAGAGTAATAATGATGAAAGGGGCACTTCATTTGAATAATCATATAATAAGGAATACCTTTGTAATTAAATCACCAAGTTGTAAGGAGACCCTTATGTATATGTGCACCTTAGTGATAAGTTGACCTTCCTTGCCTTTAGTTCTTGGTTTTATAAGGAGTTTTACCATAGAAATGAGGAGGAGGGACGTGCCAAAAAGAAAGGAAGGACCTAGTTGAGAAAAGGAGAAGTAAGTTGTCCTTATGTTGGAAATGACCCCAAAGTACATATACTCCTTTCCTTTGCAACCAAAGGCAACATTTCCTTTCTTCTATCACTTATCACCTTGCTTGGACCGACTAAGGCAGAGCTCTGGAGCTGAGGGAGATGACCAACTTGTTCTAAGGTAAGAAGAGACCATCACCTAGCTCGAATTCATGGAGGAATTCCTTGTATAAGGTTGGTTTTATGGTTATCTCACTTAGGTTTCTTGTTCTAGCCGACCTTCCCCAACCTTTTCTTGGAGAAACTCCTTTGGCCGACCTGTGGAGCTCAAGAATCCATTAAAGGCTTGAATCTTGGAAGTTTGGAGCTCTAGGAACAACGTTTGAGGCGGGTTTTATAACTCTAAACCTCTTCCTTTATTATGCATATCTATGTTCTTGTAAATTAGTACTTAGTTCTTTTTCCCCACTCTTCCTTGCACTTTTGGAAGCAATCTGTGAAGTAACCGACCTGTCCCAAGGTTGAATATGATGGGCGTGAATTCCTAGGTAACTTTACCAAACGACCTTGGACCATTTGGTCTAAACGGTTTGCAAACTGTTTGAAATCAAACGGTCTCAAGACCGTTTGATCTCATGCGCTCTTGCAAGACCGTTTAGATTCAAATGGTCTCCAAGACCATTTGGAAGAGTTGACCAAGTGAAGACCATTTAGAGGTCTGTTGTATACATATTGAATTAATCAATTACAAAGGATCATAATCTAATTGCAAACCAATCACAAATTGAAGGCAATTCAATCATGAAAACCCTAATCGGTTCAAATGCTGAATTCAAGGACCACTTGTGTTGAATTTGGGGTTGAGTGGTCCAAACGGTCTCAAGACCATTTGGAGTTCACTCAAACGGTCTCAAGACCGTTTGGTGACACCCCAAAACCGTTTGGAGGTCTAGGGTTAAGGAAATTTGATGAATTGAGGGTCCAATCACCATAAGTTGATGAATTGATTAAAAGTGCTGATTTTAGACCTAATTAGGGTTCAACCCTTATCAAATCAACTTAGATTTTGATGAAACTTTGGGGAAATGGTCTCAAGACCGTTTGGAGGGGGTCCAAACGATCTCAAGACCGTTTGGGACAAGTTTGGGCCCAATTGAGTGTCAATTGATGGGTTCAATCTCAATTAGATTCATGTTGATGGACATTGAGGGTTAACCGATTGCAAACCCTAATTGAGTTGGATTCAACCGTAATTGGCTTTCAATTGGGGTCAATTTGGTGTCCAATTGATTAAGGTCAACCCTAATTGACTCAATTTATAAGTGGTTAACAAGGGTATGGCCAATTGAAGGCTTCAACATAGATAACCATAATCGATTATAACCCTTGATGTACCTTTGAGTTCCATGCGGTCTTGACCCATTTGGACCAAACAGTCTCAAGACCGTTTGAGTCCAAACGGTCTCAAGACTGTTTGGGATCAAACAGTCTCAAGACCGTTTGGGTCCAAACAGTCTCAAGACCGTTTGGGCTCAATCGATCTCAAGGTCGTTTGGTCCAATCGGTTTCAAAATCAACACTCTCAAACGGTCAACAAGTTGAAACGGTCTCAAGACTGTTTAAGCTCAAACGGTCTTGAGGGTGACCAAGCTCAAATGGTTTGGAAGTCAACCTATCCAAACGGTCAACACATCCAAACGGTCTCAGGACCGTTTGGAGGTTGAAAGTGTGTAAACGTTTGGAGACTTTAGGGTTGTGATTACTTAATACCTTTAAGGCTTAATTGGTTCAATGGTCGTCTAATCAAAACCCTAATCATACCCAAAGACATTAAGGGGTTAAGTGACTAAAAGATTGACCCATGATGGTAAACATTGGTGTACTTTACCAATATGCCCTTGAAGGGTTCAACTAGATGACACCTTGTTTTAATCAAAACCCTAATGACATGATAGTGGTGACTTAGCTTATGTTAATCAATGATGAGTCTTAACCTAATTGGAAGGCATAAATGATGATGTTTCACATACATGATGATGCTATAAGCTCCATTCAATATGAAATGTGAATAGTAAACCCTAATTGAGGGTGATGTGATGAAAAGTATAATAAACCCTAATTCTAGGTTATGCTTTTAAGCAGAAAGGTACAACTCTTGATATGAATTGTTTATTGTTGTTAATTGAATTAACCATGCAGGTTCTTATAAGAGAATAATTATATCCAGGTAAGGATTATGATATCATATTCATTGAAAGCATGTTATTAGCTTCATGAATAGTGATATGCTATGTTGCCTAAGTTTAAGTGGCATCATATGAGATGATAGGCTGAATGAGCCATGAGTATCATCAAGATCATGCTAATTAGATGACTTGTGATGAGATGATTAAGAAATGATAACTGATGAGAGTTAGACTTGATACATTTAGTATTCTACTTTCATAGCTGTTCTTCTAATGATTAATGCTTGGAAACATGCTTGATGATAAAAGGATGCTGAAATGTACCTAACTAATCAAGTATAATCATATCACGTAGAGCCCTGATCATAGATCCATCATTGTCAGAAGCTAAATGATGGTGAAATAGGTTTTCCTAAGGGAATTCCTGGATCACATACTTTTGAGTATGTGGGGGAATATGGATGTGAATATCCTTACATCATAGTGTAGGAATTGATGTAGATGTATCTTAATCTATCAATCCTTCACTATATGTTTATGCCGGGTGATGTAACACTATTCTCCCGAGGAAATCTTTTATACCGCATCGATGAGAGATAAACAAGAAATCTTTCGATAGTGAAGAGAGTACAGAATGCCACTGTGACTCTAATAGCGAAGTACCGGAGTACCCTGGTAAGCTATAGTAGCAGAGACACTAGATGTCCTGCATGTTGATCCTCACTCCGACTGAGGAAGATGAGTTCATAAGAATCCGCCTCTTTTGATGGCCTAGGTATGATACCGATGCGACTTAATAGTGATAGGTTGGAGTATGAGCGGTATACCTCATTCTCCGCAGGGCATAATAATAATGATTGTAAAACATAATCAACCGTGTAGCATATCTACTTAGATTGAACTACGAGATACATTGATTGAAGTTACACTGCCTAGTATGCATGTTCTTCATATTCCTTAAAAGCTGTTGATCTACTTAATGCCAAATCTACTGTTGATTATCTTAAAAGCTTTTATTACCTATGTTGTTCTTTGATTGCTATAATAAAGCTTCTGGCGGAGAGTTATAACTCTCGCTGGAACAATTATTCAGATTGTCTCACTCCGTAGATTTCAACTTTTTCGGTGGTCGTCGAGGACGAAGGAACCAGTCTACAGGTGATCAGTACCAGGAACAACAACACCAGGGGAAGCAGTGAGTCTTAGGTGGAGATCCTGGCTGTCCAGTCCTTTAGTTAGATAGTCTTATGTCGTCTCTGTACTCTCAGGTCCTTGGAGTTATTTGGTCTGAGATTTTGGTTTTGAATCTTGAGATTTTGTATCTGGTTGTGTATAATCACTCAAGAAGTGTTTTAACAGAGATGTAAACTTTTTAATCTTGTTCTATAAAGGAAGTTTTATGATTTCAAGATCTTGTTTCAAAAAGTTTTAATTTCCGGTGATTTTTCGTATTCCGCTATTAATCGAATGCTTCCGCTGAGTTTATATCGTGTTTTGGAGATCGGAGCCCACAAAGTCAGTCCTTTACCTAGAGAGGTCCACCTCTAGGACATTGTAAGTGCTTTTATGTACCTATTCACCAATAAGAGTTACAACACAAGACCACCAAAGGACTTACCTATCCAAGCACAAAGAGTCTTCCACCTTATCAAGGACTTACCCACTTTCCCAAGAGTCTTCAGCCTTCTTCCAAGGTCTTACCTACTCTTACACAAGTCCTCCGCCTTCAAGGATTTACCCACTCTTCTTGGATCTTCAGCCTTTGCCTTCTCCTTCACCTGAAGAAGATCTTCACCTCTTCTTCAATCTTGAAGAAGAACAACAACAACTCCACCTTCACTCGGACTAGCTTGCTTCACCTTTGCTTCATGGAGGAAAGGGGTAGGGAAGATGGAATGGACTGAGAGATTTATAAGAAAAAGGAAGTAGCTCTCTTACAATAGGCCTATCTCACTCATAATCATGAAATGAAGTGTAAACTAGAGAGAGAAAGGGGCTCAAGGAGTTGCAACACACTCAACTATAGCAAGGACCTAGAATAGCATGAATGAGCAAACTTAGAATGAACTCCAAGGGGTACGTCTTATTTATAGCTGGGGTGTTCCCTGGAGTGTGGGATCACTTGGGTCAAAAAATAGTCATTTTCTAAGATGCAACAGATCTATTTTCACCCAAAACAACTCACTAACGGTTATAATCACTTTTTATGTGTTTTCCGTACAATACATTCGGTCGAGTTTTAATAAAGGTAACTCATCCGATCCACTAAATGACAAAGCCAATTTTCAAACTATCGGTCAAGTTTGTTCTGGGAAACTCGACCGATGAGCTAAAACTAGTTTTGCTCAATGAGTCGGTCGGTCGAGTTCTGTGAGTGTACAACTCGATCGATGAGTCATCTTTAGAAAAACCATCATAGGATCAGTCGAGTTTCCAACTCGATCGATAAAAAACCTATGACAAATTTTCTAATATGCCTGGAATTAAGTGTCCCTGATTTTTTATCGGCTTAGTTACAACTCATATCATCAATACAAATGATTACAAAAATCATCTAAGGTCATTTGGAGTGATTTCCCAAACTGCACACTTACATTGCATTTGACTTGAACTTGAACAAGCTAGGGCTTGTGTAATTTGATCCTTTTCATGTACCTAAAGCCTGAAATCAATCTTGAACAAACATATCAGATACATAGGACTGGAATGGTTAAGTCATTATCAAAATATGGGCAATGTATAACTCTCAAGTCAACAAATACATCCTATACTCAATGTCATCCTCAAGCGGAGAATTAGAAGACACAAGTAGAGCACTTTGTTTGCACAAGGTTTTACAGTGTGGTAGGTGCATCAAGGCATTTTTGTCTCAGCTAGGCGAGGTTAAGCCTTGGATTGTACCTAGGCATACATAGACATACATATACATACATATATATGTAAGTGTGTGTGTGTACACACACACACACACACACACATATATATATATACATATAGCCAATAAGGAGTGGCTTAAGTGGTCAAACACAATGTTCCTTAACAAACAAACCCAGGTTTGAAACCCAACTTCCACCTTGGTTTAGCACCCTCCTGGACGTTGGCCTCTGTCATAGGCATGGGAGAGGGGGAGTGAATGCCTCTCTTAATCCCATATATATACTTTATATATATATATATATATATAATACACATATATGTATATAATACACATATATGTATATAATACACATATATGTATATATAATTATTTATTTATATACATATATGTACATGAATATAGGTATGTAAGTTTATATACATACATATATATTTATTATAGACACAACACATATAATCATATATACATATAAAAAAATAGAAATACACACACACACATGAGCACACACACATATATGTCTATTTATATATGTATATATATAAGTGTGTACACACACACACACACACACACACACAAACACACACACACACACACACACACACACACACACACACACACACACACACACACACACACATATATATATATATATATATATATATATATATATATATATATATATATTACAAACACACACACATATATGGGCACACATCTATACATACAAACATAGTTATAAGCATGCAAACATGTATATATACAGAGAAGTATGTGTGTACATACATACAACATATACATTAAGTTTATAACATATTGATTGTGAGAAATCGATATATATATGCACATAATAAGTATGCATATACAATTTGGGGTTTGTTTGGCCCCCATTAAGCCCAAATTAGAGTAAATTGTATTTTGAGACATACAGTCCGAGGCTTAGTGTTTGTTATATGCCCTAAGAGCTATCATATGATGATTGTAAAAGGGTCATTTATAACAGATTTGATTATTAAAAATGAAATTCCATATATTATGTTTGTTTCAATATTGATTTAATGAATACATCTAATAATGTCTGAAGAATGATATAACTTTATGACATATGGTTTAGGCAAATGACTTGAACATGAGATCATATGTACAATAAGAGTACTCATTCTAGTTAGTCTATACTCGACTACTATTGTGGATAGTATAGAAAAACAATAATACACAAGACTAGCATGTATGGTGAGTGATGCCTATGTCTTCTTAGTCATGATATTGGAAATCAACTCAAATGCATGAGCAGTTGTTACAGAACAAGTTATACTGGAAAAAATCCACCTTGACATTGACACTTTGAAGTCATGCAATGATATGCAAATTTATATCTCAATATGATAATGGTGACTATGATCTTAAGACTTGAAGTCACTACAATAGTTAGATGTTGTTTTCTGTACTTTGACAGTAGCCCAACGTGACTCTGAACTAAGGGTTGCCATAAAGGAGGTGGTTGGGTACAACATGACACACGTGGATTATTGTGAGTGATATAGATGGAATTTGTTCCTCCTTCCAGACTGATATGTCAATCACATGATAAGCGAGACTATGAAATGCATGTCGTTGCTCATATGAATCAATATTTGATATTAAGCAGACAATATCTCAATAGTATGCTCCAGCTCAAGGAGTATATATTAAATATTAAGAAGATGACATCACATGCCTAAGTTTCAATACAAATATATGTAATAAAGGTATAATATAGTCATGGAAACTTTGGTCACTTTACAGTTTGTAGTTATTGTCCAATTCATTCCTATTACTTGGGTGTCAATGATGTGTGTCTAGAGATAAATATTTTCTTGCATTGTTTTTAACATCACTACCAATGTAATTTGGAACCTACAAGGTCACACACATAAGGATTCTAAGGAATGTAAGTTTTTAATCAATCAAATGATTAGAATGAATTTGAATCATTACCAGACTAATTGCCTATCTGATTGGGTGATTGGAATGTTTGGTTTTCCGATCGGATCGGTTGGGTCAATGCATCAATTGATTGTCAATTGGTCAACTGGATTTTGCACTGGACTTGCCCGGTCGATTGGTTGGAATTCAACAAGTGAGGTCTCAAATTGGATAGTCTAGATCTGAACTGACCTGATCGATCGATCAAGTAACTTAGTTGGCCAATCATGATACCTTTTGAGTCCCAGGAGGACCCTGATCGGCGGATTAGAATTCCGGTCTGAGTTTTTAGTATCGTACTATATTTGGGGTTGTGATTAGGAAAGGGATTGGAATCAAGAATTTTCGATCCCATGACTCTCATTTATAAAGGGGCACGTCCCAAAGGGTTTGACATATCTTTTGAAACAACTTGTGAGACAAGTTGGCTACCGTATCTCTCTTGGATAGAGAGGAATAAACCCAAAGGATTCATGTCTGAGAAATGAGAAGAAAGGGGGTTTTAGGACAACTACTATGTTGAAACTCGTGTTCCTCTTCGACTTGGTGGTCACGGTGGTACACAACATTCTCTCTCATCTGCTTGGATAAAGTAGAGGTCGAGGCACATGGTGCAGGGGCTTGTAAAAGTTGTTCCACAAGACGACAAAAAGGTGCTACAAAGAAGACAACCGTGCATCAACTTCGATACCAATTCAGATCTCATGTTTGTCTATTCAGATTTCTTGGTGCCAATTTGGATCTAGATCTGGAAGTGCAAGTTATTCATTGAAAAGACACATCTAGTTGTTGGACAACTAGTGTACGCAAAGGTATAATATTTACCCCTTTGTTTATCTTTTATTCATCAACATTTTATAGGTATGACAGATCCAACAACTAGGGTATAAAGGAAATTTGTTTTGTTATTCCATTGTTCCCCTTCCTGAAAACCCTACAGTGGTATCAGATATGATGTTGTACAGTTTTAACACTTTTTTGGGTTTTGAACCACAAATGATTTGTTAGATGAATTATGTGCAAACTTGTATCCACCATAATCACCTAATATATATATATATATATATATATAAATATAAATATATATATATATATGTGTGTGTGTGTGTGTGTGTGGTTACATATTTATGCAATCCTATTTTCGAGCATCATCTTGTGTTTTCTTGCACTTCAATTACGTCTAGACATGTTGGATTGCAATTTGTTTCATGTCAAATGTGCTTATGGCTGTTCTTTTTGTGTTTTTCAGGCACTTGAACCATTCATTGGCTGGAGGGGAGAAAGAAAGGAGGATCCTAGGGTTTCTACACCATGGGGTGAGCCCTAGACCATCTCCCAACCTTCCAGAGGTGGTCAAAATTAATTCAAGGAAAGAACAACATGAAGGACTTGGGAGCTTAAAAACATGTTGGGACCTCACAACAGGACATGGTATATTTCCATGGATGTGGTGGTAGTGTCCCATATCACAAACAATAAGCAAGAATGAGGACCTACAAAAATTCAACCACCATCACGTGACTAAAAAGCAACCATGTGGTTCAAGACCTACCACAGACGTGTCACTCCCCACAACCATGGTGATGAGCTTCCACAATGACAATCATTGAAGAAAATGGCCAATCCATCTACCTCCAAAACAACCGTGGTGAGCACCATGATCGAGCCACAACCTACCCGCCACGACTGTGGTGCACACCACCTCCGTATTACTAGACTTACAAAACCACCTTTTATCTGACAGATCCCCCCACTTTTCACCTCACCCATTCTACCCCACCACGACCACCTTCACCCCATCCACCACAGTTGTGGTGACTGAAATGGACATGGTGGCCCACAACCCTAAGATGTTTTCTACACTGAAATTCCTAGTTTACCCCCGTTTGACCTAGTGCTTCCCTACCACCTATATATACTTGTGTGGTGGCTATAGCATGAGGTTAGCCACTCTTTTGCATTCATTGTCACATACTAGTGCATTCAAGGAGATATGACCTACTCCCACCTACATCCACCTCATTTCCACCTTTCCCTACCTAAAAATCATAGTTTCCTAGGGTTTTAGCTACTTCCACCACCCATTCCATGATCTCTTTGCCACCAAGGAAGGAGGAGGTTGTGATCCATCTACTAGGAGGTGAACAGAAAGAAGATTCTATGAGATTCCATAGCTCTCTCTCTTATTCTTCTTATTTTGTTCTTTTTAGTTCCATGGGTAGCTAGGCCCTTCCAGGTGGGTTGTTTAGGGCTAAAACATGACTTTGATACCATGTTGAGGGAAAATGACTTATAAACATTATGATCTCATTTTCTATTGATTGTATTATACTTCTTATCTATTTCACATGAATTTAACTTGTGGTTTATGCTAAAAACATGGATTGCTTATTGATTTGTGCTTGAAACCACCTAGATTGTAGGAGAGAATAGCTTGTATGAGGCTATTTTAGGATTGTTCCCATGTCCAACTAGTGGATCCCTAGATAGCACCCCATCTTCCCACATACACATACCCTCTCCTACTTTTAGGTGTGAGATCTAAGAAGCTAGTGTAGGAGTACTTAGTGCAATTGGCTTGGAGCTTCCTAAAGGTTACATGGGAGGTTATTGAGGTCTAACACCCTCATTTCCACCTTCCATTGCTACCCTTGGTGTGACATCTCGTCACGCTAAATGAAATTACTCAAAACACAAAACACGATCAACTACTAATTAATCACATAGTCAAAAATGCAAAATAATTAAAACCAATTCCAACAACGTAAATAAACTCTAGAACATTTATAAAAGGTCCATCATTCCATTCTCATATACTGTAACAAGTATTTACATATGGGTCCAAAGACCTCAGTCAAATCCTGCATACAAAAGATATTTCACATGTACATGCCATATATTTACAAACATTGGCATACTACCAAAATCTTGTGTCGATACAAGTATATCATCTAGAAAACACATCCCATACCAGGACCTGAGAGTACATGGACGAAACTAGGACACTACTACTAACATCTACAACTAACCAACCTTATGAATCTATTGATCACCAGGTTGGTTCTCTTCCACAACACGACCTCGACCACGTTGCCCGCGACCACCTAAAAAAAATTGTGGTGACCCACAGGTGAGACCCAGTCCCAGCAAGAGATATAACTCTCTCCAACTTATATTGATCATAACATATTAATTAACAGTAAATTCATTGAGAATTTAGGGTATTGAATAAGCAATATGAACAGACGGAACAGTTTAAGCATACTAAGAAGTTAAGCAAATAAGTTGTAGCATCAATTAGAATTACACAATTTTCATAAGTCTACATCATGTAAGAACTATGTAGTGTAAAGACAAGACAAGGGTTAATCAACCAATGTGATATGTATTAAACCCTAGCAATTATACTACATGGATATTATTATATCTTTTTATTATTATGCCCTGGGGAGTTTGAGTCGTACCACTCAAAGTCCAACTGACCACTGTGAAGTGCTATTCAGTTCCGTATAAGATCTAGGAGTGCCGGTATCCTAAGATCTCTTCCCCTCGGCCAGTACGAGTAAACTACAGTGACATACCAGTCAAACTGCCAACAGTGACATATAGTCAACTAATAACAACTAGTTCATACTTGGTACAAGTTACGACACTAGAAAATAGGGTATACAAACCCCTCTAATCCGAGGTACAACCGCAGCTGTCCTCAATCACCTCAAATGTTAGAGGCATGACCATAGCCATCCTCCATAACCTGCAATTGTGGATGACAAGGATATATCCTCAACTTGTCACATCCACATACTCAACAGTATGCACTCTGAGTTTTCCTTAGGAATACTCGTTTCACAATCCAGTAAGTTCTGACACTGAAGATGGCTCTACGACACGGGGCTCTACATGATTATGGTTACACTTGATTAATTACTGCCAATTGAATGCATTAAGGCTTTATCATACAAGTGGACATTCAAACCCTAATTCTTTTCTAACAAGAGTATATGTATAACAAATTCAAAAGATATAAAACATTTGAGATATAAATCTTAATCACATTACCGCATGCTATCATTCATTGCAAATTAATGGACCACACTTATCATCATACTATTGCAAGATACCAATATCTTATCACAAGTTCCAGGGTTTTAACCCTTATTGGAACATGAAGAGGATTTCACCTCAATCATGGCTTCAAACATGCCCAAAGGTCTTTAATACCATCACATTATTCATAATAAGGTTATCATCATCATTCCATGCCTTAAACAAGGCTCAAAAGATCATTAGCACATGTATGTCCATAGATATTAACATGGCAAGGCACTATGATATTCAAATAATACTACATTGTGGTTTCAACACAAGAAGAGTGTAATTCATTATCACATTAATCATTCGAGAGGTCTGATTATAAATAATCAACATCATAATACATTAAGGTTAGGTATAACAAGCTAGATCACATTGGAGTTACACATCCACTTATTATAGTGATTTATCAAATATAACTATATAATGGAAAAGGTAAGACTACCAATTAATGGTATTGAACCATTGAATTATCTTTACTAGGACCCACATATAATACCATGTGATTTATTCTAATCCATTGGATGTTAAACCATCCAATATCATTCATTGGATCAAGTTCATTGTTCAAGGTTATCAATTGAAGTATAAGTCTAACCATTAAATCAATTGAACCAAGGAACCATTGGATTAAGGTTTAGTCAAATCTACAATTACATTCCTAATTCATAATATATGGTGATGACCTGATCCACCATTAATTGTGATCATTAGGTCACCATTGGTTTCTAGATCAGTAATACATTCATTTAACACCATCATATATTAAGACAATATTATCATCGATTGATAACATCATTATTATACTGAGTGGATGATTATTAGACAAAACCTGACCTAAGGGGTGACCATAGGTTGTCACCATACATTTAACACCCTTGATCACGAACATCAGTTGCCAAGATAGCAACACCATTGGTTGTTGAATGGTATGTCCATAGGTTATGTGATAGAGAAGGAAATAGCTTGAAAACCCTAATTTGAACAATCAATTATTGTGTGCTTAGCACCATAGGTTGATGCTATCAACCTGCCCCAGATCATGTTACAACTTATAAGGAGCCTCATAAGGAGCCATATCTATGCATCTTTGATAACTATTGTTGTACGCAAACTCTATCAGAGTCAGATGTACATCCCAACTACCAAGAAATTGCAACACACATGCCCTCAAGAGATCCTCTAAAGTCTAAATAGTCCTTTCAGACTAGCCATCGGTCTGCGGATGAAAAGTTGTGTTGAATCTCAGCTGTGTTCCCATTGCTGAATGCAGATGCTCCCAAAAATGACTTGTAAACTGTGGACCTCTTTCAGAAACTATAGTCACTGCAATGCCATTCAAACAGACTATCTCATCAACATATATTTGTGCGAATTTCTCTACTGTAAATGTCGTCTTAACTGGCAGAAAATGAGAAAACTTAGTCAATCTATCTACTATCACCCATATGGAATCATGACCCTTGGCTTTCCTAGGAAGACCAACCACAAAGTCCATAGTAATATGATCCCATTTTCACTGGGGTATTGGCAAGGGTTGTAATGTCCCTGCAGGCTTTTGGTGCTCATCCTTCACCTGTTGACAAACTGGACATTTGGCAATGAATCGCCACATCACACTTTAGACCTGGCCACCAATACATGTCTTTCAAGTTTTGGTACATCTTGGTACTTCCAGGATGCATTGCATACATGGAGGAGTGAGCCTCATCTAGTACCATCTTCCTCAACCCCTCAACATCAAGAACTACTGTCCTATTGTGGTAACAAATTGTACCATCATCTGCCTCATGAAAGCCATCACACGTTTCACTGCCAATCCCTGATCAGATATTATGCATCACAGTATCATTCTGTTGTGCATTATTATTCTGCTGTCTCAAGGTAGATTTCACTTGTAACTGTGCCAACAATCCTGCCAGTAAGGAAACTTCTAGCTGTACATTCATCTGGCAAAGAGACACTAGCATAATCTCTTATGGCACATCAAGGAATTTAATTGTGCATTATCTACCATTGAGGATGAAGATGACTTCCTACTCAATGCATCAACTACCACATTAGCTTTCCCTGGATGGTAATCTATTGTGCAATCATAATCCTTGATCAACTCCATCCATCTTCTTTGCCTCATATTCAACTCCTATTTTGAGAAGATATATTGTAGATTCTTGTGGTCAGTGAAGATCTGACACTTTTCTCCATAAAGATAGTGTCTCTAGATCTTTAAGCCATGGACCATTGCTGCAAGCTCTAGATCACGTGTTGGGTAATTCTCCTCATGTTTCTTAAGCTGTCGTGAAGCAAAAGAAATCACATTCTTATCTTGCATCAACACACATCCCAACCCATTCTTTGAAGCATCACAAAAGACAATATAGCCTTTTCCTTGCTCTAGCAGTACTAACACTGGTACACTAGTCAACTTTTCTTTCAAAAGCTGGAAAGAACATTGACACTTGTCATTCCAAGCAAAAGGAACATCCTTCCTGGTTAACCTAGTTAGGGGTAACGCTATAGAACTGAAGTCTTTGATAAACCTCCTGTAGTAATCTGCCAGACCTAGGAAACTACAGATCTCTATCAGTGTCTTTGGTTGTTCCCATTCTAGTACAGATTCCACTTTCTTGGGATCAACACAAATGCCTTTTGCAGATATAACATGGACCAGAAAATACACTTCAGATAACCAAAATTCACACTTGCTAAACTTAGCATATAGTTGATGCTGCCTCAACAATATCAATGCCTGGCGAAGGTGTTGCTCATGTTGTTGACTGTCCTTGAAAAATATTAGAATATCATCTATGAACACAACCACACACTGATCAAGATAAGGTCTAAACACCCTATTCATCAGATCCATAAAAGCGGCAGGTGCATTGGGTAGCCCAAACGGCATAACCACAAACTCATAATGACCATACCTAGTCCTAAAAGCTGACTTGGGTATGCCATCAGCCTTAATTCTCAACTGATGGTAACCTGACCTCAGGTCTATCTTTGAGAACACATTGGCACCTCTCAACTGATAAAAAAGATCATCAATCCTTGACCAAGGATACTTATTCTTTATTGTCACCTTATTCAACTGTCTGTAGTCTATACACAACCTCATTGAACCATCCTTCTTTTTAACAAACAACACGGGAGCACCCCAAGGGGAAGTGCTCGGTCTGATAAAACCCTTCTCTAATAGTTCTTGTAATTGTTTCTTTAACTCCTGCATCTCTACTGGTGCCATTCTGTATGCTGACTGTGCTATGGGTTGTGTTTCAGGAACAAGATTGATCTCAAACTCAATCTCTCTAGGAGGGGGAATGCTAGGAAATTCCTCAGGAAAGACATCCTCAAATTCTCGCACCACTGGTACCTCCTGGATACTAGGACCTACTGCCTTGGTATCCACAACATGAGATAAGAAAGCCTCACATCCTTGTCTCATCAACCGCTCAGCTGTCATAGCTGACATCCAATATGTAGGAAAAATCTTTCTATCACCCTAAAAAATCCACTGTACATCTCCATCATGGAACGTCGCCACCTTAGTACTACAGTCCAAGACTACCTTGTATTTTTCCAAGGTATCCATTCCTAGGATTACATAAAAACCATGCATGTCAAGTGGTAAATGATCCACTTGAATGTTGTGTCCAGAAAAAGAAAGAACACAAGAAGGGCACACTTCTCGCAACTCGGCGAAATCAACTAAAGGAATCTCTAGCCGTAGGCTATCAGATCTATGACTAACAGGTAGATAACAACTATCTATCACCTCTATGGTGATAAAAGAGTGTGTCGCACCTGGGTCTACTAACACAGATACGAAACAAGAAGCAGACATATCAGAATGAAATAACTCCATCTGACCTATCACGACTCATGGATTGACCACTACTTCTGGCTGGGTCATGGCATAGAACCTTGTTGTCGCCTACTGTCGTCCACGTCCTCTGCTTGCTTGTCTAGAGGATCCTGCCTAGGATGCCTGACCATGTCCTCTTCCACTACCACTACTAAACTATCATTGTTGTGGACCTTGTTAACTTTGCCTTGGCTGCTGAGTCACCTCCTCATCTTTCATAGGGCAATAAGGTCTTGTATGCCCCACTTTCCCACACTTGTAACATGTTCTGGTGTCCTGATATGGCCTAAATGGCACTGTCACTGAAACTGATGAGGTATTGCGGGCTCCCTCGGTGGAAAACTATGATCTATACTCTGAATCGGGGTCCACTGTGATGGTGCATGTGATCTTGGTTCATTGAAGGTTGACCATGATTGTGACGGCGGTGGAAAAAACCTTGGCTTCTTAAAGCCTCCAGATGGTTGCCCTTGAAACTGCATAAGTCGCTTCTTAGCATTAGCTTCACGCTTCTCTATGGCAGACCTCTCAATCCTCCTGACAAATTCCACAAAGGTGGAAAACCTTTCCCTGTTCTCCAAGGCTGATGTTGTAGTAGTCAATTCCGTACTCAGACCCTTCTCAAATCTCCGGATCCTTTCCTTGTCCGTTGCTGCCATGTGCGGGCAGAACCTCAAAAGTTCCATAAACTTTGATTCATACTCATTGATAATCATAGCTCCCTGATGAATCTTCTCGAACTGAGAGATTTTCTCATCTAGGTAGGTTTCTGGAAAATATCGACTAACAAATTCCCTTCGAAACTCCTCCCATCCTATCACAACTCCTGGCCTTTTGTCCTCTTCTATGGCCCACCAGTGGCCAACACTACCCTTCAACAAGTATACTACATGCTTAACTTTGTCTTCTTCAGTGATGTTTAGGATTTTGAACGCCTTTTCTAGCTCAGTCAACCACATGTCAACGTCTGCTAGATCAGAAGTACCTGCATATTCAATTGCCCCAACACGTCTAAGACGTTTAAATGTCTTCCCGACACCTTGGGACTCTACATTAGAGGCGGCTGCCCTAGCTTGAGGTGTGATGCGGCCCTATTTTAGGGCTTCATCTTGTGTTATTTTGCTCTTCAATCACATCTATACCTGTTAGATTGCATGTCATTCCCCCTAATATGCTTATTTGTATAAAATGCACTTATGGACATCATTTGCGTGTTTTCCAGGCATTTGGACCACACTTGATGGAAGAGAGAGAGAAGGAGTGATCCTAGGGCTCCTCTGCCCTTGGAGAGACCCAAAGTGAAGTCCAAGGCTCCCTCAACCTACCCTTATTGGCCAAAGATCATTTGAAGCAAAGATGTCAAGAAAATCCAAAGATCCAAGTCAAGGTGCTGCCCCAGGACCCAGCACGGCCGTGGTACCACGGAACGGCCGTGCTAGATGACTTAGAAATTAACAGGCTCAACATCCAAGTGAAGCAGAGAACACCATGGCCGTGCACAACACCACCGCCGTGCAATGGGCAGACACCACAGTCGTGCTCCACAAAACGGCCGTGGCACAGTAGAGCAAAACGACCGTGTTGACCCACCACGGCCGTGGCCGTTTTGACCACCAACATGACATTGTGCAATTTAATTCCCACGACCGTGCCCCAGACACCACGGCCGTGGCCTACCCTGCCCACCACGTCCGTGGTACCCCACCACGGCCGTGCTACTCACAGGATCTAGCCATTTTTCCACTGCTTTCCCCATTTTACCCCTAACTTAACCTAGTGCTTCCCCCACACCTATATATACCTAGGTGGCGGATGGGGCACGAGGCTGGCTACCTTCTACCCCATCCTAGCTCCCCAAATCACCACCCACTCCATTCCACTCCAAATCCACCTAAAATCCACTCCATTTCACCATTTCCACCACATAACCCCCCATATCTAAGCCTTCCATCCACTTCCCACCATCATCCCACTCCATTTCATCCAAGGAGAAGACAAAGGACATCCCTGCAGCTGCTGGAGAGGAGGACTTTTTCATCTACACCGAGCTCCATGGCTACTTCTTCATCTATCTCCTCTCTTTTTTGTATTTTCCATGTTTATGAGTAGCTAGGCCCCTTGGGTGGGCTGTTTGGGGGAAAATATGTTACTTTGATACCATGTTGGGGGAAAATGACATGTAAACTTTGTAATTTCATTTGTTAATGATTATATTCTATTTCTATCTCATTCTCCATGGATTGCTTGTTGGTTTGTGTGTGAAATCATCTAGGAATTTAGGCAAATTGCTTATATGTGTGAATTTTGGGATTTGCCCCTAGGTCCAATTCTTGGATCCCTAGGTTGCCTCCCATCTTCCTACATCTTAATCAATCTCCCTAAACCTAAGTGAGAGATCTAAGTAGCTAGACTAGATAATTCTAGTGCAATTAGCATGGTGCCTTCTCAAGGCTAGAATGTGGGGGAATTGAGGTCCAAAACCCTAATCTCACCTCCCCATTACTACCCTCGGCCCCTAATTGCCCTAAGAATGTCTAATGTAGAAACCTAGACTTGATTAGACTCTAATTGGATTGAACCTAATCCCTAACCCAATTGAGCCTCGTAAGGGTAGTAGGGGGTGTTAGGGACTAGTTCCCCTATACACAACCTAGCATATCCATGGCCAGTTAGTAGCTTAGGTTAATCCATTAGACTCTAACTTGTTGTTTGGTTTGGATAATCTAAATGGAATCGTAATGTTCACATGTCACCCCCCAACTTAAGTGATAAGTTCATACCCCTAAACAACCCACACATCTCTTTACTACTTAAAACCCTTGTTTTGTGCTCGCTTCGCTTAGTTAGTTCTTTTCTTGCTTAGTTAGCTTCTTGCCTTGCTCTTGCCTTGTTTATGATAGTTTAGTTTTTTAATTGTTCTTTTGCTTCTCTATTTCTTGCCTTAGTGTAACTTTCCTTTTCATACCTAGCTTAGTCTTTCCTTGCTTGCTTAGTCTTAATCTAACCTAGGGTTAACATAGATTTCATTCTTGCCTTTAATTCCTCGTTTGTTCATAGTAGTTTAACAATCAAATCAACCTTTAAACCCTTAACCCTAGTCTCCGTAGTAGGAACCTAGCCAAACTAACCTAGCTCTAGTGCCCCCTCTTTTCCCTGTGGATCGACCCTTTACTTGCCACCTTCCTATACTACAACACGACCCCGTGCGCTTGCGGGTGTAGTGTTTTAGTAGACGTAGGTAGCTAGTTTAGGTTTTATAAATTTTGAAAGCACACATCCCATCCACCGTGCGCTCCGACCTCGTGGGGTGTAAAAACACCACTAGCAGAGACGCACCAAGCTTTTTGGCGTCGTTTCCGGGGATTAGAGGCGCTCGGCCTAGCTAGTTAGTTTTGCTTTAACTTTTCCTACTACCCTCATCATTGCTATTCTTTATTCATTTTTCTTTGCATTTCTTGTGTATATTGGTTTACTAACTTGCTTTCTTTTGTTTGATTGTTCTTTATGCATGTGACAAGCCATTCAGGAGGAAATAAGATGGAAGACCAAAATGCACCTCACAAGCCGCTTCAAGACTACTTCATGCCTAGCAACTACAAATCGCCAATTGCTAGCAGGGTTGATCAAATGTCAGGGGAGCAATTCTCTATTCCTACAGGTCTTCTTGGGTTCTTGCCCATCTTCTACGGCTTGGAGAGTGAGAACCCCTATAAGAACTTGGACTCCTTTCTTGAAGTATGCTCCACCTTCAAGACGTCGACGGCTAGTGATGATACAATTCGGTTGACCTTGTTCTCCTTCTCCCTGAAAGATAGAGCTAAAGACTGGTATGACTCAAGAAAGGACATCATGAGTTGGGAAATGATGAAGAATGCCTTCTTGAGACAATTCTACTCTATAGCAAGGTTGACACAAATGCGGTGTGCCGTGACAAGTTTTAGCTAAATGGGCAGTGAGCAGTTTCATGATGCATGGGAGAGATTCAAGAAGCTGTTGAGAGAGTGTCCTCACCATGAGATCCCTTTGTGGCAGCTAGTTCAATCATTCTACTCTGGTTTGTCTCTAAAGGACCAAGACACAGTGGACTCTTCTTGTGGAGGAGTTTTCATGGCTAGGCCACCTGAGGAGATATGGCCTTTGTTTGAGCAGTTGGCTGAAGGATCAAGAATTCGAGCTTCTAGCATGATGAATGAAAGAGGGTATGCCTTTGGTGTGACACCCCCTACTCATGACGACTCAAGCCCGCAAGTGATGAAGATTCTTGGTGACATGGTGAACTTCATGAAGAACCAGGTGACAAATGCTCCTTGCCACCCGGTCAATTCTATTGAGTTCTATGGGGAAGAAAAGAAGACACCTCACTCCTATAGTTACCAGGAACCACAAAGCCCTACATACAGCTCAAGGTTTGAGGAAGAGGTTCTATCCAGATTGAAAGTGTTTGATGATGTTCAAAGGGATGTTGCAAGGTTAGAAGAGAGAATAGAGCAGCTATCTTCTATAATCGCTCTCCAAGAGGAAAAATTGTCTTCAAGACCCCTCGTGAGCCACCATGAAGAAACTGGACCCATGCCCTCCTCTCAATATTTCTATAGTCCACCCCCCATGCAAGTACACCCCATTCACTCATTCCAAGGCTATTCCCAGCCTTACACCCCTCCACCACCTCCCTTACCTCAAATCTCCCAAATCTTCACTTTCCAACCCCAATTCTCTCACCCCCCTCAATTCCCTTCTCCACCTCAATTTCAACCCCAAGTGTCACATCCACCTCCTCCACAGCCACAACATGCTCCCCCTCTTCACCATGAGCAAGGTAGTGCTGTGACAGTTCTAAGGAGTGGGAAAACTCTTGAGCAGCCCGCAAGTCAAAGAAAGGTTGATAAAGCAAAGCAAAGACAGCCAAGTGGTGATACTGTGATTGATATTGCCGAAGATGATGTTGTGATACCGCATGTTGAGTTTGGGATTCCATGTGATCCGACACATACCCCTTTTGCAGGTCCTACCATCCCTAGTGTTCCACCTCATGTTCATGAAAGTGCGGCAAAAACTAGTGATCCTCCATTTGTAGAAGCACTAGATGAGCCACCGGAGTTGAAAAGGAGGCAAAAGCACAATGTTGACATTCTTGAGGTGTTTCGCCAAGTAAAGGTGAACATTCCACTTTTGGATGCTATCAAGAAAATCCCATCATATGCCAAGTTCCTCAAGAACCTATGCACGGTGAAAAGAAGGTCAACGGGGAGGATTCCAAAGAAGGTGAGACTGAATGAACAAGTGAGTTCCATCATACAACACTCACTTCCCGTGAAGAGAAAGGACCCAGGAGCCCCACTCATACCTAGTTACATAGGGGGACATCGCATAGATAGGTCCTTGCTTGATTTGGGATCTAGTGTGAATTTGATGCCATATCATGTCTATGTTGAGCTGGGCTTAGGCAGGTTGAAGCCGACACATTGCACTCTCCAGTTGGCGGATAGATCCATAAAAGTGCCTAGAGGTAGAGTGGATGATGTCTTGGTGATGATAGACAAGGAAAAAGGCGCGGTGTTCCCGACGGATTTCATTGTACTTGATATGGAGCCGGAGGATGGGAAGATTCCCATCATCTTGGGGAGGCCGTTCTTATCTACAGCTGATGCCGACATTCATGTACGTAGTGGCACCATGACAGTCTCATTTATGGACATGAAGATCAAGATCAACATGTACAAGACCCTAACCCGGCGAGTCCGAGATAGGGATATTGGACATGATCACTTCACAAGTCCAAATGGGCATTTGAGAGAAGGACATCAAGGTGAAGAAGTTAATGATGATTATTGTGATCAAAGGGATGAGGAAAATAGATTGAGTGCAAAGGAAGGATGCATGTTTTGCAAGAATGGACACATGAGAATGCCAAACGGATGAAATTTGAAGAATCACCAAGAAGCCTAGCTGAAGGCAAGAAACTCAGCGCTTGTGGGAGGCAACCCACCTAGGTTTGGGAATTTTTGACCCATACTACATTTTTGATACTTTTTCTTTGTTTTTACTTTTTTCCAAGAAAGCACACACACACACTCGTTTTTGATAGTTTTTGTATAGTTTTGATATGTGCATGTGAGAACAGAGTGAAATGAAGACGAATAGATGAAAGTTTGACAAAGAATCAACAGAATATCAACTTGAGACCTATTTTTGATGATTTAAATAAGATTCGAGTCTCCTACTGCTGTTACAGTGCCCAAAACAGCCGTGGTACATCAACACGGCCGTGGTGGTGCACTCACATTCAACAAGGAAATGATCAGAAAATTCAGAAAATCAACTAAGTTTTGAACCAGGGCAGAACAGCCGTGCAAGGCAGCACAGCCGTGGTACAAGAAGCCACCACGGCCGTGCCGTGCAGCACGGCCGTGCAGCAGCCCGATTCCAGCAGATTTAAGTCAAGTTTTGCAAACTTTCTTTTCACTTGCTCATTTCTCCGAAGAACAGAACGGCCGTGCTCCGCGCCCTAGCGCCCATGCAGCACTCCGCCCGCCTCCTCCAGCCATTGAATCCTCACCAAATCACCCCCAAACCATTCCCAATCACTCCCCGACCATTTCCACTACCATAATCTCCCGATCCCACCCATTTCCATCCACAAACGCACCACTTTCTCTCCATTCCGCCCCAACAGCCCCATTCTTCGGAGAAATCTGAATTTTTCTAATTCTACCTCCATTTTCAAGCAAGAATGAAAAAGTTTGCAAGGAAGGCAGTAGAGAAGACTAGGGGTGTCATCCCCTACCAAAGGAAGCCAAGAAACAGCCACCCCCAGTTGACGGAGGCGGAATTGGATGCCACGGTGGAGTCTATTGCTGAAGAAGCCTCCGTACAGCCACAACGGGGGGCACCATCTTCGTCGCAGCCACCGCCGTCTGCCTCCCGACACTCCGTCTCATCTGAGAGACCTTCCGCCTCAGCTGCGCGGCCGTCCGTTTTGGCCGCACGACCGCCCGTCTCCTCCGCGGCACAGCCGCAACCCGAGCCACAATGACGACCACGTCGACGCCTCGTTTTACATGATGAAGATGATACTGATATGCCTAAGGCTGAGCCGCAACCAAGCCCGCCACAATGCCCATTTTCACAGCCAGAGGTTACTACAGGAAGGGCAAAGGAGCCCAAGCACCCTGGATGCCTGACACGAAGAGTGTTAGCTACTAGATACGCATGCCAAGCGTCTTTGTAGGCAATGGGGTTCTTTGTCTGTTTTCAAGAATTGATGGAAAAATTGGGGCTTTATGAAATACTGACACTGCAGCAGGAGACATACATTGAGCTGACGCAGCAGTTCTTTGCCACACTAGAGAAAGCAACCAATGATGGCGAGAATGCAATTAAGGTAACGATTGGGGACAAGAGGTGGAAGATAACCTCAGAGATGTTAAATCAGATTTTTGCCCCAAGTGGAGAGATGGCTGCTCTCCTAGATGAAGGGAGGACAAAAAATGACTCTAGTTCTACATATCAAGCCATGTGAAAGTGTTTCACCGGCCAAAGTACATTTATAGCAGGGAAATCAAAGACAAGTGGTATTCATAGCCCATTTCTCCGCTATGTTCAGAAGGTGTTGGCAAACACCATCTTTGGCAGGTATGAAAATCAAGGCATCTGCACCAACAAAGATCTTTTTGTGCTTGGTTGGATAGCAAAGGAGAGACATGTGAACCTGGGGGCATTATTGATTGATCACATGAGGACAATCCCATCCAAGAGCACACATCCTTTTGTAATGGGAGGGATTGTAACATCTATTGCCACTGCCTTGGGGCATGACATGACAGGATATACGAAGGCAGAGGGTAGCAAGTTGGTTGATTTGCACTACCTGGCCCGCTCATCCATGATTATAGTTACGGATCAGAAGATCGTGTACCAAATCAACCCACCCTACCCAGGAGTCACATCGGAGTTTCCTTACCATACTCATCCCCTCATGGCACAGTTTGGACCATCGCCAGATTTTCTGGAAAAGTTGAGGAGGTATGAGGAGGAGAACCCCAGGGGAGAGGCGATCCCTGAGGTGAGGTTTGCAGGGAGTCCAGGAGAGCCTTCACAGGTGGCAGAGCAGAGGCGGACAACAGAGGAGAGAGCGGCAAGACGGGTGAGGCACAGAGAAGAAAGAATGGGAGCGTCAGAGCCACAACAGCCTTCAGTGAATGCATATGATATGAGTACCATCCATGCACAGCTGGAGGGTATTCAGGCGACGCAGGACAGAATTCTACAGGCACAAGAGGGCTTTCAGAGGACACAGGATGCCATGTGGTTGGACCACCAGCATATGCATTACCAGGTCAACCACCTTTATCAGTTTCACAATGCCCAGGCCCAGAGGAACCCACAGTGGGGTGAAGACTGGTGGAGTTCTTTATCAGCTTTTCAGGACAACTATCCGCCTCCACAGTCAGACTACTGGGGTGCCTACTACAGATAGGGAGGAGCACCTCCACCACCTCCGCAGTGATCATCTACCCTATCACCCTAGACTTTAGTGTCATGCTGAGGACATCATGGTTCAAAAGTTTGGGGTGGTAGGGCGGTATGCCCTTATTCTGCTTTCACTCATTTTTGCATCTCATCTGCTATTTTACTTTTTATTTGTTGTTTTTCATTTCTTTTGCTTGTCCTGCTATCTAGTCTAGAATTTTACTGCTTTGCATACCTGCATTCCATGTAGTTTACCTTATTGTCATTTTTTGCGAAATTTTCAAAAATTTTGCTCTTTTTCCATGCATTGCATATCATGTAGATTTTTGGTAATTTTTGCATGTTTTAGTTAGGATTTGCTTGTTTGCTACTTTAAGTTCAATAATTTAGGCTTAGATGTGATTGAAAGCAACTTGGCACCATTTTGGTCAATTTTTCCCAAATTTGGAACTTCTTGTCTAAAAATTGTGTTTTGACCCAATCTCTACTGTTTTGAACTAAAATGTTGACCTTTGACAAATGCAAGTGAATTATGATTGTTTGTTGCTAAGTGGTATCAATGTTCGACTTTTTACATGTGCATCACCTCTCTTAGGATTGTGATTGATTTGGTTGAATTGTGAAATTGAGCAAGCTTTGAACGCTTAGTGTTTGTGGAATTACTTGTTTGATATATCAATTTCATTTTGTTCATTCATGTGGTGTGATATCGTGGATGAAGTGTTGGATTAATTCTCATGCAAGATGTCTTATGTGGAAAATCATACCAGTGACCCCTCTTTGACCCGACTATTCTTCCACCATCTTCATACCCCTCCGCCTCATAAAAAGATGCCCTAGTGCACATAATCAGCCTTGGCCACCTCCAAAAGTTTGGGGTGGCCATATCTTTATCTCCCCGCTTCACTCTACCCACCATATGCCCTATCTACACCAAGGGCAAGAAAAAGAAAAGAAAAGAAAAAGAAAAGCAAAATAAAATAAAAGGATGCTCCTGTTTAAGAGCATTCAAATAAAGAAAAGATGAGTGTGTAAAAACACTCCAAAAATCTTACCGCAACCATTTCTTCCACTTTCATACCCATTGAGCTAGGAAACATCAAACTTATCTCATTTTACCCTTTTCCGCAGCCACGTGGGTCATTTGGTGTGATTTGAGATATAAGATTGAATGCATGAATGTGAAACAACACTCCTAGTCATTTTTGATTAACGCCACCATGAAATGGTTTACCCAGAACTTAATGGAAGAAATATGGATAACTTGTGTATTCTATGTGCTATATTTGAAGTTCATATGCTTTGTGCTTTTTTCATGATTGAATTGTGAAAGAAGGAGAGGAGAGAGGTGAAATGCATGTACTTAGTCATCTTTGATCCCATTCAGCAACAATCATCTTTTATATTGCATTTGTCATTTATTTTTGTGAAAGTTTGTAGAGAGATTGAGTTGGAGCATACTTGAGGACAAGTATGTTTCAAGTTTGGGGTGGTGATGCAGCCCTATTTTAGGGCTTCATCTTGTGTTATTTTTCTCTTCAATCACATCTATACCTGTTAGATTGCATGTCATTCCCCCTAATATGCTTATTTCTATAAAATGCACTTATGGACATCATTTGCGTGTTTTTCAGGCATTTGGACCACACTTGATGGAAGAGAGAGAGAAGGAGTGATCCTAGGGCTCCTATGCCCTTGGAGAGACCCAAAGTGAATTCCAAGGCTCCCTCAACCTACCCTTAGTGGCCAAAGATCATTTGAAGCAAAGATGTCCAATAAAATCCAAAGATCCAAGTCAAGGTGCTGCCCCAGGACCCAACACGGCCGTGGTACCATGGAACGGCCGTGCTAGATGACTTAGAAATTAACAGGCTCAACATCCAAGTGAAGCAGAGAACACCACGGCCGTGCACAACACCACGGCCGTGCAATGGGCAGACACCACGGCCGTGCTCCACAAAATGGCCGTGGCACAACAGAGCAAAACGGTCGTGTTGACCCACCACGGCCGTGGCCGTTTTGACCACCAACCTGACATTGTGCAATTTAACTCCCACGACCGTGCCCCAGACACCACGACCGTGGCCTACCCTGCCCACCACGGCCGTGGTACCCCACCACGGCCGTGCTACTCACAGGATCCAGCCATTTTTCCACTACTTTCCCCATTTTACCCCTAACTTAACCTAGTGCTTCCCCCACACCTATATATACCTAGGTGGCGGCTGGGGCACGAGGCTGGCTACCTTCTACCCCATCCTAGCTCCCCAAATCGCCACCCACTCCATTCCACTCCAAATCCACCTAAAATCCACTCCATTTCACCATTTCCACCACATAACCCCCCATATCTAAGCCTTCCATCCACTTCCCACCATCATCCCACTCCATTTCATCCAAGGAGAAGATGAAGGACATCCCTGCAACTGCTGGAGAGGAGGACTTCTTCATCTACACTGAGCTCCATGGCTACTTCTTCATCTATCTCCTCTCTTTTTGTATTTTCCATGTTTATGAGTAGCTAGGCCCCTTGGGTGGGCTGTTTGGGGGAAAATATGTTACTTTGATACCATGTTGGGGGAAAATGACATGTAAACTTTGTAATTTCATTTGTTAATGATTATATTCTATTTCTATCTCATTCTCCATGGATTTCTTGTTGGTTTGTGTGTGAAATCATCTAGGAATTTAGGCAAATTTCTTATATGTGTGAATTTTGGGATTTGCCCCTAGGTCCAATTCTTGGATCCCTAGGTTGCCTCCCATCTTCCTACATCTTAATCAATCTCCCTAAACCTAAGTGAGAGATCTAAGTATCTAGACTAGATAATTCTAGTGCAATTAGCATGGTGCCTTCTCAAGGCTAGAATGTGGGGGAATTGAGGTCCAAAACCCTAATCTCACCTCCCCATTACTACCCTCGGCCCCTAATTACCCTAGGAATGTCTAATGTAGAAACCTAGACTTGATTAGACTCTAATTGGATTGAACCTAATCCCTAACCCAATTGAGCCTCGTAAGGGTAGTAGGGGGTGTTAGGGACTAGTTCCCCTATACACAACCTAGCATATCCATGGCCAGTTAGTAGCTTAGGTGAATCCATTAGACTCTAACTTGTTGTTTGGTTTGGATAATCTAAATGGAATCATAATGTTCACATGTCACCCCCCAACTTAAGTGATAAGTTCATACCCCTAAACAACCCACACATCTCTTTACTGCTTAAAACCCTAGTTTTGTGCTCGCTTCGCTTAGTTAGTTCTTTTCTTGCTTAGTTAGCTTCTTGCCTTGCTCTTTCCTTGTTGATGATAGTTTAGTTCTTTAATTGTTCTTTTCTTCTCTATTTCTTGCCTTAGTGTAACTTTCCTTTTCATACCTAGCTTAGTCTTTCCTTGCTTTCTTAGTCTTAATCTAACCTAGGGTTAACATAGATTTCATTCTTGCCTTTAATTCCTCGTTTGTTCATAGTAGTTTAACAATCAAATCAACCTTTAAACCCTTAACCCTAGTCTCTGTAGTAGGAACCTAGCCAAACTAACCTAGCTCTAGTGCCCCCTCTTTTCCCTGTGGATCGACCCTTTACTTGCCACCTTCCTATACTACAACACGACCCTGTGCGCTTGCGGGTGTAGTGTTTTAGTAGACGTAGGTAGCTAGTTTAGGTTTTATAAATTTTGAAAGCACAATCCCATCCACCGTGCGCTCCAACCTCGTGGGGTGTAAAAACACCACTAGCGGAGACACACCAAAGTGTTGGCGCTCTGTCAGCAATATGTGTAATTGTGGCCATCATCTGTCTAAACATATGCTGAAACTTAGGATTGGCCATCATTGCCAGGTCTAGATGAGGCATTGCTGGCTGCTCTGGCCCTTCTTCTGGCACTCTCTCATCACGTTCCTGCCTCCCTACACCTCCTCCTGGTGCAACATAGCTACTCTCAACATGTTCTTCATGTCCTCCAGACAAATCTGCATACACATAAACTATGACTAGATATGTTGAATACATAAGAACAGACTCAAAACTAAGTCCTATATCCCTATAGACTCAATAAACCTAGAGCTCTGATACCAACTTAACTGTGACACCTCGTCACACTAAATGAGATTACTCAAAACACAAAACATGATCAACTACTAATTAATCACATAGTCAAAAATGTGAAATAATTAAAACCAATTCCAACAACGTAAATAAACTCTAGAACATTTACAAAAGGTCCATCATTTCATTCTCATATACTGTAATAAGTATTTACATATGGGTCCAAAGCCTCAGTCACATCCTACATACAAAAGATATTTCACATGTATATGCCATATATTTACAAACATTGGCATACTACCAAAATCTCGTGTCAATACAAGTATATCATCTAGAAAACACATCCCATACCAGGACCTGAGAGTACATGGATGACACTAGGACTCTACTACTAACATCTACAACTAACCAACCTTCTGAATCTATTGATCACCAGATTGGTTCTTGTCATGCACCGTTCGAACAAAACATCATTAACTAAGAGGAAGCGATCATTAACAGTGGATTACTGAAAAACACTAAAAATTGAAATCATTTACAAAGAGATCCAAACACAAGAAAACTCTTTTATCAAGAACCAATGTATTTTATTTACATCCTAGTTCATAAGTACATACCCTGTACCATCCCTTCTCGAGGATTACAAGCATCAACTACTCTGTTAAAACTATACACATGCAACATAAGAACCTCGAGGCATCAAGCCAAAATATCAGATCGATTCATTAAAAGTACTAACTACTAACTCCGAGGACCTGAGAGTACAAAGATGACACATAGGACTCTCTATACAAAATATGACAGCCAGTGTCTCCACCTGGAATATCACTGCTGTCCCTGTTGCTTCTGCTGCTGCTCTTCTCCTGCTATAGGGTTTCTGCCTCTTCTTCCGCGTCTACCTAAAAAGTGTTGGTGACCAATGGAGTGAGACCCAGTCCCAACGAGAGATATAAATCTCCGCCAAAAACATTATTATTGCTATTTAATAGAATAAAACTGAGTAGAGGAATCATAGATATTCAACAACAGATAAATCAATGTTTAAACAGATTAGAGCAATATTCTTATTCAAAGCATTTCAGCTATAACTTGACAAAGCAGCATGTCACTTATCCAATAAGGAATTGAAGAACATGTATAACATTTATCCATCTAGGATATGCTAAGCAAGGTAACATCAACCAATGATTCTCGTATTTCAACCTTAGGCAAATACGCTGCACGGGTGATTACATTTTACAATCATTCTTAAGCCCTGAGGAGATGAGGTATACCGCTCATACTCCAAACGACCATTGCAAAATCAAAATCGGCACCATACATAGGTCAAGGAAGAGCCGGATTTCCATGACCTCATCCTCCTCAGTCAGTGTGAGTACAAAATGCAGGACATCTTGTGTCTCTGCTAAATAGCTTCCAGGGTATACTGGCAACTTCTCTATAGAGTTACAGTGGCGGTAGTACTCTCTTTGCAATCGAGAGATTTCATGTTTATCTCACATCAATTTGGCATTAACATTATCGAGAGATTCGTGATACATCCATCCCAGCACATATAATGAAGAATTGAGAGATTTAATATTTTTCTCACATCAATCCCACATTAGGGCGTAAGGATATTCACGCCCATAACCCCCACATACTCAACAGTATGCCCTCTAGGAGATCCCATGGGAAAACCTGTTTCACCATCACCAACTACTGACGATGATGGATCTATGGCCAGGGCTCTACATGATAAGATTTCACATGATTAATTAAGTACATTACCATATTCTTTTAGCATCAATCAGGTTTTCAAACATAAATTATTATAACAAGTGCTACAAAGAATGTGTAATACTTCTATCAAGTACTTTTTGAAGCTTTTTAAAACATTGGGATCTCAATCCCTTGTTACATCATGGGCATTCTCATCCCTTAACATATCATCATAATGATTATGGAATATGGGTATTCAAACCCTCAGTTCATCAAAGAACACTTGTTACCACTTACCAGGTAACTAATACCTTCAGGTCATCTGATCAAGGTTAACATGATACTTGCTACACAAGCATCTCACATGGCTTTCAAGGCCCATTTAATCTCTTGTTACCTCTTACTAGGCAACAAAGCATATTTTGGCTCACAAGGCCCATAAAACAATTTCAATAATAAAACATCATAGCTCATACCTGTCTATGCCCAACATCTCATGATACCTGCATGGTTAATACTCATGATAACAGTTATATCAATTACATATCAGCACTATGCAATGTAAGGATAGCATCACTATTCCCTCATTAGGGCTAGGGTTTCCAAATTCATGTCAATTATTGATACTCATCCCATTACCCAAAATTAGGGTTATGGTTTATCATCATATTGCCCAAGATTACAGTTTCATGCACTATAACCCAAAATTAGGGTTTCACATACCTTCACCCTATATTAGGGTTAGGGTTTTCATATAGCATTACATAGCATCACCCTGGATTAGAGTTTCACATCACATCATTGCATTAGGGTTTCACATGGCATCACCCTAGATTAGGGTTTCACACATCATTATCTTGAATTTTAGGTTCCTTATAACTTTTCCCCAAATTAAGGTTTCATGTAACTTTACCTGAAATTAGGGTTTCATGAAACATCCTCTTAAATTAGGGTTTTTCATTATATTACCCTGATTTGGGATTTCTCATATCATCACCCTAGATTAGGGTTACACCATTACCCTAGATTAGGGTTTCACCTAGCATTTCCCTAAGTTAGGATTAGGGCTCATCAACCTTCTTGATTAGGGTTTCATGATCTCTTTATCAAGGATCATACCCTAATTACATATTTTATTCATGTTGAAAGTTTTGAGGCTTAACCACTACATGATTATTATACATGTATTAATTCCTCTCTCTCTCATCCTCTCTAGGATGTTGATTACTTCAAACTTGATTAAATTAGGTCAACTCTTCATTCAAGTACATACATTTAGGGTTATCATGGTGTATTGAGATATTGCTCCCATAAGCATCAAAGGTTAACCCCTCTAAGGGTACTAATCACCCTAGTACCTTAAAGGTACAACCATTGTAATTATCTTTGATATAAATTATTAACAATCATGTGGTTAATTGATCTTTCATCATATTGGGTCTTCAAACTGTCTTGGTTACATTGAACCTCCAAACGGTTTTGACCTCTCAACCTCCAAACGATTTTGAGACCGTTTGCCCTCCAAACGGTTTTGAAACTGTTTGGGCATCTAGGGTTGAGACCATTTTCCCTCTAAACAGTTTGAAGACCGTTTGGGCATCTAACCCTTGAAACCGTTTTGATCATATGTATATTGAAACTGATTGGACCCATCAACCTTTGAAACTGATTGGATAAATCAACCTTGAAACCGATTGGACCTCCAAACGGTTTGAGATCGTTTGATCTCAAACGGTTTAAAGACCGTTTGATTCCAAATGGTTTCAAGACCGTTTGGACTCAAACGGTCTCAAGACCGTTTGGTCCAAACTACCTTGAAACTGAAAGGATCATCTAGGGTTTCCTTCAACCAATCAATTAGGGTTTGCCTCATTGAATCGTTCATCAATTGGACCATTGAGAGTACATCAAATTACAACCCTTGGATCTCCAACCATCCATCACATCCCTATAACTCCAAACGATCTTGAGACCGTTTGGGCCATTCAACATAGAAATCGACTCAATCAATATAGGGTTTCAACCTATCAATCCGATTAGGGTTTGTAATCAATGGATCATCCATTCTTGAAACCATTATAATTAGATCAATTTGAACCATTGGATCTTCATTCATCCACATCAACAATTGACCCCAAACGTTTTTGAGACCGTTTGGTCATCAAGTTGAAACCGTTTGCACATGATCTTTATTGAGGTGTGTGCTAAGATGACATCATCATCTTCAAGCTTAGAACCCTTGAAATTTCCTGTAATTCTTATGGTGATTTCATCAACTAATCAAAAAGAATTTCAGGAAAGAAGAAAGATTCAACATATGATGAAGAAGTGAAATCAATAATAACATTTAAGGTTTCAAGTTATATAACCCACCTTCAAAGTTGAATCCAAGCTTCAAGATTTACGTCTTTAATGGTGAATGAAGCTTTCTCAACTGTCCAAGGTCCGTTCTCAAGTCTTTGGATGCAAAGGATGATCAAGGTTGAGCATTGAATGGAGAAAAGAAGAGAATGAGTGTTGAAATTCGATTTCCACCATGAATTCAAGGTTAAAGATGACTATGGAGCTTACCTACAGGTTGGGGCACGTTCTCCTCTTTCTCCTAAGCTCCCTTGTGCTCGGCCAAAGTAAGGAATGAAAGTAGATTCGAAAAAGAGTCTTTCATGTGGGTGGAAAATGGGGTATATGTAAGGGAATGTCAAGAGAGAGAAAGTGTTATAAAAATCTTTCAATTCCCAAAATTAGTGCCACTTATCCCCCTCACTTCCTTGCATACGAATCCATCATCCTCCCCTTCGAAATCCTCTTCTTTATCCATGAATTAAAAGAAAACAATTTAAGCACCTTAATCAATATAATAATAATATCCAAAAATTAGTGGATATTACTTTTTCTTTAACTAATGTGAGTGGGCTCTCCACTCACTTTAGATATTTCGGTGCCATTGCAAGGAACAAGGACGTCCATACTTATATAAATCCAACCATCACATATTTGGTTGAAGGGCACTTCCATTAATATATTTATTTTTGCATTAAATTGAATTAGGATTTCAATTAAGCTTAAATCTTGATTATTTTAATATCAAGATTCTCTCTCTCCCAAAGTGATTCAAATGAGATGCCCCTCTGATTTTCTTGTCTCTAATTGATACCAATAAACATTAGGGACTCTCTAAAATGGTATTTTGCATATTGAACCCTAGGTTTTGGGTAAATTGCACATTACACCAAAACTAGGTTTTAATGCACAAACATTGCTTAATAAGCTCTTTCTTGGTGCTTAGGCTACCACAAGCCATACATCTGCATCATTTTCATTCTTATGATGATTAAACATTTGAGGAACATTTTATCATGTAATATTTGCAAGTTAACCCCTCAACTTGGGTAATTTGCACTTTAATCCAAAACGGGCAAAACATTGTTTTCAACATTATTCAAAAAGGACTAAAATTGAAACATAAGTTCCTCTTGAGCCTTAATTACTTTTCAAAAGATAATAGCAAGCATATAATTATCTTTCTTAAACAAAACATCTAGGGTTAAAGCATAACCCAGGTCAGGGATGTTACAGTTCTCTTCCACAGCACGACCTCGACCACGTTGCCCACGACCACCTAAAAAAATTTGTGGTGACCCATGGGTGAGACCCAGTCACAGTGAGAGATATAACTCTCTCCAACTTATATTGATCATAACATATTAATTAACAGTAAATACATTGAGCAGTTAGGGTATTGAATAAGCAATATGAATAGACTGAACAATTTAAGCATACTAAGCAGTTAAGCAAATAAGTTGTAGCATCAAGTAGAATTACACAATTTTCATAAGTCTACATCATGTAAGAACTATGTAGTGTAAAGACAAGACAAGGGTTAATCAACCAATGTGATACATATTAAACCCTAGAAATTATACTACACGATCGATATTATATCTTTTTATTATTATGCCCTGGGGAGTTTGAGTCGTACCACTAAAAGTCTAACTAACCACTACGAAGTGCTATTCAGTTCTGTATAAGATCTAGGAGTGCCGGTATCCTAAGATCTCTTCCCCTCGATCAATACGAGTAAACTATAGTGACATACCAGTCAAACTGCCAACAGTGACATAGTCAACTGATAACAACTAGTTCATACTTGGTACAAGTTACGACACTAGAAAGCAGGGTATATAAAACCCTCAAATCTGAGGTACAACCACAGCTGTCCTCAATCACCTCAAATGTCAGAGGTATGACCATAGCCATCCTCCATAACCTGTAATTGTGGATGACAAGGATATATCCTCAACTTTCCACCCCCACATACTCAACAGAATGCGCTCCGAGTTTCCCTTGGGAATACTCGTTTCACCATCCAGTAAGTTCTGACACTGAAGATGGCTCTACGGAACATGGCTCTATATGATTATGGTTACACTTGATTAATTACTTCCAATTGAATGCATTGAGGCTTTATCATACAAGTGGACATTCAAACCCTAATTCTTTTCTAACAAGAGTATATGTATAACAACTTCAAAAGATATAAAACATTTGAGATATAAATCTCAATCACATTACCACATGCTATAATTCATTACAAATTAATGGACCACACTTATCATCATACTATTGCAAGATACCAATATCTTATCACAAGTTCCAGGGTTTTAACCCTTATTGGAACATGAAGAGGATTTCACCTCAATCATGGATTCAAACATGCCCAAAGGTATTTAAGACCATCACATTATTCATAGTAAGGTTATCATCACCATTCCATGCCTTAAACAAGGCTCAAAAGATCATTAGCACATGTATGTCCATAGATATTAACATGGCAAGGCACTATGATATTCAAACAATACTACATTGTGGTTTCAACACAAGAAGAGTGTAATTCATTATCACATTAATCATTCAAGAGGTCTGATTATAACTAATCAACATCATATAATTACATTAAGGTTAGGTATAACAAGCTAGATCACATTGGAGTTACACATCCACTTATTATAGTGATTTATCAAATATAACTATATAATGGCTAAGGTAAGACTACCAATTAATGGTATTGAACCATTGAATTATCTTAACTAGGACCCACATATAATACCATGTGATTTATTCTAATCCATTGGATGTTAAATCATCCAATATTATTCATTGGATCAAGTTCATTGTTCAAGGTTATCAATTGAAGTATAAGTCTACTAATTAAATCAATTGAACCAAGGAACCATTGGTTTAAGGTTTAGTCAAATCTACAATTACATTCCTAATTCATCATATATGGTGATGACCTGATCCAAAATTAATTGTGATCATTAGGTCACCATTGGTTGCTAGATCAGTAATACATTCAGGTAACACCATCATATATTAAGACAATATTATCATCGATTGATAACATCATTAGAATACTTAGTGGATGATAATTAAATGTCTAATTGAGCCAAAACCTGACCTAAGGGGTGACCATAGGTTGTCACCATACATTTAACACCCTTAATCATGAACATCAGTTGCCAAGATAGCAACACCATTGGTTGTTGAATGGTATGTCCATAGGTTATGTGATAGAGAAGGAAATAGCTTGAAAACCCTAATTTGAACAATCAATTATTGTGTGCTTAGCACCATAGGTTGATGCTATCAACCTGTCCCAGATCATGTTACAACTTAGAAAGGTTTTGCACATGTTTAAAGTTCATATAGAACTAGAACAAAATAGGGAATACCACAAAAATTTGTAATTCTAAACAAGCATGGTTTCTCTATGCTTAGATCATCACATTCAAGCATAAACATGAACTAACAAGCTTCTAATAAGAAATATAAGTAAAGAATGTTATATAAATCTCCTCTATAGAGTAGGTCAGATATCAAGAAGCAAGAATATTGAGAAAATAAGGCAAGGAATCCCTAGATTCAGATCTAAACTTGGCCAAATAGGCACTTCTCTCCACAAAGAAGCAAAACCGTAGAAAAAGAAACAAGAAGGAAGGGTTTTTGAGTTCTTGAGTCATTTTCACCATGGAACGGCAGGGTTCCGACCTGGAGAGATGTGGGAGGAAGAAGAGAAAAGAATTAAATGGAGGAAATAAGAAAAACTTACACTTTTAGGTCAATATCACTAGGAAGAAGCTTTATAGACCCAAAAAGGGAATCGATTGCAACCCTAGAATTTTTTCCAAGAAGATCCCCACTTTCTTCTTCCTTGGGCAGAAAAATTCACAGATGAACAGAGGTAGAACGAAGCTGGGAGAATGAGAGAGGTGGTGGAGAGAAAGTGGCTCGTTTTGGTGCTTGGGGATAAGTATATGACACTTTAATATTAAAAAAAAGAAAAAGTTGAAATTCTAATATATATCCAAGTGTCCATGGATTTAAATTATTAAGAATACATAAGCGCACACACAAGAAGCTCTCCCAATGTCCCTCTAGACGGGATTAGTTTTCCTTTGTCGAAATTCTCAGTCAATCACATGATTCCTCGATTGATAGCTACTAAAGGTAGCTCATCCATGAAGGGGTAAACCCTAAAATACCCTTGATGAAAATACCTTCAAACCATGGCTCAACTAGGAGACCCATGGCTCAAAAATATAAATAATGATAATATAAGAACATAATGTATGTGATAAATTGCAAATAAAACCCCTTAATTGTGTAAATTGCAGAAAATCCAAAATGTACAGAAAATTACATAACTTGCTCGAACAATGTCCAAATTGGACCAAATTTGAAACTCAAGCTTGTATTATGATTTAAAAACATATAAAAAGGTTATATTAGGGTTATAAGTATTCAACTATGGTAATTAAGCTCATTCAACTCATTAAGCAAGTTCAGGGGACTTACACTTGGCCCCCAATTTCTCTAAGAGTACCTACTCTAGAAACCTAGATCTGCTAGATCCTATTAGAATTTGGCCTAAATCCTAGTCTAAAAGAGCCTCATAAGGTTGGATAGGGTGTGTTCCCCTTCACACACCTTACTCCACCCATGGACAACTAGTAGTTTGGGGTAATTCTATAGCATACAACCTATTTTTTTGTTTAACAATCTAAGTGAATGAGTATGGTTTGCATGTTGACCCCCCAACCTAGATCCTAGTAACATTCCCCCAATGGCCCACACCTCCATTACTTGATTTAAAACCCAAATTTCTCTCTTTCTAGTTGATGCTTTCCCTTACTTGCTTTACTTTCCTTCTTAGTTAATTGCCTTGTTCTTTATAGTTAGGTATTATTAGTATAGTTAGTGCACCTTTGTGCTTGCTTGTGCTAATCTCAGTTAGTTAGTACTACTCTAGCTCTTTGATTTCTCTAGTTATCTAAATTTCTACTCCAATGTGGTTTCTTTCTTAGTTAATTTAGCCTAATGTTATCTCTTACTTTGCTCTTCTTAGTCTAAATTTATCTCTTCTTACTTAGTTGATTTTCTTGTTATTAGAATTAAATTACCTACAGTTAACTTAGGTTTTGCCGATTTGTTATGTTCAATTATTTGTTTGACCCTTTAATGTAATCAAACCAAGCCAAGATTAAACCCTTAAACCCTAGACACCACTTTAGGAACCTAGCTAATCTAACCTATCTCTAATGCCCCCTTTTCTACCTAAGGATCAACCCCTAACTTGTAGCTTTCTTGTGCTATAATACAATACCGTGGGCTTGAGGGTGAAATGTCTTTGTCTAAGTGAGCATGTTCAATCTTAGGGTTTTATAAATTCTGAAAGATCCCCGTTATGTGCCTTAGGGTGCACCCAATCAAATTCAATTGGTTGGATGTACCTTTAGTGGAGACACACCACATATACCTATGCGACACCCTGAAAATCATTTTGTTTGGTGGATTCACATATGGAAATTAGATTGCTGTGGTGTGATATGAAACATGTATTGTCACCTTATTTATTTTGATAAAAAAGTATGTAACACATACATGGCTTGCATGCCTTGCCTCTCTCTATAAATTCTCCATGTAAATTTTAACCATGCAATTGGAATAGGATGATGTGATGACATCACTGGTGGACCATGGTGGAGAGAAGGAGAGGATAATAATTTCACACTGAAGAGTATGGTCTTTCAAGGGTTCATGATCAAGACAAAATGAGAATCAATGATAACACAAGAACTACCCAAATGGCTGTTTGGCAATTTCCAATCGCAAACCAATTTGGAAATTTTGATTCCAATTCATATACATATTAATTTTACTTGCTCTCCAAGTATATGCAAACAAAAATATTCGAGAAACATCTCAAACCTTTGTTTGACCCAACCAGACTATCTCACCCAAGCAAGAAGGCCATCTCACTCACCCAGACAGTCGTCTAGTGAGATGAGATGAGCGGTCAGTCCAATCATATTGAACTAGTCAGTATAAGGGCAGAATTGAGCCAATTCGAAATTCGATCAGCCTGACCCCCAAACGGCCATCTCAACTACTTGAGATGCTTGTATGGCTACCCAAATAGATATCTCACTCAGTGAGATGGTCGTTTGGCAGACCTGGTCAACCAATCGAGAGATCATTTGCATGAATTGAATACCTAAATACTTTTATAATCAATCCAATTTTTGTTCAAGATCAAACTCCTCTTCTAGATGAGTTCCTATGTGTGTGACCCTATATGTCCCATTTCACATTGGCAGTGAATGTTCATAAATAGCTTATGACAACACAAGCAAAGGTTGGTGCCTAGTCACACATCAGTTCTACCCAAGTGAATGGAATGTTGGAGAACAACTTCAACCTACAATCTGTGTAAGGTGTTGTAGTGATTGTATAATTCCTTCCCTATGATATCTAGGATGGTCTCAAGGCATGGTTGGTCATTGTTTCAACATTAAATCCACATTTCTTGAACCAAGATCAGTTTGTCTGAGATATTGTGACCTCAATATCATATATTGATCCACATGTGCATGCACATGTGTTTCTCAATCTGTCTTATCAAGTGGCTGTATATCATACTCCAATAGGAGGAACAAATCCCATATCTATCACTCACAGTCTATCCCCATGTGTCAAACTCACCCAATAATCACCGTTATAACAACCCATGTTTCAAGATTACGTTTGGTGATGTCAAGCATACCCAACAATATGTGATGAGTGCAGTGATATTAGTTCTAAGAATCATGATCACCACCTTCACTATGAGAGATGACCGTGACCACAAAACCATGTGTCACTCTCAAGGCGGGTCTGACCGATATACTAT
Organism: Alisma plantago-aquatica; assembly: GCA_963693085.1. Classification (NCBI taxonomy): domain Eukaryota; kingdom Viridiplantae; phylum Streptophyta; class Magnoliopsida; order Alismatales; family Alismataceae; genus Alisma; species Alisma plantago-aquatica. The sequence goes on from OY856414.1 coordinate 4,518,793, forward strand.
TCCCTAACATGTGTCTATGTGTTTGGTTTGATATTGCCATATCATGACTTAGTGAGATTTAGTCATCAACCAAGTCACACTCCTATCTTATATTTTATTGGTGTCTATTTTCCTTCCACTGTAACAATCGACTAGGGACATATTGAGAATATTTATAAGTACTCTTAATGTCTGTATGATCTCATTTCAACAAGGCTAATACTTGAAAGCATACTCATTGAGAATATAATTCTCTAGACATTCACTCTATATCCTCATTATCCCATAACTGAGTGAAATAGATGAATTATAAGCTTGCCTTTATATATACGTTATTATTATTAATCAAATACTTTTAGGTAACTATTCCACGTCAACCATCATATGATGGACTCTACGGGCATACCTTACCCACAAACTCCCACTTGCACTTAGATCCAATCACCAATGGATCTCATCCTTAGTGATCTAAGCATGTCCAACATGTTTATGTTGTGATTGTGCTAATTTAGCGGGTTAGCAACACTTTGCTTATAGTCGGTTGATATGCGTCGCTTAGCACACCAATCACTAAGATTGTTAATCCTAGAGTTTCAACCTTTTTTAACTTTTCGATTAAGGTTAGTATAGAAAGTATCGATCCCACATGACAACTTTTTAAGATTGTTTCTTCTTAACCCAATTGTTTGAAGAACTTATTTATTTATTTTTGGTATTTTCAGATTTGGAACAAGAATATAAAAGTCGATTTGGGTGATGATTGATTATAATAAGAATGAAATATGTAGAAATTAAATTGCACTAAACAAAATATTATTTGCCTTGTAAAAGGTAAAAAAAGATTGTTGTTAGCACACAAAGAAATTATGAATTAAAAAGACTAATAATTAAAGCAAACAAAAACGGTCGGTGATTGAAATCAAAGGAAGAGAATCGAGGCTTTAGGGGTTTTCACCACCTTAGCCTAGGAAAACGATTAATCTTTAAACGACAGATTTGATGAAGGCAAATGAATTAAAAATCCACTAAAAGTGATCTCCACATGAGCCCATTGGTCTTGGTTCTCATGTTTCTTAGTTCATCATCCTAAAAAGAGAAAATCCATGGTCATTTCAAAACTCTTATGCAATTGAGATTGTCGTTCTAAACCAAAATTTCCAAGGTCATATCCATTCGGATTAACTTTTGATATTATCAATTAATTACTTTGATATATCAACTAGTTATCAATCTCAAAAGCCATCTAGAATAATTAAGGAAAAGCCGAAAGCCATGTCTAAGGGGTTATTACCCTTGCCTCGATAAAAGACTACTCACTCATGGAGAAGGAGCAAGTAGAGACGGAGGAAGGAAGTGATCTAGCCATATTCGAGTCTTATGACTACTGATCCTCAGTAAGAGATAATGAAGATGGCTGTCTCACGTTGCTCGATTGCTCAAGAGAGGAGAGGATGAGATAATGAAGACCTAGATCTAAACATAATGGAAATAACAGAATTGAAAATAACACTTAACAGAGATGAAATGCTACTTTATTGCTGAATCAGAAGAATACAAGATTAAAGTTGTTCCGAGAATTTCAGTACAAAAGTGATGATAAATGAGGAGGAAGTGCCCCTCCTTTTATAGGATAAGGAGGAGAGGAATCCCTAAGAGAATACAAAGAGTTCAAGGCTATTGGAAAGACTTAATTAAAAGAATAATGATTGTCAATCCTTGATTGCTCTCTCTAGTATGTTCTGCAGATTTCCATAATTGGACCTTAGAACGTATTTCTACTTTGTAAAATGCTTAAAAGAGGTCTAAAAATATATTTTTCCTATCACACTTGCAATTATCTTTTCAAAACATATTTATATTCCAAATTTGGAATTTATATGTGGAAGTTATGACTGTTTTGGTGATAGGTATATCAGACTCTTTGGGAAAACATGAGGCTGCGTTCACTGGTTAATTGTGCAGTCAATTAAATGTCAAAATCACCACAAAATATACCTTTTCTGTAGCCAATAAAATTCTCTTTTCAGTCCATACTTGATCTTGAAATTCTGCCTTTAGACGCAAAAGATATGGCTATTTTGGTGACGGGTATCTCAGACACTGTGGGAATATTTGGAAAGCCTCATATCTTCATCTTTTATTATCTCGATTTAAATACTTAGATGATTCCTGAAAATTAAGAGAAATCTCATAAGAATTCAAGAAGAGAATATCAAGAACATTGGTGGCCTTGTCTTCTGTGGCAGAGTCGGTGGGCTTACCTTGGTCGGATCCTCGGACGGATGTCACAGTTGGGCACGCCTGGGCAGACACAGTTGCTCGTCCTATGACGGTAGAGCAGAACCGTAGACCGGTGATGGTGCCAGAGGATCCCAAAGAGCCTTTCTTCTAGGAGGAGGATAGAAGGCCTTGGATGAAGTTACTTGAACCGGTGGTGGAGGAACTGGAGGAGTTTCATAGGTACTCGATCACGGTCCAAGTCTTATGGAGGAAGCACCTCATCTAGCAAGTTTATGGATGGATGCTTAGGATGTGGAAACCGCGTGGCGATCTCCAAGTATCTCAGCTGAGAGATGGCCTGATCCTCACTTGGTTTGCTTTGGCTGAAGACATGAAGGTTGCTCTTGAAAGGGGACCTTGGTTCCTTGACAATAAGTTAGTACTCACCAAGAAATGGACACCGGAAGCAGACGTTAGAAGGGCAGCGCTCACCACGGCCCCTGTGTGGGTCACCCTCCAGGATTTGGGGTGTCACTGGATGAGAAGGGCTTTGACCATTATCAGATATGGTCTGGGCATCCCCCACGTGGTGGATTTTTGGATGGATGGCAAGTTTGTGGGCACTCCACATTTGTGCATTGAGATTGCGGCAGATAAGGTCCCTTTACCGGTCGTCATGCTCGAGATGCCGGGGGGAGGGGAGCTGGAGATCTGTGTCATTTATGATACCCTCCCAGATCACTGCCTTTCCTGCAAGGTATTCAGGCATTTGACCCAGGGATGCCTGGGTACCAGAGAAGCCTTCAACAAGCCTCCGGTGGTGAGGGGGAGATCCAAGAGTCGTCCTCCTCCAAAGAGGAATCACAACAATAGGGGAAAAAGCAAGGCCAGATCTACGGCAGGTCGGGCAGTGGTCGGTGTTGTTCAAGCTGTTTGGGAAGAGGGTAGGAAGGAACTTGAAAAATAAGAGAAATCTCATAAGAATTCAAGAAGAGAATATTGATAAGATGAAAGTGTTGTTTATTTTTGGAATAGGCTAAAATTAACAAAAAAATTCTAATTAATTATTCAAATTGAACCAAAAATAAGAGATGAATATGCATTCATCAAAATACCCCAAACTTAAACTTTGCTCATCCTGAGCAGTATTAAAATCAAGAAATACTTCTAAGACATACTCTCAACCTATCATCCTCACTCTCCTAACAACCACTTGATTCCTTCCACCAAAATATGGCCAAGCGACCCTGACTTCCTGAATTCACAAAAAGTGACTTTTATATTTCCTACTTCACAAACTTGCATTTATTCAAGACTTGCAATAAAATAGATTTTCATTTCACCTTTGCATTTGGTACTCCATAATTTTTTTAAAAGTTTTACACAAGAACGGGACTGATTTTAGATGGTTGGGGTTTTTGTAGTTTCCCCTAGGTAGAAAATTGGAGTGAAGGAGGTATGGAAGAAGAACGGTCTCTCCTCTATTTGACTTGAGACCTTTTTATTTAGTGGACATGCAGTTACATTGACCGCATTTTTTCTTTGATTTTTGCTAATACACCCAATTGCGTGGGTATGGAAGAAGCGGAAGAGGGGGAAGGGGTTCCACCCCAAACTTAGCATTTTAGGCACTATTGACTTTTTATTTTCTTTTTGACAAATGGAAAGATTTGGAAGTGGTGGAAGAAGAGCAGAAGAGGTTGTTGATCCTAGAGTTTAAACCTTTTTTAAGTTTCTGGTTAAGGTTAGTATAGAAAGGATCGATCCCACATGACACCTTTTTAAGATTGTTTCTTTTAACCCAATTGTTTGAAGAACTTATTTATTTGTTTTTGGTATTTACAGATTTGGAACGAGAATGTAAAAGTCGGTTTGGGTGATGATTGATTATACTAAGAATGAAAATTGTAGAAATTAAATTGCACCAAACAAAATATTATTTGCCCTGTAAAAGGTAAACAAAGATTGTTGTTAGCACACAAAGAAATTATGAATTAAAAGGACTAATAATTAAAGCAAACAAAAACGGTCGGTGATTGAAATCAAAGGGGGAGAATCGAGGCTTTAGGGGTTTTCACCACCTTAGTCTAGGCAAACGATTAATCCTTAAATGACAGATTCAATGAAGGCAAGTGAAATAAAAATCCACTAAAGATGATCTCCACATAAGCCCATTGGTCTCGGTGCTCATGTTTCTTAGTTCATCATCCTAAAAAGAGAAAATCCACGGTCATTTCAAAACTCTTATGCAATTGAGATTGTCATTCTAAACCAAAATTTCCAAGGTCATATCCATTCGGATTAACTTTTAATATTATCAATTAATTACTTTGATATATCAACTAGTTATCAATCTCAAAAGCCATCTAGAATAATTAAGGAAAAGTTGAAAGCCATGGCTAAGGGGTCATTCCCCTTGCCTCGATAAAAGACTACTCACTCATGGAGAAGGAGCAAGTAGAGACGGAGGAAGGAAGTGATCTAGCCATATTCGAGTCTTACGACTACTGATCCTCGGTTAGAGACAATGAAGATGGATGTCTTACGTTGCTCGATTTCTCAAGAGAGGGGAGGAGGAGATAATGAAGACCTAGATCTAAACACAATGGAAATAACGGAATTGAAAATAACACTTAACAGAGATGAAATGCTACTTTATTACTGAATCAGAAGAATACAAGATTAAAGTTGTTCCGAGAATTTCAGTACAAAAGTGATGATAAATGAGGAGGAAGTGCCCCTCCTTTTATAGGATAGGATGGAGAGGAAGCCCTAAGAGAATACAAAGAGTTCAAGGCTATTGGAAATACTTAATTAAAAGAATAATGATTGTCAATCCTTGATTGTTCTCTCTAGTATGTTCTACAGATTTCCATAATTGGACCTTAGAACGTATTTTTCCTTTGTAAAATGCTTAAAAGCGGTCTAAAAATATATTTTTCTTATCACACTTGAAATTATCTTTTCAAAACATATTTATATTCCAAATTTGGAATTTATATGTGGAAGTTATGACTGTTTTGGTGATAGGTATATCAGACTCTGTGGGAAAACGTGAGGCTACGTTCACTGGTTAATTCTGCAGTCAATTAAATGTTAAAATCACCACAACACATACCTTTTCTGTAGCTAATAAAATTCTCTTTTCAGTCCATACTTGATCTTGAAATTCCTTCTTTAGACGCAAAAGATATGGCTTTTTTTTAGTGACGGGTATCTCAGACACTGCAGGAATATTTGGAAAGCCTCATATCTTCATCTTTTATTATCTCGATTTAAATACTTAGATGATTCCTGAAAATTAAGAGAAATCTCATAAGAATTCAGGAAGATAATATCGATAAGAGTGGCGGCCTTATCTTCTATGGTGGAGCCGGTGGGCTTACCTTGGTCGGATCCTCGGACAGATGTCACTACTGGGCGCGCCTGGGCGGACATAGTTGCTCGTCCTATGATGGTAGAGTAGAATCGTAGACCGGTGATGGTGTCAGAGGATCCCAAAGAGCCTTTCTTCTAGGAGGAGGATAGAAGGCCTTGGACGAAGTTACCTGAACCGGTGGTGGAGGAACTGGAGGAGTTTCATAGGTACTCGATCACAGTCCAAGTCTTAGGGAGGAAGCACCTCATCCAGCAAGTTTATGGATGGATGCTTAGGATGTGGAAACCGTGTGGAAATCTCCAAGTATCTCAGTTGAGAGATGGCATGATCCTCACTTGGTTTGCTCTAGCTGAAGACATGAAGGTTGCTCTTGAAATGGGACCTTGGTTCTTTGACAATAAGTTAGTACTCACCAGGAAATGGACGCCAGAAGCAGACGTTAGAAGGGCAGCGCTCACCACGGCCCCTGTGTGGGTCACCCTCCTGGATTTAGGGCATCACTGGATGAGAAGGGCTTTGACCATTATCAGATATGGTCTGGGCATACCCCACGTGGTATATTTTTGGATGGATGGCAAGTTTGCGGGCACTCCACATTTTTGCATTGAGATTGCGGCGAATAAGGTCCCTTCACCGGTCGTCATGCTCGAGATGTCGGGGGGAGGGGAGCTGGAGATCTGTGTCATTTATGATACCCTCCTAGATCACTTCCTTGCCTGCAAGGTATTCAGGAATTTGACCCAGGGATGCCTGGGTACAAGAGAAGCCTTCAACAAGCCTCCAGTGGTGAGGGGGAGATCCAAGAGTCGTCCTCCTCCAAAGAGGAATCACAACAATAGGGGAAAAGCAAGGCCAGATCTACGGCAGGTCAGGCAGTGGTCAGTGCTGTTCAAGCTGTTCGGGAAGAGGGTAGGAAGGAACCTGACGGAGAGACCATTGGATGTGCTAAGGTCATGGTGGAGGATGTTTCTGAATTGGAGCAAGCTGTCCTTGTAGAGGCAGTGGTGGGGGGTGTTGCTGAAGAAGGGTGCAATGGAGGGGAAGCTGCTGCTGTGGTGGTTGGTGTCGAGGTTGCTGCAAACCTGGAACCGGCCACGAAGGAAGGGGAGATCCTAGGGGTGTCGGATAACCCTTTCTAAGTTTTGTAAGATCAGGAGTTGGAGGAGGTTGCAGCACAAAGTGCTAGAAGATCGAGCAACAGGAGGGGTCGTGGTGTCGAGAAGGTCTCGAGGGGTAGAGGTAGAGGTAGAGGTGGTAGTCGAGGAAGCTTTCCTGGGGGGTCTGATGTGATGGTCCACTGACCTTGCTGGTGTGGAATGCGAGGGGTGCCTCCCTTCCTGGGAAGAAAAGTACCCTCAGACATATCATCATGCAGGTGAAGGCTTCACTAGTGATATGTTTAGAGACCAGGATTCGAAGGGAGGTGGCAGACAGAGTGAGCGGGTTGTTCCCTACTGGGTGGGAAGCTTTTTCTAACCTCAACTGCATTGATGGGGGTAAGATTGCAGTTGGGTGGAATCCTTTAATGTGGGATGTCCAGAAGATTGGCGAGAGTGATCAGCTGGTCAATTTGAGCTGCATTAATAATGGTGGCTTCATTGTGTGTTGTCAGCGGTGTATGGTTCCAATTCGGAGATGGACAGGAGAAGGCTGTAGGATTCTGTGGTTGAGTCGACCCAACTGGCTCTACCTCAGCTGGTGATTGGTGATTTTAACTAGGTCAGAAGAGCCAGAGAGAAGTGGGGTGGTCTTCCCATACCTGACTCTATTCTTAGAAGATTTAATGAAGTTGTTGATGCGGCAGGGCTGTTTGAGCTTTGTATGAAAGGGGGCCTTATCACGTGGCACAATAAAAGGAATCTGATCAGAAGAATTTCTAGCAACCTGGACCGGGGGCTGGTGAATGAAGCCTGGATTGATGTGTTCCCTGAAGCTGCTATCAAGTTGGGAGGCCATCCGAATAGTGACCACTCGTGGATGGAAGCCCAACTTACCGTGCAAAATCATCCTAACCGTCTGTTCAGGTTTCTCAACCATTGGCTGTCTTGGCCCTCATTTGAAGGGGTAGTCAAGGAGGCTTGGAATGTGAGGGTCGTAGGCAACCCCTTATTTGTGATCATGGATAAGTTAAAAAAAGGTCTAGATGGCTTTGAAGGATTGGTCCAGCAGCCTTACTGACTTACCCAAACTCATTAAAGATGCTAGAGAAGCTTATGATATAAAGGCCAACAACCTCAAAATGAATCCTACTAACCCAAATAGTATGGAAGCTGAAGAAAAGGCTAGTAAAAGACTCACACAGCTGGAGAAGGCCCATGAACTTGCGGGTTGGCAGAGAAGCAGACTTAAGTGGCTGAGAGATGGTGATTGTAATTCCAAGATCTACCATGCTGTAGTGAAATAAATAACATGAAGGACCATATTCACAATCTGATTAATGATAAAGGTGAATTAGTGGATGAAGTCACCAAAGTTGAGGATATGGCTGTGAGGTAGTTTACTAACTTATACAATAGTGAGGAGATTATGGGGAATAGAGGGTCCTCATTGAATAGAAGTGTCACTGATAATATGAATACCGATCTGCTGAAATTGGCTACAGACGCAGAAATCAAAGATGCCACTTTCTCCATTGGTGCCTCTAAGAGTCCGGGACTTGGTGGATTTAATGCCAAATTTTTCCAAAGTTGTTGGCACATTGTGGGTAAGGATATTTGCAAAGCGGTCAGATGATTTTTAGTTAGAGGGAGAATGGTTAGACAAGTTAACCATTCCTTCATAAGGCTTATACCTAATAAGAATGGAGTTGCGTCTATGACTGAATTCCACCCTATTGCTTGCTGTTCTTTGACATATAAGATCATCTCCAAACTGTTGGCTAGAAGATTAAAGAATATCCTCCCAATGATCATATCTCCTAACCAAGCAACTTTTATGAGGGGTAGATCTATTGCTGACAATGCTTTACTGGCTACTGAGTTTTTGAGAGAGTTCCAGGTGAAAGGGAGCTCCAAGAAGGCATGTATCAAGGTGGACATAACGAAAGCTTATGATCATGTGTCTTGGGAAGGGTTGTGGTGCTCCATGGAGGCTTTGGGCTTCTCTACCAGGTCCTTAAACATCCTTAGACAATGCATTCAGACTACTTCTTTCTCAGTGCTGATTAATGGCATCCCTAAAGGTTTGTTTAGAGCCTCTAACGGGTTGAGACAAGGTGATCCTTTGTCACCTCTTCTATTTACTATCATTATGGAGAACCTAACCTACCGTGTTGATAAAGCCGAAGAGGAGGGGCAAAAAAAAACTTATAAGGTGCGGGGCACCAAAGTGTTGAATCACATGATTTTTGCTGATGATATTATGTTTTTTTCGCTGCACATCCTAAAGTCTTCAGAGGGGTTAGAACCTTATTTGAGTTTTTTGCTGATCTTTCTTGCTTGCATATTAGTGATACCAAGTCATAGGTCTTTTTATCGAAGTCTTGTGATACAAGGAGAGGAAGACTGAAAGTAGCTATCCAGTTGGAAATTGGATGCTTCCCCACGAAGTATCTGGGGTGCCCATTTCAGGAGGGGTGGGGAGAGGTTCTGACTTTCACACTTGTTTGGACAACCTTTGTCTTAAGGCGGAAAAATGGAGTGGGCTGAAAGTCTTCATGGCGGGTAGGGTTTTGCTGATTAAGACCGTTCTCACCAATATGTTGAGATATTGGCGTAGGCTGGTAGACATACCAGAATTCATTTTGAGTAAATGCATATCGATCATGGATGGCTTCTTGTGTAATGGTGGGCAACATGGTGTGGGTTGGATGGACGTTGCCCATCCTAGACATGGAGGGGGTCTGGGGTTGATGGATCCTTTAGATATTATGTGGGAAGCTTCGACTAAAAGGGTGCATGATTTCTTGACTAAACCAGAGTCTACCTGGTGTTCATGGATGATGAGACATTATGGTCCTAGCCTGGAGGTTGATGGTCCCGATTTGGCCTCCTATTCTAGGATCTGGCGCAAGATGATCTATGTGTGGGAGACCTGCAAACAAGAGTATTACAAGAGCAATGGGAGATGGATGGTGAGGGACAGTGGAAGACCGTGGAGGATTATTCATAATCAACCACAGTTTCCTAGGATCAACTTCTCTGGGGTAAGATCCATTGTCCTAAATGGAGTTTTTTTACTTATAGGACGATCCTTGGGAGGCTTCCTACTATGGACAAAGTTAACAGATGGGCGCCAGTTATGAGTAGTGTTTGCCTGCTCTATCTTCGGGATATTGAGTCTCATCAACACCTCTTTTTTTAGTGCACCTTTTCTAAGTACCTATGGACCCACTGTTCCCTGAAGCTCAATTGGGGTGGGAACCCACCTACCAACCTGCTGCAAAGCATGGTGTGGATTTTGGTTTCTACTAAAGACGAAAAACCATTTGAGATGGTTCATTGGGCTGATCTGGACGAGCCTCATCTTCCTCATATGGCACGAGAGGAACTACAGATCCCACGGTAAAAGGGAGAGAGATAAATTCCACTTTTTTGAGGACTTTGTAAATAAACTGTGGTGGTTTTGTAAAGCGAACCCGGGTATCCTTTCTAGGGTTAAACCTGAGGTCAGATTGATGTGGGGTCTTTAGTGACCTTGTACAGTATACGGGGTGGTTTACTCCTATACTCTTTTTTGGGGATCTAGTAATATCTTACCTTATCCAAAAAAAGTGCTATTTATTTCCAGATTAAGCTAAAATTAACAAAAAAGTCCTAATTAATTATTCTAAATGAAGCAAAAATAAGAGATGAATATGCATTCATCATCGGTATATTGCTTATTCCTAATAACTTTGCTGTACGATTTCTCATATGAGACAGAGTTCGTCATAATATGGTATCTGGCATTCCTTGCCTAACAATTAGCTCCATTGTTGTCACAATATTTCTACCGAGTCATTAATGGTTGGAACATCTATAAATTCATCATATGAACTTTTAGATCCATATAATATCAGTTTGTGTACATAACACAAGCACACTCGACTTCTATTGTAGATTAGTATTAATGACTATTAGTTCGGAACCTTTCCAATTAATCAACACTTATTCTTTAAATCAAACATATTCAATTTGTGATCATTTTTGTCATTCTGGAAGCTTACATCAATGTAACTCTTAACATCCAACTCTTACTCTCATTTCTATCATCATTGACTAGCAATCTATCCTTAATCACTTCTCAAGTACTAATAGATATCTTTAATGACTTTCCAATAACCCTTATTGGAGTTTATATCATCTTGTCAAGTCCAATACATATAAGATTACATGGGATAAGTGTGTTAATATCTTACATGATAGATCCACTATTGGCTGACCCATGGATTCTCATTCATGATATTTCCATTCTCAACAAGAATAGGAATATTGGGTTGACTAGTACATATACTACCTTTAACGTCAGTTTCCAAGTGACACCCAAGTGGGATACACTAAAGGTAGAGGCTTATGGTGTTGGTTTCAAAACTGACGATACAAAGTTGGCCCCGATTGCAATACAAAAATGACACCGATAGGAGCCATATTTATTTGTTATTTATACAAAACTAACAACTATCTTCATAGCCAAACAAAAAGTTGGGCCGGGTTAGGGACATAGTTTTCGGTTATTTCAGTAAAAACAGACGACTAACTCCATTTCCAAAAAAAAGTGATCTCAAGTTTGGTTCATAGTTGTTGGTTCAAAGTAAAACCGACGATAAAGCTATAAATTGTCATCAGTTATGATTTGAAAACCAATGCCTATCTCCATACTGGACAAAAAATATTGGCCCGGGTTAGGACGTTGTTGTCAATTTTATATAAATAACCAACGACAAAGACCTACAATGATGTTTGTTTTAAATAACCGATGACTAAGTGCCATTTTTTTAAATATCAACTTGCAGGCCTGTTGTCCGGCTGGTCAGCATGATGCAGAACCTACAGTTTAGTTCTAAACTGTAGGTTTACAACATCCTGTGATTTCAGCCTAACAACAGGCCACAAACCTACAATAACAAGATGATCAAGACTATCTATATGTCAAGAATATATATACATCTTGTGATCCACACACATGTAGAAATACAATTCATTCATTCATATGATTCACACACATGTAGAAACCTGCAGTTCCATTCATTCATCCATTTTCACATTCACACATGTAGAAACACAATTCATTCATTCACATGATTCACACACATGTAGAAACCTATGGTTTCATTCATTCATCCATTTTCACAATCACACACATGTAGAAACACAATTCATTCATTCATCTTCACATTCACACACATGTATATAGATCAACTTTCAATAAGACAATAAAAAAAAAGTCATTCACACATGTATATATAAGCACCACATATATACAAAAATAATGACATCAAAGTTTAGAAATGTCATTCTTGAATCACCAATACCCCAATCATAATAAAAAATTTCCTTCCTTTTAAAGGTTTTTACCCATTGTTCTCTTATGCCATCTAATTCAGTTGTCATATAGGGCATATGTACATCTAATAGCTTTTCCCCTATATTGAAGTCATTAGTTTTAAGCACTTGGAAAGAGAATGGCGTATATATATAATTAATAAGTTTGATATTTTCATATTATCTAATGAGACTAGATATATACTTATGATGATCAAGACTATAATATTTGTTGTATGTTTTCAATGTTGTGTGCAACATATCTGACAATTATGTCCATATACCACATCATGTAGTATCCACATGCCCAACTATTGTCTTGTACAACACACTATAAATTTCAACATACTAAATGTTAATAAATAAAAATCAGCATAGTTCACATAAATAAAATATGCATTGGAGTCAGGAAACTACATCCACATTCTTCCAAACCATCACTTTCTTTTTCTTGTCCATGTTTCCTCCAGCTTTGTTGAAATATTTTAAAGCCCTATCCATCAATATAACACATTGAATTGCATTAGTAAATAATCATGTAATAATATATGTTAACAAATATAAATATAAAAATTTTCTCACATGTATAATGGCCTTTTCAAATCACATCTTGAACGGTCAAATTTGTTCCCCTTAGGATCTAGATAATAAACATTCAACGTCTCAGGGACAACAACCAATAACTCCCTATGCTTACCTCTAGTGTCAAGAAAGTAAAAATTTATAACTCAAAATCCACAATGAAATATAATTTTCTTAAGTCAAAACTATAAGCTAAGTAAATTTACCCAGCATTATATGGAGCTATTATCACACTCTTGTTCACTTCACCAAAATATTTAAAAGCGATAGAGAAGTATAAGGTAACTAGTGTAGAGTCTTCATTTATAAGACTGATCAAGAATGGAACTAGAAATCCCACATGGGTCATTGAAAAATCTTTACATACCTTATGAAAGTGGCTGCAAAACATATATTACATATGCATTAATATATAAGAAAATAGATCACCATATATAAAATGAGGTGTATATATAGATATATATAAATAAGATCTCACCATATCTATAGTTCCATCATAGATGAATTTAGCTAAGAATTATGAAATAAATCCAAAATATCTTTGTAGAAATATATATTTATTGTATGATTGGTATATGGCATCCCCTACCATAGACACAATAATAGGTGAATTTTCGGGATGTTCACCTATCCATATTGCCATACCCCTACATTGAGGACCTATCGAGTCAAATAGGTCCTTTGCAAGCCAATTGGTACTTCAAGAAGAGGTGGAGGTGGAGAACGATGAGTTGTAGTGGGTTTCTTCCCTTTGTCCTACATATATAATTTCATAACAATTGTCATGTATATACATATACAAATTAATGTAATGTAAATTTACCATACATGATCAATATAGATGACTCCCACTTTGGGCCACAAGAGCACTCTGCCTTCTGCTTCACCAATCGTGTCAGCATCTGGGTGGGCATATGACAATGGATGCTGCCTCCAAGCAGGGAAGACAAGCCTCATGTTCACAAGAACCACACCATCAGGTACTAGAGAGCCATGAATCGTGTGCCCTGGAAGGCATGGGTAAGACTCGCCCTCTACAATGACATATTATTGTAATTTTTGATGGCATGGCCTTAACCCCTACAAAGTTACATAGAGTATGTTATATATATACCTAAACATATCATCTTGAAAAGACTAACTACTATGTCATAAAAATACTTACATCGGATGTACTAGGTGGTGGGTCTACATGATTACTCCCAACCACCTCTATAGTAGCGGAAGAGCGACATGTCATAGAGACTGTCTAAGTGGTAGCCTGAGATGCCTTCCACTTGCTTATTGCTTCATGGACTCTCTTATTAATTAACTCATCTACCTATGCATGGCCAAAAGAAACACTCTTTGATTCCTGAATTCCCTTTGCAATAACATTCAAAAAACGAATAGGTTACCTCAGCTTTTGAAAATCCGTCTTTTTGGACAAGTTTGCACTTTGATGGCCCAAAGAACATTCTTAGGCCCACACCAATGCCTGCATCCCTAACATGTCCAAGATTCTTTGGGTTACCGAGAGCAACTGTCAATTCATCCCTTGTGCCCCAATGGATGAACGAGCCTTGCTTCCTCTGCTTGTGAAGCTCCCGCTAATCATCATCAATAGAAATTGGTAAGTAAACATAACAATCATCAATATTAATTGCTTTGAGAGTTGATTTTTACCATTTTTGCAGCCACCTTAGTAGTTACGGGGTTGGTTATATCTCTTATTTTGTTTTTCCTATCAGCTATCCACACATCATGATGATGTAGAGGTGTAGGAGTAGTAGATGATTCAACAGTCTCATCAGTAGGAGTAGTAGGCTGCTGAATGGAAGACACATGTAGTTTTTGGTGAAGGGATGCATAGCCACCTGGACCCATCGTGTGGTCATGCACATTCAGTGGATGCCTTGCTCTTTGAGCATTGTTGATAGCCTTGTTACTAAGCATATTAAATTGGTTAGTAACAATCAAGGCCAATCGTAAAACAATGAATTCATAAGAATGTATACTAATTAAATTAGGAGTGACACTTAATACCTTGAATTCATCAGTATTTCTCTTGGCAACAAACACCTCCCACTCAGTCAGGTCCAGGTAGTTCCATTGCTTAGTAGCTGACTTCTTCCTCTTATCAGCCTCTTATATGTATTGTCGGTTGAGAGTTGTCAAGTAGTTCCTTAGGACCCTCCCATAGTGTTGCATTGCCTTTTTATGATGTACGCTTTCATCCAGTTCAAATATACTCTACAAAATTTCATATATTTAATAGAGTATTCTAAAAAATAGAATTGTAAATATCTTTAAAAACATAATTGCAAATGATAATATCTCAACATAGTTCTTTCCATACGAAGTCTTTCTTACTTTTAGCAACTGTATGCCAAGATTATGCATTTACACTACAATGGCCACGAGTAAGAACCCCAAGATATAAAACAAATGAGCTGCGGTTCGTTCCAACTAGATTTCCTTCATGATCAACATCCACAACCAATTTTGGTCCATTGCTCATTTGTTGCAGTAACTTGTTCATCATAGTGATGTCCCTAGTTTTTTTTATTTTTTTATGCTGCTCATCAAGTGGCATTAGGTCTTTAGGGGTACATCCTCAGCCTAAAAATTGACAAAAAGAACAAATATAGGATATAACTCATAAATGGACGTATAGTTATATATATTATAAAACTTGCATTGTGATGTGACACCCCCCCTCATGGTGATCATCATCACGATCATCATACACATGATCAGTCATATGAAAAAGTGTCATATAAAAACAATCAAACATTTAACATCTAATGAAATTAATATAACATTGTAAGGTTCACATCGATCTAGCATTAAAAAAATAAAACATTTAAAAATAAAAAACATGCCTCTAAGATTGAGATCTTTTATCAATTAACATTCCTTCAATGTGATCTCCATGCACATATAAGTCATAGTTAGCTTCAATATTTGGTGTTGGTAAGCCAACTGAGAATGGAATGGAGTCATCATACTTATCATAGTACTCTTCTTTATTTATAAGATCTCTTCATTGAACTATCTTTTACCATGAAGAACAACTAACCATTTTTCATTTGCATGATCATCGATATAAAATACTTGCTTCTCCTATGATGCCAATATGAATGGTTCACCCTTCTCGCCAATCTTTTCAAAATTCACTAATGTGAAACCTAATTCATCCACTATAACTCCTTTGGTGTTATCAACCCAATTACACATAAAGAGTGGAATTCTAAAATCTACATAGTCAAACTCCCATATGTCTTCAATGACATTGTAATATGACATTTTAGCTTCACGTGGACTCTTATCCTTCACACTAGAAAAAAACATTGAAGACGCTTGAAGGGTGACCCCACCATTTTGGACGATGCTCTTGTCATCCTGACACTTTGTGTAATATGATAACCCATTTATGTCAAATCCTTCATAAGACATAACATTCATTTTTGGTTTAAAGGTGAGGCATTTGATATTTTCAACAACATTATTCAGTGTTCGAGATAGTTGATGTAAGACTTTATCTTCAAAACACTTAATAAATATCTTGTTATGCTCTCTGGAAAGCCACATTGAATTGGCTCAAGGATACTGTTTCTTGATGAAATTGGTATGTTCCATGATATAAACACTTACTTCATCGATGTTGTGTTAAATATACAAGTGAGCTTGTTCCCACAGCTCACGACTGATTACTTTCATTCGTTCTCCTAAAGTCCCTTTTCCAGAATAGTCCTCAATATTCTTGTCATTTATAGGAGCTTCATTACCACTCAGAAAGTCATTGTGAACATCCATAACCGCCATTGCCACAAAACCCTCAATAATACTCCCTTCAGGCTGATAATAGTTTTCGAACATCCCCTTTAAAAACACTCATGCATTGTTCAAAAAGATACATCCAATGCAAGAAAATTGGTCCCACCATTTTCACTTCCCTAGTCAAATGGACAACAAGATGTACCATGATATCAAATAATGAAGGAGGAAAATACATCTTAAGCTGACATAGGGTAACAACCACTTCTCTTTGCAACTTATCAAGATTCTCAGGATTAATAACTTTGCTGCATAGACTTTTGAAGAAGAAACAAAGTCTGATGATTGCAAACCTTACATGCTTTGACAGTATAGATCAAATTTCCATGAGCAATATTTGTTGCATTAGAGTGTGACAATCATGAGATTTAAGACCTATCAACTTCAGATCTTTCATTGATACCAATCTAAGAATATTAGAAGAGTACCCCTATGGTACCTTAACATTAAGCAAGCACTCGCAAAAAGTTTTCTTCTTATTTCTAGACAACGTATAACAAGGAGGTAAATATGTTCTCAGATCACTACTAACTACTTCTGTTAATTCTTTCCTTATTCCCAGTTCAAGTAGGTCCATTCTCGATTTGATGCCATCTTTAGTCTTACCTGGTATATTCAAAAGAGAACCAATGGTGCTATAACAAACATTTTTCTCAACATGCATGATATCGATACAATGCTTAACTGCCAAAGAAGTCCAATAAGGAAGATCCCATAATATTTACTTCTTATTGAATAAAGATTTGTCACTTTGTGTGCAAATGGTACATTGTGATCTCTTACCAAATTCATTAACAAAGTCTTTTACTCTTTCAAACCTTCGATAAGGATGGAATTTTGGAAGAAACCTTCGATGACCAAGATATACAGTCTTGCCGCCATGTTTTAGTCATATTGAATCAATGTTCTCTTCACATATAGGGCATGCTTTGGATCCTTTTACATTGTATCCAGACAAATTTCAATATATTGGAAAGTCACTAATAGTACAAAACAACATAGCATGTAAATGAAATGTATCTCTACATGAAGCATGCTTGTCATCACACCTTCACCCCATAGTTTCTTTAAGTCATCAATCATAGGTTCAAGATAAACATCTATATCATTTCTAGGTTGTTTAGAGCCCGATATCAACAATGACAACATAACATACTTATTTTTCATACACAACCAGGGAGGAAGATTGTATATAAGAAGCATAACAGGCCAAGTGTTGTGTTGGCTGCTCAATGTGTTGTATGGATTCATCCCATCAGTACAAAGCCCAAGTCTTAGATTCTTGACTTTTTCACCAAATTTAGGGTACAATAAATCAATCTTCTTCCACTGTGGGGAATCAGAAGCATGTTGTAGGATCCTATCATTGTTGTTCTTAACCTCTGCATGCCACCTTAAATTCTCTACATCTATCGGATTGGAAAACAAACATTGAAACCATAATATTATAGGTAGATACCACATCACCTTGGCATGAGAGCCAGTTTTAGACTTCCCCAAAGTCATCATTTTATACCTTGACGCCCCACATTTTGGACAATCTTTCAAATTGACACTGTCCATTTGATATAATACACAATCATCCGGGCATGAATGTATCTTCTTAGCCTTCATTCCCATTGGGCATAATATTTTCTTTAACTTGTATGTTCAGATTGCAAGCTCGTTTCCTTCAAGAAAAATTTCATACAACAAAACCAACAATAATGTGAAGCTTTTGTCGCTCCATCGATTGCTAACCATCAGATTAGACAATCTCAACACAACACTCAGCTTCAGAAACTTAGTACAACCTATATATAACGGTCTCTCAACATCATGCACAATGTTTCTAAACAAGGAAGGTGGATCAGTGTGCTCTACCCCACAACTATCCAACATCACATCAACGATGTATACCAGAATCGGTTCATTCACATCTACGTCATCGATGACAATTTCTTCTTCAACACAAGTACTGCTATGGACATCTACTGATCCCAAGTTTAAAATCTCTCCATGCCAGTACCATTATGTGTAGCCATGTACGATCCCGTTACACATGACATGACTTTTGATTTCATCACAAGTGCTGACTTTCAAGTTGTTACAACAATGCCTAATGGACAATATAACCTATCTCTAGGTTGTTTCCTATGTTCCTCCACAAATATTATAAATTGATCAAGACCATCAATAAACTCTGGGGTGCAGCGATTTGGAATGGACATCCATGATCTATCCATTCTATGATCAAAGAGAAAACAAGTATTAGGGTTTAGGGTTTATAGATTAAGTTAAGGATTTACAGGTAGATTAGGATTTATTGTTTTATATTTAGGGATAAGGGTTTAAAGATTAGGGTTTAGGGTTAAAAGATTGAGGTTTAGGGTTTAGGGTCAAATAATGAATGTGTACCACCAATCCCATTCTCGAACACCTAATCTCACTAGTAAGTGTATAATGTATGTATTCAGATTTCAAGAAAATTTTAGTAGTATTTCCCCACAGTTCTCTAAGTACGAACATATGTACTTAGATAACAAACGGGGAAGTGCTGACGAAACATATTGAAAACCAAATATAAATTATACACTTTCATCCTAAGTGAGATTAAGTGTTCAAGAACAGTCCCAAATTAGGGACTATCCAAGATTTACTCCTAATGAGTAAATCTTGGACATGTTTATAGCCAATGTCAGAAATGTATATATATTGTCATTGCTATACCTATGATCATAGTTTTATCATTCATATCCTAGGTTTTGTGGAACATCATTTAATTCAACCCATTCTTGATTATGTTCCCAAACACAAATACTATTTAGATGAAATATGATAAGGTATTTCATCAATTTTTCTACCCCATGGTTTATATCTATACCTGTGCATCTAGGTTAGTGGTTAATATGGATAGTACAATTTTCTTTAAGAAGAAAAATAGAGAAATGGATGAAATATCAAGAAGTAAAGATAGCAAAATAGAGAAACTTTTGTCATTTGCAATCCAAAACAAGTCATATTCATACATTTTAATGTCATTTAATCAAAGAAGTGAATACATGGCACATAACTTCTTAGACGACACTAAAGTGGTGATGATGATGGTGGCTAGCTCCACCAGCAGAGGCGACAATGACAAGCTTCAGAAGCAGCGACAAGCTCTAGCAGTGATGGCTCCAACAGAAGTGTCGACAATCTCTAGCAGTGGCGGCCACAACGATGGCGAGCTCCAACAGTGGCGGCTCCAGTAGCGTTGGCGGTGGCAAGCTACAATAGTGACGAATCCAAAAACGGTGGCTCCAACAATGGCAACAATGACAAGCTCCAACTGTGGCGACTCCAGTAGTAGTGGTGGCAAGCTCCAGCGCTGGTGAGCGAACAACGACGGAATTGGAATTGCCAGAGAGATAGGTCGGGCAAAGAACGAAATAGTGAATGTGGGAAAGGGAAGAAACTTCACACGTATTAAGTGGGACATAGTCTTTGGTCATACAAGAAACAGAAAACTAAGGATTTAGTCATCGGTTGTTAGAGAAAAAACTGACGACTAACTCCTAAACAAAAAAAATAGACACTGGCAAAGAGAAATAGTCATCAGTTACGTCTGCATAAACTGACAACTAAATACAAATCTAAATAAAAAAAATTTGCCCCCAAGTTAGGGTTTTAGTCGTTATTTGCTAGTAAAAATTGACAACTAACCCCTAAACCAAAAAAATAGACACTGGCAAAGGGAAATAATCATCGATTACTTCTGCAAAAACTGACAACTACGTACCAATATAAACAAAAAATTGCCCTCGAGTAGGGTTATAGTCATCGGCTATTTGTGATGAACCAACGACTAACTCCTAAAACAACAAGAAATTGACCCCAAATTAGGGTCATAATCATCAGTTTAAGACGAAACAAATGATACAGTTATGAGATAGTCGTCAGTTACCATCGGCAAAACTGACGTTTATATACATATCCAAACAAAAAAAATTCATCTAGTGTTAGGACCATAGTTGTCAGTTATCCAATAAAGCTGATGACAATGGAGAAAATTGGGGGAAAATATACTCATGGAGACAAGGCGCGTAAACACCTAGTCATCAGTTTCTTCTACGTAACCGACGCTATAGACCCATCCCATAAAAAAATGTCTTGCCAAGGGGGATTAATCATCGGATAGTTGTTAGAGCTGACGAATAATGAGGGGATAAATTTTTCAAATAAGACTTGGCATGAAACATGGTTCTTCGGTTATTAAAAAAATTGATGCCACACTTAAAATTTTGGAGGAATTTTTTTCCCAGAAAAATTGTATTTTGCGGGTAATTTTAGACGTCGATTTCCATGAAAAGTAACCAACATTAAAGTAAAAGTGGTACATGTGTCTTTTCTAAATCGACATTACTTCACATATGGTGACGGTTGGATTAATTAACCGACATCGTTGTGCTTTGGCATCCATGTTTTTTGGGTAACTAATGCCATCAAAAGTGACGTTATATGTCATTTCTATACTAGTGGTTCATGAGAGACTAATCTGCATTCTCTCTTATTGAATCCATCCATGTTGAACTCTTCTAACACATTGCTATTGTATGTGGTTCAACTTCCATTATGAAACCTTAAAGAACTATCCTTTAGATACAATCTTCCTTATCTCATAAGATGTCTCACCTTATCCTTCATTATTGAAGGTGTTTTCATGCCAGATCTCAATATTCACAATATTGAGATACCATTCCTTATCATATGCGGAATATTCATATATTCTCCCACTAAATATTTTGTAATCACATATTTCATCTTATGTCTTGACTCAAGTCAAACTCTTTGACTATCTTGTCAAAACAAAAGATCCCATTTCTGAGACGCTTGTTTCAATCCCAGATTGAACTTTGTAGTTTATAGAATGTATTTGCATTCATGAAGTTATAAAACCTTTTAGGATGTGTCACATACACATCCTTTGATGTATTCCTTTTAAGGAATGCAATATTATCTTCATATACCAAATCTCATAGTCTATTCTAACTATAACAACAAGCATGACAACTGGTAAAGGAATTTCTATCAAGTTCAACAATTTGAACTGTTTTGAAAATCTATTCAACCAATATGTCCTTTTATGTCATCCATGTAGGTATATGACGCAAGACCCTATTGCAACCTTTGGGTATTACACCTTTAGGTAGAGCTATCAAGGTCCTACCTTGTTAGCTTACATGGATTCCATATAGCTCAGAAATAGCTTCTAGTTGACTAGTTGGATCATCCTGTATGACCAACCCATCTAAATTGTTAGATTCACAATCCTCCAATTTCAAATGTGTTCTACTAGAACTACTTTATTCTATGTTGCATGATGAACTTGAGATTCCACAACATCTTGTGATTCTCTTAGTTCTCATTGTATCTCTTTGTTGATCTCGAACATTTTGAGTTCTACTTTTACTCCCACTGATTCCTTAGAAACTTAGTTATCCTATCAACAAAACACCTTTGTCATTGGATTGGAATTAATAGTAACATTCAACAAATATGGTTTGTTGATAAACATTTTCAAAAACAACTTTCTCAATGTAGGTTTTCATCCCATAGACATATTTGGACATTCCCAAATCATATCATATATGATGTCTTTATAAACCATTCATTTGGTACATGATTTAGTGTTAAGTATATAATTATGAGGGCATAAGAAGATAAGCTTAATTGATAATTGATGTGATGACCACTATTAGACTGATAACAACATCGCAGAAAACTACACGGAAACAACCATTAATAGCAGATTACCAAAAATCACTAAAAAATAAAACCATTTTTCATAAGGATCCATTGCCAAGAAATTTATTACAGAAAGGCCCAAAGCCTGTCATATACAACATGATGCATCACACATGGGCTGTCTCAGCAGCATCCCTATTTCATGTGATATTAGTTTGTTTTTACCAAAAACATGTACATGAGCAAACTATTAGCAATAAATGCCTTTTAGCCAAAAACTTAGATCGATCGTAAAACCAGATATGAAACTATCCCCTAAGGATCTGAGAGTACAGAGACAACACATAGTACTTCTATCTACAACAAGACACAGCTGACAACACACCACCTCAAAATTATAGGTCCTTTTTTATTGTTGTCATGTCTCAGCTACACGATCTCTGCTACCTCGTGCACATCCACCTACAAAGTTGTAGAACCCACGGGGTGAGACAAAAATCCCAACGGGAGATATAACTCTCCACTAATACTAGTATTATCACAAATATAATTATTTATTCAAAGATAATGATAAAGCAGGAACTATGCTAAGTAGCTCCAATTATAATATGAACATTTAGCAAGGTATCTCCATAAATGAGAAGATTAGATATCTATGACTGACCAATAGGTTATTCAATATTTTTAGAAGAAATATGAAGACCATGTATATCATTTATCAACTATGACATATAGAAGCAAGTGCAACCTCATTCAGTGTTTCTGTATTCGATCCTTAAGCAAATATGCTACCCGGTTGATTACATCTTTCAACAATCAATATTATGCCCTATGGACACGAGGTATACTGATGTTGCTCCAACCAACCTAAATTAGGTAGCATCAATGCCATAAAAGGTCCATGGACTCCACGACCTCATCTTTCTCCGTCAGTACGAGATTTTTGGTAGTAACATTATGAGTCAAACTGCAATCTAGCTAGACTGGGTATATAGGCTCAACACTAAAGAGATACAACCCTTAGTTGTTCCCTTATCTGGGTATGACCCGTTGTCAATCCTGATTATATTATTGAGTCATGGAATATAGCCACATTCTTATAAGGGTATGGTCTGTAACCAATCCAGGGTGTATATTCATTTATCAATCAAGCTATAACATCATCTCAAGCTTATCCTGTGATCATATTGCCATGGTATGATATCTAAATCATGTGATTATACTGCCAGGTATTGACTTTTGCTAATCCAATGATTATACTACTAGGTATTGACCTTTATCAATCATGTGATTATACGTCCAAATATTGACGTCTGTCAATCATGTGATTATACTGACAAGTATTGACCTCTATCAATCATGTGATTATACTTCCATGTATTGACCTATGTCAATCATGTGATTATACTGCCAGGTATTGACCTATATCAATCTTGTGATTACACTTCCAGGTATTGACCTCTGTCAATCTTGTAATTATACTGCCAGGTATTGATATTCACCAATCTTGTGATTATACTGCTAGGTATTGACCTTTATCAATCCTTTAATTACACTACCAGGTATTGATCTTTATCAATCATGTGATTATACTGCCAAGTATTTATCTTATCAGTAGTGATTATTACACTACTAGGTATTGATCTTTATCAATCCTATGATTATACTTCTAGGTATTGATCTTTATCAATCATGTAATTACACTGCTAGGTATTGTTCTTTATCAATCATGTGATTATACTATTAGGTGTTGATCTATATCAATCCTGTGATTACACTGCCAGGTATTTATCTTTATCAATCCTGTGATTATACTACCATGATTGACCTTTGTCAATCATGTGATTATACTGCAGGTATTGAATTTTATCAATCTTGTGATTGTTTCTGAGTGATGGGTTAAATGCATTATAATATCTTATAACATCAATCAAGTTACAAGTGTGAAAGGTATATCATATTGCCAAACATTCTATAATAGTTGAGACACCTTTTTGTAACCCTATTACTTTCATCACGGGTTATCAATCCCTTAAACTCATCATTGAGTACCACATCACCTTACTAGGCAACATGCCTCTACCAGGTCATTAGACCTATTCACATCCTTCTTGTGATACAATTATTCCATAGGCCTCATAGGGCATAATCACTACAACCCTCATTTGTCTATATCCATAATGCCTTCATAGTTAAGATTTCATTATTATATCCATTGATTATTATCATCATGCCATTTCAAGTTACATTCCCTCTTGTGATTAGGGTTAGGGTTTCTCTTTTCAACCGATTAGGGTTTGTAGGGTTGTATTCAATAACCAACCCTAAACCATAGCTCCTCTTACCTAGAATCTTTGTATTATTATCTTTACATTCAATTGTATCACAGATAATCACTCAATAAAGTGATAATCCTCTCATAATTAGGATTAGGGTTTCTATTGTAGCCGATTAGGGTTTTTAGGGTATATTCAACCACCAAACCCTAATTCATAACTCCTCTCATCTAGTATCTTATTTCTTTGCCATAAGTATTCAAAAATACTTGAGTACTCTCATCATTTATCATTAATTGATGACCAACATGAAGTATTACCTTTCTCTATGAGTAGTATAAGTTTCTCTCTCATCCTTACTAGGATATTGATTTCAACATACTTATTACAATCAGATTGACCCTCTTTAGGGTTTATCAGCCTACATTTACCAAAGTCTATCCATCTCATGACTTCATCATATATCAATTCATTATATTCATCATGTGTTAGCCTACACTCATCAAGGTGTATCGGCCTACACAATATCCCTTGTGTCAGCCTAGACACCATTACTTGTATCGACCTAGACATTCTTACTTATGTCAGCCTAGACACTTGGGCCGGCCTAAACATTCTTACTTGTGTCGGCCTAAACATTCTTACTTGTGTCAACCTAGAAACTTGTGTCGATCATGATACTTGTGTCGGCCTAAGCACCTCCCTTTGTGTCGCTCTAAGGAATCTCACTTCTATCACCCTATGTATATACACTTGTGTCACCTTATACATATACACTTGTATCACCCTATGCATATCGCCCTATGCATATCAACATGTGTGTGTCAGACATAGCACATTCTAGTGCATTAGACACACTATCATCTTGGGTGTGTGTCAGACAAGGCACCAAATGATGTGTCTCCCTAGACACCAACAATTGATATCAGGTTAGGGGGTGTATTAGGTTCTAGTGTTAGGGTTAGATGATATTGGGTTAGGCATCATCATCTCCCTCACACCCTCACTCATCAAGGTACTGACTTCACTTATCATTTGGTGTATCACCTTCACCATACTTTAGTGTAATGTCTTCACCTATCTTTAGTATAACATCTTCACCTCACTTGGGAGTAACATATTTACCTCTCTTGGTTGTAACATCTTCACCTCACTTGGATGTATCATCTTCACCTCACTTTGGTGTAACATATTCACCTTACTTGGTGTATTGTCCACACCATGATCTAGGGTTTCAGCCTCACTACCATATTGTGTTTCGGTCATGACAATATAACTTGTGTTTCCCATGGCACATCAAAGTGATATCGGTTTTGACATGCTTAAGGTGATATCAGTCTTGAGGTGCTTCAAAGTGATATCGGTTTAGAGGTGCTTCAAATTGATATTAGTTTGGAGGTGCTTAGGGTGATAGTGGTTTCTATCATCTTCAATTTTTAAACCTTCATCCATTAACACTCTAGTTAATGGACAACAACGCCATATATCCATTAGATCTCATAGATTCATCATTTAATCAAGGGAAATCGAAATTGAGAAGGAATCACCAAGTATTGTACAATTGAAAGTGAATAACAATAGAATTGAAGTAGAGTTATATAACCTGCCTCAAGATCACCACTAGAGATTCAAGCTTCAAAGATCCACATTCTCAAGGTTGAAGATGACCTATTCAAAGGTCCAAGATTTGGCTATAGCTTCACCTCCATCAAGAAGAAGGCATCATAGTTAGAAACTTGGCGAAGAAGAAAAGAAAGAAAGAATTATGATCCAAGATACATAATTATCCAAGGTTGAAGATGGTCATGGAATCACCTCAGACAAGATGTTGGACCTTCCTCTTGATCCTTGATCTCCTTGGGTCATCCACCAAGGGTGGGATGATATGAGTGTCAAAATGTTTACATGTAGGTGACAAGAGAGGCTTATATAGTTGAGGCTCATGAGAGAGGCTACATGAGACGTGTCATCACCATATGTAACTAGGTGAAACATGTCCATGCATGGTGGCACCATGCAACCATAATTATCTCATCATGCAAAATTATTTTGAATAATTCAAGGATGGGATATTGGCCTTTGGGTAGCTTGCTTGATAAGATATCACAACCCAATATTACTTTATATGCAACCTGTAACGACCCTGTCTCCCGATAACCCCCCAATTAAGGGAGACCAAGAGGTCAAAGCCGTTATCCCAATAAACCAGATCAAAGGTTCAACAATTAATCAATAATAATTATGAAAATTTACCAACTAAACTAAAATTTGGTATAAAATAAAACTTTGCATACCTTTTCAAAAACTTTGGAAATCTACTTCTATCCACATCTTGGATCTATTCAATCTAATCCTCCTTGCACTTTAATTCTTATTTTCACAATATGTCACTTTACTGTTTGTTCATTTCAAGGTTGTACCTAAAACGCTGACAAACAAAATGTCAAATAGCATAAAGAATATGCCGGTATGTGGGGACAACCAAAATTTCAAAAATATGGCTAACAATCTAATTATCGCAATCAAGGTAACTAACTATCCAATTTACATTTTCAATGTGTCATTCTCCACCGCTTTTGCCCTAACCCTGGAATACCCCTTCTAGGGTTTCTCTTTTGCCATTGACTTAAGGCCTCCTTCTCAATCCCGAGCTTGGTGCCTGGGGTCACCCTTCATGGTGCCCTTTAGTCATGCAATATCATAGGCCACCTTCTCAATCCCGAGCTTGGTGCCTGGGGTCACCTCTCATGGTTCCCATTGGTCTTCCCTCCTGGGCTTGACCTTTTTGCATCATCCATCAGGGTGGCATGTAGGTGCGAGAATACACACTTATTTTACAATTGTGATAATCATAGTGACTTTATAATTTTCAAGTATGAAAATCCAACTGATAAGTTTCATTCAATGCGATGAATCATCTAAGAAACTCTTCGGGAAACTAATGCGATTACCCATAATTAACCACATACATGTCAGGATGATTTGAGACAAAATTAATCCAATCAATGCAAGAAATCCAATAGGGAAGCAAGCACACAAAGAGATCCTAAAATATGCATTCAATGTCCCATCATTGATCATGCCATCATGATCTATCAAACCTAGCTCGCTTCCTAGGGTTTCTAGTCCACTTTTAGGGTTTCCATTGCAATTAGGGTTTCTCTTCATTTATACTACTTTAAACCCTAATTTTATACAATTACTCACAAACCCTAATTATCTCATCTATTCTTCACGAAAGATATTAAGGTTACCTTTGAACAACATCTAACCTTAATTTCAGATTAAAGGCACATTTAACCATCAATTAAGTCCATTATGCCTCTTTTACATTAAAACTACCATTTTTATCCTTTTAATTCATGACAAGATCATTAGGCCTAATTATCATCTTTGGTTCCTTTCATATTAACAATTCATAGTTCATTATGATCTAATTCACATATGAACTCTATTTATCATTAATTCCACCATTATTCATTAGAAAACCCTAACTTCCATATTAAGGGTAGTTATCCACAATTAGGAACTTTTATACTCGAAATAGCTTAGAACCATCATATCTGAGCTTATTCATGAATTTGAACAATTAAAGCCATTAAAAGTCACAATTACTAACATTAGGGTTTCAAGGCCCATTAAAGCTATTGCATTTCTAAAAGATTCTTCGGAGATAGTTGTGGAGATGTGGAGAGGCGATGGCTGAGGCGACGGGAGGGGCGACTGGGGTGATCCGCTGCACCGCCGAGCTCCTCCATGGATAGTGTGGCCCCGTCAGTCTGCCTGGAATAAAGGGAAGGCGTGGAAAACCAAAGCTCCGGACATAGTTGGCACAGCAGAGACAATCCCCGATCTGGAGCACAGCCTGCCAGATCTAGATCCAGAATGGTATCCGAGGTGGACGGAATTTGCCAAGGTGGAGAATAGTATTGCTCTGAATCACGTTGATGTTACTATGAACAAAGGGAGGATGGTCTATCCCAGTGCCGAGGCGAAGGAGAATGCTTGTAAGTGGAACAAGTGTTTAGTCGGCTACATAATTGATTTCAAGGCTCATATCCTGACTCTAAGTAGTTATTTGGAATGGTAGTGGGAACCGAAAGGGGCAGTGGAGATATTCAACAGAGGAGATGGTTTCTTCCTAGTCAAATTTGCAGAGGAGGAGGATCTGTCAAAGGCTCTAAAAGGAAGCTGGTATGTGAAGAATAGACCTCTTCTGCTGAGAAGATGGAAGCAAGGTCAAAAGGTTACGAAATTGAAGCTGAATGAGGTTCCGATTTGGATCAGACTGTATGACCTGCCTATGGAGCTATGGGATACCAAGATGTTGGAGAGGATTGGTTCGTCGTTTGGGATTCCTTTATGTGTGGATGAACCTACTGGAACGTGTGCAAGGCTTGAGTTTGCAAGGATTCAAGTTCTTGTGAACAAGAACTTTCTATTTCCAGAAACTATTTCTCTTGAGAGTGATGAAGGTGCGGTTCATGACATCCATGTTTCATATGAATGGTATCCACAAAAGTGTAAGCAATGTCAGTGTTTTGGGAATGATGATTTATGTTGTTATGCTAAGAAGGGGGATCGAAGTCTTAACAGGGAAAAGCAAGTCTGGGCAAAAAAAGATACGGATAAAACAAATCAGGTTCCACTGACTGTTCCTTCTCAAGTTGAGGCTGAAGATGCTAATTCTGAATGTAATCTTGGTGAGGAGCCCGGTGATATCCCTGTTTCAGTAGTGTTGATCGAAGAAGGTGAAGAAAATGTTGTTACTATACCTCTTAACCCTATTCTTGTAAGTCACAATGCTAATTTGGTTAGAGAGCAAATTGAGAAGTTTAATAAGAAAAGATCTGATACATCTGTGCCTATTTATTCTTCTGGTTCGAGTTCAAGAAATGGTGTTGATGGAGATGGCTTTAAGGAGGTTAGAAGTAAGAAAAGTAAGTCCCCTACAAAGTATGTGACTAGCAGTTGTGGTAGTGCTCCTGAATACCCTCTTACTGGTAATTCTTTTGCTAGTTTGGAAGCCATTCCTGAAGATGATGATGCTGAGGCTGTCAGCTCAACAACAGGAGTTATTAAATGATTCCTCCAATCATAATCTCCTCTTGGAATGTTAGAGGGCTCAATAACAAGATTTTTCCTGTTCAAAAGGAGATTAGAAGGTTGAATGGTGATATTGTTATTCTTGTAGAAACTAAAGTTAGAAAAGACATAGTAGATTACATCATGTCTAGATACTTTTCTGAATATAGATACTTCACTAATCATCAATCTCATTGCCTTGGAAGAGTCTTTGTCTTGTATAGAAACTGCATAGTTGATGTTATTAAAGAATCTGATCAGTATATCTTTAGTAAGGTGTTTGTTAACAATTTTTCCTTTCTGCTTATGGCTATTTATGGTCACAATGGTGACGCTGAAAGAACTAAACTCTGGGAGGATATTGAAGATCTTAGTAACTCTATTGATGAACCTTGGCTTATTCTTGGAGATTTCAATGTGGTTCGGTTTGAAGTGTAGAGGATCAGTATTCAACCTCCCACGAAGAAGTCGATGGATGATTTTAACAATTGTTTTCTTAATGTTGGTCTGTTTGATATGAACCTTGGTGGTCCTTTCTTTTCTTGGGACAACAAGCAAGATGGTGAACACTTCATTACTTCTAAGATTGATCTTGTGCTTCATAATTTTCAATTTATTTCTAGTGTGGAGGACTATTCTGGTGAGCTTATTTCCAGTTCTTTGGGTGACCATATAAGGATTGTTTTGAAGATTGGTAATCCTAGAAAGTTCAAGTCCCCTTTCAGATTTATAAATGCTTGGGTTCGAAAGAAGGGTTTTACAGAGATTGTTAAAGAAGCTTGGAGCATTAATGTGGGGGGTTCAAATATGTTTATTCTCTATAGAAAGTTGGAATCTGTCAAGAAATCTCTTCGAAAGTGGAATACTGAAATTGTTGGGAATATTTTTGATAATGCTAGAACTATTCATTTCAAAGCTAATGAGGCTCAAGCTTGTGCTAATCTTGACCCTTTGAATGAAGATAAGAGACAGTTTGCTAAAGTTTTAAGGATGGAAGCAAGGGATGCTGAGTTAGCTGAGGAGTCCTTATTAAAGCAAAAGTCGAGGGTTCAATGGCTTAAAGAAGGTAATATGAACTCAAGGTTCTTCTATTCTTCTCTAAAGACTAGAAGACATAGAAACTGTCTGAAGAGTCTTATGGTTAATAATGAAAACATAACCAATTATGAAGATATTAAGTATGCTGTTAGGGATTTCTACTTGAAGCTTTTTTCTAATAGTGATAGTGATGGAAATGTATGGGAAGGAGATTGGGAAGGTAAATGCTTATCTAAAGATCAAGCTTCTGGTCTTATGGATCCAGTTATGAGAAAGGAGGTTGATGACATTGTCAAGAACCTCAATAGTGACAAGGCCCCTGGGCCTGATGGTTTTAATGGGTTTTTCTTCAAAACTACTTGGAACTTAGTTGGAGATGATACTTTTGAAGCTATTGTTGAATTCTTTTCGAGAGGGATCATGCTCAAAGAAGCCAATAAATCTTTTATAACCTTGATCCCCAAAGGGAAGGATACCTCTATTGTGTCTAATTGGAGACCTATTGTGCTTTGTAACATCTTTTACAAGATCATCTCCAAGATCATGGTGAACAGATTAAAGGCTGTTTTGTCGTATGTTATTGATTCTAATCAATGTGCTTTTGTTGAAGGTAGAAGCATGAAGGATGCTATTCTGTTGACTAACGAGCTTCTTAGTGATTTCAGTAAAGAATCTAATAATATGTGTGTGCAAGCTAACATTTCGAAGGCCTATGATTCAGTTAGTTGGAAGTTCTTATTTTCTATTCTCTACAAAATGGGCTTTCCTTTGAGGTGGA
The DNA here is from genome assembly GCA_963693085.1 of Alisma plantago-aquatica. NCBI lineage: Eukaryota > Viridiplantae > Streptophyta > Magnoliopsida > Alismatales > Alismataceae > Alisma > Alisma plantago-aquatica. The sequence continues at coordinate 4,550,116 of OY856414.1, forward strand.
TTCGGTTGGTGGAGACTTTATTCTTGTCTACTTCTTATCAGATCTTAGTCAATGGGGAACCTACTGAGTCTTTTTATCCAACTAATGGTATTATGCAAGGGGATCCTATTGCTCCATATTTGTTTGTCATTGTCATGCAGGGCTTCTCTGAGATTATGAAATGTGGGCTTAAGTATAAAATGTATCAAACCATCAAAGTGTCTAAGTGTGAAGCTGTCTCACATCTTATTTTTGCTGATGATCTCATGTTGTTTATGAAGGCTAGTACTGATAATGTTGATTTCATAGTTGACTCTCTTAGAAGTTTTGGTAATATGTCCGGCCTTAAGCTCAATAATAAGAAGAGTTGCGTGGTTTTTAGCAGGAAAGTCAAGTCTGGAAAAATTCTTGATATGAAGGAAGGTAAGATGGAAGATATGAAGTACTTGGGCATTCCCCTCTTTGTAGGAAAGCTTTCAAAGAGTCATTGTCATGCGTTGATTGATAAAATGAAGAGGAAGCTTGATTTATGGAAAGCTAAGGTGTTAAGTCTAGCTGGGAGATTGGAGTTGATTAAGTCTACTTTGTCAACTCTTTATTTACATTGGATTGTTTCTTTTCCTTTACCTTCTTCCGTGACTGATACTATTAATAAAATCATGAGAGATTTTTTATGGAGAAAATCTGAAGGCAAGAGCAATGTTCATTTGGTGGCCTGGGATAAAGTGGCTCTTCCTCTCACTGAGGGTGGTCTTGGTATAAGGATGTGGGCTCCGATCTCCAAAACCACGATATAAACACGATTTAAACTTAGCGGAAGATGAAAAATTACTGGAAATTAATTTTTTTTTGAGACAAGATCTGGAAATTATAAAATTCCTTTTTATAAGAAACCAAGTAAACAGTTTACATCTCTGTTAAACCACTTCTTGAGTAGTTATGTACAACATGATTCAAAATCTCAGGAGCTAACACCAAAAACTCAAACCACTGATTCCTAGAACCTGAGAGTACAGAGACGCATAGGACTATCTAACTACATAATTCAGCAGCCAGTATCTCCACCTGAGATTTACTACTGCCCCAGGTACTGTTGTTGTCGTTGTTTCTCATTCTTAAACGGTCTCCTTCGTCTTTGGAGACCACCTAAAAAGAGTTAAAATCTACGGAGTGAGACAATATACAAATTGTCCCAGCGAGAGTTATAACTCTCAACTAGAAGCTTTATTATAACATAAATCATACAACAGCATGTTTAATAACAAGTGAAGCAACTTCTACTTAAGCAGTCATGTCTTTAAAACATATAAAGGACATGAATACAAAATATCTGAACAGATCTTTAATGTAAACAATGTAACACCAAACATTGTTCCTCGTAGTTTAACCTAAGCAGATATACTACGCGGTTGATTATGTTTTACAAACATTATTATTATGCCCTGTGGAGATGAGGCATACCACTCATACTCCAACTGATCGCTAAGAAGTCACATCAGTATCATACATAGGTCATTAAAAGAGCCGGATTCTTATGACCTCATCTTCCTCAATCAGTTAGAGGATTGTTTGCAGGACATCTGGCAGGACGTCTGCTATTTATAGCTCACCAGGGTAAACTGGTCCTTCGCTATGTTTTTAGAGTTACATTGGCGTTCTGTACTCTCTTCGTCATCGGAAGATTTCTTGATTATCTTTCACCGATGCGGTGTTTGTGTTTACCTTGGGAGAATAGTGATACATCTCACCTTTTGGGTTTGTAGTGAAGGTTTGACGGACTATAAAATCTACATCAATTCCTACACTAGGATGTAAGGTTCTACACATCCATATACCCCACATACTCAAAAGTATGTGATCCAGGAGTTCCCTTGGGAAAACCTGTTTCACCATCATTTAGACTCTGACAATGATGGATCTATGATCAGGGCTCTACATTTCACTTGATTAGTTAGGTACATTCAGTATTCTTTCAACATCATACATTGTTCTTCAAACAATAACATTGGCATAACAGCTATAAAATGAGAATACTAAATGTAACAAGCCTAACTCTTATCAATCATCATTTCTCAATACATTCATCACAAGTCATCTCTAAAGCATGACCTTGATGGTATTTATGGCTCTCACAGCCCATTCAATTCATAGGTTGCCATTGACAAGGCATTAGGATATACTACTATTCATAAAGCTAAAGCATGCTTTTAATGAATGTAGTTTCATAATCCATACCTGGATATGATCATCATCTCATGACAACCTGCATGGTTAATTCAACTGATAACAGTAAATAATTCATTCTAGAGGTTATACCTTCAAACTCATAGAAGAATCAGTTTCCCCAATTTTCATCAATTAGGGTTATTTATTTCCTTTACTTTTGATTAGGAATATTGTTTCCTCATCTCATACTTCAAACATGAGGATTCATGCTTAAAAGAACAACTGGAAATAGGGTTTCACCCTATACAAATTAAGGTTATTGAAATCTCTTTTTCTTATATGACATCATATTTGTTAACTTGTTCTCAAAGTTCCATACCTAAAGGCATGACACAGGACTAAGGTTAACATACCCCATCCTTCATTAATAATATTTCCTTTTTGGATTATTAGTCCAATTCTAGTATGCAACTCTACCATCCTTGGAAGCATACCAGGGTATGGTGAGTATTTGCCTTAAATACAACATTTATTGAACATCATAAAGATTATCAATTCAAGGTATGAATTCACTTCTCAATCTTATCATGGTGTGAACACCTCATACTCATTGATTTGACTATACTTTATTTAAAGGTATTACCTTATAAACATCTCCATAAATTAGGGTTTACTAATCACATCATATGTCATTACCCTAAATTTAGGGTTTACTATTCACCTCATGGTGAATTGAACTCATAACATCATCATGTATGAGAAACATCATCATTAAAGTTCTTAGATAAGATTAAGATTCACTAAACATCATAATTAGGGTTTCCATGATCTCACATAGGTGGATCATACCCTAATCATGCACATTCATGTGTATTGAAGGTATCTTACTTGAGTTTCCACCATAAATGGGTACTTTCTCTCTCTTAGGATACTCTCTCTCTCTCTCTCTTAGGATACTTTCTCTCTCTTACTAGTAGATGGTGATAACACCACTCTAGATTAAGTTGGGTTAAGTCCTCATTGACTAGCATAAGCCAAAACATCACTATCATGTGATTAGGGTTTGACTAGAACAAGGTATTACCCAATTAAACCCCTCAAGGGTATTTTGGTAATTTACCTCTTGATCACCATCACGGGTCAACTCATTAATCACTTAGTCCCTTAATGACTTAGGTTACCATTAGGGTTTAGATTGGATCACCATTGAACCAATTACACCATCAATTGATTGAGTATAAACCACCTTGAAAACCTTCAAACGGTTTCAACCTTCAACCACCAAACGGTCTTGAGACCGTTTGGTGTCAAACGGTCTTGAGACCGTTTGTCCTCAAACGGTCTTGAAACTGTTTGACCTCAAACGGTCTTGAGACCGTTTGGGTGCGTTGACCGTTTTGACTTTCAAACCGTTTGAAGCTCATGCGGTTTGAAACCGTTTGATCAAAGTGCCTTGAGATTGATTGGTCCAAATGACCTTGAGATCGTTTGAGCCCAAACGGTCTTGAGACCGTTTGGATCCAAACGGTCTTGAGATCGTTTGGTCCAAATGGGCTCAAACCGTTTGGACCTCCAAAGTGGTTCAAAAGTTACAATTGGTCATGGATATGTATGTTGAATCCCTCAATTGACCAAATCCATGATAACCACTTATAAATTGAGTTAACCAAGATTAGCCTTAATCAATTGGACATCAAATTGACCCTCAATTGAAAGCCAATTAGGGTTGATTCTAATTCAATTAGGGTTTCAAATCGGATGGTCATCAATATTCAACCATGTGAATCAATTCAAGGTTGAACCTATCAATTGACCTCCAATTGGGCCCAAACTTGGCCCAAACGGTCTTGAGATCGTTTGGACATCATCCAAACGGTCTTGAGACTGTTTGCCCAAAGTTTGACCAAAAACTAAGTCGGTTGGACTAGGATTGAACTCCAATTAGGTCTAAAATCAGCATTTTTATCAATTCATCAACTTATTGCAATTGGACCTTCAAACCATTAGATTATCTCAACCCTAGACCTCCAAATGGTCTTGGGTTGTGCCCAAACGGTCTTGAGACCGTTTTCCCATCCATCCTTTGGACTCTAGTGAAAATTCATCAAGGTTTGATCTATTGAGTTGATCATCACATCAATACTTAATTGCAATATGATTTGGTACCTTGGGACCTTAAATTGATCAACTATACTTGACCCCAGACCTCCAAATGGTCTTGGGGTGACCCCAAAACGGTCTTGAGACCGTTTGGGTGATTCCCAAACGGTCTTGAAACCGTTTGGGCTAATCAACCTAAAATCTCAACTTAATCATTGGAGATTCAGCACTAATTTCAATTAGGGTTTGCCCTACTAATCATCCTTCAACTCATGACTCGTTTGGAATTAATCCCTCAAATTTGGTGAGTCGTTAATTAACATCATTATGAACAGTAATCCCAAACGGTCAATGTTTGGTCAACCATCTTAAACGGTCTTGAGACCGTTTGCCCAAAAAGGGCAAATTAAACAGATTGAAAATCAGAACTTAATTCAATTGGTTTTGCTAATTGATTTGCTTATATCTCACGATTCCTTTGGCGTTAACCTCTCAAATTTTGTGGGTGATTAACCTAAATAATTATGAACAAGATTCCCATACGGTCTTTGCTTGGTCAATGGGACCAAACGGTTTTGAAGACCGTTTTCCCTCACACGACCCTGAAACCGTTTGCCCACCAAACGGTTTGAAACCGTTTGAGCAATTGATGGAGGTCGTTTGATAAAGTGGAAATCCGTGGATAAGCATAGGAATTAACGCCCTTATCTTCTACCTTAATAACAGTAGCAGTTCTTCACGATTTTGCTTGCAAGGATGCAAGGGAAGATAGGGAAGAAGAAGAACTAGCAACTATATGCATAAGAAAGGATGTATAATCAAAGCATAAAGTTTAGAGTTATAAAACCCGCCTAAAGCTTGCTCCTTGAGCTCCAAGATTTCGAGCTCCAAGCCTTTAATGGCGTCCTAGAAGCTCCACAGGTCGGCCAAGGTGAATCCTCCAAGCAAAGTTGAGAAGAGATGGCTAGAAAGATAGAGCTAAGTGAGCTAGCCATGAATTTGACCTTGAATTCAAGTTTCATCCAAGAATTTAAGCAAAAGGAAGGATCCAAACCTACCTTGCACTCCCCTGGTCGTCCTCCTGAGCTCCAGAGCTCTCCTTAGTCAGTTTGAGCAAGGGGAAAAGAAATGAAAGGGAGAGGGTCGTTCCCTTGCTTAGTGGAAAAGTTGTGTATATATACTTAGGTGAATTTTCAACATAAGGACATATGTTTTCCTCATTTCTCATCTAAGTCCTTCCTTTCTTCCTTGCACGTCCCCACATTTTATTCCTAAGGACAAACTCTTTCTAAGGTCAAGAAATGAAGGCAAGGAGGATCAACCCATTACTAAAACATACACATAAAAGGCTATAATACATACACCTTGATTATTCAATCACAAAGGTGTTCTTTATTATATGATTTTTCTCATGAAGTGACCTTTTCATCATTTCTCTTCTAAATGATGCCAAGAGTCATAAAAGATGTTTTAGATGATGTATTTTACAAGTTGCACCCCTCAAATTGGGTAAATTGCATTTTACACCAATTTAGGGTTTTCAAGTCAAAAAGACGCTTCTACCCTCTCCCGGACCCAAAGCCTAACACATGCGTTTGAGGGCATTATTGTCATACCATGGGTCATCTTCGTCGTCTGCCGCTGCACCTGCGAGCGAAGCTCCTCTATGGAGTCAACTCTGTGGTTGACTCTTGCAGCTGGAGCCCAAAAACCGAATCTAATGGTAGAGGCACCTTCGCGAGGCCCTCCCGAACTGGGCCGGAGGCTTCAATTGATCTGCCTCACCCATCCTCCACTGGTACCATGTTGTTTTTCCTCTGGTGACTACTTGATCTGAGTCGAGGTGGAAGACCATGTCTGTTCTTCGAATTGAGGGTGTCGAGGTGTTCGTCTTTGCGCTCTGGTTGTGTGAGGACGGGTTGTGGAATTGCTGACATCGCCCAAGTCTTCCCCCTATATAGGGTGCCCAACGACCCCCTTCAGTTTTGGGGACTCCTTGGTTTTGCCACAAACCCCCTCAAAACCAAGGCTGGTTGGACCCGGGAAGATCTCCCGAAGTCAATGGGGTTACTCCCTTCTTTGCATATCATCTCTATCTCCCACAAATATGGGTATGATCCTGGTCCCTGAGTTCCAGTATCCTCATGGAACTGGGATTGAGCCTGGGCTGTTGGATCTCATATCAACGGTCCGCATCATTCGCATATCAAAATAAAATCGGGAAAATACTGTGATATCTAATTCAATGCATTGATTTGCCTATCACGTTAGGAAAAACTTCAATAAATCATAACTCTCTCCTCGATTATCCAGACGTTCCCAAATTTTAAGGGAAAGTCCATAATGACTTAAACCACTTGTGTGCCAAGTTTGAGACCAAAAATTGAAAGGAAAAACCCTTTTTGTTCATATGCAAGTTATGTGATTTGTGGGCTAGTGTTTCCATTGGGGATCATACTGATGGTTTCTTTCAAATCTGTCGTGGTCTTAAACAAGGCAATCCGATGTCACCTTATCTCTTCGTTATCTTTGAAGAAACTCTGGCTAGAGCTTTCGCATCTACTGCAGATCGTGGTGACATCTCTAGATTCATGACGTGAGGTCGGGCTATTGTGCCTCCTATTTTGCTTTATGCTGATGATATCATTATTTTCTATAATGCCTCTCCTGCATCCATTTCTTGCATCAATAACATTTTCTCCCGATATGAAGATGCTACCAGACAGAAAGTCAATTGAACGAAATCTACTGCTCATATAGATGATTCTGATCATGCTAAAGTTGTTGATGTAGCTCATTCTCTAGGAGTCACTCTTGCTGAGGATTACATATCTTATCTTGGGGTGCCCATTTATTACGGTAGACACAAGCTTCATCACTATGATTTCCTCATTGAGAAGATTGTGAGCAAGATCGCTTCATGGAAAGCCAATCTTTTATCCTTTATAGGAAGACGCCTTCTTATCAAGCACACTCTATCTTCTACGTGCTTATACATTGCTGCAGCCATCGGACTCCCTGCTAGAATTTGCGACAGAATTGATAAATTGATGTCAAGATTTCTATGGGCTGCTAGAGACAGCAAACACCGCAAAACTTGGGTGGCATGGAGCTCGGTTGCAAAACCCCTTGCGGATGGAGGTTTGGGTTTGGATTCTATGTGTGTAATTTTGAGATCTTTCACATACAAGGCTTGCTGGGAAATATCAGTCGGAAATTTTCCCTGGGCTATATTAAGTCAAGACAAATATCACTCTACCACTTATCATCATAGTGGTCTGTATCCTCCTTTCCTCAAAACGGGGAGTTCTGCGTCGCCGTTGTGGAAGCAGGTCTGGAGAACCTTCCCCCTCTTTACTCCTCATTGCCGGTGGATCGTCGGCAATGGTGAGATGTCTCTCTGGGACCCGAGATGGTGTGGCACCTCTCTGGCTAATCACACCATCCATGCTAGTGATAGAAGGTGTGATTTCAGAGTCAAGGACTTCTGGTCGGTTGCAACTGGATGGGATTGGGAAGCGTTTGGGCATATTCTAACTAATGATGGCATTCAGATCATCAAAGATACAATGGCTTCCATCTCCTCATACGATGATAAGCTTATTTGGAAATTGGAATCCCATGGTCGTTTCACCATTAAATCTGTTAAGGATCGTCTCATTCATTCTGAGCACGGTCACATGGGTTTAGACATTGCTGGTCTGTGGAAGCTTGAACTCCTCAAAGCAGGTGCTATGCTTTGGAAGATTGCGCACTGTGTGATCCCCACAGATGACAACATTTCTAGATGTCATATTATGCTTGCGTCTATATGCTCTTGTTGTGAGTCACCGTCCATAGAAACCATGCAACACCTATTTTTGTCAGGTAATACAGCTTCCTTTTTTTGGCAGAAGCTACAATCTATCTCTGGGCATGATTCACCGTCTTCCTTGCGTGACCTCATATATACATGTGCACACTTGGTCTCATCCTCTTCACCATTGGTGTGGATTCATGGTTTACTCAGCGCCATGATTGTTTGGTACACATGGAAAGCCAGATGTACCAAACGGTTTGAAGGCCGATCTGTCCGTCTTGTTTCTGATTGGAATACCTTCATTGCCAACCTTAATCATTTTCTGCAAAAGAAGCGGTTATCCAAGCTTGAACCTTCAGATGTCTTGCTTTCGCTGGACGAGCACGGTGTTATCTACCCTCCTATTCAGCTCAGGTCTATATCTCTTGTTCGATGCATGGTCTCCGCCGGACGTCGCCAATATGAAGCTCAATATCTCCATCGGAATGGGCATTGATAATACCGACTTTTCCAGAAGATGGGCGGCAGGAGCTTTGAGAAATTCTAGGAGTCAGTGTTGCTTTGCCTTCATAGTCTGGCTCAAAGAAGCAGATTACACTATGGCTTATCTCAATGCATGTGGCATTGCGCTCAAGATCACAGATAGCAGGAATCTGTCCATTTCGGTGATTGAAGTCAATGATAGGTACACCCATGACATTCTTTGGAGCAACGCTGACGAACCTGGAGAGCCACCTCATTCGTGAGGGAGATCAAAGCCTGGATGAATGACTATGGTATCATTGGTCACTGCATCCCAAAGGTAGCCAATGTTGTTCCTCGGGAGTTAGGCAGATGGGGCAACCATTTAGACGAGATTTTCATTTGCTCTGAGCCTTCCCTTTTACCCATGTAGGTCAGAGGTCTCATGCTTATGGAGAAGAGAGACATCCCATATATCTGTATTAGAAGAAAGGCTTCGAATATCCATGACCTCTCTTAGGATGAGGTTGATGTCTGGTTGTTTTTATTGTTTGTTTTTGAGGTTCGTTTTGGGTCCTTTGATGGACCATACCTGCGTTTCTTATAAGCAGGAGTTGTATTTGTTCTAGATGATTTTTCCCATACGAGGGGGATGGGATGAATAGATTGCCCCCTGACTTAAAAAAAAGTACCTATAAGGCACATATTCTTTATTAAAACATCTATTTTCTCTTTCCTCTCTTCCTATTTTCTTTATTTGAATTCCTTTTACCATTAGAAACCATGTGGACTCAAAATATTTTCCAAGATGGAGTCATTATCCATATTTCCACATATTTCTTGTATTATTATCATTTCTCACATTTCTTCTAAATAAAGCAATATTTAATTAATCATTTCTCTTTCTTGTTGCATTATCTTTGCAAGTTGGACTCGTTGGAACCCAAGGAACCCAAGAGGCATGAAATACACCTTTGAGGAATATTCGTTTGCCTTCTAGAGGTTTCTACATCTTTCTTTTCTCTTATTTCTTAATTATTCATTTACTAATTGAATTTCCTTTTTCTTTTATTTGTTATTGGGCCCAATAGCCAATAAATCCCACAAAACAACTAACAATGCTATTGTAAACGAAATCCTTTTATTCCAAACAAAGTATATCATTATTTGTTCAAATATCTTTAATAGGAGAAATTACATTTCTCGCCAAAAGAACCCCAAAAAAATTGGGGTTGTAACATCCTTCCCCTCTTATAGGAATTTTTCCCTAAAAATTCCACCAGGCACACAAACAAACAGGATAAGCCTTTCCTTATGTCCATCATAGCTCCCATGTGGCCTCACCCTTCCATGGTTCTTCCCAAGAACCTTCATCATCTCATGTTCTTCCATCTGAGTTCTTTCTCACCTTGGTATATCGTACCCTCATAGGTGACTCAGGACATTTCCGCCTTTCATAAAGCTGAATAGGTTCATGGCTTAGCACATGGCTTGGGTACCCTACATAGTGATCTAGATCGAACTCATGGAACACATTATTCATCATGTTATCCTGAGGGGTAAGGCTAAACACAACCATATCCACCAATCCATCTCAAATGGACCCATATATCGGGGATTCAACTTTCTCCGTTGTAGCTTAGAGGGGTTGGATTTTCACATCACATACTCTCCCACAGTGAACTTCATGTCTGTCTGCTTTGCATCAGCTCATGACTCATGTCGCCCCTAGGCTCTCTTTCAGCCATTGCACGATCAAAGCGACTTCATCTGCACACATTATGGTCCTTTTCTGACCTTCGTGAGATCCCTTCACCAACATCATTTTAATGAAGTGGTGACCGACACAACCTCCCTTATAGAGCTTCTTTACCTCCCAACACTGACTATGGTGGTCATCATCACATCTTACAGAGGACAAGAATTGTCTCTTTGTATCACCCTAAATGAGCACACATGATCTCATCAGACCCTCCAGTCTGGATCATACTAACCATTAGTTGGGGGTGATAAATTGTACTAACATCGAGTTCTTCATGTACCTACTTCCACCGCATGGAAGTGAATCTTTAGGTTATACTCAAGAACTTTTGAACTCATATCATGGTGTAGTTGAACCATCTCTCTTACTTGTAGTTCAACCGGATCCATCCCTTGACAACATTCTTTCTTTCTTATGTCATCTAGGTAAGGCGATCTACCATAACCCATATTGCATCTTGACCTTCCTTGGTCTAGGGGAGACTTACCACAACATCCATAGTGATGAACTCCCATTCCCTCTCAGGGACTCTTTATCCTCTACATCAACTCTTTGGGTTACTGGTGTTCATCCTTCACCTCCTGGCTTGCATGGCGACAAACCACGTACAACTTCATCTTAAGCATCCAATGTACTACTTCAACTTACAATCTTAGTAGTACCATAGTTCTTGATGAACTTAAAATCACAATCTCATGTATGTCATGATTCCTCAAGATTGATTCCTCGGAAACCCTAGACCACTCTAGTCGGGGTTTCATCACCTTCCTTTCCAGAGAAGTGCATCTGAGGTTCTACAACCATCCTTTTATTACATCAAGGCCTAGACTGGCTAACCAAACAACTACTAACTTGTTCAACATATCTCGTTACATCCGAGTGTTAGCCCAAACATATCTCCCTTTTCAAACTTAGGGTTAACCTAACAACCTCTTCTAGCCTCCAACTAACTAGGTAGCTGCATCTCTACCATTACCACTTCACATCCTTAGGTATTAGGTAATGTTGAAGACATACACGTCCATGTATTCCACTTTTCATTTCATCTCGGACTCAAAGTCTATCTTCATCAAGAAAACTCTGAGCTCATTCTCTTGGTTTTCGAACTCAACCTTGTAGAACTCATAGCTCATGATAAAACAACCTCACAAGATGATTACCTTAATACTCTTAGTGTTTGTAAACCATCCACATATCGTTCACTCCACAAGGTATGTTATCATCTCTGTCCTCACACCCCATAGCAATGTTCCAACTCACATCATCTTTATCCTTGGTGTATGGCATGCGTACTGTCCTATCTCTCACTCCCATAACAAGAGGAAATAAGCATTTGGCTGCAGTCCAAATACAAAGGTTTTCCTATTCTAAGAGTAGAGATGGTACACCCCACATTGCCAGTACACCTTCATATCTAAGTTGAAACGTGCAACATATGTCTCTACATCACAGTCATCTCAATATCAAAGTTACTTCCATGGAAAACTGGTCTCAAACCTACTTGGGTCACCACACAATCCTTGGTCATCTCCTCTAGGTCTATAGGGTGCCGACACTTTTGGGGTCATCCCTCTTCCCTTATGCATCAAGAGAGTGCCCTACTCATCTGCCCTTTGGGACCCATGAGTTCATGAAGGTGGGACTTGTGATCGCTCGACAGGGCATTCCATCCAGAGATCGTTCCCCTTTGTGATGACCATTTGACCCCCGGTACAAGACCTCATTCTATTTTGCATGCTCCTAACCCATGGCCCTTAGGAAATGATAGCGGTTACCTCCCGACCCTATGGTCATGTGCAACTAGGGAATTAGGAAACTCCTAATTCCATCGGTCTTATCCCTACCTGACCCTAGGATAGACTTAGGATTCTAACATAGTACATGTCCAACTTAGAACCTTACCCAAGTCTCCATCATCTCTCTCTGCATTCATGGACTGACTTTCATCCTTTCATAGGGGTCATGGGTACCTACCTACCTTGGTCAAGCCCCATACCGGTTACCTCTATGGTAACACATCCACATGCACTTAGAGATGGTTATCCATGGGTCTAAAGGTTCATTCTCATACTATGTGCTTTTCACTTAGCTTCTCAAGATCCTATGAGACCTCTTTAGGTTACCTCAAAACTAACAAAACTCGTATACACCCTACCAAAGGGTCCCTCTCCCAGGATGAGAGGAAACTACATCTTGATAACAAAGGTCACAAACTCCCTTATGTCTAGGGTTTACATCCACATGAGCAAGTTTAACCCTAGCAAGCTACTAAGGCACAAGCAGACCACCTACTAAACCATGCCAGGTCACACTTGTTCTCATCCTCAACGTTGGACCAAGAACAAACCTTCCCATGTCACCAACTTAGTTGTGAGGGGTTCATCAAACATACCTCAAACTTAAAGGGTTCCCCTTTCCTCTAAACATGAGGAGTGTCATGCTCAAATCTATAGAAACTCAAACCTTGTCATGAGTATCAGGTACACCACTTCCCCTCTTAGGCCTAGGAACCCTAGGTTCACTTTTTGGATGTCCAACTGCATGCTCAACCTTTTAACCATGAACCAAGCATGTACAAGGCATGACATGCACTTCTATTATCTTTTCACTTGAACAACACTTCAGAGTGGAGTCCCCCTCAAGGAAAACCAACTAGGTGTAAGGCCTCACAACCTCTTCATGGGTCAAAGGAACTCTTCTTCCCAACTCAGAATGTAAACATCTATACCATAGGCACATAGATACCAGCAGCCTCATCCTCTCTCTAGGGTTTGGTTCCTCTAAAGGCAACTAAGATATCATCAGACTCCAGGGATCATGCATGAGGCAACCACTATCATCCACTTAGGTCGCATCATCCTCAACTCCCCATTATTCCTCATATCTCGGAGTCTAAGCTTCTAACCTTCTTGCTTGGGGTCCTGCTCTCTCTCTCTCTCTCTAGAGCTAACCCTACAAACAACCTTACTACTAGAGGTCCTTCCTCCATGAAGATGGATCAAGCTCACAAGCATACCCCTACATGGTTGATACCTATGTTTAAACTTATGTTCGCTCAAGATTATCCATAGCTCTTTATGCTTATCTCATAAGCTATCCATCATACTCTCCTGGCCAGGGTTTCAACCTATTTCCCGTACTACTAACATACTCTGGGTGCATACTAGCCATGCTCTTATAACCCCAAAGGGTTTCCATAGGTTCTTCACTAACCTCATCATTGAGATAGCTATCCTTCACTCTAACATGCACGATCCTTTCCAGGGTTGGGTCGCCAAAGGTACTAGGTCATCCAACCTCACATGGCTCATAATGTCATGGGCATCCAAAAGCATGTCCATACACCTGGTCTATCATGACATATAACTCACCATGCCATCTCTCTCTAACCACCACTTAGGGTTAGGGTTAGCATCATCCTCAATGGATGTGCCAGGTCTCTACCTATGATGGAGGTCTCTACCTCCAAGACTAAACTCTCTCTACTCATCCTCCTGACAAGAAGGTCTAGCCTCAAGTCTCTCCTGAGGGCATGACAACATATGTCATACGACCTAAGCATGTATCTATTCTTTATTTTATGCTTAAACTATTAAGATTATGTCCATGACATCTTATTTACATGTTTTTTCATTAATTTGGTGGAGAATTCCTTAAACCTTATCAACTTTACCCATACCTCAAGAGGGTGAGGAAAAGAGAGAAAACCCTAATCCTTAAAATCCTTAATAACATTAGAGTTGAGAAGGGATGAACAAGATGAGAGAGTCCTAAAGATATCTTATTTTGAGTCAAATCTTGAGACATCGACCAGGCAGTCACACAATCCGGGAGTCCTCGTATTCCGACTAGCGGTGCGGAGGAAAATATTGCCAGCTCCCAGACGTGATCCTTTTCTAGCACCTTTGTCTTTTGGAAAATCCTCTAATAACTCCCTCGGTTCTATGGAATTTGTAAAATTTAATAATTATTAAAGATTAAATGAGGAACCGGTGCTCTGATACCAAATGTAACGACCCCGCCTCTTGATAACCCCCAATTAAGGGAGACCAAGAGGTCAGAGCCGTTATCCAAATAAACAGGATCAAAGGTTCGACAATTAATCAATAATAATTATGAAATTTTACCAACTAAATTGAAATCTGGTATAAAATAAAACTTTGCATACCTTTTCAAAAACTTTGGAAATCTACTTCTATCCACATCTTGGATCTATTCAATCTAATCCTCCTTGCACTTTAATTCTTATTTTCACAATATGCCACTTTACTATTTGTTCATTTCAAGGTTGTACCTAAAATGCTGACAAACAAAATGTCGGTCAGCATATAAGAATATGCCGGTATGTGGGGACAACCAAAATTTCACAAATATGGCTAACAATCTAATTATCACAATCACGGTAATTAACAAGCCAATTTACATTTTCAATGTGTCATTCTCCACCACTTTTGCCCTAACCCTGGAATACCCCCTCTAGGGTTTCTCTTTTGCCATTGACTTAAGGCCACCTTCTCAATCCCAAGCTTGGTGCATGGGGTCACCCTTCATGGTGCCCTTTAGTTATGAAATATCATATGCCACCTTCTCAATCCCAAGCTTGGTGCCTGGGGTCACCTCCCATGGTGTCCATTGGTCTTCCCTCCTGGGCTTGACCTTTTTGCATCATCCATCAGGGTGGCATGTAGGTGCGAAAATACACACTTATTTTACAATTGTGATAATCATAGTGACTTTATAATTTGCAAGTATGAACATCCAACTGATAAGTTGCATTCAATGCGATGAATCATTCGAGAAAATCTTCGGGAAACTAATGCAATTAACCACATACATGTGAGGCTGATTTGAGACAGAATTAATCCAATCAATGCAAGAAATCCAATAGGCAAGCAAGCACACAAAGAGATCCTGAAATATGCATTCAATTTCCCATCATTGATCATGCCATCAAGATCTATTAAACATAGCTCGCTTCCTAGGGTTTCTAGTCCACTTTTAGGGTTTCCATTGCAATTAGGGTGTCTCTTCATTTATACTATTTTAAACTCTAATTTTATACAAATACTCACAAACCCTAATTATCTCATCTATTCTTCACGAAAGATATTAAGGTTACCTTTGAACAACGTCTAACCTTAATTTTGGATTAAAGGCACATTTAACCATCAATTAAGTCCATTATGCCTCTTTTACATTAAAGCTACCATTTTTATCCTTTTAATTCATGACAAGATCATTAGGCCTAATTATCATCTTTGGTTCCTTTCATATTAACAATTCATAGTTCATTATGATCTAATTCACATATGAACTCTATTTATCATTAATTCCACCATTATTCATTAGAAAACCCTAACTTCCATATTAAGGATAGTTATCCACAATTAGGAATTGTTCTACTCAAAATAGCTTAGAACCATCATATCTCAGCTTATTCATGAATTTGAACAATTAAAGCCATTAAAAGTCACAATTACTAACATTAGGGTTTCAAGGCCCATTAAAGCTCGTTTATGCACATGGAACCCAAAGTTAATACAATTACGTGTAAAGTTCATCTTTTTTTTATCTTAAGGTATCTTTTTTATAATTAACATGTTAATATCAACTTTAATCATCCATACAACCCTTCTCAATTCATTAATCATCTCAAATTAGGGTTTCTTAATCATTAATACATTAAAGTTGATCACTTCCACTAATTTTCGAATTGCAAGAGGAATTAGTCTCTAAAACTATTTTCAGTGGATTCCTCGCATTTTTATGAGCAAAATTTGTATATAATACTTTTTAATCCGAGTTACCAATTATTAACTAAGATTTTTACAACATAAGTACCTTTCGACCAATATGATAACCACGTCATCTTGGTGATTTTGTTCCTGGCTCGACGCGCTACGCGGGCTGCGACCCTAAGAAAGAGTGAAAAGATGCTTCTACCCTCTCCCGGACCCAAAGCCTAACACATGCATTCAAGGGCATTATTATCATACCATCGGGGTCATCTTCTTCGTCTGTCGCTGCACCTGCGAGCGAAGCTCCTCCGCTGAGTCAACTCTGTGGTTGACTCTTGCAACTGGAGCCCGAAAACCAAATCTAATGGCAGAGGCACCTTCGCAAGGCCCTCCCCAAACTGGGCCAGAGGCTTCAATTGCTCCGCCTCACCCATCCTCCACTGGTACCATACTTGATCTGAGTCGAGGTGGAAGACAGTGTCTGTTCTTTGAATTGAGGGCGTCGAGGTGTTCGTCTTTGCGCTCTGGTTGCGTGAGGATGGGTTGTGGAATTGTTGGCACCGCCCAAGTCTTCCCCCTATATATAGGGTGCCCAATGACCCCCTGTGGTTTTGGGGACTCTTTGGTTTTATCACAAACCCCCTCAAAACCCAGGCTGGTTGGACTCGGGAAGATCTCCCGAAGTCAATGGGGTTACTCCCTTCTTCGCAGATCATCTCTATCTCCCACAAATATGGGTATGATCCTGGTCCCTGAGTTCCAGTATCCTCAAGGAACTGGGATTGAGCTTGGGCCGTTGGATCTCATATCAACGGTCCGCATCATTCACATATCAAAATAAAATCGGAAAAATACTGTGATATCTAATTCAATGCATTGATTTGCCTATCACGTTAGGAAAAACTTCAATAAAACATAACTCTCTCCTTGATTATCCAAACGTTCCCAAATTTTAAGGGAAAGTCCATAATGACGTAAGCCACTTGTGTGCCAAGTTTGAGACCAAAAATCGAAAGGAAAAACCCTTTTTGTTCATATCCAAATAAAGTACCTATAAGGCACATATTCTTTATTAAAACACCTATTTTCTCTTTCCTCTCTTCCTATTTTCTTTATTTGAATTCCTTTTACCATTAGAAACCATGTGGACTCGAAATAGTTTCCAAGATGGAGTCATTATCCATATTTCTTGTATTATTATCATCTCACATTTCTGCTAAATAAAGCAATATTTAATTAATCCTTTATCTTTCTTGTTGCATTATATTTGCAATTTGGACTCCTTGGAACCCAAGGAACCCAAGAGGCACGAAATCTACCTTTGAGGAATATTCTTTTGCCTTCTAGAGGTTTCTACATCTTTCTTTTCTCTTATTTCTTAATTATTCATTTACTAATTGAATTTCCTTTTTCTTTTCTTTGTTATTGGGCCCAATAGCCAATAAAGCCCACAAAACAACTAACAAGGCTATTGTAAACGAAATCCTTTTATTCCAAACAAATTCTATCATTATTTTTTCAAATATCATTAATAGGAGAAATTACATTTCTCACCAAAAGAACCCAAAAAAAATTGGGGTTGTAACACAACCAGATACAACTTTTGCAAGGAACATCTAAACTGATAGGATTCACCTACTTGAGGTTCTTATCCCTATATGAATGCTTCCAAAAAGTTTATAAAATGATATGGGACCTCCTATATGGTTTCTAAATTGATAGGCACTCCCATATACTCTTCATAACTCAACACAACCTCATCTAGGGTTCAAGATACTAAACATTCTTTGTTTCTTTCACCACCAAGAGTGCTATCACTCAAACAAGACTCAAACAAGGTGCCCCCTCTTTTATCTATCCTATAAATGATGCTAAGGGAGGGAAGGGACACTCTAGAGGTGGTAAATTGCACATCAACCTCATATTTTTGGTAAATTACAATTTTCACCAAAACTATCATATACAACACAAACATCCCTCAAATAGGATCAAACTTGAAACTTGAGCTCTCCTTAAGTCTTAATTACTTTCCAAAAGATTAAGACAAGGTTCTAATCATCTTACATAGGAAAAACATCCAGGGTTACCTTATAACCTAGGACATGGGTGTTACATTTTATCAACCCCTAACAAGGATTTTGTCCCCGAAATTTAAGAGAAAAGAGAAAGGTACTTCCTCTTTTAACACTTCATTAACTTTTATGAAACCAAAAAAAGGAATCTCAAAATAGTAAAATTACTTATGACTAATAAAGATTATTATATTAAACATCTTCTATATTACAGTGATGTCAAGGAACTGTATCCAAGATTAACACAAGATTTATCACATAGGATACACCCTTAGTTAACTCTACCACTTTTGACTTGTAGAGTTAACAATATGTCAAGTCATACTTTCTCAACATAGAAACACTATATGTACTTTGTAAAACTCAGATGACAAACCTAAATTTTAAGCCACCTTCACAACTTGTAACATTGTAAGAGGAGGTTCACAGACCAGGGAGTCAATATATTTATTCGAGGGCAAAGGTAAGACCACAATTTCAAGGATATTAACCATCAAATTCTCATTATGAAACTTTTTATTGATCCCACATACCAGTGGCACCTCTTGGATACTAGGATTCCTTACTTTGGTATCCATCACATATGCCAAAATGCATCACATTCATGTTCATTCAGCTTCTCAGCTGTCTCTATTGATTCCAAACATGTTAGAAGAATCTTCCTATCATCTTGGAGGATTCACAAAACATCATTATTCACAAATGTCACCATCTTGAAACCAGAGTCCAACCCTCAACTGATACTTTTCAAGTATCCATCTCAAGGTCACCTCAAAACCATGCATATCAAATGATATGAGAACCACTCGAACATCGCATCCCTGGAAAGGAAGTACAAAAAGGAAACATACTTTCCCTTATCACCACAACACCATCCAGGGATTGCTAACATAGAGAAGGACATTACCAACTTTCTTTGGTTACTATATAAGTTTTCACTGCTCATGTTTCATTCAATTTGGTTTCATCTTGGTTTCCTTGCCATTAGCATAGGAACTGTAAATATGATTATATGTCATTACTCCTTCTTTGATTTTCTCTTCATGTTCATGAACATTTGCTTGTTATACCACATTTTTCATCTATACATCATGGAAAGGATCATTATTCTTTACATCATGGAAAGGATCATTATTCTTTACATCATGGAAATGATCATTATTCTTTACATATTATTTATTGATCACGGATCATCTTCCTTGTTCCCTTTCACATATCATGAGGATTACACTTTATACTTTCTTATACTCATAGGTTGGTCTAAGATTAACTCAGATTCCACTTTATTACAATTAGGATGTGGTAGGAATATCTATGACACATCTCCCATTTCATTATGCTCATTAGATTGGCTTATAATGACTACTTGATCAGAGTAATCATAAAGATAACAATTTAAGAGTTCCATACTTCCCTTTTTCTTCAATAGTTGAATACCTAGCCAGGGTATTTAAGCAATGAGATTAGGTAGTATACATGTTGTTTTATATCATGTTTCTTACCTTAAATATCTCTTTTAAGTTCTAAGACTTAGTATCTCTGGTTCTCTCTAGGTGTCTCTTTTACACCTCTTCCTCTTTTACATGAACAGAAGAAATCACAAAATATTTTAGAGAATACTGGATATATTATAAATTCTAGTCCGCTTCATATCTTCCTCATGTCCCCAAAGGACTAACTAAAGGAAACTTAACAACAACTATTTGTCTTATGATTAACAGGTAGAATAAAGAGAGATAAGTCAGAATGGAAAAGTTCTATCTGACCTGTTACCTATCATGGGGTATCTGGTGTCTTAGGTTGACTCAACACATAGAGTCTAGCCGTCGCCTACTATTGCCCTCATCCTCTACTACCTAAATTAGATGGACCATCCTGCAATGCTTGTCCTCATCCTCCTACTCCACTAATCTGCGGTCCGTGTAAGCCCTATAGATTCTTCTTTGATTGTTGGGTTACTTTCTTATTTCTTCTTGGACATTGCCACCTCAGAAGTCCTATATATCCACACTTGTGGCAAGCTCGAGCCCCATGTTGTGACCTTGTCAAGCTCCTCATTGATTCTAAAGGTACACTTGGAACTCCTGATGGAGGTAAACTTCAGCCTCTGCCCCTACTTGGTGACCACTGCATTGGTGTACTAAATGCTTGTTGTTCTGGTGGTACTAAAAACTTTGGTTGTTTAGAACATCCAAACAACTGTTCCTATGAATGTGTAGACCTCTTTTTGAGGTTTGCCTCATGTTACCATGTCATAGACCTTTCTATTCTCTGTACAAATTCCATGAATGTGGCAAATCTCTCTCTATTTTCCAAAGCAGTTACCGAGGTAGACATCTCAACATTCAATCCTTTCTCAAAATGCCAGATCATCTCCTGCTCAATAGTAGCCATTTGAGGACAAAATTGCAAAAGTTACATAAACCTAGCCTCATACTCATTAATTGTTAGGGTTCCTTACCGAATCCCCTTCAACTATGAGATCTTTTCATCTAAGTATGTCTATTAAAAATACTTATTAATGAATTCTCGATGAAATTCCTCCCAACCAACCTCCTCATCATTCCTTTTTACCTCTTCTACGGTCCACCAGTGGCCACCACTACCCTTCAAAAGGTACACAACATGCTTAACTTTGTCATCATATGGGATACTAAGGATCCTGAAAACCTTTTCTAACTTAGTGAGCCACATATATACATCTGTTGGGTTAGTTGTTCCAACATATTCTGTAGCTCCTACAGGACGTAGCCGTCCAAACGTCTTACCAAAACCTGAAAATTCTGCATTGGGGACTAATGCCCTAGGTTGTATTGCTAGTGTCTGGTCCACTATATGCATCACTGTTGTCATAATGTGCCAAATGAGAGCATGAAAATAGGGTTCTCTATCAGGATTGGATCAGGTTGGGGATTCTTAGCACTCGTTCTTCTCTTTCCTGATCCCTCACACCTTTTGGTGTAGCAATATTGCTCTTAGCAACATATTCCTCATGTTCTCCATACAACTTTATGTCTTATCCTTTCTTCTGCATGAGAAGAAGTCACTATTAGACATACTAGAGGACACTAGAATAGACTCAACAACCTTAGCCCTATGTCCTTGTAGACTCTGTGAACCTATAGCTCTGATACCAAAATTTTGATGACCGCTATCAAACTGATAACAACATAACACAAAACTACATGGAAACAACCATTAATGTAGGATTACTGAAAATCACTAAAAACTATAACCATTTTTCATGAGGATCCATTGCCAGGAAATTGATTTTAGAAAGGCCCAAGGTCTGTCATATACAACATGATGCATCACACATGTGCTTCCTCAGCAACATCCTTATTTCATCTGATATTAGTTTGCTTTTACCAAAAACATGTACATGAGAAAACTATTAGTAATAATCACCTTTTATCCAAAAACTCAGATCGATCATAAAAATGAATATGAAACTATCCCCCAAGCACCTGAGAGTACAAGTACAACACATAGGACTTCTATCTACAACAAGACACATCTGACATCACACCACCTCAAAATTATAGATCCTCTTCCTTTTGTTATCCTGTCTCAGCTACACGATCTCTGCTACCTCGTGCACGTCCACCTAAAAAGTTGTGGAACCCACAGGGTGAGACAAAAGTCCTAGCAGGAGATATAATACTCTGCCTACACTCTTATTATTATAGATATAATTGTTTATTCAAAGATAATGATAAAGCAACAACTATGCTAAGCAGTTCCAATTATAATATAAACATTTAGCAAGGTATCTACATAAATGAGCACATTAGATATCTATGATTGACCAATAGGTTATTCAATCTTTTTATAAGGAATATGAAGAACATGTATATCACTTATGTACTATGACATATACAAGAAATTACAGCCTCATTCAATGTTTTCGTATTCGATCCTTAAGCAAATATGCTACATAGCTGATTACATCTTTCAATAATATATCTTATGCCCTGAGGAGATGGGGTATACCGCTCATGCTCCAACCAACCTAAATTAGGTAGCATCAGTGCCATACAAGGTCCATGGACTCCCTGACCTCACCTTTCTCAGCCAGTACGATATTATTGGCAGTGACATTATGAGTCAAACTACAATTTAGCTAGCCTGGGTATATAGGCTCAACGCTAGAGAGATACAACCCGTAGATTTTCCCTTATCAGGCTATGATCTGTAGTCAATCCTGATTGTATTATCGACTCATGGCATGTAGCCATATTCTTATCAGGGTATGGTCCATAACCAATCTTGATTGTATATTCATTTATCAATCAAGCTATACCAACATCTCCGGCTTATCATGTGATCATATTGTCATGGTATGATATCTGTGAATCATGTGATTATACTATCATGTATTGACTTTTTTCAGTCCTACAATTATACTACCAGGTATTGACCTTTCAATCATGTGATTATACTTCCATGTATTGATCTTTATCAATCCTTTAATTATACTGCCAAGTATTGACCACTATCAATCATGTGATTATACTGCTAGATATTGATCGCTGTCAATCATGTGATTACACTACCAAGTATTGACCTCTGTCAATCCTATGATTACACTACTAGGTATTGATCTTTATCAATCCATTGATTATACTGCCAGGTATTGACCTTTATCAATCATGTGATTCACTGCCAGGTATTGATGTTTATGAATCCTGTGATTATACTGGAAGGTATTGATCTTTATCAATCATGTGATTACACTACCAAGTATTGATCTTTATCAATCCTATGATTAAACTACCAAGTATTGATCTTTATCAATCCTATGATTACATTGCCAGATATTGATCTTTATCAATCCTATAATTATAATGCCATGTATTGATCTTTATCAATCCTATGACAAGGGTAATGTGAACTAAGAAAATCTACATAAATCAAGAATCCCCTTTTGGTGTCAAATTGAGAAGTAAAGATCCAAGTTTTGGGATAAAACTTATAAATGCAAATATACCTTAAAACAAAATGACTAAACATAAATTAGTGGATCATGTGAATATTTCATACCTTGTATTAACCCCACAATGTAATTATTAAGATAATAGTGATGATGAAGCACTCAAATACTCAAAGATCCATTTCTACATTGGTCACATGGTTTTCCTCATAAAAACCTCAAGTGGTATTGTCAAAATTAGGGTACATTAATATTTTCATCCATAGAATTTCATTCGTGAAGTTCCAACCAGTGGAGTGATCTCCTATAGTGGAAATTCAATTTGGATAGTAAATCATTGGGTAGAATTCCTTATAATTTTTTTCTAAACAACTAGGTTAATTAGTCAATAATGAATTAGTGTTATTCCATAGATGTCCCTAGGAACATTCAAGTGTAGGATAAATTTTTGAATATAAATTTTAGTTGAAGGGGCATACTAGGACTACTTTTCCATAAGTGTGAGATGCCCACTTTTGAAGAGAAAAAGTGAAAATAGGTCAATTTAAATTTCACCTACTCCCCTAAAAATGGACATAATTCATTTCATTATCATCTACTAGCTAGTAGACACCCTAAACTATACATAATAAAGATTCCAAACTTTCAAGCGCTATCAAAGTATCCAAAATGTTGTAGAGTTGAGATATCCAATAAATGGATATTCATTTTAATCACATCTAATAGTTGCAGACACCATCAACTATATATAAGAGACATTTGGAAACTTTCAAATGTTATCAATGTAACTCGAATATCCTTCAAATTCCTTCTTGAGATTACACTTTCTTACTCAAATTGAATGATTAAGACGACTTTTTAAGAGAGCCATCCAGAATTGTTATATTGTGAGGCTCTCAATTCCTTTTCTAATTTGTTTCTCTCAAAGTTGATTGAAGGTCTTCCTTCGTAGTAAAAGTGACCCTCAATAAAGGTAGGTTGACCTCTACATAGGTATTGGATCCTTGCACATAAAAGAAAATTTTACTCTTTGGATGAAGTTACTTGGTGTTTTCTCTATGTGAGGTCATTTGAGAGTCTTATTAATTAGTTAATTACGCTATTGTGTCTATTCATATGGTCCCAATTGTATCGTGTCATGTTTTATCTTGGGTCTCTATTCTCCTCCTTATCATATATGAAGGAGAGGAGGGAAACCCATTTATTAATAGGAAAAAGTATGGATATAATTTCCCCACTATCGTCATTTTCCACATGGTATTGAAGTAGTCAATACTGCACCAAGCTACATGACATGGAGATAAAAAAGGAGTGTCACTTTCTGGGTGTCTGCCACCCTTGGTGGTGCTTCATTGCCTCCAAGAATGTTGTAACCCTACATCTTATAGTATATGTCACCATCTCAAAGTTGATGCTTTCTATTATACCATCTATATCACATTCTATGTACTGATGTCGTCTACATGTCTACCATCTACACTGCTTGCATCTACAATGCCACTATCTATACCATCAATGTATAAATTGTTATAATCTACAACAGTGTTGTCGTAAAATCTATTGTCTTTATCCATGTTGTTTCTACATTGTATATCTAATGCTAAATCGTAGCAAAATATCATTGTTTTTCTACTAATGGGGATAATCAACCCCTATATTGCTTTTGTGGAATTCCATGAGGATTTCCCACCTTGTTATTATCATTTTAGGGTAGTACACCACTGTTTCACCGCATGGCACGTTGTGTCGATGTATGACATGTTGTGTCCATGATATTCGGGAAAATTCTATGGCTCTTATAATGAATTATGTATCATGACACGACGTGTCTACCCATTGACATGCCATGTGAGTCATGACATTGTGTGCTTGTAGGTGACACATCATGCCGACCTCCTCTGTCCTAACTTTATTCTCCTATGTTCATATATGATGTGTTGAGTCTTTGGCATGGTGTATCACTTGTTAACTGATATGACGTATAACTTATACACACAACGTGTCTCCATCTTTCTTAGACTTTTGTGATCAAACACAACGTGTCTACTTCTAGGCATAATCTATATTCTATTATCTTTACAAACTTCTACATTAATAGGTGTGCAACCTCATCTAATATTGTACTATCACATGGAAGAAGGTATTTAATACTTGCTTCTCTTTTTGTCTTTCTATAACAACACTTATCTTTGATTTAAAAAATAAATCTTCTAGTTGTCTACCTTTTACCCACCCCTTTTCATCCCTCCATATATATGGACTTAACTCCCTCAATACTATGTCATCCTCACATTTATTGCATGCCTATTGCTAATCAAGTCTTTAACTAAATCAAAATTTGAACCTAATACATATTGTAGAGGGATTTTCCCCTCACACCTTAGACCTTTCATATTCACACAACTACTTTATGAAGACTCGCAATATCAATATTCATCCTCGACATGCTTTTTAAGATATTCATTACCTCTATCATTTTTACGACCCTTTGACCCAACCAATCCATTTATTCTTTTTGTGGTTGGCATGAGGGAGAGAATAGAGGAAGATGGGGTAAAGGGAATATATGATAATAGTGAGAGGATATGAAGAGGAGTATATTTTATTTTTTGCTATATTTGTGGACCATCCTGCTGCTAAATGGTGTTGTACATGTAGATTTCATGCTCAATATGCTAATATTTTGTGGATGAATTTGCAGCTTTATTGTTCATCTTATATGACTATTATATGTCAATATTTCTTCATCATGGAGAGATTGTAGTTTGTATTCATCATGATTTTCCTTGTCTACAAATCTAAAGTTGTCAATTTCATCTGTGTTTTTAGTGATTAGATGATAGTTGATTTGCATATTGTCTCATGGTCTTCTGCTTGGTGACATCGTTCGTTCTGCTTGAGTTATGATTAGCAGATTTTACTTGTTGCCTCGTGCTTTTGCAATACTTGTCATATATGCTTTATTTGCATGCTTATGTTGTGCTTGTAATTGCCTTATATGCGTATTGTCAGTCACCTACTTGTGACCCAACAACCTTTGCACTATGACCCAATGCCCTTTAGACCGTGACCCATCACCCTCTTAATTGTGACTATTGTGATGGAAATTATATGATGAGTGAAGATGATGAAGATTTATGTTGGTGACTTACTCTTGTAGGTGTTACATATATATTATGTAATTTCATTTGTCTGATAATAGATTGCATCTTGGAGCCATGCATCTGCATGCTACTTCACGCACTGGTGATTCATTTTAGTTGTCACATTGCTTCTATTAGTTATCTGCACTACTATTATGTACATGGAATATCAACAATTCATATGATTTAACATTCTCTAGTCTTATGTTGCATCACTCTCTAGTTTAGTTCATGATGAAAATGATCGATATCAAGACCAATGCACCTACCTTATGTTGTTTACCACTATTCCAAATGCCATATCTTTTAACTGAGAAATCATGTTGCCTGGTTTAATACCTACATTGGGTTATATACTTCGAGTGAGTGTTTGAGTGTTGATTTCTTGATTGTAATATTGAGGGGAAGAAATACTCTTGCATGGGTGTGGTATATCTCTTCTTTCGGTCTCTTGTTTTAGTTTGTCTATTTTCAAGATGAGTTGGGATTTTCTCGAGCTCTAGCTTGAGAGGTAGTGCTAGAGAATCTTATTATTTAGTAAATTAAGCTATTGGTCTATTTATAAAATGGGCCCAACTAAATTTTAGACCATTAGTGTTTTTTTAGTCTTTACACTTCCCCCATATCCTATATATAGGAGAGGGGGGTTTCTCATATATCAATGGGAAATATATATATGAGATTTCCCCACTATTATTGTTTTCTATAGAGGTAATATAAGGTGATACTGAAGTGGTCAAGTAATCCTGAAGGATAACCTCTCTAGGTAGTGGATATACAACATCTACAATTAGAACCACCATAAAACCTATGTTCATTTTTAGTTGTTTTATATCTCTCTCTTACTTGGTATAATTATATGGTGATATAATTTGAATAAATGACAACTTATATTTAAGTTTTAATCACTCAATTTGCCCCTGCCTCTTGATGCTAGTCCTACAGGAACCAAGTTTTAAGTTAAATGGGTCTACATGGACACTATACTTGTGATGAAGAGATAAGATAAATGTTTTATGTAATGTAAATGGGATGCATATTGACCAAACACATTATTTGAGTACCTTATCCAAGTATTAAAAGATTAGGGTAAGTAGGCATTGGACTATCAGAATATACCACTTTTGGGTTCTCTGGTCAAGCATATGCATGAAGGAACCTGAGTATATATTAATAAGTGTGTTAAAAGAACAAAAGAGAGAAATATGCGTACAACAGTAAAACAATATATCATAAGATTACTCATAAAAGTGATGGAATAAGTTTGTAAAAATGGAAATAATTCTTAGTGGAAAGTCTTTGAGTGTTTAAGTAAAATATATAAGAGAATATAAAATTTTGAAGATAGTAGTAAATAAAATAATATTCATCCTTAAAATTATGATAAATTCATATAATTATGAAAACATGTATATAACCCCCATAAATGAGAATTTGAGTTAACTTGGCTAGGAAATTGAGAAATAACACTCTTCATTATAAAGTTGAATGTAATAATGTTAAGAAAAATGAAGACTCCTCCTGTAGTGATAGAACAAGTAATCATGTGATACAAGACCTATCAATCAATTAATTTAGGTATCAAAAACGATAAATTTGGATACTAATACCAAGTATACATTGTAAGATGTACGCAACTAGATGTGATACCCATATTTTGCTCTTTTCCTAGATTTTGGGATAGAATCCTAATATAAGGAAATATTTTTAGGGCATGTCTCTTGACATGTCAGATAGTATTAGCTAGCAGTTCAAGTATTATTTCTACCTCAATTATGTTGTCTTTTACTAGAATTTATTATTTTATATTAGCGAGTAGACAACTGCTAATAGAATATGGAACGAAACTGAAAGATCTTGAGGGGGGTGAATAGAGCTTTTTGATGATTTAAAGATAATTTAATTAAAACACTCAACCAAAGAAGGAGGAGGAAACAAGGAAGACACTTGTGTTTAGAGTCGTTCCAACCTTTGAATTCAAAGATTGTCAGTCCACTACCCAATTGTCTCCTATTGGGATTTTGAAAGTGATTAATTTTATTACCTCACAAGGATGTTACATAAAATACATTCACCTTCCTTGAAGTAACCTTCACCTAGAAGTAGCCTCAACCTCCTTGAAGCAGCCTTCTTTAAAGTAACTCCAAGTCCTTGGAGCATCCTTCTCCTCCTAGAAGTAGCCCCAGCACCTTGAGATAGCCTTCCTTTAGAAGTAGTCTCAACCACCCTTGAAGTAGCCTTCCTTGAAGTAATCTCAAGCTCCTCTTGAAGCAACCTTCTTCACAAGAAGTATCTTAAACCAAGCTCCCTCAAGTAGCCTCCACAATCTAGGAGTAGACAAGGAGTACAAGCAACTTTAACCTGTGAAAGGGGATTAGAAGAAGGAAGTACAACAATTGAGTATTGCGCTTTGATCCTATATCAAGCATTTGGATCTCCTATCCACTTAAGATGGATGTGACTATGTGTGGTGGCTAGGAGATTGTAACTATAGAATAACTCTAGAGCACAAGTAAGAATATAACAAGTGAATTCTAGCTTTGTTGCTCTCAATAGTGGATGCTCAATTAGTTTTTGTGCTTTAGGTGTCCTAAGTCCTCTCTTATTTATAGGAATGGTTTGCAAGTGTCTAGGGGCATTCTAGGGAGTGTCTAGAGTGTTCTTAGTGCTTAACTAGCTATTAGGTGTACATTAGTTGGCTAGCAATTGCTAATTTATTTGTTATTGAAAAGAACAATCCAAAACCCTGTTCGGTCGACAAATTTGTCAACCGAACTGTGTCTCATGTCTCGGTTGAAATTTTCTTCGACCGAGCCTGGGTTTAAGACAAAAGTGTTGCAACGTCTATTTCCAACTCCCAACTACCAACCACTCAGTCTAAGGGTCGCAAGGTTTAGATCGAAGCTTACTTAGTCAAGATTATTTTCGACCGAAGACTACTTTAGAGTACAATTGTGTAAGTTGTTGCACAGTGCTCACAATTTTGACCGAGGTGGTGCTCGGTCGACAAAAACTTCGACCGAGTGTGTCTCGTTTGAAATTTTTTTCGAACAAGGGTGTCCATGTTTAAGTGTGCGTTTCAATGAGTGATGGTGACTCTAACTTTGGGGGGGGGGCTATCTAATGGTTATAAGTGGGTAGAGAAGATTTAACACTTGGTTTACACAATGTCTAAGTACTTGTATATTATATTTTTGTATATGTGTTTATATTTGAGTACAATCATGAACACTTATATAATTAAGCATATTTGATCTTCAATTTGTATTGATCTTCATCTTTCCACTTAGTATGATCTCTGTATTTTCTTGAATCCTGAAATACTCAAGTAACACGTTAGATCCAAAAGAATGAAATGTTTGTCATAATCAAAACAAAGGGTATGCTAATGTCCAATTTAGCCAACATAAATGGCATCTACATTGATATCATATCCAACAAAAGAAAAGAAAATAGAAAAAAAGATTATATGACCCAACATGTGAAAGATCAAAATACTAATTATAGTCTTCCACCAGAATTCCTACACGGCGAGTTAAAATAGTTCGTTATCATTAAAATTCTTACATAATCTTTGAAGCTATCTGTCAAGAAAATATCGAGTCCATCATATATAGATTGTTAAGAATGTTATTGCTAAGGGAGCCAACAACTAAAATGTAAGAGGCGAGGTACCAGCGATGACCGCAATGAGAAATAAGAACCAAAAGATGGAGGCTCAAGGGGAAACTTTGACCAC
Source organism: Alisma plantago-aquatica (assembly GCA_963693085.1). NCBI lineage: Eukaryota > Viridiplantae > Streptophyta > Magnoliopsida > Alismatales > Alismataceae > Alisma > Alisma plantago-aquatica. The sequence goes on from OY856414.1 coordinate 4,580,009, forward strand.
AACCAAGCGTGCGGTTAAAATTCAGCGCTCGCAGCCGACCCCAAGGGGAAGCGCAACCTTTATTTAAGGGAGTCAAACTAACACTAACAAACACTAACTATACAACGGCGGAGATATAGACTTGGATCCTACACGAAACCGCATATCACAAGGACTATAAAACACACATAGGGAGGGGAGTAGATTGTCCACCACGCCTAGCAAGAATCCATAAGCCACGCCTAGCAAGAATCCATAAGCCCGTCAGTTAATGAAGTACTGACATGAAAATAAAATGAAGAATCTTAGAGACAGCCTGTCGTTTCTGCCCTCCAGCCCACTACCACGGCCACTAGGAATTTAAGAAAACTGAAGACACTTTTTTTTTTAAATATTGTGTTCCTTGTATTGATAAAAAGACATGCATATCCGCGATAAGTCGACGAAGGACAAAACATAAAATAAAAACCGCAGAGAAAGATAAGGTGTTATACATCGTCCAAAATATCAAAGAGGGGATAGATCACCAGAGGTGTATGTACATATGATAGTTAAGAGGAAAAAAGGATCTAAAACTGCAAAATATAGTCCTCCTGTGAGTGCAGTGATCATCAGAGCTAAAAACCTTGGTTCCTGGTACTCAATATGGCATTTCAGTTTTCGCCTGCTCCCTCCATCTATCCCAGCGTCAAGAACCTTGGAATGCTATTTTCATGCATTAGGTTGTATTGTTCCCTGTTGGTTCTGCCCCCGCTGCTGTTGTTGTGCTGTATGGATATGGTGTAGTTTTCGAAAGTAATCTTATTTCTGGTAGTCCATATGACCCATATAATGACCATCGTTAGTATGTCATGATTGGGGTATCGGTCTGTTCGACTTTTTGTTGCTATATTCTGTGCATGGTGTTGAGGTAGGCGTCTGATTCAGCCCTATTTTAGGGCTTCATCTTGTGTCATATTGCATTTCAATCACATCTATACTTGCTAGATTACATGTCATTTCTCCCAATATGCTTATTTCTATCAAATGCACTTATGGAGGCTTTTTGCATGTTTTATAGGTACTTTGTCCACTACTTGATGGCATGGAAAGAGGATGGTTCAATCTAGGATTTCCTCATGCTTGGAGGTGCCCAAAATGAGGCCAAAACCACTTCCAACCTACCCCAAGTGGTCAAAGAATGTTTTAAAGCAATACCCTCCATGGATGATCAAGTTCAAAGCTCAAATGCATGGGAGAGACACCAAAACGACCGTGGTATCCCACCACGGTCGTGGTAGACATGCCCCAAGCACAAAAAATCACTAAAACTCCCAGAAATTGATGAAAATGGCCAAAACGACCATGGTGATCAACATGCTTGTGGCCATAGGTTCCCACCACGACCGTGGTGACCCCCTACGGCCATGGCCATCCATGTACATATCCATGTGATCTCCACATTTTAATTCCCACGACCGTGCCCATCCACCACGGTCGTGGTCTACCCTACCCACCACGACCGTGATGACCCACCACGGTCGTGCCACCCACAAAATCTACCATTTTTTCCACTACTTTCCCCATTTTATTCCTAACTTAACCCTAGACCCCTAGACACCTATATATAACTAGGTGGCGGCTGGGGCACGAAGCTATCTACCTTTTCCCCCCTCCTAGCCCCCAAATCGCCACCCACTCCATTCCACTCCATATCCACCTCAAATCCACTCCATTTCACCATTTCCACCACCAAAACACTAGTTCATGCTAGTTCCTACCCATAATCCTCTTCATTTCACACCCTTGCACCTTGGAGGAGGGAGGAAGACGTCCTACAGCTGCTGGAGAGGAGGAGTTCTTCATCTACACCGAGCTCCATTTCTTCTTCTACCTCTCTCACCTTTCTTTTTTGTATTTTCCATTTCCATGAGTAGCTAGGCTCCCTTGGGTGGGCTGTTTGGGGGAAATTATGTTACTTTGATACCATGTTGGGGGGAAATGATATGTAAATGTTGTAATTCCATTTGTTAATGATTATATTCTATTTGCATCTCATTCTCCATGGATTGCTTGTTGGTTTGTGTGTGGAATCACCTAGGAATTTAGGCAAATTGCTTATATGTGTGAATTTTGGGATTTGCCCCTAGGTCCAATTCTTGGATCCCTAGGTTGCCTCCCATATTCCTACATCCTAATCAATCTCCCTAAACCTAAGTGAGAGATCTAAGTAGCTGGATTAGGTAATTTTAGTGCAATTAGCATGGAGCCTTCTCAAGGCTAGAATGTGGGGGAATTGGGGTCCAAAACCCTAATCTCACCTCCCCATTACTACCCTCGACCCTTAATTACCCTAGGAATGCCTAATCTAGAAACCTAGACTTGATTAGACTCTAATTGAATTGTACCTAATCCCTAACCCAATTGAGCCTCGTAAGGGTAGTATGGGGTGTTAGGGACTAGTTCCCCTATGCACAACCTAGCCTATCCATGGCCAGTTAGTAGCTTAGGTTAATTCATTAGACTCTAACTTGTTATTTGGTTTGGATAATCTAAATGGAATAATAATGTTCATATGTCACCCCCCAACTTAAGTAATAAGTTCATACCCCTAAACAGCCCACACATCTCTTTACTACTTGAAACCTTAGTTTTGTGCTTGCTTAGCTTAATTAGTTCTTTCCTTGCTTAGTTAGCTTCTTACTTTGCTCTTGTCTTGTTCATGCTAGTGTAGCTCTTTAATTGCTCTTTTACTTCTCTCTTTCTTGCCTTAGTGTAATTTTCCTTTTCATACCTAGCTTAGTCCTTTCTTTCCTGCTTAGTCTTAATCTAGTCTAGGGTTAACATAGATTTCATTCTTCCCTTTAATTCCTCGTTTGTTCATAGTAGTTTAACAATCAAAACAAACTTCAAACCCTTAACCCTAGTCTCCACAGTAGGAACCTAGCAAAACTAACCTAGCTCTAGCGCCCCTTCTTTTCCCTGTGGATCGACCCTGTACTTGCCACCTTCCTATACTACGACATGACCCCGTGCGCTTGCGGGTGTAGTGTTTTAGTGTGAGCAGGTGTTAAGTTAGGTTTATAAATATCGAAAGTGAATCCACCGTGTGCTTCCATCCGTGGGGTTGCATCTATTCAAAACTCCAATTGAGTAGCATGTAACACCCATTGGCGGGAGCACACCAAGCTTTCTAGCGCCGTTGCCGGGGATTAGAGGTGCTCAGCCTAGCTAGTTAGTTTTGCTTTGACTTTTCGTACTACCCTCATCATTGCTATTCTATTCATTACTCTTTGCATTCTTTGTGTATATTGGTTTGCTAACTTTCTTTCTTTTGTTTGGTTGTGCCTTGTGCATGTGACAAGCCACTCAGAGAAGACAAGATGGAAGGCCAAAATGCACAAACCCATCCACCTCCTCCACCACCCTACCTCCAAGGCTATCCTAAGCCTTACACACCTCCACCACTTCCATTGCCGCAACCTTCCCACCACTTCACTTTCCAACCTCAATTCCCTCCTCCACTAGCCTACCTCCAAGGCTATCCTAAGCCTTACACACTACCACCACCTCCATTGCCACAACCCTCCTACCAGTTCACCTTCCAACCTCAATGCCCTCCTCCACCTAAAGTCCAACGACCATCAACACTGATGCCACCACCACAACTATCACATGCTCCCCCTACTTCCCATGAGAAAATGGATATGATTGAGACCCCTCTATTTGGTGCCTATGAAGTGTCGTTCCTCAAGAGAGAGAAAACCTATGGCATGAGATTTCTGAGGGTCTTAAAGCTGATTAAGATCTATGATGATGATCCCCAAGGAGAGAGAATTGCTGAAAAAGACTTACGAAGCTCGCATGACCCTTGGGAGGAAGATCAATCAAGGAAAGCATTTGAGATGATTGCTTATGATGGGGGTGAAAACATTTTGTTTTTGGACCATGGTTGATGGTGAAAGAACAACAAGCCCAGCCGAAGGCATGAAACTTAGCGCTTGTGGGAGGCAACCCACCTAGGTTTGGGATTTTTTCACCCAAACTTCAATTTTTGATACTTTTGCTTTGCTCTTACACTTTCCAAGAAAACACAAACACACACGCACGCTTGTGGTTGATAGTTTTCTTTTGACTTTTGATGATGAGATAGGTGCTAGACAATATAGAGAGAGGGTATAGAAGCAGGTCATGGTCTTTAAATCAAATATGTGGCCGAATAACAAATAAAAGTGAAATTCAAGTTCTTGAAGTGAGAAAACTAAAGGAGCACCCTAACCACGGCCGTGGAGTTCGACCACGATTGTGGCACATGTGGCCAAGCACGACCGTGGCACCTAGCCACGACCGTGGGAATTATTGCATCAAGTTGGCTGAAGTTACAGTGTTTTTAGAAGATTGGCCACGACCGTGTTGAAGAGGAGTGTCCATGACCGTGGCGATCGACCACGACCATGGCGAGGGTCGACCACCAGCCACAACAGGGTGACCTACATTGTGACGCTCTGCACCAGCCATGATCGTCTACCCTATCTTCCTAAACTCTAGGATCATGTTGAGGACATCATGATTCAAAAGTTTGGGGTGGTAGGGCAGGTATGCCCTAGTTTCACTTTACATTTCACCTGCCACATCCACTTTTGTTTTCTTGTTTTTGCTATGTATCTTAGTCATCTTTACTGCTTTGCATACTTGCATGTCATGTAGTTTACATTCCTACCATTTTTGCGTAATTTCAAAAAAAATTCTCTTTTTGCCATGCATTGCATATCATGTAGATTTTTGGTAATTCTTGCATGTTATAGCTAGTATTTGCTTGTTTATTGCTTTAAGTTCAATAATATAGGCTTAGATGTGATTGGAGGCAACTTGGCACCATTTTGACCAATTTTGCCCAAATTTGAGATTTCTTGCCTAAAAAGTGTGTTTTGACCCAATCTCTACTGTTTTGAGTTAAAATGATGACCTTTGACAAATGCAAGTGAATTATCATTGTTTGTTGCTAAGTGGTATCAATGTTTGACTTTTTACATATGCATCACCTCTCTTATGATTGTGATTGAATTGGTTGAATTGTGAAATTGAGCAAGCTTTGAACGCTTAGTGTTTGTGGAATCACTTGTTTGATATATCAATTTCATCTTGTTCATTCGTGTGGTGTGATGTCTTGGATGAAGTGTTGGATTAAATTTCATGCAGGATGTCTTATGTGGAAAATCATACCAATGACCCCTCTTTGACCCGACTATTCTTCCACCATCTTCACACCCCTCCGCCTCATAAAAAGATGCCCTAGTGCACATAATCAGCCTTGGCCACCTCCAAAAGTTTGGGGTGGTCATATATTTATCTCCCCACTTCACTCTATCCACCATATGCCCTATCTACACCAAGGGCAAAAAAAAAGAGAAAAGCAAAAATAAAATAAAAGGATGCTCCTATTTAAGAGCATTCAAATAAAGAAAAAAAGAGTGTGTAAAAACACTCCAAAATCTTACCGCAACCCTTTCTTCCACTTTCATACCTATTGAACTAGGAAACACCAAACCTAGCTCATTTTGCCCTTTCTCACAGCCACGTGGGTCATTTGGTGTGATTTGAAACATAAGATTGAATGCATGAATGTGAAACAATACTCCTAGTCGTCCTTGATTAACACCATCATGAAATAGTTTACCCGGAACTTTATGGAAGAAATATGGATAACTTGTGTATTCTATGCACTATATTTGAAGTTCATATGCTTTGTGCTCTTTTCATGATTGGAGTGTGAAAGCGGGCAAGGAGAGATGTGAAATGCATGTACTTAGTCATCTTTGATACCATTCAGCAATAATCACCTTTTACATTACATTTGTTATGTCTTGACTGTGAAAAGTTTGTAGAGAGATTGAGTTGGAGCATACTTGAGGACAAATATGTTTTAAGTTTGGGGTGGTGATTCAATCCTATTTTAGGGCTTCATCTTGTGTCATATTGCATTTCAATCACATCTATACTTGCTAGATTACATGTTATTTCCCCCAATATGTTTATTTCTATCAAATGCACTTATGGAGGCTTTTTGCATGTTTTATAGTTACTTTTTCCACTACTTGATGGCATGGAAAGAGGATGGTTCAATCTAGGGTTTCCTCAGGCTTGGAGGAGCCCAAAATGAGGCCAAAACCACTTCCAACCTACCCCAAGTGGTCAAAGAATGTTTTGAAGTAATACCCTCCATGGATGATCAAGTTCAAAGCTCAAATGCATGGGAGAGACACCAAAATGACTGTGGTATCCCACCACGGTCGTGGTGGACATGCCCCAACCCATGTCGGCCTAAGCATCCACAAGGCATGTCGACTTAGGCTTCTCCAAGTCATAACGACTTGCCACATAGGGTGTCAGTTTGTTGAACTACAAGTCATGATGACCTATCCCCAACATGATGCATGTATGTATGTGTGGATTTGTTGTCTTCAACCTTATAAAGGCGATGACTAGTCCATCTACTAACATAGTAAGAAGGTGTAAAACATGAAAAGCAAACCAGCGAGATTCCATCATTAAAACATTTCTAAAACCATTAACAACTACTAGCATACAAGAGATGAACGATCTCAAGATAAAGAACAAACATAAGCATATGAAGAGTGAAAATAACAAAGGAGGTTCAGACTTATATAACCCACCTCAAAGATCACCACCAAGATCCAAGCTCCAAGGTCAAGCTTCAACTTAATGAGCTCAAGGTAGAAGGTGATCCACCAAACTTGATCACCACCACACCTCCGAGAAAGAAGATGATACCAAGGTTAAGATGGTTCAATGTGGAAGGAAGGTATCCAAGATACATGGCTGAGAAGAAGAAGAAAGAAAGAAAGCTAGGAAACATAGCTTACCATGGTAGAAGATGAAGGATGGTCAAAGAACGCCACAACTTGGAACTCGTCCACCAAGATCTAAGAGAGACTCTTTAGCTCCTTAAGCTTATCAAGGTCATCCACCAAGAAGGAGAGAAAGAAAAGATGAACAAAAGTATCCTCTTGCATGGAGAGAAAGGAGTTTATATACAAGAGTGATGAGAGAGGGATCATGGAAGAGGTGTCATCACCTTGGGAGATTAGGTGCCACTTGTCCACAAAAAAGAGCCACATGCACAACATCATGCAAGACATGGTGATAAGCTCTAGGAAAGGTCTCGCCCTCTTGGTCTCCTACCAAGGTCATACTCGATACCATATCTTCACACATCCATAAACTGATAGGCACAACTCTACACACCCCACAAATTGATAGGGCTCAACCCTAAACACTCACAAATCTATAGGGTAGAACCCTACACACTCACAAACTGATAGAGTACAACCCTACACACTCACAAACCAATAGGGTACAACCCTAGACACACAAAAACTGATAGGGTACAACCCTACACACTCACAAACTGATACACAACCCTCTCTAGGGCTCTCTAGCTTCAGGCAACACATCTAGGTGCAAGACACACCTCACACATGTGTCCAAAACATCACCAAGGATGTCACCACACAACCAAGATCCAAAAAAGGTGCCCATCTCTCTCTCTCCTCTAGATGATGCCAAGAGATATAAGGAACACTCTAGAGGTGGAAAACTTGCACATCAACCCCTATTCTGGGTGAATTGCAAATTGAACCAAAACCTAACCACATAATACAAGCATCATCCAAATAGGCTCAAACAAGAAACTTTAACTTTCTACAAGACCTAATTACATCTCAAATGATTAGAGAAAGGTGCTAAGAAACACACTTAGGCAAAACAAATAGGTTTATCCCAAAATGTGGGTCAGGGTCCTTACATTAGGTACTAAATATGATTCAACATTTTGTGAAATTTAGATAATTCTAACTTTGCTTGAATTTTTTCTTACTGGGACATGTATTCAAACAATTCCATGTGATTTGTTTCTTCATTTTATTGGTTGAAGTTGATTTGAGCATGTAGACAAGCTTCCCATCACCAATTCATTTGATTTTGATCATTAGTACAAAATACACATGAAATTTTATATCTATATGAGAATTTCAGAAATCAATATTATAGGAGGTTCAAAAATTTAATTCTTAGAAAGTATCCTTGAGTGTTGTTTTCATGTGCACAATGTGTCATATCCGATATATATATATCTTATGAACCTACAAAACAAGTATTAGTCCAATATATTGTTGGGTTTTTCATTTGTTGAATTTATCACATAATTTTTCGTTTGTGTTTTCTTGCACTTCATCAGTGTTCTCCTTTAAGTTCTTTACTTCTTATTACCATTCAACACCCTTGAAGTATTCATATCTAAAGGATTTAGTATATCTTTCTAGCATCTATGTTATTCATATTCAAGTCAGACTTATAGGGAATAATAATATTTAGTATGCATTTCCTATAATACTCAGAATTATTATCATGCATCCATACAATAATCAAAACTAGGTGGAAACCAAAAAAAGTTATAAAAGATCAATATGTACTTATACTACTAGATTTATGGACCCTGAGCCCAAAATGAGGCCAAAACCACTTCCAACCTACCCCAAGTGGTCAAAGAATGTTTTGAAGTAATACCCTCCATGGATGATCAAGTTCAAAGCTCAAATGCATGGGAGAGACACCAAAACGACCGTGGTATCCCACCACGGTCGTGGTGGACATGCCCCAAGCACAAAAAATCACTAAAACTCCCAGAATTTGATGAAAATGGCCAAAACGACCGTGGTGATCAACATGCCCGTGGCCATAGGTTCCCACCACGACCGTGGTGACCCCCCACGGCCGTGGCCATCTATGTACATATCCCTGTGATCTACACATTTTAATTCCCATGACCGTTCCCATCCACCACGGTCGTGGTCTACCCTACCCACCACGAATGTGGTGACCCACCACGGTCGTGCCACCCACAAAATCTACCCTTTTTCCACTGCTTTCCCCATTTTACCCCTAACTTAACCCTAGACCCCCTAGACACCTATATATACCTAGGTGGCAGCTGGGCACGAAGCTAGATACCTTCTACCCCCTCCTAGCTCCCCAAATCGCCACCCACTCCATTCCACTCCATATCCACCTCAAATCCACTCCATTTCACCATTTCCACCACCAAAACACTAGTTCATGCTAGTTCCTACCCATAATCCCCTTCATTTCACACCCTTGCACCTTGGAGGAGGGAGGAAGACGTCCTACATCTGCTGGAGAGGAGGATTTCTTCATCTACATTGAGCTCCATGGCTTCTTCTACCTCTCTCTCCTTTCTTTTTGTATTTTCCATTTCCATGAGTAGCTGGGCTCCCTTGGGTGGGTTGTTTGGGGGAAATTATGTTACTTTGATACCATGTTGGGGGAAAATGACATGTAAACATTGTAATTCCATTTGTTAATGAATATTTTCTATTTGCATCTCATTCTCCATGGATTGCTTGTTGGTTTGTGTGTGGAATCACCTAGGAATTTAGGCAAATTGCTTATATGTGTGAATTTTGGGATTTGCCCCTAGGTCCAATTCTTGGATCCCTAGGTTGCCTCACATAATCCTACATACTAATCAATCTCCCTAAACCTAAGTGAGAGATTTAAGTAGCTGGATTAGGTAATTCTAGTGCAATTAGCATGGAGCCTTCTCAAGGCTAGAATGTGGGGGAATTGGGGTCCAAAACCCTAATCTCACCTCCCCATTACTACCCTCGGCCCCTAATTACCCTAGGAATGCCTAATCTAGAAACCTTGACTTGATTAGACTCTAATTGAATTGTACCTAATCCCTAACCCAATTGAGCCTCGTAAGGGTAGTAGGGGGTGTTAAGGACTAGTTCCCCTATGCACAACCTAGCCTATCCATGGCCAGTTAGTAGCTTAGGTTAATTCATTAGACTCTAACTTGTTGTTTGGTTTGGATAATCTAAATGGAATAATAATGTTCATATGTCACCCCCCAACTTAAGTGATAAGTTCATACCCTTAAACAGCCCACACATCTCTTTACTGCTTGAAACCTTAGTTTGGTGCTTGCTTAGCTTAATTAGTTCTTTCCTTGCTTAGTTAGCTTCTTACTTTGCTCTTGGATGAAAGTGTGTTGATTCTCGATACACACTTTCTCATGCTTGATCACTTAGCTGCTTCAGGCGTGTTGACTAAAATTAGCACATCTACGGCCCAATCTTGGATGCTTCAAGATCATATCTTGTGAGATAGCAAGATTCATAATATAGACTCTGATTTTGATTATGCTCTATATCGTCTCCGTGTAACAATTCCCTCCTTTAATATTAGTTGTTTTTCTAAAAAAGAAATCACCCCAAAGACCCAAAATTCTTTGGCGAGTACTCTTTTGGATAATCTAAATGGAATAATAATGTTCATATGTCACCCCCCAACTTAAGTGATAAGTTCATACCCCTAAACAGCCCACACATCTCTTTACTGCTTGAAACCTTAGTTTGGTGCTTGCTTAGCTTAATTAGTTCTTTCCTTGCTTAGTTAGCTTCTTACTTTGCTCTTGTCTTGTACATGCTAGTGTAGCTCTTTAATTGCTCTTTTACTTCTCTCTTGCTTTCCTTAGTGTAATTTGCCTTTTCATACCTAGCTTAGTCCTTTCTTTCCTGCTTAGTCTTAATCTAGTCTAGGGTTAAGATAGATTTCATTCTTGCCTTTAATTCCTCGCTTGTTCATAGTAGTTTAACAATCAAAACAACCTTCAAACCCTTAAACCTAGTCTCTGCAGTAGGAACCTAGCAAAACTAACGTAGCTCTAGCGCCCCCTCTTTTCCCTGTAGATTGACCTTGTACTTGCCACCTTCCTATACTACGACACGACCCCTTTCGCTTGCTGGTGTAGTGTTTTAGTGTGAGTAGGTGTTAAGTTAGGTTTATAAATATCGAAAGTGAATCCACCGTGTGCTTCCATCCGCAGGGTTGCATCTATTCAAAACTCCAATTGAGTAGCATGTAACACCCATTGGCGGGAGCGCACCAACGTCTACTAGAATGGTGGTGGTTGTGGTGCAGTGAGTCCATATACATCTAGAGCTGTAACACCCATAAATAAGATACAATGTGGTTTCTTCATGACAATTACATAGACGGAATTTAGAGGGTCCCTGAAAACCTCTACGCCTCCTCGCCATGTCAGTGGGTAGTTTGTCATGGCAAATGAGCCATGTCAGAATGTTTTTTTTAATTAAGCCAGGTGGTACTTTTATTCATCCTACCCTCCTCGTGTAGGCGAAATCAAGCCAAAATTATATACACCCCGCGTTATCTGCGGTAACCTAAAAAAGATAGGCATCAAAGAAAGGACAACGCCACACCACATTGCAACAGTCCTAGCCCACTCAAAACATGAAACACCAACTATATATCTATCCACTCTATAGCTATGTAAGGTGTGTATCTATTTTCCAAAATAGCAAGTCCCCTGACTCGCATAGGGAGCAGACTTGGCTCACTGACCATGTACGACTCATGTCTATCGGATCCCCAAATCCCAAGCTCACGTGGGACAGAGTTAATCAATCTGTGACAAGCATACCCAATGATATCTTCTTCTCTCACAACCCTTTTAATTTCACGAAACCATGTGGTCAGCCGCCATGAACATGTACCATCCTTACAAATGTTGTTGACAGTAGCTTCATCGTCAATATCCATGATGGATATATTTAGATTATGTTCTTTAGCAAGCTTGACTGCAATGATACATCCTTGAGCAAAAGCCTCATCCATGCATTGCCCATTGACCCAAAATCTGAAAGCAAGCCTAATATAACCATGTTAGAATGTGTAATGGGGGGCACATTTTATCTTCCATATCTTAGAGTATGGTCTAGTCAGTCCTCTGAAAGTGAAGTGTTGATATGCAGCTTTGGCCGTGTATCGGAGTTCCCGAACCCATGAGATATATCTGTTAATGTTGTATTCTAATTGATTGAGGATGTCCAAATATGTGACTGGGTTAGTTAATTCTCTGAGGCATCGCTTCAAATTTTTTTCTCTATTGAAGACACTAAAGCCCGAAGCATCCCAACCAACGCTTCTGAGGTCAGGGGTGACGCAGAGGGTGCCTAGAGAAGGAGGGTTCTCATTGACCAGCCCTCATCCTTGAGGGAAAATAGGGCCTTTAAAGCCCTAACTCCCTATCATACTCGGTATTATGAGAATCGAGATGAGCCAATCAAACCAACTCATTACTATCTTACTACTAGAATCTATGTAGCGATACTCAACTAAAACAAATATTTCTTATTTCTAAATTTGCAAATGGGATGATGGACAATTATCCTGAAATAACATAATGAATGATTTGAATAGACTAATAAGAGTATTTACTTAAGAATATAATAATAATGAGCTTAAATGTAAATATACATCTGAAATCCTAATTTATTTGGTTTTAACATTCAATTGAGAAAACATATCATATAACACCATAATTATGTTGATGAAATCCTATTATGATATAAATAAGATATGTTGGCCCAAAATCAATATCGTGTACTCCTAGACTGTCCATATGAGTGTTTATCGAAACCCTAGGAGTAAATATGCAACCTAACCACCTTATATTTTCATCTTGTATCCAATGAATTCAACATTGATTTATAAGTTTAAAATAAGTTTTGAAACCACTTTGGTGATTTTTGATATAAGAGGATAAATCTAAATATATTTTTTTATCCCTCAAAGCGTATAAGAGGATAAATCTAAAGATATGTGGTTCTTTTGTGAAATTTATCAAGTTTAAAGTTTAATAGTCTTCAAATGTGATTTTGAGAATTTTCTGATGTTTGTTAAGATATGGTAAGAAAAAGCTTCGAGTTTGGTGAAGTTTAGAGATAATTTAACTATCCAATTTGGAAATATATTGGATTTTCAAAATGTTGTGCCCACAATTGATTCAAGTATAATTATATTTTTAACAGTCATTCGAATGTGAAGGATTTACATTGAAGCAGAAGACAAGCTGGCAACAAGCTGCGATGCTAGTCCTTTTGAATGGCAAAACCAATCCTCTGAAGCACTGCATCCATACACTTGGGAGCCATAACATTACTATTCATAACTTTTTAGACCCTTTTTAGAAGCTCTACCGCTTCTGGTGCTAAGATTCCAGAAGTATCAAATACAAAAGGGATGAAAGTGTGTTGATTCTCAATACACACTTTCTCATGCTTGATCACTTAGCTGCTTCAGGCGTGTTGACTAAAAGTAGCACATCTACGGCCCAATCTTGGATGCTTCAAGATCATATCTTGTGAGATAGCAAGATTCATAATATAGACTCTGATTTTGATTATGCTCTATATCGTCTCCGTGTAACAATTCCCTCCTTTAATATTAGTTGTTTTTCTAAAAAAGACATCACCCCAAAGACCCAAAATTCTTTGGCGAGTACTCTTCAATTGGAGTTTTGAATAGATGCAACCCCACGGATGGAAGCACACGGTGGATTCACTTTCGATATTTATAAACCTAACTTAACACCTACTCACACTAAAACACTACACCAGCAAGCGAACGGGGTCGTGTCGTAGTATAGGAAGGTGGCAAGTACAAGGTCAATCTACAGGGAAAAGAGGGGGCGCTAGAGCTACGTTAGTTTTGCTAGGTTCCTACTGCGGAGACTAGGTTTAAGGGTTTGAAGGTTGTTTTGATTGTTAAACTACTATGAACAAGCGAGGAATTAAAGGCAAGAATGAAATCTATCTTAACCCTAGACTAGATTAAGACTAAGAAAGAAAGAAAGGACTAATCTAGGTATGAAAAGGCAAATTACACTAAGGCAAGCAAGAGAGAAGTAAAAGAGCAATTAAAGAGCTACACTAGCATGAACAAGAGGAGGGTAGCATGTAACACCCATTGGCGGGAGCGCACCAACGTCTACTAGAATGGCGGTGGTTGTGGTGTAGTGAGTCCATATACATCTAGAGCTGTAACACCCATAAATAAGATACAATGTGGTTTCTTCATGACAATTACATAGACGGAATTTAGAGGGTCCCTGAAAACCTCTGCGCCTCCTCGCCATGTCAGTGGGTAGAATCTTCATTTCATAACATACTATATAGTGATGATAAAAGTAATGATCTAAGGGTGGTTGGTGATCCAACCTTGTAAACCCTAATTGATCAGTAGAAACCCTAACCCTAATGATATAATGTGAATGGCATGGACCTTATGAGATGGCAGTATTGATGATGTATTGTTCTACTTGTTACAAGTACCTAACCATGCACGTAACACAACTTGATTAGCATATCCAGGTATGAGCTATGTTGATTATGATATCTTTGAATGGGCCTTGTGAGGCATATGTGATGATTGGCATTATTAAAAGAGAAGGTAAATGGTCTTATGACCTAATGATGGCTTATTTCCTTAATTATATGAGATGATGATTTCCTCAATAATGAGGAGGGGTTGTTACCCCAAGATATGTGGTCCTTGTAATGGAAAATATGGTGAATGAAAAACATCAAGTGATAATGTGATGAGATCACACCCCATATGCTCAAATGTGTCCTGGTGATGTGTCATGCCCATATTTATGTAGAATTGTCATGAATTGTCATGAAGAAACCACATTGTATCTTATTTATGGGTGTTACAGCTCTAGATGTATATGGACTCACTACACCACAACCACCACCATTCTAGTAGACGTTGGTGCGCTCCCGCCAATGGGTGTTACATGCTACCCTCCTCGTCTAGGCGAAATCAAGCCAAAAGTATATACACCCTATGTGGCAAGTCGTTATGACGTGTTGATTAAAAGTAGCACATCTACGGCCCGATCTTGGATGCTTCAAGATCATATCTTGTGAGATAGCAAGATTCATAATATAGACTCTGATTTTGATTATGCTCTATATCGTCTCCATGTAACAATTCCCTCCTTTAATATTAGTTGTTTTTCTAAAAAAGACATCACCCCAAAGACCCAAAATTCTTTGGCGAGTACTCTTTTTAGTAATATAATTGAGGACAGCTTGTCTTTTATATCCAAAGGATTTTGAAGTTTATTTTCAATTTCAAGAATTCCTTATACAAGATATGTGACATTTATAATTTGTGACCTATTATCCTTTTAGTTTTCACATTTATCATCATCACTATTACCTTTATTCATTCAATTATGTTCCAAAACATCATATTACCACATAAAGAGTTATATATGATTATTTTGCACAAATTATTATGAGATATCCATTACCTTATGTGACATTTTTATGTTTCCATTATTGTCCTAAGACTAATGTGAAAACATTAGGTTACATTAGGGCGATTTATACATGCATTAGCTCATTAGGGTTATACTAAGTGTCTTTTAGGTCTAACTTCAACTTTCTTTGGCTAAGTCCAAAAGGTCAAAGTTCTAGGGTATGGTCTAAGTTCTAGTATGATACAGTACAAAACAAAGAGACCCTATAAAAAATCAAAATCCATCCATGTTAGTTTGTTTTATGTATGCGTGAACTCTCTATAAGGAAAGTTGACATATTGTAATACGAAAAAAATATGTACTGAGAAGGACAAAACTATAACTAAAGTGAATTGTAAGTAATACAAAGGGAAAATCAATATTCTGTGAGGAAAACAAATGTAACGATAAAATGTAATGCTTCAAAATTTTCATCCATGTTTACATATTTTGTTTATGTATTCATCACTTCAATTTCAATTATTATTGTATTTTTCGTTATATTTTGAATATAACATCCATCTTCAATTATCTATACAAATGGATATATGACATTTTTAAGCCATCGTCATGACATTCATGGATACATCCAAATTTGGAGGATTGAAGTTCAACGACCACCAACTTAAAATGATAAGAATACAACATTTTTTAATCACATCAATGTTTCGCAGCTGCAAGTTGACATTAGAGTTTTGGTGTAGATTATTAAGAAAATTGTGAGTGGTGATTAGTTTGAATTTGAGATGGGTGTAGAAGTGAGAATGACTATAGAATAAGTTGGAGTTATTCTAGGAATACCATATAATGGCATTTATATAGTGTCAATCATGAACTCAGAGGTAGTTACTAACGTTAGGAAAGAGATGTTTGGGGAGGAAATATTTTCAAAAATGAAAGAAAAGATAGAGAGGAACCAGACAATCCAAGATAAAAGGATAAAGGAACTCAAGCTGATACATAAGGAAAACCTTACGAAGACATGGAAAAGAATGATGAAAGGGGACAATGAGGTTGATTTCCAAAACATATGCATATGTAGGATGATGTATCTCATGGTCACATTTTGTATCCCAAATATAGGTTTCAATGCATCAACTGCATCCTTAAATTGGTAAAAGTTGGTTCATGATTTTCCAATAGATGGAGTTAATGAAAGATCAACTAAAGAGAAAATGATTAGGAGAAATAACAAGAAAGACTATATATGCCTCCAGTAGTACCTTGTGCCTATATGTAAGTATAAAAATGAATATTACTTTTGTGTTTCTTTCTTAAATAAAACAATTGAATTGTACTAACTTGAAAAGTGATTTACAAATGAACACAAGTTTGGGAATCATGATAACACTCATTGCAGATCCAAAATAGAAGAATGCAAAGCTTGGGATAAGGAAATGAAACGCTTCAGTGAATATAAAAAATGACACGTCATGAAAAGGAAAAGATGAGGGACATGTTTGTATTATGAAAGTGTTATTTCTATTACAAAATATATGCTTGTATTACTAAAATGTTGCTCCTATTAAAGAATACACTTTTATAATACAAAAATATTGTTTGTATTATAGTAGATATGTTTCTATTATAGAAATCTTCTAATACAATTTGCATCATTGCATTACAAAGATGTTATATCTATTACAAAATATATGTTTGTATGATAAAATTCTTGTTACTATTACAATTTTCATATTTGTACTACATTATTGTTGTTTGTATTACATAGTTTTTACTTCACTACTAAATATATGTTTGTATTCTTAAAATCTTGTTCATATATCAATTTCAATGTTTGTATTATAAAATTGTTGTTAGTATTAAAGAAATGTTGTTTCTATTACTGAAATGGGGTTTCTATTACTGAAATGCATGTTTGTAACAAAAATTTTGTTTGTATTAAAGAAAGGTTGTTTCTATTATTGAAATGGTGTATATTACAAAACACATCTTTAGTTGTTCCATTTATAGAAATATTGTTTCAATAACAAGGTGCATGTATATATTACGTAACATTGTTTAAAAATTATAAATGTTGTTTCTATGTAAAATGCAAAATTGGGGAAATATTTTTTCTAGAAAATGTAAAATTACAAAAATGCATTCATAGAAGAGTGGATGACAAATTGGACTTCCAGTCCTTTTGGATGGCAAAACATGTATATCTAAAAACAAAATTAGCATGCTTTTCTCAGTCCATTAAAGTACCAAAAAATATGAAGGTGTAAAATAGTGATGATTGGGACGTGATTAATGATTTAAAAGACATACATTCTATGTCACATGAAAAAAAGTTTCCACTTTACAATTCTAAGTGCATGCAACAAGGGATGAGTGTTTAACAGAAGCAAATAAGAAAACATGGCAAAGAAAAACCTAACAGTATTACTTGATAGCGAGAATCAAATCTTTGAGCATGAGCTAGAAAAGAACAAGAAAATGTGCACAATGAATGCCTTCAAATAATCTAGAGCTACTAGAGGAAAATAAGAAGTTGAAGGTGAGGTTTCATGAATAAGTAGAGGAGAACAATAATTATAAAAGACATTTCAATGATACTTTTGATAATAGGTTTACAGAAGAAGAGAAAAGGGAAACAAGAAACTCCAAATGCAACTATGAAAAGGAGTGTAATATGACAATGGAATTTCCAAAATATCAGATCAAATGATGATTCATCACAATTAGTCCCATTACTATTTGATTCAGTGGAAAATATCCAACTAGCAAAGAATAAGAAAATAAAAAACTTGATAGATAGAGAATGAATAAAACTACTAATGTAATGAAGATCAACTTAAAGAAGGAAATGATAGATAGAATCATTTGGATGGAAAAGAAGTAGGGGCATATAAAAGGAAAGAACAATTTAAAGATCCTACAACAAAGAAAGAAGAAACAAGTAAAACATCAAGGGCATATCATATGAAAGGTAAAATTGAAGTTCTAGCAACAAGGAAAGAAGAAACAACAAAAATCTGTAGGAAAGATGATAAAGATCCTGAAATAGTACAAAAGAAGACAATGAAGAAGCTTGCCGTGAAGCCAAAGAAATTGAATATAAAACTTGTAAGTTGTTAAGAAAATATAAAGATTACAAGGGATCTAGTAGTATAAGTACATATTGATCTTTTATAACTTTTTTTGGTTTCCACCTAGTTTTGATTATTGTATGGATGCATGATAATAATTCTGAGTATTATAGGAAATGCATACTAAATATTATTAATCCCTATAAGTCTGACTTGAATATGAATAGCATAGATGCTAGAAAGATATACTAAATCCTTTGGATATGAATACTTCAAGCACAAAAAATATTTCCCCAATTTTGCATTTTACATAGAAACAACATTTATAATTTTTAAACAATGTTACATAATATATACATGCACCTTGTTATTGAAACAATATTTCTATAAATGGAACAACTAAAGATGTGTTTTGTAATATACACCATTTCAATAATAGAAACAACCTTTCTTTAATACAAACAAAATTTTTGTTACAAACATGCATTTCAGTAATAGAAACCCCATTTCAGTAATAGAAACAACATTTCTTTAATACTAACAACAATTTTATAATACAAACATTGAAATTGATATATGAACAAGATTTTAAGAATACAAACATATATTTAGTAGTGAAGTAAAAACTATGTAATACAAACAACAATAATGTAGTACAAATATGAAAATTGTAATAGTAACAAGAATTTTATCATACAAACATATATTTTGTAATAGATATAACATCTTTGTAATGCAATGATGCAAATTGTATTAGAAGATTTCTATAATAGAAACATATCTACTATAATACAAACAATATTTTTGTATTATAAAAGTGTATGGCATGGACCTTATGAGATGGCAGTATTGATGATGTATTGTTCTACTTGTTACAAGTACCTAACCATGCATGTAACACAACTTGATTAGCATAGCCAGGTATGAGCTATGTTGATTATGATATCTTTGAATGGGCCTTGTGAGGCATATGTGATGATTGGCATTATTAAAAGAGAAGGTAAATGGTCTTATGACCTAATGATGGCTTATTGCCTTAATTATATGAGATGATGATTTCCTCAATAATGAGGAGGGGTTGTTACCCCCAAGATATGTGGTCCTTGTAATGGAAAATATGGTGAATGAAAAACATCAAGTGATAATGTGATGAGATCACACCCTATATGCTCAAATGTGTCCTGGTGATGTGTTATGCCCATATTTATGTAGAATTTGTTTAGAAGTTGTACGTTGTAATTTGATTGATGCTAAAAGATACTTAATGACCTAACTAGTCAAATGGAACCTAATCATGTATCTTTCCCTATGCCATAGATCCATTCAGTGTTAGTACTTGTTGAATGTGAAACGATTTTAACTCAGAACACATATTTTTGAATATGCGGGGGTGAGGACGAATATCCCCTTGTGTCTAGGAATATATGACACAATATTGGCTACGAGCCATACCCTAGAAGAGTGTGACTTTGGACCGTAGCTCAATTATATGTGACACAGGGTTGTCTGCGGGTCATACCCTAATAAGAGTGTGGTTGTAGGCCGTAGCTCAGTTTCACTGGCACCGTGACCTATACCAAGGCGGGCTAGGTTTGCATAGCTGGACTATATGTCATTGGAAGAAGTTTGACTGGTGATGTCACTGCATGTTTTACTCGTGTACTGACCATGAGATGGTGAGGTCGTGGATTTTGGCTCTTCCACTAGACCTGGTATGGCACTGATTTAGACTTAGTTATGGCTGGTTGGATTTGAGTGGTACGACTCAAATCCTTGGGGCATAATAAAATATGTAATCAGTCGAGTAGTATAATTGTACATGATCAAATATAGAAACATTGGATGAGGCCTTGCTTGATCTTTACACAATATTTGGTGGGGATTATACATGTTCTTCATATTCCTTTTATAATGTTAAGATGTTTCATAAATCAATAGTAATTGATCATCTTATTAGTAATGATTACCTACTTCTTATGGCTATAACTTTACTGCTCACTTTAATTATATTATTTGTGATAATAATAGAGTTGGTGGAGAGTTATATATCCCGATGAGATTTGGAATCTCACCCCATAGGTTTCCTACATCCTTTTTAGGTGGACGTGTATGAGGAGGTAGAGATCATGTAGCTGAGGTTGAGGAGTAGTAAGAGAGGCAGTAGTTGACAAGGTTGGGAGTGTTGTTGGATGTCTTTTATTGATAGAGTCCTAGAGTCGTCCTTGTACACTCAGGTCTTTGGGGATGTTTTGTAGATGTCTTGTGGATGTGCTTTTGATATGTGGTTGGCTTGTGTGCCCTTTTGTATACAGATGTAGTGGATATATGTATATGTATTCTAGAATAGGTTCTCTGGTAACAAGTTGATGGCACGCACGGTAAGTGATTTGAGGCATGAAAGGACTCATATGTAAAGGTTCTTGTTGTTTGATAGTTTTATGAAAACGGTTTTAATCTTCAGTATTTTTCCAGTAATCTATTTGCTTAATCTTTCTTCCACAATTTTGATTTGAGAAATCTCTCTTTGTGTGGCGTTGGGTGTCACACCTAACATGTGTTTCTTGTAGAAAAAGGTAAATATGAGTGTACAAAACATAACCATGGAGATAATGAATTAATCATTAAGTCTTTTCAACATCATCAAAAGACAATTTGATTAGATAGATTCAATGCACACCATTCAGTAAAATGGCACACTTTCGTCTATGCTAAAAGATAATTTCAAAGATAGGGAATGCATGGTGTTCAAATATATTGCAAGAAATTCCAGCATACAAAGGAGATGTGCAAAAATGGGTAAGTATCAAGTAGATTTCGAAGAAAAAAACACATGGTTGTAAACTGAATACATTTTTTGACATTGATTTGTCTTTTGTTTTATAAGTATCAAGTAGATTTTTAGGAAAAAAACACATGATTGTAAACTGAATACATTTTCTGACATTGATTTGTCTTTTGCTTTAGGTAGGAAGGTTGTTGGAATACCTAAGAGTATCATAGGACAGATGGAGACACATGTCACAATGGAAAGTTGGCTATGGTGTCTGTCCACAATAGGCATAAAATGAGGTGGGTTGTTGTGTGTTTATAATGAAATACTCAGAATGCTTGCATAATGGAAAAATATGAGTTTTATAAAAGAGATATTTTGACTTTATGAGCTATAATATTATACAAGATGATGACATGTGAGAAATCATTAAATGAATGTAAAATTCAAAGGGGTGAACTTGAAGATGTGAATGCCATCAAATGAAAGATGACAAATGATATATTGATTTCAAGCATTTGACTCTTGTCTATAAATGGTGATGATGACAACATACATGTTGCTTTCTTTATTGCTGTTATACAGGTTTTTGACTCTTTTTGCTATAATTTCAAGTAGAATGAATTTATTTGTTCTCTTACAAAACTTCAATTTCCTATATTGATTGATTGTGGTACCTTGATGCAGTTCCTAATGTGGTCTGTATAAACCTAATTTTAATGCTAGCTCCTTTTATGGAAATTTGAATTTGAAACACAAATTAGTGTATTGTGATGCTTTTACAAAATGTCTTGGGTTGGGGTTTGATACTATTTGTATTGTTGAGATGATGGTTGATGCAAGATGAGTTGATTCAAGTCTCGTGGTTGTTCTATTTATTTTGAAAGGGGGTTTCTTTTCACTTTTTGTAATTCCTTTTCCAGAAATGTATAAATTGAAAGAGAGAGCCTGAGTGTAGATCTGCTCTATTCCTTCCGCTTTATAGTAACTATATTGTATTATAGTTACTACTATATTTCCATTTAAGAGGAAATTCTATTCATCACTTTGCATTGGGGTCATCGATGTTTGATGATGGAATCATGTCTAATGAGATTTGGAAGCAACCATTGAAATGGATCCGTGTTGGGACTAGTACAAATCTAATTGTTATGTTGTTGTTCTGATGATATTCCATAGTTGATTTTTAAGGGTTGAATTTTATTTATTTTGTCTCTTAATGATGTGGTGTCTACTTCCTTTTGACATGATGTTGTGTCCTGTAGAATAGAATGTATCTTCTAATGGGATCACCAGATCCCAAAGTTTACAAAATTGTAGAAGACAAAGAGATCTTGTAAAAAGGACTCTTGTGAACAACCTTCCCAAACTCATTACTGGTGGGAACGACGTCCTAAGGGGTATTGAAAGATAAAAACTAGTGTGATATTAAGGAATAATAAGTCCTTCATGGTAGAAGTTATTAGATACCACTCATGTGAGTGGATTGTGGGAGTAGGCAACAATCTTTGTGCCTAAAATGTCCTAGACGCAGAGCTAAGAGTTGTTGATATAGCTTTGAAACTTCACTAGATCGAGGATGCAACAAGGTTATTATTAAAACTGATTCCCTCCTAGAAAAAAAAGCCATTGAAGGAATTCCTTAAGATAATCCTAAAGTGGATAAATGGGTGTGGAATAGTCATGTCATCCATGACTGTAATCATGTTGCAGATAGTCATGTCATCCATGAGTGTAATCATGTTGCAGATAGTCTAGATAAGCACCATCAAAAAATCAACAATGGAAGTCTACTTTATAGATTACCTCCCAAGGAACATCTTGAGTTTGTAAAGCCTAATGATTGTAGTGGCAGTAGTACTACCATATTTATTCTAGCTCCCAAAATTTAGAATGTACTTCTATTATGAATCTTCTTGCAAGAGGGGGGCAAGATGAATAAAAACCTCCTGACTTCCCCTAAAAAGTGATTCTATATAAAGTTCAAAATGCATGTTTGTCTATACTGTTTATGCATGACCAATCTACAAAGAGAGTTGACATATTGTAACAACAAAAGAAAATATATAATGAGAAGAATAAACATGTAAACCAAAGTGAACCGTATATATTGTCAAGGGATAAACCACATTCCTTCAGAAAAAATGTATGGATAAGAGTTTAGAAAAAATGTAATTAGAGTTGACATATTGTAATGAGAATAGAGAATCTAAAATGGGTAGGAGAAAACTCTATCCAAGGTAATACAACCTATATATATATATATATATATATCATTCTACTATCTAATAAAATGAATATCAACACATAATAAATTTTTAAAAGAAGAAACATTTTATATTGAGAATAGAGAATCGGGATCAGGTTGGAGAAAAGTATAACCAAATATGACGTTCTATAATACAACATGGATGTATCATATTATATTATGTAAGATAAATTTGTAACAAGAAGTAACATTTCCTAGTGAATATTGATAATATATAATGGGAAGGAGGAAGTTGTAATTAAGGATGATGTTATGTAACAGAACCCAGATATATCATATTCTTCTCTTTAAGATAAAGAACTTCAGTATAGTATACATTAGAATAAGAATGAACATTCTATAAACATCATTGTAATTTTGATATATATAAGTAGAAACTATACTTTGTAACAATGAACTATATTGCACCTGAAACACAATGGATATTGATAAACAAACAAACAACCATATGAAGAATTTTAATAAATTAGAATTGCGACTAATTGTCAATTACAAGTGACACAATGTAGATCTCGCTCAACAAGAATACATTATATAACAACAAAATGCACTCACCAACTAGATTTCACTCAAAATCCTAACTTCAAGAAACATTTGGACCTAAATACATCAGGATCACAACAATAGTGGCAACAACACCTCGAATTGCATTAGAAAAAACCAATCAGACAGATAAAAAAATCTTCAACATGGATACCACTGCATGAACATTTTGGGAACTTCATAATCAATAACTCATGTGACTACTTTGTCAAATTCAGCTTCTTTAAAAGTTCAAAGAGTTTCTAAAGGAAGTCCTACCCAACCCATTCTTCATACAAAACAAAAAAAATGAAAACAATAGAGTATATCT
This sequence comes from Alisma plantago-aquatica, assembly GCA_963693085.1. Lineage (NCBI taxonomy): Eukaryota > Viridiplantae > Streptophyta > Magnoliopsida > Alismatales > Alismataceae > Alisma > Alisma plantago-aquatica. Next base: position 4,604,108 of record OY856414.1, read on the forward strand.
GATGGTATGTGGATTTTTTCATATAATGGAATACCAAGTCTATATCTAGCATGTTATCTTTTATCCTTGAACATTCTTATGAGAAGGAATTAATTACCTTTGATGGGAAAAAGGTTCCCTAACTAAACTAATTTTGAAATACCATAACAAAACAAGGTCTTGAATCACATAACTTTAGTTGGATACAAAAGTACAAAGTCCCTAGATAATGTTTTTACATCTATGGAGATTTTACTAAAATATCTCATTTAAAAAGATATTTGAGAAGAAGATGCATTTATTCAAACAAGATTATGAGTAGTAATCACATTATATTTGATTGTTATTATATTTAAGATGTATAGAATTTGTTTAAAAAGGTTGACCCTCTTGTTCAACAGTCCCTAAGAATAGGAAGTAATGATTTTTCAAAAGTATTAAGGTTTTAATATAACAATTCATAAACTGGAATGAAGTAATTCAATTCAATCAAAAACATTTCAACCTTCTATATTCTTGATGGAATCAAAACATGGGTTAAAAGTGCAAGCTCAATTTTATTAGTCTAAATCAATTGGATTTTAAATTTGAACCCTACTCCAAGAGATGCAATGAAATAAGGGGTCTGTTGTAGTAAATGAAGTCAAACATAGGGATATGCGTGGCCATCACGCAATGAAATGTATGATTTTATCACTCCCGTATTTTATTTTCTAGATAGGTGGATGGTGTATGGGTAGGCCAAGGCTAGTCAATATCTTTTTATTTCTTCAGGTATTTCAACTATAGGTCTATTTTGCAAGCAAGTGGTTCTTGCAGTCCAAGTCTGTTGAATTTAGGGTAGTGATTGCACATCATATGCATCATTGCCTCATATTACTGTACCTTTAATGGACATTGTAAAAGGCCAAGGGTGCATGCTATATTAGCTTCAAATACTACTACCAAATATGATATATATGCATATGAGTGCAGTATTACACCATATGGGAAATACCTTTTCCTTCTAAACATGGCATATCTCTTGTGTTTTTATTCATATTCTACTTTTATTGCTCTCTTTTTTGGATTTACTGTATGTTTGAATTTTATGGAGCGGGAGATGGGGTATCTTTTAGGAATGTGATTCTTTGACAGAGCATGAGTGTGAATAAAATTAGTAGCTAGGAGAAGATCTTATTTATATAAGGTCGTATTTTTAGGGTATAGGTCAAATTGGGTAAACTGCAGCGTCATGACAGGAGATTGGCATAACAATATGATCATACATCTGCAATTGGAGTAACAAATCTCCTAATTCATTTTCTTTTGGAAAATTATTATAGAGATAGGTTGGAGAACATTTGGATCCAATTTTAGGAACGTTGAAAAACATCATGAGCAACAACATAGAGTACCCTCTCTATGCACAAAATGTTCTAAAAAAATCTAAAATTTATACAAGAGAACTAAAAACTAAATAAATGAAATTAAAGAGTCATAAAATTTTGATCTTACCTCCCTAACCAGATTACAACCCCCCAAATCTTACACTATGTCTGCATAGTATCAAAGTATGAGAAGAAATGTAATCAGGTGAGGATTGTAACTGCTCGGTGGCAATGATTGTCATCCTCCCACGGTGAGCATCATGCATGTCGTTTGCACACCAAATCACTAGGAAAAGTCCTAGAGTTTAACCTTCTAAAAAGGCATTCAACTCTTTGAAAGAAATGAGTCAACTTTCTATTAGTATGGTATTGATTTAAGGGACAGAAAAAGAGGGTTGAAATCCAAAACCAATTGCAAGAATAAGAAGAAAAAATCTGGTTTGTTGAGAGTTTGATTGTGCTAAGAATAGAAAGTAAATATGCAAAAATAAAACTTAACTAATCAAATGATAAAAGGTACTGGGGTCCAGAGGATCACCACCAAAAACCACATTCCCACATTAACCGATCCAACTCCTTATTTTTATCATCGAATTAGGATTATGTGGATATGTGTCCTGTGGGAGCATAAATCGTAGAAAGGCCAGAATTCTCTCAAATCTAAGGTCAAGACGTTTGAGGATCCTTGTCCAACCATGCAACATAAATTTATCAGGTGATCACATCAAGAATATGTGATATCCGTTCTGATGTTCAAACCCATGGATCTGATGATCACATCAGCATAGGTTATAACAAATAAGATAACTAAGTTAAAAGATCACAATATAAATTAGGTACGTGTCAAAAGATTATGTGTTCATTCTTATTGAGATTAGAGATCTCGACATCCCCACAACAATATATTTTTTAACTATAAAAGAGTGTGGATCATAAGGATAGAGAATCATAAAACCACATCAAGAGATTATGCATTTCTTCTTGTTAGGATCTGAGATCTCAGTACCCCTACAAAAATATAATCAATATTCTTTGATTGAATCAAAAATGGTTTGGCAAACATCCTTTCACTAAATTATTGCAGTAAACACAACTAATGTAGAGAATAGGCTATGGGTTACTCCCCATGCCCCCAAGGGAAACTAGTCAAACATAATGTAAAGAACAAGATTGTAATATGAAAAATAGGATGCCTTAGGGAGAGATAGTCTGGATGAAGAGATGGTTTTTGCTTTAGAGTGTCTCCTCCTTTTATAGGGAGAAAGGAGGGGAAAAACCCCTAGAAATGAGGCTTGTGGTGGTAGATACTGGATCTAGATTGTCGACCAATTGGTCGAGATGGAGAGTTCATGGACTGGGTTTAGCAACTGCATGTCTTCAAATGCTAGGTCCAACACTCTTTTGACTGAAACTCTAGAAATGGTTGTTGGTGGTGACTATCTTGGGTAAATATGTGGTATCATTTGATCGACTAGCAAGGTGAGTTGATTGACTGGGCTTGATCGCTTTCTTCATCCTGAAGTCACGTTTGGTCAAGCTTTGACCACATTTATGACTTCCTAGTTTTGTCTTTTGACCAAGTCTTGAATGTGAGTCGGTCGACCGGGATGGTGAATCAATCAACTGGAGTACTGGGAAGTTGGGATCCTACACATGTGAGTCAATCGAGTGGTGAGATGAGTCAATCGACCGTGAGCCTGGAGGTTGAGGATATGCAGTTTTAAGTCCTCCAATATTCTATTTATTTGTAGGTTTTTGTATTTGGATTTCAATGAGAGTGAATCCTATAAAATATGAATAAAAGTGATAAGAGTTCTTATTAAGGGGACAAAAGCAAGCAAATTCTAATTACTTACTAAAATCAAGAAAAAGTGAGATAATGTCCTAAATAATTGAACTAAAAGATGAGATTAAAAAGGGATGAATATGCATTCAACAAAATACCTTAAACTTGAATGTTTCTCGCACAGAGCAACATTGAATTTAAAACACTACCACATAATACTTTCAGCCCATCATCCTAACTCGCATACACCATTTAAGTCTTTCCACCTTATATGGCCAAGCAACCTTGATTTCTAGGATTCATGAAAAATAATTTCATATTCCCTACAGCATGATTATATAACAACTTGATACCATTCTAAGACCCGCAATAAAATAGATTTCATATTCCCTTTGTATTTAGTACTCCCTCATATTTTTCGAGTCATTGTACAAGAACATGGCTATTTTGATTGGTTGGCGTTTATGTATTTTCCCCTGGGTATAAAACAGAGTGAAGAGAGGTACAGAAGAAGAACGATCTCTCCTCTATTCGACTTGAGATCTTTTTATTTATGTGTTGTAGTTACATTGACTGCATTTTTTTATTTTTGTGCCCAATGTCATATTTTTAATGGTACACCCCAATTAATAGCAAGGTGTATGGAAGAAGCAGAAGAGGGGGGAGGATGACACCCTAAACTTAGGGTTTTATCACTTTGGATTTTTGTTTTAATATATATTCTTTTCATTTGGCAGGTGGAGAGATACGGAGGTGATGGAAGAAGTGTAAAAAAAATTCTTTGTGCAACTTTATTTTAACTTATGTGCATTAGGAGTATCATACATTGGGTCAATTAATTCTAACTTATGCAAAATCAAGAAATTTTTCAAGTTAATCTATAACTCTAGATAAGGAAGTACTATTTTTGAATCCTATCAATCTTCTAAGGTCTGCCATCTTTTTCAAGGAATGGAGTTAATTAAGGTCCTAGGTGACAGGACAATTTCTATCAAAGGTATATTTTATAAATTATTCTATAAAATAAATTGCATCACTCAAGGGGGTATACTGATGAACATGCATATCATTATGAAAAAATAGATAAAGGCCTATCCGACTAGATAAGATCCCAAATTAAAGGAGTTTTTTTTTGAAAAAATTAAAGTTAAACTACATAACATAATGGAAATTGCAAAAAATTTAAGATAGAGTGGATGGAATGAGTGGGTACCACCGAAATCCACCTTGAACTTAAAATTTAGATCATCCCAAATTTTTTTTTGGAATGGAGGTGTAATGACCCTGCCTCCCGGTAACCCCCAATTAAGGGAGACCAAAAGGTCAAAGAGGCTATCCCAATATCTCAGGATCCATGGTTTGACATTTAATCAAAAATAATTATCAAATTCTACTATTACTAAACTGAAAAGCTGGAATAGAACAAATCATTTTGCATACCTTGTAAAATTCAGATTTAGACTTCTATCCACAGTAAAAGTCTAAGCTAACTAATCCTCCTTGCACAGGTTATTTGTATCTTCACAATATTTCGATTTACTGTTTGTCCATTTTCAGAATTGTACCTAAAATGCTGACAAACAAAACGTCGGTCAGTATATTTCTATACTGGTATGTGGGGAACAACCAAAAATTTTCACAAATAGTTTCTAACAACCTAATTATGAAAAATAAGTTATTAACAATCCAAATTACGTTTTCAATGTGACATTCTCAACCACTTTTTCCCTAAACCCTGGATTACCCTCTCTGGGGTTTTGTCCTTGCAAGGGACATAAGGCCACCTTCTCCATCCTGAGCTTGGTGTCTGGGGTCACCTCTCATTGTGCTCAATGGTCTTCCCTCCGGGGCTTGGTCATGCAATGTACATCAGGGTGGCATGTAGGTTCGAGAATACACATATATACTTAATTGTGATAATCATAGGGACTTTATAGGATTGCAAAATTAAACATCCAATAGTTTAGGTTGCATCCAATCGATAAAACGTTAGGGAAACGTCGTGAAACTAAATCGATTATTCATAAATAACCACATACATGTTCAGTCTTCAACAAGCTAACAATAATCCAAGTAAGGAAATATCCAGGCAAGCATGCAGTTCACACAAGTAATGATCTTGAAACAATCATATAATTTAATCACTATTCACTTTCTCAGATTACACTCATGTGAATTCGTTCCCTAGGGTTTCCTACTTCCTTTTAGGGTTTCATTAGGGTTCATCCTCATCATTGATACCACAAACCATAATTCAGCAAATCTAAGTATAAACCCTAATTAGCATGTTATATTCTTCCTAATAGGCTTAGGATCGACTCATAATTATATTATTCCATGGAATCTTGAATTCACCCTTTCTACCTTAAATTAGGGTTTTTAATCCAAGCTTAATGCATCATATGATCAATCTTTAAGCACTTTTGAATTTAGAAACAAAATTAGGCTTTAAAAATTTTAACATATTCCCCATGATTTTCTAATCAACTTTCATATATAAAGTTTCTTCATACAAACATCCTATAACTTTCTATGATTTTTACCAAAATTAGAGCTTTTAGATCCATTATAGTACTTTCATACATATGGGGCCCTGAACCAAGCCAATTAAACATCAAGATCACACTTTTCAACCTAATTTCTCTTTTATTAATAGGAAGTTCATTTCCAACTCTAAGTATTCAAAAATCATCATTTGATTCATTTATCATTAAGCTTTAGGGTTTTGTATTGATGAATTCATTAAAGATGATAATTTTGCATACTTTTAGAATTGCAAGAAGTTCAGGCCTTAAATCTATTTTTAATGGCTTCTACATAATTTTCTGATCAATTCCATATAATGTTCACTTTAATCCGACCATCCTAGCATTAGTTATGATTTTTGCAATGAAAAGTGTTTTCTTGAATTTTCTGGCAGAGAGGAGTTGTTTATTGGGAAAAATAGGAAATCGCCAAAAATCTCAGCCACTTGATCAGTGGTCCGCTAGACCACGCGGGATCAGACAATCCATGACGTGTGCCTCCACTAACTCGTTTGCGCCCACTGACCAATCGTTGAACCGTTGGATCTCCTCGCGAGTCCACGGTAGACTTCAATCAGATGGCTGCTGCTATTCATCCTCCTTCCTCAGATCTCAGCCCATGGTGGCTCTACGGTGGTGTCCTCAGTAGAGTGTGACCAATTGAGAAAGGGATAGGGAGCTATAGGTCGTGAGGTGGCCGGTTAGGTTTTTGAAGTTGTGAGGAGTCGATAGGGGGTCCTATTTATAGGATTGGGGGTCCATCTAGGGTTTCCCTAAACTTGCTGCCGCCCAAACCTTTGGGTGAATTGGGTGTTTCCTCTAGATCCTTCAAAACCACCCAAAACCCAAGCTTGATGCGCACAAAATCCCCTCCCAAAGACCCTCATGGTCTTGGATTCTAGTTTGGTGTCGTGAGATGCGAGAATATAGGATTTGAAATCTTGATTTTCCCCTCTCCCTTTCCTTCTGTGAAATGGGTTTGATGATGCACAACCACCGTTAGATTCGTGGTCCTCTGGACCAGCGGGGATCCGATGGCTGTCGTCGCCCCTAATTTATCCTTTTTCCTTTAAAATGAGAAAAACATGTAATATGTAATTCAATGCATTGAAAACTTGCAAAATTCATAACTCTCTCCTCATTTATCCTTTTTCATTCAAATTTTAAAGGAAACTCTAGATTTGTGTTATCTACTATTGGAGACCCAAATTCCAAAGAAAAAGGGTATTTCCTTCATAAGCAAGTTATCCTTTAATAAAACCAATTTAATTGGTATTTTCTCTTTCCTTTCTTATTATCTTGGCAACTTGGGCTCCTTGGGATCCAAGAAATCCCAAAGACACGAAATCTACCTTTGGAGGCTACCTCTTATCCTATATGCATTACCGTGTCCATTGATGGGGTTTAAGGATCTATATCTTCAAAATACATAACCTGGATCCTAAGGAATTTGGGTATGAGCCCAACATGATTTCAATTGTCATACACATAGACAGAGAAGGTGAAAGTGAGGAAAGCATTAAAGTATCAATAGAAACCCCTAGAGAAGATGATCTGGATGACTCCCTCTGACGAACATGGCAATTTGTTGTCTTTCGACTGCAAATCTGTCCATTATAAGTGCTCAAATCATCCGAGATGTAGCTTTCTCCTCTCCTTTCTCTTCTTATGGCTCTCCCTTGCATGTAACAAACTCCAACTTGATTATTAGGTCTGACTGAATTCCTCCCTAGCCATAAGATTGACTTAAACCATTGGATTAATCGCAATCTTTAATATCGTCTGATCAAACAAGTTGGTACCACTGATGGGGTTTCTATGGCACCGAGTCTTCTTCTAAGTGATGATTCCATACTAGTTTCGGTACTATCAACTGAGGTGGAGGTCAATGGCACCAAACGACTTCAGATGAGTTATTGTCCATTGAGTCGGTAGTACGGATTCTATTGTCATTACCACTGAGCACCTTCAACTCAAGCATGTTCTTTTTTTTCAATTGTCGGTACCACTGATAAAGTTGTCAGTAGCACCAAGTTGATCCAGGACTTGCCAAATTACCTAAAAGTTAGCAAAGAAGAACATAAATCCCATAAATTATAATACATCAATATGAAACAGCGGAAATAGAAAATTTTGATGCAAATGTATGCCACAGGTAGCAACGATAAACCATACACAAATAATGTCAAAATGAGCAAATATGCATGAAATACATAATAAACTATCCTATGAAAAGCAAATAATATTGTGTGCATTAGAAGCACAAATCACACAAAGGCCAGACTTATCTCAAACCCGGGGTCACAGTGTTTGAGGATCCTCATCCAACCATCCAACATAAATCTATCACGTGATCACGTCAAGAATATGTGATTCTTGTTTTGATTTTCAAACCCATGAATCAGGTGATCGTGTCCCCATAGGTCATAAAAAACAAGATAACTAGATAAAAAGATCATAATTTAAATCAACTAATCAAAGATTATGCATTCATTCTTGTTGAGACCCGAGATCTCGGTGTCCCCACAACAATATAATCTTTTTAATTAGAAAATGTGTGTGGATTAAAAGAATACATGATCATAAAATTGAGTCAAGATATTATGCATTCGTTCTTGTTATTATTCGAGATCTTAGTATCCTGAAAAGAATTTAATCAATATCCATTGATCGAAACAAAAATGGTTTGAGAAACATCCTTTCACTAAAATATCAGAGTCAACACAACTAATGTAGAGAACGGGCTATGGGGTTACTCCCCATGCCTCAGAGGGGAACTACTCAAACATAATGTAAAGAACAAGATTACAATATGAAAAACTAGATGCCTAAGGGAGAGATATACCAGAAGAAGAAATGAGTTTTGCTTTGGACTCCACCTTCCTTTTATAGGGAGAAAGGAGGGGCATTTAAGTCCTCCAATATTCTATTTCTTTGTAGGTTTTTGTATTTGGTGTTCAATGAGAGTGAAATCTACAAAATATAAATAATAGTGATAAGAATTCTAATTAAGGAGACAAAAGCAAGTAAATTCTAATTACTTAGTAAAATTATAAAAAAGAAAGATAATGTCCAAAATAATTGAACTAAAAGATGAGATTTAAAATGGATGAATATACATTCATCAAAATACCCCAAACTCGAACATTGCTCATCCTGAACAATATTGAATTTAAAACACTACCACATTATACTTTCGGCCCATCATCCTCACTTGCATAACACCACTCAATTCCTTCGCCTTATATGACCTAGAAACCTTGACTTCTTGGATTCACAGAAAATAATTTCATATTCCCAACTTTAGGATTATATCACAGCTTGGTTCCATTTCAAGGCTTACAATAGAATAGATTTCATATTCACTTTGTACTTAGACTCCAACATATTCTTATGAGTCATTTCTCAAGATCAAGGCTATTTCAATTGGTTGGGGTTTATGTATTTTTCCCCTGGGTATAAAACAAAGTGATGGAGGTATGGAAGAACAAAAATCCCTCTTGTATTTTACTTGAGATATTTTTATTTATGTATTGCAGTTACATTGACCGCAATTTTTTCTGTTTTGCTCATTGGAATCTTTTTTATTGTATGCCCCAATTAATTACAAGGGGTATGGAAGAAGCGGAAGAGGGGGAGAGTGACATGCTGAACTTAGGGTTTTGGTATTTTGACTTATTATTATTATTATTATTATTATAATTATTATTATTATTATATATGTAATATATATATATATATATTTCTTTTAGTGGATGGAGAGATAAGAAGGTGATGGAAGAAGGTAGAAAAAGTTGTTCTTTATGAAACTTATTTTTTTTATCTAAGCACATTTGGAGTATCTTACATTGGCTCAATTAGTTCTGATTTTGGCAAAATCAAGAATTTTTTCAAGTTAATATATAGCTCTAGAGAAGTAAGCATTGTTTTTTAATCTTATCAATCCTCTATAGCTTGCCATCTTTTCCAAAGAATGATGTAAATTAAGCTCCAAGGTGACATGATAATGTATGTCAATTTCTATCAATAAGAAGGTGGTTCTTTCTTGTCTAACTTTGTTGGTCAAGTTGGATATGTTGATGTTGATGCTCTAGTGGATTAGGATGATGTAGTGAAACTTTATGAAGTGTCTTGTAGAAGGTTTTTTTTAGGGCTGAGGAGTAATGGGGTAAAGTGCATGTGGGTTTTTAGGTAAACAGATCCTACAAGAAATAATGGTCATGAAGGAGCTCCATAGCATACCAACATTGTATATGATAGATGTTTTCCTTAGCGGGTGATTCAGTTGATATGCCATGGTTAAATGCTTCCAGGACATAAAACGCAATGAAGGTGTTGTCACATGTCCCCAATGTTTTTTGATAAGCCAGTGACTCAAACATGTATGAGGTCACGTTGAGGTTGTAGTACCAAAAAAATCCTTGATCAAGTGTTCTAACTAAATTAGTATGAGAGGGATTTGAAATGTCTCAGGGTTATCAAAGTGCAATTTGTGTGTTAGGAAGCTCCTCTCTGCAAATATTGAATAAGACTTCCTTTTAGACCAACAAGTCAATAATGTAGAGAAACCAATGCCCCTTGTAGTGAGACATGAGGAGATTAAGCTTCATGGTGATCTTCTTGACTTTTTCAACTAGGGTGTTCATGCATGGTGTTTGTGCTCTTTTCTTAAAGATATATTTTAATTAAGTTGGTGTGGCATTGATTATTGTCCATGGCTTGTTGCTTGGCATGACATCTTACAAAAAAAATGTTGATAGGACAGTGAAGATACTCTTGCTACTGTGACTGGTCTCCACAAAATGTTGCAAAATTCATTGTGTGAAAGTGTAGATGTCATTGTTGTAGATGGAGTGACCTAGCTACCTATTTTGTCATCAGGATATCTTATAGAACAAAAACATCTCATAATAGAATGACATGTATAGAATTTGGGTCCATGCTCTTCATTTTTTGTTGAATGCATGAGGATTGTGGAAGTTAAGGTTCTAGAAAATTGGATTATTTGTCCTGGGTATGGTGTCGGCTAATAGTGTGGTTGGATTATCATTATTGTAATGTCCAAAAGTGTTCATGTGAGAAGGTTCCCCAGTAGCTTGAGTAGAATGACCTTCATCGTCAGAGTTGAGGAAGGTAATATCCTTATAAGGAATGTGCAATAGGTATAGAAGATTAGAACTTAAAAAGAAATATCCAATATTATTAGGGTAATAATAGTGCATGATATTAGCCTATGGAATTAGGGTATTCCACTCTAATGTTATAGGTAAGGAGGTGTGGGTTAGGGTTTTTGAAGGGGGGCACCAAAGTTTGGGGAGAAAGCTTTGGGGGTTTCTTAGTTTCTCAACCATAGGTCCCTATTTAGGGCACGTTGGCTGTGGACTTCAAAGAAGAAACCAACACGCACAAAAATATGAACATATAAGGTTGGATATATATCTTCAAAAAGAAATTCAATTGATTAGTACATCCTAATTCGGGCACGCAATTATTGTTGGGCCTCCTGGTGACCCTGTAGAAACTCTAAGGAAAAAGGAAAAAATACCAAGTAGTCATTGCTTTGACTTTGCTTACAAACCATCCAAGCATGTAGAGAAAATAAGCACCTAAATATGGCCTTTTTAATACCAATTTAATTGGTATTTTCTCTTTCCTTTCGTATTATCTTGGCAACTTGGGCTCCTTGGGATCCAAGAAATCCCAAAGACACAAAATCTACCTTTGGAGGCTACCTCTTATCCTTCTAGAGGCTTCTACCTCTTTCTTTTCTCCTTTTCTTAATTATCTTTTTATTAACTGAAATCAACTTCAGGCTAATACCCTAATTCTTGTAATAATTAACCACTCAATCACCTTTTTTAATAGGTCTAGAAGATCGAGTCATAGTTAGTAGTAGTCATTGGTTTATGTTTCCTCGAGTTCCATATCCGGGCCTCGTTTGGCCTATATTACTGTGATACATGCACTTGCTTTTAATACATGTAGTGACACACATTAGCTTCCATGGGACACAAATCCACATATTCCTAATTCAGTCACTAAAATAAGGAGTTGGATCGGTTAATGTGGGAGCATGATTTTTGGTGGTGATCCTACTGACCCTTAGTAACCCTTTTCATTTGATTAGTTCAGCTTTGTTTTTACATTTTTTTACGTTCTATTCTTAGCATAATCAAACTCTCAACAAACCAATTTTTCCATCTTGTTTTTCTAATTGGTTTTAGATTCCAACCCTCTTGTTCTGTCCCTTAGATCGATACCTTACTACTAGAAAGTTGACTATCGCTTTCAAATAGTTGACTGCCATTTTAGAAGGTTGAACTCTAGGACTTCTCCTAGTAATTTGGTGTGCAGTCGACACAAATCAAATTTGGCACCGTTGTCGGGGGATGAAACGTTGCTTTTGAAGCCCAATCACTTGTGTATTTAGGATTTCTTCTTTCTTTTTTATTTATAATTTTATTTTGGTTTTAGAATTTTTAGTTTATTACACAATTTTAATCTGACCATTTTAATTTTTTACCATAATTTTATTCTTGTTTCATAATTCCTTAGCTTTGTTTATAATTTTTAAAATTGTTCTATACTTTCATTCTTTCCTTCTTTAGTTGTCTTTTTCCTTTTTTCTCTTTCACCTGCTGAGTCTCATTCTAGTAGTGTTGCTCCTCTTTCTACCGAATTTCCATTTCAATAGTACTACTTTTAGTTTGTTTTGTAATTTTTAGTCTTGTTTCTAATTTCTTAGCTTATCTTTGTAATTTTAGTTATTTTGTAATTTCTAGTGAACTATTCAACTTGTTTTGTAAATTTAGTTTCTTTTCATAATTTTAGTTTTTAATTTCTTATAGTTCATATCTTTTTCCTTTCTTTCTATCTTAGATTCTTTTTGTAATTTATTTCTTTCAAAATAAAAATATTTTCAAATGAAGTGGTCAACACATTATTGTTCACAGTATCAATTGTGTGGTTGTTTCAACCATCCATCATTAGATTGTCCAAATGTGTCCACTCATATTATGGATTTATTAGATTGAAGGTCTAGTAGGTGCCTAAATTATAGTCTGCAGTGTCCAACATCAACCAGAAATCCTGGTGGCACTAGAATATTATGTGGGGTGGCACTGTTGTGGTGGTGGTGGCACTGTTGTTAATTAAATCATCTCAAAAAACTCAAAACCAGCAAAACTAACTAGCTAGGCCGAGCGCCTTTAATTGAAGGTCTAGTAGGTGCCTCAACCCTACTTAGTTAACATAGTCAATATTAATCATGCATGCAATTCTTTTATTATACTTTGTTTATGGCAAGCACCTATTGAAAGCTTCTTTTATATATGGCCTCATTCTCTTATTATCTACATATTATGATGAACACTAGCCTATTTTTACATATTTTGCTTACCTTGTTATCCTAGAATAGTTTTGTGACACATACTTGTTTTTCCTTTCCCTTTTGTTGGGTGCCTTCCCAACCACCCAGGTGATGAGCAAGTTGATGGATAAGACCTGAAGATCTTAGCTTTGGAATAAACTTAGTTGATGGAGTTGTTGCTTGGAGACAAGACTATCTATAGTAGTTGGACTTCCCTATATCTAGATCCAGTTTATGTATCTTGATGTAACCCTAAACGAAGATTGTTGATGTATTTTGTACAATCTTTTATGAAATTGATTTAGATAGAAATCTTTTATTCCGCTACTTTCCAATGTGTTTTGTTTACCATATTTTAGTAAGGAGGTGATCTCGCACTCTTTACACCACCTCTATTTGGCTAGCATGTAGCCTTGGTGGGAAGCGCACCAAGATTTCTGGCACCATTTCCGGGCAGAAAGGCGCTCGGCCTAGCTAGTTAGTTTTGCTTTGACATTTCCTACTGCCCTCATCATTGCTATTATTTATTCTTTATTCTTTGTATTATTTGTGCATATTGGTTTTCTAACTTGCCCTCTTTTGTTTGGTTTTGCTTTGTGCATGTGACAAGCCACCCGGGGAAGATAAGATGGAAGGGGAAAATGCACAAACACATCCATATCTTCCACTGCCCTACCTCTAAGGCTATCCTAAGCCTTACACACCCCCACCACCTCCATCACCACAAAATTCCCACCATTTCACCTTCCGACCTCAATTCCCTCGTCCACCTCAATTCCAAAGGCCATTAACAACAGTGCCACCACAACAACTATCATGTTCTCCCCCTACTTCCTATGAGAAAATGGATATGGTTTCAATCATGGGGTGTGACAAGGTTGTTGAGAAGCTTATCAAGGGAGGGAATCAAGTTGACAAATATCGTAATGAAGAGCCATTGCCCAAAAGTCCTTGTTCGCAAGTGTCCCATATGATTGAGACCCCTCTCTTTGATACATATGAAGACCCACTCCTCAAGAGAGAGAGAGAAACTATGGCATGAAATTTTTGAAGGTCTTAATGCTGATTAAGATCTATGATGATGATCCCCAAGGAGAGAAAACTGTTGAAAAACACTTGAGAAGCTCGCGTGACCCTTGGGAAGAAGATCAATCAAGGAAAGCATTTGAGAGGATTTCCTATGATGGGGATGATTTTTTTTTGTTTTTGGACAATGGTTGATGGTCCAAAAGATAATTATAGATTTAGGTAACTTGGGGATCATCATCATAGATCTTAATCAGCATTAAGACCTTCAAAAATTTCATGCCATAGTTTTTCTCTCTCTCTCTTGAGGAGTGGGTCTTCATATGTATCAAAGAGAGGGGTCTCAATCATATGGGACACTTGCGAACAAGGACTTTCGGGCAATGGCTCTTCATTACGATCTTTGTCAACTTGATTCCCTCCCTTGATAAGCTTCTCAACAACCTTGTCACACCCCATGATTGAAACCATATCCATTTCGTGACTTTCAGGCAAGGCGCTACATCACGATTTGACCCCTCGACAAACGACCCATAGTTATTTAAAAAGAAATATCTTATTGGAAGGACTGCACCACAACAAGAAATTTCATTTTCTCTACCTGAAAGCCACTTCGAGGGTTGTGGCAACATTTTTGTCTTAGTTAGGGTTTTTTTTGACCAAAATGACATATAATGTTATGTATTTTGAAGATATAGACTTTTAGATGCATTTTTGGTGATTTTTCGTTGGATATTAGCCTATTGGATATTTTCAGTTTCTCTACCTGAGCTAAAGTACATCCTATATGCATTTTTGGGTACTAACTCAATCGCCTATAGACTATCCTTGGGGATAGTCTATGTGTATGTCAACCAAGTTGATTTCGTATTAGCTCAGGCCATGGCAGAGATTTTTTGGGTATTAGCCTTATTGGCCCAATAGCCAATAAGGCCTACAAAATCACACAAGCAAGGCTATTTGTTGATGAAATCCATACAATCAAGTCAAATCAAACAATTATATGTTCATATGTATTTAAAAGGAGAAATTACATTTCAATTCTGAATTTGAAAAATTGAGGTTATAACATGAGGGAAGAGTTTGTCAAGGGTCACCAGGAGGCCCAGGTAACTCAAAAAGGTCCAACTGGATGGAATGTTGACGGGGGCTGGAACCTTGCAGAGAAGCTTCATAGTGCACCCGGTGACTAGGTGGTTATGGATGCTCGAAGCGGCTTTCAGGTAGAGAAAATGATATTTCTTGTTGTGATGCAGTCCTTCCAATAAGATCCATAGATCTTCCTTTAACAGTGGAGGAAGTATTATCCATGTATGCGGATTGGGAAAGATTGACTCAAGGTGGAGGTTGTTGACATAGCACGTGTCTCAAGTTCCTCCATGCAAGATGTTCCTAAGGGTTCGGGAGGAATTAAAATGAGAATATCATCTTTACAATCAAGGAGTGGGGGCATGTGACTTCCTTCAAGTGGTGGTGGCTCCCCATCTAGAGCAGCAGTATGTAAAAAAGAAACTGGTTGTGACAGAGTGTAAGGCTCTTGATGAGGAAGCCTTTCTCTAGAAATATCTACTAATTTATCATCAAAGGGTGGCGGTTTATTATCTTGAAAGGGTTCAACCCAAGTGGATTTTGGTCTTTTATAACATCTGGATTTATGTCAATGATAGAAGAAGTTTTTGGAACTTTAGGATAAGGATGGCTCCTTTGCTTTGACTTTGCATAATGAAGTAGTAAAGCCTCTAGAGGATGGTTGGAGTATCATTATACTGATCACATGAAGGTTGTGACACCATGGTTTGTGCTATTTTGGTAGGATCCAACATAAATTACATAAACATGGGAGCGTCATTGTCATCATTAGGAAATAGCATCTTAGGATCCTCTAACTTGTCTTGGGGGGGGCTCTTTGATTGGGCCTCTAGTAAAGTAGATAACATGGCTTGTGGATTTTCTAATATTTCCAATTTCTCCACTACTATTCTTACTACAGATTTAATATGTTCCTCCTGTTGAGATGTATATTGGCTACAATAAGGTTCATAACCCAAAGTTTTGTTGGTTATCCTCACCATGCCCCACATAATATTCTTGGTCATAACACCCATCATACCGATATGTGTAGCGTTGTTCCTCATAATGGCCTTTAGAAAATTGTGGATTGTAGTTTTTATCGTAACCACCGTGGTAGGAAGACTCGATATTACAAGTGCCACCATAATATGAGTGGACACATTTGGACAATCTAATGATGGATGGTTGAAACAACCACACAATTGATACTGTGAACAATTACTAACTTTTTACATAAACCATCGATTTAGGTCCTGAAACCATCACCAATGTCTTAGTTAGGGTTTTCTGATCAAAATGACATATAATATTTCGTATTTTGAAGCTATAGACTTTTAGATGCATTTTTGGTGATTTTTAGTTAATTAAATCATCCTAAAAAAACATACTCGAAAAACTCAAAACCAGGCATTGAAATTATTTTTATTAGATAGACGGTATTTTTTTTATTCCAAAACATATTTTATTTTATTTTTTGGACATATGAATAAAAAGATACAAATTTTCTAAAAGTAGCCAATGAGAAAATAAAAAAATTGGATTTTCATTTTGAAAAGCAGAGAAGGTGGGGTTGGGCCCATTGCTTGGCCCAATCAAAGTGAGCCAAGTCAGTGGTCTGCCCCATCGGCTGACAATGGTACAAGCCGGGTCAAAGGCCGGTCAAATGTGGAAAAAGACGATCGTGTCCATGCGCAGGACAAAGGCGAAAGGAACTGATCATGGGTAAAATATTAAAATCATAGAGTTATCTTCCTCCCTTCGCTTGCGCATGCTATTGCGCCGAACAACATCAGTTGTTGATGAGGGATTTGGGGAATTCCAAGATACTCAATAAAAACGAACTTTCAAATAACCAAATGAAAGAGCAAGGTAAAACAAACCGATTGGTACCTTGAATTCAACTAAAGTGAGGAAACACCACCGCAAGCCCTGCTTCGTCGGTCGTTCATCGAGGGGTCAAACCGCGATGAAAAGTCAAATTGACTGGTTCGTTGAGTTGCAAAGTCGATGGGGATGCTCGAGGCATAGTTATTTATAGGCAAGAAGGCATGGGTTAGGGTTTTCAAAGGGGGGCACCAAAGCTTGGGGAGCAAGCTTTGGGGGTTTCTTGGTTTCTCAACCATAGGTCCCTATTTAGGGCTCGTTGACTGTGGACTTCAAAGACGAAACTAACGCACAAAAATTATCAAAAATGGTGGTGAATTGAGGGAGAAAATCACGATCCAAATATCCCCAAAACTAACTTATTGCCTTGTTCGGTCATGGGTAGGAGATGATCTCCTAACCGTTGTATTGAAGATCTAGTGGTCCCACTCGCGCATGACCAAAACATTCAATTCTATTCCCAATATTATTTGGAATAAAGTGCATTATTTGATTATTTGACTTTCTCTCTCTCCTCTTTTGAGGGTTCAAACAATTTCCAAAATTAACCAAAATTTACACCCTAACTGATTTTGATGTGTAGAATCCAAATCTGGAATTAGTTTTGCCTTTTGGAGAATTTCATAGGTTAAATAATTCAAATCCTATTTTATCTTTCCTCCTTAATTAGTGGTGATAAGATTCCTCAAATTTCTTGAAACTTCACCAATGAGTCTCTCTAAGAAACTAGAACACGATTTTGTCATTAATTTCACAAGTTGAGATTATTGATTTATTTATTTAATTTATGGAAGATTATACACACTTTCTCTCTCCTATTTTATTCATTATCCAAACATTAACTAAATTAGTTGCAAATTTTCCCAAAGGCTTATTTCCATGTTTATATTATGAATTTGGAGTTAGTCTTCCAATTTAACGACATTAGATATTTTATTTCACTTTATTGGCTTATCTCCTATTTTCCTTTAACAAAGATTTTAATATATTTATTTATCTTCCAAATTAGGTGATACTTAGCCTATAAGTTTCTTTTAAGTCAAGAAAATGAGATTGAGTGATAAATTATCTTTGTGGGTTTTCATTTATGATTTTTGGAACAATATATTCCTCATTATCTGCTTTTATCTAATATATTCTATATTATCTCCAATTATTGCATTTATCATATCCTTTACATATATTTTGGGTTTCCTTTTCTTTTTCATATTCTAAAAAGTACTAGAGAGTTCTATCATGAATTCTTTTATTCTTTTTATCACCTAAATGGATATTTTACATATTAAACCCATTACTAAGCTTTTATTGAGGTATTTGTGCATAAATCCAATTATTGGAAGAAAAGGTGAACAAATGTTCATTAAACCATCATATTCTCCACAAATTAAACAGAAAGGCCAAAGAGGATATAAATGAAAGGAAAAGATGGGAAAGAGGGTCAAAAGACAATATGTCCAAGATTCAGTATGTTACATGTTACACCCCGATCTCACAATTTCCACTAATCATGAGATTAGGGCATAAATTGAGGATTTAACGTTTTACAAAGATCACCCTTAACTTTTTCTTCTCTTTCAAAACTCTTTGTTTTCTCGCATTAAACCACATAAACCAACTTCACAAGGGAATCTAAACATTGATTTCTCTAATCTGATTTCAACAGTAAAAATGCATGTATGAACATTCATTATGTTGCTCATAGTTTTAAGCACATAAGACTTGTTGATTCACACATATTGCTAAAAGAGTAATAATGTTATACATCATCATTTACAACACTCTCTTATTTATTTACAAGGACCTAGAGTGACAAGGACCGACTGAACTTAACTATACTCAGACTTAACTCTTGTGGCAGATCTACTCTGATGCAATGATATCTTCTTCAAGTCCATGTGATTTCCCTAAAAAATGTGAGTAGAGGGGTGAGCCTACTCGCTCAGTGAATGAGTACTTCAAAGAAACAGTCTAAATCACTGATATAATTACAGATATACTCTTGAGCAATTGATATCAATTATAACAACAGTAAGCTTTAAAGATTCTAATAATTGACAATCAGAAATATGGCATGATACTCTAAATATCTATAAGAGTGAATCAATATATGAAATGCTTGATTGATCTTAAAGAGAACTAATAATTCAGAAACATATAAAGAATAATTGAATAACTGTACACACTTGTTTGACCTCTCATTCATTTTATTATGCCCTGATCATATGCAGTGTACTCTACATATGAAGACTCATAGTGCACTACGATCACACCGTACAAGACTTAGCAGACACACTTGAGAAATGCTAAGTCTGACTACTCTCCTGGTCTACAATAGGGAAATGGCTCTCTGGCCAAAACTAGACTCCTCCTCTAACTGAGCACACAGGCAGAAAGTCAAGCCACCTCTTGGCTTTTTTTTACTCTAGTGCCACCAGGATTTCTGGTTGATGTTGGACACTGCAGACTATAATTTAGGGAGACTTCCACTAGGGCTTCGTCCCCCATGCCACTTGATAGCACATTCCGACCCTCGTATACTGGACGCTTCCAGGGTTAGGTCGTTTCACCCCTAAGGCGCATACCTCACATAGGGGTTCTACAGTGTTTAGGGCTCCTAAGTCTATTATTTTATTATTCTAGAAATCTCTTTCTACATTGTACCTTTCTCTTACTTATACTTGACTCTGGTATCTCTATGGTGTCGTGTCTACTTATTTGAAGTTATAATACAACATGTATATCATTCTAAACTTGACAGAGTAGTATATTCAAAACACTGTAATATACTAAGTAATCAACATACTATACATGCAGGCAGACTAAAATTCTTATATAAACAGATTACATGTCCACTTGGCACATATACACTAGAATCGTGCAATTTATCATCTTATTACACTGATAAGAGTTAATTACTTGACATATAAGTAATCGTCAATAACACCTGCAACTTATCTATAATTTCTCAATGAACGTGCATATCAACCCAAATCTTGAGTTGTGCATCTCCTTAAGTTGGTAAATATTCATGCCTTGTCCTACTTTTTCCACAATGAGGTTAATTTGAACCGTATTACCTATGCTCATGATTCTTTTGCTATACCCGCCTCATTAAGAATCTAAGATAGAAAGAAAGGAAAAATATATGAACTATAAGAAATTAAAAACTAAAAATTATGAAAAGAAACTAAATTTACAAAACAAGTTGAATAGTTGACTAGAAATTACAAAATAACTAAAATTACAAAGATAAGCTAAGAAATTAGAAACAAGACTAAAAATTACAAAACAAACTAAAAGTAGTACTATAATTAGGATGGTTTAGTTTCAATGCCTGGTTTTGAGTTTTTCGAGTATGTTTTTTTAGGATGATTTAATTAACTAAAAATCACCAAAAATGCATCTAAAAGTCTATAGCTTCAAAATACAAAATATTATATGTCATTTTGATCAGAAAACCCTAACTAAGACATTGGTGATGGTTTCAGGACCTAAATTGATGGTTTATGTAAAAAGTTAGTAACTTTAGGGTTTTGAGTTCTTAATGAATGCATGCAATACCAATACATGAACATGGTTATGATAATAGGACATGTGGACTCCGGTTTTGTTTAAAAGTTATGAAAAGTGGTTTCTAGGGCTCTAAAGAATAAGGTATTAGCATTTACACCTTATGTTGGGAAATATTTGTGCCTTGTCCTACTTTTTCCACAATGAGGTTTATTTGAACCCTATATCCTATCAAACATATTTCTTTTGCTATACCTGCCTCATAATTGGTTTTGGAATATTGTTCTTGGGTCTTGGTACCCCACTGCTATGCTTTATTTGGTTGATGCTATTACTTCCCATTAATTCTAGCATGATGATTTTATTAGACTAACTAGCTATAGTACCCATAGTTGGGGAATGTGTTATTTCTCCCCTGGGGAATGTTTTATTCTCCCCAACACATGAAATATGTGTAGGTGACTGAGAATGTGTTACCCTCCCCTCACCCATTGGTTGAAGGTTCGGTAGGTGCCTCAACCCTACTTAGTTAAGGTAGTCAATATTAATCATGCATGCAATTCTTTTATTATACTTTATTTATGGCAAGCACCTATTGAAATCTTCTTTTATATATGGCCTCATTCTCTTATTATCTTCATCTTATGAAGAACGCTAGCCTATTTTTACATATTTTGCTTACATTGTTATCCTAGAATAGTTTTGTGACACATAATTGTTTTTCCTTTCCCTTTTGTTGGGTGCCTTCCCAACCACCCAAGTGATGAGCAAGTTGATGGATAAGACATGAAGATCTTAGCTTTGGCATGGACTTAGTTGATGGAGTTGTTGCTTGGAGACAATACTATAGTAGTTGGACTTCCCTATATCTAGATCAAGTTTATGTATCTTGATGTAACCCTAAAGGGAGATTGTTGATGTTGTATCTTGATGTAACCCTAAAGGGAGATTGTTGATGTATTTTGTACAATCTTTTATGAAATTGATTTAGTCAGAAATTTTTTATTCTGTAGCTTTCCAATGTGTTTTGTTTACCATATTTTAGTAAGGAGGTGATCTCGCACTCTTTACAACATGGTATCAGAGCCCATGGTAGTCAGAATCTGTCTATTTCAATTTTCTCTCCCTAGTTAGAATCCCTATCTTACATAGTTCCTTTAGGTGACATGGTTACCCTAGATTTGATCTACGTTGATGAAAGGTTGACTTAGAAACCAATATTTCAACATTAGAATCTTGATGAATAAAACCCAAAGATGCTCATAATTAAAATATGCATAACTTGATGTTGTTTAGTCTTTGCCTTTAGGAAACTATTAGGGCATGAAGTTGAAGCAAAGGTATCTAGAAAGGATCAAGGTTTCAGGGGCTAGTAATATTTTCCTCTGCGCCACTAGCTTGGTTTACGAGGACTCCCGTGCCCATATGATACTGGCCTGGCCTGAGCTAATACGAATTGTCCAAAATTGTTTGCTTTTAGGCAATAGTGACTTAAAACATCTATGTTGTATATCTTTGGGAACCCTAAGTTGAGGATGGATACCAAGATATTTTTCTTATGTCCCTTAGGACCACATGCTTGGATGGTTTATCCCTAGAACCTAGACTTTGAAGTTTGGGGTTAAGTGAGCTATCAGAGTGCACAGTGGACGTGTGATGGATCTATACATGTTGTAGTAGACTTATCCTTTAACCCTAGTTAGTTTGGCTTGATAGGTTGAACTCTTGAAGGGGTGGAGTATAGTTTGTTTGATGGTGTTTGGAAGGTTAGATTTTGAGGACAAAATCATCTTTAGGGGGATGGAACCCTGTGATATCTCTATATATATCTATCTTTAGAAACCCTAACTCCATTAATAGGAGGTTAGTACGCTTGGCCCATGTCCACCATCGCACCGAACAGCAGTAGCTGTTCATGAGGGATTTGGGGGATTCCAAGATACTCGATGAAAACGAACTTTCAAATAACCAAATGAAAGAGCAAGGTAAAACAGACCGATTGGTACCTTGAATTCAACCAAAGAGGGTGAGATAAGTGAGGAAATGCTTCCGCAAGCCCTACTCCATCGGTCATTTTTCGAGGGGTCAAATCGTGATGTAAAGTCAAATTGATTGGTTCGTTGAGTTACAAAGTCGATGGGGATGCTCGGGGCATAGTTATTTATAGGCAAGGAGGCGTGGGTTAGGGTTTTTGAAGGGGGCCACCAAAGCTTGGGGAGAAAGCTTTGGGGGTTTCTTGGTTTCTCAACCATAGGTCCCTATTTAGGGCACGTTGACTGCGAACTTCAAAGACGAAACCAACACACACACAAATATCAAAAATGGCGGTGAATTAAGGGGAAAAATCGTGATCCAAATATCCCCAAAACTAACATGTTGCCTTGTTCGACCATGGGTAGGAGATGATCTCCTAACTGTTGGATTGAAGATCCAACGGTCCCACTTGTGCATGACCAAAACATTCAATTCTATTCCCAATATTATTTGGAATAAAGTGCATTATTTGATTGTTTGACTTTTTCTCTCTCCTCTTTTGAGGGCTCAAACAATTTCCAAAATTAACAAAACTTACACCCTAATTGATTTTGACGTGTAGAATCCAAATATGGAATACCCTAATTATTAGGGCACGTTGACTGCAGACTTCAAAGACAAAACCAACTCACACAAAAATATCAAAAACGACGGTGAATTGAGGGGGGAAATCGTGATCCAACTATCCCCAAAACTAACATGTTGCCTTGTTCGACCATGGGTAGGAGATGATCTCCTAACCGTTGGATTGAAGATCCAAAATGTCATTTTGTTGACTTAAAAGGAGCCCAAGTTTGTTGACTCAAAAGAAATATCGGGAAAGTTGCCTATACACCCTAATAATATTGCATACAAACCATCCTTTTCTTAACCATCCCAGAATCTTCAATCAATAAGGTTAGATATTACCCTAACTATAACTCTGCCATGGAAGACTAGGCTCGACCCAGATCACTATTTGGTGGTTAATATCCAGATGAGATACATCAACATGGGGATTTTCAATAGCATGCATATGTTGTTCCATTCCCTGAAAGATGTTAGTGGAAAGAACATTGTGTTATCATTTTTATTAAAACAACATTTTGTAATTGGGTCCCTACTTCACCGTCCATCGGGAAATCTTGTGACTGAAGTGGACTTGTATCCATGCCCACATAATTTTCTCTTTTTTATTCTTCAATGTGACTGACATGTGTCTCTGTCATGGTGGAGTCTCGGGAGTGCAGCGCCTTTCAGGGTTGGTAGTTAGTTTTCTCCTAGCGATGGCCTAAAAGTGTGCGGTCTGGTGTTGGTATAAACTTGGGCCTCGTTCACTTATTGTCAACTACTATTCCTTTTCTAACCTCATGCATGTTGGTTTCAAGAACAAAGACTAATTATGATGTTGGACCGATGTGGTTGAATCTGAAAGTTGTTGTAAGAATGATGCTCAATATTCTCAATTGAGGTCTCTAGTACGTAATAGGGTCATGGGGACAAAGGAAAGGGATACTCTTTCCCTTTCCTTTACTATCAGACAAGCTGCTTATGACATCATTGTTATTTTCTAACACACTTTTTTCAGTTCCAAATATTAAAAAAAATTCTCAGTTGAAAGTATACATCTGTCTTTAAGTTTTATGATACTCCCAAAGAGCATCTCTTTCTTGGCTTCCCAATTCTGTATAGATCTTCTAACTTTCATCCTCAAGATTTTCTTTATCAAGCAATTTGATACTTCGACTTGTCCAGATGTTTGTGGGTGATAATGTGTAGATACCTTGTGCTTCACTGATACTTCTTTAGTAATGTTTATAACTATTGTTTGGTCAAGTGGAAGGCATTTTCACTTATTATGGTTCACATCTAGGGAAAATGATCTTGTTGAACATCCTTGTAACGGTTTTTGAATCACAAGTAGGATATTCCAATGCTTCATACAATTTGTACACTTAATCTACCACAAATAAGAATGTATTGATCTTCAAAAGCGGATGGGAATGTCCATGTAATAATTACCCCAGACATCATATATTTTCACTTTTATCCAGTCAACAAGAGACATTTCCTTGCTCCTAGAGGTATGACATCTTCTTTTACATGCATCACAGGATTTTAAGTATGCCTGAGCTTATTTATAAAGTGAGGTTGAGTAGAATCTTGAGTGTAATATTTTCAGTTTACTTTTTTTCTTATCCCAAATATCCTTCCTAAGGAAACATTTCTCAAGAATTTGTGGTGCTTCTTCTTAAGGGATGCAGTGGCGGCACATATCGTTTGTAATTATCATATTAGCAATGGATCAAATTAATAGTAATTCTTCAAATTAGAAAAGAACTTATTTTGGTTATACATGACATCTTGAAGAAGTTGTTGACATGCTAAATAGTTGTAGAAATCCAGCAAGTCAAGGTGTAATTGTGTTGACCATTTGGAATGCCATGAGAAACTCATAATTGTAAGAATCATCTATGGGTAAGGAGTGCTTGTCTTAGATATTGATTCTAGATATATGGTCGACAACCATGCTTTTTGTGCCCTTCTTATTGCAATCTCATGATCAAACTCTTGGAGTAACAACACCTACCTTAGCAGTTGGAGCTTTGTATCCCTCTTTATCACATTGTGATCTTGTACATAGTAACTTGTGATCTTAGGAGGTATGAGTACAATTTAACATAATTGTATATGAATACACGGAAGTATGAGTAAAATATATCAATATTTATCAAAATCCTAGGAGGTATGAGTAAAATCTCCTTTTTGTATTTTTTGTAATTTACTTAGGCATAATGCAGGGTTTTGCTCACGTAGTAGATTACATGATGCTTTTTATCTTTCTTTTGTCCTGAAACCACCTCGACGACATAATCACTTTTGTCGCACATTTATTTGAAATGAAACTCTCATTTTGAAGCCTGTATCATGGGTTATAATGTCAAATCATCCTTTAGGTTTTGGAACACTTCAAGACAATAATCATCAAACAAGCACAAATGGCACATATTTTATTAGTAATTTAGACAGTGGTTTTGATATCTTGGAGAAACCCATAATAAACTTGCGGTAGTACCCTATGTGTCCAATAAATCTTCACAATGATGTAACCGAACAAGATGGTGGTAACTTGGAAATATCCTTAATTTTGCTTTTGAAAACTTCAATATCGACTTTGAATACCTTGTCCCCTAATATGATGCCATCTCATATCATGAAGTGGCACTTATTCAAGTTTAGAAAAAGTTGTTTTTCTTCACATCTCCAGTGCACATAGATAAGTTGTTTAAACAGAATCTTAGATATGAGTCATAGTTATAAAAATCATCTATAAATACTTCTGTAAATTTTTTGATGAAATCGTGTTTCATAGCTCAATAAACATTCTTCAAAAGGTGTAGGTGTCATATATACATATGATGTCATCTTTTCTTGGTTTTCCATATGGATCAGGACCTGATAAAACCTAGAACATCCATTTAGGTAATAGAAATAAGAATGATAGGTGGAACGGTCTAGTGCTTGGTCAATGAATGGAAGAGGGAAGTGATCCTTTTTGTGTCAAAATTCAACATATGAAAGATAGTCTATACACATTTTCCACCCAGTTATTGTTCTATTGGTGAGGTCTTGACTACTACTTCCTTTGACAATTGTCATTCCTCCCTTTTTTGGTACGATGTGGGCTGGAATAACACAGTTGTTGATGATGGTAGAATAAATGATCTCAACGTCTTACATCTTAAGGACCACCTTTTGAAATAATCCACTCATCATGTTGTTTAGTATCATTTGTCCTTGAACTCTTGGCTTGTAACTTTCCTCTAGGTTGATCATGTGTGTGTAAATGTTATTTATGCATCATTCCTAGGCTTTTCTTCACAATATGAGCTTAGTAAGTAGTTACTATGTTGTTCATCCAAAAGTATAGAAATCATAATGATGGGGATTTTAACAACTCATTATCCAAGAATTCACATTTAAGTCCTTTAGGGAGTTGCTTCAATTTTGGTGGTGGCTTGGATATAGTTTTCTTGACATGTGTCCTTTGTAAGGAGATGTATTTTGTTGACTAAGTGTATTTCTCATCATCTTTCACTCATGTTGCATCTTAGTAGGTAAGAATATCTTCAAATTCTAGGTTTGAGATGCCAAATGATAAATAATGAGTGCCCACATGAGTGGATCAACCATGTCATTCTAATCATGAATCTTTGTATATAAGTGATTGCAACAGTTGGTAAAGTAAACTAATTCCATCTATGAAGGACCTTTCATGTGATCCATGATGTTGAAATTGGTATGTTCATTCCCTACACAAATGGTGATCATTCCTTTTTTTATGTTAATTAGAGAATGTGTTTATGAAAGATTAGTCTTTCTAAGAGTACTAGACAGAGTGGGTCTTTGACAATATTCATTATGACATGTCACAAGGCTCGTATGGAAACATATTAGAAGACCCCTATGGGTCTCGTAAAAGAGTTATCTATGAACTTGGTTCTCATGTTGGACTCAATAATTTCATTTAAACCCATCCTATAAGACAAATATAATTTCATAAGGCTAATGTTGGAACCTAGATTGGTCAGACAATGTCTTTTGATGGAAAAAACTACTATGAAAATGGATTGAGAATGGCCATGGGTCCTTCTATTTTAGTCGGCATTGTAGCTTGTACAAATGCACTTGACATCTTGGATATTCTTATAGTCTCTATTTGGACTCCTCTTTGTTTCTTTGTGATTAGATCATTAAGAAACTTCACATAAGTGGGCATATCATCTATTACATCTATGAACGGTATGTCAAGATGTATCTTGTGGATAGTTTCTAATAAACTTGTTGTATCACTTTTGTAGTTGTGACTCTATCAATATGTAGGGGAAAGATGCTTGAGGTGTGTATGGGTTAGTCTTGGAGGAATGTTGTGGTAGTTATACTACTTTCCTTGGATATAATTCCACATTTGTGCCTTTTCTTTGCCTCTTCCCTTGTTGGAATTTGCATTTTTTAGGGGCCGGCGCAAGTGTAACTTCCACTATAATGGGTTCTTTATTGAATACTATAGGGTTATTAACCACTTCATACCTCAGAGATGCCATTTCTAGACATGATTTCTAGGATTTCACTTAGTATTACAAGGAACTAATTAGTCGGAATCTTGATCAATTTGTCTAGTGAAGCTAATTGATGGCAATCATCATGTTTTGATGTTATACATCAATGTGTGGATTTCACCATCTCCATTTGAAATTATATCGTATTCATAAGGTTGTTATGTTTATCATAGCCTTTCCTAATTGTTTTGTCAAGTAATTCAATTGGCATATCGCGTTATGTTGTTGATTATGAAAGTTTCACCTTTGTTTTCTGTTGAAATTTCCTTACTAATCAGGTCCTCTATTTTTTGAGAAACTTATATGTTGTTTAAAATTGAGTGAAGTTTGACATCTGCCTATTATGTGATTAGTTGGACCTTTCTTGGATTTCTTTTTTATTTCAACTATAGATGAGAATTATCAACTACATATGTTCTTTCGTAAGATAACCTAGGATGGGGAGATCTCTTATAGTTGGCATGGGAGACATTTTTGTCTACTTGACCTTCTTGTACTAGTTGGTAATAGATACAATGTTGGGTCAGATGTCCTTGATCATTGCAAGTGTTGCAACATGACTAATTTTAATGACATATTGGTGTTTTGGAACTTTAACACTTGTATGATTGTGGCAATCTTGTCAAGCTTTTATGCCAGTAGGTCAACATCTCTATCTTCATGTGTTGATGCTAGCGTTCCATCATTGTTGATGGCACCACACTCAAATTCAAATGTTGACTAGTGTGATGCCATATTTTCAATGATTTGAGTTCATGAAATCACATCTTTTGATAGAAAATCACTTCTAGAACCCACTTTGATAGATTATTTTATGTTTGAGTCAGTCCGTTGAAAAAGTTTTTTATAATGAAGATGTCATCAAAACTAAGATGCAATCACTCCCTTTGGAAACTTTGAAATTGTTACCTATCTATGTAAAGATTTTAAATTGGTTCTATAGTAAAAGTAACTATCTTTTTGACAAAGGATTCAGCAAGTTCATTCCAAGTTTGGATGCATAGTGGCTTCAAAGCAAGAAACTTACCTAGAGATTTATCCCTTAAGCAGAGGCCAAAAACTTTAAACAGAGATATGTTCATGTGGTATCCTATAAATGTTTTGTGTGTCACAAATTTCCTTGAAAGCATCGATGAGTGGTAAGGGTTTTCACCAGGTGAGTTTCCCCCATATTTCCTTTGTTGTATTAGAAAAATGCTTCCCCCCTTAAATTCAAATGAAGTAATGTTAGGAATTGGATTCACTAGTTGACTCTCAGTTGCATTTGCCTTAGATTGTGTATAGGATAAAGAAAAGGTCATGTTGTCATCACTTCTTATCTAGCAAGTACCTACAAAAATTCAACCACTCATGTGTAATCACAAGATGTCTACTGAAAGTTCAGATAGATATGCTAGAATGTAAATGTAAAATTTATTTTGAGAGAAAAAAAAGAAGTGGGACAATGAGTAAGTACACATTAATTCTTATACAACTATTATTTATCCTTTTCTTGGGAAATGGGTCAAAAGTTGATTGGATTAAAATGTGAATCAAAAGTGCAAGCATGTTTGCCTAGTCTAAATGGATCAGACTTCAAATTTTTACCCGACACGAAGAGTCACCCACAATGAAATAGGGGTCTACTATAGTAAACGGGGTTGAACTCATGGATAATGTTGGAAATTACAAAACTAAGACTTTCTCTTATCTAAGTCGAGACAAACATGTGGATTGAGTATTCCAAAAAGGAACTTAGGTAAGTTATAAAACTAAATCAAACAGTTATGATTATTACTGAGATAAAAAGATAAGTGGGAAGTTCATGATGGCCCTCAGTATTGACTGTAATCCCTAAATGATCTTAAATTTATAACATGAAATCCTTGAGATGCCCGCAACATTATACGAGTTTGAAGTAGTGAGACTGTGTCAAACACATGGATGTGAGGACATTTAGATGCCTACAATTTGGATCTTACTTTGCTAAGAAAAATGTATGATAGTGATATGCATAGAACTAGAAGAAGTCAACGAAAACAAAACACAACAAAATAAAATGAAGAAAGTAGATTTGGTCAAATCCTAATAACTAAGAGGAGGATTTTAGATATATGAAACCACTTTTGGGTAATATGTGCACCTCATTCTCAGGTGAAGACAACCCTCGAACACCCTAGCAAGTAACTCACATATCAACCCAACATGTACAATGGTGGCTACTCCTATGGGGTCATCCCACTTGTTCTCATGAAGCATGACTGAAACCCAATCAAATACTTACCTATCTTGAGGATCACGGACAAACATCCCTAACTGTTACAGATTACCTCTCGGGTCCATAATAGCCATGAGCATTAAGAGTGTCAAAGGATCTACCAGGAATCTAAACTACAATGAACCCAACCCGGGTTGGATGTTTTGGAGTCAAATTTGTTGTGCTGGCTTAGATTTCTCTAACCTTGGATTCCAAATAGATCCTTCCTTAGAACTTCTCATTTTGGAATTCGTTTCAAACTCTATTCTCTAGTCATTCTTACAACTAATCTTTTGATGTCAGCAAAATGAAAGTTCATGAAAGAAAGAGATCAATCAATCCAACAATCATATCTAAATAGAGAATATAGAAAAAACATGCTAGATCTCAATATTAATTACTTTCTTAGAGTCAAAGTACACAAAGTGCCTAAAACAAGCTACATAGCCAAGAAGGAGTTCAGTTAGACATAGACAAGTATAGATGTCACTGAATAAAGATTGAAATACATCATTTGTATGGAAACAAAGGAGAATAGTATGAGAAGGAAAGAAAAAGGAAGAGGAAGATATTAGTCTGTGGAGGACAGGTGGCTCTCACTCCTTAGCTTCCAAATGGGTTGGATCTCATCCTTCATTTTGTCCTATATGGACTTCTGGACTCTTTGGCTTCATTTCTCCTTGATTCTGCCCAAAACAAAAGCTTTTATGGATGGTTGGTGACGAACCCCATGTCGATTCGACGAATAAATCCTACTTCATCTAATGGGAGGATGGGTGAAGGTGGAAACCAAGTGGAAATAGATAGGGAATGGAGGTGGTTGATGGAAAATGGACACAAACTGATGGTAATGTATGTAGGCTTAGATCCTTAGCCCTCTCTGGCCCTGGAACTCTAAGGCAGAGGTCTGGAAACCAAACATGTGGACCCTTGTCCTGGTGGCCAAGGAGGGGTATTTATGGTGGTGGGAAATATGTCAGTGAGTGGGGATGAACCTAGACTAGTTTGGATGAACCGGTGCTATTTTTTTCTAAAGATTGCAAATGTGAAGGTATAAGCCCGAATAGGTCAGGGTGAACCAAGGATAATTTATGGCATTGGTTTGTTGGCCATAGATTTCCATCATTATGTGGATTTGTTGTTTGATTTCATGAGAGGTCACCATTGGAGTTGTCCATCGATTACATGCCTTGGTAAAATAGGGGTGGGTTTGTGAACCAAAGCCGATTTTGTTCCATAAATCATGAAATTCAATGAACTGCTTCATTGAAGGAGCCATCGATGAATGTCATCAGAGTCACCATCATATGATGGTTCATCGAATGGCTTGTATCAATTTTTTTTTATGAAGGAGGTTGATGAAGGTATGACACGAGCCTAGATCGGTTTCACTAAACCCGAGCCAGTTTCATGTCATGGAATTGGATATATCAGGTCTATGAAGATGATAGTGACTTACTATGCATAGGGATGAAACCCAATCCAGTCAGTCTGGCTAAATAGGGGCTAGTTCCTTCAGTCTAGATAGGTTGATCTAGTTGAATTGTTGCAGTCTTCATCCTATGAATCGGGGGATTTTATTTCTTTAAGGTTTAATGACTGCAAGTCACAAAATTGGCTAGTTGAGCAACTATATCTACAAAAGGAGATAACTATGAAAAGCTACATATCTAGAGTTATTTGTGCATGATTAATTACTGAAAGCTACATATGTAGAGTTATGTGGGTATTTCAAGGTTGTGATTACATGAAACTATAACTAATTATTTATCATTAACACTTAAATTTGGGTGTTATCAACCATCCCAAGGTTAATAATCTTCTTATCCTCCAACAAGACTCAGCTCAAGAACAAAAGAGAACATCCATATTATGCTTGGTGATAGATGCCAAGATTAGGAAAGTCTCCCAAGACATTTTGTTTCAGAATAAACCCTCGCCATTCAAGCAAAACATGCTAAATCAAGACCATGGGACTTTCTTGCATATTTGAGAAAATTCACATCAATCAGACATTTCTCATAGGAGCTTGAACCATATACATAAACATCAACCTCTTTAGATAGTCAAGAAAATGATGAATATAAATCATGAGTTATCATTGTGTATTCATGTAAACTAGATAGGAACAAAGAACCATCCACTTAATTAGGTCCTAGAAAGTAGAAGCAAAAAGAAAATATTATATTGACTTTCGAGGATCTCGATCTGCATATTAGTGGTCCATGTATCAAGAAACGGTCCTTGTAGTTTGAGATGTTGGCTGAAAGTAGTGGACAAACTCCTCATACCGTGCTCGAACCAACCCTACTATTTGGGGGATACCATATATATCCTAGGGTTTCCTAAGGATTATCTAATGAGAATCTAGGATGGCTCCATTAGGTAGGACATACCCATATTTGTGAGTGCATTAATAGACCCACCAGGCACCACCTGTTGACTCTCCTAAAAGAAAAAGCGAACACTCATGCTTTTATTCAATCTCAGGCTTTTACTTCTCTACATCCGAATTTAGAAGGCATGGGTGTTGGGTATTTTTATATTTTGGTTTTCTTTTAGAAAATTTAATTATGTTGGGATTTTGGGTGGACAAGCCTCTTTTGTACTTTTTATTTTTTTTATTTTGACTCAATCTAATATGATAAGGCACATATACCATCAAAGGAAAATATATCAACTCGATTAAACTCAAAACTTTTCTTTATTCTCTTAATCCACCGACAAGGATATTAACATGGTTCAAGGATCCTTAGAATATATTCGAATTTCTGAAGACACCATACTAGCTTCATTTAATTGGTCCCAAATTATGGGTTTGTCACTCATACAATGGATCAAAGAGAAAGGTGTTTTCAAATTGTAAAATGGTGCATAACTCTAGATCGATGACCAAACTCAAGGAATCTTCAAAGAATTGAATAAATCTAGAGATCAAGCAAATAAGATGATGCTTGGGCATTATATAAGCATTTAGCTATTGTGTTTGCAATATAGAGTTTTGATTGTGAAGTCTACAAATAAGAAACAAAGTCCTACAAAGTAGTAGATTTTAATCGAAAAGTGCTGAAATTTTTTGAAAATGTTTATACTAAATGCAGGAAAATACTAATGAAGCAATATTATGTGTAGGAACAAGGAATGTAAATATGCATGGATGAAAGGGAAAACAAACGAAGGTGAAAATGAAAGGATAGAAGGGTGAACTACACTGCCACGCCTCAACAGTCCAATCTACTGACGATGATCATGGACAAACTCTTCTAACTATTCCAAATTATCTCTCAGGTCCAAAATAACCATGACCATGAGGAGTGGAAAAGGATCTACCAGAAATCCAAACCACAACAAACCCATACTAGGTTGGAAGAACCTGAGTTAGTTTTCCTATGTCGGCTTAGATTTCTTTGACCTTCAATATCTGATAGATCCTTCCTTGGACCTCTTCCTTTTAGAGTTCTGTTAAAATATGTTCTCTAGTCATTCTTACAACTAATCTTTCAAGGTTATCAAAAATAGAAGTTTATGCAAGAAAGAGATAAATCAATCCAACAATCATAATTAAAAAGAGAAGATAGAAAAATAGCATGCTAGATATAGATATTAACTACTTGCTTCGAGACAAAGTACATAAACCAGCCCAAAATGGGATACATATACAAGAAGGAGCTCAGATAGACATAGACAAGCATATTTGGCACCAAACAAAGATGGAAATACATTGTTTGTGCAGAAACAAAGGAGAACAATGTAATAAAACAGGAATATGAAGATATTAGCCATTGGAGGAGAGGTGTCTCTAGTTGTTAGCCTCCAGATGGGTTGGATATTTTCCTTTGTGTTGTCCTCTTTGTCCTTATGGACTCATTGGCCTCCTTTCTCCTCAATTTCGATTGAACAACAACTTTTGTGAATGGTGTATGACAAACTGCACGATTTGACAAAGCATACATAGTTTTTTTTGGTGGATGGATGGGTGAAGGTGGAAACTGATGGAAATGAATGAGTTATGGAGATGATCAATGGAAAATGGACACAAAGTGATGTAAATAGATGAATGGTGGCATCCTTAGTCCTCTCAGACCCTAAAACTCTAAGACGAAGGTACAGGGACCAAAAATGCAAAATCCTTGGCCTGGTGGCCGATGAAGGGTATTTATAGTGGTGGGAGATATGTAAGTAATTGGGGATGAAGTCGGTCTTCTTTGGATGAAACAAGGCCATTTTTGTTTCACAAATGGAAATATGAAGGTATGAACCCAGCCCATTTGGATGAATAGGGGACAATTTGTGGCATTAGTGTGACAACCTCAATTTTCTCTCTCTCCTCTATTATACTCCTCTCTCATCAATTATCTCTTACTCGATTTGATATTAGCATCACAATTTGATAGTTGTGATGTTCCAATTTGGTGATTACAATGGTCAATTTCGCAATGTGTGACTTTAATGTGTACTTTTAAACTAAATATTTTGCTATATCATATCACCTTCTTGCATCTAATTTTGAACCTCAACACCATGATCTTTTATCTTACTAATATGTACCACATTGCAGTGGACTCAATTAAAAATTCAACAGCTCAAAAATCACCTCAATCGAAGGCTCCTAGCCCAAGATATGATCTTTTGAAATTAGCTCGATTTGCACATGTCTTGATCAATTTTATTTGGATTTTGAGCCTTTGGGCCCTTTTGCTCACGGCCCATCTGCCCAAAATATCTGGGGTAAATGGGTGCGGATCTTCACCACCCTCTCGAATCTTGAGAAGACCACCATGGTCTTTTAATCTGACGGCCCAGTTTCTTTGTTCGCTCTTTCCCTTCCCCTTCAGGAAACGAGTATGCGGCTGGGGGAAATTTCTCTGGTTTCAAGCCAGATCTGACAATAGAGTTGTTGAGAACCCTAACACTGCTTCTTTATAACCCCACCACTCTCATCTTCCTTTTGATTTCGGTTGCCCCAGCCACCAGCTATCTTTTTCTTCCTCCTTTTTCCTCTTGTGCCGACGTCCCTCCTGCCTTCTTGCTGTTTCCACCCAAAACCACCTTGGGGAGATGCCAACGGCCAGCCGTGAGCCCTCAGTGCCAAAGTCGCATCCAACAAGCACTAAGCCCCACACCGATCTCTGACCTGCTTCTTCACGGTCTGCCATGGGTGCAGCGGACCATCAGGGAAGCTGGGGTGTCGTCCCCTGTCTCTCCCATGTTCCCGCGTAGGGAAACAGAGGCGCCCGACTAGAGCGTCGGGGGAGAGGGACGAATAGAAGGTGCTTGGATCGGAGGCCCAACAAGAAGCCTGGCCCAAGGATGTGAGCAATTACAGCTGCGAGATCAAGAGCATGGTCAACTCTGGACCCCGATTGGATGGATGCACACGTGCCACGTTACTGGCCATCACTCCCCCCTGTCTTTCTACTGTGAGTGGGCGCGCCCCATCTTAGCCACTCGATCGTGGGTGGTCCATGAAGGACATGCCATCGATGGTCCTGAACATCGCATAAATAAAGGTGACATTCCCTCTTCCAGCTAATATAGTTTTAATACATATCTTCAAAAAGTCATATCTCCTGAACCCCTTGGACAAATAATATGAAACAAAATACCAAATCGATCAGCTCAACGAGACCTACACTTTGGGCTTGGTTTTAGACACTAAATCTGACGTTTGTTCCCCTAGTTTATTAAAAATAACAACTTTAGCCATGTTGAGTTCTTTTAATGCACTTTTATGATCAAGCTCGGAACTTTGATGAACTTTCACCCTCCTAATCATGAGATCGGTATTTTATGTTGTTAGGACCCTTGGGAAGTTTTATAACACTCCTTGTACTCTTGATGACATAAGTATGCTTTTATGAAAATTGCATGTATGAGTGAATGTTGGTACCCCATGTTGGTGGTTTGATGCCTAGACCCTAGTGGACATCACCTTACTTTGAATATGTTCCTTATATCCTATTCTTGTTGATCTAAACCATCTCTTATGCTTGGCTCTTATTCCTTGATGATACTTGATCTTGGTTGCCCTATTTCGAGTCCTTTTTTTTGGGACCTAAACCTTGAAAAGATCTTATATAATGAATGGAACATCATAATGACTTGAAACTCGAACCCCACCATCATGATGACCTCTAAATCAATACAAGATCATCTAATGAACTAATAAGAGACTTGGAACCTATCTTGGCCAAAACCCTAAAATGCATCTAATTAGGGTTAATGATGAGAATCTAATGCATATATGTAATCTTGTTGTTAATTAGGTTTGGCATGTGGCTAGATGATGAAGGATAAGTTAGGTTATGAATCTCTGAATCAGGTACGGGCCTTATCTAGTTATATGACTAGCTTTCTTGTTTGAAATAATATGTATTGTATGCTTGTTTATTTACTTGCCCAATATTACCATGTAGTACTGCTATGTCTTACTCGATGTTTGCCTCGTCGGTTTTATAACTTGAACACATATATATACAAAACTCCATTATAATATTATTGATAAAGGTTTTTCTCTTGGCTATGGACTTGAGGTCCCTCTTGTATAAAAGGGTTAGTTAATTTTGTAACCCTTACAGACCCTTCCGACGGGAAGATGGTCAAAGGCCTTAAACATGCTTGATATTGTTGATATAATGGAGTGAAATGACATAAAACATGGTTTCACATTTTGTTTAAAAGTTAACATGTTTATTCTTGTTCATTTCATCTTGAAATCTGTTCAAATTATGCAAAGCTTATATATATGTATCTTTTTGCCCCGTACTCAACACCTCGTGTGTTGACCCATTTCTCGTATGTTGTTTTTAGGTTTAGAGATGGCTAGAAAGATGATGGGCTTGGTGAGCTGTGCTAGGTGTACTTATTGTAAGATCCATATATAGTATACATGAGTAGACTTGTACAAAGTGACTCTTGAATATGTAATTCAAATCGTGTAATATAATAATGTTGTTGAATATATCATGTTGATTGTTGAGATTATGTTGGTGCTTGTATCTTGTTATATGTTCATGTTTGCTAAGCTTTACGCTTCCGCATGTCATATTTGGTATACGTTTGGTTCATGGGACTAGGATTCCGGTTCTGTGACAGATGGTATCAGAGCATGAACAATAACTACACCAAACATTGCTCACATGAAACACAAACTAAACTCACCCTACATCTCAACCCTAGAAACTTAATGAAATATCCTTGTGGATTAGGTTGACTTAGACTATAGGTTAGAACCTAGATGTTCTAGAACTAGGTGTAGACTTGTGTAAACTACCTCCCTTGACATGATTCACGACATGTGCTTAGGATGTCTACACAAGTGTGCACCATGTTCTTGCTAGTTCTCTAAGTGTCATGATACTAGACTACCTAATGAGTTTGGTAACTCGTTTTGGTTTTGGTTTTATTCGGATGGAGTATGGTGGTTTTCATCGCCTGTTTAAATGTTGGAGAAAACATATTTCAAGTATTATTATATGTACAAATGAAAAATGTTACCACACGCAGAAAGGTAGTGAGTTTCCATGCAACCTAGGAGAAAGAGATGTAATATCAAGTCTAGATGAGAGAGTTTAGATGATAGTGATAGTCTCTAGAGTTGTCTAGAGCCATGATATAGGTTAGGCAAGTGAGTAACCTAGAAACCTAAGATGATGATAATGATATTAATGATGATGTTGATGTTGATAAGACCCAGGTTTGTCCTTGAGAGGGCCAAGTATTTTGATGATATGAAATGAGTTTGACCATGCAACCCTAGCTAAACCTAGCACCTTATATGATACATACCACTTGGTTGATGTGCTAAACATAGCTAGTGGGTTGACATGCTTGCTTGTACCTAGTCTTGTATGTGTGGAGATATGATATATGGTTTGGGACCAACATGGGCCTCAATCTCTTCACAAAGAAGGAC
This sequence comes from Alisma plantago-aquatica, assembly GCA_963693085.1. Classification (NCBI taxonomy): domain Eukaryota; kingdom Viridiplantae; phylum Streptophyta; class Magnoliopsida; order Alismatales; family Alismataceae; genus Alisma; species Alisma plantago-aquatica. Next base: position 4,641,912 of record OY856414.1, read on the forward strand.
CTCTAGCATGGGACATACATAAATTATGACCTCTTGATATGAGTCAACTCGTCGCAAGAGAAGGTCGGGGTACCTAAACTCCATAATATTTGAAATATTGAGAATATGCATGATGAAATACCTAATGATGAGTCCCTAACTAGAATACTTCTAATTATATGAATTGAGTGACCTAGTGTGTGGTTTCCTTGAAAGTGTTGAACCCTAGACGTCCTATGAATAATTTTAACCCTAGAGAAAGAGGCAATTGAAAATTCGATGCTTGCTATATAGGTGAGGGGGATGTCCCAAGACCCTAAGATAGCGTGTATGTTGTGTGATATCCATGTTGAGCCTCATACTCGGGTTAGTAATTGTATATAAAGGAGTCTAGTGGTTACCCTTGTTCCTTAAAAGATGGGTAGAAATTTTTTTTATGGGTAGAAGTTTGTTGCTAGCAAGTCTTGTTGGACATATATATGTCTTAGATTGAGTGGCATGAGCTTATGGAGCTCCTTTGAGATACAAGTGAGATGACTATGAAAGATCGATAGTGATAATATTATTGTTTCTCAAGGTAAAGCATGATGTATGAAAAATATCTCACTTATGTTTAAAAACTTGAATATGCATGAGAAGCCCCTCTCATAAGCTAGACCTAATATGGAATCATACTATACATAAAATATGTAGCTTTCAAATCATGAACTAGATATGATGATGTCATAAGATCTTAGCTTGAACAATCAGGGGTAACATGCCTAATCTCGTACCAAAAAAATGATTAATTGGATATGTCGCTACTCTTGGGGTCATAACTTGAATGAACATGATGAATAAATTATTTAATTTTAATTTTGGAAATGAAAGATAATGAACATAATTGATTAGAATTGGTTGAAATTTTGGGGAAAACAAAAACATGCATGAAATCTAGAGTAAAGATGAGATACACACTCAATGATAGTCTCGTTTGAAGTCATGACCATGAACATTTTCGATGGAGAATTGATAACATAGACTTTGATAATACACCTTGTTCTCATATGAATATATTAATAAAAGCCCTATGAAGGGACACTAAGGGATGGGTAAACCCGAATGTTGTGATGATGTCATAATACAATATTAGAACATAGAGTAATATGTATATAGAACAGATGATTACACCCTTATTATGATAACCTAAGTGTGCATCTCATTGTATAGAATGTCATGATAACCATGGTTAAATACCTAGAACCGACGGTTTTTTACTTGACTTTTAATTATAATCTTGGACAAATTTTGAGGACAAAATTTCTTGTAAGGAGGGAAGGATGTGACAACCTCAATTTTCTCTCTCTCCTCTATTGTACTCCTCTCTCGTCAATTATCTCTTACACGATTTGATATTAGCATCATAATTGGATAGTTGTGATGTTCCAATTTGGCGATTACAATGGTCAATTTCGCAATGTGTGACTTTAATGTGTACTTTTAAACTAAATATCTTGCTATATCATATCACCTTCTTGCATCTAATTTTGAACCTCAACACCATGATCTTTTATCTTACTAATATGTACCACATTATAGTGGACTCAATTTAAAATTCAACGGCTCAAAAATCACCTCAATCGAAGGCTCCTAGCCCAAGATATGATCTTTTGAAATTAGCTCGATTTGCACATGTCTTGATCAATTTTATTTGGATTTTGAGCCTTTGGGACCTTTTGCTCACGGTCCATCTGCACAAAATATCTGGGGTAAATGGGCGCGGATCTTCACCACCCTCGGATCTTGAGAAGACCACCACGGTCTTTTAATCTGACGGCCCAGTTTCTTTGTTCGCTCTTTCCCTTTCCCTTCAGGAAACGAGTATGCGGCTGGGGGAAATTTCTCTGGTTTCAAGCCAGATCCGACAATAGGGTCATTGAGAACCCTAACACTACTTCTTTATAACCCCACCACTCTCATCTTCCTTTTGATCTCGGTTACCCCAGCTGCCAGCCATCTTTTACTTCCTCCTTTTTCCTCTTGTGTCGGCGTCCCTCCTGCCTTCTTGCTATTTCCACCCAAAACCACCTTGGGGAGATGCCAACGGCCAGCCGTGAGCCCTTAGCGCCAAAGTCGCATCCAGCAACCACTAAGCCCCACACCGATCTCCGACCTACTTCTTCACGGTCTGCCATGGGTGCAGCGGACCATCGGGGAGGCTGGGGCGCCGTCCCCTGTCTCTCCCCTATTCCCGCACAGGGAAACAGAGGAGCCCGACCAGAGCGTCGGGGGAGAGGGACAAACAGAAGGTGCTTGGATAGGAGGCCCAACAAGAAGCCTGGCCCAAGGACGTGAGCAATTACAGCTGCCAGATCGAGAGCATGGTCAACTCTGGACCCCGATCTGATGGATGCACACGTGCCACGTTACTGGCCATCACTCCCCCCTCTCTTTCTACTATGAGTGGGTGGCCCCATCTTAGCCACTCGATCATGGGTGGTCCATGAAGGACAGGCCATCGATGGTCCTAAACATCGCATAAATAAAGGTGACATTCCCTCTTCCAGCTAATATAGTTTTAATACATATCTTCAAAAAGTCATATCTCCTGAACCCCTTGGCCAAATAATATGAACCAATATACCAAATCGATCAGCTCAACAAGACCTACACTTTGGGCTTAGTTTCAGACCCTAAATCCGATGTTTGTTTCTCTAGTTTCTTAAAAATAACAACTTTAGCCATGTTGAGTACTTTTAATGCACTTTTATGATCAAGCTCGAAACTTTGATGAACTTTCACCCTCCTAATCATGAGATCAGTATTTTATGTTGTTAGGACCCTTGGGAAGTCTTTATAACACTCCTTGTACTCTTGATGACATAAGTATGCTTTTATGAAAATTGCATGTATGAGTGAATGTTGGTACCCCATGTTGGTGGTTTGATGCCTAGACCCTAGTGGACATCACCTTACTTTGAATATGTTCCTTATATCCTATTCTTGTTGATCTAAACCATATATTATGCTTGGCTCTTATTCCTTGATGATACTTGATCTTGGTTGCCCTATTTTGAGTCTTTTTTTTGGGGGGGGGGCCTAAACCTTAAAAATATCTTATATAATGAATGGAACATCATAATGACTCGAAACCCGAACCCCACTATCATGATGACCTCTAAATCAATACAAGATCATCTAGTGAACTAATAAGAGACTTGGAACCTATCTTGGCCAAAACCCTAAAATGCATCTAATTAGGGTTAATGATGAGAATCTAATGCATATATGTAATCTTGTTGTTAATCAGGTTTGGCATGTGGCTAGATGATGAAGGATAAGTTAGGTTATGAATCTCTGAATCAGGTACGGGCCTTATCTAGTTATATGACTAGCTTTCTTGTTTGAAATAATATGTATTGTATGCTTGTTTATTTACTTGCCCAACATTGCCATGTAGTACTGCTATGTCTTACTCGATGTTTGCCTCGTCGGTTTTATAACTTGAACACATATATATATATACAAAACTCCATTATAATATTGTTGATAAAGGGTTAGCTCTTGGCTATGGCCTTGAGGTCCCTCTTGTATAAAAGGGTTAGCTAATTTTGTAACCCTTACAGACCCTTCCAACGGGAAGATGGTCAAAGGCCTTAAACATGCTTGATATTGTTGATATAATGGAGTGAAATGACATAAAACATGGTTTCACATTTTGTTAAACAGTTAACATGTTTATTCTTGTTTGTTTCATCTTGAAATCTTTTCAAATTATGCAAAGCTTATATATATGTATCTTTTTGCCCCGTACTCAACACCTCGTTTGTTGACCCATTTCTCGTATGTTGTTTTTAGGTTCAGAGATGGCTAGAAATATGATGGGCTTGGTGAGCTATGCTAGGTGTACTTATTGTTAGATCCACATATAGTATACATGAGAAGACTTGTACAAAGTGACTCTTGAATATGTAATTCAAATCGTGTAATATAATAATGTTGCTTAATATATCTTGTTGATTGTTGAGATTATGTTGGTGCTTGTATCTTGTTATCTGTTCATGTTTGCTAAGCTTTACGCTTCCACATGTCGTCTTTGGTATGCATTTGGTTCATGGGACTGGGATTCTGGTTCCGTGACAATTAGTTTATTGGACATACATTTCCATCGATGTACAAAGTCATCAGTTGATGTCATCAGAAGTCACAATCAGAGATGGCCATTTGTTGGCATCATTAAAGGGTATGATCAGTTGCCTTCTATCTGTGGCTCAGCAAATGTCATGTCTTGGCAAACCGAAGTGGGTTCCATTGATCATGAAAGTCGACGAAGTGCTCCATTGACAGATCCATAGGTAAATGTTGTCAAAAGTCACCATGAATTGATGGTTCATCACGTGACTTACATTGGTTGTCTTCCGATGAAGGATGTCAACGAAGGTTTGACACATATCAGGGCCAGTTCCACTAAATCCATGCCAGTTTAGTGTCAGTGACTTGGTTGTACATGTTAATGAAGATGATGGTGACTTGATGTGAGAAGGGATGAAACCATCCTAGTTTGGCTAAACTGAAGCTGGTTTCATCAAGACAGACCGGTTGATCTAGTTGAACCTTTCCATTCTTTATCCTGGAAATTAGGGGATTTTATTTCTCCTAGGTTTGGTGCCTGCAAGTCCCAAAACTAGCTAGTGGAGTGAATATATCTTTAAAAGAAAAAAACTATGAAAAGCTATGTATCTAGAGTTATTTAGTCATTTCAAGGCTATTATAGACACAAAATTATAACTAATTTCTTAGCATTAACACCTAATTTTGTATTTTATTAGTTCACCAATTAATATTTCTCATCAACCATGTTACATTCTCTTCAATTTTATATCCTAACACTACATTCTTTAAGTAGGCATTATAAACATTTAACACCTTTCTTTCTCTCAAGATTAGTGTAGACTAGGTCAAGGTATGCCTCTCTCTCAAGATGGTTTGCAATCAACTATAAAAAAAATATGTATAGATTTATGATCCCTTAGTTTCATGGATTTGCACTTATACATACCCTAGATCATCCCAAACTTCTTCCTTCAAAATAATTCTGATCAACCATTGTAAGAAGGTATCTAATCATGCTAGTTATGCATTAAAAGAAAGAGTAAGGAAATAAAACTTACAAAGATATATATATTTTGAAAAACAATAAGAGCAATCACATGGTTTGTAATGTCTGGGCCCACTGCCCTAGGCTCTAGTAGAGTTTCAAGAATGATGACTGGCCCCACAAACTACCACTAGCCTTAACTGCGTACTTTGTCCACACTGACGCGCAAGCCAGGATCAACTTCCCGACTGGTCACCCATCCTAGTACTACTCCAAGCTGAGCACGCTTAACTATGGAGTTCTTTAGTGATGGGCTCCCAGAAAAGGAGGTGCACCTTGGTGATATGGGTAGTCCAATCATTCCTTTTAAGATCATGTTATCCGAGGCCTCAATTCCTGGGATGTTACAATCTCCCCCACTTAGACTCTTGACGTCCTCGTCAAGGCTCAACTATATTGCCTCATAATCTGACCCCATTTCAGTGCAGACCCACAATGGCCCATGGACATCCAGCTCCCATCCACGGCTACCAGCGCAAGGGTGGCTCCATCTCGTCTCTACGGATAGCCCTTTCCAACTTGCCCAGACCATGTGTGCCCCACCTACTGGAGGGGTTATGGCTCTGATACCATTTGTAACGTCCGGGCCCACTGCCCTAGGCTCTAGTAGAGTTTCAGGAATGACGATTGGCCCCACAAACTACCACTAGCCTTAACTGCGCACTTTTTCCACACTGACGCGCAAGCCAAGATCAACTTCCCGACTGGTCACCCATCCTAGTACTACTCCAAGCTGAGCACGCTTAACTATGGAGTTCTTTAGTGATGGGCTCCCAGAAAAGGAGGTGTACCTTGGTGATATGGGTAGTTCAATCATTCCTTTTAAGATCATGTTATCTGAGGCCTCAATTCCTGGGATGTTACATGGTTGATAGGGCCTGACACCTACTTCCAATCCAAAGGTTAAGGGTTTAGCTACTCATATTGTGGATGGACAACAACAAATTACAACCTGACTCGTGCATTTCCTTGATATAGAAATAATAATTGGTTAACAAGGTGAGAAAAGAGGTCAATTACATGGTATAATCTCTCAGACCTTCTAGCTTAGAGTCCTTCCTTCTACATTGATAGTTGATCGGCTACTCAATAGATGGAAAATGGTTGATCATCCTTGAGTGGATGAAGGTTGTTAGACTTAGCATCTTCCCATCTCTCGAGGAAGCAATCAAATCGATCTAGTATGAATGTCTTGGATGGAAGAGTGGTTAGTCAATCAAGTGGTTGATCATTATCACTCTAGCTCTTAAACTCTAGTGGAGAAGCGTCTTTGCTTTCTTGTGAAAAATCAAGATGCCTCATAGTTGAGGTCAAGGGGTCCTATTTATAGGTGTGACTTAGAGTTAGAGGTGAAATTAAAAATATATGATTGGTCCATGTGGCAATGAGTCAATAAGCCCAACTATCAAGGATGTACCTCAAATAATTGATGATTGATTGTTGTTATGTTGATAACTAAGGGTCAAACATTACCTTCATCATTTGAAGTAACTTTAGAACCTTAATGTGTGGCTATCAATGTTGATACTTGACTTGACTTGACTTTGTCTTGTACTTGGTTGACTCTAGTCAAGCAATCGACTCCATACTCGATATATGGCTATCTAGATGGTGCTCTAGTGGTAAACATATTGTTGTTGATGGTCTATTGATTTTGCTAAATGATGATTTCTTGATTTGTCCCATTTGTTGACTCTAGGTAAACCTATAAATGGATCGAATACAGAGAGGATACTACTATATCCGATATCCGAATCTGCAAAAAAAAAATCCAATCTGATATCTGATCCGATATCCGACATTTATTATGTGATAATATCTTAATCCAATCCAACAAATAATATTCAAATTCGGATAAATATCAGATCCGAACCAAAAAGCATAAATGTATTGTTATTAATACATTATATATAGAAAATGGACTAAACATTTTTATGTTTTTATATATAGATAATATATATTTGATAATATATGTATATTTGTCAGATTTTGGATTTTTTAGAGAGAATATAGCCATATCTGAAATACTATCCGAAATTTTCAGATATGAAATTTGATATCCTAAATCCAATTCAGATTATGTGATTTTCGGATTTTTTTTTTCAAAATTTTGGACTTGAATCCGGATCGAATTTGCAGATTCCGGATATCCATTTATAGGTCTAACTATAGGTCAATGTTGATCCAAGGTATAAATGGACTAAACCCTTGTTTTGATGATGACTGAACCATTCCACTTATTCGTGTTTAATGTTTCTACTTGAGTGGTTTCAGATTAGGTATAGACACACTCCAAATGCCCTAAGGACGTGTTTGGTTGGGCCGCATTACAAGCTGCACAGTTCCAACTCAAGGAGATCTATAACTTCATGCGTCTGGTTGGATGCAGTTGTAGGCCCACAGTGGGAAAAGAAACTACACGACGTATCCAGTTTCTTTGCAACCGACTGTGTTATTTCTGGGTGTGGCTTGTTTTCTCAACTGCATAGTAAGGCCTGAAAGTTGATATATTCACCTATTTCTCTCTTTTGCATCCCTTGCTTTCATGTTGTTTGACATCATTTTTGTATAAAGTATGTCATAACAAATGCACAACTGACCAACTAAACAAATTGAACATGCATATAACCAAATAAACCTACAATAGTTTTGATTCTCTACTTCTAGTTTCCTGTTTTGAAACTAACAGTGCGGGTTGAAGTTACACACAACCAAACTAGCCCTAACTTGCACATCCTAACTTGGAGAAAACACAAGTAAAAATCAATACAAGTGTACTTTGGTGTAAAATGATGTAAATCCATTAGAATCATGTTGCAAATCACTTATAATGATTGTATGACTTGTAATTAATCTTAGAAAAAATCAAAGCACTTAAATCAAATATTTAAGCCCTTTAATGATATTTTCCAAAATTCATTACAGATTGTTCATCAGTTGAGTTATAAACTTAACCGGTCCTTAATGGATTTTGAGAATGACTTTGAATCAGTTGAGTTGCACATTCACAGAACTCGACAGATTCCTACACTGGGTAAAACTGATTTAAGTGATCGGTCGAGTTTCATCCAGGATAAACTTGACCCATTGTTCAAATATTCTTTTCATATAGTGCAATCGGTCAAGTTACCGTTATTGAAACTAGGCCGATCACACTGTACTAAAAAGTGCAGAAAAGTGTTTCTAACCATTGGAGTGTTGCAAAACTTGAAAATATATTTATTGCAACACCCCAAACGGCTATAATTTGGCCTTAACTGTTACCAAAGTCTTCTAGGCATCCCCAACTATAAATAGGACCCCTTGGGCTTTATCCCATGGTTATCCAAGCACTATGAAGGTCCCTATTCTATAGTTGAGTGCATCCTATAGCCTTCTCTCTCTCTAAGCTTAATCACTTTCTACGTCCATTAGAGTGAGTAAGAGATTTGTAAGAGAGCTAGTCCTACCTGTATATCTTGTGAGGCTCTCACTTCCTCCACCTCCCAATCTCTCATTCAACCATGAAGAGGAAGGTTCTCTCTCTTGGCTAAGAGAAGTGAAGAAGAACAAGGGAAGGAGTCCCTTGTTGAAGAGCTTCAAGGCTGAAGACTTGGAGAAAGAGTGGGTAAGCCCTTGGTGAAGGCAGAAGACTCCTTGCTCAAGTGGGTAAGTCCTTGGTGGAAGCTTCTCCTTGGCAAAGATGAAGTTAAAGGCTGAAGATCCAAGAAGAGTGGTTAATTCCTTGAAGGTTGAAGACTTGAGGCAAGAGTGGGTAAGTCCTTGGTGCAAGTAGAAGAATACTTATACAAGTGGGTAAGTCCTTGGTGCAAGCAGAAGACTCCTTATACAAGTGGGTAAGTCATTTGGTAGGTTAAAGACTCTTGGTTGGATAGGTAAGTCCTTTGGTAGGTTGTTGGCTCCCTTCTCCTCAAAGGGAAGGTTGGATATCCTTGTCCCGGGAAAAGGAAGGTCATATATTATATCTCTTATAAGGAATGAAGGTGCAATGGTTAAGAAATCCAAGAGGTTGACCTCTCTAGGTAGTGGACTTACATACTCCTAGTTTGGAGTATGGAACCACTCTACATAGCTTGTATTCTTGTTCATGGTTCAATCTCTCTCATCCTTGATATGTATGTTTAGTTACACTCAAATTCCTATTTAGGAACCTTATCTTGTGTATATCTTGAAGGTTTGATGAATTTTATTTAAATGTATTTTATCTCTATTCACCCCCTCTAGAGAAAATCGTCCATCCCAGGATCCAACAAGTAGTATCAGAGACACGGTCTTCTCCAAGCATACTTCCACAAGTAGGAGAATATGGGTGATTACCAAGGAGGGAGATACTTGATCAACCTTCCAATCTTTGATGGGAGAAATTTCCTCTATTGGAAAAGAAGGCTACAATTCTACATCCAAGAATCAAGTCTTGAGCTATGGCAAATGGTGGACCCTCCATACAAGCTACCAGAGACAAAAATAGAAGAATGGAATGAGGCTAATTTGAAGAAAGCAACCTTGAATGCAAGATCCATGAACATCCTCAATGCCTCATGACCCCCACCAAGTTCAAGCGGATTTCTTCATGAGAAACAGCCTATGAGGTATGGAGAAAGCTATGTGTCACTTATGAGGGGAAAACTCAAGTGAAGAAAAGAAAAGTCTACATGATCAAAGAGTTGCTTGAGAACTTCAAGATGGGAAAGGAGGAGAAGATAGACAACATGTACTCAAGGCTCAACACCATTGTGAATGGTCTTGTTGTTCTAGGTCATCCTATGGTAGAGGAGAGATCAACTCAAATATCCTTAGAACTCTCCCCAAGAGATGGGAACCCAAGGTGACTTCCATTGAAGAAGTAAAGTCTCTTGGTGACATTCCTATTGAAGAACTCATAGGAAATCTACAAGCCCATGAAGTCAAACTTGACAAGTAAGATGAAGAAAAAAGATAAGAGGAGAAAGAGCTTAAGAGAATGAAGAAGGCTGAAATCAAAGCTCTAATTGAGGCTATTGTTGGTCAAGCTTCTCCATCCTCTCAAGTTGAAGAAGATTCCATGTACTCAAAGGGTAGATTGTACAAAGGCAAGCCTTCCTCCTCCATCTGGTGCCTCAAGTATGAAAAGAAAGGGCACTTCAAGATAGACCGTGTACAAGGAAAAATACCCATTATCAAAAGAGAAGAGAAGAGAAGTATAAGAAGAAGGAGAAATGGCACTCAAGCTCAAGTGACTCCTCCAACTCAAGCTTAAGTGACTCCTCCAACTCAAGTGAATAATCAAGTAGAGGATCTAGCTCAAGCTATAGTGATGAAGGAGAATGCCATTTTCTCTCATAGATTCAAACAATGAAGACTCAAATGAGGTAAATCTAAACTCTTTAGATAAAAAAAACCTTTAATTGCTATCATTCATGCTACTTGTTCCTCTCTTAAGTCTTCTAAAAAGAAAAGGAAAAAGGTTGTTAGAATTTTTGATACTTTTCATGTTGAAATAGATGATCTTGAACATGCTAATACTTGCTTGCTTGATGATAAAAATGTTTGTCTAGGCAAGTAGATTCTCTTAAACTTGAAAATGCTAGCTTTCTTGACAAGATTAGATTTCTAGAAACTCAACCTCTTATGCATGATTCTAATTTAGAGCATAGTAACATTTTGGAATCTCTCATGCATGATATAGATGTTCTTGAAATTGAAAACAAGAACAAGGACTTGGCTTAGCAAGGTTTTGAATTTCAAAATAGGATCTATCATTCTAAGTTACTATGTTTGACAAAGAAAATGCTTCCTTGCTTGCTAAAATCAATGTTCTTAAATCTTGCTCTAGTTCTACTAGTAGATAATATACTTTTGTTGCTCTTCATATTGATAGAGATTCTTATATGACCAAATCTCTTTGCCTAGAAAATGAACTTTTGCATGATAGAGATAATATCAATGATGTGTCTTCTCTATTACTTCTCTTATGCATGATAATCATAGTTTGAGATCTTCTCTACAAAGTTTCTTAGTTGGTAAAAAGAATCTTAATGATATTCTACACCATACTACTAAACAAATTAGTAGACATGGTTAAGGGTATGATGGTAGACAAAGGAACAACTAAGGCAAATGACCTCCAATATTTCATGGAGAATCCTCTAGTTCCAAGGTTATGGGCACGTGCAACTATTGCAATGGTTTTGGTCATTATTCTAATTGTTTCCCTTTTAGGAAAGCACCCAAGAGAAATAGGACTTGGGTTGCTAAGATAACCCCTCCGGACCCAGAAACATGATTGGGGACCATATCATATTTCTTCTTGCAGGTCACTTGCTAATGGATTGACATGAGATATTTGAATGGACTTCTCAGTCTGCATAAAAGAAGAAAACTGAGATGTGTATGGGGTGGCAACAAGTGGAAAAGGAATGGTAAGAACAGAGGTAAAGGTTTTCTTGCTCATATCCAATCCTAAATTGTTTCTATCAAGTTAGTTTTCACTATGCATATGGTTTTCATTTGAAGGTGATATTTTGTGATTCTCTTCACAGTCTTGATCAAAAATTGTTCCTAATGCTTTCATAGTGCATTACTAACTTGCTTAGATATGTTTGGATATGTCGAATATTTTTAGCATGCCTCATAATATGCTTTTATGATATATATATATATATATATATATATATATATATATATGTGTGTGTGTGTGTGTGTGTGTGTGCTACTTGACAGTAGTTGTATCATTCGAAGTTGTCCTGTTAGAAACTCGACCGACAGGCACCAATAGATGTTTCCAATAGTTGTTGTTGGTCGAATTGCCAAAACACAAAACTTGATCAACAACACTATGTGCAGAATATATAGTTGACTCTTTGAGTGAGAATTTCCCTCTCAACTAGACTTTCTCAACGATCATCCTTATTATATGGCACTCCTCTTGGTATCTTCATATATGCTTATTGTCATGCTTTAAATTGTCTATCTTGCATTCAGCGTAGGGAAATATGGCTACAGAATAGGCAGTGGAAATAAAAATTTTATCTACCATATTCCCCATAAACCAGAAGATCGCATCAATAACTATAAGGTGGAAAGGATGGTTTTGAGGATATACCTGGTCCTAGAGAAAGTCTAACAAGATATCCTCATCGTTCTTGATGCACAACTATTGACTAGTTGCTCTTGGATGGTGTCTGTGCAGCTCCTAGTCTTCAGTCTTCACCATCGACAGCAGACTGGACAGCTTTTGTTGCGACTCTTGTGATCTCACCACGAGCTACAAGTTGACGTTGTCCTCCTAGTAGCAGCCAAAGGACTCATGCCTCTAGAGTAGTCCATATGGACCGCCTAGAACTCCTATCATCCTGCTAGAATAGATAGAAAGGAGTTGTCCCTCCCATTGGCGTACCAGTCATCAACTTGCTCTCCCACAATAATGATCCTCAATTGTTTTCTCCCTTGCTATCCCTCCCTTTAACGGGTAGGACTTCCTTGGGATCTCTATTGGTTACCACAACTAGAGAGGACAATAATTATCAGAGCAACTGATTCTCAATTGTTTGTGTTGTGCTCTTAGAAGCCCCCAGTACCCCTCTATTTATAGTAGAGGCCAGGGTCAGGGTTCCCAGTCTATGCGGGAGTGGAAGGGACAGGAAGATCTTGAATTTTCACAACTTGTAACCATCGAATCGGTCGTCTAGCAACCCAGACAGTTGTTTGGAATGTGAGACGATCATCTCACACTGTGAGATGGTCATCTTGCACTGCAAGATGATCATTTCATAGTTTCTAAATTGTATATGAATTTGGCAATTTCAAATCCAATTAATGCACGTCATGACGTTAGCACTAATTCCTTGTTCCAATCGAATTTTCCCCAAACTGAGTGAGCTCGCTCATGTGAGATGGGTGTCTCTCTCACCCATATGGTCTTATGGTGACCCTAGTCGAGTCGATCAGTTCAACAAGTGAACCAGTTGGTTCACACCTCAGTTGGGGCAGAACTTAGCCAATTCAATTTCTGATCAGCCTGACAATCCACACAGTCGTCTCAACATTTGAGACGACCATATGTCACTCCAAACGGCCATCTCACAGGGTGAGATGATCATCCGACAGCGTGTCCAGCTGATCTGTTGCATGAATTGAATACCTAAACATTTTAGTAATCAATTCAATCATCATTCAAGATTAAACTCCTCTTCTAGGTCAAGACATTTGTGTGTGACCCTATATGTAACGACCCCGCCTCCCGGTAACACCCAATTAAGGGAGACCAAGAGGTCAGAGACGTTATCCCAATTTCCTGGATCAAAAGTTTGACAAATAATCAATAATAATTATAAAATTCTACCACACTATACTAAAAGTTGGAATAAAATAAAACTTTGCATACCTTTTTAAAAACTTTAGATATCTAACTTCTATCCACAGCTTCAATCTATTCTAACTAATCCTCCTTGCACTTTAATTCTTATTTTCATAATATGCCACTTTACTGTTTGTCCTTTTCAAACTTGTACCTAAAACGTCGACAAACAAAACGTCGGTCAGCATAAATGAATATGCCGGTATGTGGGGACAACCAAAATTTCACATATATGGCTAACAATCTAAATATCACAATCAGGTTAATTAACAAGCCAATTTACACTTTCAATGTGACATTCTCCACTGCTTTTGCCCTAACCCTGGAATACCCTCCTTAGGGTTTCTCTTTTGCCATTGACTTAAGGCCACCTTCTCCATCCTGAGCTTGGTGTCTAGGGTCACCTCTCATGGTGCCCATTAGTCATGCAATAAAGAACACCTTCTCTATCCTGAGCTTGGTGTCTGGGGTCACCACTCATGGTGCCCATGGGTCTTCCCTCTTGGGCTTGACCTTTTTGCATCATCCATCAGGGTTGCATGTAGGTGCAAGAATACACACTTATATCATAATTTTGATAATCATAGTGACTTTATGATTTGCAAGTATGAACATCCAAACTGATAGGTTGCATCCAATGTGATTAATCATCCGGAAAACCTTTGGAAAACTAATGTGATTAACCATAATTTAACACATCCAATGCGCCCGCTTTTACTTGTAATATGTCCAGTATCAACGGAATGCACCCACTTCATTAGTAACACACCCACATTTAATTATCCACTTCAACTGGTAATGAGCTCGCATTTGAGTGGAATGCGCCCACTTTTACTTGGAATGCGCCCACATATCAGCAGAATGCCCACTTCTTTAGTAATGCGCCCACATTTAATTGGATACATTGCTCAAAAAAATTGAGTGCATTCCACTCAAATGTGTGCACATTGCTAGTAGAATTAGGTGCATTCCCCTCAAATGTGGGTGATTTACTAGTAGAAGTGGATGCATTCCATATTTTAATGGATGTGCCCTCTTTTGCTAGTAATGAGCCCATAGTTGATTGGAATGCTCCCATTCTACTAGAAATATGTACTTCCCTTTTCACTTCCCTCGTCGTCCTCCCTATTTCATCCAATTCTACTAGTAATGAGCCCATATTTGAGTGGAATTCACCCATTCTATTAGCAAATTGTACTTACCTCCTCACTTCCCCCCATCCTCCTCCCTTTCCTCACTTCCATCCTCCCCTCCTTTTACTTTCCTCCTTACTTCCCCCGTCATATCTCTTTACTTCCCTCCTAACTTTCCTCATTTATCCTCACTTATTTCATCTCCTTCTTTACTTCCCTTCTCTTTTTACTTATAACCTCTCTACTCAATTCTTTCCTTTCCTCCTTTTACTTCACTTCTCACACCGTGTATATTATTTTCTCAAAAATATATTGACATTGATATTGTTGGAATAATTTTTTTGTAAGTAGTCTTAATAGTTTTTATTTCATGAAAAAATTCCTCACGAATCAAAAGTTACAAAAAAAATTCTCTCTCCCCTTTCCCACTCATTCTCTCTCCACAAACAAGTCAGATCAATCTACATGTCACCCACTACCTACCCACACTACGTCACCCGCCAAAATCACCCCCTAACAAGTAGGGCCCAGTCAGTGGAAACCACTCTCCTGTTGTGTGTCAAACATGTGAAGCAGAGGAGTGTATTCTCCACTCATTTTGGTTTATTCAATGACAACATGTTCTTGATCTTTAGATGGATCCGGCTAAGTACATGATCTAAGTGATAGGAGGAAACCTTCCATGTCGTCGACTAGCCATGTGAGAACTTCCCGCCTTCTTTTAGATAGAGATGAAACATCAAATGATTGTTTTCCCCCATAGCAATCGTCTTTTACATCACATCAGAAGCTACTATGTGTATCGACATCAAATGTTAGCATGGGGGCTTATGGGATGCTTGTAGGTGAAGGACATGCATATGTCAACTTTATAAGGATTTCTTGTCAAATTGATATTCAAGCTTCATAACCACAATCTCTTCGACTAAGTTGGTTGGTTGCTCCTTATCATTGTGGAGTCTGATCATACCCCAATATCCTCCTTTTGGGGGTGTCCTCAACTGTGAGCCAAATTCCATAGGCCGCCAGGGTGTGGTCAAGCATTTTACACAACCACCACGTAGAGATATACATGGGTGTTGGTAAACAAATTGTTGTATAGTAGAGCTCTTCACCAAGTAGGGTCATCCATGATCGTCTCAAAGTACAGGGAATGAGGTACATAATTTGAAAAGTTGGTATAGTGATCATGTGGTGTAGATGTTGCACTTAAACCAAGAGGAACTGAAAGTCCCATCAAGTCTTTGGTCCATTAGTCCACCAATTCCTAGGTCAAGGTGGAAGTGGATGGAGATGCTCAGATGTGCATCAATTGAAAAGCATTCCCATGGTAGTTTCAAAATGTATGGCCAAGGAGACCAGATATGGAAGTGATGAAGGAGAGGTATGCTTGGACAAATTACTTATGTATATTACATAAGCAGAAGTGATGAAGGAGAGAGTATGTTGGAACCAATCCATGGGATGGTGGATTGATGTGCTAAACTAGCTATAACCTATTATCAATGGTCTTATCTGATTTGGCCTCCCAATCGTCTGTATAAATTATCATCTTAGATTTGCATGTGTAATAGAAAGTGATTAGTATTAAAACGTAATAATACTTGCACCATAATGGTACATGATTCATGCAATGAAATAGTTCTGTGCCATAATTACACATTAAACGGTGCAAAAGGAGCATAGTGGCACAGCCCAAATAAACATTTATTGATACGGAAACCACTTGAAACTCGAGAAGGCCTCGACATGAAATGATTAAATCCAAACTAAGTCGGTCACGCGATCCATAGAAATAACATTGACCTGCCATAACTTGAATGGAACTAAGATAACGTAAAATATTTCCCTATATGCGTTGTTGTCCCGCAGTGGAGCTTTAGAAAGCGTAATATATTTGCATCTATGCGTCGTCGTCCAACTTGACAGGCCCACAGTCATAATGTTCGACCGTAAACCCAGATGAAGCTATATATAACCCCAAAAAAGTGACCTGACCAAAACTTGATATCTATAACGTAAAATGCTCAAAATAACCTGATTTTGACCGGTCGATGTTCCAAAAGTTGCATGTTTAACAAACGGTTGACCGGTTGCAGCAGTGATGCTTTTACGTCAACCTTTTTTAACATCAACATAAAAGGGGAAAAAGAAGAATCTGCCTCCATAAGGTTTTCCTCATTGACATCTTAAATTTAAGCATTTATAATCCTAGAACCTACAGATCAGCATCTTCTCATTTCAACCAGGATCATCAGGTCTGTAGCCATGGTTATAGTAGTGATGTACTTGCTTCCTCACAAGTACACGACAAAAATAGATGAACTAAAGTAATATGCGCCTCTGCACACAATCAAGAAAATAGATGAACAAAAGATGTGTGCCCAGGTAAAGTTGAACATGTGTATAAATCTAAGAATAAAAATATTAGTAGTAGAATGGACAGATCTAGTCAAATTACTGTTCTAAAAATCAACTTTAAGTAAATTTATAATTCATTATTCAAAATCATTAAGTAAACACACCCAGAAATTAGCTATGCTCACATCATGATGGATCATGTTCCTACGTTTGCATTTTCGCAATGATTTGCTAAAACAAGTCATATAATCTGACTTCCATGGTCTGTTGTTGCCTTGCCGATATACTAGTGAACCTTTTCTAGTACTCCTGATGATAGTCATATATTCTTCAAACCAGCTCTTAATCATGGGCCACGGCACATGGAAAAAAGTACAAGAAATTTCTGTTTTTGGTAAATGTTGGCAAAGATAGAACGACAAGTATGTACACCCGAGCATATTGGATATCTTGACAACCTCATGAAAACCTCCATCATTTGGTAATAAATTTTCATTGACAAGAACATGACAATAGTAAAGTCGGTAGCCTCAATGCCACACCTCATGAAAACCTTCATCATTTGGAAATAAGTACACAAAAACATGTGTATGGCATCCCGCTGCCAATGAACAATGAAACCACAAGCTGACTCTTCAGTGTCAGGATAAATATCATTACAAATTATGACAGCGAGTTACAACTTCGTTGGGATTTTAGTTCTGCTCCTTGAATTATCGTCACACGTGCTTTAAAAAACAACAAAACTGAGGCAGCCGTATGCAAATAAACTTGAGCAAATTTTGGAACGATGAATCATCAGAAAGCTCTAACATAGTCCTCCTTGGCATACAAGGTGGGGGCATATAATTAAGCATTCTATCGACGTTCTCACATAAACTACTGATGATCAACCAAAACCTGCTTAAAGTGGGTCTGGCAACCCATGCTGCATAAATGAATGGCAAAGGAGGTTAGGAACACACAAAAAGGGTTGTTTTCAAAGGGAAACCATACCACAACAGACAACAAATACAACATATAAAGAATGTTTTGTTGGCTAATTATTAGAACTCCAGAACTATTTGAAAACAACTCTTTAAAGCATATTGCAACCTTATGATAGGAGCAAAAACAAAAAGAAACCAAGAAATAGCATCCTGCCAAGGATATTAGACCTTGCAAAATTTAACTCAATTAGTACTGTACAAGAATGTTGCCATATCACCATCCATCTAAGCCCCATTGCCAACCATGATACGCAAACTTCTCAACTTCTTTAGGACCATTCAGAAGAATAAGCCAATTATAAATTGGCATTAACAAAAACAGAAACAGTTGTCCACTTATTATTGTTTAGAAAAATGTATGAAATGATGGACCATTGAAACAACATGAACATATGTTGATGCCCGATTTGTAGATGAACAGATTTCAGTGTCTACTACCTAAAAATCTGATGAACAGATTTCAGTGTCTACTACCTAAAAATCTATGCAAAACTTACATTAACAAATGGGCTCATATTAGATATAGAACACAGAATTTAGATGAATTCAAGCTAATTGAAATGAATTGAAACTGACATCAATTTTATCTAAGCATGTAACAGTTAGTGTATCTAAGGAAGAAAAAAAACCTGCAAACTTTTTACATAGATAGCATTAGTTCAAGGTAGATTGAAGTGTGCAATTTTTTTACATACACAGTATTAGGTTCAAGGTAGCTTGAAGTTTCCACACCTTGACAAAATTATCTTGAGACAGATTGCTAAATTGCCATAGGGTAAATTTCAATTTGTAAAAACAAACTTATACCTTCGTAATGAAAATCAGCATGCGGCATTAAATATTGAAATAGAGAAAATTGTGAAAAAAGTGAAATATAACGGTATAACATCTAGTCTTCAACGAAGTCATGACATCCTACATCATTGTAACCGCCCAAAAAATAACCTAGGTGGTTAAGTCTTTCAAATTTTAGGTAATTTTAGCGCTATAGGTCTTATATACAAATAATTAATAGTTAATGAGCACTTAGAGCTCCTAAAACATGCAAGGGCTCTAATATAGGTGTTGTGATCTTTTATATTGCAATTAGAGGCCTAATGATGGTAATATAGTCCCAGCCCTTGAAACCAAATTCAAAACGCAGACCAAAGCAAACAGTCTAAAGGCCAATGCTTAATATGGATGACAATGTTTAGTTAGAATACTATGACTTGGAAAAGGGACATTAAGACCCATAAATAGGCATACATATTCAATGCAAAAACATGTTAAGACGCACCCCTTGGGGTGCCTTGAGAAATATGATAGACGTCAAGCAATACTGATGATTGTCTAGCATTACTAATACCCAAGTGATGATACCCAAAAAAACTCATGCTGCATCAAAATGGTCCACAGCCTCCAAAACAATAAAAATTGGCAAATATTTCTAATATGCCAAGGATAATAGCAATGATCACAAAATAAAAATAGAATTCATATAATGATTTAGATATATTGATGAAATAATGAATAAACAATATGGACAATGTGTTCGATACATGAGAAACCATTTCCTATATATAGGAGAGGTGGACATGATCCCAGACCTGATATTGATTGGACTCACTTATTGGACTCTGATTTGATTGGACCTATAGACTTAGGCACGTACATATGACCAAAGTTATTAAAAGTGAATTGACATGGCCCAGTCAACCGAGAACCGACCACCATAGAGGTCCAATCAGCCTCCAAACTCAACATGGGTCTTGAACCGGTCGATCATTGATGGACTGGTTGATTCAGTGGTGAACCGGCTCGGATCTGTGACGACCAGTCGGGCCTGTCTCTTTGCCAACTTAACAACTAACTTCAAGAACACATGCCTTCCCATGCTAGCTAAGAAGGTTAAGAAAAATGTTGTGATGGCCCGGATATCTGACATTCCCCCTACTGCTGCTTGAACCCTAGGCTCCTTCCATCATTGCATCTCCATTGGGCATCGTCCCCTTCAAGCTCCGCCACTGCCGTCCCTTAAAGTCATGTTGCCACCGTCCCTTGAAGTTGCCGCCACCCCAAAACATCTCTGGTTGTCGCCACTAGACAGTGGGTATGGTGTTGGCTTGTTGCTACCGCCAAGCTCCTCCAAGGCATGCTTCCTCTTCCTCTTCCTCTTCCTCTTCCTCTTCATCTTCCTCTTTGTCATCCCCTTCCTATTTGACCCCAACTGTCACTACTTCAGTTGTTGATCACCCTTCCCCTTCTCTATGTATTTATCACCCCTCTGTTTTGAATTCCTCTTTCACAGAGGTCCACAGCTACTGTTGGACTCCCTCATGTTGTTGTGATATTGCTTACCTACTCTTGGTATACTACTACTTCAGCCGTTAGGAATGCTTCTCCTATTACCAGGTGAGTCTTCTCTCACCCCATTCTTCATCTATGTTTATAAAATTATCGATGCACCAATTACTTTAGATGATAGCATTGCTCATTAGTTTATTTCTTGTCCTCAGGTATTGCCACGTTTCGGATTACAACCTCTCTTATAAATTTATCGAGTTCTTATACGAGTACATGATGAGATTTTTATATCACCTTTGGTTATTACTAATTTATTAGACTATAAGTAGAGTAACATGATTGTCGCTAGTAGTATTAATTAGTTAATTGCATTTTCATATTGTATCATTATCATATATGGTTACTTGGTATTGTTTTGTGTGATTTTGTTCCTCTCAATTGTTACTTCGAGACTTGAACCATAAATCTTGATTTTGAGTGATTGAAAGATCATGGATGATTATTGTGTGTAATTGTGCACTTAAAACTTCAATATTATATTCTCATACATCATCTATACTTTACTTTCCTTGATTTTTTTATTGTAGGTATACAAAACGATTTATGATGTCATGTTGACGTCGCCAATGAACTGAGAACTGGAGGCCTCACAGGTTTGGTTTTGACAGGCTTGCATATGACTTCCTAACTCTCTCTTGAATATAGATGGTTTGCAATAGTGGGATCCGTCAAGGAAGTCTGTGAAGCAGGATTAACCAAAAGACGCTATATTCCAAGGTGAAAAATGACAGCAAAAAGGCCATGTGCCATACAAAATGATAAGTAACACGATGAGGAATGACTACACATGTTGAAAGACGAATGTAACTTCTGGAAGGAACTCACACAAAATCTGGAAGGAACACAGCGTGTGTGGAACTTGCTGAAGAATCTGACCAAAGATGTGACATGCCACGTGTTGAGCCGACACGGTGTGTGAGGGTACATAGAACTTACTTGACTTAGGACTGCCGAGGATGGCATATTTGGCGCCGAAAAGCATGGAGACACCTTCAACATAGACTAGCAGGACTGTCGAGGATGGCGAGGCCGGACTTACTAGAGCCAAGGCCTGCACTAGGAGATGCATGGCCAATAGTGATCTCCTTTGTAGGATCCAGGCTCAAGAGGGGGTGGATTGAGCTATTAAAAACTTACACAAAACTTGTTATACCTTTAAATTATATCACAAAGTGCAACAAGTAAAGACATTAAGGATGAGAGAGATTGAACAAACCACAATTCAAACAAAAGTGTTTAGAATGGTTCTTGCTTGAAATGACTTGCCTCCACTACCTAGAGAAGTCAATCTCTAAGAATATTTAACATTTTTTAGTACCACCTTGTATTACCACCACAGGAGCATACACCAAGAAGACCTGTCTAGTCATATCAAGAGTAACAAGCTTCCTTTTCTGGACAAGGAGCCAACAAGCTAATATAGGGACAAGTTTCCCTTACTTAGGCAACCTATCATTTACATTCCTTAACCAGTGAAGCGCTTCAATCAGCCTTTGTGTGTGTGTGTGTGTGTGTGAGAGAGAGAGAGAGAGAGATTGGGAAAGGGAAGTGAGAGCTTCATAAGATTCACAAGTAGGGCTAGCTTTCTTACAAATTCATATTCACTCAACTGAATTAAGCAAGTAGAAGCTCAATAATGGAATTTAAGGGCTCCTTAAGACACTATCACAATTATGTAGCATTTGGTAGCATGAGCAACCTTCGTTAGTCTCCAAATGGTTCCTATTTATGCTTGAGGGTGCCTACTATCCACTATATTTCTCCCAAAAATGGTCGATTTGCTCTTCTAAAAAAGTGATTTGCTAAGTATCTCGGCTGGAATCATTCAAGGAAATTTCAGCTGACGGCTAGCCCTTGTACTATCAAAAACATGATTGGTTGTGTCACAGAGTAAATACAAGGCTTAGTTATATATTTGATAAGAGAAATCCCTCTCATATACAAAGGAGACAATGGGAAGCGTACAGACTCAGACACAACCCTAATGTGCCAAGACACACTTGGGGCCATATGCAAAATAAATATTAAACCCATAAAGTAAATAACTTTCCACACTCCCCCTCAAGCTGAAGCTTGGGAGAGTCCCAAATCTAGCCTGCAAAGAGACAGACATGCTAAAAACAAATAAGCAGAATTAAGATATACCAAGGCCATTCAAGTATTTCTCCCCCTCAATATTACAATGAAGCACTCATCACTCAAACACTCCCTCTCAACTACATAATCCAAAAGCGGGTACGCAGACAGGTCTTAGATGATTCTCGATCAAAAGGATGTGGTATCTGAAGTAGTAAACAACAAGTAGGCGTCATGATCTTCATCAAAGTCGCTAGTGTGCAGTTCAGAGTACTAGATCACAGTCCCCTGAGAGTGGTGTATCATAGCAGCAGTAGTCAACGCGCTTACAAAGATGGACAGGTCAGTGTGCAAACATAGCATGAACATACCAGTGAGTGCTGGAGCACAGTAGTAGAAAGTCGTCGTGCGCAAGGTCACAGACAATGTCAAAGTGCAGATAAAGCACAGACAAAAGGCAAAAAGTAGAGACAACATAGCCAGATAGAAGACCTTTGGCTTAAATAAGCAAGCAGCAGACATAAAGCTCCAAATATTAAGCTTTTCAAGAAGCATATAACAACAGAAGCAACAAAACCAGCACGAAGGTCCATAAATATATAGAGAGCAGTAGGAAGAAATTCCCTCTCTTGATCTCATTTTTCCAGTTTCTCCCCCTCACACCAGGCACATAGAATAACAAAGGTGGGTGGACAATGGGAGAGAGAAGCTAAAAAAAGGGTTGTAGTACTGTTGGTCCCCCCCCCAATCAGGGGGTCCAACTGTCCTTAGTGGATGGGAGACGAGGGGAGGCCGCTCGTGGGGAACGAGGGCATAGTACCCGGAATAAAAAGTCTACAATTGTTTTCATATAAAAGTTAAGCACAAATATTCATGAAATGAATATCATGATAGCAAAAATCCCTCCACATTTGCTTTGCCGAGTAACAAGATATATATGGTTTCTTCCAGAAGTTAGTAAGATCGACCAAGACCTTCGTGGAGCAAAGCCGGTTATGTAAACTAGATTACATTCTAAAACAATGTCCAAGCATAAGAGGATTCTCCAATTGATTTGGGATATTAAGGCATAAACCCAAAATATTGATATGGCCGCCCACTCTTATCTTCCAAATATGACGATCGATCTTAAGTGCTTGAATCCTCCAATCAAGGAGAAGTCGACGACAGCTGAGGGGAGGGGTCACAAGTGACTAGGTAAAGAAAAAGAAGGGGATGTTGTTCGCAACAGTGTTGTCGTCAGATGATTTTACAGAAAGGGGATCAAGCAGAATGAAGAAAAGGCAGGTAATTATGGGGGGTTGGAATTTGACGAGGCAGGTGGGCAATGATTATGGGCGGTGGGTTTGACGAGGGCGGGATGACAGGATGGAGACTTTAGGGGGCTTGACGGCTTACGTGACAGAAGAACAAGCGAGATGCGACTATTGGAGTAGAATTACGTGAGAGAGTTTAGGAGAGAGAGGGGGTCGTTGCGTGGTTGAAATAAAAGAATTTTGAAAGAAAGAAATTAGAAGAGAGGAGGTTACGTTGATAAGATGATTAAAAGAAAGGGGCGAGGATCACAGGGTGAGGAGCAAATAAAAAACAAAAAGGTTTGATATGGAAAGCAAGCCACAATCAAATGAAAAAGAACAAAAAAGTCGGTTGGAAATAAAACTGAAATGAAATGAAGAGAACGAACATGGAACTGGATGCAAAATAGAACAGAGAAGGAAAAAACAAGAAGATGATTGACTGTGTTGTAAAAGGCTTACATGCAGACCAGGATAACACTATGAGGCTTGTGGGCACGGCACACCAAGCAAGAAGGGGCGGCCGCCCATCGACTAGAAGTTTTTCTCTTCTATTCTCCATCTTATCTGAGGGCCATGGTTTAGGATCTCTGCTCTGATACCATGTCAAAGAGTAAATAGAAGGTTAAGCAATATATTATATAATTGATAAGAGAAATCCCTCTCCTATATATAGGAAAATGTGGGAAGCCTGCAGACTCAAACACAACCCTAATGGGCCAAGACACACTTAGGCCCATATACAAACTAGATAATAAACCCATAAACTAAATAACTCTCAACATGTTGAAATTCTGTTGGGAAATTCCAGGCGACGCTATTTCCTGTGGATTTATTTAAACAACATCGGCTAGAATTCTCCTAAGCCGATTCCAACAGACAATGTTATTAAGCAAAGGTCAATAAACATGGTCGGATGGAATTATCATGGGAATGCCAGTCGACGATTTTAACTTTCTTTAGTATATTTCAAACACAAGGAAATCATTATACTATTTGTGAAACCCTATCTTGACTTTGACATTTGATATTTCTATGAGAAAAAACTACAGGACAATGTGGGCCTAAGCCTAATAAATAATGTCAGCATATGTTTTTACTCTTTGATCGTTTGCATCATCATCACGAGGGCTAAGGGCCCTATAGTCTTTTCCTCTTGTTTTTGTTGCATCACAGGTGTTTTGCCTAAAGTAAAGGACTAAGTTGCCATGTCATGACTGGTGGTTTAATTTGGTGATGTGGGGTATGAGTCTTCTTTGAGGTGTTTGATTTACAAAACTTAATTAAAAAGAATTATATATAGAACTCATAAGTAATATTGTGAATATTTGAAAAACACATATATGTAGTTGTTGGAATTAGAAAAATACCATCTAGCAAACTATATAAGCTTCACAACCTACTTCCACTTTAACATAGAGTTCAATTTCTAGGGTTTGATAAATATATATAATTAATAATCTTGATATTTATTATTTATTGAATGGTAGGCTGTGTTGTACAGGCGGGCGCCCAGGCGGCGCCCAGGCGACCCAAGGCCCGCCTCAACTTGGGCGCCCAGAAGTAATACATGTAATAAAGTTTCTTATTTTACTGATTTCCATCAACTGATTTATATTTACTTATCTACTGATTTGTATTTACTTATCTACTGATTTGTATTTACTTAACTACTAATTTGAATTTATATATCTGCTGATTTTGTATTTACTTATCTACTGATTTGTATTTACTTATCTACTGATTTGTATTTACTTATGTGCTGATTTATATTTACTTATCTACTGATTTGTATTTACTTATCTACTGATTTGTTCATCGAATGATTTTTTATTCATCACATTATTTAAATCTAGGGCTTTGTATTTGTTCATCTACTTTTTAATATTATTTAATCATCTACTGATTTATATTTGTTTATCAACTGAGTTGTACTTGTTTATCTAATGCTTTGTATTTATTTATCTACTGATTATATTTATTTATCTAATGCTTTGTATTTGTTTATCTACTGATTATATTTATTTATCTAATGCTTTGAATTTACTTATCTAACGCTTTGAATTTTTTTATCTACTGATCTGATCTAATGCTTTGAGTTTACTTATCTAACGCTTTGATTTTTTTATATACTGATTTGTATTTACTTATCTAGTGTTTTGTATTTATTTATGACCGATTTGTATTTACATATCTAATGTTTTGAATTTTCTATCTACTGATTTGTATTTACTTATCTATTGATTTATATTTATTTATCTACTGATTCGTATTTACTTATCTACTGATTTGTATTTATTATCTACTGTTTTTTATTAATTTATCTACTGATTAGTATTAATGTACTGTTTTAACTTGTCTACTATTTGACTTTATTAATCTACTATTTTGTTTTATAAATGTATAGCCTCATGAATAGAAATACAAATATAGTAATAGTTGACATTTCTGATTATGAGTAATCAATTTTGTGATTAACTCAAATCGGCTTTACTAAAACCCAATAAAGGAAAATGGCAAATATCTTCTAAAAAAGTGCTACAAATTCAGATTTTCGAATGTACTATTTCTACTATACAAGCAATTTATATATATATATATATATATATATATATATATATATATATATATATATATATATATATATATAGCTCATACGCAAAATTTGAGCACATTTGGATATGTATAGCTCATGTTATGAATACCGCAAAAATTATGCATTTCAAATTAGTTTCACGCGTCGATTTTGTTGCCCTTGGATGAGTGACTTACACTCATCCAAATGGGCTCAAAATTTGTATGTAGCCTAGTTATAGTATGACTGTGAAGATCAACGGTTTACATTTTGCAAAAAATAGTCTTGATATGCAAACACACTTGAGTGTATTCGTGCGATCCGTACACTCGAGTGTATTCTAGCCTGACTCTAAATATATATATATATATATATATATATATATATATATATATATATATATATATATATATATATTGATCAAGGGAGCCTGTCGCTTCTTATATATTCATATCGGAAAAAGCAGTAGCTACAATGTTCGCATCAAAATCCTCTAACAACGTTCGAGGATTTTCTAAGCAACAGGCCTGAGAAGCTAAGGTATGGGCGACCCCATTGCCTTGCCTACGGATAAAACAACAATGAAAGGAAAGAAAATCAGAAGATAAACGACAGATCTTCTGCACGGTACTGTCCTCGTATCCACGTCCCCATCCACCAGCCTTTACTGCATGCACAAGAATCTCACTGTCCGTCTCCACTATCACATCCTTCAGGCCTAGGTTCAAGGCTAGACGAATGCCATGCAGGACTGCCATTCCCTCCGCACTAAGCACTGAGAACGCATGGTCCAGATCACATTGGTACGTAGCCTTGATGTTCCCTAGATCGTCCCTGATAACAGCGGCAATACCTGATCGGCCCCCACTCTGGACGATGGCGTCTGCATTGAGCTTGAAGCACCCCTATATATATATGTTATAACAAGATATATATAAAAATGCCTGGAAACGTCTGGGCCTCCGCCTGGGCGCCTAGGCTGCTTGGGCGTCCATATGGAACGCCTGGTCGCCTGGCCGCCTATACAACACTGGTAGGGGAGCAATATTCTAAGTTGGTTTCTTTGATATCTTTGGATATGAGGACTAAAGAATGTTGCATTCTCTTTTGATTTATATTAGGCAATTAAACCACACTCTCTCTTTGACCTAACTGACGCATGATTACTTTGAATTTCCCTTCTTCCTATCTATTTGCCCTAATAGGGTATTCTCTTAGGACTTGGTTCTATTTACCATTGTTCTTATTGGAATTGCAAATTTAACCATATATATTGTATCTTATTGGTAGTTCTCAATCTGCATCTAGATGTATCTAATTGTCCATCTTTATATTAGAAACCTTAAATGATTCCATTTTTATAGAACCCCTAATTACTTCATTGTCTGAACTTGAACTTGGCTCGTTATGATGACTGCTTTTGATGCAATAGTGCTAGAGTTGTACAATTGATTTGGTTAAATATGGGATTAAGAGAGAAAGATTTCTCCCCCCTCTCCCACGCCCGTGGCGGAGGCCGAACGCCTGGGAGGGTGGTAAATCAAGGCGGCAACTGGGATATATGTATTCTAGGATGGAGGTCGTGTGTCTCGTATCTGATTTATTTGACCAACATGTTATTCTTATATGCAGGTGGTTAAGTGTTACACTACAGGGTGTTTGGTTTTGTGCCTTAATCTATTAGGCTTAGATTTATGTGTCTAACGTGTTATTCTTATATGCACGGCGAGTTTAGTTTTGTGCCTTGATCTATTAGGCTTAGTTTTTTAGTCTGAACTTGAACTTGGCTCTTTATAATGATTGCTTTTGATGCAGTAGTGCTACAGTTGTACAATTGATTTGGTTATATATGTATTCTAGGATGGAGGTCGTGTGCCTCGTATCTGATTTATTTGTCCAACATGTTATTTTTATATGCAGGTGGTTAAGTGTTACACTACAGGGTGTTTGGTTTTGTGCCTTGATCTATTAGGCTTAGATTTATGTGTCCAACATGTTATTCTTATATGAACGGGGAGTTTAGTTTCGTGCCTTGATCTATTAGGCTTAATTTTTATGTGTGTTGAGAACAACTTTTATTGTATTTCACTAGTGTTGTGCTTATATCACTACATGTTGACTATTATTGTTGAGTTGTGTGCTAAATTATATTGAATATGGTTTTGTGACATATATTGCAAATTTGTACGATAGCAAGTATGCTTTAAAGTAACTTTGGACATTATATTCTCTTTTTTAAATATTATGCCTCAAAACCCTAAATTTGTTTGAATTGAGTCATTATACTTCGAAAGCTCAATTGCTCTTGAATCACTTATGTAGTGATTAGAATTCCTTCTCTCTTTTGATGGGAGTCTTGTTACATTATTTGTATAGCTTTTTATTCATCCCTAATTTTACCCAATTAAATTATTAACATGCACATATTAGCTTTTTGCTGATGTTTCCTGTTGCTTCTTTTGTTTGCGAAAATTTGTTCCCAACGCCTTATATAAATGGACTTTTTTTAAGAGAAGATTGTGTTGCCCCTGAACATGCACAGATAGAATGAGGAGACAGATGTCCCTCTGCAGCTAGTCATAGTTAGTTTAGTTTTGTAGTTTTTCTTTATGTATGAACCCATGTGAATGGTTAACCTTTTTTACTTGAGAAATTGTAATCATTAGATTATTTTCTTATGTTGCTATACTTAGTGTTTTGAGAACATACTTAAAATGTTGAGTAATGGTATATTCATTTCTTGCAAAAAATTGTTATGATACTTGGCATGTGAAGTTTTTTATATATTCAATTGAGTAATGAGTGATGCCCCTCCTGAGTCTCACTCATTACATTGTCTTTCCTAGTTGCAGAGATGTTATATGTAGACAGTATAAGCCAAGGTTAGGATGTAACACCATCAAACAATCAGAATTCAATAACCTAGTAAATTGTCCATGAACTCTTATTTATTTTAGTTGTTATTGCTTTACTACATAGATACATTCATATAACTTCAAATAAACTTTTTTGTCACATTTTTAGGAAGAAGATTGTATCATCATCTGAAAGTGTGTGCCACCTTTGGACTTCATCTAAAGGGGTCATCTTAATATCAGCAACTACATAACTACGTATATTGATCAGTACGGAAGGGATCAACTACATAATATCAGCAATTATACATATTTTTGATGTAAACATATTAATATACGTGTATGACATGTTTATATATCTATATATAAGTAAATAAATAAGGAATGTTTGTGTAGCATATGTGCAGATATTGAGATTTACATATATACATGTATTAATATTGGTGTCGAGTGTGTGTATGTGAATAAATCAAAATGTATACACAGATGTATAAATATGTGTGGATAGTGTATATGTAGGCATATCGTATATACATGTAAATATATGAATATATCAACAGGCATACATATAAATGTGCAAATATGTTAAAATTTGTTATATGTATTTACATGTATATATTAATATATGATTATGTATGCAAATATGAAACAAAATGCATGTATGCATATATGTATGTACGGGTGTAAGTATTGGGCTTTTCAAAAGAGTTCAATTGGTCGCTTAATCGGTCAAGTGGCCGCATATGCGACCCGTGTCTACTTATTGAACCGATTAGCATTATGCGGTGCAGCAAGGTGACCACTTAGGCATATGTAGGAAGTATATGAGGTCGTGTGGGCCAATTTTTTGATACAATGATAGTCAAAGTACCATACATCTTAGCAAAGATCAAATGTTCCATGAGGGAACAAAGCACATCGAAGTCAATGACCACTTCATTAGAGAAGCCACAGCTAAAGGCAAATCAAATAAAGAAGATTGATACGTCTGAGAATCCAGCTAACGTGATGACAAAGACTCTTTTGTTAGTTGAGTTGAAACTTTGCTTAAAATTAGTTGGTCTTCTTTCTACCTGAGCTTTTCCCGTGTATAGCATGTTGAGGAGGTGGTATTTTTATTTTAGTTTAGGGTATTGGTGAAGACTACAATGCCTTTCTACTTCTATTGTTTTCGAGTTGAAGACAAGGAGAAGTTTGTTGAGAGCATCGTAAAATTCTCAAGAAAATCTTTGTCAATGATCAAGACGTCTACTAGACCGAGCCTTGCCATCTTCTTGATGTCTTTTGGCCATCTCCAAAAGGAATTACAGTCAGCCAATTGACCATAAAGAGTCCACATGGACCGTTTCTAGACAAAAGCATCAATAACAGTTTTACAGTCCAGCTGGCTTGCAGCATATATGGTCCGGCTAGTGACCGTATACGTTCCAGCCAGACCATAATCCCATCCTGGACCAGTCGGGGTGGTTTTGGAACATCGGTTACGAGTGTTGTTTTTATAAATAGATCCCCCAAGCTCGTTTGAAACATGAAGAGACACAAAGAGACATCAAGAGGCATCACATTCTGAAGATCTAGAGCCAAGGACAGACCTAGGGCTCCTCCTAGGGTTTCAGGCCTCTAGGAAATCCGCTTCAGGGCCTCTAGGAAATCCGCTTCAGGCAACACTATTCTTCCATGCTTGGCTTTCGGGTGTAACAGGAATTGGCTTTTTCTTCTATCTTCTATAATCATCTTTTATGTAAATTTGTCCATCAATAATATCATCTCCGCTAGTGGATGTAGACTCCCTATTGGGAATTTGTTGAACCACTATGAATCATGCTTTTGTGGTTTCTTGCTTG
Organism: Alisma plantago-aquatica; assembly: GCA_963693085.1. Lineage (NCBI taxonomy): Eukaryota > Viridiplantae > Streptophyta > Magnoliopsida > Alismatales > Alismataceae > Alisma > Alisma plantago-aquatica. Next base: position 4,672,837 of record OY856414.1, read on the forward strand.
TTCCTCCTTGCAACTCGTCGCTCTTTAGATCTAATGTTTTTGTATCTCCGCAACAAGCTCGTTGGGCTTTGTTGTTCGGATCTTCCATCGTCACCATATCCCAACAAAGATGTTATCCATATTGTCCAAAATCCTACCTTTCATGAGAGACAAAGCACATAGAAGTCATTTTCTGAGGGAGCAAATCCAAGACGGGTTAATGCAACTATCACCAGTCAAGTATAAAGAGTTAGTTGATCTGTTTACCAAGTAAACAAATAAATATCAGGTTCAATTATTGTATAACAAGCTGTGTAAGAATTTGGGTACATACGAAATATATGCTCCATCTTGAGGGGGGTATTAGTGTACAAGGATTTATGTGTAATCATGTAAAGGTCATTGACCTAGTTGTACATTGCTAAGTATGTTGTTTACATGAGATAGACCATAAGGTAGGTTGTCTCTTCTCCTAATGCTTCTTATTAACATCTATATATACCCATGTCCAAGGGCAAGAAATGAGATATCCGATTTCGGTGCCATTTTGACGGCGTGGAAACAAAAATTTATGGAAATTTCAATGAAATCAACCGTGTCCGTTTTGAAGCCAAAACGAACGAATTAAGCCATATAATTTTGCAGGCGGGTCTCTACACCTAAATGTACCGTTTTATGCAATAAAAGTTTATATGAGGTCATGTTTGTTGGGGATTTTGATGAAGGATTTCGACGACAAAATGTAGGAATTAAGTTATGTAATTTTGCAAGCAGGAATTATATGCATGTGTGTACTCACTGGTGCTATAATATCACATATAGGATGATGCAATCCGTGAAAGGGGATCTGCATAGGAAGCAAGCCCAGATCCAAGACAATCATGATTAGAGCTTATTGGGCTCAAGTTGAGCTTTTATTTAGTTCTTTATGCACTTAGGAAATTTGTGTTATATTTAATTCTGAATTTCTTTATTAGGATTTTAATTGCTAGTTTTATTTGCTTGCATTAGGATTTTAGTTTTCTATTTTTCTGACTTGCACGTCAAGTCGTAGAGTCTTATATAAGCCAGCCTTGGGACCTTTGTCCAAGTAGTTGGATATGAATTAGATATTAATTTGCTTGTTGTAAATTTTATCTCTCTCGTCCTTCTTCTCCGTAGCATGGCTACATCATAGGATATGTAGGGCATTCCACCACATAGGACACTCGGGTTGATGATTTGTTGTTGACAATGACTCAACAGTCAACCATTTCATTGGCCCTAGGAACAATAGTGCAATGTTTCCAAGCAAACTCATTATTTTTTGTGTGTTTGGCATCCTAGCACCCTCATTATCTTATTAACCACCACCCGAATACATGTCGTCCACATTTAAGAAAATTAGAAACAACATAGAGTGTTAATTGCATTAGTATTAAATACATTGAATAAAAAATATTGGGGAATGCAATGCAAATGTGATATACTATAAGTATATATTAGGTATGAGTACTAAACGGTGAAATCATCCCAATCCCCCTTTTAGTCCTCTTCAAACAGCAACAATAACACCAACAATAGCAACTATCGAAATTTTGATCGAACATTTTGACTTGTGCACAAAAACATAAAAATTCATCAAAATTGGAAAAATTCATCGAAAATATTTGCTTGCTTGGAAAGAGGATAGCAAGTTCCAAATTATGTCTCGGCAAGACATGTATTTCTATTACTATGAAATACATAAATGAATGAATGGTGGGTTTACCATTATCCTTTTTCTACTGATGAGTTTGATATGTGTTCCAAAGGGCATAAAAAATAGAAAACTTTGTCTAAATTTCCATCGAAATTACGATAATTGCAATCTTGGTTGCAGATCCCAAGGAAATTGACATAATCGCATGTTTCGGTAGCAAATACCACCAAAATCAAAAAACTTGGCAAAAATTTGCTGATTTTGTTAAAGCTTCATTCCTTGCCCCAAGGTGTATTGCCCAACAAATTGATTCGAAGAATGAATTTGAGTTTTTCAATGTGATTTACAACAAGGGATCTTCATTTTCCCTTTTGTAAAGAGTTCCCCATATATTATTTCTATTTTTTCATCAATATTAATTTTAATAAATTACTTATCTTGTGACAAAATGGCATCTTTTTCCGATTAATATGATAAGGTTTTGCGTCATGATCACTAGGTTTAAGCCATAAGACTTTCAACAAATACATTGACATAAAATTCGATTGTTTATATATTGCAATAGCATATTCTTTCTTTCAGTTTCCTTGTTACTTCGTTTGCATTTAAGCTTGATAAAGCATGAAAAACATATGCTTTTACAATATCAGGAATCAGGATAGAAAAATAAGGGGTGAAGTTCCTCAGACATTTATACCAATTGTTAGATTTATTTTCTGCATCATAATCGTGGTAGGAAACTCCATGTTAATGATAAAACCCTATAAGACAGACTATAGGATGCAACCAATCTGTTATCATGTCTCCCTCCTCTCTTCCTCTTCTCTCATGCCCTTTCTCCACTCTTTTGTATTTATTCTTGGAGCAAAGTTGTCATCTCCGTTCTCTCTTTTTTTCCCCACCCCTTTTAATACCTTATCGGCCTTCCATCACATTAGTTTTTGCCTTTGTCCTTAATGTAGCAAAAGGGTGATCCAACTAACAACGGGCTAGGATACTCTCAATAATTTCATAATTGCACTCAACAGTCAACAGACATCTAAATGAAATGAAAAATCACATTATATTTTTGTTTTGGCCACAAGAAAACTACATGTTTAGAAATTACCTCCTTGTGTAGAAACTTCCAATACTCCACCAGTTTATGATCAACAGGATTCACAGCTTTCCAATGGCCAGAGCAAAATATAGCATATGCATCAGCCGCATATCTATATATAGCAGGAAATATATTAAGAGAAGCACATGGTATTAAATATTTTAATCGAAATAATACCACAAACTGATGATACATTAGTCTATATAGTTCATGCATATAAGGTCGTTCACAAGTCAAACATTTCATGAAAAATCCTCTGCCCCAACTGTTCATCCCTTTTTAATAGGGTAACTAATTATTAAAATCAATATACAGAATCAAGCATAAGATATCAAGAAGTATGACAGACAAAGGAGAAAGTGTCCGATTTCAATGCCGTTTTGGCAGCCACAGAATTAGAAATTTTGTCAAAATTTCGACAAAAAATTTGACAAATGCATTCCTGACATTTTGACGGCAAAATTAACAAATTAATTTATGAAATCTTATCAGAATTATCTACTAGTGTAGATATACTCAAATAAGCAATAATATTGAATATTAGATATGTGAGGGTGGGGTCTCCTATGGAGACTTTTGATGCCAATTTTTAATGTTGAAATGAATGAATTAAGTCATTATAGTTTGAAAGCACAACATATAGACTTAAAGACACAAATTTGTGCAAAAAATATATATATATGCTCTAGGTAGTACATAGTACATTATAAAGAAAGAATTTTTTACGACCATCCGTATGGAAATATTTGGCAAATTTTCAACAATTTCACCGAAATTTTAACTATGATGACAAATGCTTTTTGTATTCACAAAATAAACACAGTTGGAATTTATGAGGTGTACATAGTGAGACCTCTGAGATGTATTCATTTATCAGGGTAATCAGTTGGAATTTTTTGTCGATGATACCATTTGACCTGTGTGAGGGGCATGATGAATAAGATGGACCTCATTTAAAATTACAGAAAACCATATAATATCCAAGGTTAACCGCTCTACCCACATGATTGAAGGTATAATCAGCACAAAGTTTTAAAGCTAGCAATATCAGTATGCATATCTTTGTTAAACAACAACCTTTTTTGTAACATATGCTTTCGTGGAAAAAATATGTGATACAACATCCCAATAAGATTGGTTTATCTTATCCAAATATTTGACAACCAAACAGACAACAGAAGTAACATCTTGCCCATGTCACAATCAAATATAAGTTTCCCACTAGTCTTGTGTTCTATAGCTGAGGAAGGGATGATTTATCGTCATCTGAAGGAAGATTTGGATCCAAAAAAGTGTTTCAGCAGGTCTTGCAACAACTTGCATTTCCTAAGTATATAGCACATACCTTTTCCCAAAGTATATGTAGGACAATTGAATTGGACGTCCAATTTTACGTGGCTTGCCAAGGTGTGGAACAGAATGTGGAAACTTTGAGGAAGGTTCGAGAGAGATCAACAATTGAAACTTCAAAAAAAGGTTCACGAACAATTATCGGCATTGTAAGGAAATTTCAAGGAAAATGATATTTCTAAAAACTACCGGTAGAGGTGTCTTAACTACCGGTAGTCTGTAGGAAAAGTGGCAGTTGGCAGGTGATAATTGTATGCCAGTCACGCTGTTTCGGAGGTGCCAAGATCACCGGGCTGCTGTCAGTTGTATCCGCCCTCGTGAAAAAGAGAAGGTATGGCAGCAAAATCTGGCAGTTCTAACTGCTTCAAATATTGGTGCCATTGACGAGTTCACTGTCTCTATTATGTCAATCATCATACGGTAGTTTCAAGTTCTGAACCTGAGATGAAATGTTAGCATCTGATATAGTAATCCTGGGGGTTTGAAGAAACTCATCCAAACGTATTGCAAGGGACGTGTAGTCTGCTGCTCGTTTCAAACTTGGAAGTATGAATATTCTAAGAGAGGAAAAGTTTAAATATTCTAAAAGAGGTAAAGCGTGTCGCAAATGTATACAAGATTGATAATAAAATACCATATATATATATGTTATTTGAATCCTTGTGTCCATGTAGTATGAATAATAAGCTGGGAAAAACTCACTTGCCAACGCCCGGTAGCTCAGTTACGTAGGACCAGTCTCTAAGATACGCCTCAGACAGACGCTTTATAGTCATTGCCCTGAACCTTTGAAAACCTAGACATCTAATCTTTTCCATTATGGCTTCAGCAGGAACATTCACTGTAACTGCTGCCGACGGACATAAATGAAAAAACTCCGGCAATACCTTCTCAACCTGCATTTCAAAGTCATAGTTCATTCAGCATCCAAAACGAACCCATGTCAACAAAGAAAATAAATCAAATGATGTGTATATTAATAAAGGTCCCAACTCCACTCACTCCAAACTCCCCCACCTACCCCTAATCCACCCAGTATTGCCATATCACCCATCAGAACCCCTGACCTCTCGCCCACAGGTAGGGATGATCGTCCACCGGGCAATTACGTTCAGATGGTGACGATAAATATTTGCCTTGTGTGCTCACCTTTCATACACGGTAAGGTGTCTTCATGTTGAGTATCTCACATTACTTGATCAAATAAGAATAGTGTGTCAATAAATTTAAGAAAATAGAACAGTTTTCAAGGGTTTCAGTTTAAGAAAATTGCATAACTGAAAGACCGGGATATTCTATTTGGAAAGTTGAGATTACTGGGTTTTTGATATGTTTATATTTGTATCAAGGAATAAAAACCATTTAACTGAAAGATGGAAGAACCTCTTATTCATGCCGTGCTCCAGCAGAAACAAAAACAATGATTGCATTAACTAATGAAATAAGTAGTTCTTCTAAATCCTAATAGAATAAAAAAGAGAAATCAGTAGTGGGTTACAAACCCGAAACCATCTTGAACGTGACTGGCAAGACAATTGGCAGAAGCTAGGCGACCGTTGTCCACAACGATGCCATCGCTAGTCATGCCCAGCCACAGGGCTGTCACCGTGCAGAGCTCAGCAGGCAAGCAAGCCTCGGTAGCCAATGGGCGTGCAACAGCATGCCGTCAACCGTTGAGCGCCAGCAACGCCACAGGGTAGACGCTCACCAAGTATCGGGAAGGAAGATGGGTACTATTGCCACACATGGCCGTCGGATCAGCATGCTTCTCCCTCATTTGGACATCATTGGTCCACACACCAAGGCACCGTCTAATAATTCCCTGAATGTTCATCAACCGTTTGTAAGCAACAGGGGTCTTTCTCTTCCCTACTTCCCCATCTGCATTCCCAATATGCATGGATCGGCGCTCTTTAAATTAGGGAATCACTCTTCTACCTACCATAGAGCATATAACTTTTGATAGTGCTCTTTCTAGTCGTGCTCCTTATCGGATTTATTCTATTGTTCATCACATGTAAAACCGATTATTACTACTCAATATGGCCGAAGAAAAGGTTCCTCAAACCATTGTCTACAATGACAATATGCCCAGCTCCATCATCAGTTTTTATGGAGACAATTTATTTCTTTGGATGATTTCAATGTATAGAATCCTTAGAGCTGGAGAAATTTTATTAAGAAGCCTGCCAAAGACACCCCTGAATAGAAACAGGGGAACAACCAAGTCAAGAATTGGTTGTGGAACAACATTGATCCCTCTATCGCCCCGAGTATATGCTCCTTACGAACTCTAAAGATCTGTGGGACAGCGCTCATTGTCACTTTAGCCCAAGAGAGAACGCCAGCAGTATCTAAAAGGTTTTAGATAAACTGGTCAATGAGCACTAGTGAAATGATTATTATGATTCTTACTATTGCCTTATCACAGCAGCTGGACTTCTTCTAATCTGATAACTCTGATGCACAGACAAAGGAACGAGTCAGTCCCAACACTGCGAAAGTTCCTTGACGACTTCGCCCTGCTTTGCCCCCATTCGCAACGCCATCCTTGTTGGAGATCAATCTCCCACTCTGGAGGAGGCATACTCTCACATGTACTGATCTGATGCATAGTTTAAAATGTCGTTTCAACACCATTTCTGACGGTCCAGAAATACAAGTTTACGGAGAGTCCAAAATTTCGATAATTTCATTCATGACAACAAGATTTTGACAACATTTTTCTGACCAAATAAAGATATTAGTTCATGAAAATTTACGAGAATGATTTAGATTCGTAATGCACCTAATTATGCAAGAATACTATATGTTTGTAATGGGTGCGAGGGCTCCTACATGTGTGAGAGAAATGATCAAAAACATTTTCAGTGGGGATTTCAATTATGCAATAACATGTTATACCTTATATTTTGCATTCAATTGGGGGGGGGGGGGTCCCACATTTTTCATATTATTTAAAAAAATCAATATTTTCATGAAATTGCATATCAGAAATGTTGATGGTTGGGACGTTGATTACGTGTCTGGTAGCAGTCAAAACTTAAACCTCGACCAAAATCTCACAATTTTGACCACAATTTGATGAGCATCCACAACTCATTTCTGCTATTCTGCATTAAACACAAAGCGCCATGGTTGTTGATACATATGGCTGTAGACATGGACATCGTCTCGAAAGTGCTATCAAGCACGATCACCCATACGAGCGAGGCATTGGGGAAGGTACTCATATTGCTTAGACAACAAAGAGCTCATCCCAAGTCACAATCTCCTCCATTGAGTGGAACTAACTTCTGTTGGCATCCCAGAGTTCCCAAGCTTCTGGGGACTCTACGACTTCGCAGCTTGCTGCAGCATCCTTAGCGTGTCTGACCTCCAATCAAGGCAATATGGAGCCTCAATGATAGCCACCAATCCACACTGGGTTGTTGATTCTAAGCCACCTACTCCATGTCGAGTATGAGATGCCTCCTTTCCACTTTAGAATTGCATATTTTGCATTAATCTTGTCACCCTAGTGGGTGATTCGATTAAAACATTCTAATAGTGGCGTAGTTTCACCTAATCTTCAACCCCACTCTGTTCACTACAATCAGAACTTTCCTTTTGATTTGATCAAGCTTGTTGATTCCATTAATTGTTAAGTAACTTTTTATCGTCATGGTTTCGTGTTACAAGAAATCAGGAGTTTGAAGATTATTGGTTTCGGTTCTAGATCTAGTGACCTTTACTATGTTGGCAATGGACATTAGCAGTATGCCCTTCTTTCTTGTTCACGACTTCAGCTCCAACACAAAATTCGGGCATCTGTCCTAAGAAAGAATCAAATGGGTTGAGCCAATTGTCATCTAGTTTAGAAGTTGTCCTTGTGATTTTTTTCCAATTGGGGAATCATCATCCGATTTGATTTCCATGCAAAACTAGTTAATGTTCATTTCTGATCTCGTTCATAGGTATATTTGTGGTCCTTTCCAGACCATAAGTTTTAACTAATATTGGAATTATACATCTTTTGTCAGTGATTTATCAAGAATGACTTAATCATATCTGTTGAAAACTCGTGATGAAATGTTGTTTTTCAATCTTTTCATCAATGACTGAACCCAATTTATCATTCATATTAAGGGTGTCCACATTAAAAATGTCCTAATATATCTCTAGATCAGTTTCAAAAGTTTGTTTCCGTAATGGAATGATGCATCAGAGATCTTGCGCACACATGATCAACAACAAAATGGTGTTGCAAAGAGGCACACCCATCAACTCGTGATCAGTAATAGGGCTCTTCTCTTTCAAGCCCAAATGCCAAAACCAAGTTATCAAATGTTGTCCTCACCGCTTCTTACCTCATTAATTGCTAACCTTATGTTGTTGTTTCCCTTTCCCTCTAGGCTTTTTAATATACTACCATCGTTTGCAATTTTGACCCTACAGTAGACAAACTTGATCGCACAATTAGGGGTTGTCTTTCTTGGCTATTCCACATTTCAAAACGGATATAAATGCTACAACCCTAGCACTAGGTGGATGTATGTTTTGACTGATATCATTTCTTTGTCGAATTGGATCTCTTAAATCCCAACTTTGTTCTTCCTATATCCGATTTCTCACTTTCTTTGGTGCCTCTACCTCCACCCCTCCTCTGATAGGATCTCACACTATTGGGTTGAACTCGAGCCCATTGCCAAAGGCTAAAAGATAATCCACCACTCCAAGACCCTTGTCAAACTCTGAGGAATGTGCTCGCCATGTCGCCCTGAGGAAAAGGTATATATACTTACAGCATTAGACACCCTATATCTATATCGATTGTCGCTCCAAGCTTAGCAAAAATGCTAAAACCATATCTATGATTTTAATTCCACCCAAATCCCCAAAACTATCATCAGCCTCTTTCTATTTTAGATGGAAAGTTTCAATATTTGAGGAGATGACAGCACTACATGACATTAGGACCTGAGATCTCCAACACCTCAGAACAAAAACATTATTCGATGTCAATAGGCCATCTTGGTCAAATTTCAATTCTGAAAGCACAATTGGTCACCTCAAATCCCACTTGATCGCTAAAGGGTTCACATAAACCTACAACATTGATTTGTGCAAAACCTTCTCTCTAGTTAGACATTTTGTATCAGTTAATGTTATGATCCCTTTTACCAACTAGACATCAAGAATGCCTTCCTTCATGGTCATCTAGAGGATCAAGTCTATGCAACAAGCCAACAAGCTTTAGAGTTTTATTTTCGAAGTGAAGTCTTCATGAGTCTACAAACTCAAACTGTAAGGACCCTCACCCACGTTTTGGAATATTTCTGTTTGTTTTGCTTAAGCATGTTGCTTAGCACCTTGCTCTAATCATCTGAAATGTAATTAGGGCATGTTGGAAGCTTGAGTTTCTTGTTTTGAGCTTGTTTGGTTGATGCTTGTGTTTTGCGGAGAGATTTTGGTACAAATTGCAATTTACCAAGGATAGGGGTTGATGTACAAGTATGCCACCTCTAATGTGTTCCTTCTCTCTCTTGGCATCATCTAGAGAAGAGAGAGACAGAGATGGGCACCTTGTTTGGACCTTGGTTGTGTGGTCACATCCTTAGTGATGTTTTGGACACATGTTTGAGGTGTGTCTTGCACCTAGAAGTGTTGTCTCGGGCTTGAGAGCCTTGGAGAGGCCTTATATCGGTTAGAGGGTGTCTTGGGTTGCACCCTATCGGTTTGTGGGTGTGTGGAGATGTGGTATCGGGCATGATCATGATGGGTGACCTAGTGGACGAGACCTTGCCTAGATCTTATCACCTCGTTTGCATGGTGTTGTGCATGTAGCTCTTTCTCGTGGACAAGTGCACCTAAGCTCCTAAGGTGGTGAAACCTCTTCCATGATCTCTCTCTCGTCCCACTTGTATATATACCCCTTTCTCTCCATGCAAGAGAATCTTTTTGGCTATCCTTGCTTTCTCTCCTTGGTGGACGACCTTGAGCTAGAAGATCTCTCTTGGAAGCTTGGTGGACGAGTCCCAAGCTTGTGGTGTTCCCTTCATCTTCTACCTTGGTAAGCCATGGTTTCTAGCCCTCTTTCTCTCCTTTCTTCTTCTCGGCCATGGATCTTGGTTATCTTCTTTCCATCCCGAACCCTCCTAACCTTGGTTCCATCTTCTTCCTTGGAGGTGTTGTGGTGACCAAGCTTGGAAGATCATCTTCTACCTTGGGCTCGTGAAGCTTGGAGCTTGACCTTAGAGCTTGGATCTTGGTGGTGGTCTTTGAGGAGGATTATATAACTCTAAACCTTCTTTGTTATTATCACTCCTTACATGATATCTCGTTCTTTATCTCTAGAACGTTACCTCTTGCATTTAGTAATTCATCTTGGTGGTTTCGAGACTTGTTTCGAAGAGAGGAGTTACGCTTAGTTGTTGCACTTGTGTTTTACCTCTTTGCCTTGCTATAGACGAGTGACCTTAGGTTGAAAATGACTAGGTCAATATGTTCTGGTGGGTGGCCATCGCGACTTGTGTAGCCACGGACCGTCACACCTTGTGACAGGTCGTCACGACCTTGGGGAGGCCTAGGTCGACACGCCTTGGTAACGTCTAGGTCGTCATGCCTTGTGCATGAATAGCCTGTTGTGAGTGGAGATGGTTATCTTGGCATGTGGTTGTTAAAAGATATGGTGGAGAGACCTTGGTGATGATAGTTTGTTGTGACCTAGAGACATCTAGACTGATATTGTGTTTAACCGTTATGCTTTATCCAATTGTTATACAAGGGTGTTAGCCGTCACGACTGTGGTTGAACCTAGTGGGGTTGGTTTGTATCGAGGGCAACAGTGACGTCCTGCTTGGGAAGAGGCCGACACACCCTAGGACGACGTTACCCGATCCATCCTTAGTTGTGATGCCTGACATATCCAACTCGTGACGCCCAGCTAAACCTAACCCTAATAGCCCGTTACGATACGTGGCGACCGTCATGCCTTAGGCTAGCATTGTCCGACATGCCTTGCTACTTGTCACACCCAGATCTTATGAGATGGTAATGATAATGATGTATTGTTCTTCTTGCTATTAGTTTCCGACCGTGCAGGTGACATCAGTTTATAAGCACAGCCAGGTATGAGCTATGTTGCTTATGATATGTGCAGATGGGCCTTGTGAGGCATAAGTGTTGTTGACATCCTTGAAAGATGAGGTGAATGGTCTTAAAGACCTAATGATGGCTTATTGCCTTATATGAGTTGATGAATTCCTCAGTGATGAGATAAGAGGTTGTTACTCCAAAAGATGTGGTCCTTGTGAGGAACATATGATGAATGACAAGCATCAAGTGATAATGTGATGAGATCACACCTTATATGCTCTAATATGTTCAGGTAATGTGTTATCCCCTTATTTATGTAGAATTTGTTTAAAGGTCGTACGTTGTAACTTGATTGATGCTAAAAGATGCTTAAATAACCTGATTAATCAAGTGGAACTTAATCTTGTAGCTTGCCCTGTGCCATAGATCCATTCAGTGTCAGCATTTGCTGAATGGTGAAACGAGTTAAACTTGGAGCGCATATTTTTGAATATGCGGGGTACAAGTCGAGTAATTCCTTGTATCCTTAACTACACGATGTGTGAGACGACCATGCGTGAGTCGATCTCGTTGTGGTATGGATGGCCATGCATGAGCCACTCCTTGTTAGAACGGCCACGTGTGAGCCTATTCTTCTAGCGTCGTACATGTATAAAGGTGGGCTAGTTATGATTATATATGTGGATGGTCATGCGTGAACCAATCCCTGAGTTTGACTATATGTCATTGTTGCAGTTGACTGATGTCTCTACAATGTTTTCTCGTGTACTGACCAAGAGGTGGTGAGGTCGTGGATTCCGACTCTTCCATTAGACCTTGTATGGCACCGATTTTGACTTATCAAGTGATCGGTGGGATCTGGGTGGTACGACTCAAATCCTCGGGGCATAATAAAATGTGTAATCAGCCGTGTAGTATAATTGTATAGGATCCAAACACGGAAACATTGGATGAGGCCTTGGTTGATCTTTATACAATATTGTTGATAGGAATTATACATGCTCTTCATATTCCTATTAAAATATTAAGATGTTTCATAATTTATCAGTAAATGCTCTTCCTGTTAATAGTGATTACCTGCTTCACACAGTTGTAACTTTACTGTTGCTTGGTTTATCTTGTCTGTGATGATAATAGAGTTTGAGAGTTATATCTCCCACTGAGATTTGGAATCTCACCTCGTGGGTTTCCCACATCCTCTTTAGGTGGACGTGCACGAAGAGGTAGAGATCGTACAGCGGAGGTTAAAGAGCAGCATAACGGCCAGTAGCTGACAAGGTTGGAAGTGTTGTTGGATGTATTTTGTTAATAGAGTCCTAGAATCGTCCATGTACACTCGGGACTTTGGGGATGTTTTGTAGACGTTTTGTGGACGTGCTTTTGATATGTGGTTGGCTTGTGTGCCCCGTTGTATATAGCTGTAATGGATGTATGTATATATGTTCTTGAACAGGTTCCCTGGTAACAGGTTGATGGCACGCATAGTAAATGATTTGAAGCATGAAAGCACATGTACTTAAAGGTTCTCACTGTTTGACGGTTTTATGAAGACGGTTTTAATTTTTAGTGTTTTCCAATAATCTATTCGTTACTCTCTCTTTCGCACTTTTGTTTTGAGTGATCTCGCTTTGTGTGGCGTGGGGCATCACACAAAATTCTCTTTATGGCCCGACACGATCACCAAAAGCCATAGTTGCCAAGGCCCTCGCCTAGGCGGGCTAGGCTATGGATGAGGTGTCTAAGTCTAAGCGCCTAGGCCCCTAGGGGACTGGGTGTGCGCCTAAGGCCTTTTAGGCTCAATTGTGGTCATTTTGTAATCAAATAAGGTCAAATCAAGTATATTTGTTGCCCTTCGAGGACCCCGAGATGTATTGGCGACTAGTTGGGAAGCTCATCAGTCCAACTATTACCAATTATATTATCTCCTTAACAGTCCAACTATTACCAATTGTATTATCTCCTTAACAGTCCAACTATTACCAATTGTATTATCTCCTTAACAGATAGTGGTGTCATTCAACACATGGCCAAACCACTAGATTGCCATTGTATCTAAAGTTCAAAGAACCCCACGCTAGGAAGCATGGACACGAACATGATCACAGATTCAGACAGACACAAGACATGACAATTATCATAAATATAGGACACGGATACAGCAAAATTTCACATCTGCTCTTTCTGTTGTATCTATTCCTAAGAATGCTTCTCAGGCTCTTAAGCATCCAGCTTGGCGTCAGGCGATGGAATCTGAAATGCAGCTCTTACTGAATGCAACACTTGGCAGTTAGTTGATCCTCCTACTGGTTGTTCATCGGTTGGCTGTCGATGGGTCTTTACTATCAAATATCAGCCTGATGGGACTATTGAACGTCTCAAAGCTCGTCTTGTTGCCAAAGGCTATACCCAGACATATGGAGTGGACTACTTTGAGACCTTCTCACTTATTGCCCGTCTGAACTCGGTTCGTGTACTTATTTCTGTGGTTGTTAATTCTAACTGGCATTTATTTCAGCTCGATGTCAAGAATGTTTTTCTATATGGTGATCTGCATGAGGAGGTATACATGGAACAACCTCCTGGTTTTGTGCTTCGGGGGGAGTCCTCAAAAGTTTGTCGTCTGCGCAAAGCAATTTACGGACTGAAGTAAAGCCCCCGTGCCTGGTTTGATAAGCTGAGCTCTATTCTTCAAAAATTTCAATTTTGTCGTTCTCAGTCTGATCATTCTGTATTTATCAAACACATTGTCTCTGGGCTTGTTATCTTGATTGTTCATGTTGATGACATCATATTGTCTAGGAGTGACCTTGTCGGTATTCAGGCTACTAAACGCTACTTGGAAACTCATTTTGTCACTAAAGATTTAGGTACACTATGATACTTTCTTGGGATTGAAGTGTCTCGGTCATCTTCTGGGTTGTGCTTATCTCAGCGCAAATATGTTTTGGATCTTCTGTCTGAAACAGGTCTTCTTGGAGACCAGCCTGCCAGTACCCCGTTAGACCAGAACACTAATTGGGATGACGAGAGTTCTCCTCCTTATCATGATCATCATCAGTATCGTCGCATGGTCGGGAAGCTTATTTACCTTACTGTCACTCGAGCTGATATCACATCTGCAGTTGGATTGGTTAGCAGGTATCTCGATAAACCAAGACAATGTCACTGGGATGTTGTCTGCCATATTTTAAAATATCTAAAAAGTTCTCCTGGGAAAGGTCTTCTGTATAAGAAACACGGCCACTGTAACCTTGTTGGGTATTCTGACTCTGACTACGCTGGGAGCAAAATAGATCGCCGGTCTACTTCTGGTTACTGCACGTTTGTAGGTGGTAACTTGGATACCTGGCGCAGTAAGAAACAAACAGTTATTGCTCGTTCTAGTGCTGAAGCAGAATATCGAGCCATGTCTCATACTACCTGTGAACTCTTCTGGGTCCGTGGCCTTCTGAAAGATTTTGGTATATCTCATTCCAATTCTATTCCTATGTACTGTGACAACAAGGCTGCTATCTTTATTGCGAGTAATCCTACATTTCATGAACATACTAAGCACATCGAAGTTGGTTGTCATTTTGTACGAGAAGTTGTCTTATCTGGTCAAATATCTACGCCTTATACACATACTTCCAATCAAGTTGCAGATATCTTCACCAAGATTCTTCCGAAGACTCGGTTCACTGCTCTGATTGACAAGTTGGGCATGATTGATATCTATGCTCCAGCTTGAGGGGGAGAATTAGTATATATATTTTATTGTGTTGTGTTGTTTCTTACTTAGTGTATTTTTGGCTTTTGTCTTTGTAGCCTCTTGTACTTTTATCCCATATTGCCTAGCTCTACTCTATGTCTCACTCTCTTGTCTTATAAAAGAGAGGGTCATGTACTTGTTGTATTCACTCAATAAGAAACAACTTTTAGTATTCTAGACATACATCATGAAATAAAGCAATCAAGGGCATACTATCAAACAAACCCATATTGTAATCTTAGTAATAGTTAATAGACAATTTATTCAAAAATTACAATATGAGCCAAACACCACAAAAATGAACTCACAGTAAAATATTTGCATATCTAGATTTTGGACACTAAAAAAGTGGTGGTGGACAACAAAGAAAGAAGACGAGGTATGTTGTTATATCTAGAACAGGGGAGTGAAAAATGATGCAGGTGGAGGATGAGGAAGAAGAGGAGGGGTGAGAGGAGATTGTTGGTGGTAGTGTGGTGAAGAAATATAACATAGGTATTGCTTATTGGAGGGGGAGGAAGAAGAGGAGAGGGGAGGAGATGCATTGTAATCTACAAGATAGAGGAGGGCAAAGAGAAAAATCAGTTTTTGCAGTGGAGAGGAGAATATTTGTGGTGGTAAATATATAATGCACATTTAAAAGGGGAGGACGAAGAGGATGGGGAGGAATTCACAAGCCAGAGGGGAAAGAAGAAGAGGAAGGGAAGAAATAGGTAGGATAAAGAGGGAAGGAGGAAGGGGAGGAGTAAGAGTGTAGGGGTTACCTCTTGATGTGGCTTTATCTCTTGGTGGAGAGGAGAATGCAGCACTGCTATTGGTGAGAAATAACCAAATAAGGTGTTTGCCCTTCTCAATTAGTGGTAAGCCTTGTC
Source organism: Alisma plantago-aquatica (assembly GCA_963693085.1). NCBI lineage: Eukaryota > Viridiplantae > Streptophyta > Magnoliopsida > Alismatales > Alismataceae > Alisma > Alisma plantago-aquatica. The sequence continues at coordinate 4,688,646 of OY856414.1, forward strand.
TTGGTTGTGCCCAAGTTGTGTCCACGATGTGTCCAACTCCTAAAAAGTAAATTGGGGACTTGGACGTGCATGGTACGTGTCCGTCGCATGTCTACATGTGTCCATGACGGGTTTGTGGACAAGGGCACGAAAACCTTCGAGAAGTGTCCATGATTCCTAGATCCCACGATATCTCAAAGGTACACCATGACGAGGTCTCTTTATAAGAAGTCCCAGAGCAACGACATCACGCTAACTTGCTATGTTGTTGCTTGATTGGGCAAGGATGTTAATGATTGTTGATCTACTAGGTTGTGTCTTTTTTAGTGATCACCCTGCATGACTCTTTGATGCATGATTTTACCACCCCGAAAAGCTTGAATGGACTTGATGCACCAATCATTGTATCTCACACACATTGAAGGGGGAAACAGTTGAACCATTGGGTTGAAGATCAATACTGTCGACAACCCAACCACCCCAATCCTGCACCAATTAGAAGAACTATTCATCTTGTTGGTTTAGATAAATCTCAAGATTGGATGAAATATCACCAATGGTTTTATCGTATTAGACAAGATGCTACATTATGCACTACAACATGTTACAATTGAATATATACCATGAGTGGATAGGTGCAAAGAATATTTGATAGTCTTACATCTTCTTTGGATATTAGCTACAATTTGGTGTCTTGGAGCAAGGAATCACAGGAAGTGTTTTCATCTTTTAGACATTAATACAATAGAGGGACGGGCTTTCGCAGTAGCCAAATTATTCAATCCCAAATTATTCAATACCATGAGTGGATAGGTGCAAAGAATATTTGATAGTCTTACATCTTCTTTGGATATTAGCTACAATTTGGTGTCTTGGAGCAAGGAATCACAGGAAGTGTTTTCATCTTTTAGACATTAATACAATAGAGGGACGGGCTTTCGCAATAGCCAAATTATTCAATTTATCTCCTAAAAATCACATTGAAGGGGGAAACAGTCAAACCATTGGGTTGAAGATCATTATTGTCGACAACCCAACCACCCCCATCCTGCACCAATTAGAAGAACTATTCATCTTGTTGGTTTAGATAAATCTCAGATTGGATGAAATATCACTTATGGTATTGTCGTATTAGACAAGATGCTACATTATGCACTACAACATGTTACAATTGAATATATGCCATGAGTCGATAGGTGCAAAGAATATTTGATAGTCTTACATCTTCTTTGAACATTAGCTACAATTTGGTGTCTTGGAGCAAGGAAGCACAAGAAGTGTGTTCATCTTTTAGACATGAATACAATAGAGGGACGGGCTTTCGCAATAGCCAAATCATTCAATTCATCAATTTATCTCCTAGAAAAATTTCCCAAAAATTCTATTTTGAGGATATGAATCCACAAATCCTACATGAGGCCAAACAAGAAACAAATGCCTAATACATATGGAACTAGAAATAAGAGAAGAAAATCCCAGTTTCTTTCAACATGAATCTTTGTATTCATATTTCTAGTCCTTAGTAGCCAAGAAAGGTATGTAGTTCACTATTATCTATGTGCCATAAGGAATGTAACAAAAAAAGAAAATGACGTACCTATATGATAGCATATCAAAATCCAAAGAGCATCTATGGGCATGGGATATTTGTCAAGATTCTCTAATTACTTATCATCCATATTTCCCTAGCATTGAGTCAAATCCATAACTAAACATCAACTTACCTAAATAACTTTTGTAGATAACTATTTAGGTCTAAATGGCACCCATCAAACATAATAATAGGTCAAAATACCATGCATGCCACCAATCCATCACTTTAACAAATGAGGGGCCTAGGAGTTTGAACATGACTCGGAGATGCCCTTTCGTGAGCTCATGGCATGTGTCATATCAATGGTTGTCATTGTGTGTGTCAATCATGAACCAAGGAATAGGAGTTCTAAGAACCAAGCATCCATGTCTCAATGATCATATTTCCAGAATATGAAAGCATGATAGGAGCCACAACCAAAGAGACATATAAAACATCTAAGTATATTTCATGGAGAAGAGTACCAGCATCAACTAGTGGTGGCACAGTCACAGGTGTCATAAATATACTTTGTATTATAGGAGTAAGGATTGGCCAATGTTCCGAAAGGCAGTTTGCAGACAAGGGCATTGCACAGAGTATATGTGAAATATGGGCACATATGCAGGGTTTTTTAATGAATTAAATTTTATATAAGCATAAAATTAGATATATGAAACATAAATATTTACACCTATTAAAAAATGTAGATATATATGTATAATACGTTATATATATGTATATATGAGTCATCAAGGAGAGTTCCTCTTCCCGACCCCTCATTAACCTGTGGCGGCCCAACACAGGAGGAGTATGGTAAACCAAGTGTGCGACCCATTAGTTCTGACGCAAACCATGTCAAACATAAATCCCAGTTTATTCGTCCCCGTGAGGATTCGAACCTGAGACCTCTACCTGCGTTCACGGTCTGATCACCAGTTTGCCACACCCTTGCGGGCTATATATTTGTATATATGCATGCATATATGTATGTAGGGGCATGTGTTTGCAAGTGTATAATCGACTTAATGATTAATTAAACAAGATAATTGATACAAATTCACACACATAGTCTATTTACATAAAGCGGCCGCATATGTGGGCATTTGCACCGCATATGCGGTCAAGACCACATGATGGACCGCATAGACATGCGGTTCAAAGAGGTGGACAAACCACATATGCGGCCTCATGCAGGTCATATAAGAACGCCGGATTGGCTTTATGGATAAATGTATGAGCCTGCATAGTAGATGTCAAAAATTGATCGGTGTAGAATTCACCAGCTATATCAAGAAGCATATCTATCCAGTAAACTCAATCTTTATGAACAAGTTGTAACAATACTAATGTGTTATTGAAGTCATTGGGTTGTGAGTAGCATTGGTTTGGCCACAACTACCAAAGCATCTAGGTTTCTAGTATGATTTTTGGATATATTATATACACCAAGCAGTGTTTTAAAAATCACACATGGTTGAATAAAATGTACCCCTAGCGGCTGTTGAGCAGATTTGGGTTAAGTGGTCGCTTTTAGCCCACTTTGCCTTGCTTTTTTCCGCCTTTTCCCATGTCAAGTATTTTATACTCAGTAACATTAATGTCAGTAATGTGATTTGTTATTTATATGAGTATATACTTATATGATGTGATTTGATATTTACATGAGTATATACTTATATGTTTATATTAAATGAATATGAATATATAGTTACCTGCGGATTTACTATATTTTTTGGTGAACAGCTGATTTACTATATTCTTAGCTATCAATTTAATATAGCTAGTTAGCTATTTTAAATTAACAGTCTGTCATTGATAAGATGATTTCTTGTAGATGGCTGAATTTATAGCTCTTTATTGTTGTTACTTAGTATTAATTTTAAAGGAATACATAGGTTTAATTATGTAAAACATTCACAAATCATATCATTATTTATTTATGTATGTATGTATGTATGTATGTAGGTGTATAAATTGTTAAAAATATTTGAAAATTTAAGCATCCTCTTCTAAAAAGGAGCCCTCTTAATCGCCCACCGGGCGATTAATCGGCTAGAAGGTCTTGTAAGAGGTCGCTTAATCGCGTGCCTGGTGATTAATTGGCTAGAAGGTCTTGTTTGCTCGCTTCCCGCTTCGTGCTTATTAAAACATTGACACCAAATGTATTGTAATTCATGTATTAGGTATTTCGTGTGCTCAGTGTTCAGAAAATCAGTCTAATCGGCCAAATAATCGGTTTGGTGTGCCTATCGCCCCGTATATAGCAAATCGGACCTATAATTGGTCCAGGACCGATTAATCAGCCGATCGGGCATATAATTGGCGATTAATCGGCCGCTTTTTAAAAATCCAATAGCTACACTTTTTTTTACAGATTTTTTGAAACCTATTGTTGGTCATTACATTTAAATTCCATTCACCCTCTTTACCAGTGAATTAAAAAACGGCCAGGCGGGCCGCTTAAGCGGCCATGACCCTCATCCGCCTAATTTAGCCCCTAAGCGCCCGCTTAATCGTTTTGAACATAATCGCCCGCTTTTTGCCCGCTTCACCCGCTTTTTCCCGCTTTTTGCCCGCTTTTTTCCCGCTTTTGTTTAAAAATCCTAATGTAAGCATCTAACATTAATTAATTACATAGTCCAAGTAGTGTTGACTATAATATATGAAACTTGTATACATTAAATGTTCTATGATATAGCTAGTCCTAATTTAGAATGCATACTTTGTGTGTAAGTTGTAATAATTGGGTACTGCTGTAATGCATCTAAGTAAATATCCTATTGCTCTATTATACTAGTAATGCATGATTAGTTTTACTGATTTCCTTGCTGCTTTCAGTGATTAATGATTGGTACTACTGGTTAGTATTACTTTAATGATTACTTTAATTCAACAATTCATAGTTTGTTATTTAAAATTACTGATCTGCTTGCTGATTTTAGTGATTAGAGATACTGATTAATAGTAAGTATTGATGAATACTTAGTTAATTACTGATTTGCTGATTAGATATGTATAGATGTTCCTTATAAATATATTTTTTATATACACATACATGTAATTTTGTATAAAAATATATAAAATTTAGACACCCGCTTTTTCAAAAATCGCCCGCTTAATCGCCCGCCTACCGCTTAATCGGTTACAGGGTGCTGTCCGCACGCCTCCCGCTTCCCGCTTTCTGATACACTGCTCTTTACATATTTGGTCTTGTCTCCCTAATTTCTCAATGAGTACATAGTTTAATGTTCATTGAATTGCTTTTTATTGTTGATTTTCTCTTCTCAAATATAGTCATTGTTTCTAATTATTTATTCTATGCAAATGGATGCCTCCTCCTCTAATTACTCCATTTCCCCCTTAAGACAACTATTAATCTAAGATTGAACTTGTCCCTTATTACTGCCCTGTTTTCCATTCATCTCCATTTCAAATACTACTGTTGCAAATTCATATTGGCAATATATATGCTATTATTTGTTATAAGTCATTAGTAATAAGTCACTTAATTGTCTTTTATGTAAGCATATATTAGTTATTAATATTTGTTCAACCAGTCATGTCCAACAATGTGTTACTATGTGTTCTCTCATATACTATTGTAGTCTTCTGGTCTTGTGTGTGTTTGGTTTGATGTGATTTTATACATTTATAATGATCGATATATAAATTTATGTAAATATATAATTAATTTATTAAAAAAATCCAAAATCGAATAAAACCGATTATACTCCCGCTTATACTCCTGCATACCGCATATACTCTATTCGGTGCCCCATCCGCCCGTACAGCGATTACTGCTTTTCAAAACATTGTGTGCTTATTTATAATCTACATCCTAGAATATCAAGTAAACTTCAAGTAAAAGCATGCAAATTCCTGACTTTAGTATTTTAGAGAGCTTACACGACTAATGATTTGCATGCCCTTCTACCTCGCGCCATTGATGTCTACAAGATACAGAGGCAGACAGATTACATGATTGTTATCATGTCACTAGCTAGCCTTTGACTTGATTATGTGGAGTCTAAAGCCAAATTTTGTCATGGGTGAAGCTTCCATCTTTAGTTGAGGCCTTCTTTCAATTGTCCTACTACATATACTGAAGGAAAAGGTATGTTCTATATACTCCTATGTAAGTTGTTGCAGGACCTGCTGAGACACTTTTTGGATTTGCCTTCAGATGAGGATAAATCATCCCTTCCTTGACTATAGAAGGCACATAAGGCCTATGAGAAACTCATATTTGATTGTGACATGGACCCGATATTACTTACGTTGTCTATTTGGTTATCAAATATTTAGACAAGGTAAACTAAACTAATTGGGATGTCGTATAACATGTTGCTCTCGAAAGCATCTTAGAATAAAAAGTTGTTGTTTAGCAATAATATGCATATTGATATTGTTAGCTTTGAACTTTGTGCAGATTATACCGACAATCATGTGGGTACACACTTAAACTTAGATATTATATGGTTTTTTGTAGTCTGCAATTTAAACAGCGGACGATGCGACCGCTTAAGCGTCAAACCCTCTAATCCATCTGGTTTTGGTCTGTTGCGGTAATTAGGCATTTTGTTATGTAGCGGACGCTCTAATCTGCTTTAGCGGGCCATGGGCCGCGTGTTTAGAAGCCGCTTCAGCGGCTGTAGCGCCCGCTTGGAGGCAACTTACAATTATCGGGCCCGTGCGTTACATTAATTTGTCGTGGATGTTTTCTCCTCGATATCGTCGGAACCCGACTCCTCGGTTTCAATTAGGAAACGCAACCGCTGCCCTAGCGGACTTTCCCGATGAGGAAAGTATTCCCCATGGCATCAACTGGCTTAATAAAAGCCCTCTCCCGCACGATTTCTCTCCACACAAGCGGCGCGAAGCAGAGAAGTTCGACGCACAGCAGCAGTGCGACGAAGCAGGCAACCGCTTGATGAACAGGACCGGCTTGACGCAGACCGGAAGCAACCATCAGCCATCGGCGGAGTCCATTGAAGGCGGCGAGCACAGCCATTGGCGGAGTCCCCTGAAGCGGACGGTGTGAAGGACTGAGGACTTCTTTAGCGGGCGCCAAGCGGAGACGCCCAAGGAGAGTCGTCGAGGTCAACTCCAACCGAACAACTCAAGTAAGTTTGTTGACATTGTTCTTCACGTCTTCTTCTCTACCTTCTTCTTAATTCATTTCTCCTTTCTCTCTTCCATCCTACTTGTAAAAACGTAGGAGTACTACTGTTTAACATAGTTTGATCTATGTAAGAAAAAGATCTACTGTAGGAGTAAACTCCTATGCGTTCTGTTGTCTTCATTAGTATCATGATTTGATCAGGATGATACCTTACTTTCCATTGTTCTAATAAGTACCCTGTTATGATGCATCCTACAGTAGGATTCCTACTGATACCTGTGTACGGCTGTTGTTCCATATGAAAACGGCTAATAGTGTACAGCTGTTGTTCCATATGAAAACGGCTAATCGTGTACGGCTACATTACCCAGTCTTGATCAATCTTCCTTGCTAATGCTAATAGCCTAATGCTATCGCTAACAAATTCATATGAAAACGGTTGTTGTTCAAATACTATTAAATCATATATCACAAATGTACACCTAGTCACCTACTATGAACATCCCTAATAATTAGCACCCTCTAGTGGTCCGAGTGGTGGCTCTCTTGAAGAAGATGGGAGGTGATGAGGGTGGCTGCCAAGGGTGGTCAGTCGCGACGTGTCAATAGTCGTCAAACGTACTATCCTACTGGAAGAGAAGAAGCAGAGACAGAAGGGGACGGAACAGACTGTAAAAGAAGAAGAATAGAGGAAGACCAGGAAGAAGAGGAAAAGGAAGCAGACCTTGGGCTATGGGTGCAGCATGCGACGATACTAGCACAAGGAAGGCGCTTTGGGTTGGTGGCACAACAACCGACAATAGTAGAGACAGAAGTGGGTGCAGGCTTCAATGGGACGTAACGGCAGAGGTGCTTTAGGTGGCGACAGCAGAGCTTCAAAGGCAATTGGCTAGTTATAAGTACGGATGTACAGCAGTCCAAACACGGACCGGACTGGTAAGGACCAAACTGAGACTTAGTTAACAAAACATTTTTGGACAGGGTACCAAACCCAATAAGACCCAGTCTGGTCCGAACCAGACTGAAAAAATCAAGGACCGGTCTGGGACCGGACGGGAAAACTATTATTCTTGTAGTTCTACTCTTTATAAAATCTACAAGAACAACGTTTTGTTTGATAAGTCATTTGATTTTGTTATTTTCCATAGTAAACATTGCACATATATAACTAAAGCATTTCACCAATATTTTCCTTATGTATGCTTTGATGCCTTGTCATTGCTAAATAACCTCTTATCTTTTGTCCACACGCCATTATTTAAAAGCATGTCATCAACCATGGCAGCTAACAGCCTAACACCATATTAATTTTTAACATTATTCCTATATGATTACAGAAACTTAAACATCATAATAAATATGGGACATTACTATATAATTCCGTCCTAATGACATTGTTGGAGAGAAGTATCGTTATTATATGGTTATTGGGAACATTAACATTATAATGATTATAGCATACAAAAGACTTATAGGCCCACGATTATTACAAACTGGAATTGCTTGTTACATAAAGGGTAACAAGAGAAATTGTTTGTTTCTCCTATACAATTGAAATTAACAAACATCCTTTTCGTATCATCGTCGTAATAGCGTAAAGAATATTTAATTGGGTTGTTTGATGCATGTGCAACGCCAATGCTACCATCTTTTATTGGTATAATGACACATCAATGCATAGTCCAATGGATCAATGCCTGACGAAAATTCTAGAATAACAAATAATGATGTCCTCTACCCCCACTATCCTTAATAAATATTTGATTCAATTAATATATACAACCTTTTTATATTACCTGGTCCAATTGGACCAGACTGAGTTTTACCAGTCTTGGACCGGACCGAGGACCGGTTTTAGGAAAAATAGAAGATGCATACCAGACCAAAAGTCATGTCGGTCCAACACCGGAACGAATAGCCGGTCCGGTCTGATCCACCGATCTGGACTGTATATGTACAACCCTGACTATAATAAGGACCTAAACAACCACAGTTCCAACAAAGCATAGGGCTACGGAAGCTCTTTGTGTCAACGGGATTGTTCGGAGTATGCGCATGTATCGCGGTGTTTTCTCCCCACTCCTTTTTCACGGAACATGTGAGATCACATGGCTGCATAAGTTGTTCGGTAACAAACTTGGCCAATTGGTATAAAGCTGGACCAGTTTGTCGGTTCACCAGTTGAGCCAATCGGTCGACTAGTTTTGGGACAGTTTGAAGTTATTTCTAGGTATGGGAGTGGACCAAACCGCTACTATGGCAAGTTCCTCGTTCAACCAATTGAACCAGCCAGTTCGGTTCGGTTTTGATAACCTTGGCTTCAACCTTACCACTTATGTGAGGTTGGCAATACATAGAGTTTGGTCACCCGGTGATGCCCATCCATTTGTCCTGCCATTAGCCGCTATTGAGAGAGCATGCCTAGCATATAAACCTGACTCACCTATGGCTCGCCTTTCGACCACAGGGGAGTTGATGCAGGACGCATGTGATAATATTTAGTTATTTACTTGTTTTTGCTTTACGCTTATTATTAGGGACCTAAGTACAATCTATCTAATTATTTTACTTAGTTGCAAGTCTTAATAGTTTTGTTTAGTTTTATATTTTATTTGGCAATTAAAGCAATTGCCATAAGTTTAGGGTTTCGCGTCTTTAGTGAAATAATAGCCTTGAGGGCTTGTCTGAAGCAGTTGAATATGATTTGAGAAATTGACATTTCATGCATCTTCTTCCCAATGCATTTATGCATCACCTACACCTCTCATTCTAACTCCAAATGCATTTTAAGCTAACATTTGATCATAATGTCCCTTTTATATCTATTTTTTCTTTTATTTTTGTTCCTGCTTTAGACTCAGAGGCACTGACTCGCCCAAGATGGCAAGTTGCAATGGGATAGATGTTGCTTTGAGACATGATTACACATGGTCTTTGTCCATATTTTCCTGACAAATCGATATTTGGTTGTAGATAGGTCATTACAGTTAGGTTGGTACTGACAGTTTCATTGATAGGCCTAAGGCACAATAAGTTGTAAAGGGCTACAGTTAGAATACTTGTACTACTCATTTTGCATATATGATTGATTTGATCTTTGTTATGAATCCATTTGTGTTTTTTTATCTTGTTATTTTCATTTCCTATGTCCACTAGTAAGGCTGATTTCATCTAGGAAACTATTGAAGAAAAGATGCATTTGATACAAAGTGACACACTCAAGAGTATATTAATGCTTCCCTACAAGTTTTTGGGACAAGTGGTGTCGTTATGTTTACAATAAAGTATCAACCTAATTGTAAGGTTAAGTGCCTCTGGGTCCTATTTGACAGCCTTATTTTCTCATATTTGATATCACAGATATTGTGCTACCATGCTAGTACATAAATGATATCAAAGCAATTGTGTGATTCTACAATTTACATATAAAAAATTATCCATATAACATGGTATATGAGTTTTTTTTATTATAAGAAATTAAGAAAAGCTAAAACATCATCATCATCATCTAAGCCTCAGTCCCAACTATGTTGGGGTCGGTTACATGGATCCTTCGTTTCCATTCAGCTCTACCATGGGCCATATTATGGTTAAGATGTAGAGATTCAAAATCTCTCTTTATAAGCCCATCTCATGTTAATTTAGGCCTTCCTCTTCTTCTATTTATTATGCTTGACTCAATAGCATTGTTTCCATCGGCGCATTAGTCGGTCTGCGTTGCACATGTCCATACCATCTGAGTCGGCCCTCGCGCAACTTGTCCTCAATGCTCGCCACCCCCACTTTATTCCTGGTATAGTCATTTCTCAGGCGATCTTTTCTTATCTTCCCACACATCCATCTCAGCATACGCATTTCAGCCACGTTCATCTTGTTGAGACCTTGTTTCTTTATCGCCCAACATTCACTACCATGGAGCATGGTTGGCCGTATAGCTGTTCTATAAAACTTACTTTTTAACCTGAGAAGGATCTTCCGATCACATAAAACTCCAGTTGCACTCCTCCATTTCAACCATCCTGCAGTGATCCTGTGACAAACGTCATTTTGAACATCCCCATCTATTTGAATAATAGAACCCAAGTAACGGGCTTTATCACATTTTGGTATATCTCCTCCGTCCAACTTGGCTCCATCATTCACACTGCGAGATTGGCTGAAATTGCAATGCATATACTCAGTTTTGCTCCTGCTAATCATCAATCCATTTGATTCCAATGCATTTCTCCAACATTCAACTTTATCATTCAATCCATCTTTAGTTTCGTCAATCAAAACAATATCATCAGCAAATAACATACACCAGGGAATATCATCCTGAACATTCTTTGTCAACTCATCCATAACAAGAACGAACAGATATGGGCTAAGTGTGGATCCTTGGTGTACCCCAACTGTGATAGGAAAAGTTGGTGTCTCTACTCCAGGAGTCTTCACATTAGCAATAGAGCTATCATACATGTCTTTGATCAAGTCAATGTATTGGATTGGCACAGCCTTTTTCTTTAAAACCATCCACAACACTTCTCTAGGTACTCAATCATAAGCCTTTTCCAAATCAATAAACACCATATGACGATTTCTTTTGCTTTCTCTATACTTCTCCATAAGCCTCCTAATGAGAAAAATAGCATCTGTTGTTGATCTTCCAGGCACAAGAAATGCTAAAACATATAATATAAAATTAACTAAAAGACAACTACTAAAAAAATTCTAGATCAGAAAATTGGCAATCAGAATTAAATTGATTCCAAAAATATATAATTAAAGAACCAGCCCTAAATGGACACATAATAGACGGACAGTAATTGATTATTTATGGGTATATTCACACATTACATATACAATGGATTAACATTCTAAATTAGTCTAGAATGCATAAACAACTAGAAGTTCCTAGATCACAAATAAACAACTAGTCGAAACTTGAAACAACATTATCACAATAATTAGATTGTCAATTAGTCTAGTAGGCAAGGTATGATGCAAAAGACTACTACGTTTGTTACTAGACATTTCCTTTAATGACAGCAAGTATCTGGATAGATCAATTATTCTCAATTTCTTATTAGGTTGCTACTGGTTGAACTCAAGAAATCCTTAGGGAAATGATTGATCTGAAAAACATGGTAATTTTGATATTATCAGGTATTGATATGTTGATTTTTATGATAAGAGTATTGCATAGTATTGAACCTAGTTTGTGAGATCTACTTACTTGGAGAAGTAATAAGCACATAATAGTAGTAAATCCGGTGCCATGGTATAATATCGAGCTATACCTAACATTTATTGTAGATTTACGTGAATCAATTCCTTACAAAGTTAGTTCAAAGACTTAACAGCCACCTTACCGCTGTACTAAATTGTTGAATATGAATGTCTTTACTCATCGACTAATTGGCTAGGGATCCAAATAAGACATCAGATGCCACTAAGCTTTACCCAATATGGAACTTGTGAAGTCTGATATGGAGGTACAGCTCTAACCCTGATAGAATGGGGAAGGTCTGAACTACTCCACAAACGAAGTGATAAGGATGGATTTGTAAACAAGATATGAGTCTGCTAGAGTATTTATAGTAAGCCATTTGGCCTACACGTCAGAGGTGGATGTGATTTCTTTGGTGGGCCATATACACCAACATGAGGATCTCAGAGGGTTTGTTTTTCATTCATATAAGTGCCCATAATCTAGATCCTCTTGCATTGCATAGCTACATGATTTCCATACCCCGTAGATCTAATCCTTTAATTAACAGTAACAATTGTGATGCCACTTCTTTGCTTGCGATCATATTTCTCTAAAAAGAACAACTATATTGAGAATGCTTCTTGGATAAAGATTTTTTGTCAATGAGATTTGTTTTCTTTGTTAATACGAAAAGACCAAGTTGTAAATATCTTCCGAAATGCTTGAGTAGGAACCAGCTTTGTGAATCATGATTACTCAACAAGTTAGGCATGTTGATATATATGCACCAGATTTAGGGAGTTCTGAATTGATAGTTCATATTTATGATTACTTTTTTTCACTTTTTTCCTTTCTCTGTAGGATCCTTTTCTTTAATGTGAAAAGAACTTGTTACCTTTTTCAGGGATAATGCGATAAGGTATTTAAAAGGCCTTTTGGGGTAAGATTCTTGAGTCAAACGATAAATGCATGTATAGGGTTTAAAGTTGAGACAAGAGCAAGGAAAAGCGTAGTAACGCGACCAGTCCTTCTTCCTGCTTCTTTATCATGACCGGGGAGGGAAAACGCGGAGTGATGCACCTTGTTCTTACATAATTAGGGGGGGGGGGGGTGATTCTATCGTCATTCTTCCCTGCCTCTATATCATAGTCAAGGTAGTTTTTGATGCCATATAAGATTGACGGATTAAAGTAGCTCATAGTTGGACACAAGTCCAACAACAATTGTGGGTAGGTTCGTGGTGGCTTCCCTTCGTGTAGATGCAACTTCATTGGGCTATGACTAGATCACTCAAGGGATATAGCTAGTATGAATCAGGATGACCAAGACATCAAGCTTTCTACCTCTCTATATCTTTTACTTTCTAGATGAAAGGAAATGCAACTTTCCCATCAGCAATTCAGAAAGGAGGCAGTTACCAATGGTGGAAGATTGGATCATAGGATAGATTGAAGGAAGGTGATAACTAGTATAGTGGAAGAAGAGGCTTCTGTGAGAGGAGAAAATGTGGAGGAAAATAGAAGATAGGCTCTAATACCAATTTGGTGCAAAAAGGAGAGAGGAGAAGAGGGACACAGATCTGCAAAGCTGGAATAATTAATCCATCTATCAATACTTAGAAAAAGTCCACAGTCGGTTGTTTATGAGGCTCATACACAATTCATACATTGAATCACACTGAAAAATTAATGCATACAATCGGAAAGTAGATAATGTTGGCTGTTAGCACCCATAAGGTCCTTATATATTGGCACACACACTTCATATGCCACCGTGTTTGTGCATGATATATCTTACACCTTTTATGAGCTTCTACCAAAATGGATCCACTGCTATCGACATCGCATGCGCATCTAAGTTACCTAAAATGACATATGACCCTAAGATAACTGGTTTGTTGATCCACACGACCCAAATGGTCTTAAAAAGCCAATTGTGTTGAACAAACGAGAATCCTTTATGATCAAGTACCAAGTAACACCAACAACCTTGATGAATAAGCTTGTTTGTAAACTTTGCATCATCAACACCACTCCAGTTCTCTCTATGTGAGGCATAAAAAGATCTATGACAGCAACAAAAAGAGCTAACATTCTCATGTCTTTTGAGTTAGTGCCATGGCGATCTTCATTGTTCTCCTAATAAGATTACCAATTACACACAAAACAGGCATAGTAGTAGTAGGGTAGTAGTGTGCTGGAAATCTCATGAGCTCTAACCCAGTCAACCAAGAGTCTCGTCTTCATTACAAAGTCAATAGGTGTTCAAGTGTACAATCACAATCATACATCCTATACAACCTTTGGAGATGAACTTGGTAATATGAATGATCACTCTCCGTGGCAAAATGGGAGTGGCCATGGCTTTCCACATATGGTGTTGCTAGCCTATTCGAATAAAATAGGGCTATCCCATGACCTGTCTTCCTCATATGAGCCCTCCTCCCGCGAATAGCAAATTTTGCCCTGCTGAAGATGAAGCGTCAGAATTCTCAGAGTTGTGATCGGAGTTAGAAAAGCACCGCATCTGATGCTCCAAGCCTAACACTGCATCTCATGCTTCGATCATCACATTTCATGCCCAAGAACTAACATTTATGGTATCATGACGACATACATACATATTCTATCATCTATACCACAAGTTAACATGTCACTGTTTCCCCCTTTGAGGATGTGTACTAACAAGCAGAGCCTAATAAAGACATGGAAATCAACTACGCACGTTTGAAGGCTACCATACCTGTTTGCCGGTAGTTCTATTGCATAGCAAACATATGATCAGCACCCTCCAGTGGTCGGAGTGGTGGCTCTCCTGAAGAAGCTGGTGAGGTGATGAGGGTGGCACCCAAGGGTGGTCAGCCGGGACGTATCTGTATGCCTCGCTTCGCTTCTGGGCCGCTGTGAGCTGCGGAGGCTTAGGCCTTTTGACCTTCTTGGGGCTGCCCTCAACAACTTGTTGCAGCGAGGTACTGTCCCCGTTAGAAGTCAGACATGGCTCTCCATGAAGATCATCAATGGCGCCCACAGTAGCTTTCTTAACCCTCTTAGTTCTGTTCCTCTTATGTCTTTTCACATCCTTGCTCCTATTACTTCTTTCCCCAAGGATTTTGTTGCTTGCAGCCCTACTCTTTCTCTTTCTTTTAGTTACCTCTACCCTGGTTTTGTTGCTCTGCCCGTGCTCTGTCTTGGCGCATGTTATGGGATGAGTGGCGGACGCGGACGAAGAAGGGCAGCAAGGGGAAGCAGAGGAAGGGGGTTTTGATTTGGGGAAGAAGCGATTGCATGTAGATGCCGACACAGGTTTGTAAGTGTAGTACTCGAGTAAAGCCTCAAAAGAACTGAAGTAAGGCGAGCCGGAGCGGGAACCGCCGGCGGACGCAGTGGCACCACCCTTGCGCTCCTTGTGGAGACGGATTCGCTTCCCCATACTGCAACGAGGAATACGTTTTACAGGTTTAACTGGATTATTGAGGTTTGCTATGCATTACCCGTTTTGGAACACGAACGAAGCAATCCCACCACATTTATACCTCGTAACATGTGGTGTGGATTGCTTCAGGTTTGCTTTTGGATTCCAAAACGTGCCACCTAGCATTTCTCTTACTTATTTGTCCCATACCACCTAAGTGTTTCATTTTCTTGGATCCATGAACTTTCGCCACGTTAATGCATACCCTTGTAATAATTCATTCTATTGTAAATTGGGTCTACTAAGCACTTTGAGGATCATTTACACTAACTAAACTACATACATGTACAATGAGAGCCTTCCATTTTCATTACTATACTTTGTATGGCCATGTATCTAACTGATTATGTGGAGACCACACTCCTTTCTTTTCATATGACACTGAATGAGGTGTTGACTTGGTGAGTGGTGATTTACAATGACCTTGAAAACAATCCACCATTAATAAGAAACAAAAACCTAAGATTTTGTATCTATATCTTGAAATAGGGTTTTACTTGATAATTGCATAGTAGACTTATATGAAAATCGATATATCCTCATTTTACAGGAATATAAAGGCATTTGCTTGAATTTAAAACATATCAATTTGTGTTATAGATTTAGCATATTCTTTACATGATAAACCACTCTAACAAACTCAAAAAATTGATAGTGTACTTGATGATGAAATAATTGACACATGTGTTTTTTGTATAATACTGAATTTATCAAATTAGCAGGGAAACTATAGACATGGTGCTCCACCAAAGAAAGTATTCCTTGTGTCTACTTGTCCTTTGTAGTAATATTCATGTTGTTTTTTATTCTTCATGTGAATTCACATGTAGTTATGTGTTGAAAAATAGAAGTCGTTAAGTGGATTCGGCCCTTGACAAATAAATACACACACATAATCATTTATGTCAAGATCTTCTGAATCTTACTTACATAAAATCATGAAGAACAACATGATATATGTATAAGAAGATTTTTCATGTACACTACTTATGTATTTGCATCTATCTACTCATGGAGAACTTGAATATTAACATAAATGTACATAGAAACATGATTGTGGTGGAGTCCAACCAGAGTAGCATGTTGGTAAGAGTTCGATAAGTCCTCATGAAGGACCTAGGCTTGAATCACGCCAAAAGACACTATGTGGACTGTAGTTCTCACTGATTGGGCGCGCGGGGGGGGGGTGACCGGACTACACCATCTCAGGTTTTGAGATTTTACCACGTCGGGGTGGGTCCAATAGTGACCCTTCCTGGAGTGGGTTCTCTGGAAAATAAAAATATATATATGACTATGGTGAAACCTGACATAAATTGCTATCAACAATTTAAAAGGCTAGAAGAGCGCTTCAAAGATACATACCTCCAAACAGGGTTAAAGGGTATCATATTGCAATTCCTCTTTAGTTAAACATGAATTTCATGAGAGAGAGATACATATACCATAATTCTTTATTTGAATTGTCTATTTGCCCATCCCATGAAATTGAGAATATATTAAATTCCACCTCAAGTTTTCAGACAAACTTATATAAAAATGAAAATTGCAAATCATTGTAAATGTAATATATATAAATACATCGCCCATCATTGTATCATTAGGGTAGATGTGCATATTGATGCCGTCTATTTTAGGGTTTCATCTTGTGAACCTATAATCACATCTAAACATGTTAAAATGCATATCATTTTCCTCAATAATGGTTTATTGTCAAATGCACTTGTGGAGGCATTTTGCATGTTTTATAGGTACTTTGACCACTATTTTATGTAAGGGAGAGACGATGGTTGTATCTAGGGTTTCCTCATGATTGGGAGGAGCCCGAAATGAGGCCAAAATCACTCCCAGTCTACCCCAAGTGATCAAGGACTGTACTGAAGCAATAACCTACATGGATGACCAAGTTTAAGACTCAAATGCAAGGGAAGGCCCCCAAAATGTCCATGCTACTAGGGAATTCCCATTCTGGTAGTGCCCCAATCATAGACTACTGATAGTACTTTCAAAAACTGATCAAGTTGACCAAAACAATCGGTTTGTGAAGAATGACCACCCTGGGAGGTGTCCACCATGTCTATGGTGACCACCATGATCGTTCTACCTTTGTATCTGACCTTTTGTTATCACTTGATGTCCCTATCTTGCCCCTTATTTAACTCTAGACCCCCTAGACCCCTATATAAGTCTTGGAGGCGGCTGAAGGTCGGGGATTGGCTCCCTTGAGCATTCATTTCACCTCTCTACATCATTCTACTCCCATTTCATCCCCTTCCAACCCAAAACCCATCCTGTTAGGCTTTTGGCCATTATCATCCAATTTTCATGTCATTGCACCTTGGAAGAGGGAAGTACTCAAGCATGCAGCTGCTAGAGAGGAAAATTTCAGCAACTACTTCAAGATCCAGTGCTACTTTGTCTCCTTCTTCTCCATTATTGTACTTTTCATTGTTATAAGTAGCTAAGCCCCCTATGTGGGTTTTTTAGGGCTAACAAATGTTACTTTGATACCATTTTGGGGTAAGTGGTTTTTAAACTCTATAATTTCATTTTCTAATATAGTAGTTAACAATGTCTGGCAAACAATAACAAACTAATTCATACTAAATAATGTTGGGTTTGAACATCAAATACATGAATATATTTGGTAAACGTTGAGTAAATGATAATGACATGTTCTACAGTGCCACACCTGATTTACAACAACCTATCACAACACCATGATAAGGAATTTGAACATGTACTCAACATGGACATCATGTTTAGGATAAGGCATACCAAATACATGAAAATATCACTAATAATACAGGAAAACCATGGGAAAAAGTTTGATAGTGCAAACCAGAAACAAATTAGCACAAGTGTAGAACCATAAAACATGACAGTCTGATCCATGTGAGTGATAAAAACTAAAACTTTGGAACAGTAGTACTGATAAAACAAGTGTATATGCATGTTGAACATGACACCACAAGAATTCAAACTCCTAATAGAGGTATCAATGACTGCAAAGTCTAACATGCAACTTGATTGACCCATGAAAGAGAGCTATATTCAAATGTTTTGGACTAAATGGAAAGCATGCCATGTTAGATATAGGTCTAAATCTGACTCAAAACCATAGTTTGGGAAATAGCTTGGCTAGAACTAAACTAGGCATATGAAATGTGGCTAGGCATGAACTAACTTGCATTGGATGTACTTAACATGACCCCTCACCCACAAAGAAATTGATACATACAAAACACACACTATGAAAATGTGTATTTGTACATCAATGCAAATCAACACTAAACTAAATTAGAAGGAATGCATATTGTCACATGTAAAATAAATGGGCATACCTAAAGCATGGCATATACATCTAAATGGCTAACAGTAATATATTAAATTTGAATACATAGGTTAAACCTAGAGAGAAAAATAATGATAGTGCAAACCAAAAACAAAGAAACACATTTACATAACAATAAAAATGTCAGTTCAATCCATGCAAGAAATCTCGACAAATTCCATAACTTTGGAACAATAATACCGATAAACAACCTAAATAGAGGATGAGGTATTTAGGACCACAACCATAATCAACAAGTTGAATTGGAAGTAAGAAAGTTCGTGGCTTGTCTGACCCAATAAACTTCACCAATCACTAACTACATCACAAAAGATTTAATTGGAAACCAACTAGCTTAACCAATCACCATACCAAATGTAAAATAGACCATGTTAGTGGTGCATCTAATGACAGACCACAAATATGGCCAAAGTCAAGGGCCTAGTTTAGCTAAATTAGAACTAAGATGTAAACTCAAATCTATTGGATATTCTGATTGAGAATATGTATCACTAGTAAAAATTGGGCCATTATTCACGAGTGAGTCCTATCACAAACCCCTCTCTACATGCCCTCACAAATAGGGACGGTTGTGAGTCTGGCCCTCACTAATGGTCCGTCAAGAGAACTCACGTGACAAATACCAGTGGCCCTCATGAATACAATTGTCACAGACCAACTGACCCTCAAGAATGTTATATTGAGGGATTATTTAGCCTTCATAAATACATTTTTGAGGGACTATTTAGCCTTCATAAATACATTTTTGAGGGACTATTTATCCTTCATGAATACATTTTTGAGGGCATGTTTAGTTCTCATAAATATATTTTTGAGGGACTTGATGGTCTTGGAGAATATATTTTTGAAGGGCCAATGCCTTCATTAATATTATTTTTGAGGGTCTATGTGGTCGTCATCAATGCAATTGTAATGGCCAATCTGGATCTCATTTTTGAGGGACTAAAGACCTTCATGAATATATTTTTGAGGGATTACTGTAAATGATTTGGTTATTGATTTATTGAATGATTTGTTAAATGTTAATAATTTTAAATGAAAGCTTTGTATATATAACCTTAAGCAATATTTTTATAAAATTCACATGACATCATAAGAAGATTCAACACCAAAATGACACATAAAAATGTTAAATCACCTCAAACCAATTTCTGTTATTGAAGAAAAATATTATCCATACATTATGTGCTCAACGTTGATATAAATAAAGAATACATATGGTTCTAAAATTTGAGATTGGTGACAATCAACATATCATGCTAGAAACTCTTAAGATCTATAATGTCTCCATATTCCTTCAAATGGTGTGGTTCTCTTCATCAATGTCAGGCCTCATACGGTTGGGTACTTGAGTATTCTTCTCCTAAAAATGACAAATCATTATATTAATAGAATTTAAAGTTTATACATAAATCATAGTACAACAAACAACTTACCCTTATATTTCGGTTCTGGTGTACTCAAAGGTGCATTGTCAGTCGAAATCCATCATTAAAAGCAATTCTACCCTATCAATATAAATACAAAAAGGAATCAGAGTGAGTGTGAAGTCGAGATAAATGTAAGTGAACCAACATAGCAGCAACATGCACTTGTAAACTAAAATTATGGTTGAACTCAGTAAATAGTACATAATTAAAAAAAACTCAGTGGGTTATATGCCTATTAACACCTACACATTCTACTCTTGAACCATCTTCAACACAACAGCAAGCTGCTACTTCCATGTCAGCCAGCAACCACCCCAAGAAACCACCTCCACATCAGCAACATCCTACTACTTCCTCCCATCTCCTAGAAACCACCTACAAATCTACAGACCACCCAATCTTCCATCATAACATCATCATCTTCTAGAAGCATGCTACTACACGCCACCACCAACCCACACCATCAGTGTAACATCCCAGGATTTGAGGCCTCGGATAAAAAGATCTTATAAGGAATGATTGGACTACCCATATCACCAAGGTGCACCTCCTTTTCCGGGAGCCCATCACTAAAGAACTCCATAGTTAAGCGTGCTCAGCTTGGAGTAGTACTAGGATGGGTGACCAGTCGGGAAGTTGATCCTGGCTTGCGCGTGAGTAGACAAAAAAGCGTGCAGTTAAGGCTAGTGGTGGTCTGTGGGGCCAGTCGTCATTCTTGAAACTCTGCTAGAGCCTTGGTCAGTGGGCCCAAGCGTTACAGTTGGTATCAGAGCTTACACACTCTCATATACTTTAAGTAAATAATTTCTCAAGTCTCTTACACCCAAGAAACCCTAAAGTCCATAATGGTGAAAATTGAGGTGTCTAGGCTCGGGGTCCTGACATAATTTCTCCTATCCGTCTTCACGGTGGCTGAGATCCCCCGCTCTACCTGGCCTCAATTGATCCAGAGCTGGACCTAAAGGTTCTCTTGTGAATCCATAGAGAGTCTTCTAGCATCTCATCTCTTCTTTAAGGACAATCCTGAGCCACCCATGTAGATGAAGATTAGGTAGTCTTCTCATCTCATCATGTGGTCTTTCTCATGACCTTTCACCACATGATGTCTCAATTATGGGTAGCTTAAGAATGGGAATATCTAAATCTTGAAAGTTGATACCATGATCTGACCTTAGTATGAAAACTCAATTTTGATCAATGAAAACTTTGAAATGAAATACTCATGATTTACCCTTCATGAAAAACCCGATTTAATCAAAATTAGACTACATGCTACCTATGTTTGAGGTAAACTGTAAAAAAAATGATTTGGTGAAATAAGGATGACTTGTACTTTATACCTTGTTGTTGATAAGGTCCCTATTTGATTAAAACCATGTTGCCCTATTATTGATTAAGCCTCATACATAGTTAAGCAAACTTGTACCCTATTTGATACATATCATGACTAAGCCATCAAGCGACTAAGCTTAGGACTCACAAAATTGTGATATAAGAAAATGATGCAAAAAGAAGTTTTCATATTGACTATTGATGCCTTTTTGCAATCTCGATTTTGATATGATTCCTTGCCAAATTCAAATCCTCGATTTCCAAGTTTTATCACTACCATGATCATGAAAGGAAAGAATTGCAAATCTTAACATTTTTGCTCTATTGTCTTGAATTTTGATGTTATGACCTTATAAAACATGTTTTGATCATTAGTACTCTCCCTATTTGAATATGCTCGATTGATAATGACTAATGTTGGTAATGTGCCAGATTAGGGTGGTAGTTGACTCATGACTCCCCTAACCTAGGTCACATCCCCATCACGACTACCTCTAAGTTTTCATCCTATTTATTATTTAGAGTTTGGAAAGGTATCTCCTTTCACCCGATTTTGGATTGGTTGACCTAAGCCTAATAGGTCGAACCCATGGTTGATACTCGATCTTGAATATTGATTTGATAATGACCTTGGCATATGACAATATTGACTATAGCTTGAGGTTGACTTCCTAGATAGACCTAGGTCTAGATCATTCATCAACCTTGGAAACCATGATAATGAAATTTTGACATGTTGATTAAATATTGCTTGAATATTGTTGCTAGAAATTGAATATAGATGAGTGATCTCCCTAAGGTCTAAATAGGAATATAAACCCTAGCTTTGGATATATGTATACATATGATCTAATTTTGTATCTATGACTTTTGATGTCTAAAATCTCGACTCTTGATATTGATTATAGAATTGTGACCCACGATTATCGAATCTCAATAATGATACAAATCCTATGATCACACTATTTGGACATTGATATATATATGACTAATGACTTCAAAATCCCAAATCTTGAAAATTTTGAAATGATGACTAATTTGAATCTTTCGATTTATGGCTTAGGGTTTAGCTCTCATTAGGACTAGGGTGGGAACTTCCCATTGATTTTGAGCTCGAAATAATGATATTGAAAATATGATGTTGTCACAAAGTATTGAAATATGAAATCTCAAATCATGAATATATAACCCCACCTAGGCCAATGTAGAGGCTAGAACCCTGAGATTTTAGGATTGAAAGTCACCTTGTACACTTGAACTCTATTTGTTTGACCTAAAATATGATCCCTCCAAATTTGTGATCAATAGGATGACTTTCATATAAGTGACTCATATAATGATTTTGGACAATATATGTGCTGATTTTGATACTCAATTGCTCGATGATGAAATAATGTTAGTACCAACTTGGTTATGAAATGGAACATGGAATCCCAATTATGATGAATGTATTATTGAACCATGAGAACATGATTTTGATTATATAATTGAGAATATTCAAGTATTTGAGGATATGATCTGAATTTAGATAAGTCCCAGTTTTGAGGATGCTTTTGAATTTTGGGGACAAAATTCCTTTTTAAGGAGGGAAGGATGTGATGAAGTGAAATTTAGAAATTAATATGAATTAATTCCAATTTTACCCTCCTTATACTCACACATGATGACAAATTATTTTTTCTCGGCATCATAATCAAAGTTGAGACTCATATACAAAATATGGTCAACAATGTGAACTTTATACACATTATAACACCTGATATTGGATTATTCATCACTTTGTACAAATAAACGAATTGATCCATCAAACCTCATAATTTGGTTCTCAAACATATTATAGATATTCTCCACATTTTTGTGAACCTTTGGTCCAAATTTGAGAACATTTCAACATTCCTACGAATTACTATGATTTCTTGAAGTTAATGCATTGAAAATGCCTTTTTATTGCCTTTTTCTTGGGCTATTCCAAGTCAGCTATCCAGGGCAAAGCATCGGGGGTGCATTTCGGCCCTTGGATATGCCTCTTGCGGATCCAGGCCAGATCTGATGGTCGTTGTATCATCTTCAACCTCCCGTTGATTGCGGGGAGGTATTAATGCTACCAAAACCAACGATTTAGCGATCTTGACCACTTTTTGAAAAACCAAGCGAATGAAAAGCTTTGCATCGTGATTTCAAATACAACAAGCCCTATTTTGATTAGGTTTTATGCATCCTTGTGCCGCCAAAACGAGCTCCGCGTCTCCTGTTCTCACTCCGGCAGCCACAGCTAGGGCCCATACCTGATCTAGCCTAACCCTAGCCTTCAAGCCTATAAAATGATCCCCGAAGGGGCGCCGACACCCCCACATTACTAGAACGAGCATCTTGCTCTCTCCCTCGGCCCCGAGAACCCCTATTTTTTGTCCTTGTATCCTGCTGCTCCAAGCAGTGCCACCGCACATGGCACTTTGGGCGTTCTCGCTCCTAGCCTCCTCGCCCATGCCCTAAACTCCTGTTGAGTCCGCGAGGCCAAGGCCAGTCAGGCCGGCCTGCTCACTCTCTCTCTCGTCCCTTCCTACTCCTAGAGCTCCTCCACTCCGGCGAGCCCCGCCGCCCCATTTCTGGGCTCGCGAGGGAGTGCTGCGTGAGGAAGAGAGGTCCTGGACCGGCCGGTCCAGGAAAGGGAAGCCCCAGTCCTATACTCAGTTGAACCAAGCCAGTAAATAAGAAGGTGAACCGGCTAATAGAGGATCGGACCGGACCCTAAACCAAGCGTGCCAGCATGACTCCATCTCGGCCTTTAGTGGTGCATCTGACGGTCATCCTTTTTCACAAACAAAGGTATTTTTGTCTCTCTCTGGCCAATATTCAATTAAATGCCCAGATCTCGATTTAATCATAGAAATTGCATCCTAACTCCAAATAATACAAACAAATAGTCAATCTTGATCAGAAAAATCTAATGAATCGATTAAAAATACTTGTGAAGCCTGAATCTAAACTATGCTCACTTATATCCTTTTATTTGATATCTTTCTTATTTAGTTTATCAAATGGAACAATAATGATGTCTAATCTTTTGAAACCATATATCTGACTCTAATGATTACCCTGATATACAAATCTAGATCTGATTTAGTTGAATCTTGAAAATGAATCATTAGTGATCTAGATCTAATTGTTCGATTCAATCTTGATTAGAATCTTTATGAATAATGAGTAAATCTTGATATTGATCTTAAGCTTGCAAAACCCTTGATATAGTTTTGACCCATCAATCTGATCTTGAATACAAATGATGTTAGAACAACATGATGATCTAAAGATTTGATGATGACTTGGATAATGATCATAAATTAGGGTTAGCACATATAATCCTAGAAAACCTAGGTAAGTCATTCACACTCGAATAGATATCAGATACTTGAAATAATGCTGGATATATTGAAATATTGGTTGATTCTAAGTGAATGACCCAACCCTAAGGTTGACATAGGAAAAGTGTAACCCTAATCTTGAATATTGAAAACTGATATTCTAAACATCATGATCTTGACACTTGATCCAATCTTGATGATTTAGGATCTGACTCGAAGGGTTGACCTATTGATCGGATATTGATTATACTTGAAATCTCGGTGAAAGGTACGCTATTTATATAAATCCTCCTTGATTGTATTGAAGATACTTTTATGTATCTCTTGATCGTATACTTGGCTATTTATTTGGATGAGCTACCATTCCCTATTATTAGTCTTCTGTTTTTCTATATTATACTTTGAAAAACATGAAAACGTAAATTGCATGCCCATTATGACTGCCCGTATATTGATAATGATGATGATATTGATAATGTTGATATTATGTACAATTATCCCTCTTTTGGAAGTGGGACTTGTACATTTGGCCTCCTATGTTCCTGTGGTGAGAAGGAGCCCAGTGACCTTCCTCATCGCGTTGGGGCAATAGTGTCGCACAAAATATATAAGCATGCTTCTTGAATTACAGCATAATGGGAACTCATAATAAAATTCGAATGCTTGAAAAACTTGTCGAATAAATGTTGGTTTTGCAAAATTTGTTTATTATTCTTTTGAATATAAGTCTTGCCAAGTATACATATCTTTCTTATAAACTGTTTTCCTTGATTTCGATAGCGTACCGTGCAATTGCATGATTGTGTCTCGATTTTCTTGATTTTAGGCAATGCATATGGAATACTGAATAAGATCGCTTCCGCACTCATTCACTCTGATGACAAAGATATTTTGGTGAAATCTCCATATTGGGTTAGTATGTTTTTTAATTATCCAGTTTTTGAGTTATTTATTTCTTATTGTATATGCCAGTGTGATAGATCATATTGGGCCACTCAGGGACGGGCGCTTCAATCCCTTTACCACTGTCTAGGCAGTGGGATTGGGATTGGGGTAAGAACGGTTTCGTGACAGTTGGTATCAGAGCCATAACCCCTCCAGTAGGTGGGGTCCACATGGACATGGCATGCCAGTCTTGAGCCGTGCGGTCCAGGCATGTAGGAAATGGTTGTCCATGGTTGACGTAACCACCCTTGCGCTGGTATTCCGTGATCGGGAGCTGGGTGTCCATGGGCCATTATGGGTCTGCATTGAAATGGGGTCAGATTATGAGGCCATATAGTTGAGCCTTGACGAGGACGTCAAGAGTCTAAGTGGGGGAGATTGTAACATCCCAGGATTTGAGGCCTCGGATAAAAAGATCTTATAAGGAATGTTTGGACTACCCATATCACCAAGGTGCACCTCCTTTTCCGGGAGCCCATCACTAAAGAACTCCATAGTTAAGCGTGCTCAGCTTGGAGTAGTACTAGGATGGGTGACCAATCGGGAAGTTGATCCTGGCTTGCGTGTGAGTGGACAAAAAGCGTGCAGTTAAGGCTAGTGGTGGTCTGTGGGGCCAGTCGTCATTCCTGAAACTCTGCTAGAGCCTTGGGCAGTGGGCCCAAGCGTTACAATCAGCCACTACCAACAGCCCACACCATCAGCCACCACCAACACCTACACATCAGCACTCCCACCCACCAGCCAACACCACCACCACCAGCCAACATCCACCTCCACCAACCATCACGCCACCATCCACAAAACAGCACCAACAATAGCAAATTGCTACTCCATACATCCTCCACACACCAACACACCATACAACAACCACCATCAACCAACAACACCAACAGCTACCACCTCACTCGTCCACCAAACAACTATCCAACACGACAGCCACAGAACCACCATCACTCACAGCACCACCACAAACCTCCAGTATTTTGAGCAATTCACTTCAATTTGAGAAATTCATATAGTTGCCTAATAAATCTTGGACCCTCAAGTGTTCATTATAGTTGCCTAATAAATCTTGGTGTTAATGCATATTTTGGTCAGATCAATCTTTGCTTATCCAGCTCATACCTTATACTTTTTGTAATTTGGTATCTTTTCAATATGTTTTTGAGGAAATAATCACCAACCATGTCATGTCTAGGATGTCACAACCTAAAGTGAAAAGACCTATGATCTTAAAATGCAGTCATGGAACAAACTTTTGTGAATACTGGTGTCTTATAGAAAACCAGAAACACCTGTTGTTAGGAAAGAGAGTACCTCAAAATCCTATTCTCCAAAGGGATTTTGGACAGAAAGTGGGCCACAAAATTGGTCAAAAATCTCCTTTGAAAATTGGTCCTCCAGGCAGTTTGTCTATGTAATTGTTGTTTAGAAGGCATTCTGTATCTGATTTTCTGAGTCGACATTCTAGTGGATCTGAAATAGTATTCTTACCCGTTTTCACTTCCTATTTCTGAGGGTTAGAAAATTGAAATATATTATATAAACTTCCTGATCTACTTATGGGTCCGACCGACTTAATAAGTGCTCATTTGCAATTCCAGATTGAAAAAACTGTGCTATTTATGCTGGAACAACAAGGGGCTCTTGCTAGCAGAATAGAAAAACTGAGTGAGCGACGTGCTGTTCTTGTACAGCAACCTGATATATCTCAAGTGATCCTACTACGAGAAGAATATAGAGAAGTAGGCTTAGATCTTATAAAGCTTCTTAAGTTTGTGGACCTGAATGCAACTGGTATTCGTAAGATATTTAAGAAGTTTGATAAGCGCTTCGGGTAAAAATTTACTGATTATTATGTCACCTCTCGGTCTAACCATCCATACTCGCAACTATAGCAAGTTTTCAAGCACGTGGTTAGTTTTTTCAACTGTTAATGTCAATACATACTACCAGTCTTGTTTTGCTATAGATACTGAATAAGTACATGGTGATATGTGTAAGTTCAATTTTGAATTGAGAAAACAAATAAGCAGTGTGGTATTGTTCATTGGCATGACATAAAGCGGTTGAATATTTGCTTACAATAAGTTTTTAGGGAATAGGTGTTGTTGTTGGAGCTCTATCTCACAATCTAGCTGATCTTCAAGATCATCAAGGAAGCTACTTATCAATATATGATCAGCCCTCGATCATCATAAAGGTAAAACAGTTTTTCATTGAGTTGTTATGATATTTAATTCTTGCAGGATTTCAAGCCTTCTCATGTTGTCTGCAGGATCCAATCATAGAATCAATAAAAAATGCAGTTGATAAGCTGAAACATACAACAAGCTTTAGTCCAGTTTATGGGCCAGCATGCACTCATTATGCAAGAGGAGTTGCCCGCTTCTAAGGAAGTTGTTGAGGAAGAACAATATCACCTGGCATCTCTTCTCTTAAACTTGGCAAACACTTTCCTTTACATGGTAAATACATATATAATAGTGCTGACAGCAGATGACTATGCAATGAGCCTTGGAGCAGCAGTAACAATTTGTGGTGTGATCATAGGATCAATGGCTGTTGCGCAGGTCTTTTCTTCTATCTATTTCAGCGCATGGTCGAATAAATCCTATTTCCAGCCTCTCATTTTTAGCAATGTTGTTCTTCTGATTGGAAATGTCTTCTATGCATTGGCGTTTGATATGAATTCTATTGCAATCCTTTTAATTGGCCGGCTTCTTTGTGGGTAAGTGTTTTTTGTATGCAATGCCATAATCTTTTTTTCTTCAACACATGTATGTTTGATCTAAATGGTAACTTGTAAATATACACAGAGAATTTGGTCAAAGTAGTTTAAATTCGACCTAGTTTATTGCTTGATTTCTGTGTATGTGTTGATAATCAGATATAAATAAATCATCTAGACATTCTACTAAAAGTATATGCAGATTTTGATCTATTCTTTAAAGCAAGTCGTGGATATGAAAAGCCTAAATGCCCTTCTACTGAACATTTTTTAATCCGCATTCACAAGAATCTATAATATGTGTTTTAATTCACACTTCTTTTAAATGCATGGAACGATAACGTGTAGGATATGTTTTAATTCACATTGATTAATATGTATGGAAAGGTTTGTTGGTAAAATGTTGTCACTCTCGAATATTTAGTCAGATACAGTGAGCTAGACAATCTAGCAATACCATTCATATTCTTGATTTACATTGAAGCATTGAAACATGAATTCTATGACTGAGTATATACTGTATAACAAAAAAACCAAAATTTGGTGCAGGATGGGTTCTGCCAGAGCAGTTAATCGTCGTTATATCAGTGATTGTGTTCCCCTCAAAAAGAGGATGCAAGCCTCTGCTAGTTTTGTCAGTGCTAGCGCTCTTGGAATGGCTTGTAGGTCCGCACTTGCTGGACTTCTTCAGACCAATTTCAAGATATATGGTCTTTCAATTAATGCAAATACTTTACCATGATGGGTTATGGCGCTTGCTTGGTTCATTTATTTGATTTGGTTAGCAATTTCTTTTAAGGAGCCAAATTTTCATAGAGAAGATCCATCACCACAGAGTACAGAAGCTGGTAGACACCTCTGCAATGTTTTCTTCCCATGCTGATGTTTAAAGATATCTTAACTATATAATTTACTAATCATATTTTCCTGTAAGATCTTGTTTTTATTATCTTGTAGCTTCACACATACCTTCTGAAGTATTTACCATGTGAAACTAGCTAAACATATCCATGTGATATTATTTCAGCCATTGTTTGCTTACAACATTGTGCGGAAATGAAACTAGAAATGGAGCAAATCACAAACTAGAGTAGTTGATAAAGGCATCAGAACCTTAATAATTTAGAGATTAATAGGATCAAACAAAATTATATGCACTAGAGAATGTGATCACCATCTACAAGTTTTGAAGGATAGGAGTTAAACAAGATGTGGTTTAGATCTCAAAATGTTATAAGTTTGATTAAGGCTGCATTATTCGAATATATTAGGAAGTGCATGTCTTGCCCTCCCCTTGACTTTCTTGACCATGGCTATGCCACATCAAAGTGGGGTTGTTTCTGACTTCGATGGGTCCTTGCACTGGTGTAGAGGAACCATGGAGCACTAAGATGGGGAAGGGGGATGAGGTGTTAATAGTAGGTCACATGGGGACATGGTGATGGGATATTGAGAGGCCTCCTCAGAGAAGTGTTGGTATGTATGCCCATAGAGAAAGTCATATGATGATTGTAATGGGATACTTTGTAAATGATTTGAATAATAATAAAGGCAATTTCCAATCTATATGTTTAAACTGTTTCTGAGATGATGGTGTAACATGATAGATGTCTAAAGATTGTTTTACTCAATAACGTATGCTTTTAGGTTAAGGACCTAAATGATGAGATCATACAGATGTTAAGACTATACATTCTTGTATAGTCCCTAGTCGGTTGTTATTGTGGAAATAACCATAGACATCAATAACACTAAAGACTAGATTGTGTGTTGGTTGATGACAGAATCTCATTAGTCATGATATGGTGATATCAAACCAAGCACATAGGTACTTGTTAGAGAACAAGGTACCGGACAGACCCACCGTGAGGGTGACACATGGAACCATGACATGGCAGTCAAAGTCAGCTCTCACAGTGATGGTGGTGAGTGTGATTCTTAGACCTGAAATCACTGCACTCAACACATGTCGTTGGGTACACTTTGACATCATCAAACGCAGTCCTGAAACATGGGTTGTTATAAAGGTGATGATTGGGTGGCTTTGACACATGGGGCTTTTGAGGGGTGAGTGATAGATATGGGATTTGTCCCTCCTGAGGGAGTTTGATATCCTTGTCCACTTGATGAGTAGGATTGAGAAAGGCATGCGCATGCACGTGTGAATCAATATGTGATATTGATGTCATACACATCTCACTCGGTCTACTCTGAGATCAAGGAAATGAATGAACATTGACAGGATGACTGTTCCATGCCTCGAGTTCATTCTGGATATCAGTGACAAAGGAATTATACATTCAATGTAACACCATTCACGGATTGTAGGATGAAAGTTGTTCTCCAACTTTCTACTTTCACTTGGGTAGCAATGATGTGTGACTAGGCACCACTCTTTGCTTGTGAAGTCATAAGTGTTATGGACTTTCACTGCCAATGTGAAATGGACCTGCAGGGTCACACACATAGGATTTAAGCTGGAAGAGGAGTTTTGTCCACAAAGCAATGTTTAGATTGATTACTAAAGGAGTTTAGTAGTTCAATTAAACACTCAATCAGTCGATGGCTCAATATTGTATGGTTCAAGGTGTTGGACGCATTGATTGGAGTATCGGATTGATTGAAATCGCAATTGACTGATTTTTGCCCAACCTGTGCTCCCAACTGATCGGTTCATGTGATGAACCGGTCGGCTGAGGTTGCTGAACCGGTCGGCTGGAGTGTCCAGGCCGATCGGCTCATGCCCAGGTTGAAACGACCGGTTCAAGGGTTGAACCGATCGGCTCAACTGGTGCAACCGACCAGTTAGGAAAAGTCATGTCGGCAAGAATTTTCCTTTGGTTTCAAATTGCCCAATTCGATTGGGAATAACATTGGTATTCGATACCAATTGGGAACGAAACAAGGAAAGTCTTTTTGAGCCGGATTAGGACTATGAACCGATCGGTTCAGGGCACCAACTGATCGGTTGGAGTGCCCGAAACGATCGGCTCAGGTCCAACCGATCGGCTCAATGGCCGAACCGATCGGTTCAGTTGTGAACCAATCATTTCAAGTTGCGAACCGGTTGTTTTTTGTGGAAAATTCTCGAACCCTTCTACTCCTGCATCAATCCCGTATTGCCGGGAACAGAGAACCCTATCCCATGACCCGCCTATATATATAGGGGTATTGGGGGCTTCTCAAGATACAACTCAGTGCAAGTTGATTGCTCTGCAAAGTTGTCGTTCTCTCTGGTTTTGGTAACCGAGAGAGAGCCTGAGCAAGTGCTTCCCGCAAAGGGAGGTGCAGTAAGGGAAGGACAACTGCAGTTGCAATTGACAGCAGGAAAGTGGGTTGGCGACTAGTACGTCAACAGAAGGGTGTGACTCCTTCCACTTCCTTGTGGGACAAGGAGAGTGGAGTTCCGGGTGGTCCGTGTGGACTACTTCAGAGGCGGGAGGACACTGCCGCTCAGGAGGACAACTGTCATCCGACAGTCCGGTAGGAGGAGGGGTCGTTAGTCCCGGTGCGACCAGGAGCTGCACAGACACCGTCCAAGACCGGAGGTGAAGACCGCGCAAGGCGCGTGGTATTGTCGCCGAGCAAGCCTCGGGACAAGGTATGATTCACAAACCATCTTTCCTATTATATAGATGTTGACGCGATTCCTTTTGTTCTGGGTTTGGGGAGAAAATTTTTTGTTTCCGCTGCTTCTCTGCCTCCTCCATAACCCAACAGTGGTATCAGAGCCACGTCAACCGCTCTATATTTTAGGATTATCGATATGATCGATTTTGGTTTGTCGCCTTTATTTATTGCATGCGATGCGAATAATATCGGCTTTATACATGTCCAATCCACAAATCCCTAATATACATATATGATATGAAATATTAATGCACTCGATACGCGTCGCCCTTAAACGAGTTTTGTGGTGGATGTGTAGCATGATAATGGCCTATAAACCCCTATATCTGTATATGGTTGTTTGTGTGGTTGCTTGCATCTCGGTCTGCGCACCGATTCCCTTTCTCATATTCCTGATGTAACTTGAAATAATTCGAGAATTATTTTCCTACCTTTGCTCCCCCCGAATGTAACTCGGGGTTTCACAATTCAATTGTAAAATAGGATAGATTTTATTTCTTGTTATGTCAAAGAACGGCGGACAACCTGAAGACGATCGGTTCAAGGAGTGAACCGATCGGTTGGTGATCCAGACGGCCGGTTCGAGGAACGAGATGAGCGGGTGGCGACCTGAGGAGATGCACGATGACCGGTGAACCGATCGGCTGGAGGCGCCAGTTGATCGGCTGGTGGCACCCGAACAACCAACCTGATGGCGAGCTGATCAGTCATGGAGATGAGCTGATCAAACCCAGAAAGGCAGGCACAGATTTCATCTTGTACAGGTTGCATGTGATGTAGACCTAGATGACCGTGATTCCTCTTGGCTTGAGGAATCACAAATAGGATGGCCATAATCATTGCTTTTTATCGTTTATGCATGTTTTGTGTGGGATATAGCATGTATATGATACGTACTATATATTGTGGTAATTGGATATGTATATGTATATAAAAACCAAATCCCTCATTAAATATTAAGTTTTAGATGCCTTCCAAATGCAAAACACGTGAAAAGCTTGATCGACCAAGTGTGGGCACGCCCTAGCGTGGTGCACCGTCTATCTCGTGGAAGCGTGAAGGATGAATGTGTGGGTCTACCCTAGCAGGGTGCACATTCATCGTGTTGGCTTTGGGTCGGACTTAACAAGGTGATCTAGATGGGATCTAGTACCTTGAGGCATGGAGATGATCATGGCAAGGAGTTGCATATGACATCTTTCAAGAGTTGCATATGATGCAATTGGCAAAAGTTGCCTACCTGAGAGATCTGAGTTGTGGGTGACAGCCCTAGCTGGTCCATGACTCAGAGGATTTCAGGATCTTGACCCACTAGAAGATTGTACGCTGCAATCTTCCGAATTGATGGTGAGGGCTATCAATTTGAGTCAAAATAGTGGGAGCGGTAATTAATTAAAGGCCTAATTAACTATCGTCAAATTTTATTCAAATCAAATCAAAAAGGTTTTGACAAATGCAAATTTTCTCTTGTAGAATGGCAAAAGAATCATCTTTTAAAATGGGCAAATTAATTGAGAATAAATTCCATAACTGGTTGAGGACTGTGAGAAGTGTTCTGCACAATCCAGATATACCAGGAGCCTTAGAATCCACTCTATGTACGCTTAATGCGTTGGTGAAGAGGAAAGGAGGTAAGGGAGAGAAGTGTTCTCTCGCCAAACCAATTTCTTCTACATGGAGAGGATGGAAGGAACAATGGAAGAAGAAGTCAGAGATAGAGATCTCCACTTATGGTGTATATGTGATAGAGATTAACTTTACTACTTCTTCGTCATGGGTACTTGATACCGGATGCGGATCTCACATTTGTTCAAATGTGAAGGATCTTAAGAGAAGTAGGCCTTTAGGGAAAGGCGAGGTTGAACTACGTGTTGCTAATGGGGCAAGAGTTGCCGCCAGTTCCGTAGGAACCTATGAGTTAACTCTACCTAGTAGGCTAATAATAGAGTTGAAGAACTGCTATTATGTACCTGCCATAAATAGGAATATCATTTCCGTCTCTTGTTTGGACAAAGATGGATTTGAATTTCTTATTAAGAATGGAAAGTGTTCCATTTCTAAAGATGGGATCTTTTATGGCAGTGCCCCTATGTCTTATGGTCTATACTTGATAGACTTGGAGACAAGTGTATACAACGTAAACACCAAAAGGAAAAAACTCAACGACTCAAACAAAACATATCTCTGGCATTGTCGTCTAGGGCACATAAATGAGAAGCGCATTTCTAGACTCCATAAAGATGGTTATCTAGACTCTTTTGATTATGAATCAATAGAGACATGTGAATCTTGTTTGTTGGGCAAGATGACCAAGACTCCCTTTTCAGGTAAAGGTGAGAGAGCTAGTGATCTATTAGGACTCATACATACTGATGTATGTGGGCCTTTTAGAACTAATGCCAGGAATGGGTATCAGTACTTCATTACCTTCACTGATGATTTCAGTAGGTATGGCTATGTGTACCTGATGAAGCATAAGTCAGAAACCCTTGAAAGGTTCAAGGATTTCATGAATGAAGTACAGAACCAGCTTGGTAAAAGTATTAAGGCACTTCGTTCCGATCGAGGTGGAGAATACTTGAGCCAGGAGTTTGAGGACCTTCTGCGAGCTCGTGGTATTGTATCACAATGGACTCCGCCTGGAACACCACAACATAATGGTGTGTCTGAAAGAAGGAATCGCACATTGTTAGATATGGTGCGATCAATGATGAGTTTTGCTGATCTTCCAATTTCTTTCTGGGGTCATGCTCTTGAAACCGCCGCGTTTACACTTAACCGTGTGCCATCTAAATCGGTTCAAAAGACACCATATGAGATATGGTATGGGAAGCGTCCCGTTTTGTCTTTTATGAAGATTTGGGGTTGTGAGGCTTACGTTAGGAAAATGTTTCCTGATAAGCTTGGACCCAAATCCGATAAATGTTATTTTGTTGGATACCCCAAGGAAACGAGGGGATATTACTTATACCACCCTACTGACAACAAAGTGTTTGTTGCCAGGGATGCTGTATTCCGAGAGAGGGAATTTATTTCCAAAGGAAACAGTGGGAGGAAAGTAGAGCTTGAAGAGGTTCAAGCCCAACAAGAAAACATTGAACCGATAGATGTACCAGAGGAAAATGTAGATTCATAAGGTGTTGTGGAATCTCAGTCTCCTCAGGTAACACAAGGACCTCGTAGATCTAGTAGGACTCGCCTTGAACCTGAGAGGTTTGGATACCTTGTAACTCAGGAAGGTGGAGAGTTGATCATAGATGATGATCCAACTACCTACGTAGAGGCTATGGAGGGACCAGATTCTGAGAAATGGCTAGAAGCCATGAGATCCGAGATGGAATCCATGTACTCCAACAAAGTATGGAATCCATGTCTAGGATCTAAGTCTTCTTGGTCTGCTACTTGGTTTTCTACAATATCTGAGATTTCATGTTGTAATTACAAGCAACCATAAAAGAAAAATTCAAATTGGGATAACAGAAATATGTGACTTTCTAAACATAAAAGAAATCATAAGTTTAATATTTACTAACCACTTGTGGGCTTTTGTCATACACTTTTTCCAAAAATTTGTTAAGGGGTACATTGGGTTGTTCCTCACTGACCTATACATGATTGGTGAATTATTTTTTATCCATGTAAAAATTATAGGTAATATTAAGCAAGACAATCAACAAATTACCATTTCTTCCCTGTAGCAACTCCATGGCTTAGACCCCGTGGTGTGATCCATCACCTTTTTTGCTCTATTTGCCTTGTTGATCTCAGAAATTTTCTAAACATAAAACAAATAAGTAGATGAAATAGATGAATATACCTAGCAATAGATAATTAAAATCCAAAAGGACTATACTTTGGACTTCTCAGTTCCCCATTCTTTAACAAGATTTTTGAACTGGTCGATATCTATTGATGCATTTTTCTCAACTTTCTTCATCATCAATTTTGGATCATGCTTATACTTTTCATAGAAATATTTTTTACATGTGCCCTCCATATCGATATCCCTTTGCTAATATGTTCATCTACATGATTCCATGCATTTGGATGACTACCTAAATCGAAGTACTTCTGAAATAAAAGAAATTATTACTTTGAAAATCATAATTATAAAAATACAAGTATCCAATGAAAAAGATTACCTCAATAAATGATTTTCTATCTGCAAAAGCTTGATGTGGTTGTTCATCCCACTTCAAGTCTAGATGCCATACGTGTGGTTTTCTTGCTAACATATGGCAATACCGATTCAATTTTGAACCATTTTCCCCAAATATATTTCCATCAGAATCCCATTGGACCTTGTGTCGTGGTTCTCCATTCTTAGGAAGTAGGCTTTGCTCACTTGCAGGTCCCCGTCCAAACTTTCTATTCTCTTGTTCATCCTCAACATTTTCTTCATTTATGATAGATTGTTCAACATTATTGGATGGGGGGATACCTGGTTGAGTATGTACCACATCATGTTGTTCAACATTAGAGGGAGGGGGCACAGAAGGTTCACCGGGTGTGATGTTACAACTAGATCTAGTGATTCTTCTTCCTGCCATCCTTCAACTGACAAGAAAAAAAATTATATTATTAGTGTGGAAAAATATGTAACAAAAGTATTAGCTGCATTTGAAAAATAAAGTAGTAGCTCTTGGGTTTAACCTTTATTTCATATCCCAAAAAAGAATTTTCAGCATATGAATTTGAGACACCAACAGATGAGTTATTATGAAAGTAAAAGTTACTTTCTCAAGTAATCAAAGTAAAAGTTAAAGCAAAAAATTGTTAGGGGAAGGCCTTTACTTTGAGGAATGCAAGATATACAAGCCTAATGAAATAAGGAGAAATAGGTGCCATAATCCAAAAATTTATTAGACTCATTCTCCTTAGCAATATAGGTATGCATTTAGCCACAACCAGGCTGCATTGAGGATCAATTCTGCAATATGAGTAAACCCCAGGTTGTTGTGTACGTAACAGAATTATAGAAAGTTAACTATTAGAAATCAAGTCCTAGCATCTAAATATATTCAACAGATAAGTAGTACATCTGTATTGCTACTGAACAGAAATTAGAAAATTCTGAATATGAACATTATACACAAGAATTTAGTAGTGAATGGCACAGCTATCTGTAAGTCTGAATATGAACATTAAACTCAAAATTAGACGTTGATAGCTACTACCATATTTCGATTCAGGCAGGCAGGCAGGCGGCAACAAAGAAACCATAAAGCAAGTTAAAATAGTAAAAAGACAAAATATCTATCATGGTTTCTGAATAAAATCCCGATTAAGAATAAGAAATAAACCTGGAAGATGATAGATCATTAATGAGGAATGCAAGATATACAAGCCTAATGAAATAAGGAGAAATAGGTGCCATAATCTAGAAATTTATTAGACTCATACCAGAAGATCATCGAGAAAAACAAAATAATTTGAAAAAATAGAGAGAATAATGAACTAAACATTAGCCCCATCATGCTTTCTTAGTTCTATCAACAAAAGATCCCTCAGTGTCACTCCTCGTCCAAGACACATCATTAGTTACACCCCCATTAATAGCTTGAAATTGTAAACCAGTCAAACAATTCTCAATAAGAGGTACTTCAGAATAATCTTTAGGAGGATGCTTTAGCATTGTGCACCAATCATCAGCATTAGGATCCTTCACATAAAAGCATTGCAATGCTTGAGAAGCTAGGATAAAGGGTTCCTCTTTTCATTTTATCCTTGAAGTGTTGATTTGTGTGAACCCATATTCATCAATTCGCAACCTGTTAGAAGTGCTTTCATCATACCAAGAACATCTAAACAACGAAACTTTGATTCCTAGACCATAAGTTAGCTCAATAACCTCCTCTAAGTAGCCATAGTGTGTGACTTGGGCATTTATAGGATTTCTATCTCTACCACTTGAATAACTTGAAGTGTCTGCACACAAGTACACTCCACTATTTTGTGTAGTACATGTACTTTCAATATGCTTTGAACGGAAACGATATCCATTAACCAAAAAGCCTTCATAAGACATTCCCTCAGCACAAGGGCCTTGGGATAACCATCTCAACTCCTCACTGATAATGTTTGGCGTAATCTGTCACATTTGCATTACCTTCATAATAAAAAAATAAAAAAATTATTGTAATATACTCTAACTTGAACATTAAGTTTGACAACAAATATTTATATTTGAGACTTACATGCTCTTTCAACCACTTAGAAAACTCTTTTGCATGTTTTGTTTCTAGAGTCTGTGGGGCAATGTTGGGTTCCATATCTTGAAGAATAAACATGTGTTCAAGAAGTGTCTAAATTAATGTACAACAAATATAACATAGTTTATCAAGAATTATAAGACGTCAATCTTACCTTCTGTAGACATCCAATTCCTCTTTATTGAAAAGGACATAATGTTGGGCTTGTTCCAAAGTGTGGATGTCAAAATTCCTTGACACTCCAACTCTAATTGGAGATCCATCAACATTATGAGGAGTGCGGTTGCGTTTTGTCTCAAAATTAGGCAAGTACCTAGCACAAAATGTCAAACTTTCTTCAGCTAAATAGCCATTAGCAATAGAACCAGCCGGTTTAGCTTTGTTTCTGACATACTTCTTCAATTTCTTCAAGTATCTCTCTATTGGGTACATCCACCTAGTTCGGACAGATCCAGCAAGCCTTCCTTCATAAGCTAAATGAATGGGAAAATGCGTCATGATGGTGAAGAAAGAAGGAGGGAAGATTCTCTCCAACTGGCACAGAGTGACAGTAATTTCTTGTTCCAAATCTTTGAATTCCTCCACATCAATAATGTTAGAGCAAAGCTTGTTGAAAAATGAGCACAAATTAGTAGTAGGCTTGTACACATCTAATCTTATGCAATGTCTCAAGGCAACGGGTAGAAGTTGATGCATAAGAACATGGCAATCATGACTTTTTAACCCAATAAGTTTTCGATCAGATTTGCTAACACACCTAGATATGATCAGGAACTTTCAACTTTTCTAACATAGAGAGGAACTTATCTTTCTGCGCATTAGTCATGGTGTAAGATGCTAGAGGCAAGTAATATCGGTCACCTGCATCTACCGGCCATAAATATCTTTGAATGCGCATTTTTTTCATATCTTGACGAGCTTGTAAGTTGTCTTTACTTTTCTTAGAATCGCCCAATAATGTGTTTAAAATGTTCTCACACACATTCTTTTCTATGTGCATCACGTCCAGATTGTGTCTAACAGATAAATACTTCCAATAAGGTAGCTGAAAAAAGATGCTCATCTTATTCCAACTAGGAGGTAATGGTGGAATTTGATCTCCATGCCTCTTGCGCTTATTTGTTTTTCCAAATGTGATATTTTCATATCCATCAAATTGCCTCAGTATATCTTCTCCAGATAGTGGCTTAGGTGGAAGGCGAAAATCTTTTTCTCCATCAAATTTTTTCCTATCACGTCTATATGGATGATTCATTGGAAGAAAACATCGATGGAAACCATAGCATTGCGTTTTCCCAAACTTCAACCATTTCGATACAGTCTCCACATTACAACAAGGACATCCCAAATCTTTCTTACCTTTAGTGCTCCAACCAGATAAGTCACCATATGCTGGAAAATTGTTAATGGTCCATAAAATCATTGCTCGCATAGTGAAATTCCTTTTGTTATATGCATCATAAACTTTGACTCCAAGCTCCCAAAGTAGTTGCATCTCCTCAATTAATGGCTCCATGTATACATCAAGGTCATTGCCAAACATATGTGGTCCTGGGATTAATAGGGACATCATAATAAATTGTTCTTTCATAAGAAGCCAAGGTGGAAGATTGAGAGGTGTCACCAAAACAGGCCAGATGCTATGTGATGCACTCATATTGCCAAATGCATTAAAACCATCGCTTGCTAATGCCAGTCTAATATTGTGTGGTTCAGCAGCAAAGTCTGGATACCTGGCATCAATAGACAACCATTCTGGTGTGTCTGAAGGATGATGAACACGACCATCCTTGCCTTTTCCTTCAGATGGCCAAATCATATCTTTAGCAACAGATGAAGACATATACAACCTCTCTAATCGAGGTATTAAAGGGAAGTGATACATGACCTTAGCAGCTACCTTCTTTCCCTTTTTTTTGTATTGCTTTTCGTTCCATCTTGAAGCACCACAAGTATTACAATTTTCTTTTGAAGCTGCATCTTTGCGAAAAAGCATGCAATTATTTGTACATACATCTATAATAGAATGATCAAGTCTTAAATCCTTCACGGTCACATTTGCTTCATAGTATGTCTCCGGGAATAGACAATTTTCTTCTGGAAATCCTGAAATAATCAAATGTAACAACTTTGTGAAAGAATCGTTGGACCATCCAGATTCCTCCTTCAGATATAGCAAGGCAACCAAATACGATAGCGTAGAATGACTTGTGCAACCTCTATAGAGTGGTTGATCAGCCTCTTTTATTAGCTTGTAAAATCTTTGTGCATCTACATTTGCAGGTTCCTATGTAGCTTCAGCAGAATGGTCGTTTTCTGTGTCACCCATACCAAACAAATCCCCAAACAGCATAGCTATGCACAAATCCTTTTTGTAATACATGTGAGAATACCTCCTCCTCTGTTTTAAGGTATCTGTTCAAACATACCTTGCAGGGACATATTAATTTCCCCTGTCTAGTTGGTCTCTGATGGATGAGAGCAAACTCAATGAACTTTCATAACCCTACCTTGAATGCATCACTTCGCACTCTGTTCCCAATATGCATCCAACTCCGATCTATTAGAAAATCCATCTATATGAAGGAAAATATATAATAAGTTAACCACACATTACAAGAAACACACACATATATATATGTAATTCAAATACTTGTCAAAATTGAAGCAATGGCAGACATGATTGTGGAACTGATAGTGAAGCCACATTAGAGAGCCAATAATAATGGAGACAAACTATTGGTTTTTGGTCGGGTGAAGGAATAAGAGACTTGGTGAGTTTCTTGCTAGCCTATTCCTTCTTTATTGTTTTCAATACATTTTTATTTTCTATTGGGATGGTAACATTGCGGGATGGGTTGGGATGAGCTATACGACTTTACTCAACTTATGTATATTTGTTTGTCCAGTTGAGAAATTGCTGAGCTTAATGCTAGATACAGCTGATTATTAATATTATATCTATATAAATCCTCGTACTAGATTCACAGTTAATATGTTAGTATAGTGATAGAGTTTTGTATTTGTAAATCCACTAATTAGATTTACATTATGTGGGTGCATGTTTTTTGAGCCATACAAACTCCTGATACATATGGGTCCATCCAAATTTTAACGATTGAATTTACTCTTAACAAGCTAAATAAATAGAACATAAATAAATTGTGGGTATCAATTCACTAAGTGCGCTCACAACACATCAATAAATTGATGTCTATCTAGTATGAATGGAATACAATATAAAATTTTCATGCCTCCTTCTAAGTGCTTTAAGGTTTACATTGCTTCTGCATCATACACATGGCAGACCCTGTGATCTCCTTTGTCCAATTTTAGTGCAATATGAATTTTTTTCATTATAAAAATTAGCAACCATGATCAGTAATCTACTTTATTTGCACCCATTAAAATTTCATGAAGCGCATACACCATGATCAATATGTCTTATTTCTTCTACACCTTTAAAGAAACCAGTTGAATATTTACTGAATTTTATGAATCTCAAGTAATATTTTATGAAACCAATGAAGAATTAAGCTTAAAGGGGTGGTGCTATGAAGTTTTTTCAATTTTTATAGAGCCTATACAGTTACCTGATGAGTTGGGTGGTGATCGTGAAGGTTCAAGTGATATGATTCAACACATTTCAGGTGGTGAACTCATATCTCTGTTCTTTCAACTTCTCAATTATTCTACAATAATGTATAGTGTAATTGGTATGAGCAATGGTTACCCAATTTCAGGAGACTTATTGACATAATAAAATAGGTAAAGACCAACTTATTGGACATGAAAGTCTTTAGCCTAGTCAGCCTAGATGGTGACTGGAAACATGCATTTTCTTCAAGAATACTTGCTTTCAGACTGCACTGCATTGATCATGAATCAATCCCCCAGACCCAGAATCTCCTTCAGATACTTGGGCACGGACTAACGAGGTTAGTGGGATACATTCTATCAAATTGGCCTTCACAAAGCCATGTCCAACCTGCCAAAAGGCCCATTGAAAACCAGTTGGCACCTTGACATACCCAACAAGATTAGTGTATTTTTGTGGCTAGTCAGAAATGAACCGATCATGACTAATAAAAGAAGGAAAAATAGGCACTTCACATACAACAATATATGTCCTTGATGTAACCACGAAGAATAAAATAATCTACACACACTCAAGGATTAAGCTTTTACAAGATCCACTTGGGAACAATGTGACTTGTTTAGAAACTAGTACTATCTACAAGGAAGCTCTACTGCTGAATGGCTTGGCATAAACATCAATAGAGACAATTATCACTGCACTTAATTTGAATTTTGTCACTGGATCATATGGAAGGTGAGGAAGTATAAAGTATTTGAAGGAAAGGATCTCAATATGGATCGGCAGGTGCAAGAGCTATCAAACAACATCATGCTAAATAACCATGCTTTTAGGAAGATCAGGGGTGGTGACCCTTCAGTCACAAATGTTAGCTCTCAAACACCAGAAAACCTACGTGACTAGGTCATATATGAAGACACTATCCTCATGTGAGTGCATGCAGCTGTGAAGGGTAGTGAGGTAGCCATTGCTACTACAATACACAGAGGGGATTCACATACTTAGGAGGCACAACAAAATGCATTAAGACCTCTACTGTCACTGAAGCTGAACTCTGAGCAATAGAACTTGCACTGAATCTGATAAAAAAAATTTAACTATATGAAAGTGGTGATTGGAAATGATAGCAAATTGGCCATTGAATCCCTTGAAGGAGGAGGTTCTCAAAACCCTCATATGGATGCATGGATAAATTGAATTGACAGGATCCGAATGCAATACCAAGAAGTAAAACTAATAAAAATTGGGAGGATAAACAACGACATTAGAACTAATGACATTAGTTTGCTAATAATTTTTTGGTTCAAATACTACAAGCATCCTCAAAGTTTATATAATTACATAGTCACCAAAAAAAGTAAACTTTTAGATCCAGATTGGATTATATAATGGTAATGAATCCTCGTGGTGTACAATAATCTTAACATATAGAACTATGAGAGTCATTTGTATGCATGATCACCTTTGTCCTATTTTATTGTAATATGATTTTTTTTCATTATAGAAGTTAGCAACCATGATCAGTAATCTACTTCATTTGCACCCATTAAAATTTCATGAAGCACACACACCATGATCAATATATCTTCTTTCTTCTACACCTTTAAAGAAACCAGTTGAATATTTACTGAATTTTATGAATCTCAAGTAATGTAGTCCATGAACACACAACTCTTCCTCTAGTATTCTGGTTATCTCTCTTTGAGGCCAGTTTATAGAACCATGGTCTTTTGGTTCTTGTTATTTTAGTATGAGTTTTGAAACCAATGAAGAATTAAGCTTAAAGGGGTGGTGCTATGAAGTTTTTTCAATTGTTATAGAGCTTATAGAGTTACCTGATGAGTTGGGTGGTGGTCGTGAAGGTTCAAGTGATATGATTCAACACATTGCAGGTGGTGAACTCATATCTCTGTTCTTTCAACAACAGAGATATATGCTTTAGTGGTTACTTATGACGCTTTGTATGCTATCAACATAGAATTCACATGGCTCCTTATGAAGCTTTGTATGGTAGACGTTGTAGATCACCCCTATGTTGGTATGAAACTGGTGAATATCAACTGTTAGGTCCTGATCTTGTGCAGCAGACCACAGAGAAGATCAAAGTAATACAACAACAGATTAAGACTGCACAAGATAGGCAGAAATCTTATGCTGACAAACGTCGTAGACCTTTGGAATTCCATGTTGGAGACATAGTGTATCTCAAGGTCTCACCTTGGAAAGGAGTTTTGAGATTTGGAAAGAAAGGGAATTTAGCTCCTAGGTTTATGGGGCCTTATCCAATCATTGAACGGATTGGAAAGGTAGCCTATAACAACCTACTTTCTATCAAGCTTGGAAAGAAAGGGAATTTAGCTCCCTATTTAGTTGATAAATAGGGAGCATCTAGATATATGCTTTAGTGGTTACTTTCTTAAAGTAACAACCTACACGTGTTTTACTGTCTAATGATTACTGGAGGTCATGCTGGAGCAGGTGGCAAGGTGTAGTGCGTATGGAATAGTGTTACATGTTATGAAAAACTATCGTGAAATTATTTGTCTTGATAGTGTTACATATAGCTCTTATAGATCTTTTCTCACTTT
Source organism: Alisma plantago-aquatica (assembly GCA_963693085.1). NCBI lineage: Eukaryota > Viridiplantae > Streptophyta > Magnoliopsida > Alismatales > Alismataceae > Alisma > Alisma plantago-aquatica. The sequence continues at coordinate 4,733,171 of OY856414.1, forward strand.
TGAAAAGTTTAACACCTTTCTATATGATTTATTTTGGGAGTTGTATGACGATTTCATAATATACTGAATCATTAGTGTGTATATCCTTCTACCTACATCAAATTGAGAATCACGCTGTGAAATCTTTGTACCAAGACGCACCCCACACCCTTCTTGTAAACTTTCCCAAGCATCGATCAAATGTATAATACATGTTCTTATTCTCATTTATATATTACTATCATGATGGTAAATTTCTTACATGTTTAAACAACCCACATAATAAGCAAGTCACTTTCTATAGATCGCCAAGAGTTTCCTTAAAAAAGGAACCAACTTGACATATTTCTCAATTGGTGATTGAAAGTGACTTTATGAAAAACAAGCAATAAGCAAATATTTCATATAAATAGGCGCACAAATTATGGTCAAAAGAACACCTTCTGTTCAATAATTGCAGTCTTTCCTGGCCCAAGGATATCTTTCAATGTGTGCTTCAATTGCTTATCCTCTTCAGGGGGGAGAGACTGTGGATGATGAGAACTCATTAGCATAGTGGAATGCCAAGCATAACCAAGAAAAATATTGAATCATGAACAGAGACTATAAAATATAGTATACATGTAAGAACCAAGAAGGAACCAACTATTGCCAACCATTTGGAAATGTTGCACTCAAATGGATAATTCAGAGATAAATTATTTAAGGTCTCATTACAACAAAGCATATTTGTCAAATTGGCTAGGTGGTCCTCCTCACCCAAGGGTTACCTAGAGAGCCTTGGCAGAACACTAGTCCCCAGTCTTCACCAGGCATTTTCATCCTTTTTATTTATTTTTCACAAATATATATTTAAATTACCCTAGCCTTGACAGTAATGGTTCCTGAGTGATGGCTACCCTATGCAGCCAAGGGGACAACTCATCATGAATATTGGGACAAGGGATGCCACTATTCTTGCCTATATGGCAAGTAGGTTTTATGGCTGAACCTAAATATGCCGATGACAAATCTTTCCCAGCTCTATAAACTATGTGATTATGTGAATAGATCATTGTTTTTTTACTAATGCCATGTAATGTTTTAAAAACCATGCTAGGCGTCCGCTTAAGGTTCAACAGGCCTGGCTAGTTAAATCACATCTTAGGTGGATGTTTAGCAGATTGGAGTTAAACACCCGCCTAGGTCAGGACCAAAACCTTTTTGTTTTTGCTTTGTTGTGATTTACAAGTAATTTTATACAACATCTTATTTCTTCTTACTGATTATGTAGCATTATCAATATGTTTATTGATTTCAGTAGCATTTTCAATATGTTTAGATAGCAATGTGAGTGCCTAGGCGGGTTGGCGGACATCACAAATGCTAATAGGCCAACTTTTCATATGTTTGCTACTATTGCTGGTGTTTATTATTCTCCTCCTTGTACTACTACTGCCATGTAAAGAAACTACTAGCATAAACAAAAATATACATAACTGCATATGTCATTTAAAGCAGCAAAATACATAACTGTATTGATTCATTATCATCAAAGGCAGTAAATTATCATTTAAAATGAAGGTGTAATTTGATGAGAAACGTTGATCTTGGTACATTAGCCTAGATGAGGAGGATAGTGGGAAGTCTTACTCTAGAAGCTGGAGAGCAATGAGGACGACTGGCCGGAGGTTAATATTGATTATTTCAGATTCAAGCAATGAGGAGGACGAACCTAGAGAGGATGCCATCGATCCAAGCAACTTTTGCGGTAGCAGCAATGACCAATGGCCAAAGAATCAAATAGGGCGCCTGTGTAGCAGCAACGAACAATGGCCGAGCAGGGCAACTGGCGGCAGCAAGGGCTGGCGGCAAGGAGAGTAGAGCCTCAATATCGACGCGTTCCCTTAGGGCGGAGGAATGTAGAGGAGCACCGAGGAGAGCAGAGGAGCACAGAGCAGTGACGAGGAGTGCCAAGGAGTGCGGAGAAGCGACGAGGAGTGTGGAGGAGCATAGAGGACTACGGAGGAGCGCGGAGGACTGCGGATGACTGCAAAAGAGTGAATCGGGAGGGGGAGGGTTGAGCGGGCAGTTGCGACGGAACTGGGGGGAAGGAGGCGGATCACCTAACCACAAATAGGGAGTGCGCGCATTCAGACTGGGTGGTTTTTTTTCATTGACGACTCATGTGTTTTAGAATGGAGGGAAGGATTATGAGATGGAGGGAAACATTTGGCATCACATTTTTCACGGGGTGATTAGTGAATAATGTACTTGTGAGGGATTAGTGTCCATATAAAATGCCTAATGGTGTTAAGAACACGGTTGAGGGATTTCATCCCATATTTGAAGGGTGGGTCCTCACAAATAGACATCATTATTCATGATTTTTGGTTCCTCATAAATGTTCTTCAATAATAGCCAAATTTTTACTAGTGTATGTTTCTACAATCACGATACTTACCCAAGCTTGTAACGAGCACAAATGATTTGAATACAAGTCAATGATGTAATTGGCAGGCAAACAACACAACTTATTATCATGGTGCTGCAATAGCAACAACCATACAGAATAATATATAACAATAGTGGACAAATTCAAACATGAACACAATTTGTTTGAGAAGGGAAAACATTGGTAATAAATGCAAGTCATGAGAGGGAACAACAGTTACACAAATTAGCAAACAAATGGCGAAAAAGTTAGCTCCAAACAAATAGATTCTACCTTGATAGAGGGGAGGAACCAATTGGAGGGTGCTTGTAGTTCTAACAGCCATGACTTATCCCATTGTATGCAAAGAATAAAAGATATAACAAGAAGGGGTAATAAAAATAGATGCAATTGAAATAGGGGTGATATATGTGCGAGGTAATGAGTGAGGTAGGAAGGAGAAAAATACTAGTATATGAAATCAAACAATGCTTGCAACCACTTCGATCGGAGCTGACGGATTGGGAAACAATTTGCAAGATCAAGGGAAAGTGGACTTGATGAGGTTCACAAGCATGTCCACCATTTTATATCCACTTTCCAACTTGCGTGAGTGATGCGATGATTTTGAGTTGCATTTATAGACTTGTTTGATATGTGTTTTATGCATTTATTAGTCATTTTCATGGTTAATGTTGCATAAGTCTTTCATTTTGGTCTATGCTACCTCTTTATGTCAAATTCCCTTTATATAAGCATTTTGAGTATTAATTATCGAAAGAATATATTTTGTGTGGACTTATGTGGTTCCGTGTGTTAATTTCAGGAAAAACAAGTATATGCTGCCGTCGATACCATCGACGGTGGTCGATACCATCGACCGGACCACAGGTTGCCAGCCGCAAGGACCAGAACAAGGTCGATACTATCGACATGGATGTCGATGGTATCGAGATATCATCAGGTTGCTGGCGAGAAAGGAGTCGATACTATCGACCAAAATGTCGATACTATCGACGGGAGGAGCTACAGCGACGCAAAACGACAAAACTGTTGCTACAGGTTTGTCGATACCATTGACCCGAGTCGATGGTATCGAGATGACATCAGGCGCACAGACGAAAGAAATGAAGAACAGTCGGCATCGCGCTAGGTCGATACCATCGACCCGTGTCGATGGTATCGACACCGTCAGATATGAGTTTGATTCAGAATGATCTTAATCGGACGGTGGTGATTAATTTATGACAAAACTCGGGAATTAAACCTAATGACGGTGCCCCAGTCCGGGGGATCACGTCATTAGTTGATGCACGCATCCCGGAGAGCGAGGAGAGAAGAAGGGAGCACGAGAGCATGCCCCAGCCGATCCAGACGCCGAAGAAGATAAATTCCACCACCGAAAGGTGGTAGAACGCGGATTCCACGCCAAGGATCGATTGGACCTCCTCCGTTCAGGGGTTTCACCACTCAATTTTGTTTTTCTCATGTTTCCCCTTTTCTCTATCATGCTTTGTCTTGAGATGAACATGCGGGGCTAATCTCCTTTGTCTTTAGGACCGGGAGTAGCCAGGGAATTCATTGTATGATGATTCTATTTTAGTAATTCATATCTTATCTCTTAAATCCGTGGTATAATTTTGTTTTCTCCAATATATTGTTATGCTTGATCACCATAATAATAACCTAATGCACTTAATTGCTTTGAAAGAAGAATTAACGGTTGAAAAGAGACAAAATTTACATTAATTGACAAATCCCTTGAACAAGGCAGTGTAAGATTAATGGTGGATACCGAGAGGTCGTTTATAATGCACCTAGTTTAGGGTATATGTTACTACGACGGTAGAACCGACCTAGACATAGGTAGTGAATTGTACCACGACAGTGGGCAATTCTGATTTCAGGCCACTACCCGGATAGAGAGATAAAATTGAGTGATTATTTAGAATCTAGTACAATAAAAACCTGCGGTGAAACCACAATCCTAAAGATCTCATTTTGAATTGATTAAACTAAACATTTAATCGATCACTTTACTTTGTTTTATTTTTATTTTTCTTTTAATTTTAACAACAACTCTCAACTTGTTAATCAGCTTAGCTGATCGCGAGTAGTTAGTAGGAGTCCCCGACGATTGCACGTATCCCTGAGTTCGACTCGGGCCTCACAAAGGCCTGTACTACTCGACGCGTTCACTTGCATTTCTACGCACGGTAAACTTGCGTCAAGTTTTTGGCGCCGTTGCCGGGGATACGGCAATTTGTTGGCACTTCGAGTGCTGTGAGAGGCCACTCTAGGCCACCTTTTTAAAATTTTTTATTACTATAATTCCAACAATTCATAATCTATTTTCTAAATATTTGCAATCGTCAAGCACTGTACTAAATTTAATTTCTCTATTTTCAGGTACTGTGCATGGTGCAGACGCGTAGTACTGACTACGCAGGTCGCGCACCAGAGGTTCCGCTACCGGGAACAGAAGACGAGGAAAGCCACAATCAAGACCAGTTAGAATAAACAGAGTTAGAACCTGAACAAGAAGAGATGGACGAGCCACAGACAATATGGGAGAAGATCAAGGCTTCTTCCACATCTGCGTCAAAAGGGCCTATAAAGAAGCAAGCAATCAACATACCTACCTATAAGATTGATCCGGCTTTGATAAATCTGGTGAAGTCCAATGCTTTTCATGGGCTCAAGAATGAGGACCCCGTCGCGCACATAAGTCAGTTTGTTGAGAACTGTGACATGGTTAAAATCGACAGGTTTCCACAAGATGCACTTTATCTTAAGCTTTTCCCGAGTTCATTGGCAGGAGCCGCGCGAGAATGGCTACACAATTTAGATGATGAGTTTGTGGAGTCCTGGGACCATATGGTGGAGGTTTTCTTTGAGAGGTTCTTTCCTCCTGAGAAGACCAACGACATGATCAGGAAGATCCATAACTTTACCCAACAGGCAGGTGAGACATATTCTGAGACCTGGGAGAGGTTTCAGGTCATGCTGAGACGGTGCCTGCATCACGGGCTGGATAAAGAAACCCAGGTAAAGATCTTCTATTTTGTTCTCTCCGAGCACGATAGGAGCAACCTTGATTCAGCTGGGTCAGGATTCTTTTTAAACAACACGGACACCAGGTGTTGGGATATATTAAAGAACATGGCTAGGAAGCAATCATGGGGTGAGAGAGAAAGAGGCCCCGTGGAACAAGTTAGAGTGGCAGGTGAATCAAAATCTATGAAGGAGCTGAATGAGAAGATGGACCTTCTCACAAGGAAACTGCTAGAAAAGGAGGATAATGAGTCCGAGGATGAGGCTCAAGTTAAATTCATGCAACAACAGGGCTACAGAAATAATGACTATGCATGGAGGAAAGACAAAAAGTTCTCCTGGAAGGACCCTAATAATTTCCTGCAGGATCCGGAGGCAAAGCCACAACCTAGAACTGAGGATAAGAGCACCGAATTACTTAGTCAAATGGTGCAGCAGAATCAGGAGATGATGGCTATGTTTGGTAAACAATTGCAATCTCAAGGTGATATCTTAACCAAATTTGGGCAGACGCTGCAAAGCCATGGAGCACAAATGAGGGCATTAGAAACCATCGTGGCCCAGATTTCAAGTGAAGTGGCGGCCATCAAGCACGCCAATCAGTAGAAACCGGCCGAGAATGTAAATGTGGCCCAAGCACACCATCAAGCTAAATACATGTCTGTGAAAAGCAATGAAGAAAAACCCCAGGTGACAGAGATAAATGATCAAAGCAAAATGACTTTTGATACGGAGGCGACACCGGCAATACCGTATCCTCGCACTTATTATGGACTACCAGGCGGAAACACTCTTTATAGGAAATCCTGCCAAAAGCCCATGATAGTTGCATCCCCGACTAGGCAAGAAGAGCAAGTTAAGGCTGTCTGTCAAGGTGCAGATAAATCTATTGCTGATACGCATGTTGATGATGCTCCGATAAAGTCCACTCCAGAGGGAGTAATTGAAGCAAACTTAGGGGAGCTGGCCCCGAAAAGCTCATATGTGCCACCTCATAAGCGTGTCAATGCGGTAGTCGTGTCAAGTCGGGACAATCCAAAGCCGAAGAAGGAGCACAGGCATTATAGAAAATTCTTAGAGATATTCAGAAATCTGCATATCAACATTCCACTGGTGGAAATGATTGAGAAGGTTCCCGCCTATGGGAGGTTTATTAAAGATATAATCAACAAAAAGAGGCGGATCAAAGACACCGATGTATGCCGGATGAATGAAATGGTGAGCTCAATCATTCTTGGGAGTTTACCAGAGAAGAAGAAAGATCCAGTGAGTTTTTATATCCCATGTTCAATAGGTTATCAACATTTCCCACGAGCTCAATGTGATTCGGGCGCTAGCATAAATCTCATGCCGCTGTCCACATTTAAAAAGCTCAGGTTACAGGACATAAAGAAGTCAGCGGCAACCATTGAATTGGCAGATGGATCTATTGTAAGTCCACATGGCGTTTGTGAGAATGTTCTTGTCAAGGTGGACAAATTTATTTTTCCAGTAGACTTTGTAATCATGGATATGCCGCAGCTTGAGAGTTGCGAGATGCTTCTAGGTAGGCCGTTTCAAGCAAAGGCCGATGTGGTGACTGCAATTGGGAGAGGTACGCTCACGTTGGGAATTGGTCAAGATCGCGTGGAGTTCAAGTTGCCGCACGATCCTTTGAGCACCTTCTCCAAGGTACCAAGTTGATAAAAATGCCAAAAGTCGTCTAGCGTAAGACGTTAAATAAGGGCGCTTGTTGGGAGGCAACCCAACCATTGGTACCTTAGTATAGTTCATTTACTTTCGTAGGTTGATTTGTTTTGACTTAATTTTAGTGTAAAAAAGATACCGTGATCGGTTTGTTCTTTGTGCAGGCTGAGGCAGAGTCGATACCATCGACACACTGGTCGATGGTATCGACCGTGGTACAGGTTGGCGACTGTAGGAATCGCACTGCGTCGATACCATCGACGGCCTCGTCGATGGTATCGACATACCAACAGGCAGATCGAAAGAAAAAGTCGATGGTATCGACATGGGTGTCGATACTATCGAGATCTCTGAAGATTTTCAGAACAAATCGGCTCAAGTGAAGTCGATACTATCGACGGGCGTGTCGATGGTATCGACACATTCATGCAAAGGAGGCGGCGGCCGGGCCTCACGAGGATTTGCCCTAATCAGAGAGTCGATACTATCGACTCGCATCGATAGTATCGACGCGCCACGTCAACGATCTGTGAGGAAAGATCAACGACGATCACAGCAACAAGGAAGTCGATCTGAGGGATGGGTCGATACTATCAACACGCATCGATAGTATCGACGCGTCAGCATCCGGTCCCCGCAGATCCAACCATCGACAACTGTCGATACTCGTGGAGGTACGGATCGTGCTACCCGAGTCGATACCATCGACTCGCGTCGATGGTATCGACGGGCAGACAATAGCACCGGCCACGGCTATATATGGGGAGTAGTTGCGTCAGATGACATCACACCTTCAGTGCAATCTTCCTCTACTTGTGCCGAGTGAGTTCCAGAGCTATGCAAGCCCTTCAACGAGCAACACCGAGCTAGTTCTTCATCGAGCGGAGATTCGATTCTCCAATCTTCACCGAGCTCCTTTCTAATCCTTTTTCTCTCGCAATCATGGTGCATGGAGCTGGTGCGTCATCTTCACGTGCGAACCCGGTGGATATCCCGGAGTTCATGCCACCTCCTCCCGCGTCGGTTTCACGCCCGTGGCTGATTCATCCATCCGCAGAGGTGAAGAAGATCTACGAGGAGATCTTAAAGAGGAAGATAGAGCCCACCCGTTATGTCGAACGGAACATGATCCGCGACCTAGGGTTCAAAGCCAACTTGGCCTACGTTTTGAAAGGACAGGCGCGCCACACAAGCCGAAGACCTGACGAGCTGGAATTTCATGCGGATGGCCAGTCGTTCTTCAGTGACTGGCCCACGTACAAGGAGTTGGTGGCAGAGTTCATGGCGTCGTTGGACGTCTGTATCATGCCCAACGACATCGTAGCCACCGACCGCGAGTGGATCCAGGGCCAGGTGTCTTTCTGGCTGTACAACAATGACTACACCATGACACTTCGGCAGTTCAATAAGATCTTCAATTGGTTTCACTCGCAACGTGACTACCGGCGGCTGGACAACCGCACCGACTACGACGCGATCTTTGCTGAGATGGTTACGGTGCCGCCGGGGAAGTCAGTAAGCTACCATAATGCTGCGGTAGTTGATTTCGAGCACCCTTTCGTTCGGATTCTGCACCGGATGCTCTGTTCGACGCTATTTGCTAGGGGTGATCTATCCCTTAGCAAATTCCAGGAGCCGGATCTTTTCTTCTTGTATAAGCTCCTGAAACGTCAAGAGTGCAATTGGGGTGCCTTCTTTGTGCAAAGAGTATTGGCGATGAAGAGGAGTATGAGGAAAGCGCTGATTCACTTCGGCGGGCTCATCACCAGGCTGACTTCATACCTCGGCTTGAACTTCCAGACCCTCACTCCTCTATCTACTAGGAGCAAGGTGAACTTGCAACATTTGCACCGGTCCAATCTCCTACTTCTTCGAGATGGTTTGGCGTATGCGCATTGCCACGTCAACCACGCCTATCAGGAGTGCTCGTTTCCTGATCCGGTCTTCAACATCGAAGGGGCGCAACACTTCCGGTGGCCAATCATAGCCATCGCCGACTCCGATGAAGAAGGCGGCAACGACGGTGGCGACGACGGAAATGACGGCGAGGCTGAGGAGGAAGAGGAGGAATTCACACCTCTTCGAGCACGAGTGGCACCACAGAAGCGTCCTCGGATGGATCCGGGTGCATCTTCATCATCACAACCTACGCCGCCACCACCACCGCCCTCGCAGCCAAGCGAGGATGCCTACTCCATGCAGGGCATGTATACTATGCTGCATGATATACAGCAGTTGCAGAAACAACACATGACGATGTATACCGGTATTCAAGACACTACGAACCGGATACTTGACAACCAAAGGGCGATGTTCGAGAATGAGTGTCTTCTCCTTGACAACCAACAACAGATACATGATCGGTTGTATCGGATGGAGATGCAACAGGAGCCCTTCTATGACCACTATTGGAGCCAGAATTACTTTGGAGGCTATCCACAACCTCCACCCAGGGCCCAGTTTGATCCAAGCTTCCAAGGGGAGTATCCTTCTTGGGACCCCACGGCGCCGCAGTACCCACCTCCACCACCACAGGAGTGATCCGGTATCACTGTTCCAATCTTTAAGTTTGTTTTTGACTATGAGGCCATAGTCGAATTCAAGCTTAGGGGGGTAGTTGGAACAGTTCTATTTTTTATTTTCTCTATTTTTAGTTTTATTGCTCTTGTTTCCTGTCATTTGTTTTCTGCAATCTTAGTTTGTTTTAGGATCGCTTAACTTAGAAAATGATTGGTTGTGTCAACTTTAAAGCTGAAAATCACAACTGCACATTCCTAATGATTCATGAAAGTGGACGGAAATGGTTGTTTGAGCCTAAACTGACCAAGTGATAATGAGATTTTAATTTTAAGTAAGAGAGAAAAGACCTTTTAACTACTACACATGTTACGACCCCATCTGAGCTTAATTGGTAAACTAGGGTTACCAAGATGATTACATGATTAATTGGACTGATCACTCTTGAAATCTAATGAATAATGATAATACAATGAGAATGTTTTAACTATGATAAGAAGTTTAAGTGTTCGTTTGTCTTGAGAATTAGGGTTTGAGAAGCATAGACCCTAATCGGCCCAAAATAGGGTTTTAATGTTACATGAATACAAAATTTGATAAGCATAGTGTTTCAGTAAATGATTTTTAGTATTTTATGTGTAACTTTTATTTACTTAAAATTTGGATATGATTTGGATATATAAAATGTGAACAACATTGGAAAATATCAGAATTTTTGAAGAATGTTCTGACCTGTTTATCGGTCGAGTTTCAAACTCGACCGATCATATTTCCAGATTTATATAGCAGTGTGGTAATTGAATTTTATCTTTTTATTGGTATATCCAATTGATCTAAAATTTTAACTGTGCTTGAAAAACACAGTTTTAGACACTCTGTTAAATTGGCGTAATTTTTGGATGACTTTTGATCTCTACAGTGAGGGTGTCGGTCGAGTTCTGTGCAGGACAAACTCGACCGAATCTGCTGCAGACTGCAATATAGCAGTGCACTGTTTGATTTTTAATTATGTATTGGTAACTAGAAATGATCTCAAATTTTTACTGGAGGTCTGAAACTTCATTAGGTATAACATATAAAATTTCCAGAATTTTGGAGCTTCTGTTAGCTATTCAGTAGGCGAATTACAGAAACTATTGTGAAACTGAATATTCAGCCAATATAATTAAAGTTGAGTGTTGGGTCAATATGCAATTGACCCAAGCAGCTCAAATTGACTTATATGATCGACCACACACACACACAGCTCTCATTCTTCGTCATCCACCCCAGAGAAATGAAAATCTAGAGAGAGAGGGAGAGTTAGGGCTTGAGTGGAGAAAGAGGAGGAATTGCTGACCTAGGGTTTTGCGGTCCGAGGAATGGTGAAATCAAGTAAGTTTGGATTCTTTGCATAGAATTTTATGGTGAATCTTCTCTCTCATGTCAAGATTCCGTCCATGCTCTGATTTGATCCAAGATGATGTCGAAATTCCCTCTTTTCTCACCCTTTCTTCATAATCCCTCATTTTTAAGGTTTCCTAGTTGAAGGGAAGAAGAATTGGGAGATTTGCTAGGGATTTGATATGAGTTCGAGATCCCCTGAGTTGAGCTGCAGTTTTGAGGTGTTTTCACACCTTAGGGTGAGTGGGTTCTTCCTTCAAACAGTGTAATGCACGAAATTTGATTATAGCACCCAAATCCCTAATTGCTTAGTATGTGATTTTAAACCCTGAATGTCCATTTGTTCTGTGTAGTTGCAATTTGATATGAAATGGGCTCCTTCTCTGTTTGAAAGACTCTCTGATGATATAATCATATTAGAAATGTATACAACACATTATAGAAAGAATGCCTTTCGGATTCATATTGTATGATGTAATTAGGGTTTAACCTAACTGAGATCTCACTAGAGTTTTAATCCAATTGAAGAGATATCTAGACTTAAACCAAACCTAGGTCTAAATGCTCTCAATCAAGCTTAAGGCTATCATATTTCAATATCTAAAACCTTTGGGATTTGTCACTAAGTCTATGACTTTGATTTCACTAGTTTAAGCTCGAATGACCAGTGCCACGGCCGTGGGGTGACACCATGACCGTGTTGGAGCAAACCCTAATTGAACACTTAAAGATCAAAGTTAAATAAAGAGGACTAGTAATCCTATAAGTGGTTAGGATGTAACTCATGGGTTATCTTAATTGAATTTTATTCTTGATACATGATATCTCAGTGAATGGTATGGAAAACCTAAATTTAGTTAAATTTCCATGGTTTCATATCTATATTGATTGTATATGATTTGTTGGAAACAATCTTTATTTAGTGAATGCTTATATCCTATGAAATCCTTATGAGAGCCATGTGACAAGTGAATGAGGTAAATGAAAAGGTGAATGAGGTGAATGAAACCCTAAGAGTAGGGTGTTAGTATGTGATGAATGAATAAGGCAAATGAAACCCTATGGATAGGGTGTTCAATGAATCATGTTATGGTGATATGAAAGGTCTCGATATGAGATGTGGTGATACTTAACTGTTGAATTGAATGTTTCTAGTGCATTTAACTTTATATGCTTGTTCTCTCTAAGTATAATGCTTAGTATGATGTGGTCGGAGAGCCCGTGGATCCTGTAGCAGAACAGGACTGGCAGTCAGACTTAGCATTTCCCGGGTGTGTCGCTAAGTCTTGTACGGTGTGGTCGTAGTGCACTGTGAGTGTTATGACCCATAATTAAGTTAACTAATAAGTACCTCGATTAGCGTGAAACATCTTGATTAGTGCTAAGTATTTTGTTAAACACCATGGTTAATCAAGGTAAGCTAAGATGTGAATCAATGGTTGAGATTGACTCATCTCATGTAATTAATGATAATCGCAGTGCTAATTGTTAAGTTAAATAAGTGCCCAAGAAGCGATTAGTATTTTGATTATCTGAGATAAGCTAATTAGGATTATTTCTTGCTTGGAGGGTGTAGAGGATCTCACGCGTGAAATGTTGCAAGAAGAATTGTCCAAATTGGACCTACGAGGCAAAAGTTATGGCTTTACCAGACCTTGGGGTTGAATATGCAATTTTACCTATTTAATTGGCTATTAATTTTTCTTTTCCCTTATTTCCCTTTACCATTTCTCGTTTATCCTCTCTTCTTCTTCACGCGATTAACAGAGCAAGGAACCACAAAAGCGGTGCGCACATCTAGCCCGATCGCAGCAGCCAGAGGGGGAAATAGTGGGTGATTCCTTGGGTTTTCACACCTCCGACCAGCAGTGCCCCTTCCTTCCCCTTCTTCTTCGTCCTTCTTGCCCTATCTCGCGCCCACCTATGCCCCTTCCAGTTAACGGCGCCTCCCTACCGCAGTAGCAGCTGCGTGCCATCGGCAGCAGCAAAGGAGGCTGAGACGGTCAATTTTGGAGCTTGTGAGGTCGTCTCGGCTGTGCCTTGTTCCTCCGCTCTCCATCTTCCTCCAGCACGCCCTAGTAGTGCCCTATCAACAGCCTCGCCCTAGCCACCCACCCTAGCCAGAGCGCCGGCCAGCAGCAGGCCGACCAGCAGACCAGCAGTGGCGGCCGATTTTGGGCTCCCTTTTTGCTTGATTTTGGATGAGCGACGCCTCCTTGTACTTCCCCTCCATCCTCCCCTCATACCTGCCCTAATCGCGGCCCTAGTAGCCTGGACGGCCAGCCAACCAGCAAACTGCTGCTGCGGTGGTGGCTAGAGGCCCTTGGGGCGCATGAAATGGCAAGCTAAGATCAGCTCCGAGCTCAGCCATGATGATGGAATAAAGTTCTGTAGCCAACAACCTTGAATGAGCACTCAATCGAGCTCTTCTCCTAGTTGTGCGTGAGAAAACAATAGTCTGTTCATTGTAAGTTTAAACCAGGATGATTCCAAGGTAGAAGCCGACCCGGAAATCGCCCAGAAACTGGTCCTTGGACGCGTTCCTGGACGGATCCAGACAAATTCGGACATTTCAAATTATGTGAGTAGGATTTCATTTATTTATCATTAATAAACTCAGGTGTTTGAATATTTTCTATTTTGTGCGTGAATTACGCTGATAACAGGCGTTATTAGGCGTAGGGCAGCGTTTGGCGTCGCCTGACTTTTTATTTCATAAAATGCTTCTAGATGCTGTTATATGATTTAGTTTAGCATCTGATCAGTGTGGATTGAATCAGTAAATTTATATGGTTCATTGGAACTTGAAATACGTAATATGATTGATGAAAATCATAGAATTTCCTGTATTATAACTGCAATGTATACGTTGAGCTTAAAATGGATGTGTAGCATGGAAACTGGATAAATGATACTGAATCATGTTTAAGGATGATAAATGATATATATATGTGCTTTCAAGTGATGTTTAGAATGTGCAATATGCATGAAATGTGATATTCCTGTTTATATGGTTATATGTTAATCAGTTAATAGACTTAGGTGCCCTAATACCGTAGAACCCCTTTGACAGATCTGCTTCTTAGGGGTGAAACTCGTGTTGCAACATTATCCGTGCGATGTCATGGAGACACGAGGATAGAGAGGCAGTGTCCAACAATAACGCGTGCGATGTCACGGTGGCACTGGAGAAAATTGGGGGTTATTGCAACAAGATCCGTGCGATGTCATGGAGGTAACCCCATGAGACTCTCCGCTTGTGTACTCAGGTTAGAGGAGGAGTCTAGAGCACTCGATGTAGTACAGTGAGGCCGATGAGCCTGAAGGCCGATGAGCCTGGGGTCCTGTAGCAGAGCAGGGCTGGCGTCAGACTTAACATTTCCCGGGTGTGTCGCTAAGTCTTGTACGGTGGGATCGTAGTTCGCTACGGATCTTCATATACAGGGTACACTGATATGATTAGGGCTTAATAATAATATAAATTGGTACTCATATAGGATCACAGTAAATTAAAGTATTCGAACTTTTGTGCTATTTCTTTATATCTGGTTATCTGTTCAAATTATCTGTTAATGCATGGAAATGTGATTATATTCTGCAAATCTGTTATGTTATTAGAACTGCCCTGCTTAGTACTGTACTTATGTTTTATTTAAATCTATAAACCTGATGAGTTGTTTAGTGATAGCTAAATGAAATGCTATTCACTGAGCGAGTAGGCTCATACCTCTACTCAAAACATTTTCAGGTCAGCATCAACATCAGAAATCGGAAGGGTCGTTTCATCCTAACGCCTAGTTATAAAAGGTTTGTAGTTAGTCTAATTAGAGGTCTCTTAGTCCTTTCCCCTCGGTCCTTGGGACATGGTGTGGGTAAGAGAGAGTGTGTATGTGGTATGTGTATAAAGATGTAAATTAATTGTTATGTTTACTTTCTGTTAAACAATGTTACATGTTGTAAACTCTGTTTACGTACTCTAGCCAGTTTAGTTGAAATGCTTCCGCAATAGTTAATTATGTTTTAGTTTACAGCAATAATCCGAATATCATTACGAGGTTTTAAAAAGAAAAAAAGTTCTCGGAGATTTGTTTATGTGATAATCCCTCCGTCGCGCCCTAATCTCGTGATTAGTGGTTAGTGTGAGATCGGGGTGTGACAACTTGGTATCAGAGCATAGGTTGAGTATATGAATACTCTAAGTCAAGGTCAGGGGACGATAAGAGACCAATAGGATTAGGACTTAAGGTGTCTTCCTTCTAACTGCAATTTTCTAACAGGAAGTGTTCTGTTATACTATTGCAGATGGCAGGAAGAGGATGTGGTCACGAAACCAAGTAAAGAGTTTAAGTTGAGTCGTTAAGAATCATTAAGATCAAAAGATAAAGTTATAAGTGAGGCAAATAATAGCTGATGTGTTTTAGCTCTGGGAGGTCTGAGTGTTTAGATACCCTGGCCAGGTGTCTGAATACTTAGATTGACCAGTATCAAGCTACTCTGTCTGTTCTTCTCTGGATGCCCTGGCCAGGTATACAGAGGAAGGGTGGGCTAGAGAGAAACCCTAGAAATCTTAGGGTTATGAGATAAGAAATTAATGTAGAAATAAGAGATTACATATAAGATGTGATTCAACTCTTGTCTATTATTGCTTATTTGATTTAAAGATCACTAGAAATGCTCTTATATGCATGAATTTAGATTTTCAATTTGTAGAATAAATATGATCCTTTTATATCGTTATGTGACATTAAGTGATTTAATTATTATTCAAATTCTTTGTATTAAGTATACCCGCAGTTATGCTTAAATGAGTTTTCCCTAAGTGGATATTCTTTCCACATGTTTAAGATTAATAGGAGTAGGTTAATCCCGAGTAGCTCTTGGCTTCAGGACTACAGGTTCGGCCTGGTCCGGCTGGCAGGATGCGTTACTGGGATCTAATGACTCATATTAACAATAAAATAAGAATAGACTCTGGATGATTTAGACCCGTAACATAGTGAGAATGTATATACACTAGTATGTTTTAACTATAATAAGAAGTCTAAATGTTCTTTGTCTTGAGAATTAGGGTTTGAGAAGCATAGACCCTAATTGGCCCAAATTAGGGTTTTAATGACATATGAATACAAAATTTGATAAATAGAATGTCTCACTAAATGATTTTTAGTATTTATGTGTAACTATGATTTAGCTCAAATTTGGATATGATTTGGATATATAAAATGTAAACAACATTGGAAAATATCAGAATTTTTGAAGAGTGTTCTGACTTGTTTATCGGCCGAGTTTCAAACTCGACCGATCACATTTTCAGAATGATATAGCAGTGTGGTAATTGAATTTTATCTTTTTATTGGTACATCCAATTGATCTCAAATTTTAACTGTGTTTGAAAATCACAAATTTTAGACACTCTATTAAATTGGCGTAATTTTTGGATGACTTTGGATCTCTACAGTAAGGTGTCGGTCGAGTTTGCAACTCGACCGAATCTGCTGCAGACTGCTATATAGCAGCGCACTGTTTGATTTTTAATTATTTATTGGTGATTAGAAATGATTTCAAATTTTTACTGGAGGTCTGAAACTTCATTAGGTATAACATATAAAATTTCCAGAATTTTTGGAGCTTCTGTTAGCTATTTAATAAACGAATTACAGAAACTATTGTGAAAACTGAATTTTCAGCCAGCATAATTAAAGTTGAGTGATGGGTTAATATGCTATTGACCCAAGCAGCTCAAATTGATCGATATGATCGATCACACACACAATAATGCTATGATACTGATATGGACCAAAACCCTAGAATGATTAAAGTTGTAGTAGTTTAAGGGATATCACTAGTGATGTAACCTTGAATACTAGTATCTTTGTAAAATAAGACCTTGAGATTTGTTCTATGAAAAGTAAACTGGCTTTGATAGTGATCTAGGGTTTTGAGGTAGATAATCTGAACGGTACATGAGCAACATGTAATGACTTAGAGAAAAGAGTAAGACATAAACTTGAAATGTAACAATAAGAAAGTAGCATAGAAAGCGGAGTATTATCCGATATATGATCTGAAGATAGTTGATGTAGTTCATGTTTTTAAGACATGGCGTCACTATCTTTATGATGTGACAATAGATTACTACCCTGATAAAGAGAATGTGGTGAATGATGCTTTCAGCAGAAATTCAAGTTCAACAGTTAATGCATTCTCTATGGCAGGTTTCAATAGAGACCTGTTAATAGAAATGTGGAGGTTGAACTTAGACTTAGGGGTGACAACACAAAGTGGTTTGATTGTATAAATGCAAATCAAGCCTATTTATTATGATCAGATCAAGGAACTACCATAGGGTGATAGTAAGTTAAACCAGATCATGCATGACATGATAGGAGGAAAAGAGACCAGAGTTTAAGTTTTAAGATGATAAGGTGTTGTATTAGCATGACATGTTGTGTGTACCTCGAGATAGTGAGTTGAAAGAAAAGATTCTAATGGAAGCGCATGTATTGATGTATGCTATGCTTTCAGGAAAACACTAAGATGTATATGAATCTCAAGGAGTTGAAACAGATGGTCAGATAGGCAGAAGGATGTAGCTGAGTACGTGGTTAGAAGTAGTGTGTGCCTGTAGGTTAAGGCTGAACCCTAGAAATCTACAGCTACCTTGTAATCTTTTTCTATGCCTGAATGGGAATGGGAATTTATCACAATGGATTTTGTGGTAAGATTACCCAGGACACCTAGAGGTTGTAATTTGATATGAATGATTGTGGATAGACTAATTTAGTCTGCTCGCTTTCTTCATATTAAGTCAACCTTTGATGTCTCAAAACTTGACTAAGATATACATGGATGAAATAGTTAGATTGCCTGGTAATCCAGTTTCAATCATATCATATTGAGATTCTAAGTTCACATTTAGGATTGTAGAAACAGTTACATCGTGCTTCGGGCACAAAGTTAAGATTCAATATAACCTTTTACAACCGCAGACGGATGGCCAGTCTGAGAGAACCATTCAGACTCTTGAGGACATGCTGAGAGCATGTGTTATGCATCTCAGTGGAAGTTGGGAAGAACATTTAAGTCTTATAGAGTTTGCTTAGTGTGAATGTTGAGTTTAGAAATACACAAACGACAATGGTACAGTTTGGGTATAAGCCCAGACAATACAGATTTGGTAAATCATTAGGTGCATGATTTCAAGGAAGTACATTAGTATAAAAATATACAAATAAACCTAGTTGCATGCTTCCTGTTATGTTAATGTGTATGACTTAAAATTTACATGAACTGACACGTTTCTCTGAGGTATTATTAGAATTCTCAAGTACTATTAAATATTTGTGTTATGATACGTAAACAACTCTTAATTGAGTTATGTGATGCACAAACCAGGAATTTGGTTAATATGCACGTACTTCGAGAAATTTCAGACAATTGATAAATATTACAGATGGTTTCTTATAGGTGAAGTAAATTACACTTATTGGTGTAATAAGATGTTCAATTACATGAATTCAGTATGTATGTGCCAAAATTGATTTGAGTTTGGAATATTTATGAATTTTAAATCTGCCTGCATGCATGATATAAAGATTTCTCAGTAATTACAATGATTTTGAATATACTGCGCTGCCAGTTCTAGAATGATACCGTATTGTGATTTGAACTGCAATCAAATAGATGAGATAACGGAAACCCTAAGAGTAGGGTGTTTCCATGTGACTAGTGAATGAGATAACCCTAAGAGTAGGGTGTTGGCATGTGATAAATGAATGAGGCAAATGAAACCCTAAGGATAGGGTATACGATGAATCAAGTATTTTGATATCAATTTTCATTATGAGATGTGATGATGTTTAACAGTTAAATTGCATGATTTTATTTTAGTACCAAATTGACATGCATTCTGTTTATTTAAGAATTTTAGTTTGTCTGCATGTATAGTATGATAATTTCTCGGTAATTACCATAAATTGAGATACTGTTATAACAGTTCTACAAGGACAATGTTTTGTGGTTTGATCTGGAATCAGATCAGATGTGTTCTAGGTTGAGGGATCAATACAGATGGTTGATCAGAGGATCAAGAAACTCAAGAATCGTGAGATACCCTTAGAGAAGGTTTTGTGGAGAAACCACAACTTAGAGGAAGCCACATGGGAGTTTTAGATTAGATATGCGTAACAAGTTTCCTTTTCTCTTTTAGGAATTTCGGGACGAAATTCTTATAAGGGAGGGAGATTGTTATGACCCATAATTAAGTTAACTAATAAGTACCTCGATTAGCGTGAAACATCTTGATTAGTGCTAAGTATTTTGTTAAACACCATGGTTAATCAAGGTAAGCTAATATGTGAATCAATGGTTGAGATTGACTCATCTCATGTAATTAATGATAATCGCAGTGCTAATTGTTAAGTTAAATAAGTGCCCAAGAAGCGATTAGTATTTTGATTATCTGAGATAAGCTAATTAGGATGATTTCTTGCTTGGAGGGTGTAGAGGATCTCACGCGTGAAATGTTGCAAGAAGAATTGTCCAAATTGGACCTACGAGGCAAAAGTTATGGCTTTACCAGACCTTGGGGTTGAATATGCAATTTTACCTATTTAATTGGATATTAATTTTGCTTTTCCCTTATTTCCCTTTACCATTTCTCATTTATCCTCTCTTCTTCTTCACGCGATTAACAGAGCAGGGAACCACAAAAGCGGTGCGCACATCTAGCCCGATCGCAGCAGCCAGAGGGGGAAATAGTGGGTGATTCCTTGGGTTTTCACACCTCCGACCAGCAGTGCCCCTTCCTTCCCCTTCTTCGTCCTTCTTGCCCTAGCTCGCGCCCACCTATGCCCCTTCCAGTTAGCGGCGCCTCCCTACCGCAGTAGCAGCTGCGTGCCATCGGCAGCAGCAAAGGAGGCTGAGACGGTCAATTTTGGAGCTTGTCAGGTCGTCTCGGCTGAGCCTTGTTCCTCCGCTCTCCATCTTCTTCCAGCACGCCCTAGTAGTGCCCTATCAACAGCCTCGCCCTAGCCACCCACCCTAGCCAGAGCGCCGGCCAGCAGCAGGCCGACCAGCAGACCAGCAGTGGCGTCCGATTTTGGGCTCCCTTTTTGCTTGATTTTGGATGAGCGACGCCTCCTTGTACTTCCCCTCCATCCTCCCCTCATACCTGCCCTAATCGAGGCCCTAGTAGCCTGGACGGCCAGCCAACCAGCAAGCTGCTGCTGCGGTGGTGGCTAGAGTCCCTTGGGGCGCATGAAATGGCAAGCTAAGATCAGCTCCGAGCTCAGCCATGATGATGGAATAAAGTTCTGTAGCCAACAGCCTTGAATGAGCACTCAATCGAGCTCTTCTCCTAGTTGTGCGTGAGAAAACAATAGTCTGTTCGTTGTAAGTTTAAACCATGATGATTCTAAGGTAGAAGCCGACCCGGAAATCGCCCAGAAACTGGTCCTTGGACGCATTCCTGGACGGATCCAGACAAATTCGGACATTTCAAATTATGTGAGTAGGATTTCATTTATTTATCATTAATAAACTCAGGTGTTTGAATATTTTCTGTTTTGTGCGCGAATTACACTGATAACAGGCGTTATCAGGCGTAGGGCAGCGTTTGGCGTCGCCCGACTTTTTATTTCATAAAATGCTTCTAGACGCTGTTATATGATTTAGTTTAGCATCTGATCAGTGTGGATTGAATCAGTAAATTTATATGGTTCATTGGAACTTGAAATACGTAATATGATTGATGAAAATCATAGAATTTCCTGTATTATAACTGCAATGTATACGTTGAGCTTAAAATGGATGTGTAGCATGGAAACTGGATAAATGATATTGAATCATGTTTAAGGATGATAAATGATATATATATGTGCTTTCAAGTGATGTTCAGAATGTGCAATATGCATGAAATGTGATATTCCTGTTTATATGGTTGTATGTTAATCAGTTAATAGACTTAGGTGCCCTAACACCGTAGAACCCCTTTGACAGATCTGCTTCTTAGGGGTGAAACTCATGTTGCAACATTATCCGTGCGATGTCATGGAGACACGAGGATAGAGAGGCAGTGTCCAACAATAACGCGTGCGATGTCACGGTGGCACTGGAGAAAATTGGGGGTTATTGCAACAAGATCCGTGCGATGTCATGGAGGTAACCCCGTGAGACTCTCCGCTTGTGTACTCAGGTTAGAGTAGGAGTCTAGAGCACTCGATGTAGTGTAGTGAGGCCGATGAGCCTGAAGGCCGACGAGCCCGGGGTCCTGTGGCAGAGCAGGGCTGGCGTCAGACTTAGCATTTCCCGGGTGTGTCGCTAAGTCTTGTACGGTGGGATCGTAGTTCGCTACGGATCTTCATATACAGGGTACACTGTATATGATTAGGGCTTAATAATAATATAAATTGGTACTCATATAGGATCACAGTAAATTAAAGTATTCGAACTTTTGTGCTATTTCTTTATATCTGGTTATCTGTTCAAATTATCTGTTAATGCATGGAAATGTGATTATATTCTGCAAATCTGTTATGTTATTAGAACTGCCCTGCTTAGTACTGTACTTATGTTTTATTTAAATCTATAAACCTGATGAGTTGTTTAGTGATAGCTAAATGAAATGCTATTCACTGAGCGAGTAGGCTCATACCTCTACTCAAAACATTTTCAGGTCAGCATCAGCATCAGAAATCGGAAGGGTCGTTTCATCCTAACGCCTAGTTATAAAAGGTTTGTAGTTAGTCTAATTAGAGGTCTCTTAGTCCTTTCCCCTCGGTCCTTGGGACATGGTGTGGGTAAGAGAGAGTGTGTATGTGGTATGTGTATAAAGATGTAAATTAATTGTTATGTTTACTTTCTGTTAAACAATGTTACATGTTGTAAACTCTGTTTACGTACTCTAGCCAGTTTAGTTGAAATGCTTCCACAATAGTTAATTATGTTTTAGTTTACAGCAATAATCCGAATATCATTACGAGGTTTTAAAAAGAAAAAAAGTTCTCAGAGATTTGTTTATGTGATAATCCCTCCGTCGCGCCCTAATATCGTGATTAGTGGTTAGTGTGAGATCGGGGTGTGACAGCGAGTCTCTTATGGAGAGTACACTTCATAAGATCAGGGCATAAGCTAAAATATGATCATATAGGTTCACAGAGTTCCTTATAAATGAAAGAGTTAAGGAAGACTAGAGCATAGTCTTCTAGTAGTTATTCTTTGGATGCAATATTTACATTCTTGTTATTTCAATTATATTGTTTTAGAACTGCTCTGTGTAGTATTTATTGTTGTTAAATTTCATAACGTTTACTCAAAGTTATATCTGTAATCACATTAGTGCTTTAGACTGTTTCTTTGAAGTACTCATTCACTGAGCGAGTAGGCTCACCCCTCTACTCAAACATTTTAGGGTTAACCGCGTAGACTTGAAGATGGTCAAAGCATCAGTGTAGATCTGTCACAAGAGTTAAGTACAAGATTAGTTGAGTCAGTCGGTCCTTGTCACTCTAGGTCCTCAGTAAGAGATAAGCGAGAGAGTTGTAATTACGATGTGTAATATTATTCCTCTTTTGAAATTGTATGCTAATTAGTAGGTCTTATGTGCATAAGGTGTGAGAGACATCATGAATGTTTATACATGTATCTTTACTATTAAAGTCTGTTTAGTAAAAGAAATGTTCAGATTCCCTTGTTAAAATGATTTATGTGGTTCAATGCGAAGAAACAAGAGTTTTAAAGAAAGAAAAGAAAAAGGAAAAAAAAGTTAAGGGTGTCCTTTGTATTACATATGAATCCTATCTTATGCCCTAATCTCATGATTTGAGGAAATTGTGAGATCGGGGTGTAACAACACAGGTCAGTAAGGAGGGACATATAATATCTTTCTAAGGTTCAGTCAACTAGTCTTGTGATCTTTCCACCTCATTGTTTTCACGATCCACCAAGAATTGGAAGTAAAGTACGGTTTTAACTCTTTTTGATTGCATGGCATGTAGATAGGACTTGCATTGTAATCACCTTCATATGTTTGCATTAAAAAAATGAAAAAATTAGAATAGGTATACATGCACATTACCTTTAGGTGCATGTCATGTAGTTGCATTCATAACCTTTTTGCATAAAGTATGTCATGTACCTCATTTATTCTTTAATGGTGAATTAATTTGTTCCATACCTTCCAAATAGTGTAAATATTTGAGCTATGCAGAAAATATAAGCCCAATAAGTATTCTTGTCAATCATGGATATAAGGGTTTGTAAAAAAAAAATCTGAAATTGAAAAAAGGGTTTTTCAGAAGCAACAAGAATAAGAAGGAGAAAGGACGAACATAATCTCACATGTATTGCAAGATAAGT
Organism: Alisma plantago-aquatica; assembly: GCA_963693085.1. NCBI lineage: Eukaryota > Viridiplantae > Streptophyta > Magnoliopsida > Alismatales > Alismataceae > Alisma > Alisma plantago-aquatica. The sequence goes on from OY856414.1 coordinate 4,756,560, forward strand.
GAGTACATGATGTAGCTTAATTAGATATCCATCTCATTTTGAGACGGATGGTTAGTGCATGCATCATTCTACCTAATCTTAGGCATTAGGGCATTCTTCATGTGCATTTGCATCATTTAGGGCACTTTTGTTTTATGCATGTTGAAACTGTTTAATGTTTCCACTTCTTCCATGAGCCACCTATTTCATCCACCCGGTGCTCGGATTGGTAGGCCACCGTGAATTTCTCCTCACTAGTGAATATCAGGAGAACTGCTTCCATGTAGATGGTAGTTAGGGCGAGCAACGTAGTTTAGAAGATCACAAGATGCACCAAGTCTGAACCGACGAGTTTTATTATGTTAACTGCCTTATTTGATAGTGTTCATCAGTTTTGAGGTTAATATCTTTTATGGATGATTACTGTCGCCTTTAGGGTAATTATCATTCTGTGGTTAGCAAGGGCCGGTATGCGAATGTCCGGTGGGAGTCATATGGGATGTTTGTTGTGATGCTTTGTTCTTTAGTTGACTCTGGAAATTCTATTCTAAGGTTTAGTTGCTCGAGGACGAGCAATGTTCAAGCTTAGGGGAGTTTGATGCGATGATTTTGAGTCGCATTTATAGACTTGTTTGATATGCGTTTTATGCATTTATTAGTCATTTTCATGGTTAATGTTGCATAAGTCTTTCATTTTGGTCTATGCTACTTCTTTATGCCAAATTCCCTTTATTTAAGCATTTTGAGTATTAATTATCGAAAGAATATATTTTGTGTGGACTTATGTGGTTCCGTGTTTTAATTTCAGGAAAAACAAGTATCTGCTGCCGTCGATACCATCGACGGTGGTCGATACCATCGACCGGACCACAGGTTGCCAGCCGCAAGGACCAGAACAAGGCCGATACTATCGACATGGATGTCGATGGTATCGAGATATCATCAGGTTGCTGGCGAGAAAGGAGTCGATACTATCGACCAAAATGTCGATACTATCGACGGGAGGAGCTACAGCGATGCAAAACGACAAAACCGTCGCTACAGGTTTGTCGATACCATCGACCCGAGTCGATGGTATCGAGATGACATCAGGCGCACAGACGAAAGAAACGAAGAACAGTCGGCATCACGCTAGGTCGATACCATCGACCCGCGTCGATGGTATCGACACCGTCAGATATGAGTTTGATTCAGAATGATCTTAATCGGACGGTGGTGATTAATTGATGACAAAACTCGGGAATTAAACCTAATGACGGCGCCCCAGTCCGGGGGATCACGTCATTAGTTGTTGCACGCATCCCGGAGAGCGAGGAGAGAAGAACGGAGCACGAGAGCACGCCCCAGCCGATCCGGACGCCGAAGAAGATGAATTCCACCACCGAAATGCGGCAAAACACGGATTCCACGTCAAGGATCGATTGGACCTCCTCCGTTCAGGGGTTTCACCACTCAATTTCATTTTTCTCATGTTTCCCCTTTTCTCTATCATGCTTTGTCTTGAGATGAACATGCGAGGCTAATCCCCTTTGTCTTTAAGACCGCGAGTAGCCCGGGAATTCATTGTATGATGATTCTATTTTAGTAATTCATATCTTATCTCTTAAATCCGTGGTATAATTTCGTTTTCTCCAATATATTGTTATGCTTGATCACCATAATAATAACCTAATGTCCTTAATTGCTTTGAAAGAAGAATTAACGGTTGAAAAGAGACGGAATTTACATTAATTGACAAATCCCTTGAACAAGGCGGTGTAAGATTAATGGTGGATACCGAGAGGTCGTTTATAATGCACCTTGTTTAGGGTATAGGTTACTACGACGGTGGAACTGACCTAGACATAGGTAGTGAATTGTACCACGACAGTGGGAAATTCTGATTTCAGGCCACTACCCGGATAGAGAGATAAAATTGAGTGATTATTTAGAATCTAGTACAATGAAAACCCGCGGTGAAACCGCAATCCAAAAGATCTCATTTTGAATTGATTAAACTAAACATTTAATCGATCGCTTTACTTTGTTTTATTTTTATTTTTCTTTTAATTTTAATAACAACTCTCAACTTGTTAATCGGCTTAGCTGATCGCGAGTAGTTAGTAGGAGTCCCCGACGATTGCATGTATCCCTGAGTTCGACTCGGGCCTCACAAAGGCCTGTATTACTCGACGCATTCACTTGCGTTTCTACGCATGGTAAACTTGCGTCAGTGAGCTAGGGTTGGGGGTCATGTATTCCTATGCAAGTCACTCACAATAGTGGTCAAAATGGGACAATAACCAAGGACATAAGGTGCGAGAATCGCTTACCTAGGGAAACAAAAATGTACCAACTTTACCTGTGATGTTAGGGCATCCGTTGGGCATGTAAACACTAGTTACGAATGAGATCGCGCTCGCAATGTGGACTGGATTGGGGAACCTACCACAATGTCTAGTGCGAGAAGTAAGCATTGAATCTAGAGAATAGGGAGATAGATCTAGTACTGCAAACTCCTCATTGTGGAAGAGAGGCCGCAACACCTCATGTACTATGGGAAAGACATTTCCCATGAATACCATGATTCACAGCCAACAAGGTGAAAAGAAAGGCCCACATCCATATATGACAATGGCTAATCCAACATGGGATTTGCGATCTCGGTCGAATAGGGACTCGCCGAGGTCCATTTCTCTCATCCCAACCATAGACCAGTCCAGACTAAGCTGGTCTGGATTGAGTACAACTGGTACAAAAGGCCAACTCTAAATCTGGACCAGGTCCCAAACCAAACAACACAAAAATTCAACTTCGATTGTGTTTTGCCACTATGTTTTCGGTGAGGTTTGAAAAATGCATGGATGGCCATTCAAATTCGTGCAAAAAGTGTGAAAAAAATGATTAAAGATTTTGATGAGGTGCCGAATTAAGATCAGTGACATGGCACATATAGTATATAAGAAAGTTCACAAAGGGGTCCGGTTGCAATTTCATTATTTTTGAAATTACAAACTGGTCCATGTGTGTTTACAATGCACTTTTATCTTTATTTCTTTAACTTACATATTGTACAAGAAGACTTGTGTATACTATATATAAGAAAGCCCACTTATGGGGCTAGATGAAATTTTCTGCATTATTTTTGAAATTATAAATTGATCTATGTGTGTACACTAAACTTTTATCTTTAATTTTTAAAAATATATTTTATGTAAGAAGACATATCTACATATCTATACTATATATAAGAAAGCCCGTAGAGGTGGGTTGGATGAAATTTTCTCCATAATTTTCTTTGGAATCACTAACTGATCTATGTGTGTATTCTAAATTTTATCTTTAATTTTTAAAATTATATATTACATAAGAAAGCCCGTAGAGGGGATGGATGCAATTCTCTCTATTATTTTTTAGAATTACAAACTGGTCCAGTGTGTACACACTACACATTTTATCTTGATTTTTATACATTATATAGAAGACTTATCTATAATAATTAAGGAAGCCCGCAGAGGTCTGGACGCAATTTTATCCATTTTGTGGAATTACATATTGGTACATGTGTGTACACTACACTTTTATTTTTAATTTTTATAATTATATATTGTACAAGATGCCTTATCTATAGTATATATAAGAAAGCCTACAGAGGGACTTGATGTATTTTTCTCCATTATTTTTTGGAAATCCCTATGTGTACGTTACACTTTAATTTTTAAGTTTTAAAATTATATGTTTAATAAGAGACTCGTCTATTTCATATAAGTTTGCTCACAGAGGGGGTGGATGCAATGTTCTCCATTATTTTTTGGAATTACAGATTGGTCCTTGTGTATACTACACTTTCACCTTTAATTTTGGAACTATGTATTGTATAAAAGGACTCGTCTATATCTATACTACATAAGAAAGTCGGTAGAGGGGGCTGGCTGCAATTTTCTCTATTATTTTTTGGAATTACAAGTGGGACCCTGTGAGCGTACACTACACTTTAGTCTTTTATTTTTCATATGACATATTGTGCATAGAGACTCATCTATACTATATAAGAAAGCCCACAGAGGGGACTGACTACAAATTTCTCCATTATTTTTTGGAATTACAAATAGGTCCCTGCAAGTGCACACTACACTCTAGTCTTTTATTTATTATATGATATATTATGCATGGAGACTCATCTATACTATATAAGAAAGCCCACAGAGGGGGTTGGCTACAATTTTCTCTATTATTTTTTGGAATTACAAACTAGTCCATGGAAGTGTATATGTTCCATTTGTGTAACTAACAAAGTTATGATTATAAATTAAGTCCAACCTTATAAAGGAAATGAGATTATCTTGATTAGGAAAGGTTAAAATCATGATTAAATCTTTATTTTCTAAAGATAAAATAAAGAATCATCCTATCATTTTTTAGAATTTACCAGCTAACATTGATTAGAAAAGACATTATGTTACGACCCCATCTGAGCTTAATTGGTAAACTAGGGTTTACCTAGACAATTGCAAAGATTAATTAGAATAATCATTCTCGAAATCTAGTTAATGACGATAACACAATTAGGATGTTTTAACTATGATAAGAAGTCTAAATGTTCTTTTGTTTTGAGAATTAGGGTTTAAGAAGCATAAACCCTAATCGGCCCAAAATTAGGGTTTTGATAATGCTTGAATACAGAATTTGATAAGTGGAATGTCTCACTAAATGATTTTTAGTATTTTATGTGTAACTCTGATTTGCTTCAAATTTGGATATGATTTAGATATATAAAATGTGAACAATATTGGAAAATATCAGAATTTTTGAAAAATGCCCTGACCTGTTTGTCGGCCGAGTTTCAAACTCGACCGATCACAATTTCAGAATTTTACAGCAGTGTGGTAATTGAATTTTATCTTTTTATTGGTATACCCAATTGATCTCAAATTTTAACAGTATTTGATAAATACAATTTTAGACACTCTGTTAAATTGGCATAATTTTCGGATGACTTTTGAATCTCTACAGTAAGAGTGTCGGTCGAGTTTGTGCAGGACAAACTCGGCCGAATATATTCTGCAGACTGCAACATAGCAGTGCACTGTTCGATTTTTAATTTATTATTGGTAACTCCAAATGATCCCAAATTTTAACTGAAGCTTTATAGATCAATTATAAACAACGTTCTAAATTCCCATAATTGTTGGAGAATGTTTGATCTCTGAAATAAATGAATTACAGTAACTTTTGTATAACTGAATATTCAGCCTATATAATTAAAGTTAAGTGTTGGGTCAATATGCAATTGACCCAAGCAGCTCAATTGACTTATATGAACGACCACACACTCAAGCAGCTCTCATTTCTCGTCATCCATTCCAGAGAAACGAGCTCCTAGAGAGAGAGGGAGAATTAGGGCTTGAGTGAAGAAAGTGGGGGAATTGCTGAATTAGGGTTTTGCGATTCCAGGAAGGGTGAAATCAAGTAAGTTCGGATTCCTTGCATATACTTTTATGGTGGATCTTCTCTCTTATGTCAAGATTCCGTCCATGCTCTGATTTGATCCAAGAGGATGTCGAAATTCCCTCTTTTCTCACCCTTTCTTCATAATCCCTCTTTTTCAAGGTTCCCGAGTTGAATGGAAGAAGAATTGGGAGATTTGCTAGGGATTTGATGTGAGTTCGAGATTCCCTGAGTTGAGCTGCGGTTTTGAGGTGTTTTCACACCTTGGGGTGAGTGGGTTCTTCCTTCAAACATTCTAATGGACGAATTTGATTATAACAACCAAATCCCTAAATGCTTAGCATGTGAATTCTAAATCCTGAAATGTCCATTTGATTTAAGTTATTGTAAATTGATATGATATGGATTCCTTCTCTGTTTGAATGACTCCTAAATGGTAGATTCATATCAGAAACGTATGCAACACTTCCTAGTGAGAATGCTTTACAGATTTATATCAAATGATGTAATTAGGGTTTAACCTAATTGAGATATCACTAGTGTTTCAACCTTATTGAAAAGGACTAATAACTCTATAAGTGGTTAGGATGTATCTCGTGGGTTATCTTAATTGAATCTTATTCTGGATACATGATATCACAGTGATGATATGGAAAACCTAAATTTAGTTGAATTTCCATGATTTCATGTCTATATTGATTGCATATGATTTGTTGGAAACAATCTTTATTTAGTAAAGGCTTATATCTTATGAGATCATGATAAGAGCCATGTGGCAAGTGAATGAGGCAAATGAAACCCTAAGAGTAGGGTGTTGGCATGTGATGAATGAATAAGGCGAATGAAACCCTAAGGATAGGGTGTTCAATGAATCATGCTATGGTAATATGAAAGGTCTCGATATGAGATGTGGTGATGCTTAATTGTTAAATTGTATGTTTCTAGCATTTAACTTTATATGCTTGTTCTCCCTGAAATGATATTTGCATATTGCAGGGCTTCTTATATTTCAGTACATATCTCATAAATTGCAGGTGATGAGATATGACATGCCCTAGAAAAGGGATGTTACTGAGATATGATATATGTTGAATACATGAGTTTCTACGTTGCCATGTGATATTCCTGTTTAATTGTTATTTGTTAATCAAGTATAGACTTAGATGCCCTAACACCGTAGAACCCCATAAGTGGTATCTGCAGCTTTGGGGTGAAACTCGTGTTGCAACATCATCCGTGCGTGTGTCGCGGACAAACGAGGAAAGAGAAAAAAAGGGCAGTGTCTAACAACAATTGTGCTTGTGTCACAATGGCACTGCGATTTCACCAGAAAACTTGGTTATCTAACACCATTCGTGCTTGTGTCGCGAAGGTAACCCTGTGACTCTCCGCCGGTGTACTCAGGTTTTAGGAGGAGTCGAGAGCACACGTGGTTGTGCAGCACACGTGGTTGTGCGAGGAGGCCGAGGAGCCTGTGTCCTGTGCAGACCAGGACGAGTAGTCAGACTTAGCACTTCCCGGGTGTGTCGCTAAGTCTTGTACGGTGGGACCGTAGCATGGACTTGTTGCGGATCTTTATATGCAGAGTACACTGCATATATTTAGGGCATAATCTAAAATACGATCATATAGGTTCACAGAGTTCCTTATAAATGAAAGAGTTAAGAAAGACTAGAGTATAGTTTTCTAGTAGTTATTCTTTGGATGCAATATTTATATTCTTTGCTATTTCAATTATATTGCTTTAGAACTGCTCAGTGTAGTATTTATTGTTGTTAAATTTCATATCGTTTAATCAAATTATATCTTTGATCACATTAGTGCATTAGTCTGTTTCCATGAAGTATTCATTCACTGAGCGAGTAGGCTCACCCCTCTACTCAAACATTTTAGGGTTAACCGCGTGGACTTGAAGATGATCAGAGCGTCAGAGTAGATCTGCCACAGGAGTCAAGTATGAGATTAGTTGAGTCAGTCGGTCCTTGTCACTCTAGGTCCTCAGTAAGAGTTTAGAGAGAGAATTGTAATTACGATGTGTAATATTGTTTCTCTTTGATATGTATGCTAATTTACAAGGTTTATGTGCACAAGTTGTGAAAGACATCATGAATGTTTATATATGTATCTTTTCTGTTAAAGTTTGATTAGTAAAGGAAATATTCGGATTCCCTTGTTAAGATGTTTTATGTGGTTCGATGTGAAGAAACAAGAGTTCTAAGGAAAGAAATAGTTAAGGGTGTTCTTTGTGTTTCATTTAAATCCTATCTTACGCCCTAATCTCATGATTTGAGGAAATTGTGAGATCGGGGTGTAACAGCTTGGTATCAGAGCTTAGGGTGAGTTGTCAAGGACCATTAAGTTAGTAAGTTAGAGTCCTATGTGTGGCAGATAGGAGATGTTTGATGTTAGCTTTGGGGATTTGAGTATTTGGATATCCTGGCCCGATATCTGAGTACTTGGATCAACCAATACAAGCTACTCTGTCTATTCTCTCACGTATACCCTGGCCAGGTATACAGTGGAAGAATGGGCTAGAGATGAACCCTAGAAAAGTTAGGGTTAGAAAACGAGAAAAGAAACAAGAATTAAGAGCATAAATGTAAAAGGAGATAGAATTTGCATTTCATAATGTTGTTTTTGTTGGAAACGTATAGAAATGCTCTTATATGTTTGAATTGAAATATTCAATACTTTGAAAGATGGGTCTTTAATATTTGTTGCACACTATGCAGTTGTTGCAATTATTGATTTCATTCTTTGTAACATGTAGATTAGAAATCATCTTGAAATGAGCTTTTGTTTCTATGGTTTTGCCCTCTAATTCGAGTGAAATTGACATCAGCAGGTCCGTTTAGGTTTTCAGTCTGTGCGCGGTTTGGCCGAGTTTGTGTTTTGGTCGGCCGAGTTCCTTGTCTAGAATTTCAAACAGTGTTTTGGTCGGCCGAGTTTGGTCTTGAATCGGCCAAGTTTCTTTGTAGGTAAACAAGTAGTGTTTCGATCGGCCGAGTTCCCCAGAGGATCGGCCGAGTTTCCTGCTGATCGGCCGAAGTTGGTCGGCCGAGTTTCAGAACCTGGAAGGTGATCGGCCGAGTTCCAGAGTGATCGGCCGAGTTTCTGAGCTATGAGTGGCAGTTCAGGAAAAATGTAATCCTTTGTAGTTCTTGGCTTCAGGACTTCAGTTTTGGCCTGGTCCGGTTGTCAGGATGCGTTATTAGGATCTAATGAATCCTATCAATAGTATAATAAGAATAGAATTGGAATAATTAGACCCACATCAGAGTAAGAATGTACATACAGTAAGATGTTGAAACATATGGGCAAGATCAGAACAACTAAGAATTAGTTGAAACTGATATCTGAGGTTTAACTTTGGGGTCTCAAATGTGAAACCCTTAAGTGGGAATAATAGGACATGATATGAAGCTCATAATCAGTTTATTGATTAATATTATATGAACTATACATATGAAATATAGAAAAAAATATGTGAAATGTAGGTATGGTTCAAGATAGCAAGAATCAATCATGATGAATAAATCATATAATAGAGTATAATGCTTTTATGAACTCTAAAGAAAAGGCTAAGTAGAAGAATAGAGTGAGCTTTCAATAGGTCCATAAAAGTAAAAAGGATCGTATGAACATGTAATTCATAAGACTAGAACAACAAACTAGTTTCTAAGCAAAGGACATAGGTGTAGTTCAACGAATGAATAAGTCATACAAAGGTAGACTGTATTCAGAAGAGAAAAACTTGATTGAAAGAGAAACTATGTTTGACCCATGCATGATCCACTTGATGTAAAAATGAAGAATATGTAATGTATTCAACATGAGTAAAAACTAATAGAAGGACTATTAATTTAGAATGTTAACTTCACAATAGTATAAAGGTAAAGGAGGAAATATGTGTAACATGGTATACATGACCTTACATATGAATAAACAACATGGTCATAAGAAAAAAAAATTAGAATTAAAGATGACAGGTTAAAAAGTAGTATATGGTAAGAGGACTATGAAACGTAAGAAAGGGTTTGAAATATGATGGAGAAATTATAAAATAAAGAGGTTGTGAGATTCAAGCAAGTGCTAATTAATCAAATATCTCTATTGATAACTAAGTAAATCTACATATGAGAATGTATTAAGGGAATGCTTGAATACAAGTATTCCAAGTCTTAAAATCATCTTCTCTTTCATATATTCCTTAATGAGAGCAAGGTGGGAATGAAATGATAAGAAAATGAATCATATATGGTGCATAACTACCTTGGTAGGGTCATCTAGTGAATGTAATAGTGACATACAATATGATGAAGTGTGATGAGAAATAAGTTCTTGCGTGATAGCAAGAATGATGAATAATCTATTCCTATCTTAAATGCTTCAATGTTAATGATGTTTATTGTATATAATCATATGAAAGGATAGGTAGCAAAAGTAAAGAAGTAATGAATGAGCAGAAAGATATGGGAAGCACTAGCTTTGTGTAATATGTGAATTTGTTTTTACATGTATGATTTGTTGAAGGCATATTAAGGTATGAAAGCTGGTTCTATATATGATTTCAGTGTATGTGTGTAAGCTATATGTTAAATTAAAGGCGTATGATAGTTGTAGTAATTCATACATGATATGCATCTTACTATTGTGTATTTGTGACATGGTGATACGATTTGGATGATGTCAGAACACATGGAGGGATATCCTGAATAAGGTAGTTATACCTATTCACTCATATTAATAGAAAGGGATGATAATTAGATTGTCTGGACAAGTAACCCTAATGAGGTGTAGCTTGTTATACCTAGCTCTAATATAACTGAGTGATGGTAATTGAGTATGATTAATGCTTGAATAACTGATACAATTGTGGATTACTTTATTACTGTGGTTGAAACCGTAAAATGATATAATACGATGGTTACACTTTGAATTGTGTGTGGGCCCATAACCCACATGTCCCAGGATCGAAACATGATAGTATGGAATGAGGTGGTAATGCTTCACCTCACGCATCCATGATCCAATGGGGATGTCAAGAATGGTATTGTGCAAATGATTGTTGAATTTAGTCTTTTAATTCAAGACTGTTTTACTATTTGAATAGCACTTGATTAAAGTTTAAAACAGCATGGTGAACTTGCTTTTGGTCACTTAAAGGTGATACAGAACAATAGAACTCTCTGAGCAGCATAAGTTGAGATAGTTGCATCAGAGTATCAGAGTTGCGCAGTGAAAGCGTGGTGGTTTATCTTTGCATTCTATGTTTGACTGTGGCATAAAGAATTTGCTTGATATCATTGAGAACTATTTGAAATATGTTGTGATGTAGTAAAGAATTAAAAGATCTAATGTTGAAAACTACATTCAGGTATGAAATACAAGAGTATAATGACATGGAAGGCTTTAGAAGCTTAGAATAACCTTGAATGTATCTTTCTTGTAGGTTTATGTTTCGAGGACGAAACATTCTAAGGGGGGGAGAGTTGTTACGACCCCATCTGAGCTTAATTGGTAAACTAGGGTTTACCTAGACAATTGCAAAGATTAATTAGAATAATCATTCTCGAAATCTAGTTAATGACGATAACACAATTAGGATGTTTTAACTATGATAAGAAGTCTAAATGTTCTTTTGTTTTGAGAATTAGGGTTTAAGAAGCATAAACCCTAATCGGCCCAAAATTAGGGTTTTGATAATGCTTGAATACAGAATTTGATAAGTGGAATGTCTCACTAAATGATTTTTAGTATTTTATGTGTAACTCTGATTTGCTTCAAATTTGGATATGATTTAGATATATAAAATGTGAACAATATTGGAAAATATCAGAATTTTTGAAAAATGCCCTGACCTGTTTGTCGGCCGAGTTTCAAACTCGACCGATCACAATTTCAGAATTTTACAGCAGTGTGGTAATTGAATTTTATCTTTTTATTGGTATACCCAATTGATCTCAAATTTTAACAGTATTTGATAAATACAATTTTAGACACTCTGTTAAATTGGCATAATTTTCGGATGACTTTTGAATCTCTACAGTAAGAGTGTCGGTCGAGTTTGTGCAGGACAAACTCGGCCGAATATATTCTGCAGACTGCAACATAGCAGTGCACTGTTAGATTTTTAATTTATTATTGGTAACTCCAAATGATCCCAAATTTTAACTGAAGCTTTATAGATCAATTATAAACAACGTTCGAAATTCCCATAATTGTTGGAGAATGTTTGATCTCTGAAATAAACGAATTACAGTAACTTTTGTATAACTGAATATTCAGCCTATATAATTAAAGTTAAGTGTTGGGTCAATATGCAATTGACCCAAGCAGCTCAATTGACTTATATGAACGACCACACACTCAAGAAGCTCTCATTTCTCGTCATCCATTCCAGAGAAACGAGCTCCTAGAGAGAGAGGGAGAATTAGGGCTTGAGTGAAGAAAGTGGGGGAATTGCTGAATTAGGGTTTTGCGATTCCAGGAAGGGTGAAATCAAGTAAGTTCGGATTCCTTGCATATACTTTTATGGTGGATCTTCTCTCTTATGTCAAGATTCCGTCCATGCTCTGATTTGATCCAAGAGGATGTCGAAATTCCCTCTTTTCTCACCCTTTCTTCATAATCCCTCTTTTTCAAGGTTCCCGAGTTGAATGGAAGAAGAATTGGGAGATTTGCTAGGGATTTGATGTGAGTTCGAGATTCCCTGAGTTGAGCTGCGGTTTTGAGGTGTTTTCACACCTTGGGGTGAGTGGGTTCTTCCTTCAAACATTCTAATGGACGAATTTGATTATAACAACCAAATCCCTAAATGCTTAGCATGTGAATTCTAAATCCTGAAATGTCCATTTGATTTAAGTTATTGTAAATTGATATGATATGGATTCCTTCTCTGTTTGAATGACTCCTAAATGGTAGATTCATATCAGAAACGTATGCAACACTTCCTAGTGAGAATGCTTTACAGATTTATATCAAATGATGTAATTAGGGTTTAACCTAATTGAGATATCACTAGTGTTTCAACCTTATTGAAAAGGACTAATAACTCTATAAGTGGTTAGGATGTATCTCGTGGGTTATCTTAATTGAATCTTATTCTGGATACATGATATCACAGTGATGATATGGAAAACCTAAATTTAGTTGAATTTCCATGATTTCATGTCTATATTGATTGCATATGATTTGTTGGAAACAATCTTTATTTAGTAAAGGCTTATATCTTATGAGATCATGATAAGAGCCATGTGGCAAGTGAATGAGGCAAATGAAACCCTAAGAGTAGGGTGTTGGCATGTGATGAATGAATAAGGCGAATGAAACCCTAAGGATAGGGTGTTCAATGAATCATGCTATGGTAATATGAAAGGTCTCGATATGAGATGTGGTGATGCTTAATTGTTAAATTGTATGTTTCTAGCATTTAACTTTATATGCTTGTTCTCCCTGAAATGATATTTGCATATTGCAGGGCTTCTTATATTTCAGTACATATCTCGTAAATTGCAGGTGATGAGATATGACATGCCCTAGAAAAGGGATGTTACTGAGATATGATATATGTTGAATACATGAGTTTCTACGTTGCCATGTGATATTCCTGTTTAATTGTTATTTGTTAATCAAGTATAGACTTAGATGCCCTAACACCGTAGAACCCCATAAGTGGTATCTGCAGCTTTGGGGTGAAACTCGTGTTGCAACATCATCCGTGCGTGTGTCGCGGACAAACGAGGAAAGAGAAAAAAAGGGCAGTGTCTAACAACAATTGTGCTTGTGTCACAATGGCACTGCGATTTCACCAGAAAACTTGGTTATCTAACACCATTCGTGCTTGTGTCGCGAAGGTAACCCTGTGACTCTCCGCCGGTGTACTCAGGTTTTAGGAGGAGTCGAGAGCACACGTGGTTGTGCAGCACACGTGGTTGTGCGAGGAGGCCGAGGAGCCTGTGTCCTGTGCAGACCAGGACGAGTAGTCAGACTTAGCACTTCCCGGGTGTGTCGCTAAGTCTTGTACGGTGGGACCGTAGCATGGACTTGTTGCGGATCTTTATATGCAGAGTACACTGCATATATTTAGGGCATAATCTAAAATACGATCATATAGGTTCACAGAGTTCCTTATAAATGAAAGAGTTAAGAAAGACTAGAGTATAGTTTTCTAGTAGTTATTCTTTGGATGCAATATTTATATTCTTTGCTATTTCAATTATATTGCTTTAGAACTGCTCAGTGTAGTATTTATTGTTGTTAAATTTCATATCGTTTAATCAAATTATATCTTTGATCACATTAGTGCATTAGTCTGTTTCCATGAAGTATTCATTCACTGAGCGAGTAGGCTCACCCCTCTACTCAAACATTTTAGGGTTAACCGCGTGGACTTGAAGATGATCAGAGCGTCAGAGTAGATCTGCCACAGGAGTCAAGTATGAGATTAGTTGAGTCAGTCGGTCCTTGTCACTCTAGGTCCTCAGTAAGAGTTTAGAGAGAGAATTGTAATTACGATGTGTAATATTGTTTCTCTTTGATATGTATGCTAATTTACAAGGTTTATGTGCACAAGTTGTGAAAGACATCATGAATGTTTATATATGTATCTTTTCTGTTAAAGTTTGATTAGTAAAGGAAATATTCGGATTCCCTTGTTAAGATGTTTTATGTGGTTCGATGTGAAGAAACAAGAGTTTTAAGGAAAGAAATAGTTAAGGGTGTTCTTTGTGTTTCATTTAAATCCTATCTTACGCCCTAATCTCATGATTTGAGGAAATTGTGAGATCGGGGTGTAACACATTATTTGTTTCAATATTGGTCCACAATTAGACATGGTAATTTGTAAAAACATATCTAATAAAGTAGTATACACCTAATATATATGGTTAGATTATGTTGAAGATCGTTTAAATGTGTTTAATATCAATTGGGTTCATATACTTTAATTGTACTTTCTTCTATTTCTATTTTAGCCATATTAACATGACTAGTTAGACATAGTTCACATAAAAGATAATTTAAAAAGGTTACTATTAATGTATCCTACAAAGTTAATTGCTATATAACATCTACATGTATAAATAATGAACCCCATATATTTGAGTTTTTGAGTTTGAGTTTACCTTGACCTGACCACCTTGACATCGCCAATATTTTTTTCTTATATAAGTCGTGTATGAGAAGGTCATGCAAACACATTAGATAAAGATCAGACAAGGTTGGGTTGATGCTCATCCCTATCCAAAATGATATGAAGGTAGTTGAATGTAATTTTTAAAAATGTGGATGGAGGTGGATGAAATATTTGTATTTGTTTTTAAAAGTTCAAAATTCTTCATAATATTTATTCCTATCTATACTATATATCAAAAAGTTTAGACAAACTTGGATAGCTTTTATACTTCATTTTTTGAATTATAAATTTATATGTATTTACATTAATAAAGCACATGTGCATAACATGTGTTCATGCCTAGTTATATAAGAAAGCCCATGGAGGGGATTATATGTAATTTTCCATTTTTTTGAGGGGTTGGATGCAGTTGTCTCTATCATCTTTTAGAATTACAAATTGGTCAATGTGTGTGTACACTAAACTTTTATCTTTAATTTTTAAAAGTATATATTGTATCAAAAGACTTATCTATATTCTATAAGAAAACCCAAGGAGGGGTTGGATGTAATTTTCTCTATTATTTTTCAGAATTGCAAGCTAGTCCGAGTGTACTACACTCTTATATTTAATTTTAAAATTATATATCTCATAAGAAGACCCATCTATAATATATAATAAAGCCCATAGAGGGGTCGGATAAAATGCAATTTTCTCCATTATATTTTTAGAATGAATAACTTGTCCATGAGTGTGTACATAAATTTTTATTTATAGTTTTTAAACTCATACATTGTACAAGAAGACTCATCTATACTAAATAACAAAGCCCACTGAGGGGGTTGGTTGCAATTTTCTCCATTTTTTTGAAATTGCAAACCGGTCCTTATGCGTAAACTACATTTCTAACTATAATGTTAAAAAGTATGTATTGTATAAAAAGGCTCATCTACACTATACACAAGAAAACCCACAGAAGGGGTTGGATATAACTTTTTTTCCACTATTTTTTGCAATTACAAGTTGGATAGTATGTGTGTACACTATACTTCTACCTTTAATTTTTAAAATTATACATTACATAAGAAGATTCGTGTATATTATATAAGAAACCCCACAGATGTAAATTTCTTCAATATTTTTTGGAATTACAAATTGATCCTTATGTGTTTACACTATACTTTTATCATTAATCTTTTAGACCTAAATATTCTATAAGAAGACTCGTCTACTATATAGAAATCTCATGGAGGGGGCTGGATGCAATTTCCTTTATTATTTTTTAGAATTATAGATTGGTCCATCAGTGTCTACGCTAAACTTTCTGTTTAATTTTTAAAATTATATATTATACAAGAAGACTCATCTATACTATATTTAAGAAAGCCCGCTTGGGGTGCAGATGAAGTTTTTGCTATTATTTTTTTGGAGTTAGAAACTGATCCATGCGTGTGTACATTACATTGTCTTTAAAATTTAAAACTATATATTGTATAAGAAGACTAATCTATACTATATAAAAAAACACGCGGAA
Organism: Alisma plantago-aquatica; assembly: GCA_963693085.1. NCBI lineage: Eukaryota > Viridiplantae > Streptophyta > Magnoliopsida > Alismatales > Alismataceae > Alisma > Alisma plantago-aquatica. The sequence continues at coordinate 4,772,615 of OY856414.1, forward strand.
GGGATTGGATGCAACTTTTAACATTTTCTTTTGAAATTACAAGCTAGTCCTTATCTGTGTACTCTACATTTTAATCTTTATTTTTTAAAATTATATACTATATATAAAGACTCATCTATAGTATATTAAACTCTAAGAGGAGGTGGATGCAATTTTTATCATTATTTTTTAAAATTACAAACTAGGCCCCATGTGCGTGGATTACACTTTTTTCTTTAATTTCTAAAACTATATTAGAAGACTCGTCTAAACTATATAAGAAAACATGTGAAAGAGGTTGGTTGATATTTCTTTATTTTAATAAAACAAGCATGCAAAGCTCTATATACTATATAAAACAAGCTGTTTTGGATTAGTTATGCAATTCTTTTTCCAAATTTTTTATAAATTACAAACGTGTCCTTTATACCTAACCCCCCCAGAGGGGGGTGGATGCAATATTCTCCATATTAAAAAAAAATTACATTTGGTCCCTTGGTATTTACACCACACTTTTGACTTAAAATTTTCAAATTATATACTATATTAGAAGACTAATATATACTAATGTGTGGATGCAATTTCCTCCATTATTTTTTGAAATTACAAGGTGGTCCCTATGTGCGATACACCACACTCTTGTCTTTAATTTATAAATTATATGTTGTATTAAGAGACTCGTCTATACTATATAAGAAAGCCCGTTCAAGGGGGTTGATTGCAATTTTTTCTATTATTTTTTAAAATTACATATTGGTATGTGTATGTACAACACACTTTTGTCTTTAGTTTTTTAAATTATATAAAATATTAGGAGACTGATCTATACTATATAAGAAACTCCGTGGAAGGGGTTGGATGCAATTTTCTCTATTATTTTTAAAAATTACATACTGGTCCTTGTGTGTACATCACAATTTTATCTTTAATTTTTTAATTATATATTATATTAGGAGACTCATCTGTACTATACAACAAACTCTGCAAAGGGGGTTGGATGAAATTTTCTCTGTTATTTTTTGAAATTATATATTGGTCCTTGTGTATGTACGTCACACTTTTGTCTTTAACATTTTAAATTATATATTGTAGTAGGAGGCTCTATACTATATAAGAAAGCCCATAGTGGGGGTTGGATGTAATTTTCTCTATTATTTTTTAAAATTACATACTGGTCCATGTGTGCCAGCATCACACTTTTGTCTTTAATTTTTTAAATTATATATTGTATTATGAGATTCATCCATACTATATAAGAAAACCCATGGTGAGTTCGGATGCAATTTTCTTCATTATTTTTTAAAATTACATATTGGTCAACGTGTGTCAACATCACACTTTAGTCTTTAATTTTTAAATTATATATTGTAGTAGCTGGCTCATTTATACTATCTAAGAAAACCCCGAGGGTGGGATGCAATTTTATCTATTATTGTTTAAAATTACGTATTGGTCCCTATGTTTGTACACTACACATTTGTCTTTATTTTTTAAAAATTATATATTGTAGTAAGAGGCTCATCTATATTATATAAGAAAGCCTCGGAGGAGGTAGGATGCAATTTTTGCCATTATTTTTTGAAATTGTATAGTGGTCCATGTATGTATACACCACACTTTTGTCTTGAATTTTTTAAATTATATATTACATTAGGAGGCTCATCTATACTATATAAAAATGCCTGCAAAGCGGGTTGGATGTAATTTTCTCCATTATTTTTTGAAATGACATACTAGTCCTTGTGCGTGCACACCACACTTTTATCTTTAATTTTTGAAATTATATATAATATTAGGAGATTCATCTATACAATATAAGAAAGCTCGCATAGGGGGTTTGATGTAATTTTTCCCATTATATTTTAAAATTACACACTGGTCCCTATATGTGTACACCACACTTTTGTCTTAATTTTTTAAATTATATATTATATTAGGAGACTCATCTATACTATACAAAAAGTCCAAGGAGGACATCGAATGCAATTTTCTCCATTATTTTTTGAAACTACATACTGGTCCATATGTGTGTACATCATATTTTTGTCTTTAATTATTTAAATTATATATTGTAGTAGGAGACTCATCTATACTATATAAGAAAGCCTGGGGGGTTATATGCAGTTTTCTCCATTATTTTTTGAAATTGCATATCGGTCCCCATGGGTGCACACCACACTTTTGTGTTTAATTTCTAAAATAGTATATTATATTGCGAGGTTCATCTATACAATATAAGAAAGCCCGCGGAGGGTGTTGGATTTGATCCTCTCCAATATTTTTTTGAAATTACATATTGGTCCATGTGTGTACACCGCACTTTTATCTTTAGTTTTTAAAATTATATATTACATAGGAGTCTCATCTATACTATATAAGAAAGTCGGCAAAGGGGGTTGAATGCAATTTTTTCTATTTTTTGAAATTACATATCGGTCTCTCTATGTGTACATCACATCTTTATCTTTAATTTCATTAATTATATATATATTAGGAGACTCATCTATACTATATAAGAAAGCCCGTAAATGGGGTTGAGTACAATTTTCTCCATTATTTTTTGTAATTACATATTGATCCTTGTATGTGTACACCACACTTTTGTCTTTAATTTCTTAAATTATATATTATATTAAGAGACTCATCTATACTATATAACAAAATCCAAAAGTGATGGTTGGAAGTAATTTTTTCTATTATTTTTTAAAATTATGTATTGATCCATGTGTGTATGAGAAAACCTATTAAGATATGTATTTTACATATTTATTGCATCCTCTTTTCTCAAAGTTTAACCTACAAATACTCATTACAACTTACTAAGACGCTCTAGCATGGATTTATGCCTAGTGTATTTAAATAGGCCGAATTCGATAATGCAATATTTGAATCCAACAAAAAGACAATAATCTAAAACAATATACAGATCCGACGGATATACAACATGTAAGACCACCATTAAACAAGCATCTATGATTGATAAAGCAGAATTTCCAATCCCTTGGTGAACGTGTTGAGCTTTGAAAAAAGAAAATCAGAAATCCAAAGGCTGATTTGAAAAAGAACAAAAAAGTGGGAAAACGACGTCTTTCGTCAACGAACACAAAAGCCATCATGACTTCCGCGGCAAAATTTCTTTTCAGATCGAATATACAGATCTTCTTCATTAAATGCAAAGATATTGCGTGATCGTAATTGTACGATTCCTGACTGAAATTGGCTTGAAGAAGGGTTTGCCACCTGGGTTCCTGCAGCAGTTGCTTTAAAATGAGTACAAAACCCAATGTTGATAGGATCACAAGCGAGTTGCTTGGCGTGAGGAAGGCAAGTGGAGTCCGGCGGACAAGCAAGTAGCTGTAGCACAGCAGCTGCGGGAGGACGAGGAGCAGGGACGACAGAGACCGGTAAGGAAGAGGTTTACTATGCAGACTCGTTTTGGAACTCCAAACAAACTTCGAAGCAATCTCAACCGCATGTTATAAGTATAACAAATAAAATAATGTGGTAGGTATTGTTTCGGCGGGTTTCAAACCGTGTCCGCCTAGCATTTCTCGGTAAGGAAACGCAACATTCTGTTATCTTGCTTGGCGCCGCTATCTTTCCTTTCGTCTACCGGCTCTTTTCTTTCCACAGCCGGAACTGTCGGTTCGCCGCCTTCCAGATTCTGAACCTTTTTTTTAGCTTCGTTCTGGTGGCTACCATCGCGCCTCCAGTTCAGTTCAGTGACCAGCTCTGCCTGTTATGCTTTTCTGTTTCGTTTTCTTCCCCCGTCTATTTTTTTTTCGCCTTCTTTTGGCTCGATTTCTGGCCGCAGAACAAACAGCCGGTAGGGCTCCGCTATATATCCTTCTTCCTTCCTGCGGGAGGATGGTAGTGTTCATCAGACAGCTTAAGGATGCAGTCCATTACGTGTTAGCTAGGTCAAGATATTTTCCGTTCCGTCGCCTTGGAAGTATCTCTCTGTATCTTGATCTCGCCCGAACTCATTATGGATAAAATCTTCCATCACGATAGTCCAGTTCTCTGTTTCAATTCCATAAATCATGATTTCACTGTATCTTTGACCCGACAGTTCATATAAAACGACGTCTTCATCTAATTAGAAAACAATACGAATCACGATCACTTTTCCACAGCCTATGTGTTATCTCGTCTATATCCCTAATAACATCATTACCGATCTTGAGTGAAGATGGTTTTCTCTTTTCTGGTTGATGTTACAGGGAAATCGGCAGATATGTCTGACTATCACCCCTCTAAGATGGACCAGAACAGCCTTGAGTACAACATCTATCTTAAGCTACTCAACGAAGACCCGACACTGGATTATGATAACCCGGTCGATCAAATCTACATGAATCTAAGGATAATGGGTTACACCAAGTCAGAATCCGATGCTGCACTCATCAACGTGGGTCACACACAACCTATCCATGTACACATCGACAACATTGAAGCATTGCGTCAGTCCATCGCTGTCAACAAGGGTGAAGCTAAGGGATCTAAAGGTAAAGGCTGGGATTCACAGGCAGTTGGTTCCAGTCATTGCGGAGTGATTATACCAAGCTCTCCTTCACCTCTTGTGGCACCAAGCTCTTCTTCTCCTCATGTCGCACTAGGCTCTCCTCCTAACGGTTTCGTTACTGTCTAGGTATACATCCCAGGTTTGACGCATTGATATTATTTGTTTGTTTGTCTAGTTGGAAAGTTCCCAACTTTTTCTATCTTTATGATCAGAGTGTCGCTGGTGGAGGTGGCGAAGCAAGATCCAACTGCAGCCCAAGCATGGATTGCGGTGGCGCCAGCACTTCTGTGATTTTTGGTGCCGGATCCAGATCCGGAGGCAAACTTAAGCGACGTCGCTGCTGCTATGCATGCCGCAAGCATGGACATCTCTTCAGGGAGTGTCCATATCGCAAGATGAAGTAGGTGCTGCCTTTTTTTCTTCTTCCATTGTCACGAACCCCCACCATCCAGTTGATCAGTAAGCTTGTTGTAGATCTGATGCTTGTGGCCTTGTGTTTGAATGTTTTATTTTGTGTTTTTGGGGAATGGTTGTGTGATGATTCTCCATGTGGATATGAAAAATGTGACTTGGGGTTAACGAGTTGTTGTGGTCTTGGGTGGTTCTGTTTTTTTGGTAAACATTAACCTTTGTACTAAACAGCTACTTAATGTGGTTAGCTTGTGTTTGCTTCACATAGGTATGTGTCCTTGTGACTTGTGGTTGCTGCAATTGTTTTTTAGTCATTTCTTCAGTCTTTGTGACTTGTGGTTCCTGCAACTGATTGTTTGTCATTTCTCTGATTAATTCTCGGCTGTGTCTTGCTAATTCTCTCATCTCTGTTCTTTTGTCTTTGAAAAAGAAATGACTGTTTTTTCACAACGGTTTGTTGTTTAAATTTTGTTATCTTGGGAATAGTAGTGGATTTGATCTTCTGACCTCAGGATATGGTGAATGGAATGTATCGATGGAATGCATGGTTAAATGTCATTCGTCTTGGCTACCAATGCATGCTTATAATTATGTTTATTTGTAAGTACCAAGCCAACATTACTATTGAGTAGGACAAGAACACAACATCTGCAATTTACCTTTATAAACAGTATTTGCAACTCTTATTAGGTTATACTTCTAATAGTCTAATTGCCATTAGTTATATTTAGGGTCTGACTGGTTTGATATAACTGTAATTTTCCTAGAACTCACTTTTCCGGAATTGAAATTGAGTTCCGAGAAAATGAGTTCTAGGTGATTGGTCTAGAACATGTGTTTTCTTAAAACTTGATTTCCATCTGATTGGTTTGTTGTAAATTACCTACCATATTGTGTGCACTATTCCCAATACTACACAAGTTGTATCCATTATTTCCTGTGTATAGTAGTTTTTGATGGTCAAATACATGATACATTCTGTTTTGATCCTCACAAATGTGAGAATTCCATCGAACAATTTTTAGACATGATATCGAATGCAATCGAAATAGAAAAGACCAAAGTTTTGCCTTTTACGGTGACTTGGAAACTAGGGTCAGCTTGAGAAAATTGAGAGTTCGATTTTGGTTAGCAAGTGGAGACATCAACTTGAAGATTGTGTATCTTCTCCGGTTGCACGCCCTATTATGGGGAGGGTAAGGTCTTACCCTTACCCTTACCTTCATGTGGGTAGCGGGTAAGGGTAAGGGTAATTATCCTTCTGACCAATCCCCTTACCCTTGCCCTATTCTCTATAGGGTAAACAGAGAGGGTAAAGGGTAAGCGGATAATTTTGACAAAAAAGAATTTTATACATATTTGTGTTGATTTTTAATAATTTTATCACTAATTTATTGATAACATCATATAAAACATTATATTCAATTTAAAATCATATGTTTCTCTGTGTAAAGTTAAGTCAATTCACACAATAATATTTTTTTATGCATAAATCATTATTTCCTTTGCATAAGTATGCATAACAAATAAGTGTTTCACCAACACCTCATTTTCCGCAAGGTATATATATTTTTCCCTCAATAAGAAAGTATTACAAGCACAACAACAAGTCATTTTCTAATGATAGAGTAAAGTAACTCTCAAGTTCAAATACTATTACAAAAGAGGCTACCAAGTTCATAGATTATAAAAATCTACTAGAACATATTACATGAGAGTCATCACATGTTGGGAGGATAAAAAGTGGGGGAAAGGATGGTAGGAGGACTGTGGCCACAACGCCACTACAGCCTCCACTGAACAACGCCGAAGTGAGGAGATACAAGGCCATGGCCTGTGGCCGTCCGATGAGGAGCTGGTAGCGGTGGCCGGTGGGTGAACGTCCTACCGTACGGCGGTATGGAGTTGGCGTGGCTGAGGGCGACGTGGAGTTGGCGTGGCTGAAGGAGACGTGAAGTTGGCTGCCTGCTTGGTGTGCGATGGATAGGGAAGCGCGGCAAGCGCCGCTACGCTGAGTTGGGTGCCGCGATGGAACCAAAGACGGAAGCGCAGAAGCCCCGACCGAATGCGGGGGGTGGGACGGGGGAACGGCCTTAGCGCCTGTCCGTCGTGCGACTCGTGTCTGAGTCTCCGTAGTATGCAGACCGCGGTGGCGACTGTTGCAACGATGCGTTGTGCGAGTCTCCCATCTGATTCTTACGTACGTATCGTAACTGGTAATCAAGCGGGCGGTCGTGCCCTAAGAGGCATCCAGTGTTGTTCTTTTATAACTAGTATGTTAGTAGTATTATGTTAGTATTAGGGTTAAATATTTACATACAAACCCCTCCAGAATATTTTTGTGTAACCTTTATATCATGTGCGTGTAAAAGGGTATGGATAATATCCATGCCTTACCGTCCCCTTATAGTATAGCGGGAAAACGGGGAATGAGTAAACGAGTAAAGGGTAATAAAAATCTTTACCCTTACCCTCCAGGGTATGGGTAAAGATAAACGGATAATACCCTCCCCATTGACGGCTAGGTGTTTTCGGACTGATTTGCTTCTAAAGTTCAGCGCTACAAACTATATATATTGTTGGAAGTCCACGGAAAATTGGTGAACTCTTATTTCAGACTTTAACTAAACCAATCACGTAAAACTGAAAAAGGAACTGGACTTTCAGTGTTTTTCGGTTTTCCGGATAAGTTATGTTGAACCAGTCAAACCTTTTGAAAACAGCGAGGATCTTTTTACTGTAGTTATGGTGTGGACAAAATGGCACATACAAGTCAAATAGATAAAAAAGGGAAGTCATCGTTGTGATTCTATGTGCGTATCTCAAATTTCCTTGTTTCTGCTATGGTAAACATGTGAATCGGCAAGAAACGCAAGACTCCTGCATATGGTGACGGAAAAAAGATCACATCCCAACCTACACAACAAGCCAATTTTTCCCACATTTACAGCTCTAATGTCGGTCCACCCTATCCCTCCACCAGCCCGTGAACATTCCACCCAAGTGCTTTTCCACTTAATGTATGCCAATGTAGGAGTATAGATAATGTCACTTCCGATTCTCGGTAACTTTTCTAGAAATTTGATAATATCTCTAAAACTAGACTATCAATTTTGAGAAAGCGCAAAAAAAGAGCAAGTAATCATAAGAGATTGTCAAATAGTATAATTAGATGGTCAAGACATTTATTCACGAGAATGTTTTTAAATAGGGCATTCAATATAGTGCAAAGCACCTGACTTCTATGTATTATAGTTGGATAGCATATTAGCGGTTGCAGGATCCTCTAATACCTATGTTTTTTAGTATTGTGAGCTAAGTCTATTGACAAATACATCGTATATCAAATCCTAACCATATATTGAAAACATATATATCCATATTTTAATACTTATCAGTAAAAAATTTAACATGTACACAATAATTTGAAGGAAATATTTCTACATGATTTTTAGATATTTACGCATTGTAGAAAATTGAATAATAAATGTGTCCATATGAAAAAATTATATTCAAAGTACCTCCTATTTTGGAGCATTGGAACCTTAATAAAATCTAGTAAATAGAATTGTATTGTTATAATGAGCATTACAACAAGAAACATACATGAAGAATTCTAACAGAAGGAACTCATAAAAAACAAAATGATATGCTACAAGACATTTTAGGAAGGCTAAAGTTAGGTGATATTTGGTAGCAAGTCGTTAGAAGGAACTTCTAATTTTATTAAAAAAATAATTAAAGTGAAATTACATCGAGGATGATTTGATTAGGTGTTTTTAATTTTCACATCTTTTTTATTATTTTATAGCATGTAATTTACACATGTAGTTAGTATGTCATATTTTCAAGTTGTTATAAGGAACTTCCAACTTTATAGAAAATTAAATTAAAGTGAAATTACATCAAGGATGATTTGATTATATCTTTTTAATCTCCACCTCTTTTTTATTGTTTTGTAGCATGTAACTCACACATGTAGTTTGTATGTCATATTTCCATAATGACACTATAATATCTTGTCATCTGGTGGACATATTTTTCTACATGTAAAATTGTTTACAACAACAAAATTATTGTGCTCTATTATATGAATAAAAATATCCATGTGATTACATGCCTTGGTAATCAAGATTTCATTTCTTGAGTGATTTTTGAAAAATACAAAAATACTAACATCATGCATAACATTATTTGCAAGATCAATGAATAGGAATTTCACATATTCTTTAATGGTATCACATATCATTCACTCCATAATGAGAATAATATTAACTATTTTTAACTCAATTTCTATATATCGTTGACGTGAAATAAAGTGTCTAATTATTCCATAAGTAAACTATTTTCTATATTATGATGTTTCAAATATTTGTATCAACAAAAAACACCCGGATAGTCAACTTATATGAGCTACATAATATAGTTAAAATCTTCATGAAAAAATAAAATACATTTTTTTGCAGTTGGAACCTAATAATAGCTCCTATAATGTGTACGGCAATGCTCCCTATTCTATTCGTATAATGAAACATTCCTCCTAAAAAATTGACTATTATAATAATGTGTATTTACTCCCACCAACTTATTAGTGTAGCCTTCATCATATGATGGTATGCATCCCTTAGCTTTATGAGTAGATGCAGTACCCACACTTATTATCCTCAACATAAAAAGATAACTAATTGTTATCCACAACTTTATGTTGATAAACTAGTTTTGAATGGTTTGTAAATCATTATCTACAATACATTTTGATTCTTGTGAAAGACAAAAAAACATATAAGTGAATAGTGAAGAAATGATTATAAAATAAATATGAACAAAAGTATACTCATTCATCTCAATTAAGATCTTGCTTTTGATATATAAAAATATATGATGGGATATACATGTATATAACTCTCGTGTTACTAATTGTATATAAGAGGATATAGGATCCATCAATACACATTTTTTTTTCAAACTATACAGTTAAGAAATAATTTTAACATATCTACTTAAACATCAAATGTCAAATCCTAGATAGCTAGTGAAAACATATCTATATGTACTGTAATACTTAAGAGAGAAACATGTCACATTTATTCAATAATTAAGAAAATGGAAAATTTGTATGCGAATTTCAATTATAAACATGGTCTAATAAGAAAAAATTACATTCATGGAGTACCTCCTATCTTAGAGGAAATGAGTCTTACAAAAAATTGGTGAAGAAAATTCTAAGCTATGGTAAACTTTAGAGCAAGCAATACGAAGGAAGAATTATGACTGAAAGCTTCCTACGATCAAATACTTTTCATAATTTATTGATGATTAGGGATTTAAGGGACTTAAAGGAGCGTTAATGGTCAACATACATAATTTTTTTGCATCTATATTTCATAGTTGAGTTGTGTCATTTAAGTTTGTAATTGTTCTCAGCCTATTGTCCACAATTGCTTGGGATAGTTGTATGAGACAACTTCTTTAGCTAGTCAAAGTTCATCGGACTGACTCATTCCAATGATATAGAGAACCAAATTTATAATTGTTTGTTCAATCCAAAAGTTAATTGAAAATCATGCATAAAGCATGAGTACATAGTTTGCATCCAATGATTATACATCATCAAGTTAAGAAAGTGAAAGTGCTAGAGATGGGTTATAACAACATGGTATCGAGTGATTTGAAACTTTTAAGCAATATGTCTATGTTCACTTCATTGATGTTGTCTCTTAGATATATCAATCATTTTGTTTCAACTACTTTGAATTGATCAAAAACGTGTTATTGATGACATACATGTAGTTTTTCTTAAAATATACATGTGCTCCTTCTTGTTGTCACTTTTGGTAGTGATCTTTATTACCACATAAGAGTTCTTTATAAGAATATTATAAAAAAATTTGTAGGATCTAACATGCATTGTTCTAGAAAGGAAAGGCATTTTCATTTTCATTTAGGTTTTATTTAAAAAAGAAAATTCATCGTGATATATCAACTTTAGGTTTGACAACTATATTGCAAATGTATGAGGGTTCATTGAACTCAATATCAAAGTATAAAAAATATCAAAAATCAAAACACACAAAATGAACATCAAAATCCATAAAGTTGTAGGGCTCAACTGTATCTTGGAATTGAATGACCCACCAACTGACTTATTTTGTCCACAAAAAAAGTCTGATGTAGTTCATTTAACCAACTAGCTTTAGAATTCTTAATCTACACAAACTCAAAGCCCCATTAATCTATATATAGTTGTGCCATAGATTTAGTTCTATGTGTGTGACTATCTGGATTGTGCCATAGATTTAGTTCTGTGTATGACTATATCTGACACATACATTTAATGAAATCTATAACCCTTTCCAAAAGCTAAAATAATGATAAAATAAAATCAACTTTTTAAAAAGTAAATAATATTGTATTACATATTAAGCATGCAATGAAATTGTTCTCTATCGAAAAATACTATTTTAGGAAAAAGTAATCAAAATACCCATAATATGTGCCAAAATATTTTAATTTTAAAATAAAACATAAGCTACATGAGCATGTTGATAAGAGGGCAGGAAAATGTAACAATAACTATGATCTTAAGAAGCTATATTACAATGGCTCAACATCCCTTCATAAGAGTAACTATGAATTAGGACCATGCATGTTAAGAAAAGCTTTTATTCAAGTGGATAGTATAATTATAGAATCATGTATTCATAATAACTCATATGACATGAAGGCAACATGAACTGAATTCCCCATTACAAAGTGTATATCACAATAACAACACACGATAACGAATTTACGAAGTCTCTCATAAATTATTTTTCCATATAATAGCTATACCAGAGTAATATATTGTGAAAGTTAAATATAAGAAGAAAATTCCAAGAACATGCGATTAGTACAATAAATACAAAAAACTTCATAATGTATGGGGTCGAGAAGGATGTACTTTAGCAATTAACATTCATCTTAGTTCTCACATACACACTATTGATGGTAGGAACAATCCATATATCTGATTGTAATACTATATAATATCATAACCAATGCAACAACAATGTTACATGGGTAATATAACAAATAAACAAACAAATTGTTCATTTGAGAAAAACAATAACTTCACGCTTCTAAACAAAAAAATCATAGAAAACAATCAAGAAAGTGTAGTATCCAAAGGGGTAGTAGCATAGGGAAGAGCATCAGTGTAGACTACCACACTATTAGTTAAATCATATTCTAGTTTAGTAGTACCTATTTACCCTTCGACATTGAAAGAAATATGTACCACAAAAATATTAAAATATATATGTACTCATGCTTAAATAAGATCTGTCTAAATATTCTCTCAGTTAAATCATGTTTGGTTACTTATCTAGTGTTTTAGAAATACAAGAATTTATTTGTCCTATTGGTGCAATGGAATTGTAACCTAATAACATCAACCATATTTGCATTATTATAGTGTTTATTACTATTATTCAAATAGGAAAATAAAGTTTGCAAACATATCTTGTTATTGTAATTTTTTACTATTATCTTTCTAGTATAATAAATCAAAACACTTTCAAATAACTAAACTTATATATCTAATGAAATTACAAAGCCAACCTCATATCTAATAAACTATCTACTAATATGAATGCTTAATGGTTTCTAATAGATGCATCAACATGTTCTCCAATAGTAATATGCATTGTGTGGAAATCTAGAAAAGCTCCCTTTAGAGATAATAGAGTGCATATTATGATATTTGGTAGGTGAGACTTCATCAACTTTGTAGTATGGTAGATTCCTATACAACATTTATGTTTTTGGGTTTCACCTCTGACAAACAACAAAATCATTATGCATTTACTTTTTCAAGCTAGTTCATGACTTCACTGAGATATAGGCAAGCTAGTCTCAGTTGATGTATTAGTTATACATGGTAGTATAGGGAAAAAGTATGACATAAATGATCTAACACAGATGAAATGAAAATTTACAAGAAATGTACAAGTCCTAAAACATTACATTGAATGTTTTATATCATATATTTGATATGAATATACCTCTAGTGATCCCTACATTGCTACAACATTGGGAAAAAAACTAGTATGATGTAAAAAATCATATTAAACAAGACGACTAAGACTTGATCGACCACATTTTGTTAGATTTTACCCTCCTAAAAATATATCCTCAATCAATAATATTCTCATAAAATCCAAATATTATATTTTTTAGGATAGTCAAAGGATGTCACCTACCACTTGGCAATAAATATAAATGATATGCACTCATGCACATGACATTTACTAAAATGAAGCAAGCTAGAAAAATAGTGGATTTAGACATGCATTTGCATAGAATAACAACACATGTATAAACTGTTGTGCACATATTAAATAATGTAACTTAATTTAATATTTTGAAAGTAAATGAAAGTGAATTCCATATATCAAATTTTTACATTAATACAAGCATCATATACTTATAGAAAACTATGTCAAGAAGGACAAAACAAAGCAAATAATTTGTAATATTGACAATAAGTGGATGAAGTGAGTTTATAAAATGTGTTCTGACTATAGAACCCTATATAATCCTTGTTTAATGGAAGCAATAGGAGCCTTTCAAATATATAAGAATATCTTAACAAAAATAATATAGAGTTTGAGTATTCATCCTACACACCATAGTCCTCCATGCAAAAGAAACAACCCAAGAATTGTTGTACCTAATGGATGCAGGAATAAAACCCCACACAAAGATTTAGTGGATTAGTGTGTTAGTTGAATAGAATATATTTTACATAAATGAAAATATGATGACAAGTTTTGGCTTGATGCAACCAGAATACACATTTTTATATTTATATAATGGCAAATAAATCCCACCTCATGTTACTATCTTTGAGGGGCAATTTTTTTTCTCAAATCAAGTGTTACAAACGAAAGCCCATTAAATTTATACTTTGTGGGATTGGAAGGATATATTTGGTACTTATTGGATACATGTAACTTGTAAGTGTTCACAAAATTGTGTTGTTAAATTACAAAGAGATGAACCTAGAAAGTATCGTTAAAAGAAGATAAAAAATGCATTTCTTGTGTACATGGAAACTCTTTTATAGTGATCTCTGATCTTTTCATCCTGAAGTCTTAAGTTTCATAGTCCATAGAATTGAAGTAAGTGATTCCACTACTCGGGTTCTTAGAATAATATTTGTAGATGTAGTCATCAAAAATGTTGTCTGGGAGTCTGTTAATCGGACCCCACTCTAAAGGCTACTATTATTAGTCATTAGCTTATCCATGTTGAACTTCTTTGGGTCGGACCCCACTCCAAAGGCTACTATTATTAGTCATTAGCTTATCCATGTTGAACTTATTTGGATGAATCATTATGTTTGATACATTAGTGCATAGCCCTAAACAAAGATTACCACTGAATGATAACAACCAATCTATCTTGAGAAAGAAAAATTAAAGATCGACTTGGTATCTTCCTTGCTCAAAGTACAACACTCCCTTTCCCACCAATGCCACAGACATTCGATGAGCGAGGCTCCTATCATCCCCCTCGTCAATATGACAAAACCACACAATATGGTAGGCATTCATCGGGCCATCTTTCTACCATATGACAGGAGCTTGTCAACAGGTTTAATGTGACACAAAAACTATAAAGATCATAGTTACATCGTGGTTGTAGACAGGTTGCCTATGTGGAACAATCCAAGACCTCATTACAGAAGATGAAATTATTGATATAGTGGACACTTGATATTACTACATAGTAATAACTATATTCTTCCAACTAATCAAGACCTTTAGCATAATTATTTTTTCATGTTATCCAATCTATTAAACAAAAAGTATTTCTAAATGGATGTGTTCCTACACCTATAAAAGAACCCTGAATTCAACATATGCTTTATCTCTAAATTATCAATAGACTAAGAAAGATAAGTTACAACGTTGTGATCATTTAAGATGCAATGTGACAAACCAAACCTCAGGAGCATCTCTCACCACTGTGCTATAAACCCCAAAAAACTGACTTAAAGCGTTTAAACGGAATATTATTGGCATTTAATCGGTAAAGTGGAAGTTTTGACAAATAAACAGAAGACCTTGTGTGTGTGTTGGTGTAGGTCTTTCAAGGTTTTAATAAGAGTATAGTCTTAATAATCATGGATATAGTGATTGTTGTTAATATGGTTATTGTCGTTCATGCAACAACGACAAGTGCAATATAATTAACAGTTCATGCAGATCCAAGATAAGAATCGAAGAACAAACGAAGTAGGAGAATAGAAAATAGAAGTTAGATTCGTAAACCAGATCGTTCGTTGAGAAACGAACGTGTTACTTAAAGAAACCAGTGCCCGGCAATCCTCGCGGACAGGCATCGTTCTCCCAGTCTCGATCCGGCACGAACCTGGAAGTTGCACGTCTTGCTCGCGCACGTCGCACTGCTACCAGTGCAGCACAGCCATCGCAGGTACCACCGCCTGACAGCTGCATCTGAAGGGAAGGATGAGTTGCGCTTTGCACAGGAGGACAACTCCGCAAAGCAACTCCGGGGACGACGACTCTCGCACTCGGGATTAGGGCTCACAAAACACACGGCGGCAGAAAACTATTTTCGGTGTGTTTAACCCTAATGACCGGAGTCATATATATAGTCAC
Source organism: Alisma plantago-aquatica (assembly GCA_963693085.1). Lineage (NCBI taxonomy): Eukaryota > Viridiplantae > Streptophyta > Magnoliopsida > Alismatales > Alismataceae > Alisma > Alisma plantago-aquatica. The sequence goes on from OY856414.1 coordinate 4,788,197, forward strand.
GCGCGTCCCTAATCCTATTCCCAGTTAGACACAACACTCGGTTGCTCTCGTACACAATACAGAATAATCCGTAAAAGAGAAACACTTTCTAATTAGGATTTAAGAAATCCGAATAAGAAAGCAACAATTAATTACACGAGTAATTAATTACTTAGTCGTATTCTAGTGCAAAAAGAAGATGGAAGACATTCTCCACAATCCACAATCCACAAGCCACAAGCCCAAGCCCGAGCCCGGCCCGGCCAGGCTAGACCAGGCGAGGCGAGGCGTGGCGTGGCACGCGTGCGTGCGTGCGTGCGTTGTGATGTGGCAATCCCACCCACCAAGGAGGTGAGCATACCTCGTTCCTAGGACTCCTTTGGACACTAGTGCCCCATGTGATCCTACATATGAGGACCACAAAAGTTCTAGGTGTGAGCAATATGGGATAAAACTTCTTTGCCATTTACACTAGAAACAACACTACATTCTCACATTTACTTGCTGCACTACATTGGGCTTAACCCATACTAAATAAGTGATTACCACATTAGCCTAGCTACAGTAATGAGCTGCTACAGTAACTAACTAATAGCTACAGTAGCTACAATAACTAACAACTACCGTAATCAGTTATCTAACAATCCCCCACAAAGTCCAATCTGTAGTGTGCTTTACCATTCAGTCCTCCATACTGTGATTTCAGCAGATACCTTTCAGTTTGAATCTACCTGAGTTATCCAACTGTGACCCTCGTAGGAACTAGGTGAAAAAAAGTCTTAAACCTGAACCTTGGGTATAAGAGTATAGGTTGGTAACAACACAATAAAGACATGGTAGTAAAGAAAACAATGCATTGAGGCCATGCATACAAACATTTATATCATAATTGATAACAGAGAACAACCCAATTCTCCTGTTGCGGCCTACACAACATCAATCACTTAGCTGGAGTCTCCAAGGATGTACTGCTAACATCCTGTCCTAAGACTTGACACCATTAAGAGACTACTCTCTTACTAACTTGTAGTCATGACACTAACAAGTTTCCAGGAGATAGACACACAGATGCTAGAAGCATCAGACAAGAATACATAGTGTCATCCGATTTACCCGACAGCTTGTTATTACCACATTGAACCCAATTTGTGGGATCTCCACTCTTTTGGGTTGGGTTGCTACTGCCTGCAAATCTATAGGGGTTTCAGTCCCATCCCCAACCTGGATTTTTCCACTAAAGCCAAGGTAAGACCTTTAGTGAAAGGATTAGCTGTATTATCTTTGGTACTGACGTAGTCCACAGCCACGACCCCATTAGACACTAACTCCCTTACAGATTTCAATCTGACTTGGATGTGTCTACGCTGTTTTTGATTGTACTTGGAACTCTTTATCTTAGCAATAGTTGTAGTGCTGTCACAGTGAACTGAAATTGCAGGAAGCGACTTCATTACCATAGGTAAACTAGACATAAGTCCATGTAGCCATTCATCTTCCAATCTAGTTTCATCTAAAGCACACAACTCTGCCTCAAAAGTGGACCGAGACAATATGGTCTGTTTCTTAGACCTCTAGGAAACAACTCCTCCTCCCAACAGGAATACATATCCTCAGACACCATTACTCCCAGAATTCACGGCAATCCAGCTTGCATCACTATATCCTTCGACTACAGAAGGATGTTTACCATAATGAAGCCCAAGGGAACGTGTTCCCTTGATATACCTCAGAACTCTGTCAAGAGCTTCCCAATGGGTCTTGTCGGGACAACTAGTGTATCTACTTAACTTGTTCACGGCAAATGCAATGTCTGGACATGTACAGTTCATAAGATACATCAAACTTCCGATAATCTGAGAGTATCGTAATTGAGACACTGGAACCCCAGTCTCATTCTTGAACAAGGGTTTGGATGAATCATATGGAGTCTTAACAGGTTTACGTGATGTGTACTCAAACCTCTCCAGTATCTTCTCAACATAGTGAGACTGAGAGAGAGCTATACCATCAGTAGACCTTATGATTTTAAGCCCTAAAATCACATCAGCGACACCCATATCCTTTATCTCAAACTTGCTACACAAGAATGACTTTGTCTCTTTTACTACTTTCATATCGGAACCAAAAAGCAGGATATCATCGACGTATAAGTATAACAAAATGAATCCATTATCGACAACCTTGCAGTAGAGACACTTATCAAATTCATTAGAAATAAAGCCAAACGATGATATCACAGAATCAAACTTCTCATGCCATTGCTTAGGGGCTTGTTTCAAGCCATATAATGACTTAACAAGTTTACACACTTTGGACTCATTCCCACGACCCACAAATCCCTCAGGTTGTTTCTTATATATCTCTTCTTGAAGATCACCGTGTAAGAACGCGGTCTTCACATCCATCTGATGGATATAGAGATTATAAATGGAAGCCAATGCTAAAAGCACTTGGATTGTGGTCATACGGGAAACAGGTGAATAGGTATCAAAATAATCTATTCCTTCCCTTTGTGTGTAACCCTTAGCAACTAACCTAGCCTTATACTTATTGATTGTCCCGTCTGCATTAAGCTTCTTCTTAAAAATCCATTTACAACCAACTGCAGAACAACCAGGAGGCAAATCCACAAATTCCCAAGTTCCATTCGAGAGAATTGATTAGATTTCATCATTAACGGCTTCTTTCCAAAACTTAGCTTCTGGAGATTCCATAGCTTGTTTGAAAGTAACAGGATCATCCTCAACATTGTAAGTGAGAAACTCACTTCCAAAGTCCTTTGATGTCCTAGGCCGTTTACTTCTCCTTGGTTCAACTATTTCTTCAGAATCATCAGATTTAGTAATAGCTTGTTCTGAGTCGCCCCCACATTTGTCATCCTTTCCACGTGCTCGGGAATGGAACCTGTGGTAAATGAATCTTCTTGAGAAACTTCATTGGGCACACCAGTTTTCATAGGAAACACATCCTCAAAGAATGTTGCATCACGTAATTCCACAATTGTATTGACCTCAATGCCAGAGATATCTTATTTTACAATCAAGAATTTAAAAGCATAGCTTGTTTCTACATAACCTAAGAATATGGCATCAACCATTTTTGGTCCTAATTTCTTCCTTTTGTGTTCAGGGACAAGTACCTTAGCAAGGCACCCCCACACTCCAAGATATTTAAGACTCGGTTTCCTTCCTCTCCATAACTCAAATGGACTACTTTCTGAATGTTTATGGGGAACTCTATTCAGAATATGGCAAGCCGTATTCAAAGCTTCCCCCCACATAAAGTTGGGTAATCCAGATGTTTGGAGTAAGGTATTTACCATATCTATTAAGGTTCGGTTTTTACGTTCAGCTATCCCATTTGATTGTGGTGAATAAGGAGCAGTTACCTCATGAACTATACCATGCAATTGGCAAAATTCCAAAAACAAATTCGAGGTATACTCTCCTCCCCTATCAGACCTTAATCGCTTAAGTACTTTACCAGTTTGAGTTTCAGCTTCTTTCTTATAAATTTGAAATTTATCCAATGCCTCATCTTTACTTCTAAGTAAAAAGACATAACAGTATCTACTCGCATCGTCAATAAAAGTTATAAAATAACGCTTTTGATCCCTCGTAGCAACACAATTAAATTCACAGATATCTGTATGAACTAAATCCAAAATTTCCGAATTCTTATTCACAGAATGAAAAGGATTCCTAGGCAATTTAGCTTGTATACAGATTTCACATTTATTGTTGCTAATTTCAGATTTAGGGATCAAATCTAGATTCATCATACGCTTCATTGAGGCAACATTAACATGTCCCAAACGTGAATGCCATACATCGAATGAAACAAGATTCATGCAAACAGAACTATAATCATTCAAATTTAAAACGAAATTTGAAACAGGTTCAACATGAATCTTAAACAAGTTCTCCACATCACATAAGTACCCCTTGCCAAAAAACAAAGAATCACGAAGGCGTGTAATAATAGCTTTATTACATTTACAGTCTACTCTATAACCTTCTCTAACTAATATGACGCCACTAAGGATATTGCGTCGAATGGTTGGAACATGTCTGACCCTGTTAAGAGTCAAAACCTTCCCCGAAGGGAACTTCAAGTCCACCCGTCCTTTGCCTTTGACTTCTACAGAGCTGGAATCACCCAAAGTCACTGGCCGACCTCGAGAGGCCTGATAAGACACAAACATGAATTTATCAGCACACACATGTACATTAGCCCCAGTGTCAATTATCCAATAAAGTGGTTCAAAAATAGAAAGAATTTTAGGTTTAATAGACACGTACCCATCATTGAGGTTCAAGGATGCAGTCATCATATTGACCACAGCCTCCTCAGTTACAGATGCGGTAGCTTTCTTTGCCTTCTTTGTAGGACAATCCTTGTTCCATTGGCCAACCTGTCCACAAGTCCAACAAGGTTTGTGTTGGGTTTTAGGGGAGACAGAGAAGGCAGCGGAAACAAAAAATTTCTCCCCCAACCCATACCGAGGAAACGCGTCAACGTTTATATAATAGGAAAGGATGGTTTGTGGAATCATACCTTGTCCTGAGGCTTGCTCGGCGACAATACCTCACGCAATGCGCGGTCTTCAACTCCGGTCTTGGACGGTGTCTGTGCAGCTCCTGGTCGCACCGGGACTGACGACTCCTCCTCCTACCGGGCTGTCGGATGACAGTTGTCCTCCTAAGCGGCAATGTCCTCCCGCCTCTGTAGTAGTCCACACGGACCACCTGGAACTCCACACTCCTTGTCCCACAAGGAAGTGGAAGGAGTCGCACCCTCCTGTTGACGTACTAGTCGCCAACACACTCTCCTGCTACCAGTTGCAACTGCAGTTGTCCTTCCCTTGCTGCACCTCCCTTTTGCGGGAAGCACTTGCTCGGGATCTCTCACGGTTACCAAAACCAGAGAGAACGACAACTTCGCAAAGCAACCGGCTTGCATTGAGTTGTACTTTGAGAAGCCCCCAATACCCCTATATATAGGCGGGTCATGGGACAGGGTTCTCTGTGCCCGGCAATACGGGACTAAAGTAGGAGTAGAAGGGTTCGAGAATTTTCCACAAAAAGCAACCGGTTCGCAACTTGAAATGATCGGTTCACAACTGAGCCGATCGGTTCGGCCATTGAGCCGATCGGTTGGACCTGAGCCGATCGTTTGGGACACTCCAACCGATCGGTTGGTGCCCTGAACCGATCGGTTCATAGTCCTAATCCGGCTCAAAAAGACTTTCCTTGTTTCGTTCTCAATTCGTATCGAATACCAATGTTATTCCCAATCAAATTGGGCAATTTGAAACCAAAGGAAAATTCTTGCCGACATGACTTTCCCAACTGGTCGGTTGCACCAGTTGAGCCGATCGGTTCAACCCTTGAACCGGTCGTTTCAACCTGGGCATGAGCCGATCGGCCTGGACACTCCAGCCGACCGGTTCAGCAACCTCAGCCGACCGGTTCATCACATGAGCCGATCGGTTGGGAGCACAGGTTGGGCAAAATCAGTCAATTGCGATTTCAATCAATCCGATACTCCAATCAATGCGTCCAACACCTTGAACCAAATGATATTGAGCTATCAACTGATTGAGTGTTTAATTGAACTACTAAACTCCTTTAGTAATCAATCTAAACATTGCTTTGTGGACAAAACTCCTCTTCCAGGTTAAATCCTATGTGTGTGACCCTGCAGGTCCATTTCACGTTGGCAGTGAAAGTCCATAACACTTATGACTTCACAAGAAAAGAGCAGTGCCTAGTCACACATCAGTGCTACCCAAGTGAAAGTAGAAAGTTGGAGAACAACTTTCATCCTACAATCTGTGAATGGTGTTACAGTGAATGTATAATTCCTTTGTCACTGATATCCCGAATGAACTCGAGGCATGGAACAGTCATCCTGTCAACGTTCATTCACTTTCTTGATCTCAGAGCAGATTGAACGAGATATGTATGACATCAATATCACATACTGATTCACACATGCGTGCGCACGCCTATCTCAATCATACTCATCAAGTGGCCTTGGATATCAAACTCCCTCAGGAGGGACAAATCCCATATCTATCACTCACCCCTCAAAAGCCCCATGTGTCAAAGCCACCCAATCATCACCTTTATAACAACCCATGTTTCAGGGCTGCGTTTGATGATGTCAAAGTGTGCCCAACGACATGTGTTGAGTGTAGTGATTTCAGGTCAAAGAATCACACTCACCACCATCACTGTGAGTACTGACTATGACTACCATCTCATGGTTCCATGTGTCAAACTCACGGTGGGTCTGTCCGGTACACTTGTTCTCTAACAAGTACCTATGTGTTTGGTTTGATATCTCTATATCATGACTAATGAGATTCTGTCATCAACCAACACCACAATCCAGTCTTGTGTGTCATTGCTGTCTATCTACCTTCCACAATGACATCCGACTAGGGACATAACAAGAATGTACAAACTCTTAGCATCTGTATGATCTCATCGTTCAGGTCATGAACCTGAAGGCATACGTCATTGAGTATTGTCATTCTCTAGACATTCAATCTGTTCTATCACTATCTCATATGACTGAACCAGAAAGAATTGGAAGCTTGCCTTTGATGTTTATCAAATCAATCTTAATGTATCCCACCAATCATCCCATGATTGGCTCTCAGGGCATACATACCAACAGTTTGTTCTTCGGTTTCTTTTGGATCTTTGCCTTGGGTTTATGTGTATTCTTAGATTTCTTATCTTTGGTGTTTTTCGTAGAAGTAATATTAACAGTTAGATTAGCATCAGTAGGCACCTTGACCCCTTTCTCCTTTAAGTGTTCTTCTTGTATATTAATATCCATCATTAATTCATCCATGGTGTGTGTCCCTTTGCGATGCTTCAGAGACATACCAAACGATTCCCAAGACTTAGGGAATTTTTCTATGATAGACATAACAACGAATTTCTCAGGCAACATCATCTTGGCATCTGAGAGTTCATGAACTAGGAGTTGTAGATCATGTGTTTGATCAGAAACTGACTTACCCTCAACCATCTGAAATTTAAGAAATTTAGACACACAATATTTTTCAACACCCTGATTTTCAGTGCTAAAATTCTTAATTAATAATTCCCATAAAACCTTGGACGTAGTGACAGGTGGCTTTGAGTAAGAACCATACAGTTTGTTATTTAAACCAAACAGAATCAAACCACGGCACGTTTTATCACCCTTCTTCCAATTAGTAATAATGTTTGCATTATCAGGAATTGTTTCATCAGACACAGGTTCAGTTTCAATTAAATACTGATCATACCCCGCAATATTCAGCCAAATTTCCATTCGACTCTGTCAACGGGCAAAGTTCGTACCGGTAAACTTTTCAGGCATATTGGTTGTATCAATCTTACATCCTGAACTACCCTGACCGGCCATTGTTAATTAACGACAGAAAATAGTTTCTTTAAGACTGTTGTTAATATGGTTATTGTCGTTCATGCAACAGCGACAGGTGCAATATAATTAACAGTTCAGGCAGATCCAAGATAAGAATCGAAGAACAAACGAAGCAGGAGAATAGAAAACAGAAGTTAGATTCGTAAACCAGATCGTTTGTTGAGAAACGAACATGTTACTTAAAGAAACCAGTGCCCGACAATCCTCGCGGATAGGCACCGTTCTCCCAGTCTCGACCCGGCATGAACCTGGAAGTTGCACGTCTTGCTCGCGCACGTCGCACTGCTACCAGTGCAGCACAGCCACCGCAGGTACCACCGCCTGACAGCTGCGTCTGAAGGGAAGGATGAGTTGCGATTTGCACAGGAGGACAACTCCGCAAAGCAACTCCGGGGACGACGACTCTCGCACTCTGGATTAGGGCTCACAAAACACACGGCGGCAGAAAACTATTTTCGGTGTGTTTAACTCTAATGACCGGAGTCATATATATAGTCACGCGCGTCCCTAATCCTATTCCCAGTTAGACGCAACACTCGGTTGCTCTCGTACACAATACGGAATAATCCGTAAAAGAGAAACACTTTCTAATTAGGATTTAAGAAATCCGAATAAGAAAACAACAATTAATTACACGAGTAATTAATTACTTAGTCGTATTTACTTAGCCCGAGCCCGGCCCGGCCAGGCGTGGCGTGGCGCGCACGCGTGCGTGCGTGCGTTGTGATGTGGCAATCCCACCCACCAAGGAGGTGAGCATACCTCATTCCTAGGACTCCTTTGGACACTAGTGCCCCATGTGATCCTACATATGAGGACCACAAAAGTTCTAGGTGTGAGCAATATGGGATAAAACTTCTTTGCCATTTGCACTAGAAACAACACTACATTCTCACATGTACTTGCTGCACTACATTGGGCTTAACCCATGCTAAATAAGTGATTACCACAATAGCCTAGCTACAGTAAGGAGCTGCTACAGTAACTAACTAATAGCTACATCAGCTACAGTAACTAACAACTACCGTAATCAGTTATCTAACCGTGATGTATTCGTCAACGTTTGAGTTTGGCTTGCTATCTTCAAAGTAATGTTCACGGGGGGTACTATTCTAAATTTCACTGACATTAGGCTTGAGAACTTCGTTGAATATTTTGTAGACTTCCATCGCAATCATGCTCCGGTGATAAAGGACCTACTGAAAGACACTATATGAGATCAAGATATATAAAAACTGCCTAAAACCATAAATAATTTAAGCATACAATTACGTTATTGTTTACCTAGTGAAGGTTGAATACTTTTTTTCCTTTGCCTCACATGTAGTTTCTTAATTTTTTCCCTTATCACTTTGCACCATCTAATTTTATCATGAATTTCACACGGGAAAAGTATAGCAAAGAGTGCATGTTTGAGTTTTACAAAAGAGGTTTGCCATGCAGACACATTTTGGAACCCAAAACGGAAACCCAAACATTCACCACCACATGTTAGAAGGTATAACAAATAAAATAATATATTTTATTTGTTATACCTACTGACATGGGGTAGAGAATGCTTTGGGTTCCGTTGGTGTCCACCTAGTATATTTCTTAACAAAACTTGATACCAGAGCGTTCATCTAGTGAATCAAGAAAAGATTGAAGTTACCTGAAGACTTGTAGTTAGTGTACTTGCACACTTACCGATGTGCATTCACAGTTGTTTAGTGTGAGTTGATTAATTGTGGATGCAGTGCTTTTCTACCATAGCAACAGGTACAATGGACTCCGAAGTAGCAGAGATCCGAAAAAAATTGATGATCAGGACTAACGCTACTGGGGACAATGGTGGTGTGGTGGAGAACGAAGGGCAGCGGCGAGTTTACTAAGGCTCTGATTGGTTTGTTGTAACTGATCCGGAAAACTTATGAATTGGAGTTCCTAAAGTAGTTTTTCATGATTTGTTTAAAGTAAGTACTGGAACTTAAGTTCCGTGAGTTCCGATGAGTTACAGAGTTACATATAAAATAGAGTTCCTGAGTTCCTTCTTAAAAAGGGCGGAAAATGAGTTCCAGAACAATTGACAACATTTCATGTACAGTTTTTTTTATAGGAATATTCAAGCTATGCCCGATTACATGAGAACATCATGGACCTGATGGGTTTCAGGAATTACACTGAAGACCGACAAAAAAATGCTCCTATCGCTAATATGTTTGCTGGAAAGGAAAACTGGGCAGGAAGTTAAAAAGTAGTTGGGGTCCGCTTCTGATAACACTCAAATTTAGGCATCTATGCTAAGTATTTATTTATAGTTTAGTATCATTATAGCCTTAATATGTCCAAAATAACCCTAGTTCCTTATCTTTTAGTAATATTATATCTTTTTATAGATAAAGTTGTTCGACTAGCCAATTTTGGGACTTGTAGGCACCAAACATGAAAAGACATCTACTCTCCAAGATTTCTCCCCAACACATGGTTTTTGCAGCAGGTAGACTTCTATCCGTCGTGACCACGGTGGACTAAGCATTGTACTATGTGCACCAGCTTAGGAGACGGTGGTCAACTTTTAATATCTTAGACCCTATTTTCGATGGCCAGTCCTTTATCAAAATCCATCCTCGCAAATCGGAAGGTTCATCGACGCGGGCCCATCGATCACCAAGTAATAGCCCCCCATGGGGTGGGTTTGGGACATACTGTCGCGACCGCGGCCAAGAAGACAATGCCACGACCGCAGCCAAGACGTTGTGTCAATCGACACTCGGCACGATCGGGCCGAGGCCACGACCACAACTGCGACCTAACAACCTCGACCGAGGCTACGACCGCAACCGCAGGGTCTACCTCGACTGCAGAACGACTGCGACCATGGCTTGACCACCTCGACCGCGGTCTCTACTGACCAACCATGACCCTTGAAACGATCGTGCTAAGCCTGGCATGTCCAGACCGAGACCAGGGCCACGAATGAGGTTGGTGCCGCGACCATCTTCTGCCTTCGCCTATAAATATTCACCCCCCGCTACCTGGAGAGGGGTTTTGAGATCTGGAGTTCCAAGTTCTGAATTTTTAGAGGTTCCACATTTTGGTTCTGACTTATTTTGGTTCCCAGAGCCCCGTGGGAGAGTTCCAAGGTTTGAAAAGGCTGAAGTGCTCATCATACATCCATTCCTCCAGTTTGCTTCCATCTACCACCATTTTCCGTTGTCATTCACCCATATCCTACCATTCCCAGCCATCTTCCACCTCCATACACCCACCAAGCTGCTGTTTGGGGCACAATCAAAGAGAAAGGAGGCCAAGGAGTCCAAAAGACCAAGGAGGACGACCCAAAGAAGAGATCCGGCTTATACGGAGGCTAAGGAGCGAGAGTCACCTCTCCTCTATGGGATAAATCTCTTCTTCTTCTTCTTTCTTCTATTGTTCTCCTTTGTTTCTATAGAAATAATGTTCTTCTATCTTTGTTCGGTGCCAACTATGCTTGTCCATGGCTAGTTGATCTCTTTCTTGGCTATATAGCCCATTTTAGGAATGCTTATGTACTTTTACCGTAAGCAAGTAGTTTTAATCCAGATCTAGTACATTTTCTGTTCTATCCTCTCTTTGTGGTTATGATTGCTAGTTTGGTTGATCTCTTTCTTCCTTGAGCTTCTATTTCTACCCATATCAAGAGATTCGTTGTAGAAATAGATAATAAAAGATAATTTGGATTGGAATCTGAAAGGAAGACGATTCAAGGTGATCTGTGCATAACTATAGATCTGGGCACGGTCGGGCCCACTACCTGGTTCTGCCCAGATCACTCCTGTTCCTAGCATCTCAAAGTATTTTAGACCTGAGAGGGTATCCAGAATATTCTAGGGTGTTGGTTTATCATCCTTGAGAGAGGTTTCATATCATTGATGGGTTTTAGTCACGCTACGCGAAAGCAAGTGGGATGACCCCACATGAACATATACCACAGTGCATACTATGTTTGGATGTAGGTTGCTTGTTGAGGTGTTCGAGGGTTGTCTACGCCTGAGAACGAGTGCATAAAATGCCCAACTTGTGGTTACATAGCCAGAAATTCCTTCTCTCTAATTAGTAGAATCTGACGGACAATTTTGTTTTGTTTTCTTTGTTTTGTTTTACTTCGTGACAATCTGCTAGACAAGTTTTAGCTATACTTTTATCGACTATAAAATTGGCTTATCTGACTCAAGAGTGAGATCTTAAGTGTCCTAAACGTTCCCACATCTCTGTGTTCGACCCCGTAATAAAGTTGTGGGGTCCTTGAAGGTTTCGTGTTATAAATTTAAAGTCTGATCACCCCCTTTGGGGCCAATCAGCTGCTTGAGGCAATGTTTTACGAGGATGTCAGTAAGATTGTTCCAATCACGCTTGATATACATGACTTATTTTCCAGATTGAAACACCTTAGGTACTTGATTCCTTTGACTAGGAGCTTATATTTAGGGGGTGGATCATTAGCACCTTTTATCCACTGAGTCGCATTACTGGAGTCGCTCAGGATGATACATCGAGTAGCATGCATTTTCATTCTTCATAAATGACATGTTAAATATTTATGACTAGGATTGTTAGAGGTGTGGATATGTTTTATTGCTATAATCATAACTTAATATGACAAAACACTATACAATATAAGAGGCACTATAAAAAATATTTTACATTAAAACTACCATTATCAATGTGGTCAATAAAATAAAAAATAGATATGAACACTACAAAAAAGTAATTACACCGCACCATGTGACATAAAATGTGATTTTCCTAACATATTTTATACTTTATGTTTATATAATATAATGTGAAAAATGATAATGAACTATAATCGTACATGAAAAGTTAAAATATTGTTAAACAATGATGAAACAAAACTTATAGTTACAAACACATAAAATGCACATATCATTACAATAGTTTATACATACAAAGTGAAATTAAAATGTCATAATATGATTTGAATCACAATATTTTTATAAAAATTATAATTGTATCTCATTAAAATATTTTCAAAGGAAAAACATGGATCATGATCACTTCATCATGGTTAAAAATATTATGCTTAGTCACAGATATACTTTTTCCTTTGATTTTTTATCTTTCTTACTTTTTATATATCACACAATAAAACTAACAATTTTTTATTAAATTTTCATATTTACACTTACAACAAACAAATCACATGTAAGTGAATGGAACTTAAGTTCCAAACACTGAACTAGAATTTCGAGAAAATGAGTTCCACAAAATTTATATTTTACACCAAACCAATTGGAATCGTATGCTATGAGAGGAGAGATAACGGAGGAAACACGATAAGAGGATTAATGAGTGGATAAAAACATATGTTATCTTATCAAAAGAGTCTGACTTTGTTAAAAATCCATCGAGACCGAACTACTTAATTAGTATTAATGAAACAGTCCATAAGGTAGAAGGATTAGTGAGCAGATAAACACGGGTGTTATCTTATCAAAACAGTTCCCCTCTAGACATCCGTCGAGACGGAATGATTCTGATCATAATAAAACAACCCAATTTTCTGTGGTATCTCAAAGGACAGAAACGAGTTGGTGGTGTTTAGTAGAGTAAAATAGTAGATTTGACATGATTCTTGGTATGATATTAAAACAATACCCCCAAGCACAATGAGCATTTTGTATTTTTGAAGTCATTAAATATTCCATAACATCACTAAGGGTTTGTATCCAATACGTGGTCGCGAGAACGTTGATTGTTCCTAATTTGTTAGTACAATGTAACACAAATTACTTAATATAATGTAGAAAAATGAAAAATAAATAACTTTTACTTTAAAGTCCCTGGAGGTCAATATACAAATTTAGTTGTTCTATGCCATAAATAATAATAACTAGGGTTGGGCAAGAAACCAAACTAGGCCATTTAACTCAACCAAATTGAACCAAACCAACCATTTCAGATTGGTTTTAAAAGGGTAAATGATTTGGTTTGGTTCCAAAAAATTTAAAAACATGAAACAACATTTTGGTTCAATTTGAGGGTGTAGTATAACCAAACTAAATCGAATCAATGCATGTATCTATATGTCATTAAAATATATACTTATATTGTGAAAAAAAACTTATCTAAAATAATTATTTTGATACTTAATAAGTTTATATATATTAATGTGTAAAAGCAATGCTAAATAAATGAGACTAAGGCTTACAATGTTTTAGAATATGTGGTATACAATATAGTTATTTGAAGATTGTTGGACATTATCTATTTATAGTTTGTATGTGTGTTCTTACGTTACCGATTTTTAAATAATATTTTTTTCAACCTGAAGTTTGTTTGTTATGCTAGATGCATTAATTAAGGTGATGAAAAATAGTTGAAATTTTCATAATAAAACTTAGTATAACTTTTTATGATTGCTCATATAATAGTTTGAAACCAAACTAAACAAAACCAAACCGCACATTAGTAGTTCAGTCTGATTTGGTTTTGGACTAGCAAATGGTTCGGTTCAATTTGAAGATTTTACAAACTGATATATATGATTGGATTCGTAGTTTCTGTGGTAAAATAAACCAAATTGACCTAGGCACACCCCTAATAATAACCAATACCAATTTTATTTGATGAATTATTACTTTTTAAAGATATAGTCAAATTTTAAATAAATATCAAATTAATTTAGGGTTAATTTCGCAAAAAGACATAAGGTTTTCTCCACTTAACAAATCCATCACAACGTGTCAAAAATTACATATGTATCATCAGTAAACTTTTTATTTTTCATTTTTATCAAAGTGCAATTATGTTACCCTAAACTTTAACGCCACTGGTAGTCGCATGTTGCATTCCTTTTTTCTCAAGACTTTTAGTCAGTGTGCTAATAAGCATTATGGTAAGGAAATCCTTGTCCTAAAAGTATGTTGGTATGAACTACCAATTGCAGTTAAAGAAGCAAGGATAGGTCGCTACGCGTGCAGCCGATCAGTGCATCAGCCGTAAGACTGTCACTTAAATTCCTTTACGAATACTTAATGGGTGGGTTGGGTGGGAGTTCCACCTGAAACCCACGGTGCATGATCATGTCTCAGGCGACACGGTCGAACCTATGATGGGTCAATCCAAGAGTGTTATGTACAAAGGATTCTCATCAGAGCTATTCACGTTGTACATGGACAAATGGTACTTCAAAACATGTATATATGGATGCTCGTGTGGTGGGTATAAGTTTGAGCTACAGGTCATGCCTCTCCTCCCGCTAAATGACTTCCCAAGGAACGCGTACTACATGGACGTCATGCACCGGCAGGGCATCACCAAACACACTTCCTTGACACCCAACTTAATCATTCATGCCCCTTCTCCCCTTTTCTGAATTTCTGCTCTAGCAATCAGGCTGCACAAAGGCATACGATCACATAGTTGGGACTTTTTAAAGAAAGTATCGTTCGTTTTCAAGATCGTCCGTGTGTTTCCGTTGTACGCCTCCTTATCAACAGCATGAAAAAAGTCAAAATAAAGATGAGGAGTTCTATATGGTGGGAATTGACGTGAAGTATGAAGACGAACAACTTTTTGTCACCCATTAGCAATTGTTGGTCCCAACTTGGCGTGAGGATGGTCAGTGCAGGAATAGATTGTTGCATCTTCGTCCTAGCTCAAATTCAACTTGGCTTTACAGTTTTGGGTAACATAATTGCACTTAGATAGAAATGAAAAATAAGAAGCTTATTGATGATACATATGTAATTTTTAAAACCTTATGATAGATTTGTTAAGATAAGCAAACATTATGTCTTTCTGTGAAATTAACCCATTAATTTGTCATCTAGAAAATAAATTATGACTTTTGTAAGGAGTGAGATCTAAGAGGGGATATATTCTCTACTTAATTTGAGGAATAAATCCATCTAATCCAAACACCTTAACAAACATACTGGATTATGTGTAAACTTTTTATTTCTCAAATGACGATAAACAAAAAAACCAAAGTATACCAGCAGAATAATATTTCTTGACTATATTCAGTTTATCACAGTTACATAAAATTCTCCCACTAAGGGGCTTACATGAAAATACAACATCATCAAGATCTAAGTAGAGCAATATCTAAACTATCTCAAGTGTTGTCAACATAGAAGTTGCTATGCGTAGACTAATCGGGGAATGAGCAATATAAGGAAATAAAAACATAAAATATAACAAGACTTTCCATAGAAGATGAAAAGTACTATCCAAGTAGATATCAAGAGAATATGAATCTCAATAAAATGATACTCAAGAATAAGATATTTCTTATCTTAAAACGTTGTTACAATAATAATATCACAATTCATAAGCAATGCATGTAAACAACATAGACTAAGGTTATTTCAAACAGGGCTCGGATACCATAGGATCTTAGCCTAAAAATATTAGGTTGAATACACACATTGGGTAGAATACACACACCCTTTATATATACAAGTGGAAAACACGCACTCGGTACATAATACACACCCAAAATTATGATTGTACAGATGTACCACTACAACAACAAAAAATTAGTCAAAGCCATGCACACAAATAGAGTAAGGCAAGATTAATTCAGTCAAACATTAAAATAAAAGGATGAGAGCATTCATCAATTATCAGGTGGGGTCAGAGGACCCATAAATAAATATTCAATCATGACCATAGATAAGGTGCAACATAAGATCATAAAGTCCACTAAAAGAAGGTTAGGATATCAAATATTCAAATTAAAATTTCCACATGGAATAAAATGATCATGATATATATCAGAGTCCAATAAGAACATCGAACAATGTACAATGATAACAAGATCAGAATCAACATAGAATCTTTCACATGAAATAAATTCTCAGAAGAGAAAAAATGTGTGGGTTAATTTGTCCATAGAACCAAGAGAGAGAGGAAATATAGGTGATTGTTTAATATGATGAATTTGGATGCAACATACCTTAGATCAGCTCTACATGAGTCCAAGGCTAACCCTAGGTCCAAATTAGTATCTGCAAAATACCTATTAAACATATTTGCTCTATTTGGCTAAGTGATTGCCATGGGGATCACCATGGTGGACCGCAACTTGGTGGGTAACTGGCAATTACATGTTTGAAAAAATGGTAGGGTACCACTTGGTTAATGATCTGGCGTTTCAGTACACAATTGGCACACTGAAGGTAGTTGCAATAATATGTTCAAAAATACCAACACTAAAAATAGAGTTAATATTAAAACTTCAATTTTGTAAAAAGAAATAGCTTTTAAAAATGAAATCTTTAACAAAGAAAAGTAACTTTATAAGCACTTTATCAAACTACTTTTGTGAACAAACACGCATAATGTTTGATAAATTGACAAATATTTTTAGTAAGAACTTTGTCTCTCTGGTCAATGGGAAATTCCTACATGATTAACTATTGATGTCTGTATTTGATCTCTAAACATATTCATCATCTCCTTCTCTATTTATGAAATGCATACATCACCAAATTTGCTTTGAAGAGTATACTAAAAAGGTTTTAAACATCAGTACACAAAGTAATATAAAAGAAATCAGAAGATACGAACAACAGATAATATTATAGCAAACTAGTCGATCATGCCTAGTTATTCTTCAATCTTCTTGACCAAAAAAGTACATATAAGGACCGTTAACCACTTTTCATAGGTAGGAAAATAAAGGAACGTGAATGCATGTTAACTTTTTTCTTGATTTTCCACACACCAGTCAGAAGTGACGAATTATCCTTCTAGCAATGTATTCCTAACAGACAACCCTCTTTCTTCACACAAGGGTAGGGCCAGACAACAACCAGACAAGAAAAGAAAGTCAATATAAATCTAGCAACATTTCTTTATGTTGGGGTGGAGGAGAGGAAACAATTGGCAGCAGATATATACTGGGTGCAGGAAGGAAGTCGAGCTGGCACTGACAAACCTAATTGTGTGGGACTCTAATCGCCAGCTTTTCACTACGTCGAAACCCCCCTTTTGGAATCAGATTGTCTTGGCCGCTCATCAGTGCTACTATCTGTGAGATGACGCTCTGGCAAACCTACCCTAGAGAGGTCACGGCTGGGTGTCAGGCCGAGACTCTCCATATCACGTTCCCAAATAGGCACATTATATAAAATTAGGGGTAGTTTCACATTAATTACATGAATTCTAAAAGTCATCTTTTTAATATCATTGAACTAAGTTATCAAAACTACGACATATCATATATTCTTTTTTATGAGTTCATATCATATCTTAATTCACTTTTTGACTTATAAATTAAAGTTATGAATTTTGGGAATTTTAGCTAATTAGGAAAATTCTGAAAAAATATATATTTGCTATTATATGATAATTAGGTGACAAAACTAGTACCGTTTGAACCATATTTCTCTAATTCTAAAATATATTTATTTTATTTTCAATGGAATCATATCAATTTATTATGATTTTTGGAAATACGAGTCAATCGGAAAATAGAGAAAATACATGTGTGTAAGAATATCCACAACAAATAAGCATCTGAGGTGGCCCTATCCGAAATCGCCACATGATCCGTTCCTACAACCAAGCCAAGCGCACAACAAAGTGTGATTGTAGAAAAAAAGAACTGGAGAAATTATTATTTTTCCCATAATGTTAGGTCATGAAATTTTCCATTCTATCACCTTCGAAGAGTCTTTATATCTTGATCTCGCCTAGACTCATTATGGATAAAACCTTGCATCACGATGTCTGATTCTCCATTTCAATTCAATTAATCATGATTCATTATATGTAAGACCTAACAGTTCATATAAGATGAGGTCTTCATCAAATTAGAAAACAACATGAATCACAACCTTTTCGCAACCTCTTGTTATTCTATCTAACAAGCCCTAGCACCATTACCGTCTTGGTTGAAGACAATTTTCTCTTTTTAGGTTGATTTTATAGGGACAATGGTAGATATGCCATCCTCTCACTCATCTAAGATTGCCAAGAATAACCTTGAGTACATAATCTATTTGGAGCTACTCAAGGAAAACCCAATACCGGATTATTGTGAAACCCCTAACCTTGCTTAAAGTGTTGAACAAGATTAATTATCATAATTGAATTCTTATAACCATAATCTAAACTTGTGATATTCTTTGAAATCATAAGACAAGCTTAAGTTTCAAATTTGGTCCAATTTGGACACGGTTTGGGTAAGTTATGCAATTTTATGCACATTTTGGACTTTTCTATAATTTACCCAATTGAGAGGTTTTCTTTGAAATTTATCACTTGAATTATGTTCCTTGGATATTCTCTCATCATGATTGAGCTTATTGAGCCATGAGGCATCTATTTAAACCTTGTTTTGAAGGTGTTTTCTTCAAAGGTATTTTAGGGTTTACCCCTTCATGGATGAGCTACCTTGAGTAGCTATCAACTAATGAATTATTTGTTTTTCTTAGAAATTCAAGAAATGAGGGATAATCATGTCTCTATGTACGGTGGGGGAGCTTCTTTTGTGTGTGCTTGTATATTCTTAATAGTTTAAGGCCATGGACACTTGGAAAGATACTAGAACTTCAACCTTTTATTTTTCTTTATCTTAAAGTTTCATATACTTATCCCTAAGCACCCAAATGAGCCATTTTCTCTCCACCACTTCCCTCCTTATATGAATCTCATTCTATCTCTGTGATTCCACGAATTTCCTATCCAAGGAAGAAGAAAGAGGGGATCTTCTTGGGAAAAAAATCTAGGGTTGCAATTGACTTCCTTTTAGGGTTTGAAAAGCTTTCTTCTAGTGATATTGACTTAAAAGAGTAAGAATACCCTTCTTTACTTCATTTATTTCTTTATTATCCTTCCTCCTACCTTTCTCCAGGTCGTAACCTTGCAGTTCCATGGTATAAATTTCTCTAAAGCTCTAAAACCCTACCTTTCTTGCTCCTTATGCTTAGGTTTTGCTCATTTGATGAAGAAAGGTGCTAGATGGATGAGTTTACAGCTTATGCTTGGATTTCCTACCCTAATTTTTCATGTTTTCTTCTGTTTGTGAGTTTATATTCTAATTAGAGGCAAGTTTTATAACTTGCTCCACGTTTATTGCTTACCATAAGCTTTCTAGCTCATGTTCTTGCTTGAAAATGATGATCCATGCACTAAAAAGCTATGCTTGACTTGAATTTCAATTTTTATAATGTTCCCTATTCTGATTTCAATTCTAGATGAATCTATGATCATTTTTACGTTATTCTTAAGGTATAATATGACTTGGATCAGGTTGGTTTGACAACCTATGGTGCTAAGCACCTATCAACCAATAGTCAATTTTAGGGTTTAAAGTCGATTTCTTCTATAAACTCATGACTCGATGGTGAACCATTGCAACAATCGATGGTTTTGTCTTCATGACAACTGATGGTGGTGACCAAGGGTGTCAACTTATGTTCGCCCCTTAGGTCAGGTGTTATCCTAATTAGAAGTCTAGTGATTAACCACTAAGTACCCTAATGATGCTATCAATCAATGGTGATATTAGTTTGATATTCGAGGGTGATTAACAAATATAGTGTTGATCTAACAACCTATGGTGACTTAATGGTCATTAATGATGGTGGATCAGGTCTCCAAAACCTATGGTGAGTTAATCATATAGTTGTAGCATCAATTAAGCCTTAGACCAATGGTTTCGTTGGTTACTGGATGTAATGGTCGAACCTATACTGTAATTGATGGTTTTAACATATGAACTTGACCCAATGGTCAAGATATAGTGTTTATTCCTCCAATAAAGTGGAATGATGGCTAATGTAATATTCTTTTCCTAATAATGTGATTTAGATGGTTTCCTTTATATGATCAACTGAAGGAGCTTACTTGTTGACAATGGATGGTTTGTTTTAAATGAACATTCGATTGTGGGTTTTACCCTACTCTCAATGGAACTTTTTGTCTTGTTAATCAAGGGATGTCTACGGTTAGATAGTGACTCTTTATAGATCACAAATCAAGGACATCATAGGTGGTTTATCCAAGGTGTTTACTTATGTAAAAAACCAATGGTCTGACCTTTTAAAAATCCAATGGTTCTGGGTGACATTGTGGTATATTGATATGGGTGGATGACAATGGAACAAATGGAGGGTTACCCTTAATAAGGTAGTCTTACCTATTCACTCATATGAATAGAAGGGATGATAACCATATTGTGTTGATATGTAACCCTAATGAGGTATATATTATTATACCTAGATTTAATATAACTAAATGATGGTAATTGGGTATGAATATTCCTTGAATGATTAATACAATCATGGAGTACTTTCTTATAGTTGTTGAAACCCTAGTATGCTATAACCTGATGGTTATACCTTGGTTTATGTGTGGGTTCATACTTGAGAATAGTATGGAATGTGATGGTGACGCTTCACCTTATGCATCCATGATCCAATGGGGATGCCATGAGTTAGGGTTTGGGTATAAGTGTTGATTAGTAACATTAATATAATTTATCTTGTTGAACCTAACTCTAATGCAAATATATAAAGATGAATATTCATGTTTAACATTCTTATATGATGGAATGATGGTGGAATAACCTCCTTAATATGATCATAACCTTTATATGTTAATTAGTGGTTATCATAGCCACATGGTTGATACTTTCTTATGATAAATATTTGCATTATGAATATGATGAGGGTTAATCACATTTAGATTCCTTGCATGTTTATGTAATAAAGGAATGTTTTTAATGTTAATATAACCTTGCTATGATTGTTTATGAATATCTCCCAACTTATTAATGCAATATTGTGTTGATACGGTGTAATATATGTAAGTGATGTTGTTGAGCCTTGCTACAAGGCATGCAAAGATAATGATGATCTTACAGGGAATATTATGATGGTCTTAATGACCTTTGGGCATGGTTGAGCCCTGAATGAGGTGTAATCCTCTTGTGTTGATAAGGGTTGATATCCTATGATATTGTGAAAATGATTTATGTCATGTGATAGTATGATGGTCTTAATGACCTTTGGGCATGGTTGAGCCCTGAATGAGGTGTAATCCTCTTGTGTTGATAAGGGTTGATACCTTGTGATATTGTGGAAAGGATTTATATCTTGTGATAGTATGCTGGTCTTAAAAACCTTTGGGCATGGTTGGGCCCTGAATGAGGTGTAATCCTCTTGTGTTGAAAGGTTTGGTACCCTGTGATATTGTGAAAAGGATTTATATATTGTGATAGTATGATGACTAGTGTGGTCTCATGAATGGCAAGTGAATAGTACCATGTGATGATGAGATGAGAAATTATGTTCCACACATTTTATATCTTTTAAAAGTTGTAATATTTATATGCATGCTATAAGTGAATTAGGGTTTGTATGTCCACTTGTTTGTTGCAGTCTTAATTCACCCAATTGGCATAACTAATCAAGTGCAACTCTAATCATGTAGTACCCTGTGTCGTAGAGCCATCTTCAGTGTCAGAACTTGCTGGATGGTGAAACGAGTATTCCTAAGGGAAACTCGGAGCGCATACTATTGAGTATGTGGGGGTGGCAAGTTGAGGATGTATCCTTATCATCCACAATGTAGGTTGTGGAGGATGGATATGGTCATGCCTCATACATATGATGTGATTGAGGACAATTGCGATTGTACCTCGAATTAGAGGGTTTTGTATACCCTGGATTCTAGTGACATGACCTATACCAAGGGCGGACTAGGGGCTAGCAGCTTGACTATATGTCATTGTGGCAACATCTTTGATTGATATGTCACTGCCTTTTTACTCGTACTGACCGAGGGGAAGAGATCTTAGGATACTGGCACTCCTAGATCTTGTACGGAACCGAATAGCCCTTTACAGGGGTCGATTGGACTTTGAATGGTACGATTCAAATTCCCCAGGGCGTAATAAAAGATGTAATACAGTCGTGTAGCATATTTGTTTAGGGTTATACACAACATTTCACATTGGATGATAACTCTTGTTTGTTATCTATACATAAAGATGATGCTTAGTGCAATTAAGAGTTAGTAGATATACTTAGGTTGTGGATATGCTTAAGATTGTAGATGTGTACATACAGTAGCTATGCTTGTGTTGATAACTATATTGCCATTGCTGATTATAATCATGATGCTAGCTATCTCATGTTGTTAGTTATGTTTATCATGTTAGCCATGCCTTTGTAACTAGATATGCATATACTGCCAATCATGCTTGTCCAGATAGTTGTACTTATGTTGTTATCTCTTCTTATGATGTTGATATGTTCAATCTGTTAAACGTGTTGATGTTCTTAGCTATAGATATGACACTAGATTTATTCATGATGTTAGAGATGCTCATGTTGCTAGATTCCTTATATTGTTAATAGGGATATGAGAATAGTCTGGCTAATGAAGATAGTTATTAACTACTCCTTTATGTATTTTTTTAATCATCAGTGTTGTTGAGCTTTTTTGTTATATATGATTAAACTACTTAAACTATCTCATTACTTAAAAATGTTGGAATCAATAAATGTTGTTGGAGGTTATATCTCTTGCTGGGACATGGGTCTCACCCTTGTGGTTCGCCGCATTTTTTAAGGTAATTGAAAGTGAAAAAAACAAACCTGTGACAACAAAGAGGAGCTATAGTAATGAATCTATGAGAAAGTTGATTAGATGTCTAGTGTGTCCTAGAGTCATCCATGTACTCTCAGGTTCGGGTAGGAAAAGTTTGTATATGATGTTTCAAATGAATCACAATTTTGTTAGCATGTTAATGCTTATTTGTGTGGCATATACAAATATTGTTATCCTGTGTATATATGTTGTGGCTAAGGTGATAGAACAATTTGTATCAAATTCTTGTCATAGTATGGATATAAGAAAGATGTTGGGATCTTATGCAAATGTTTTTTAGCGGGTCTTGATGTTGAAACCGATTTTAATTTACCCATATTTTTGGATATGTGATTAATTAGTGATTGATTGTGTTTTATGTTTTGATTAATCTCATTTAGTGTAATAGGTTCTCACAATTATGATAACCTGATTGATCAAATCTACATGCATATTCGATTGGTGGGTTACACCAAGACAAAATCTGACGCTGCACTCATCAACGTAGGTCACATTGAATATATCCATGTGCACATAGACGACATTGAAGCATTGTGTGAGTCCATCACTATAAACAAGGGTGAAGGCAATAGATCTAAATCTAGAGGTTGTGATTCATAGGTAGTTGGTTCCAGTCATTACGGGATGATTATACCAATGTTTCCTTCACCTCTAGCCACAACATGATCTCCTTCTCCTCATGTAGCACTAGGCTCTCCTTCTTCTCCTGCAAAATTCCATTATTGTCCAGATATACCTCCTAGGTTGATGTTCTTTGTTTGTTTGTCTAGACTTGGAAAGTTTTTACGTTTGACTTAGTTTCCATCTTTGTGAGCTAGAGTGTCACGGGTAGAGGAGGCGAAACATACTTGAACTACATCCCAAGCATGCACTATGGTGGTGCAGCACTTCTGCAAGTGTAGGTGATGGATCTGGAGGAGAACTTAAGCAACATTGCTTGTTTATGTGCCACAAGCATGGACATCACTTTAAAGAGTATCCATATAGCAAGATGAAGTAGGTGTCATTCTTTTTTCCATTGGCTTGAACCCCCACCATCCAGTTGATCTGTAAACTTGTTATAGATCTGATGTATTTGGTTTTGTGTTGGATGCTTCATTTTTTGTGTTTTTTGGGGGATGATTGGGTGATGATTCTCCACTGTGGATATGAAAACAACAACTTCCAGTGTTAAATGAGTTTTTTTTTCTTGAGTAGTTCTAATTTTTTTGTAAACATTAACCTTTGTACTAAATAGGTACTTGAGAATGATATGTAGTTGTGGTTAGCTTATGGTTGCCTCTACACTAGCATGTGTCTTTTTGATTGGCAGTTGTTGTTGCTGTTTGTTTGCTATATCTCTTTAAATTTCCATTTGTGTCTTATTCATACCTTTTTGTTGTGTCATTGGAAAAAATAAATATTGTGTTTACTTTTATCACCTCTGTGTATTCAATATTTTGAGAGCGGGGTAATCGTGATTGTTCATGGCCTCGTAGGAGTTTTATGTATCATCTGATACAAGTGAGTTGTAAGGCCCCTGAACTTACTTAAATGTTGAACAAGATTAATTACCATAATTTAGTACTTATAACCTTAATCTAACCTTGTGTTGTGCTTTGGAATTATAAGACAAGCTTAAGTTTCAAATGTGGTCCAATTTGGACGAGCAAGTTATGCAATTTTATGTGCATTTTGGACTTTTTTGTAATTTACCCAATTAAGGGGTTTGCTTTGCAAAATTGTTCCATAAATTATGTTTCTTTCATATTTTTTTATCATCCTTGAGCTTTTTGAGTTATGGGGTGCTCAAGTGTACCTTGAATTGAAGGAGATTTCATTATATGTTGAATTAGGATTTTAACCCCCATGGATGAGCTACCTTTAAGACTAACAAGTGATGGCTTTACTTTTTTGGGCATAATCCAACAGCCCAACAGTCCCCAATAGTCGGTGGAATTTGTGTTAACTTATCCATGCAAAAATTAAAATTGTTGACACGTGGAGGATCGATTGTACACCTCATGCTCTTCTCAAAACTTATCCCCTAAACTATATATACTTATCTCTATGCCAAAATGAAACCTTTACTCTCTATAAATATCCATTTTCAAAGGATCTCGTTTTTTCTCCCTTCTATTCTGCAAAGAATCTTCTCGAGGAAGAAGAAGAAGAGGGCATTATCTTGGAGGGATCTTTTAGGGTTCTGATTTGCCATCCTTTAGGGTTTCCAAAGCTTCTTCTTGGTAAATTTGACTTGAACAAGTAAATAGTTCCTTCTTTCCTCCATTTTCTTATTTGTTTTTCTTCCTTACACTTCTTTCCAGGTCAAAACTTTTCTATCCCATGGTGAGGTTTCTCTAGAACTCAAGCAATTATCCTTCTTGCTTCTTCTTCTAGGGTTTTTGCTTCCTTAAGGAGAAGGGTGCCTAGTTGGCCGAGTTCAGATCTGCAACTTGGATTTCCTTACCTTTTTTGCTCATAATCCATGCTGCTACAAGTTTGTTCCTATAAATAGAGGTGAGTTTTAATATCCTTCGCACTTATATTGCTTACTTTGAGTTGGTTTGTTTATGTTCTTGCTTAAAATGAACATCTTTGTATATAGAAACAAGTTTATGTGCTTATCTTGGTGAAATTCCCACCATAGTAATGGAGGTGGTTCTTGCTGTTCCAAACACCATCTATAACCATCTCGACCTTGATCTTATGAATGATGAGCTTGGTCATATAGGGTGGTGTCTGACACCTTAGTTTAGCTATAAACCATGACGACTTATAGTCGACACCCTAACACATAAGGGGTAAACTGTGATGCCTTGCACCCTAACCACATTACAAACTATGACGATTGATGGCCAATACATATGATTGTATTAGGCCAATATAATAGCTATGGTAATAACCCATGATGGGATAACAAAGATACACTAGTTAGCATTAGTGTCAACCATGATGGTTAGTGAATGACACAACCCATATTGTGGGAAGGCCGTGACACAATGTTGTTATCGGGTCGACGCCCTAGCCATGATAACAAATTGTGATGGTCCGTGGCTAATGCTCTGACCATAGCAACATCTCGTGATGGTCTGTGGCTAATGTCCTAACCACAACAATATCCCGTGACGGTCTGTGCTCGACGCCCTAGCCAAGACAACAAACCACGACAGTTTGAGGTTGACGCCCTACCATGGTGATAACATGTGATGGTTAATGGCTGATACACTCTTGGTGATGATAGGCTGACATCCTTTGATGGTGTAAACGGATACATCATGAAGATATACCATGTTGATATTAGGTCAACACACCCTAATGTTAGTAAATTGGTACACCATGTTGGTGTTTAAGCCATTCCACCATGAAGGTAATGAGTCGTTATCCATGGAGAGTATAAACCGATACCCTATATTAGTGTTGAAATGGATGATCAAAACCATACCTAATTAATGTTCAAAATAATGAACTCAATCCAATGAATGAGATTGTATGCTTCAACGAATAATGGATTAGAGTGTATTCCATAGTCTTATCAGATGTTTCTAATAAAGAGAATTCAATGAAACATCACCATTGAACTTGTAGTCTTACCTTTGCCCTTGTATGAATATATGGATAAATCACCATGACAAGAGATGTGTATTTTTAATGAAACACAGTTTGATACACCAACTGTTATATGACCAAATGATGATGTTTACCTCTTGAATGATTAATGTGATAATGTATTACAACCTCAATGTAGTGCTAATTAAATACCATCGAGTGCTTCCATTCTTAACCTCTGGGATAATTATGTACTGATGATCTTTTGAGCCTTGTTTAAGGCCTAGAATGATAATGATAATCATGCAGAGAATAATGTGATGGTCTTAATGAATTTTGGGCATGTTCGAGTCTTGATTAAGGTGAATTCCTATTCATGTTCCAATAAGGGTTGAAACCATGGAACTTGTAATAAGGGATGGATATCTTAAAATTATAAGATGACACAAGTGGTTTACTATGATGCAATGAATGATAGCATGTGGTAATGTGGTTAAGATTTATATCATAAGCACTTTATATCTTCTGAAGTTGCAATGTTTATACCCTAGACAGAAAGGAATTAGGATTTTTATGTCCATTTGTATGATGAAGCCTTAATTCATCCAATTGGCAATCAACTAATCAAGTGTAACCCTATCATGTAGTTCCCTGAGCCATAGCCATTTTTAGTGTCTGAACTTGCTGGATGGTGAAAGGAGTATTCCTAAGAGAAACTCAAAGCACATATTTTTGAATATGTGGGGTATTTATTATCGTGACATTAGGTGTTTAGGGAGGATGACTGGGGTCATATCTAGCCCTCTTTTGGAGAACGACTATGCCCGTGTCTTGATGATTATCATGTGATAAAGGTTTTACTTTGCATACCTTGGTTTCTATCATTGTGACATGTACTAAGGTGGGCTAGTGGTTTACAAGACTATATGTTGTTGTTTTGCAGTTTGCCCAAGATGTCACTATAGTACAGACTCGTACTGACTGAGTAAGGGAAAGATCTTAGAGTCCGGCTCTTCCTTGATCTTATATGGAACTGATTGCTACCAAGCGGTGGTCAGATGGATATTGAGTGGTATGACTCCAAATCCCCATGGCATAATAATAAAAGATGTAATACAAGTCATGTAGTATATTTTCTAAGGATAAATACATTTCACATTTGATGAATTATCCCTTACCTTGCTTTCATACTACACAGTGCTTATAAGATGCTATTGTATAATATTTGAATAGTTGTCCTTATTGTTAAGTTTACTTTCTTAGTATGCTTATACTGTATAACCTGCTTAGATTTCTCATTCAATACCCTATCTGTTCAACTATTTAATCTGTTGTAATTAATATTGGTTGGAAAGAGTTATATCTCTCATTGGGACTGGGTCTCACCCGTGGGTCATCACATATTTTTTAGGTGGTCATAGGCAACACGGTAGAGGTCGTACTGTGGAAGAGAACCAGTCTGGTGATCAATAGATTCAGAAGGTTGGTCAATTGTAGATATTAATAGTAGAGTCCTTGTTTCGTCCATGTACTCTCAGGTCCGGGTATGGGAAGTGTTTTCTAGACAAGATAATTGTATCGACACAAGATTTTGATAGTATGCTAGTGCATGCATATATGGCATGAATATGTAAATGCTTCTTTTGAACACACGATGTGGATGAGGCCACTGAGTACATATGTAAATTCCTATTATAATGTATAAGAATGGAAAAGATGGACCCTTATGTAAATATTGCATAATTGGTTCATGATGCAAAATTTTGGTTTTTAATTATTCCACATTTTTTATTATGTGATTAATTGATAGTTGATCGTGTTTTATGTTTTGACTAATCTCATTTAGCGTGGAAAGGTGTCACAGTTAAGTTGTAATGAGAGCCTTAGGTTCGTTGAGTCTACATGGACCTAGGACTTAGGTTTGAGTTTGTTCTTATAAATCCAACATATCCGATCACAGATTATGCTTATGTAGATATGTCTGGAGAACATGAAGAACACATAGAGAATAGCTATGTGGCACCAAGAGGAGGTGCTAGGAGGGAGGCATAGGATGAGAAAGCACCAGAGACTGGGCCAGAGCAACCCACAATGCCTCAGATGGACTCGATAATGATGGCCAATTCTGAGTTTTAGTCTATGTTTAGACAGATGATGGACACGATTATACATATAGCAGACAGAACGCCAATACCTCAAGCTAGAGCAGTTGTCCCTAATGTGGAATCCCTGGGAGTTGGGAAGACTTTTGAACGTCTTAGACGTGTTGGGGTGATAAAATATGTTGTTGCTTCTGACCCAACAGATGCCGACATGTAGCTTATTGAGCTCAAAAAGGCATTCAAGATTCTGAACATCCCCAAATAAGACAAAGTAAAACATGTTGTCTACCTATTAAAGGGTAGAGCAGGCCACTGGTGGGCCATAGAGGAAGATAAAAGGCCAAGGGTGGTGATAGGATGGGAAGAGTTTTGGTGGGAATTTGTTAGCCGATACTTTCCAGATACTTACCTAGATGAGAAAATCTCTCAATTTGAGAAGATTAGACAAGGTGTAATGACTATTAATGAGTATGTGTCAAAGTTAATGGAACTTTTGAGGTTACGCCCTCACGTGGCAACCGCTGACAAGAAAGGATCTGTAGGTTCGATAAGGGCCTAAGTAAGGAGTTGACTACAACAACATCAACCCTAGAGAATAGGGAAAGGTTTTCCACCTTTGTGGAATTTGTAAGGAGGATTGATAGGTCTACCATAAAAAACGTGAAACTAATGCTAATAAATGACCAAATCAATTTCAAAGACAATCATATGGAGGCTTTAAGAAGCCAAGGTTTACTCCATCTACGTCGCAACAGGGGTCAACTTTTAGTGAGCAAAGGTCATTCACACCATCCCAATGGACCCCGAGTAGGGGAATATGTCGCAATTTCCCACTTGTAGGAGCCCGCAACACATCATCAGTTTCAATGATAGGGTCGTCTAGGCCATGGTATGACATTAAGACATGTCATAGTGTTGATAGGTAGGAGATACAAAGTGGTATTGCCCTATGAAGGACGAAGAGGTGACTCAACAACCAAGGCAGAGTTAGTAGGGTTCACAACAATGACATTTTGGATCTGGTAGTGGTAGAGGACATGGTCAAGCGCCACAGGTAGGATCCTTTAGACATGCAAGCAGAGGACGTGGGCAGCAGCAGATGTCTAGGTTCTATGCCATGAGCCAGCCGTAAGCAGTGGTCAATCCATGAGTCATGACATGTCAGATGGAGTTATTTCATTTTGATTTGTCTGCTTCTTGTTTCATATCAGTATTAGTAGACTCAGGTGCAACACACTCCTTTATCACTAGAGAAGTGATAAGTAGTTGTTATTTGCCTGATAGTTGTAGATCTGATATCCTACAGCTAGAAACTCTTTTAGTTGGTTCCGCCAAGTTGCAGGGAGTGTGCTCTTCTTGTGTTCTTTCTTTTTCTGGACACAACATTCAAGTCGATCTCTTGCCACTTGACATGCATGGTTTTGATGTAATCTTAGGAATGGATACCTTGGAAAAATATAAGGTGGTTTTAGACTGTAGTACTATAGTGGCAATGTTCCATGATGGAAATGTACAGTAGATTTTCCAAGGTGATAGGAAGATTCTTCCCACGTGTTTGATGTTATCCATGACAACGGAGCAGTTGATGAGACAAGGATGTGAATCTTTCTTAGCTCATGTTGTGGATACCAAGGCGAGAGATTGTAGTATCTAGGAGGTACCAATGGAATAGGAATTTGAAAATGTTTTTCATGATGAGTTTCTTAGTGTTCCCCCCACCTAGAGAGATTGATTTTGAGATCAATCTTGTTCCCAGAACACAACCTATAGCACAGTCACCATACAAAATGGCACCAACAGAGATGTAGAAGTTAAAGAAACATTTGCAGGTCCTGGCAGAGAAGGGTTTATACAGCTAATCATTTCTCCTTTGGGTGCTCCTATATTGTTTGTCAAAAAGAAGGACGGTTCAATGAGGTTATGTATAGACTATAGACAGTTGAACAAATTGACAGTAAAGAACAAGTATCATTTGTCAAGGATTGATGATCTTTTTGATCAACTGAGAGGTGCCACCGTGTTTTCAAAAATATACCTCAGGTCAGGATATCATCAGTTGAGGATTAAAGCAGATGACATACCCAAGTTAGCCTTCAGGACTAGGTATGGTCATTATGAGTTTGTGGTTATGTCGTTTGGGCTAACCAATGCACCTGTAGGTTTCATGGACCTAATGAATGGGTGTTTCAACCTTATCTTGATCAATGTGTGGTCATGTTTATAGATGACATCCTGATATATTCTAAGGATAGTCAGCAGAATGAGAAACACCTTCACTAGGCATTGACTTTGTTAAGGCAGCACAAACTATATGCTAAGTTTAACAAGTGCGAGTTCTAGTTGTCAGAGGTGTCTTTTCTGGGACATGTTATATCAGCCAAAAGTGTTAGTATGGATCCTAAGAAGATTGAATCAGTATTGGAATGGGAACATCCCAAGATACCGACAGAGATTTACAATTCCTGGGTTTGGCTGGTTACCGTAGCAGGTTCATCAAGGATTTCAGTGTTGTAATGTTACCCCTAACCAGGCTAACCGGGAAATATGTTCCTTTTACTTAGAATGACAAGTGTCAATGTTCCTTTCAATTATTGAAAGAAAAGTTCACCAATGCACCAGTATTAGTGCTTCCAGAGCAAGGGAAAGGCTATATTGTCTTTTGTGGTGCTTTGAAGAATGGGTTGGGATGTGTATTAATGTTGGATAAATATGTGATTTCTTTTGCTTCACGACAGATTAAGAAACACAAGGAGAATCACCCAACACATGATTTGGAGCTTGCAGTGGTGGTCCATGCTTTAAAGATTTGGAGACATTATCTTTATGGAGAGAAATGTCAGATCTTCACCGACCACAAGAATCTACTGTATATTTTCTTGAAGCAGGAGCTGAATATGCAGTAGAGAAGATGGATGTAACTAATCAAGGATTATGATTTCACAATAGATTACCATCCTAGAAAGGCAAATGTGGTAGCAGATGCATTAAGTAGAAAATCATCTTCATCATTTGTAGACCGTGCAAAGTTATATTTCCTAGTGTGCCATAAACGATTTACGTTAGTGTCTCTTCGCCAAATGAATGTGCAACTAGAAGTTTCCTTGCTGGTAGGTTTGTTGGCACAGTTACAGGTTAAACCTACCTTGAGACAGCAAATTCATGATGCACAATAGAATGACACTGTGATATAGAATATTCGATCAGGGACTGACAATGAAAAGTTTGATGGCTTCCATGAGGTAGATGATGGTACAATTTGTTTCCATAACAGGACGGTAGTTCCCGATGCTGATGGATTGAGAAAAATGGTACTTGAGGAGGCTCACTCTTCAACGTATGCAATGCATCCTAGAAGTACCAAGATGTGTCAGAACCTGAAGTACCTATATTGATGGTCATGATTAAAGCGTAATGTGGCAGAATTTGTTGCCAGAAGTGTAGTTTGTCAACAAGTAAAGCTTGAGCACCAGAAACTTGCATGGACGTTACAACCTTTCCCGATACCTCAGTGGAAATGAGATCATATTCTATGGACTTTGTGGTTGGTATTCCTAGGACAACCAAGGATCATGATTCCATATGGGTGATAGCTGACAGATTGATTAAGTCATCTCACTTTTTTCCAGTCAAGATGACGTTTACACCAGAGAAGTTGGCACAAGTGTATGTTGATGAGATAGTCCTTCTGCATGACATTCTGGTGACTATAGTCTCTGACAGAGGTCCACAATTCACAAGTCATTATTGGGAATGTCTGCATTCAGCAATGGGAACACAACTAAGGTTTATTACAACCTTTCATCTACAGATAGATGGTCAGTCTGAAAGGACTATTTAGTCTTTAGAGTATCTTTTGAGGGCATGTGTGATACAATTTCTTGGGAGTCGAGATATACACCTAAGTTTAATAGAATTTGCCTATGATAATAGTTATCATATAAGAATAGATATGGCTCCTTATGAGGCTCTGTATTGAATACAATGTCGGACTCCTCTTTTCTGGTATGAGACTGGTGAATATCAACTTTTGGGTCCTGAGCTAGTACAACAGACAACAGAAAAGATTAAAGGGATACAACTACAGTTGAAAGCATCTCGGGATAGACAAAATTCTTATGTAGACAACTGTCGAAGACCGTTTGAGTTCCAAGTGGGAGACAAAGTATATCTCAAGGTCTCTCCTTGGAAAGGCGTGCTAAGGTTTGGGAAGAAGGGTAATTTGTCTCCTAGGTTTATGGGACCATACCTTATCTTAGCTCATGTTGGAAAGGTGGCATACAAGTTGGAGCTACCACAAGAGCTGCACAAGGTACATAACGTTTTCCAAATCTCTGTGCTGAGGAAATGTCATCCAGACACAGAGAAGACAATCCAACCAATAGAGGTTGAGTTAGATGAGGATATCTCTTATGTT
Source organism: Alisma plantago-aquatica (assembly GCA_963693085.1). Taxonomy (NCBI): domain Eukaryota; kingdom Viridiplantae; phylum Streptophyta; class Magnoliopsida; order Alismatales; family Alismataceae; genus Alisma; species Alisma plantago-aquatica. The sequence continues at coordinate 4,821,278 of OY856414.1, forward strand.
GAAGGTCTAGTGTTAATCATGGATAGGAGATGAAGAAGCTAAAGAAGAAAGATATAGTGTTAGTAAAAGTTATGTGGCATCATTGTGGTGTATAGGAAGCCATGTAAGAGCTATAGGATGAGATGCGTAGAAAGTACCCATCTCTATTTGTGTAGGATTTTGAGGTGAAATCCTTGTTAGGGGTTTAAAGTTGTAAGCCCCCCTAAACTTACTTAAAATGTTGAACAATATTAATTAATTGAGTTCTTATAACCTTAATCTAACCTTTTATATGCTTTGGAATCATACTACAAGATTAAGTTTCAAATTTATTCCAATTTGGAAATTGTTTGAGCAAGTTATGCAATTTTATGTATATTTTGGACTTTTCTGCAATTTACCCAATTAAGGGGTTTTTTTTACAAAATTGTTCCATAAATTATGTTCCTTATATATTAGTTTATCATTATTAAGCTTTTTGAGTTATGAGGCACTCAATTGTACTTTGAATTGAAGGATATTTCATTCTATGTTGAATTAGGACTTTAACCCCCATGGATGAGCTACCTTTAAGACTAACAAGTGATGGATTTACTTACTTGGGCATAAAGCAACAGATCAGAAGTCCCCAATAGTCAGTGAACTTTCTGTTAACTTATCCATGCAAAAATTAAAGTCATTGATAGATGGAGGATCATTTGTACACCTCATGCTATTCTCAAAACTTATCCCCTAAACTATATATACTTATCTCTATGCCAAAACGGAGCCTTTACTCTCTATAACTATCCATTTGAAAAGGATCTCATTTTTTTCTCTCTACTGTTCTACAAATAACTTGCTCAAGGAAGAAGAAGAGGCCGATCATCTTGGAAGGATCTTGTAGGGTTCTGATTTGCTATCCTTTAGGGTTTCCAAAGCTTCTTCTTGGTAAATTTGACTTGAAAAAGTAAATAGTTCTTCCTTTACTCCATTTTATTCTTTGTTCTTCTTCCTTCTACCTATCACTAGGTCAGAACTTTTCTGTTCTATGGTGGAGGTTTCTCTAGAACTCAAGCAATTATCCTTCTTGCTTCTTCTTCTAGGGTTTTTGCTTCCTTAAGGAGAAGGGTACCTAGTTGGCCGAGTTCAGATCTGCAACTTGGATTTCCTTACCTTCTTTCTCATAATACATGTTGCTATAAGTCTGTTCCTATCATTAGAGATGATATTTATAACCCTTCTCACTTATATTTCTTACTTCGAGTTGGTTTGTTTATGCCCTTGCTTAAAACGAACATCTTTGTATATAGAAACAAGTTTATGTGCTTATCTTGGTGAAATTCCCACCATAGTAATGGCGGTGATTCTTGCTATTCCAGACCCCATCTATAACCATCTCAACCTTGATCTTATGAATAATGATCTTATCCATATAGGGTGGTGCCCGATGCCTTAGTTTAGTCATAAACCATGACAACTTATAGTCGACACCCTAACACATAAGGGGTAAACCGTGATGGCTTGCACCCTAGCCACATTGCAAACTGTGACAGTTGATGATCAATACATATGATTATATTAGGTCAATATCATATCTATGGTAATAACAAGTTATGTTCTAACACTGATACACTAGTTGGCATTAGTGTCAACCATAATGGTTAGTGAATGACACACCCCATCTTGTGGAAAGGTTGTGACACCACGTTGTTATCAGGTTGACATCCTAGTTGTAATAACAAACTGTGACGGTATGTGGCTAATGCCCTGACCATAGAAACATCTCGTGATGTTATATGGCTAACACACTGACCATAGCAACATCTTGTAACGGTCTGTGGCCGACGCCCTAGCCAAGACAACAAATCGTGACGGTTTAGGTTGACACCCTACCATGGTGATAACCCACGATGGTTGATGGTTGATACACTCTTGGTGACGATAGGTCGACATGCTTTGATGGTGTTAAACCGATACATCATGAAGATACACCATGTTGAGATTAGGTCGACACACCCTAATGGTAGTAAACTGGTACACTGTGCTAGTGTTTAAACTATTCCACCATGAAGGTAACGGGCCATTATCCATGAAGAAAGTATAAACTGATACCCTATATTAGTGTTGAAATGGATGATCCAAACCATGCCTAATTAATGTTCAACAAATTGAACTCAATCCAATGAATGAGATTGGGTGCTTCAACAACTAATGGATTAAAGTGTATTCCATAGTCTTACAAGAGGTTTCTAATAAAGAGAATTCAATGAAACATCACCATTGAGTTTGTAGTTTTACCTTTTCCCTCATATGAATATATGGATAAATCACCATGACAAGAGATGTGTATTTTTAAAGAAACACAGTTTGATACACCAACTCTTATATGATGATGGTGTTTAGTTATAATTAGACCTCCTGAATGATTAATGTGACAATGTATTACAACCTCAATGTAGTGCTAATTAAATACCATCGAGCACTACCATGTTTAACCTCTTAGATAATTATGTACTGATGATCTTTTAAGCCTTGTTTAAGGCCTAGAATGATAATGATAACCATGCAGGGAATAATGTGACGGTCTTAATGACTTTTGGGCATGTTTGAGCCTTGTTTAAGGTGAAATCATGTTCATGTTCCAATAAGGGTTGAAACCCTGGAACTTGTAATAAGGGATGGATATCTTAAAATTATATGATGACACATGTGGTTTACTATGATGCAATGAATGATAGCATGTGGTAATGTGGTTCATCTTTATATCTCAAGTGTTTATATCTTTTAAATTTGCAATGTTTATATCACTGATAAAAATGAATTAGGATTTTTATGTCCATTTGTATGATTGACACGAATTTACCGTGCGTACAATGCAAGTGCACGCGTCAGAGTAATATAGGCCTTCATGAGGCCCGAGTTGAACTCAAGGAAATGTAATTATTGGTAGGCTACTACTAACTACTTGCAATCAACTAGACCAATTAAAATGATTTGAGAGTTGATTGAAAAAGAAAAGAAAAATGAAATAAAACAGAGAAATCGATTAAATGTTTGGTTTAATCAATTCAAATGGGAATCTTTAGGATTGCGGTTTCACCACATGTTCTCATTGTATTAATTCCTACATAGTTATCCTAATTTATCTCTCATTTCGGGTAGTGGCCTGTATTCAAAATTGTTCACTGTCGTGATACAATTCACTACCTAAATCTTGGTCGGTTCCACGGTAGTAGTAACCTATACCCTAAACTAGGTGCATGAAGACCATACTCTGGGTTTCCATCATTAACTGTACATCGCCTTGTTCAAAGGATTTATTAGTTAATGTGAATTTCATCTCTTTTCAACTGTTCATTCTTCTTTCAAAGTAATTAAAGGCATTAGATTATCATTAGGCTGATCAATCGTAATGATATAATGGAGAAAACAAAATCATACCACGGATTTAAGAGACAAATTATGAAATACTATGGTAAGAATGTCATACAACGATCACCCGGGCTACTCCCGGTCCTAAAGAGAAAGGGGATTAGCCCCGCATGTTCATCTCAATGAAAGACATGATGAGAGAAAGGGAAAACATGGAGAAAACATGAATAAAAGTGATGTAAACCCCTGAACGGAGGATATCCGGGCGTTCCTTGACGTAGAATGAGCGATCTACAGCCTTCCGGCAGTGGAAACGTCTTCTATGGCTCTCGGAACGATTGGGGCGTGGTCCTAGGCTCCGTTCTTCTCTCCTCCTCTCCTTGAGGCTTGTGCAATGACTAATGGCGTGATCCCCTCCTTAGGATCGCCGTAATTAGGTATATGCACCACTTTAGATCGCCAAAAGATCACCACCGTCCGATTAGAGCCGATTTGAAACAAAACCTGATCCGACGACATCGATACCATCGACGCGGGTCGATGGTATCGACCCGTCATAATATCGACGATTCTCCCTTTTTCTGACGTTTCAGCCTGATGCAGACTCGATACCATCGACTTTAGTGTCGATGGTATCGACACCTTTAGGAGTCACTTTTATCACCAATCCGACACTGAAGCTGGGCAAGGTCGATGGTATCGACTAGTTGACTGCTGGCTCGCTGTAGGTATCTCTCTACCATCGACTTCGGTGTCGATGGTATCGACGCATCTTGGTTCCTTGCGGCTATCTCACTATCGCCGAGTCGATACTATCGACATCTGTCGATGGTATCGACAACTGCATATATTCGTTTTTCTCGAAAATTCAAGATAAATTTGAATCAGCCTTGCTAAAACACATCAATATGATCATTTATAACCAAAGAGATGAAATATGGGAGATTTGGTACAAAATGAGATTATAGACTAAAGCGAGTGAATCATGCGATACTAACCACAAATGTGACTAATAAACACATAAAACGCATGTAAAACTAGCCTATAAAAGAGACTCAAAATCCTCACATCAAACTCCCCTAAGCTTAAACATTGCTCGTCCTCGAGCAACAAAACTATAGAGTCAAATTGTGAGGGTCAACTAAAGAACATGCTACCACAACAGACATGACCGTATGATTCCCACCAGACATTCACATATCGGCCCTCACTAGCCACAGAATGGTAACTACCCTACAGGTGATGATGATCATCCATAATAGATATCCACTCCAAGATTGGTGAACACTATCAAATAAGGCAGTTAATATAATAAAATCTTCCGATTCTGGCTTGGTGCATCTTGTGATCTCCTATCTACGTTGCTCATAACCTAACTACCATCTAAATGGAAGCAGATCTCCTGAAATACAAAAGCGAGGAGATAATCACGGGTGGCCTACCATTTTGAGCAACGGGTGGATGGGATAGGCGGTTTATGTCAGAAAGAGTAGCACAATATAGTTTGACATGCAACAGTAAAAAAATGACCTACATGATGCTCATGCATATGAAAATGACCTAATGCTTACATTTTAGGTGGAATGATGCATGCACTATCATTCCATCCCAACGAGAGACAGAATATCTACAAACTACACATGTGCTTGTTCTTCTTATTATGCATGTGAACAAATTCCTTCCTCCTTCTGATCTTCACTTACTTATTATTTTTTTTCTCTTTTTTCTTTTTTTTTCAGCCCTTATTTTGCTTAATGACTAAGATGAAATTTTACATCTTCGTCTGGGGCTTATTCATAATTACTATTTTTTCATTGTATTTTATTTTCAGAAAGTATGAAACAAGTTCCTTATTTTCAGAAGAAGCAAGGCACATCATGTAAAAAATGATTAAAATATGCAAAATGCAACTAAAATGACATTGACATGCATTCTAAAATTTGTGCATGCATGACTATAATGCAACATTTTTTTTCTTTTCATAAATGCATCAGATGTAAAAACTAACTACAATGCAATCCTATCTACATGATATGTAATCAAGAGATGACAAACTGTAAAGTGCTCCCAATTCTTATGGTGGAGTGTAAATGAGATGAGGTGGATAGATCACAAGATTAATTGACAGAACCCTTAGAAGATATTATATGTCCCTCCTTACTGACATGTGTAAAATCAAGGAGTTTCTCTCTCTTATTTCAGATTAAAGTCCCATTACCATTTGGTCAGTTTAGGCTCAACATCCAATTCCGTCCACTTCCCTTGAATCATAGGCATGTAGAGTTGTGATCTTATGTTTTAAAGTTGACAAACCCAATCATTTTCATAAGTTAAGTGCTCAAGTTCAAACAAAGCAAGCTTACATGGGCATAAAAAAATTTCAAATTTACCCATAACTCCCATATGACAAACATAGAGATGACAAATTACATTAGACATCCACAGATACACTAGATATCATGTGGATCCTAAAAGCTAAAGACTAGGAAATTGCTAAGGAAAATAAAAGATAGAAACTATTCCATCTCCCCCCCTAAGCTTGAATCCGACTATGGCCTCATAGTAAAAAACAATCTCAGCAGGTGGAACAGTGATACCATTTATTGCTCAGGTAGTAGGTACTGTGGGGCGGTGGGAGCCCAGAGTATGGTTGATTGCTTTATGCTCGGTGAAGATCTCTGGTTGCTCGGGATGCTTGGTGCAAGAGTTGAGGGGATTCACTCTGAAGGTGTGAATAGAAATGAGAAACTACCCCTCCTTTTATAGCTGAACCCATCGCCACTGTTGCTCCGTCGATACCATCGATGGGGTGTCGATGTTGGATGTGGGGGCATGGATCGATGACGTGTCGATACTATCAACGCGGGTCGATGGTATCGACCCATCCCACGGATCGACTTCTGGAATTGGCGGGCTCCGTTGATTTCTTCTCACAGATCGGTGATGTGTCACATCGATACCATCGAATGGGTGTCGATGGTATCGACTCTTTATGGTTTGATTACCCTCGCGAGGCCCGGGCGCCATTTCCTCATTGTTGCCGTGTCGATACCATCAACTGCCCCGTCGATGGTATTGATTTAACTGAGATGAATTTCTCTAAAAATCTTCAGGGATCTCACGAGCATCAACTTCTTGGTCGATACTATCGACCCCGCACTCTCTTTTTTCTGATGTCACTGATGGTAGGCCGATACCATCGACGAGGCCGTCAATGGTATCGACTCAGAAAAATTTCTGTAGCCGCTTACCTGCACGCATGTCGCTACCATCGACACTGTGGTCGATGGTATCGGCCTTTTATCAGTACTGCACACTGAGCAAACTTATTAGGGTATCATTTTTACACTAAAAACAAAATTAACCAAAACTAATAGAGTAAATGGAAATGAAAGCTAACAATGGCTGGGTTGCCTCCCAACAAGCACCCTTGTTTAGTGTCCTAGGCTTGACATAAAGATACCTTTAACCTGGTTTGTCAAGGGATGTCTCTAATGATTCATTTGCCAATTTGAATGCAATGCGATCATCACCAATCCCAAGTGTCAAGTAACCTCGCCCAATGGCAGTGATTACATCATCCGTAGCTTGGAACGGCCTTCCCAATAGCATCTCTCCTCCTTCCAGCTCATCCATGTCCATGACCACAAAGTCAACATGGAAGATGAATTTGTCGACCGTGACTAACTCATCCTCGCATATGCCTTGTGGCTTTACAATAGATCCATCCGCTAACTCAATTGTCATGGAAGTTCGTGTTGGCTTCTTTAATCCCAACTTTTGAAAAGTGGCAAGTGGTATGAGATTAATGCTTGCCCCTGAGTCACACTGTGCTCGTGGAAATTTTTTACCACCAATGGAACATGGGATGTAGAAACATCCTGGATCTTTCCTCTTCTTTGGCAGCCTTCCTTGGATTATAGAACTCACTGTTTCATCAACACACACAATATCTGTATCTTTGATCCGCCGTTTCTTGTTGATGATGTCTTTCATGAATCTTCCATATGAAGGAATTTTCTCTATAGCCTCCACCAATGGAATGTTAATGTGAAGCTTCTGGACGATCTCAAGAAATTTCTTGAAGTGCCTTTGCTCTTTCCTCGGCTTTAGATTATCCGGGAATGGCACGCTTGGCTCCTTTATACGCTTGTGCGGTGGCACATATGGGTATCTGGGGTCTTCTCCCCTAAGCTTGCTTCAATGTCACCCTCTGGCGTAGGCTTTGGCACGTCATTCACGGTTGGTGTGGCTCGTGGCTGCTCATCCTTATCGGTGGTAGCAGCTCCACTGCGAATTATGGCCTTCACATGCTCCTGTTGCCTAACTGTGGGCACGAATGCGATGGGTTCTTGGTGGGATTTCCTGAACGAGCAACATCCTCCAGGTAGTCCATATAAGCTACGGGGGTATGGACCACTGGGTTTAGCCTCTTTTTCAAAATCCATTTTGCCCTTTTCATGGACCTCCCCCACCGGGGGCTCTTTCTCTTTAATCACAGATATATACTTCACTTGATGATGTACCTGAGCAGCCTTTGCATTACTAGTCAGTCCTTGTTGATTTTGATGCTTCATGGTCGACACTTCATTGGAAATTTGGGCCACAATCGTCTCTAGTGCCCTCATCTGCGCTCCATGACTTTGCAACGTCTGCCCAGATTTATTCAAAATCTCACCCTGGGACTGTAAGTGCTTACCGAACATATTCATCAACTCTTAATTTTGTTTCACTACTTGGCTGAGCAATTCGGTTCTTTTGTCCTCCACAGTGGGCTGTGGCTTTGCATCTGGGTCTTGTAGGAAGTTGTTTGGATCCTTCCATGAAAATTTTCTATCCTTTCTCCAAGAGTAATCATTGCTCCTGTAACCCTGTTGTTGAATGCATTTAACTTGGGCCTCCTCATCAGACTCTTCCTCTTTCTCTACCAATTTCTTGTCTATGAGATCCATTTTGTCTTTCAACTCTTTAATGGCTTTAGCGTCCCCTACAGATATAACTTGTTCAGGTGCATCTCTGGTACCCCAGGACTGCTTCTTTGCCATGTTTTTAAGAATCTCCCAACACCTTGTATCAGTATTGTTCAGAAAGAATCCTGAACATGTTGAATCTAAGTTGCTTCTGTCATGCTCATTAAGCGCGAAGTAGAAAATCTTCACCTGTTTTTCCTTGTCTAACCCATGATGAGGGCATTTTCTAAGCATTATCTGAAATCTTTCCCAGGTCTCCGAATAAGTTTCACCTGCATTCTGAGTAAAGTTGTGGATTTTTATGATTAAATCATTAGTTTTCTCAGGTGGGAAGAAACGTTCGAAAAAGACCTCAATCATCTGATCCCAAGTCTCAACAATCTCATCATCCTGATTATATAACCACTCTCTTGCAGTTCCTGCAAGAGAACTTGGGAACAGTTTTAGATACAGTGTCTCCTATGGAAAACGATCGATCTTGATCATATCACAATTTTCCACGAAGGTGCTTATGTGGGCCACTGGATCTTCGTTCTTTAGTCCATGGAATGCTTGAGATTTAGCTAGATTTATTAGTGCCAGATCAATTTTATAAGTCGGGATGTTGATTGCCTGCCTCTTGATCGGTCCTTTTGATGTGGAGGAAGAAGATGCCTTGATCTTTTCGCATATCATCTTTTCTTCAGCCATCTCTTCTTGTTCAAAATCTGAATTTACTCTCGCGGATTGACTCTGAATGTAGTGCTCCTTGTCGTCTGATCCCGAAGATGGGACCTCTGGTAATGACTGCGTGTAGTCTGTGCTATGCGTGCTTACCATGCACTAGTACCTACAATATGATATATTTTTTTAAGTACAGTGCTAGACGAATATAGATTTGTGAAAATTAGACAATCAATTTCAAGAATTAAAAATGTAGCTAAAAGAAAAAGGTAGCCTAGAGTGGCCACTTATAGCACTCGTAGTGCCAACAATTGTCGTCTCCCCGGCAACGGCGCCAAAAACTTGACACGAATTTACCGTGCATAGAACGCAAGTGCACGCGTCAGAGTAATATAGGCCTTCGTGAGGCCCGAGTCGAACTCAGGGAAACGTAATTATTGGTAGACTACTACTAACTACTTGCAATCAGCTAGACCAATTAAAATGATTTGAGAGTTGATTGAAAAAGAAAAGAAAAATGAAATAAAACAGAGCAATCGATTAAATGTTTGGTTTAATCAATTCAAATAGGAATCTTTAGGATTGCGGTTTCACCACAGGCTCTTGTTGTATTAATTCCTACATAGTTATCCTAATTTGTCTCTCATTCCGGGTAGTGGCCTGTATTCAAAATTGTTCACTGTCGTGATACAATTCACTACCTAAATCTAGGTCGGTTCCACGATAGTAGTAACCTATACCCTAAACTAGGTGCATGAAGACCATACTCTGGGTTTCCACCATTAACTGTACATCACCTTGTTCAAAGGATTTATTAGTTAATGTGAATTTCGTGTCTTTTCAACCGTTAATTCTTCTTTCAAAGTAAGTAAAGGCATTAGATTATCATTAGGGTGATCAATCGTAATGATATAATGGAGAAAACAAAATCATACCACGGATTTAAGAGACAAATTATGAAATACTATGGTAAGAATGTCATACAATGATCACCCGGGCTACTCCCAGTCCTAAAGAGAAAGGGGATTAGCCCCGCATGTTCATCTCAATGAAAGACATGATGAGAGAAAGGGAAAACATGGAGAAAACGTGAATAAAATTGATGTAAACCCCTGAACGGAGGAGATCCGGGCGTTCCTTGACGTAGAATGAGCGATCTACAGCCTTCTTGCGGTAGAAAATGTCTTCTGCGGCTCTCAGAATGATCGGGGCATGGTTCTGAGCTCCGTTCTTCTCTCCTCTTCTCCTTGAGACTTGTGCAATGACTAATGATGTGATCCCCTCCTTAGGGCCGCCGTAATTAGGTATATGTACCACTTTAGATCGCCAAAAGATCACCACCGTCCGATTAGAGCCGATCTGAAACAAAACCTGATCTGACGACGTCGATACCATCGACGCGGGTCGATGGTATCGACCCGTCATAATATCGACGATTCTCCCTTTTTCTGACGTTTCAGCCTGATGCAGACTCGATACCATCGACTTTAGTGTCGATGGTATCGACACCTTTAGGCGTCGCTTTTATCACCAATCCGACACTGAACCTGGGCAAGGTCGATAGTATCGATTTTGTGTCAATAGTATTGACCAGTTGACTGCTGGCTCGCTGTAGGTATCTCACTACCATAGACTTCGGTGTCGATGGTATCGACGCATCTTGGTTCCTTGCGACTGTCTCACTGTGGCCGAGTCGATACTATCGACATCTTTCGATGGTATCGACAGCTGCATATATTCATTTTTCCTGAAAATTCAAGATAAATTTGAATCAGCCTTGCTAAAACACATCAATATGATCATTTATAACCAAAGAGATGAAATATGGGAGATTTGATACAAAATGAGATTATAGACTAAAGCGAGTGAATCATGCGATACTAACCACAAATGTGACTAATAAACACATAAAACACATGTAAAACTAGCCTATAAAAGCGACTCAAAATCTTCACATCAATGAGGAAGCCTTAATTCATCCAATTGGAAAATAACTAATCAAGTATAACCCTAATCATATAGTTCCATGAGCCATAGAGCCATTTTCAGTGTCATAACTTGCTGGATGGTGAAACTAATATTTCTAAGGGAAACTTAGAGCACATGTTGCTGAATATATGGGGTATTTATTATCATGACTTCAAGTGTTTAGGGAGGATGACTATGGTCATACCTAGCCCTCTTTTAGAGAACAAATATGGTCATGTCTCAGTGATTATCATGTGATAAAGGTTTTGCTTTGCATACCTTAGTTTCTATAGCTTTGACATGTACCAAGGCGAGCTAGTGGTTTACATGACTATATGTCGTTGTTTTGTAGTTTGACCAAGATTTCACTACAGTGCAGACTCGTACTGACCGAGTATGGGAAAGATCTTGGAGTCTGAATCTTCCTTGATGTTATATGGAACTGATGGCGACCAAGCGGTGGTTAGTTGGATATTGAGTGGTACGACTCAAACTCCCCAGGGCATAATAATAAAAGATGTAATACAAGTCATGTAGTATATTTGCTAAGGACAACTACGTTTCACATTAGATGAATTATCCCTTACCTTGCTTCATACTACACAGTGCTTATAAGATGCTATCCTATAATATTTGAATAGTTGTCCATATTGTTAAGTTTACTTGCTTAGTATGCTTAAACTGTATAATATGTTTAGATTGCTTATTCAATATCCTATATGCTTAGTTATTTAATATGTTGTAATCGGTATTTGTTGGAAAGAGTTATATCTCTCGCTGGGACTGGGTCTCACCCATGGGTCATCACATCTTTTTTAGGCGATCGTCGGCAACACATTAGAGGTCGTGCTATGGAAGAGAACCAGCCTGGTGATCAATAGATTCAGAAGGTTGGTTAGTTGTAGATATTAGTCATAGAGTCCTAGTATCATCCCTATACTCTCAGGTCTGGGTATGGGAAGTGTTTTCTAGACAAGATAATTGTATTGACATAAGATTTTGATATTATGCCAGTGCATGCATATATGGCATGCATATGTAAATGCTTGTTTTGAACACAGGATGTGGCCGAGGCCACTGAGTACAGATGTAAATTCTTGTTATAATGTATAAGAATGGAAAAGATGGACCTTTATGTAAATATTGCATAATTGGTTCATGATGTGAATTTTTGGTTTTAATTATTCCGCATTTTTATTATGTGATTAATTGATAGTTGATCATATTTTATGTTTTGAGTAGTTTTGTTTAGCATGGCGAGGTGTCACATGAGCAAGCTAGCTGGGATTGATACATATATGAACTTGTTCGTCTAAAAATATAGTAAAAACTTGTATTTTTCATAACAGATTACTGCTTGAATTTTGATCTTGGAAGTAGTAGCGAATTTAATTTTCTAACCTCAGGATATGGTGAATGGTGTGTGTTCTTGGAATGCATGGTAAATTTCATTTCTAGATTTCTTCCTCAATGTGTCGTCTTGCCTACCAATACATACATATAATTATGTGTATTTGTGAGTACTATGACAACTCGTATTTACAGCTAATATTAGTTAATAATTCTAACAGTCTGATTTCCATTAGTTATATTTAGGTGAACCTATTGACAACAACAAGGATCATATTATTAACTAAAGTCACAGTGTTGAGCAAAATGACACATGCAATTCATTTTTTTATATAAAGGGGGAGTGATCATTGTGATGGAAAAACATGCATATCTTAATTTCCCTTGTTTATGCTTTGGTTAACATGTGAAGACCAACACAACAAATGGAGTAGCTAGGATCAAGAAATCTACAAGAAACATATCACTCCTGAGTGTTTTAAATTTTACTAAGGGAAAGGAGACATGGTCATGGGCATTAGGGTTACATCTAATATGACATCCAAGCCTACATAATAAGCAAACTTTTTCCTACACTTTTGAACCCATGCTAATTGCACCCAAGTACTTTTCCGCTAAATTTGTGAATATCAATGTGGGAAATATCGATAATTTCACTTTTGATTCTAATAACATTTCTAGTGGTTCACAATATATCTAAAACTAGATAATTAGTTTTAGGAGAAGGTGAATGAAAAGAACCAATAATCACAAGAAATTGTCAAGTAGTATCATTAGATGATCAAGTTCTTTTTTTTGGCAAGATTGTTTTAAAACACATCATTCAAAATGAATGATATTGAAACAATACCCTCAAGCTCAACAAACATTTCATATTTTCCAAGCAATCAAATATTCTAGAACATTGCTAAGAGTTTCTATCAATTAGACTGGCACACTATAAAAGTGGTTGTGAAAAAAATGTTTTTCCCTAATTTGGAAGTAGATTGTAATGTAGACGATTTATAAATATAATATGTAATATTAGAAAAGACTAATAACTTAACTCTTATACTTACTTTTACATCCTTAAAAGACCAAAATATGCATTTAGTAGTTCTTTATCACAAAAAACAATAACAAATACAAATTTTATTCAGTGAGTTATTACTTTGTAGAGCTATTGATTGATTTTAAAGAAAACAAAAATTAATTTGTCGACTAGAGGTCTTAAGTATCATTTTTAAATAATGTTTACTCGAGGACCAATTAATAGGTCTTTAACTTTCATGTTTTAAGTCTACCTTTTTCCTATAACGAGAAAAAATAATTAAGACTGATCCTAAAATTTAAAAGCCCTAGAACTTTCAAGTTACTTATGCATTTTCTAGAAGGAATCATCCCTTAATTAAATGGGATTTGAAAATTGGAAAGTAAATGATTGATTGAATGATTTATCAATGAGAACTTTTGAGAGGCATGGTATGGTCCCTAAGTGATCACGTGTCACCATAGTCATCATATCCAAAGGATCTATGGATCAACATCATAGACTACCTCACGGTGTAAGGAAACAATGTCTGCTTTCTTCCTCTCTCTCCCTTTCTCTCTTCAATCACCAAAATCCACCTTCAATCTCGTCCTCTCACATGAATCCCAACTGATCCCAGATTCTTTGGAGTCATGGCTTAAGGATAGATTTAAATCTAGTTCTCTACTCGAAAGCATCTCCAGGGCAAGTTGTACATTGGGACTTGGTCATTCTCAGGCCTATATAAAGGCACAAGGTACACTCAAGTCTGAAGGCCAAATGCACCATAAACCCCCTGTGTTTTCTTTCTCTGGGTGAACCCCTTCATGTCCTACCCAAACCCGCCACATTCAACAAATTAACTTGGCCTACATCATTGTAAGTTTCCTCCAAATCTAACTATAGCCTTTGTGTGTGATGAAATTTGGTGAGGACCCCTCCCTCAACTCCTAAGGCTACTACCATCTTCTCCACTCTAGCAAGGAGATCCAACCATCCTATGACAACTTGTCCTTTCTCTCTCCTCCAACAATGCACATCTTGACTAGCAATATACTCAATTCCATCCAATGACCTCCCTCATCACCAATTAGATGTTTGAAACTACTTGTCGCTGAATTGATAAGCTACTTTAGGGATTGTGATGAACTCCAGTATTGAATGCCTAAATTAACATTGAAGAATTTTTGAAATTTTGAGACCACTAGAAATCCTAATGTTGATCTCAAAAATTTGTCTATTATTTAGAGGGTAAATTTTTTGACCCAATGGTGATGCTTTCACCCAAATCAGAGTCTTGAGGAGAAAGTTATGGCAATTTGAATTTGTCCCATTTGTAGCCTCTTTTGCCTTTTTCCTTATTTTTCTACTTCTCTTTCCTTCATGGGCATCGACCATTTCCTCCTCTCTTGAATTCAGCCCTTGGGCATGCCCAACTAGTTGTTTGCATCCCATGTGCTGATCTGATGGTCGTGAATCACCTGTGTTGATCATACGACAGTAGGTCATCTTCTTCCTTGGTCACTGGCACCACAATAGCCCTAGGGCTCGACCAATGTAGTGGAATAGCTCTATGACATATCCCAACTCAATTCAACATCACCAAAGTCTTCCTCATGTCCTCCCAACCTCAAGCTGTGACAATTGTTGCGACACAAAGTGAGATTACTCAAAACTAAATGCTGAAACAATACTAAACAAGTAGATTAACGAAAAACACTAACAATTAAAAACCGATTGCACAAGGCACCAACATCAAAAACTTGTGACATATAGATCCATAACCTATCATCAGAATTATATATCTCATAAAACGCCATGCTTACAACATGTTCCATAGACATGCCTATCATACATGATATATGTTTCTCGTGCATATACATGTACATCTGCCAACTATACACAACAAGGGAACATAAACCAATAACTCACTTCAATAGCACCACCACAAAACACACCGAACTACCCCCAAGACCTGAGTGTACAGGGATGATTGTAGGACTCTAACACCAAAAGACCAACAAGCAACACACTCAACATTATTAGCTACTGATCTTGTTGTTGCTCATCCTCAGTTGCACGATCACCGCCACGTCATGCACAACCACCTAAAAGATGCGGCAACCCACGGGATGAGACCAAACATCCCAGTGAGAGATATAACTCTCTGCCAACACTATCAAAGCATATGTAAAGATATATAAAGAATAGGACTAAAGCTACAACTATGTAAAGCAAATCCAATTTATGATATAAGAAAGGCAGTTGTCATCATCTAAGCATATCAAGTAGTTATACCAGAGCAGTAGGACATTTATAAACTGAAGAGGAATATGAAGAACATGTATATTTATACCAATCAATCTATACAATAGCAAAGAAAGGCCTCATCCAATGTTTTCATATTTGATTCCAAGTAAGCATGCTACACGACTGATTACATATTTTATTATGCTCCAAGATTTGAGTTGTACCACCAAATCCAACCGACCACTACTAAGTCAAAGTGGGTGCCATACAAGGTCAATGGAAGAGTTGGAATCCACTACCTCTCCAACACCTCCCGGTCAGCATGAGAGTAACACCGTAGAGACATTTCAGTCAACTGTACAATTGACTCATAGTCAACAGAAGGATCGGCTCACACATGGCCGTCCACAACACGTTATGTGACTTATGTATTACTCGTACAAGGATATCTTCATGTGCCCAAGCATACATCTCAACCACCTACCATCATCATGTCTCTACCACTCCACATAACTAGGTCACGACCTCACCACCTAGTCCATGCCACCACCCCGACACCTAGAGTGTATTGAACGCGACACCTATAGTGTCTCGACCGCGACACCTAGGATTAGTGTTCCATCACCAAAGACATAGCACTTGTCGCGACCTCTTGGATCAGAGGTGTCTGGACCTCAAGAAGAGACATGGTTGTCTCGTCCTCAAGCCATGGCATCATGTCATGACTTCTCTCATGGGAGTGTCATGGAAAAAACTAAGACAAGGTCAAGTCCCAAAACTAGGGCAACAACCTCACCAAATAGGGGTCAATATGACCATCAATCCTCAAGTGTCCCGACCTCCATCAACACTAGGTACAACACATCAAAAGGGAAGAATCTTGCCTAAGATGAACTATGATCGCGACCAACATGAGGTAGGTGTCTTGACCACCCCAAGGGATGATTTCAAGGTCTCAAAATAGAAACAAGACTAAGGGAAAACCATGATCAACATGAAGGAAAAGGCTCATGCAAAATGATCACCATAAACCCTAGGTCATACATCATATACCACATGGTAGGATATCATCTAAGAGAAAGGAAACCATGATAAGGTGCCCAAACAGAACCTAAACTTCACTTAACATCTAGATACACAAACATCATGCATGTGAGCAAAACTAAGGTTAAAAGGATAGAGGAAGATCACTATAACACCACAATCATCAAAATTGGGTGTGTGAAATTAGGGTTTCAGATTTCATCAAAACCAAGAAAGATAATAATTACCAAACAAGTTTTAGAGATTATCATCATCTAGTATCATGTTAGGGAAACATTTTAAAGAGATATAATATAGTAGCTTGCATGTATGAAAGAGTGGAGAGGACAAAGAGTTATATAACCCGCCTTAAGATGATTACCACCAAGAGATCCAAACTCCAAGATCAAGAGCCCCAAGTACACAATATAAGGGTTGAATATGCTTCGCCAAAAACTCCACACTTGGCCACAAGAGCACCTCAATAAGGAGAACACACCAAGGTCAAAGCTATCCCAAGGAAAGAAGCAAAGAAGCTCTTAGCCGAACCAAAAGAGAAAGGGGGAAAGAGAGGAGAAATCCTCTTCACACTTGGGTCTACCTTGTCAAGACATGGTTTATGACCCTTGTGATGAGGAGTTTCTCTCCCAAAATGACCAACATGGAAGAACCATGGTCTAGGACCGAGAATAGAGAGGAAGATGGAGGTAGGAGATCATAAAAAACATCAACTTAGATACAAACATTTACCAAGGATGGAAGATGAGCTCAGATCACCACCACCACCACCATATGCAAGAGGAGGTAGATCCCCCAAGCTCCAAGAACAAACCTCCTTGCTCCACCAAGCTCTAAGAATAAGAAAAGAGGGAGGAAGAAGATAGATGGATGGAAGGGTTGCAAACAAGGAAAGATAAGGGGTTATATAGTGACGTGGTCTATTATCTCACTAACAAATTCACTCGGGGTTGAAATCCTAGAGTGTTTACCAAAACCTTTTGCAATAATACCACCCGCAAGCGGACGGGTCTTATCGCAGTATAGTTAAGGATCGAATCCCAAGGGACAACGTTTTTAAGAATCGTTGCTAGTCTAGTCTAGTTCAAGTAAGGCTAATATTTAGAACAAAGGTTGATTTGAGTTTAATTAGACTAATTACAAGAAGGTAAAGAGCAGAATTAAAGCTGAAACTAGATTAATGATGAAGATTGCTGAGTGGTCCCAGGTTTCACCACCACTACATGTGCAAGCATATCCAATCACAAACATCCAGGTAAGATCTAACTATCCAAATAGAACTGTTGCAAACCCTCCCGGAGGGTTGTTTAGGTTCACGTAAGCATCACTTTAGGCATCAGATGTCTCGTCGCCATCTGAATCATGCACTTACGGTTCCAAAGATACAGATATCCAACTGAAGATGTGGCCCTCCCTGAGGGATGTTTAGGCACACAGAAGCGTCATTGTGGGCTAGATGGCTCATCCCCTCACAGATCATACACTTACGATGTAACATCCCTGACTTGGGTTATGCTTTAACCCTAGGTGTTTTGTTTGAGAAAGGTAATTATATGCTTGATATTATCTTTTTAAAATAAATTAAGGCTCAAGAGGAACTTATATTTCAATTTTGGTCCTTTTGAATAATGTTGAAACATTATTTTGTTAGTTTTGGACTAAAGTGCAAATTACCCAAGTTGAGGGGTTAACTTGCAAATTGTACATGATGAAATGTTCCTCAGATGTTGAAGCATCATAAGAATGAGAATGATGTAGTGGTATGGTTTCCACAAGCTTGAGCACCAAGATAGAGCTTGCTGAGCAATCTTTGTGCATTAAAACCTAGCTTTGGTGTAATGTGCAATTCACCCAAAATCTAGGGTTCAATATTTAAAATATCACTTCTAGAGGGTCCCTCATGTTTCTTGGCATCATGTAGAGAAAATAAAATGATATGGGCGCCTCATTTGAATTACTATGGAGGAGAGAGAATCTTGATATTAAAATAATCAAGATTTATGCATAATTGAAACCATAATTCAATTTAATGCAAAAAGAAATATATTAATTGAAGGGCCCTTCAACCAAAAGGTGAGGGATGAATTTGAAAAGGGTTGGACGAGCTTGTGCCTTGCAAAGGCACGAAAATATCTTAAGTGAGTGGAGAGCCCACTCACATTAAGTTAATAAAAAGTAATATCCACTAAAAATGGGATATTATTATAATATGATTAAGGTGCTTAATTTCCTTTCTTTTAATTCTTGGATAATGAAGAGGTTTTTCAAGGTGAAGAGTATGTATTTGTGGCCAAGGAGTTGAGGGGGAAATGTGGCATTAATTTTGGAAATTAAAGGAATTGATTTCTACTTTCTCTTTCCTTGAATTTCCTTATACATATCCCATTTTCCACCCACACAAGGACTCTTTTTCAGAATTTCTTTCTCTCCTTGCTTTGGCCGAGCTTAAGGGAGCTTAGGAGCAGGAGAAGGACGATCCCCAACCTGTAGGTAATCTCCATGGTCTTCTTTCACCTTGGTTTCATGGTGGAAACAGAAAATCAATGCTTGATTTCTTGTTTTCTCCATTCGATTTTCAACTCTAGCCAATCCTTTCACTCAAAAGCTTGAGAACGGACCTTGGTCAGTTTCAAAGCTTCATCCACCATTGGAGACGTGGATCATGAAGCTTGGATTCAGAATTGAAGGCGGGTTATATAACTTAAACCCTTAAATGTTGTTATTGCATTCAATTCTCCATTATTTGTTTATCATTTTCTTCTATTTGAAATTCCCTTGATCCATTGATGTAATTACCATGAAAACGGCAGTAGTTTTTGAATGAACGAAGGTAGATGATGATATCATCTTGGGCACTTTTCCCAAAGAAATTCTATTCCAATCGATTTCAACAACTTGTTCAATCGGTTTCAACAAAACCGTTTGAAATCAAATGGTTTCAAACCGTAAGACCAAGACTGTTTGGAGGTCTAAACGGTCTTAGATCGTTTGGAGGTCATTCAAGCAAGACCATTTGAGGTCTGGTTGGTCAAGACCGTTTGGGGTCTAAGTGACCAAGACCATTTGGGAAGTAATTAACTAAAACCGTATGGACACTTAAGGTGATTAAAGGTCAATTGTTTAATTGATCATTACATGATGTAAATCAAGGGTGATATAGTAATTGTACCCTTAATAAGATAGGGTGATTAGTACCTTTGAAATTATTAATCTTTAATGATTATGGAAGTAATGACATAACACATTGTGTCAACCCTTCATTCAAGTTGAGTTGACCTAATCTAATCAAGTGTGAAGTAAGTATCATCTTATAGAGGATGGGAGAGAGAGGACTTCCTACATGAACGATAATCATGCAATGGTTAAGCCTCAACACTTTCAACATGAATGAATGTGTAATTACGGTATGATCCTTGATAAGGAGATCATGAAACCCTAGTTAAGAAGGTTGATGAGCCCTAACCCAAATTGAGGGCAATGATAGGTGAAACCCTAATCTAGGGTGTTGGTATGACCCTAATTTAGGGAAATGACATGAGGAACCCTAATTCATGGTATTTTAATAGTAAACCCTAATCTAGGGTGATGTGATGTGAATAGTAAACCCTAATTCTAAATAAGGTGAAGGTGTGTGAAACCCTGATTCTGGGTTATACTATATAACATGAAACTCAAATCTTGGACAATGAAATGATGAATCATTGGTCCTAATTGAACAAAGGGGATGAGTAACCCTGATTGAAATGAAAAGGGGATGAATAACCCTCATTGGTCCTAATTGAACAAAGAAAATGTGTTACTTTGGTTCTATGTGAGAAAGTTTTCCTTTGATGGATCTCTTGGTAAAAAGGTTTCAATTTTTAGTGATTTTCGGTAATCCGCTGCTTAGTGAACGCTTCTGCATTAGATAATTATGTTTTTGTGAGTTGGATGCTACAATTTAGTGGTATTAGAACTCTAGGTTCGTTGAGTCTACAGAGACATAGGACTAAGGTTGTTGAGTATGTTGTAAGTGTCTTCTAGTTTATCTGATAGTATCTTCTGCCCACATAGGAGAGAGAATTAGAAGATGTCTGGACCACATGAAGAACATGTTGCTAAGAGCAGCGCTGCTACACTAGGAGGAGGTGCAAGAGACCAGAATAGGGAAGGGCCTGTACCTGAACAACCCCAGATTGACCCAGTTGTGATAGAAAACCCAGCCCTTCATGATCTATTTGAGAAATTCTTGACAGCCATGACACATATGGCAGACAGGATGCCACCACCTACACATAGGGCACCAGCCCATCATGAGGGTTATGGAGCCGGTAAGACTTTTGAGAGACTTCACCGGGTTGGAGCCATAGATTATGCTGGTACATCTGATCCAGTAGATGCTGATTTGTGGCTGACAGAGCTGGAAAAGGCTTTCAGGATCCTTGATATTCCTGAAGCTAAAAAGGTAAGACATCTTGTGTACCTCTTGAAAGGGAGTGCTGGTCATTGGTGGATGATAGAGGAAAATAAGAGACCAGGTGAAGAAATTGGATGGGAGGTATTCCGATGAGAATTTGTCAGTAGATACTTCCCTAAGACGTATCTAGATGAGAAGATCTCTCAATTTGAGAGGATCAGACAAGGACATATGAACATTAGCGAGTATGAAGCTAAGTTCATGGAGCTGTTGCGGTTTTGTCTGCATATGGTAGTTAATGATGAGGAAAGAATTCAGCATTTTAAGAAGGGGTTGAACGTTGAATTGACCACTCCTGTGTCTGCTTTAGAGAATAGGGAGAGGTTTTCCACCTTTGTGGAGTCGGTAAGGAGGATAGAGAGGTCTGAAATTGAAAAATGACAGACTAGTGGCAAGAAGGTATACACTCAGTCTCATGGACAAAGATCTGAAAGTTTTAAGAAGCTGAGATTTTCTACATCGGCAGCATCATCGAGATTCCATACCCAGACGCAATGGACGTCAAGTAGGGGTAGGGATCGTAGTAATGTTCCAAGTAGAGCCCCCGACATAGCATCAACAACGGTGACTGGATCTCACAGACCCTATTTTGCACCCAGGATCTGTTACCAATGTAGACAACCGGGACATCTAGCAAAGGATTGTCCAGTTGGGAATACAATGGTGACTCAACCCCAGGGGTAGAGTCAGCAAGGCTCACAAAGGAGGCAGCTTCCTAGTAAAAATAGAGGACGTGGACAGACATCCCAGACAGGTCAGATGAAATAGTTTCGTTTTGATATTTCATTTCATGATTCTATGTGTTAAAAATAAGAAAGTAGTTGTTTTGAACTTTCTCTGACTAGTCCTATAAGGACACAAGGAAGAAGAGAACTTACATTTTACTCAGTATTCCTTAAAATGCTTTATAACCTCTCTTATCTGTCTGATAAAAGATGAGATACATAAGTGATGTCTGAAGAAAATTCAGAAATGAAAAATCTTGTGTGTATAATGATATGAAAAGTGAGGAACATGATAGTAAATAAAGTGCATACTACCTAATCTCAATACTTGTATACCCTGGCTAGGTATATGATTATTGAAGATAAGGCAAGTATGAAACTCTTATATTGTTATCTTTTTTATTACTCTGATCAAGTAGTCATTCTAAAACAATCTAGAGAGTATAATGAAATTAAAAAGGAATAGCTAAGTGAGCATTCCCAGTTAAAAAGGAATAGCTAAGTGAGCATTCCCAATTAAAAAGGAATAGCTAAGTGAGCATTCCCAATTAAAAAGGAATAGCTAACTGAGCATTCCCAATTAAAAAGGAATAGCTAAGTGAGCATTCCCAATTAAAAAGGAATAGCTAAGTGAGCATTCCCAATGAAAAAGGAATAGCTAAGTGAGCATTCCCAATTAAAAAGGAATAGCTAAGTGAGCATTCCCAATTAAAAAGGAATATCTAAGTGAGCATTCCCAATCAAAAAGGAATAACTAAGTGAACATTCCCAATTAAAAAGGAATAGCTAAGTGAGAATTCCCAATTAAAAAGGAATAGCTAAGTGAGCATTCCCAATTAAAAAGGAATAGCTAAGTGAGCATTCCCAATTAAAAAGGAATAGCTAAGTGAGCATTCCCAATTAAAAAGGAATAGCTAAGTGAGCATTCCCAATTAAATAGGAATAGCTAAGTGAACATTCCCAATAACATAGAGTTTGCTAAGTGAACTTTCTCAAACAAATAAAGGATTGTTGAGTGGATTATCTCTGTTAGATATATGTGTTTCTCTTTTGATAAACACTCTTGGGTGATGATAGGAGTATGTTCCTTTATGTTTCTTCCTTTCAATTAACATGGCAATCAAGTAAGTATTATGACATTTGATGTTCATGGATTAGAAATAATCCGTTGATGGATACTTAGAAAAGTATCAGTTTGCTTTGGACTTTGGTTCCAAGATAATGATATATGGAACAAGCAATGTCCTAAAATAAAAGAAATACTCTGTGTATGTGTATCCTTGGTGATAACAACAGAAAAATGAAAATGATAAGGATGAGATGTGTTCTCGACACATGTGATGAATACCAAGGTAAGGATTATGGTATTTGAGATATAACAGATGATTTATGTTGGTTACATTACCTATATTAGCCAACTGTGAAATCAATCTAGTTACCTAAAAAAATATGGACATCATATGTTAGGGGTTTATGCTCTGCATAAACATAAACATTGATAAGGTTGAACTAATGAAAGGAACTTTGTGTGGATTACATATCCATGGTATCTCCATGACATTAAGATGTTATGTGGAGACTTGAGGGTATGATAAATGAATAAATTTGTCCCTCCTTTTTCCTGGGATTTCGGGGATGAAATCCTTGTTAGGGGTGTATAACTTGTAACATCCCTGACCTGGGTTATGCTTTAACCCTAGGCATTTTGATTAATAAAGATAATTATGTGCTTAATCTTATCTTGTGAAAAGTAATTAAGGCTCAAGTGGAACTTATATTTCAATTTTAGTCCTTTTTGAATAACATTGAAATAATGTTTTACTTGTTTTGGACTAAAGTGCAAATTACCCAAGTAGAGGGGTTAAATTGCAAATTGAGAATAATAAGATGTTCCTCATGTGTTGAAGCATCATGAGAATGAAGATGATGAAGAGGTATGGCTTGTGGTAGCCTGAGTACCAAGAAAGAGCTGAGAAAGCAATGTTTGTGCATTAAAACCTAGTTTTGGTGTAATGTGCAATTTACCCAAAACCCGGGGTTCAATATACAAATTACCACTTCAATAAGGTCCCTAATATTTCTTAGCATCATGTTGAGGCAAGAAAATGAGAGGGGCGCCTCATTTGTACCTCTTTGAAGGAGAGAGAATCTTGATATTAAAATAATCAAGATTTAAGCATAATTGGAACTTTACTTCAATTTAATGCAAAAATAAATATATTAATTGAAGTGCCCTTCAAACAAAATTATGTTGTTTGAAAATAAATAAGTGTGGAAGTCCTTGTGCCTTGCAAAGGCAATGGAAATATCTTAAGGAGGTGAAGAACCCACTCACCTTATTATAAGGAAAATAAATATCCACTCACTTATGGATATTATTATAATATGATTTAAGGTGCTTAATTTGTTTTTCTTTAAATCATGGATAATTGAGATGAATATGAGGAAAAGAATATAGCCTCGAATTCAAGAAGATGAGGGGGAAGAGGCGGCACTATTTTTGGGATTAAATGAATTTATATAAGGCATTTTCTCTCTCATTGATTTTCTTATAAAAACACCCTTTACAAGCCAAACTAAAGGCTTTTTCAGATTCCCTTCTTCCCTTTGCTTGGAAAATGACCAAGGGAGCTTTGAAGAATCAGGAGTACGACCCCGAACCTGTTGGTAAGCTTCTTGACCTTCTTTCACCTTGAATCCATGGTGGAAATCACAAATCAATGCATGATTTCTTCTTATCTCGATCCCCTCTTCAATTCTAACCATTCCTTTTCACTCAAAGCTTGAGGACGAGCCTTGGAATAGTGAAAGGAGTTGAATCCACCATTGTTGACGTGAGCTTGAAGCTTTGGAGCTCAATTGGAGGCGGGATTTATAACTTGAACCCTTATTATTATTATTGCATTCAATTTCTTATCAATTGATGATCCTTTCTTCATTCCCGAAATTTATTTTGGTTGATTGATGCAATCACCATGAAAATCACAGCAAGTTTCGTGGGTTTAGAGCTTGATGATGATGACATCATCATAAGCACACACCTCCCCAAATATCTCTTGCAAACGGTTTCAACAAAATGGTCCAAACGGTTTCACCAAACCGTTTGGAGACCAAACGGTTTCCAAACCGTTTGGAGTTTTGGACCCAAACCATTTAGAGGAGTTGACCATTTGGCTGGGTTGACCGTTTGAGTTCTGAACCCTAGTATGTGTTGTATGATGATCAAATGGATCCAATTGATTAATTCAACATATGGACAATCCTTCAAATAGAAACCCTAATCGGCTAAGTGCTGAATTTGCAATTGATTAAGTTGATATTTTGGGTTGATTGACCCAAATGGTTTCAAAACTGTTTGGGAATCACCCAAACGGTCTCAAGACCATTTGGAGGTCAACCAAGACCGTTTGGAAGTCCAGGGTTGAGTATGGTTGAGTAATTGAAGACCCAAAGATATCAAATTGAATTACAATCAATAGCTCAAGTGATGATTGATTCAATGATGCAAACCCTAACTGAATGTCATAGATTTCAATGGTGGTTTGAGGCAAACGGTATCAAGACCGTTGGAGATCATCCAAATGACCTCAAGACCGTTTGGGGGTCATTCAAGACCGTTTGAGGTCAGGTCATATCATGTAATGATGATGGTTCACTGATTTCAATTGAATTAGTTCCACAATGTTAACCATTGATGGATCCTCGATTCTAAAACCCTAAGTGATGGTTTCTTGATTATAAACCCTAGTTCAATTGGGTTCAAAACCCTAATTGAAGGACCAATTGAAGGGTGAATCAATGACTCAATTGAAGAACAAATTAGTAGTTTAATTGATAGAGAGTTTAATGATTGAAACCTTGATTTGATAAGTGTTGAAAGACCTTGTTGGTCCATTCGGTTTTGAGAGGGTTTGGACCAAACAGTCTCAAACCGTTTGGAGACCCAAGTTCATTCGGTTTCAATATGTTTGGTCTAAGCGGTTTCAAGCACCAACTTTGCTAAACAGTTTCAAACCGTTTGAACTTAATTGGTCAAGACCGTTTGAGGTATAAGAGACCAAGACCGTTTGAAGTCTAAGTGACCAAGACCTTTTGAGGTTCAAATTGGTTAAACCATTTGGACACCTAATATGATCAAAGGTCAATTAGCTACTTGATTATTAATGATGTAGACCAATGGTGATTATGAAGGTTAACCCTAACTGTGTGTACTTAATTGAAGGGCTGACCAAGATCAATCATGGAGTAGTTAACATCCTAGAGAGGATGAGAGAGAGAGAAAGAATGAGAGAGATGGTTGTACATAATAAGCCCTAATTCTCTCATTATGAATAAATATGTAATCAGGGTTTGATCCATAATAATGAGATCATGAAATCCTCATTAAAAAGATTGATGTACCTTGACCCTAATTTAGGGCAAGGCTATGTGAAACCCTAATTTAGGGCAAAGCTGAGTGAAACCATAATCTAGGGTGATGATGTAACCCTAACTTAGTGTAACAATGTAAGAAACCCTAATTTAATGGGAATTGTACATCCTAACCCTAATTTGGGCAATGAGGTATGAGAAACCCTACTTGGATGTGAATGGTAAACCTTAATCCCTAAAATGGGGTAAAGTTGCATGAAACCCTATTATAGGGTAGTGCTACTAATGCTATGTGAAGCCCTATCACTGGGTGATGTGTTGTGAAATCTTAATTTCACATAATACTAGGTGAAACCCTGATATAGAAGGATGTTATGTGAAACTCTAATGAAGAGCAATACTATGTGAAATCCATATAATATATGGAAAATACTATGTGAACCTCAAATTATAAATATGGAAAATCCTATTCCTAATAATGGAATAGTGATTAATGTATTGACAAATGTAATACCTAGAGGGGTTGATAGTGAATATCCTCACATTAATAATTCCTAACTCAAGGACGAGTCCATATGATTGGCAATGATTGTATATTCTAAATAGGTGACTTATGACCAATACATTACATGATGAATGTGATGAACTGGTGCATAAAGTATTAGGATGGGGAATACCCTAATACAAGCTAAGTGGATGAATTCAAGTAAGATAAAGGTGTTGAGGGAAGTGATACATCAAGATATGATAGATATCACATCCAACACCCCAATACTGATATACATTGATATGTTTTAAATCCAACATAATTGGATGAGTGATACATGAAATGTGTCATGTCAATTGTTACATTGAGATGTAATGCACTTTGATAAGTGTAGGCTAACATGCCTTATGAAAAGGTTAATCCAAACCAATAAACTATGATGCAATCATATTCTGATAATGATGAGAGAGAAACTCATACTTGGTGTTGATAATTCATTTAATGATGAATGATGAGAATAAATAAGTACGATTGAATACTTATGTTATCCATATTGATTCCTAGCTGTGTGAAGCAATGAAATAGGACTTGATCATTAATAATATGATCTTGAGAACCTATATGGTTATTTATATGAAACCCTAATATAGGGTAATGCTATGTGAAGTCTTAACACAGAGTAATCCTATGTGAAGCTCAAATATAGATTGATGAGTTATGAATGTAATAAGAAAACCCTTGTATCGCATGGTACTGATATATAATTGTTATCATGAGTACTAATCATGCAGGTATGTTGAGATGATGAGCATAGCCAGGTATGGGCTATGATGCATTGTATACTGAAAATGTTTCATAGGCCTTATGAGCCTTTATATGCCTTGTTGCTTAGTGAGAGGTGACCTGAAACTAATGAGCCCTGTGTGCCATATGATGTTTTAATTATTGAAATTGGTTATGGGTTTCATAAGCCATAAATATGCCTTGTTGCCTATTAATGGGTAATAAGAGCTGATATGAGCTCTGTGAACTATGTGCAATGCTTTGTGTAACAAGAATCATAAGGTCCTTGGTCAGATGACCTGAAGGCATTAAGTTACCTAATAAGTGGTAACATGTATTCTATGATGAATTAAGGGTTCTAATACCCAGATTCTATAATCATGATGATGAACTTGTTAAGAAATGGAATTGTACTTGATGAGATGAGGGATTAAGATCACATTACTTTGTTAAAAGAGTATGGCTATAGGCCATGACTCCACAAAGATAATGCCAGGCATTAGCTATGTGATCTAAGCCTGAGAAGAGTATATGTTGTGGTTATAACTCTATAGTGAACAAATGTTATACATGTTCTTCATATTCCTTGATGGATAAGTGACATGTTGCTCTATCAATATATAGCTGCAATGCTTTATATAAGAATAATGTTCTAATCTGTTAGACAATGAATTAATTGCTGTCAAACAATTATGATTCCTCTGTTAAGATTTATCTTATTAAGATGCGATAATAATGTTTCTGGCGGAGAGTTATATCTCTCGCTGGGGCAATTTACAATTGTCTCACCCCTGTGGGAACCACATTTTTAGGTGGACGCGGACGAGGAGGCAGGAATCCTTCAGTAGGTGAAGGACAACAACAGCAGTAGCAGAGACAGTAGTGAAGTCTCAGGTGGAGACACTGGTTGTTATGCCTTGTATATATGTATATAGAGTCCTATGTGTCGTCTCTATACTCTCAGGTCCTCGGAGTAGTAGTTAGTGCTTTCAAGATTTTGGCTCAGTGCCTCGAGATTGTATACTACATGTGTTTAGTTTATTGGAGCAGTTGATGCTTGTAATTTTCAAAAAGAGATGATACTGAACATGTACCTTTAAATCAGAATATAAATGTGTTACTTTGGTTCTATGTGAGAAAGTTTTCCTTTGATGGATCTCTTGGTAAAAAGGTTTTAATTTTTAGTGATTTTCGGTAATCCACTGCTTAGTGAATGCTTTCACATTAGATAATTATGTTTTTGTGAGTTGGATGCTTAGCGAATCCCAAGCCCCGTATGTAACATACTCTCACCCCCTCTATTTTTTTACCATTGATAGGTCAAACACAGACCCACACACTGGCATGTGGACCCAACACCAACTAACACGAGAGTGCCATGTCACCTTCCCATGGCATACCTGAATCTCTCTACCTCTCTTTTATTCTTACAGTATCTTGCAAAATTCATAGAAAATTATTCATAAGGCCAAATTGGACATATTAAATATGAAAACTAATATAGAGAACGATATATATCCAATCAATTTGGTTTCATGGCCGAATTCCACTTATATCTATTTTAGCATCCAAAACAAGCTCATTTTTATGACTTCTAGTACATCAATGATTATTATGTTCAACCATTATCATATCATGACCCACTTGATTACTCTGACCCAAATCAGTTACTTATGTTATACTGTAATATATGAATAGAATATGATCATGCAATGCTCTATTAGTGACTTCATGATGTGTAAAATGCAATTGAAATTGATATTCATGGACTTTTAACGATGATACCCAATCTTGTGAAAAATATTGATCAAATATGTTCAAAACTACTTTGTGGAGACCAAATCAGTAAATTTATATGCTTTAACACCTACATTCCTTATGGATCACTCTTGTTCACTAATTATGATTGAGTGATCTAAACATGACATCCAATGTGACCTTAATGTGCATGTTGCTAAATTGATATCTAACCTTGTACAAATCTCATTCTAGTGGTCGTCCAATGCTATTTGATGTATTCAAATTAGTAACTTATTGATCTTTATGGTACTAAATCAAGAATGATATCTCATATACTCTAGTGATGACTATCTTGCATGGAAATGACTCAATATGACTTGAATAGATGCTATGATGATTAAGACTTTAAGCTTTATCAAATCTTATGATTTCCCTATTAAGACTCGATCTTGTTAGGATTTTTAACTCTAAGTTAAGAAATGGTATATGATGTATTATGTATATTGATGATGAATATGGCATGAACATTGGAGATGTGAAATCAACCATCATGATTAATGGAACTTAGATTAGGTGAAACATCCACCCTCAATGAATATGTTTGGCATGACTAGATTTTGATGATGTTTATCATATAACTCATTCTTGTAATCCCATGTCCTTTTTTAGGATATCTTTCTAAATATCTTATTCATTATCTCTAATCAAGTTATGTATTCAATGCTCCTAATCAAGGTACACTTTATCCTCCTATTGTCCAGACTAGTGGTACTCAAAATTGTATGTATGTATGTAGTATAAATGTTTGGCTTTATATACTTGTTTGAGATACATGTTCCCTATGACTACTATGTTTTGGTCTTGAATATTCTATCTTGAACAAACTTGAAAAAATAAATAAATGTCCATTATGCAATCTTGTGCACCTGCCTATATTCTCGGGGTAAGGACACAAGGTTAGGTGTCCTACTTGATTTATTAAGCTAGGACTGACCATGTTGATACAAGGGTTAGATCTTGGTGATGGACTTGCAGTCCCTTACGAATAGAGCTAACTCATGACACTAGTTTTTTAGTCCCTCGAGTTGAAACAAGGTACATACATAGCTTTGTCTTAAATGACCCTCACGGACCCCTTCTATAAAAAAGTTGGTCAAAAGGCCCGTATGATATTGTTGGTATAATGGAAAAAAGCTTAAAGTACACTAGAATTTTTAATAAGAAAGCCTTTAAATGTTGTTGCTTCCTTTCTTGTTATTACATCATGCTTTCGTTAGCAATATGTGTTCTCTTAAACCTGCAATTTTATATGTTTGCACATCATACTCAACGCAAATGTGCTGATGTGTACTCATTTTATGATTTTTAGTCACATGTACACTATGAATCTCTTACAGTGATTGATTCTTCCACAATTATGATAATCTTCTCTCACTCTGATGATAACTAATAACATGCAAATGGAATAGAAATGGTTTGATATATGGGACCTAACATCTTATGTTAGGTATTAGTTTAACATTCTTTTATTCTTTGTTGTCTCATACTTTTTTTAATTAACACTAGAGGCGACATTATTCATCCTACAGTCATCTTGTAGACAAAATGGTCAGCAAAAAGTTTTACACTTCTGTTCTTAAAAGTGGTCAACATCCCCGACCAGACTATGTTATCAAAAGAAATTGAAGACCCCCAATGAGCAAATCAACAAAAAGTAACAATATGTCTCATCACTAAGTATTAATTTATGTATCTATACATTCTAACCATGTACTGTTTACATCTCCTCTCTAAGATAGTGAGCCCTCTTACTCACATAGGCAATAATCTAGGCTCACTAATGATGAAACATTACTATTATATGTACCCCACAGTTCAAGCTCCCTTGGAATTGTATTAGGTACTTGGTAACAAGGCGAGTTGATAATAGAAAGATACAAAACTACCCATTTAATTTTTTTGATCCAAGAGATCAACCTCCATGGGCAAGAGCCATGTCGCAAATATTGAAAATTACTTTTATATCATCCAACTCCATAATGGATAGCATTGGGGCTCTAATCATCCATATCTTAAGTGATGAGATACACCCTTGGATGTATGCTTCAAACTGGCTGGTACCTCTCAACTGAGATCTAAATGCAAGTCTGATAAGTCCTTGTCTGTTCCTTACACAACCACCCATCCAATATTTAACACTACCATTAGGTTGTCTTGAGCGTCCAACAATGATATTGGCCTTCAGATTAGCCATGTCAGGAGTCTGTCAGCTTTAGGGGTGTAAACGGTGCGGGTACAGTGCGGGTCTGGCCATACCCATATCCATACCCATCTAATTTAGCGGGTCCAGTTCTGGTTCTAGACCCGCATAATACAAAACCTGGACCCGCACCATACATGTACCTGCACCATACATGTACCCGCAATTATAGCGAGTATGCAGTGCGAGTATGTGGGTAAGCAGTTCTATAAAACATCATATTTATTTATGTAAGAGAAATGACTATGTTCTATATATTTTAAGACAACTAGATATTGTTATTATATAGCATGTTAACATGCAATAGTTATATTAGACAATGCTATATTTTATATATTAACATTAATTGAGTTAATTGTTTACATATTTGTAGTCATCGTCATAATGTTTAACTTGTATAGAAAGTAATGTAAAATTAATAGACATTTTGATTTTTAAGTTTACATATAATGTTCATTATTGAAACTAGAATAGTTAATTCTTTATGATATGACTAGTCTCAACCTTATTGTGGTTAGAGTAGGATATAATCTCAAGAATTATATTAATTAGACTAATAAAGTATTATATATATAACATGTTATTTAAGTAGTTACTTATGTATAGCGGGTACACGGGTCTAGCGGGTCTGGGTCCAAGCATACCCATTATTGGACCCGCTTATATGCGGGTCCAAGGGTATACGGGTCCAAGGGTATGCAGGTATAAAAAATTAGACCCGTGACGGGTTTTTTAAGGGTCTGAATTTGCAGGTCCGCGGGTCTACCCGTACCCATTTACAACCCTAGCCAACTTAGGTTATATATACACTACAAAATAACCTTCAGATTTGAGACTTCACATTTGTGCAATATTAAGTACGAAGTAGGGGTATTTATCTTCTTAAACACTTTTGTCTCCAGAAAGCGGTTAACATTGAGAATGATAGAGTGCTAGAGAGTATCCAAGTTAAGCTTTTTATTCTCAAACCTGATGGTATATCTAAAAATCCAAATGCTCTAGTGAAGAAGAGATTTTAAACATGAAATAGACCACCCCTTGAACCTCTGTGTCGAGTGTTCTTGCCCGCAAAGTTGGTAGAGGTGTTGCAATCTACCATCACACCAATCATCATTAAGCAAAAGCATCTTGTGAAATCAACTCCAAAAGAAGATGGCCACATCACTATGAAGGAATAAGTGCTTGGATGTCTCAATTGATGGTAATTCACAACAGCTGCATCTGTATGCACTCTGTATATAGTAGTTAATAATATTATTGTCAGTAGGAATTGTGTTCTTGGAAATATTCCACATAAGAAACTTAGCTTTAGGTTTAGTCAGTGATGACCAGAAATGATGTTTGTATCTATTTATAGGGATCGACATGCATGATAATAGTCTCAGCTGATTGGAGAGTAAATTTCCCATTTTGCGTATGATGTCATACTAAACGGTCTCCAATTGCAGAGGTACCAGAGTGGGAATCTCCAATCAGTTGGATTCCATTTGGTGATATGATATGTGCTAGAGAAATCCAGTCCCATCCATCATCATGATCCATAAATCCACTACTTTGAAATCAGGGGCAAAATCATGTGAATGAATGGCTAACTGGTTGAGAAGCCGGTGACACCAATAATCATGCCAAAAAGAGAGTGCACCATTGCTATAATCCACATGCAATGGGGTATGGCATCTAGGAAGAATCACCATATTTTTTTAATACGACAATGAAAAAGACCCCATCTTCAAGTAGGGGGGTGCTGGCCGTCATGATTTAAGAAACAACTATGATACTTTTGCCTATGACTTGTAGTCATGTTGTAGTCCCGCAACACAGCAGATCCTGTTAAAGGTGTTTCTAGCAACAAACTATCTGCTCTATGACTTGTAGTCATGTTGCAGTCAAGAATCACTCTTCTAGTGATAAAGGAATGTGTAGCACTCAGATCAATTAAAACAGATACAACGCAAGATGTAGACATATCAGAATATAACAATTCCATCTGACCTTCTACAACCCGAGGGTTGATTACTACATCAGGTGGATTTATCGCGTAAAATCTTGTCGTTGCTTGTGGTTGATTCAGTGCTCGATGACTAGGTGCCGATGATCTAGCTTGGAATGCTTGTCCACGTCCTCTAGCTCCACCTGGAAACTGTCGCCTTTGAGAACCTTGCTGACTCTGCCTTTGAGGTTGAGTCACACTTACTTCTCTGGATCTACAATCCTTCATCAGATGTCCCATTTTTCCACATATGTAACAACTTTTGTTCATTTGTTGTGGTCTGGGTGGTCCTGTAACCGACTCAGATACTGAGCTACGAGCTCCTTCTAGCAGTAAACTTCATCCTCTACCCCTATTTGACATCCACTGCGTCTGGGTACTGAATCTAGGTGGTGGGGTAGGCACAGAAAACCTCAGTCTCTTGAAACCCTTGGATGAGGATCCTTGGAACTGGGGATACATCTTCTTGTTCTTGGTCTGTCTCTTTTCTACCACAGACCTCTCTACCCTTCTAACAGACTCCACGAAAGTAGCAAACCTTTCCCTATTCTCCAGAGCAGACACAGGGGTGGTCAACTCAGCGTTTAATCCTTTCTCAAAATGCCTAATCCTTTCTTCGTCTGTAGTTGCCATGTGCGGACAGAACCGCAAAAGTTCCATGAACTTAGCCTTGTACTCGCTAATGTTCATTTGTCCTTATCTTAACCTCTCAAATTGAGAGATTTTATCATCCAGGAACGTCTTAGGGAAGTATCTGTTGATAAATTCCCATCGAAAAACTTCTCATTCAATCTCCACACCTGGACTTTTCCCTTCCTCCATGGTCCACCAGTGACCAGCACTCCCCTTGAGAAGATACACAGCATGTCTAACCTTCTCAGCTTCTGGGATGTTTAGGATTCTAAAGGCCTTTTCTAGTTTAGTCAACCACAAGTCAGCATCTGCTGGGTCAGCTGTTCCAGCATACTCTGTGGCTCCAACTCGGCGAAGTTGTTCAAACGTCTTGCCGGATCCTTGTCCTTCTGGATGGTTAGGTGCCCTAGGTACAGGTATAGGCATCCTATCAGTCATATGTGTCATGGCAGTCATAAACTTCCCAAACATGGCTTGGACGGCTGGGTTCCCCATGTCAGTTGGATTGAACTGGGGTGGTTCAGGTACATGTTCTTCCCTCTCTTGGTCTCTTACACCTCCTCTGGGTGCAGCGACACTACTCTCTGCAACATGTTCCTCGTGTGACCCAGACATCTTTAGTTTTATCTTCTCTTGCTATACGAGCAAAAGACACTATCAGATATACTGGAAGACACTAGATGTGGGCTCTGATCTCCAAACCACGATAAAATCTCGATTTAAACTTAGTGGAAGCAATTCGATAAACAACGGAAGACAAAAATCACGGGAAATTAAAACTTTTCGGAATAAGAGATTGAATCTATAAAAACTTCTTTCATAAAAAGAGATAAACTGTTTACATCTCATGATAATTACTTCTTGAGTAATTATATACATCAAGATACAAAATCTCAAGAACTCACACAAAAGACTCCAAGACCTGAGAGTACAGAGGACACATAGGACTGACTCTAACTACACCACATGGCAGGCTAAACCTCCACCTGAGATTACTACTGCTCCTGGTGCTGCTGCTGCTGCTGAGATTGGTCACCTGTAGACCGGTTCCTCCGTCTACGACGTCCACCTAAAAAGTTGAAGTCTACGGGGTGAGACAATTTTACATAATTGTCCCAGCGAGAGTTATAACTCTCCGCCAGAAGCTTTATTATATCATCAAAGAATATCTTGAGCAGTAAAGCTTTCAAAGTATTCAATAACAGTTGCTGCTATATAAACAAGAGCTCAACATTTAAGAGACATGAAGAAATATAAGCACTATCACAGTGTATCATCAATCAACTAACTCGTAGTTATCTCTAGCAGGTATACTACGTGGTTGATTATGTTTTACAAACAACATTATGCCCTGTGGAGATGAGGCATACCACTCATACTCCAACTGATCGCTGAGAAGTCACATCAGTATCATACATAGGTCATTAAGAGAGCCAGATTCTCATGACCTTCATCTTCCTCAGTCAGTAAGAGGATCACTTGTAGGACATTTTGTGTCTCTACTTATTATAGCTCACCAGGGTAAACTGGTCCTTCGCTATTTTAGAGTTACAGTGGCGTTCTGTACTCTCTTCATCATCAGGAGTTTTCATGTTTATCTCCACTGATACGGATATCTATGTTTTCTTTGTCATCAGGAGGTTTCATGTTTACCTTCCACTGATACGGTAGGTTTTAGTAGTGAAGGGTTGATGGATTACTCATCTACATCAATCAACTATACTAGGATGTAAGGTTCTACACATCCATATACCCCACATACTCAATAGTATGTGTTCTAGGAGCTCCCTTAGGAAATCCTGTTTCACCATCATTTGATCTCTGACAATGATGGATCTATGATCAGGGCTCTACATTATACTTGATTAGTTAGGTACATTTAGTATTCATTTAATCATCACACATTGTTCTTCAAACAATAATAGTAGCATAACAGCTATAAAAGGAGAATACTAAATGTAACAAGCCTAACTCACATCAATCATCATTTCTCATTATACTCATCACCAGTCATCTCTGAAGCATGACTTGGTGGTATTCATGGCTCTTACAACCCATTAACTCATCGGATGCCACTGACAAGGCATCAAGATATTTTACTTATTCATAAAGCCTTTAACATGCTTTTAATGAATACAGTATCATCATCCATACCTGGATATGATCACCTTCATATCAGGACCTGCATAGTTAGTTCAACTGATAAAGGTAATTTAAAACAAGGAATATACTTCTCACTCTTATCATAAGAGCTAAGTTCTTTGATTCTTATCAATTAGACTTTAATACTCATAAAGCATATCATTACCCTTGAATTAGGGTTTACTAATCACATTGAATGCCATTACCCTTGAATTAGGGTTTACTATTCACATTGAAGTGAATTGAACTCATAACATCATCATGTATGTGGAACATCATCATTGATGCTCTCAGACTGGCTTAAGATTCATTATACATCATAATTAGGGTTTCCATGATCTCACACAGGTGGATCATACCCTAATTATGCACATTCATGTGTATTGAAGGTTCTTTAATTGAGTTTCCACCTAAAAAGGGTACTTTCTCTCTCTAGAAGTACTTTATCTCTCTAGAAGTACTTTCTCTCTCCTCATACAAGTAGATGGTGATAACATCACTCTAGATCAAGTTGAAATAAGTCATCGTGGGCTAACATAGCCAAAAACATCACTAACATGTGATTAGGGTTTGATTTGATCAAGGTATTACTCAATTGACCCTTCAAGGGTATGTTGGTAATTCACCCCATTGATCACCATCATGGGTTAATTCATTAGTCACTTAGTCCTTTAATGCCCTAGGTTATCATTAAGTTTTAGATTAGGGCATCCTAGAACCATATACACCTTTAAGTGGTTAGTTGAAATCAACCTCTGAAAGTCCTCAAATGGTCTCAACCTCCAACCTCCAAACGGTTTGAAACCGTTTTGGTTGGGTTGACCATTTACTATTGTTGACTTCAAGACCAAGAAGAAGTGTAGACCATTTAACCATGTTGACTTCAAGGTCGAGAGGGCAAGTTGGGTTGAGATCGTTTGATGGCTCTCGGTCTTGAGACCGTTTGATGGCTCTCGGTCTTAAGACCGTTTGATGGCTCTCGGTCTTGAGACCGTTTGATGGCTCTCGGTCTTGAGACCGCGAGCCCTCTCACAGTCTTGAGACCATGAGCCCTCTCACAGTCTTGAGACCATGAGGCCTCTCATGGTCTTGAGACCGCGAGCCCTCTCACGGTCTTGAGACCGCGAGCCCCCTCTCGGTCTTGAGACCGCGAGGCTCACATGGTCTCCAACCGCTTGGACCATCAACAAGGTTCAAGGTTACAATCCGATTATGTCAACCAATGTTGAAGCCCTCAAAAGGTCAAAGCCATGGTGACCACTTATGGGTTGAGTCAATTAGGGTTATTATTAACCAATTGGTCACTCAATTGACCCTTAATTGTTGATCAATTAGGGTTGAAGTCGATTCAATTAGGGTCTATCAATGTTCAACCATCAACACTCATCAATGTTCATCAATACGAGGTTGAACCCTTCAATTGAGCTCCAACTGGGCCCAAAATTGGCCCAAACGGTCTTGAGATCGTGTGGATGAACTCCACATGGTCTTGAGACCGTTTGCCCAAGTTTTCATCAAAATCTAATGTGATTTGATAGGAGTTGATCTTTAATTAAGTCACAAATCAGCAATTTGATTAATTCAATAACCCATTGTAATTGGGCCCTCAATTGATCAATTTATCTTAACCCTAGACCTCCAAACGGTCTTGGGTTGTCACCACACGGTCTTGAGACCGTTTGCCCATCCAACTTTTGGATTCTAGTGAAAATTCTTCAAGGTTGGATCCATTGAGTTGATGATCATATCTATACTTAATTGCATTGTAATTTGGTATGTTTGTACCTTCAATTGGTCAACTATTCTTGACCCCAGACCTTCAAACAGTCTTGGGTGATTGTCCTCGCGGTCTTGAGACCGTTTGGTTGATCCCCAAATGGTCTTGAGACCATTTAGGTCAATCAACCCCAAAAACCCTAAATTAATCATTGATATTTCAGTACTGATTTTAATTAGGGTTTGCCCTAGTAATCACCCTTCAACTCTTAGCTCGATTGGAATTAGTCCATCAAATTTGGTGGGTTGTTAATTAACATTATTTTGAACAGTAATATCATACGGTCAATGCCTGGTCAATGACCTTACACGGTCTTAAGACCGTTTTCCCAAAAAGGCTATTTCAGACCGTTTGAAAATCAGGGATAAATTCAATTAAAGTTGTTGATTAAAAAGGCCATATCTCCCGATTCCTTTGGAGTTAACCTCTCAATATTTGAGGGTGATTAGCCTACATAATTATGAAGAGGTTTATTATACGGTCCACGCTCGGTCAACGGGGTTAAACTGTCTTGAAGACCTTTTGCCCTCTCGCGGTCTAGAGACCGTTGCTCACCTCGCGGTCTTAAGACCGAGAGAGCAAGATGGGGAGACCGTTTAACAAAGTGAAAAGCGGTGGATTTTTCTTGGAAATAACGCCTTCATATCCTAGCTCAAGAACAGCACGGATTTCCCATGGATTTGCTTGCAAAGTAGCAAAGGAAAGTAGGGAAAAAGAAGAACTATCATCTACATGCATAAATGAGATGTATATAATAAAGCATGGGTTTAGAGTTATAAAACCCGCCTAAAGCTTGCTTATTGAGCTCCAAGCTTTTCGAGCTCCAAGCTCTAATGGCGTCCTTGATCTCTCACAGGTTGGCCAAGGTGAAAACTCCAGGGAAAATCAAGAAAAGATGGCTAGAAAGATAGGGTTTCGTGAGCTAGTCACCAAATTGACCTTGAATACAAGTTCTAACCATGGAATTAGGCAAAAGAAGGGATTCAAACCTACCTTACACCCTTGGTCGTTCCTCTTGAGCTCCAAGACAGTCTTTAGTCGGTCAAGCAAGGGGAAACAGTGAAATGCACGAAGGAAAGGTTCCTTTGCTTGAGAGGTAAAGTGTATATATACTTGGGGTGGGGTTTCCAACTTAAGCTTATAAGTTTTTTCATAATATCAACCAAGTCCCTCCATCTTTACTTGCTCGTCCCTTCCTCTTAATTCTAAGGACAAACCTTCTCTCAAGGTAAAGAAAAATAAGGGCAAGGAAGATTAACCTAATACTAAGGTACATATATAAAGAGCTATTGCACATACACCCTGATTATTCAATCACAAAGGTGTAATTCATAACTTGATTATTCAATTGAGGTGACCTCTTCATCATTTCTTCTCTAAATGATGACAAGAGTCTTAATAGATACATTAGATGATATATTTTACAAGTTGCATCCCTTAATTTGGGTAAATTGTATTTTACCCCAAATTAGGGTTTCAAGCACCGGGATTGCTTCCACAGCTGCACCTTGGAGCCCAAGCTTGGGAAATCCCTCTAACTTCAACATAATCATTATCATGATGTCTCAATATCATAGAATCATTTTAACATGTGCAATTTGCAAGTTAACCCTTCTAAATGGGTAAATTGCACATAGGTCCCTGTATTTCAACACGATGCTACAACTTTATATAAAAAGGAGCAAAAACTGAAATATATGTTTCTGAGAAACTTAATTACATGTCCAAAGTTAATCACAAGGATTTAATTACATATTTAGGCAAAACACCTAGGGTTAGCTTATAACCCAGGTCAGGGATGTTACAAATTATCCACCCCTTACAAGGATTTCATCCCCGAAATCGATAAGACATATTAAGAGAAAAGGGCAGGATACTTCCTTCTCATCTCATCCTCTAGTTCCCAAGTGGCTTCTTTAACACCACGGTGGTTCCAGAGGACTTTCACAAGACTTATGTCTTTCTTCTTTAGCTTTTTAATTCTTTTATCAAGGATTGACACTGGTCCCTCCTCATAGGATACATCATCATTCAATTCTACCTCCATAGGTTGTAGAACTGACTCGGTGTCTGGGTGACATTTCTTCAGCATAGAAATGTGAAACACAGGATGTAACCTTTGTAACTCAGGTGGCAGCTCTAGTTTATATGCTACCTTTCCAATCCGTTCAATGATTGGATAAGGTCCCATAAATCTAGGAGCTAACTTCCCTTTCCTTCCGAAACGAAGGACTCCTTTCCAAGGCGAGACCTTGAGATACACTCTATCTCCAACCTGGAATTCTAAGGGTCTACGACGTTTATCAGCATAAGATTTCTGCCTATCCTGTGTAGTCTTAATCTGTTGTTGTATTACTTTAATCTTCTATGTAGTCTGCTGTACAAGATCAGGACCTAACAACTGATGTTCACCAATCTCAAACCAACCCAAAGGTGATCTATAACGTCTACCATACAAGGCCTCATAAGGTGCCATATCAATACTATGCTGATAGCTATTGTTATAGGAAAACTCTATCAAGCTTAGGTGTAGATCCCAACTTCCGGTAAACTGGAGAGCACATGCTCTCAACAGGTCTTCTAAGGCCTGTATGGTCCTTTTCGACTGTCCATCAGTCTGCGGATGAAAGGCCGTACTAAACCTTAGCTTGGTGCCTAAGGCTCTGTGCAACTGTTCCCAAAAACGACTGGTAAACTGGGGACCTCTGTCAGAAACTATAGTGACAGGAACTCCGTGCAAACGCACTATCTCTTGCACATACAATTGTGATAACCTTTCAGCAGAATAGGTTGTTTTGACAGGTAAGAAATGTGTTGTCTTAGTCAACCTATCAACAACTACCCAAATGGAATCATGTCCCTTGCTTGTCCTGGGTAGGCCAACAACAAAGTCCATGGTCACATGGTACCACTTCCACTGTGGTATGGGTAAAGGTTGCATTGTCCCTGCAGGCTTCTGGTGTTCGGCTTTAACTTGCTGACACACAGGACACCTCAGAACAAACTCTGCAACATCCTTCTTCATCCCAGGCCACCAATACAAATCTTTCAAATTCCGATACATCTTGGTGCTTCCTGGATGCATATCATACATGGAAGAATGAGCTTCTTCCAGGACTAACTTCCTCAAGTCATCCACATCTGACACTATCATCCTTCCATTATAACAAGCTACATGATCATCTGAGTCATGGAAACCATCTCTCTTCTCATTTCCATACTCAGATCTGATCTGTTGAACTGCATCATCACCTTGCTGTGCTTCCTTAATCTGCTCCCTTAGGGTAGGCTTAATATGCATCTCATCCAACAATCCGGCTAACAACGACATCTTCAACTGTACATTGTCTTGCCTTAAAGAGATAAGCATATCTCTCTTAGAGCATACTAAAGAGTTTAGTTGTGCTCTATCCATGGTTGATGTTGCTGATTTCCTACTCAAGGCATCTGCAACAACATTGGCCTTGCCCGGATGATAATCAATTGTACAATCGTAGTCCTTGATTAACTCCATCCAACGACATTGCCTCATGTTAAGCTCATGCTGAGAGAAGATATACTTAAGGTTCTTGTGGTCTGTGAAAATCTGGAATGTCTCTCCGTAGAGATAATGTCTCCAGATCTTCAAGGCATGAACCACGGCAGCTAACTCCAGATCGTGTGTCGGATAATTCTCCTCGTGTTTCTTAAGCTATCGGGAAGCAAAAGAAATCACTTGTTTATCCTGCATCAACACACATCCAAGTCCATTCTTGGAAGCATCACAGAAGACTACATATCCTTTTCCTTGTTCATGTAGCACAAGAACAGGTGCACTTGTCAACCTCTCTTTCAACAATTGGAAAGACTGTTGACACTTATCACTCCAAGAAAAAGGAACATCTTTCCGGGTCAACTTGGTCAAAGGTAAAGCTATAGAACTAAAGTTCTTAATGAACCTTCGATAATAGCCAGCTAACCCTAAGAAACTTCGAATCTCCGTCGGTGTCTTCGGTTGTTCCCATTGTAGAACATATTCTACCTTTGAAGGGTCAACACGAATTTTCAAGGCAGATATTACATGTCCAAGAAAAGATACCTCCGGTAGCCAGAACTCACACTTGCTAAACTTAGCATACAGCTTATGTTCTCTTAGCAAGGTCAAAGCTTGGCGAAGATGCTGCTCATACTGCTGAGCATCTTTACTATAGATCAGAATGTCATCTATAAAGACGAAAACACATTGATCAAGGAAAGGTCGAAAAACTCTGTTCATGAGTTCCATAAATGCAGCTGGTGCATTAGTTAGTCCAAACGACATAACCGTGAACTCATAGTGACCATACCTTGTCCTAAAGGCAGACTTGGGTATGTCACTATCCTTAATACGAAGTTGATGATATCCAGACCTCAAGTCTATCTTTGAAAATACTGTTGCACCACACAACTGGTCAAAGAGATCATCAATCCTCGGCAGAGGGTACTTGTTCTTTATTGTTACTTTATTGAGTTGTCTGTAGTCGATGCACAACCGCATTGACCCATCTTTCTTTTTAACAAACAAGACCGGAGCACCCCAAGGTGAAGTGCTTGGTCGGATAAAACCCTTCTCAAGTAACTCTTGGAGCTGTTTCCTTAGTTCTGCCATCTCGGCAGGCGCCATCCTATACAGAGTCTGGGCTATGGGTTTCGTATCTGGGATCAAATTGATTTCAAAATCAATCTCCCGAGGTGGTGGTATGCCAGGAAGTTCTTCAGGAAACACATCCTCGAATTCCCTGACTCTGGGAACTTCCACAGGATTGAAACTTTCCTTGGTAACATCTACCACATGGGCTAAGAATGCATAACATCCTTGCCTCAATAACTTATCAGCAACCATAGCTTACACAAGGCAGGTGGGCAGAATCTTTCTCTCACCTTGAAAGATCCATGTGTTGCTTTCATCAGCAAACACAGCCAACTTGGACTCACAATCCAAGACAACTCTATACCTTTCCAAGGTATCCTTCCCGAGGATTATATCAAATCCTCGCATATCAAGTGGTATAAGGTCCACTTGAATGCGATGTTCAGAAAAGAAGAGGATGCAGGGAGAGCATACCTCTTGCAAAACGGCAGACCCACTCAACGGAGTCTCCAACAACAAACTATCTGCCCTATGACTAACAATCATATTGCAGTTACAGATCACTTTACGAGCGATGAAAGAGTGCGTAGCACCCGGATCAATCAGAACAGATACAACACAGGATGTAGACATATCAGAATATAAAAGTTTCATCTGACCTGCCACTACCCGTGGATTGACCACCACTTCAGGTGGGTTCATAGCATAGAACCTC
Organism: Alisma plantago-aquatica; assembly: GCA_963693085.1. NCBI lineage: Eukaryota > Viridiplantae > Streptophyta > Magnoliopsida > Alismatales > Alismataceae > Alisma > Alisma plantago-aquatica. The sequence continues at coordinate 4,864,550 of OY856414.1, forward strand.
GCAGTCGCCTGGTGTTGAGGTGGTGCTGATGATCCAGCTTGAGACGCTTGCCCACGTCCTCGAGCTGCTCCTTGATGTTGTCTACTCTGTGATCCTTGTTGATTCTGTCTCGGAGGCTGTGTCACATTGACAGGCCTAGATCGGCAGTCCTTCATCAAATGTCCCACCTTACCACAGTTGTAGCAGCTTCTCTCCAGTTGTTGTGGTCTGGGTGGTCCAGTAACTGACACTGATGATGAACTATGAGTTCCTTGACGCGGTTGACTCCGTCCTCTACCTATGCTCGGTGTCCATTGAGTTTGAGAACTCGATCTGGGTGGTGGAGGTGTAGGTGCAGAGAATCTAGGCTTCTTAAAGTCTCTAGGTGAAGAACCCTGGAACTGCGGATATCTCTTATGGGTTTTCCTCTTCTCAATTACGGATTTCTCTATCCTTCGGACTGACTCAACGAAGGTAGCAAATCTCTCCCAATTCTCTAGGGCAGATACGGGAGTAGTCAAGTCGGCATTTAAACCCTTTTCGAACCTTCTGATTCTTTCTTCTTCTGTGGCAGCCATGTGCGGACAAAACCGCAACAACTCCATGAACTTAGCTTCATACTCGCTAATTTTCATCATTCCTTGTCTCAATCTCTCAAACTGAGAGATCTTCTCATCTAGGAAGGTCTTTGGAAAATATCTATTGATAAATTCCCGACGAAACTCTTCCCATGAGAACTCTACTCCAGGTTTCTTCTGCTCTTCCATGTTCCACCAGTGACCAACACTACCTTTGAGAAGATAGACAGCATGTCTAACCTTCTCAGCTTCCAGGATGATAAGAATCCTGAAAGCCTTCTCCAACTCTGTCAACCAAAGGTCAGCATCGGCGGGGTCGGCAGTCCCGAAGTACTCGGTAGCTCCGACACGACGAAGTCATTCGAACGTCTTACCGATACCTTGTGCTTCAGTATGGACAGGTGCCCTAGGTGCAGGCATGGGCATCCTATCGGTTATGTGTGTCATGGCAGTCATAAACTGCCCGAATATCGTCTGTACAGCTGGGTTACCCATGTCAGCTGGGTCAAACTGGGGTGGCTCTCTTGGTGACTCAGGTGCAGGCTGTTCTATTTCTGGAACCCTTGCACTGTCTCGAGGTGCACTAGCACTACTCTCCGCCACGTACTCATCATGTGGCTCAACCATTCTTATGTATCTTCTTCTCCTGAGGAGCAGAAGATTCTATTAGATAAGGAAGGAGTACTAAAAATAGACTCGACATCCTAAGTCCTATGCCTCTGTAGACTCAACTGACCTAGAGCTCTGATACCACTAATTGTGGGCTCTGATCTCCTAACCGCGATATAATCTCGATTTAAACTTAGCGGAAGCGATTCGATAAACAGCGGAAGACAAAAATCACGGGAAATTAAAACTTTTCGGAACAAGAGCTTGAATCTATAAAAACTTCTTTCATAACAAGAGATAAACTGTTTACATCTCATGATAATTACTTCTTGAGTAATTATATACATCAAGATACAAAATCTCAAGAACTCACACAAAAGACTCCAAGACCTGAGAGTACAGAGGACACATAGGACTGACTCTAACTACACCACATGGCAGGCTAAACCTCCACCTGAGATTACTGCTGCTCCTGGTGCTGCTGCTGCTGCTGAGATTGGTCACCTGTAGACCGGTTCCTCCGTCTACGACGTCCACCTAAAAAGTTGAAGTCTACGGGGTGAGACAATTTTACATAATTGTCCCAGCGATAGTTATAACTCTCCGCCAGAAGCTTTATTATATCATCAAAGAATATCTTGAGCAGTAAAGCTTTCAAAGTATTCAATAACAGTTGCTGCTATATAAATAAGAGCTCAACATTTAAGAGACATGAAGAAATATAAGCACTATCACAGTGTATCATCAATCAACTAACTCATAGTTATCTCTAGCAGGTATACTACGTGGTTGATTATGTTTTACAAAAAACATTATGCCCTGTGGAGATGAGGCATACCACTCATACTCCAACTGATCGCTGAGAAGTCACATCAGTATCATACATAGGTCATTAAGAGAGCCGGATTCTCATGACCTTCATCTTCCTCAGTCAGTAAGAGGATCACTTGTAGGACATTTTGTGTCTCTACTTATTATAGCTCACCAGGGTAAACTAGTCCTTCACTATTTTAGAGTTAAAGTGGCGTTCTGTACTCTCTTCGTCATCAGGAGTTTTCATGTTTATCTCCACTGATACGGATATCTATGTTTTCTTTGTCATCAGGAGGTTTCATGTTTACCTTCCACTGATACGGTAAGTTTTAGTAGTGAAGGGTTGATGGATTACACATCTACATCAATCACCTACACTAGGATGTAAGGTTCTACACATCCATATACCCCACATACTCAATAGTATGTGTTCCAGGAGCTCCCTTAGGAAATCCTGTTTCACCATCATTTGATCTCTGACAATGATGGATCTATGATCAGGGCTCTACATTATACTTGATTAGTTAGGTACATTTAGTATTCATTTAATCATCACACATTGTTCTTCAAACAATAACAGTAGCATAACAGCTATAAAAGGAGAATACTAAATGTAACAAGCCTAACTCACATCAATCATCATTTCTCATTATACTCATCACCAGTCATCTCTGAAGCATGACTTGGTGGTATTCATGGCTCTTACATCCCATTAACTCATAGGATGCCACTGACAAGGCATCAAGATATTTTACTTATTCATAAAGCCTTTAACATGCTTTTAATGAATACAATATCATCATCCATACCTGGATATGATCACCTTCATATCAGGACCTGCATAGTTAGTTCAACTGATAAAGGTAATTTAAAACAAGGAATATACTTCTCACTCTTATCATAAGAGCTAAGTTCTCTGATTCTTATCAATTAGAGTTTAATACTCATAAAGTATGTCATTACCCTTGAATTAGGGTTTACTGGTCACATCGAATGCCATTACCCTTGAATTAGGGTTTACTATTCACATTGAAGTGAATTGAACTCATAACATCATCATGTATGTGGAACATCATCATTGATGCTCTCAGACTGGCTTAAGATTCATTATACATCATAATTAGGGTTTCCATGATCTCACACAGGTGGATCATACCCTAATTATGCACATTCATGTGTATTGAAGGTTCTTTAATTGAGTTTCCACCTAAAAAGGGTACTTTCTCTCTCTAGAAGTACTTTCTCTCTCTAGAAATAAATTCTCTCTCCTCATACAAGTAGATGGTGATAACATCACTCTAGATCAAGTTGAAATAAGTCATCGTGGGCTAACATAGCCAAAAACATCACTAACATGTGATTAAGGTTTGATTTGATCAAGGTATTACTCAATTGACCCTTCAAGGGTATGTTGGTAATTCACCCCATTGATCACCATCATGGGTTAATTCATTAGTCACTTATTCCTTTAATGACCTAGGTTATCATTAAGTTTTAGATTAGGGCATCCTAGAACCATATACACCTTTAAGTGGTTAGTTGAAATCAACCTTTGAAAGTCCTCAAATGGTCTCAACCTCCAACCTCCAAACGGTTTGAAACTGTTTTGGTTGGGTTGACCATTTACTATTGTTGACTTCAAGACCAAGAAGAAGTGTAGACCATTTAACCATGTTGACTTCAAGTTCGAGAGGGCAAGTTGGGTTGAGATCGTTTGATGGCTCTCGGTCTTGAGACCGTTTGATGGCTCTCGGTCTTAAGACCGTTTGATGGCTCTCGGTCTTGAGACCGTTTGATGGCTCTCGGTCTTGAGACCACGAGCCCTCTCACGGTCTTGAGACCATGAGGCCTCTCACGGTCTTGAGACCGCGAGCCCTCTCATGGTCTTGAGACCGCGAGCCCCCTCACGGTCTTGAGACCGCGAGGCTCACATGGTCTCCAACCGCTTGGACCATCAACAAGGTTCAAGGTTACAATCCGATTATGTCAACCAATGTTGAAGCCCTCAAAAGGTCAAAGACATGGTGACCACTTATGGGTTGAGTCAATTAGGGTTATGATTAACCAATTGTTCACTCAATTGACCCTTAATTGTTGATCAATTAGGGTTGAAGTCGATTCAATTAGGGTCTATCAATGTTCAACCATCAACACTCATCAATGTGCATCAATACGAGGTTGAACCCTTCAATTGAGCTCCAACTGGGCCCAAACTTGGCCCAAACGGTTTTGAGACCGTTTGCCCAAGTTTTCATCAAAATCTAATGTGATTTGATAGGAGTTGATCTTTAATTAAGTCACAAATCAGCAATTTGATTAATTCAATAACCCATTGTAATTGGGCCCTCAATTGATCAATTTATCTTAACCCTAGACCTCCAAACGGTCTTGGGTTGTCACCACACGGTCTTGATACCGTTTGCCCATCCAACTTTTGGATTCTAGTGAAAATTCTTCAAGGTTGGATCCATTGAGTTGATGATCATATCAATACTTAATTGCATTGTAATTTGGTATGTTTGTACCTTCAATTGGTCAACTATTCTTGACCCCAGACCTTCAAACGGTCTTGGGTGATTTTCCTCGCGGTCTTGAGACCGTTTGGTTGATCCCCAAACGGTCTTGAGACCGTTTAGGTCAATCAACCCCAAAAACCCTAAATTAATCATTGATATTTCAGTACTGATTTTAATTAGGGTTTGCCCTAGTAATCACCCTTCAACTCTTAGCTCGATTGGAATTAGTCCATAAAATTTGGTGGGTTGTTAATTAACATTATTTTGAACAGTAATCTCATACGGTCAATGCCTGGTCAATGACCTTACACGGTCTTAAGACCGTTTGCCCAAAAAGGCTATTTCAGACCGTTTGAAAATCAGGGATAAATTCAATTAAAGTTGTTGATTAAAAAGACCATATCTCCCGATTCCTTTGGAGTTAACCTCTCAATGTTTGAGGGTCATTAGTATACATAATTATGAAGAGGTTTCTTATACAGTCCACGCTCGGTCAACGGGGTTAAACGGTCTTGAAGACCGTTTGCCCTCTCGCGGTCTAGAGACCATTTGCTCACCTCGCGGTCTTAAGACCGAGAGAGCAAGATGGGGAGATCGTTTAACAAAGTGAAAAGCGGTGGATTTTTCTTGGAAATAACGCCTTCATCTCCTAGCTCAAGAACAGCACGGATTTCCCATGGATTTGCTTGCAAAGTAGCAAAGGAAAGTAGGGAAAAAGAAGAACTATCATCTACATGCATAAATGAGATGTATATAATAAAGCATGGGTTTAGAGTTATAAAACCCGCCTAAAGCTTGCTTATTGAGCTCCAAGCTTTTCGAGCTCCAAGCTCTAATGGCTTCCTTGAGCTCTCATAGGTTGTCCAAGGTGAAAACTCCAGGGAAAATCAAGAAAAGATGCCTAGAAAGATAGGGTTTTGTGAGCTAGTCACCAAATTGACCTTGAATATGAGTTCTAACCATGGAATTAGGCAAAAGAAGGGATTCAAACCTACCTTACACCCTTGGTCGTTCCTCTTGAGCTCCAAGACAGTCTTTAGTCGGTCAAGCAAGGGGAAACAGTGAAATGCACGAAGGAAAGGTTCCTTTGCTTGAGAGGTAAAGTGTATATATACTTGGGGTGGGGTTTCCAACTTAAGCTTATAAGTTTTTTCATAATATCAACCAAGTCCCTCCATCTTTACTTGCTCGTCCCTTCCTCTTAATTCTAAGGACAAACCTTCTCTCAAGGTCAAGAAAAATAAGGGCAAGGAAGATTAACCTAATACTAAGGTACATATATAAAGAGCTATTGCACATACACCCTGATTATTCAATCACAAAGGTGTAATTCATAACTTGATTATTCAATTGAGGTGACCTCTTCATCATTTCTTCTCTAAATGATGACAAGAGTCTTAATAGATACATTAGATGATATATTTTACAAGTTACATCCCTTAATTTGGGTAAATTGTATTTTACCCCAAATTAGGGTTTTAAGCACCGGGATTGCTTCCACAGCTACACCTTGGAGCCCAAGCTTGGGAAATCCCTCTAACTTCAACATAATCATTATCATGATGTCTCAATATCATAGAATCATTTTAACATGTGCAATTTGCAAGTTAACCCTTCTAAATGGGTAAATTGCACATAGGTCCCTGTATTTCAACACGATGCTACAACTTTATATAAAAAGGAGCAAAAACTGAAATATATGTTTCTGAGAAACTTAATTACATGTCCAAAGTTAATCACAAGGATTTAATTACATATTTAGGCAAAACACCTAGGGTTAGCTTATAACCCAGGTCAGGGATGTTACACTAGAACAGACTCAACAACCTATGTCCTATATCTCTATAGACTCAGCGAACCTAGAGCTCTGATACCACTAAAGTGTGACGACCGACTCACGAAAACAAGATTATCTAATTTAAACTAAAGTGGAAGCGTTTCAATAGCAGCGGAATTACTGAAAATCACTAAAAATTAAAACTTTTCGTAAAGAGATCTACAAACTGTGAAACTCTTCCATTAAAGAGATCTACAAACTGTGAAACTCTTCCATTAAGAAACAAGGTAAGTTATTTACAAACTGATGTATGAGCATATCTCTGTATCATCACATCTCGAGGGTTACAAGCAACAACTGCCCTGTTAACTGTACAAGGCAAGATATAAAAACTCGAGGCATTACGCCAAAAATATGAGATCTATATTAAACTATCTACTGACTCCTAGGACCTGAGAGTACAGAGACGACACATAGGACATTCTATCTACAAGATTTGACAGACAGTGTCTCCACCTCAGGATCACTGCTGTCCCTGATGTTGCTGTTGCTGCTGATGTTGCTCACCCACTGAAGGGTTTCTTCGTCCTCGACGTCTACCTAAAAAGTTGAATCCCACGGGGGGTGAGACAATTGAATAATTTTCCCAGCGAGAGTTATAACTCTCCGCCAGAAGCATTGTTATTGCAAAGATTAAGATAACAATGAGCAGTAGAACCATATTTATTCAACAGCAGGCAATACATTGAATAAGCTAAGTTGAACAACATTTTCTATGCAATCATTTCAATTATAACTTGAATGAATGACAAGACATATAATCAATAAGGAATATGAAGAACATGTATACTAGTTATTCAACTAGAACATTATACACAATGTATCATCAATCATAGTTTCTCGTAGTTCAACCTAAGCATTTATGCTATACGGCTGATTACATTTTTCAAACATACTTATGCCCTGAGGAAATGAGATATACCTCTCATACTCCAACCGACCATTACGAAATCGCAATCGGTACCATACATAGGTCATCAGAAGAGCTGGATTCCTATGACCTCATCATCCTCAGTCAGTGTGAGGAACAACATGCAAGACATCTTGTGTCTCTGCTATAATAGCTTTCCATGGTATTCTAGCAACTTTGATATTAGAGTTACAGTGGCATGTTGTACTCTCTTCGCCATCGAGGGTTTTCTTATTTATCTCACATCGATGCGGCATTAACAACATCATTGGGAGATTGGTGATACATCATCCCGGCATAAACATATAATGAAGGATTGAGAGATTAAATGTACATCTCACATCAATTCCCTCATTAGGACGTAAGGATATTCGCATCCATAACCCCCACATACTCAAAAGTATGCTCTCCAGGAGTTCCCTTAGGAAAACCTATTTCACCATCATTTAACTTCTGACAATGATGGATCTATGGTCAGGGCTCTACATGATATCATTATACTTGATTGTTTAAGTACATTATGGCATTCTTTTAACATCAGGCATGTTTTCAAACATGAACCAATAAGACATGTGATATAAAGAAAGAGTACTAATTGTATCAAGTTCATTTCACATCTTAACATTGGGATATCAATCCCTAACCATCTCATCATTATGATTCAGGAATATGGGTGTTCAAACCCTTAGATCATCAAAATACTTGTTACCAAGTAACACATTGCCATTAAGTCATTTTAACAGTATGAACATGATAGTAGCAATGCAGATATTTCTCATGGCTCATACAGCCTATCAATCTCATATGTTAACTCTCACTAGGCAACATAGCGTATCATTACTTTCAAAGTTTATAAAGTGCTTTCAATGAATATGACATCATAGCTCTTACATGGCTATGTTCACCATTTAATAAAGACCTGCATAATCAATGCATTTGATAATAGGCACATTATCTCTATATCAGCACATTGCAAAACAAAAATAACTTTACTATTCAAGGGTTGTACCACTATGCCCTTACTAGGGTTAGGGTTTCCCTTTTTTTAATTCAATTAGGGTTATCCAACCCCTTTAACTTAATTAGGAATAGTGTTTCCTCCTTTCATAGTTCAATCATAGAGTTTCATGCTTAAAAGCATAACCCAGAATTAGGGTTTACTGTTCACATTATCACATTACCCTAGATTAGGGTTTACTATTCACATTACATCGAATTAAGATCATACCATCATCATGTATGAGGATTACTTCCATTAATGCCCTCAATTAGGGTTATGATTAATTAGCTGTCATAACTAGGGTTTCATGATCTCACTATCATGGATCATACCCTGATTAGGTATCCACCCATATTGGGAGTCCATTACTTGATTAATCATTCATATAAGAAGTATTCTCTCTCCTCTTTCTATAAGTTAATGTTTGCATCACCCTTGATTAGGCTAAGTCAATTCAACATTGGCATCATAGGTTATGTCATTGCTATTGTGATCATTAAGGCTTTACTCATTCAAGGAGTACTAATCACTTTATTCCATCAAGGATACCTTTGTAATGATCACCACTGATTATAACATGCATAATCAACTAATTACTTAGTCCCTTAATCACTTTAGGTATCTATGAGGTTTAAGTTAATCAACCACTAAACCATCTTGACCACTAAGTCATCAAACGATCTTGCCCATTTTAGACTTGAAACGGTCTTACACACTAAACCCCCAAACAATCTTGGACAGACCTTGAAACCGTTTGGTGTTGAAGACCGTTTGGTCTTGTTGACTTTTGAAACCGTTTAGTAAAGTGCACACTCAAGACCGTTTTCCCAAGATGGGGTGAAGACTGTTTGGTCTTGTTGACCATTTGGTCAAGTTTGACTTTGAAACCGCATGGACATAACTGACCTTGAAACCGCATGAGACTAAACGGTTTGGGATCGTTTGGTCCCAAATGGTCTTGAGACCGTTTGGTCCCAAATGGTCTTGAGACCGTTTGGACTCAAACGGTCTTGAGACCATTTGGACTCAAACGGTCTTGAGACCATTTGGACTCAAACGGTCTTGAGACCGTTTGGTCCAAACCACCTCAAACCCGCAAGGACCAAAAAGTGTCTCAACCACTTCAATTGAGTTAGGGTTTCCAATGTTGAACCCCTCAATTAATCATGAACTTGTTAGCCACTCATCAATTGAGTCAATTAGTTCAACCCTCAACTGATTTGACACTCAATTGACCCTCAATTGATCATCAATTAGGGCTTGGATCAATTGGATTAGGGTTTGGAATCGATTACCCTTCAACATGTTTCAATGTGAGTCTAATTGATTTGAAACCATTGAACCATCATTCAATTTGATCATGACCTGAACCCAAACGGTCTTGGGATCGTTTGGATGACCTCCAAACGGTCTCGAGATCGTTTTCCCAAGTCAACATCAAAAACTAACTCAACTAATTAAGGTTTGGCTCATTGGATTGATCACTAGGTCAACAATCAATTGCACCTTAACTAATTACCTTTAGATCTTCAACCACTTAACCATAGTCAACCCTAGACCTCCAAATGGTCTTGGATGACCCCCAAACGGTCTTGGGATCATTTGGATATCCTTCAAACGGTCTTGAGACCGTTTTCCCATTATTTCATCAAAAACCAAGTCATTCATTTAGGGTTTGGATCCTAGGTTTGGTCACCAAATCAGCAATCGATTACACTTCAACTTGATACCATTGGATCCTCAATTGGTCAACCCTACTTAACCCTAGACCTCCAAACGGTCTTGGGTGATCACCAAACGGTCTTGAGACCGTTTGGGTGATCCCCAAATGGTTTTGAAACCGTTTGGGTCACTCAACCCAAACTTCAAGTTGGTTCAATTATAGAAATCAGCAAATGACCCGATTAGGGTTTAGATGATTGATGGGCCTTTGAATGGTGAACCAATTGGAATTAATTGATGATTTTTGGTAGGTGATTAGTCTACATAATTATCAATAGGCCTCCAAATGGTCAATGTCTGGTCAACTCTTCCAAACGGTCTTGGACCGTTTGCTTCCATGCGTTCTTGTGAAACCTTTTGCATTCAAACGGTTTTGAAACCGTTTGCTCCAAACGGTTTGGCAAACCGTTTGAGCAAGGTTGGTAGACCATTTGCTAAAGTGGATTTTGGGATAAACATAGGAATTAAATTCATCATCTTCTACCTCTGTTCAACCAAGAATAGGGGATGTTCTTTATAGAAATGATAACAAGAATACACAAAGGTGTCTAAAGAAGAAGTATAAACAACGATTTTAGATAAGAAGGATGCATTAACAAAGCTTAAGGGTTAGAGTTATAAAACCTGCCTCTAGGACTGATCCAGAGCTCCAAACTTCGTAGTTTTAATGGTGGATTGAGCTCCAGTAGGTGATCAAGGTCCGTTCTTCAAGTTTTGGATGGAGAAGATGGCTAGAAAGGAGAATCGTGTGAAGAACACCATAAATCTAACCTTATATTGTGGTTTCAACCATAAATCCGAGGTAGATGGTGATCAACACTTACCAAGTCAGTATGGTAGTCCTCCCTCTGGTACAAAGCTCCTTCTTGGTCGGTCCAAGCAAAGTGATGAGAGAAAGAAGCTAAGGAACGATCCTTTGAGTTGTTGGAAAAACACACTTATATATTTTTGGTTATTTTCAGGGAAAGTAAAAAGAAGAGGTTTATCTCCTCTTATTTCCCAACTAAAACCACCAAAGCTTCCTCCATCCTTGGCCACATTTCCACCTTCTAATCTCATGCAAAACTCCTCCATTTATCCAAGGTTTAAAAAGAACTAAACATCTTTTTAAAAGAGGTATATTAATATCCACCCTTATTGGATATTGCTTAATATATTATTATTTGTGAGTAATTTCCACTCCTACCATGATCATTCAAAAGAGGCACCCTTCTTATTTCTTTGCTCCGCTTGATTCCAAAAAACATGAGAGATCCTCTAGAGGTATATATTTTACATATTGGACCCTAATTTTTGGGTAAATTGCACTTTACACCAAAACTAGGTTTTAAAGCACAAGGATTGCTCGACAAGCTATATCTTGGTGTTCAAGCTTGTGAAAACTGTACCACTTCATCATATACATTCTTATTATGTCTCATCATTAGAGGAACATCTTTAACATGTGAAATTTTCAAGTTAACCCCTCTACTTGGGTAATTTGCACTTTAGTCCATTATTAACAAAACAATGTTTCAGCATTATTAAAAAAGGAATGAAATTGAAATATAAGTTCCTCAAAAGCTTTAATTACTTTTCAAGAAATATAAGCAAACATCTCATCAACTTTATTAGGCAAAAAACCTAGGGTTAGTTCATAACCCAGGTCAGGGATGTTACAAATTATCCACCCCTTACAAGGATTTTGTCCCCGAAATCATTACAAAAACATATTAAGAGAAAAGAGTAGGGTATTTCTTCCTCATCTCTTCCTCTAGTTCCCACGTAGCTTCTTCAATGCCACAGTGATTCCAAAGGACTTTCACAAGACTTATGTCTTTCTTTTTCAGCTTTTTAATTCTTCTGTCAAGGATTGACACAGGTCCTTCAACATAAGATATATCGTCGTTCAATTCTATTTCCATCAGTTGCATAACTGATTCTGTGTCAGGATGACATTTCCTTAGCATGGAAATGTGGAACACTGGGTGTAACCTTTGTAACTTTGGTGGTAACTCTAGCTTATAAGCTACCTTCCCAATCCGTTCAATGATTGGATATGTCCCTATAAACCTAGGAGCTAACTTTCCTTTCCTTTCAAATCTAAGAACTCCTTTCCAAGGTGAGACCTTGAGGTACACTCTGTCTCCAACCTAGAATTCTAAAGGTCTATGACGCTTATCAGCGTAAGATTTCTGCCTATCTTGTGTAGTCTTTAATTGCTGTTGTATTATTTTAACTTTCTCAGTGGTCTGCTGCACAAGTTCAAGACCTAAAAGTTGATATTCACCGGTTTCATACCAACATAGGGGTAATCTACAACGTCTACCATACAAAGCTTCATAGGGTGCCATGTCAATGCTATGTTGATAGCTATTGTTGTAGGCAAACTCTATCAAACTTAGGTGCAGATCCCAACTTCCTGTGAACTGAAGAACACATGCTCTAAGCAAGTCTTCCAAAGTCTGTATAGTCCTTTCTGATTGTCCATCAGCCTGTGGATGAAAGGTTGTACTAAACCTTAACTTTGTGCCTAAAGCTTTATGAAGTCGATCCCAAAAATGACTCGTAAACTGAGGACCTCTGTCAGAAACAACGGTAACTGGGACTCCATGCAACCGCACTATCTCATCCACATACAACTGTGCTAACTTCTCAGTAGAATATGTTGTTTTGATAGGTAAGAAATGTGCTGTCTTTGTCAACCTATCAACTATTACCCAGATGGAATCATGTCCTTTGGCTGTTCTGGGTAAACCAACAACAAAGTCCATGGTCACATGATCCCACTTCCACTGTGGTATGGGTAAAAGTTGTATTGTTCCTGCAGGCTTCTGGTGTTCAGCCTTAACTTGCTGACACACAGGACACTGCATAACAAACTCAGCAACATCCTTCTTCAAACCGGGCCACCAATACATATCTTTCAAGTTACGATACATCTTGGTGCTTCCTGGATGCATAGCATACATCGAAGAATGAGCTTCTTCCAGGACTAACTTCCTCAAGTTATTTACATCAGGCACTATCATTCTACCATGATAACATGCTACCTGATCATTCGAGTCATAGAAACCATCTCGTTTCTCACTACTATACTCTGATCTAATCTGTTGAACTGTAGCATCAACTTGCTGTGCCTCCTTAATCTGCTGTCTCAGAGTAGGTTTTATATGCATCTCAGCTAACAAACCTGATAACAACGATACTCTTAACTGTATATTGTCTTGTCTTAAAGAGATAAGAATATCCCTTCTAAAGCATACCAAGGAATTCCGTTGTGCTTTATCTAGGGCTGGTGTTGCTGATTTTCTACTCAAAGCATCAACAACTACATTGGCCTTTCCTGGATGGTAATCAATTGTACAATCATAGTCCTTGATTAACTCCATCCAGCAGCGTTGCCTCATGTTAAGCTCATGCTGAGAAAAGATATACTTAAGGTTCTTATGGTCTGTGAAAATCTAAAACATCTCTCCATAAAGATAATGTCTCCAAATTTTCAAGGCATGAACTACAGTAGCTAGTTCTAGATCGTGTGTCGGATAATTCTCCTTGTTTTTCTTAAGCTGTCGAGAAGCAAAAGAAATCACTTGTTTATCCTGCATCAACACACATCCCAGTCCATTCTTAGAAGAATCACAGAAAACTATATATCCTTTCCCTTGCTCAGGTAACACAAGCATAGGTGCACTTGTCAACCTCTCCTTCAACATCTGAAATGATTGCTGACACTTATCACTCCAGGTAAAAAGAACATCCTTCCTGGTCAACTTAGTCAAGGTTAAAGCTATAGAACTAAAGTTCTTAATGAACCTTCGATAATAGCCTGCCAACCCTAAGAAACTTCGAATCTCCGTCAGTGTCTTTGGCTGCTCCCATTGCAGGACGGATTCTACCTTTTTAGGGTCAACACGTATACCTGAGGCAGATATTACGTATCCAAGAAAAGAAACTTCTAGTAACCAGAACTCACACTTGCTAAACTTAGCATATAACTTGTGTTCTCTTAGCAAAGTTAGAGTCTGACGAAGATGATATTCATGCTGCTGAGCATCTCTACTGTAAATCAGGATGTCATCTATAAAGACAACAACACACTGATCCAGAAAAGGTCAAAAGATTCTATTCATGAGTTCCATAAATGCAGCTGGTGCATTAGTTAGTCCAAACGACATAACTGTGAACTCATAGTGACCATACCTTGTCCTAAAGGTAGACTTAGGTATGTCACCATCCTTAATACACAACTGGTGATATCCTGACCTCAAGTCTATCTTTGAGAAGACGGTTGCACCACGCAACTGGTCAAAGAGGTCATCGATCCTCGGCAAAGGATACTTATTCTTTATTGTTACTTTATTTAACTGTCTGTAATCAATGCACAACCGCATTGACCCATCTTTCTTTTTAACAAAGAGGACCAGAGCACCCCAAGGCGAAGTACTCGGTCGGATGAAACCCTTCTCAAAAAAATCTTGCAGCTGTTTCTTGAGTTCTGCCATCTCAGTAGGCGCCATCCTATATGGTGTTTGTGCTATTGGTTGCGTGTTCGGAATTAGATTAATTTTAAAATCAATCTCCCGGGGCGGTGGTATTCCTGGAAGTTCTTTAGGAAATACATCTTCAAAATCCCTAACTACATGAACTTTAGCAGGATTAGGACTCTCCATGGTGATATCTACCACATGGGCCAAGAATGCATAACATCCTTGCCTCATCAGCTTCTCAGCAACCATAACTGACACAAGATAGGTTGGTAGAATCTTTCTATCTCCTTGAAAAATCCATGTGTCATTATCATTAGTGAACACAGCTTGTTTGGATTCACAATCCAAGACAACCTTATACCTTTCTAAGGTATCCATCCCAAGGATTACATCGAATCCATGCATCTCAAGTGGTATAAGATCCACTTGAATGTGATGTTCAGAAAAGAAGAGATTGCAGGGAGAACATACCTCCCGCAACACAACAGATCCCGTTAAAGGTGTTTCTAGAAACAAACTATCTGCTCTATGACTTGTAGTCATGTTGCAGTCAAGAATCACTCTTCTAGTGATAAAGGAATGTGTAGAACCCGGATCAATTAAAACAGATACAACGCAAGATGTAGACATATCAGAATATAACAATTCCATCTGACCTGCTACAACCCGAGGGTTGATTACTGCATCAGGTGGATTTATTGTGTAAAATCTTGTCGTTGCTTGTGGTTGATTCGGTGCTCGATGACTAGGTGCTGATGATCCATCTTGGGACGCTTGTCCACGTCCTCTAGCTCCACCTGGAAACTGTCGCCTTTGAGAACCTTGCTGACTCTGCCTTTGAGGTTGAGTCACACTTACTTCTCTGGCTCTGTAATCCTTTGTCAGATGTCCCATTTTTTCACATATATAATAGCTTTTGTTCAGTTTTTGTGGTCTGGGTGGTCCTATAACCGACTCAGATACTAAGCTATGAGCTCCTTCTAGCGGTAAACTTCGTCCTCTACCCCTATTTGACATCCACTGCGTCTGTGTACTGAATCTAGGTGGTGGTCTTGGCACAAAAAACCTCGGTCTCTTGAAACCCTTGGATGAGGATCCTTAGAACTGGGGATACATCTTCTTGTTCTTGGTCTGTCTCTTTTCTGCCACAGACCTCTCTACCCTTCTAACAGACTCCACGAAAGTAGCAAACCTTTCCCTGTTCTCCAGAGCAGACACAGGGGTGGTCAACTCAGCATTTAATCCTTTCTCAAAATGCCTAATCCTTTCTTCGTCTGTAGTTGCCATGTGCGGACAGAACCGTAAAAGTTCCATGAACTTAGCCTCGTACTCGCTAATGTTCATTTTTCCTTATCTTAACCTCTCAAATTGAGAGATTTTCTCATCTAAGAACGTCTTAGGGAAGTATCTGTTGATAAATTCCCGTCGAAAAACTTCCCATTCAATTTCCAACCTGGCCTTTTCCCTTCCTCCATGGTCCACCAGTGACCAGCACTCCCCTTGAGAAGATACACAACATGTCTAACCTTCTCAGATTCTGGGATGTTCAGGATTCTAAAGGCCTTTTCTAGTTCAGTCAACCACAAGTCAGCATCTGCTGGGTCAGCTGTTCCAGCATACTCTGTGGCTCCAACTCGGCGAAGTCATTCAAACGTCTTGCCGGATCCTTGTCCTTCTAGATGGGTAGGTGCCCTAGGTACAGGTATAGGCATCCTATCAGTCATATGTGTCATGGCAGTCATAAACTGCCCAAACATGGCTTGGACGGCTGGGTTCCCCATGTCAGTTGGATTGAACTAGGGTGGTTCAGGTACAGGTTCTTCCCTCTCTTGGTCTCTTGCACCTCCTCTGGGTACAGCGACACTACTCTCTGCAACATGTTCCTCGTGTGACCCAGACATCTTTAGTTTTATCTTCTCTTGCTATACGAGCAGAAGACACTATCAGATATACTGGAAGACACTAGAACAGACTCAACAACCTATGTCCTATGTCTCTGTAGACTCAGCGAACCTAGAGCTCTGATACCACTAAACTGTGACGACTGACTCGCGAAAACAATGTTAACTAATTTAAACTAAAGCGGAAGTGTTTTGATAGCAGCAGAATTACTGAAAATCACTAAAAATTAAAACTTTTCGTAAAGAGATCTACAAATTGTGAAACTCTTCCATTAAGAAACAAGGTAAGTTATTTACAAACTGATGTATTAGCATATCTCTGTATCATCACATCTCGAGGGTTACAAGCATCAACTGCCCTGTTAACTGTACAAGGCAAGATACAAAAACTCGAGGCATTACGCCAAAAATCTCAGATCTATATTAAACTATCTACTGACTCCTAGGACCTGAGAGTATAGATATGACACATAGGACATTCTATCTACAAGATTTGACAGACAGTGTCTGCACCTGAGGATCACTGCTGTCCCTGATGTTACTGCTGCTGCTGATGTTGCTCACCCACTGAAGGGTTTCTTCGTCCTCAACGTCTACCTAAAAAGTTGAATCCCACGGGGTGAGACAATTGAATAATTGTCCCAGCAAGAGTTATAACTCTCCACCAGAAGCATTGTTATTGCAAAGATTAAGATAACAATGAGCAGTATAACCATATTTATTCAACAGTAGGCAATACATTGAATAAGCTAAGTAGAACAACATTTTCTATGCAATCATTTCAATTATAACTTGAATGAATGACAAGACATATAATCAACAAGGAATATGAAGAACAAGTATACTAGTTATTCAACTAGAACATTATACACAATGTATCATCAATCATTGTTTCTCGTAGTTCAACCTAAGCATTTATGCTATACGGCTAATTACATTTTTCAAGCATACTTATGCCCTGAGGAGATGAGATATACCTCTCATACTCCAACTGACCATTACAAAATCGCAATCGGTACCATACATAGGTCATCAGAAGAGCCGGATTCCTATGACCTCATCATCCTCAGTCAGTGTGAGGAACAACATGCAGGACATCTTTTGGCTCTTCTATAATAGCTTTCCAGGGTATTCTGGAAACTTTGCTATTAGAGTTACAGTGGCATGTTGTACTCTCTTTGCCATTGAGGGATTTCTTGTTTATCTCACATCGATGCGGCATTAACAACATCATCGGGAGATTAGTGATACATCATCCTGACATAAACATATAATGAAGGATTGAGAGATTAAATGTACATCTCACATCAATTCCCTCATTAGGACATAAGGATATTCGCGTCCATAACCCCCACATACTCAAAAGTATGCTCTCCAGGAGTTCCCTTAGGAAAACCTGTTTCACCATCATTTAACTTCTGAAAATGATGGATCTATGGTCAGGGCTCTACATGATATCATTATACTTGATTATTTAAGTACATTATGGCATTCTTTTAGCATCAGGCATGTTTTCAAACATGAACCAATAAGACATGTGATATAAAGAAAGAGTACTAATTGTATCAAGTTCATTTCACATCTTGTTAACATTGGGATATCAATCCCTAACCATCTCATCATTATGATTCAGGAATATGGGTGTTCAAACCCTTAGATCATCTGAATACTTATTACCAAGTAACACATTGCCATTAAGTCATTTTAACAGTATGAACATGATAGTAGAAATGCAGATATTTCTCATGGCTCATACAACCTATCAATCTCATTTGTTACCTCTCACTAGGCAACATAGCATATCATTACTTTCAAAGTTTATAAAGTGCTTCCAATGAATATGACATCATAGCTCTTACCTGTCTATGTTCACCATTTAATAAAGACCTGCATAATCAATGCATTTGATAATAGGCACATTATCTCTATATCAGCACATTGCAAAACAAAGATAACTTTATTATTCAAAGGTTGTACCACTATGCCCTTACTAGGGTTAGGGTTTCCCTTTTTTAATTCAATTAGGGTTATCAAACCCCTTTAACTTAATTAGGAATAGTGTTTCCTCCTTTCATAGTTCAATCATAGAGTTTCATGCTTAAAAGCATAACCCAGAATTAGGGTTTACTGTTCACATTATCACATTACCCTAGATTAGGGTTTACTATTCACATTACATCGAATTAAGATCATACCATCATCATGTATGAGGATTACTTCCATTAATGCCCTCAATTAGGGTTATGATTAATTAGCTGTCATAACTAGGGTTTCATGATCTCACTATCATGGATCATACCCTGATTAGGTATCCACCCATATTGGGAGTCCATTACTTGATTAATCATTCATATAAGAAGTATTCTCTCTCCTCTTTCTATAAGTTAATGTTTGCATCACCCTTGATTAGGCTAAGTTTGACATCATAGGTTATGTCATTACTATTGTGATCATTAAGGCTTTACTCATTCAAGGAGTACTAATCACTTTATTCCATCAAGGATACCTTTGTAATGATCCCCACTGATTATAACATGCATAATTGTATCTATGAGGTTTAAGTTAATCAACCAATAAACCATCTTGACCACTAAGGCATCAAACGATCTTGCCCTTTTTAGACCTCAAACGATCTTACACACTAAACCCCCAAACGGTCTTGGACAGACCTTGAAACCGTTTGGTGTTGAATATTGTTTGGTCTTGTTGACTTTTGAAACCGTTTGGTAAAGTGCACACTCAAGACCGTTTGCCCAAGATGGGGTGAAGACCATTTGGTCAAGTTTGACTTTGAAACCGCATGGACATAACCGACCTTGAAACCACATGAGACTAAAAGGTTTGGGATCGTTTGGTCCCAAACGGTCTTGAGACCGTTTGGTCCAAACCACCTCAAAACTGCAAGGACCAAAAAGTGTCTCAATCACTTCAATTGAGTTAGGGTTTCTAATGTTGAACCCCTCAATTAATCATGAACTTGTTAGCCACTCATCAATTGAGTCAATTAGGTCAACCCTCAACTGATTTGACACTCAATTGACCCTCAATTGATCATCAATTAGGGCTTGGATCAATTGGATTAGGGTTTGGAATTGATTACCCTTCAACATGTTTCAATGTGAGTATAATTGATTTGAAACCATTGAACCATCATTCAATTTGATCATGACCTGACCCCAAATGGTCTTGGGATCGTTTGGATGACCTCCAAACGGTCTTGAGATCGTTTGCCCAAGTCAACATAAAAAACTAACTCAACCAATTAAGGTTTGGCTTGTTGGATTGATCACTAGGTCAACAATCAATTGCACCTTAACTAATTACCTTTAGATCTTCAACCACTTAACCATAGTCAACCCTAGACCTCCAAACGGTCTTGGATGACCCCCAAACGGTCTTGGGATCATTTGGATATCCTCCAAACGGTCTTGAGACCATTTTCCCATTATTTCATCAAAAACCAAGTCATTCATTTAGGGTTTGGATCCTAGGTTTGGTCACCAAATCAGCAATCGATTACACATCAACTTGATACCATTGGATCCTCAATTGGTCAACCCTACTTAACCCTAGACCTCCAAATGGTCTTGGGTGATCACCAAACGGTCTTGAGACCGTTTGGGTGATCCCCAAACGGTTTTGAAACCGTTTGGGTCACTCAACCCAAACTTCAACTTGGTTCAATTATAGAAATCAGCAAATGACCCGATTAGGGTTTAGATGATTGATGGGCCTTTGAATGGTGAACCAATTGGAATTAATTGATGATTTTTGGTAGGTGATTAGTCTACATAATTATCAACATGCCTCCAAATGGTCAACACCTGGTAAACTCTTCCAAACGGTCTTGGACCGTTTGCTTCCATGCGTTCTTGTGAAATCGTTTGCATTCAAACGGTTTTGAAACCGTTTGCTCCAAACGGTTTGGCAAACCGTTTGAGCAAGGTTGGTAGACCGTTTGCTAAAGTGGATTTTGGGATAAACATAGGAATTAACGTCATCATCTTCTACCTCTTTTCAACCAAGAACATGGGCTATTCTTTACGGAAATGATAACAAGAATACACAAAGGTGTCTAAAGAAGAAGTATAAACAATAATTTTAGATAAGAAGGATGCATTAACAAAGCTTAAGGGTTAGAGTTATAAAACCCGCCTCTACGAATGATCCAGAGCTCCAAACTTTGTAGCTTTAATGGTGGGTTGAGCTCCAGTAGGTGTCTGAGGTCCGTTCTTCAAGTTTTGGATGGAGAAGATGGCTAGAAAGGAGAATCATGTGAAGAACACCATAAATCTAACCTTATATTGTGATTTCCACCATAAATCTGAGGTAGATGGTGACTGTAACAACCCTGACCTGGGTTATGAGGTAACCCTATTTTTTTTGGCTAATAAATTTGATTAGAACTTTAATATAATCCTCTAAGGTGCTTTGTAATCATGTGACACATTTATGTTTCAAGTTTGGTCCTGATTGAATGTTGTTTGAGTAATTTTCCTTTGTTTTGGACCAAAGTGCAATTTACCCAAATTAAGGGGCTATAATACAAATTGTCACATGTTGAATGTGCCTTATATTTTTTAGCATCATAAGAGAGAGAATGATGCTAAGTGGTGGCTTGTGGAAAACCTGAATTCCAAGTTTGAACTTGTTTAAACAATGTTGGTGCATTGTGCACCAATTTTGGTACAAATTGTAATTTACCCAAAATGTGGGGTTGATATGCAAATTACCACCTCTAGAGTGTTCCTACTTCCTCTATGTATCATTTAGATGAGAGAGAATGAATGAGACACCATGTTTGAATCAATTATGAGTGATGGTACTCCTGGTGATGAAATGACCAAGAAAAAGGGTTGAATTTGGAAGCTTAACTTGAGTTGTATCAAGTTGAAAAGCTTATATATGAGTGCCTATCGGCCATGGAAGCCAAGGAGGTGTCCCATATCGTTTTTTGAACTCTTGGCAAAGTCCATATCGTGCAAAGCACCTCAAGGAGGTGAGGTGTGTCGGATTACAACTTCCTTAGTAAAGTTGTGATGAGTTGTGAATAAAGTGGTGATTATGTTGATATATCTTGTTCAAAAGGATATGTAATGGCCGAATATTTATCTCCAAATGATCCTCAACTGTTTTTCATGTCAATATAAATGTTGATGCATGCATGGACACGTGGAACCTACTAGCTCAAAATGTTGACACCTCATTTTTGCCTTTCTTCATGATCAGCAAGTATATATACCCCTAGTTTCACCCCTTGGTGCAATTTTGCGACCCTTACCACCCTCCTACCCTAAGGTATCATGCATAGAGCTCCCATATCGTGAATGGAAGCTGTGGTATCGTGCATGGGCCTTGGGATATCGCCCATGGCAAGACCATATCGCCCAAGTAGGTGATATCGACCATATAGGGTGATATCGGCCATAGAGTGAAGTGTTTTGACTCCAAGTGAGTGCCATATCGTGCAAGTGAGTATCATATCGTGCAAGAGTGGTGGCATATCGTGCAAGAGAACAAGGGTATCGTGCATAGGCCTTGGGTATTGGCCATAGCAAGTATATTGGCCATACCATGTTGATATTGCCCATAGTAAGTTGATATCGGCCAATTGGAGTGAATTTGGCCACAAGTGAGGGGGTATCGACCACAAGCAAAGTTGTGTTGGCCAAGAGGAAGTCCATATAGTCAAATAGTGGTATGGTGTCTGCCAAGGAGCTAAGGAACTCAAAACATAACCCTAAGGTAAGATATAGTTGTCTTCAAACTTAAATTGAAGCATGGAATTAGGGTTATGATCTACCTTTCTATTCTTCTTCACCAATTGCTTATCCATGGTGATTCCTTGTATATGAAGGAGTTGTGAACGAGCCTTGTACCTTTGATAAAGTCATATTCAACCTTAGGAACATGGAGCTTTGGAGCTTGGATCTTTGAAGTGGTTCTTAAGGCAGGTTTTATAACTTGAACACACCCATGTTATCATTTTTCACCTAAATTGTTATAATTAGTGAAATACTTTTAATTCCGAAATTTCCTAAAATAGTTGATGAAATTATGAGTTCTAGTAATTTCTTAGACCTGTATCCATGAACTATAACATTTAGAACAAAGGTCTAGAGCTTGAAGATGATGGTATCACCTTATAAAAGTGATATCGGGTCCAAGCACACAAGAAAGCACCTTTAACCCGATATGATGATGCACCTACTTCACTTGAACGATATGGATATGAATGAATGAATTTTTGCACTATATGCGGGTGTAGTGTACACCTCTTGCATGATAGGGAGTCAAGTATAGACTCCATACACGATACAAGATTGAATGAATACTTATAAGTTGACATGAAACCCTAATTTGGGTAACCCGATATAAGAGAAGAGTAACAAGTGTTAATGCATGACATGGATGCACAATATGGATGCATGACATGGATGTACGATAGGGTTGCACGATAGGGTTGAATGATAGAGTTGCACGATAGGGTTGAACGATAGGGTTGCATGATACACAACCCTAGACAATATGATAGCCCGATATGGTGATAAGTTGATACCTCTTAAGTATCATGGGCAACACATGTATATGCCATGTGCCCGATACAATCAACCCTAACTCGACATGGGTGTTGCAACCTAATGTTTGATGATGTAGCCCAATATGGTTTGATGCCCTATACTCCAATTGACTTGTATATTGGGTTGAGCCCGATATGGCAAACCCTAACCCGTCATGGCTAACCCTAGATGGTGATTAGCCTGATAGGGTGAATGAATGTACTTCTAGCCCAACATGGTGATGGGTTGACACCTCATAAGTATCATGGGTGACATATATATATATATATATATATATATATATATATATATATATATATATATATATATATATATATATATCTTGTGCGCGATATGAGGTCAAGAAGGTACCTCATGCCCGATATGGAGACAAGTGCAAATCCGAGCCCGATATGGTGAGTGTCTATACACCTACAACCCGATATGGTGAACATATGCACATGATTTAACCCTATACACCTTGTAAAGGTAAGGGAAAGACACTCTTAGGAGTAATGAATGTAACACCAAGTAATGGTGTGGATAATACCTTGATAGGTGAAACACCTAGAGTGGTTGATAATGGTTAATCCTATATCAATACTTCCTTAACCCGAGATGAGTTCATATCATTAATTATGGTTGAATAATTCCATTGTGTGACTTATGACCAATACATTACATGATAAATGTGATGAGCTAGTGCATAAAGTATTAGGATGGGACATACCCTAATACAAGATAAGTTGATGAACTTAAGTATGTTAAAAGTGATGAGGGAAGTGATACATCAAGACACGATAGATATCACATCCAACACTTCAAGGTTGATGTACCTTGATGCACCCTAAATCCAATATACTTGGATGAGTAACACATGATGAGTGTTATGTAAATTGTTACATTGAGATGTAATGAGTTTAATGCACTTTGATAAGTGTAGGCTAATATACCTTGAGAAAAGGGGTTAAGCCAAGTTAATAAAGTATGATGTAATCATTCTCTGGTAAGGATGAGAGAGGAACTCATACCTTGTGTTGATGATTCATTTAATGATAAATGATAAGAATAAATAAGTATGATTGCATACTTATGGTATCAATGTTTGCTCCTAGATGTGTGGAGAAATGAATTAGGGTTTGATCATTGATAATATGATCTTGAAAACCTAAATGGTTAATAATGGAAAACCCTAACCCTAATGAAGGGTAATGATATGTAAGAGAAACCCTAATCGATAAGAAAGGAAAATCCTAACCCTAATGATGGGAAGGTTGTATTTCTCTTATTGCATAAGCCTTGTAAGGAATGTTAAATACTTACATAACAAGTACCATGTGAATAAGTTGTTGCCTAGTGAGAGGTGACAAGATGTGAATGGCCTTGTGAGCCATGTGAATAAGTTGTTGCCTAGTGAGAGGTGACAAGATGTGAATGGCCTTGTGAGCCATGTGAATAAGTTGTTGCCTAGTGAGAGGTGACAAGATATGAATGGCCTTGTGAGCCATGTGAATAAGTTGTTGCCTAGTGAGAGGTGACAAGATGTGAATGGCCTTGTGAGCCATGTGAATAAGTTGTTGCCTAGTGAGAGGTGACAAGATGTGAATGGCCTTGTGAGCCATGTGAATAAGTTGTTGCCTAGTGATAGGTGACAAGATGTGAATGGCCTTGTGAGCCATGAGAATACTTGTACAACAAGTGAAATGAATACCTTTGTCTAAGGACCTAGAGGTAATGGTTACCAGTTACAGAGGTAACAATGTTATGTGATGAATTCCCAGTAATGTGAAAAGGGACTGAGATCCCAAGTATCATGTGATTTAAAGATATGAAAAGAATGTGATAAACGTATTACACCTTTCTTTGTAGAATTTGTCATAATAATTCTTGATTGAAACTTGACTGATGCTAAAAGAATACAAAAATGTACTTAATTAACCAAGTGAAATCTTATCATGTAGAGCCCTGGCCATAGATCCATCATCGTCAGTAGTTGGTCATGGTGAAAGGGGTTGCTCCGCGGCATAACCCGAAGGGCATACTTTTGAGTATGTGGGGGTGATGGGCGAAAATATCCTGACACCCTAATGCGGGATTGGTGGTAGATAAACACGAGATCCCACAATCCTTCATTATATGTGTCGGGATGTATGTATCACGAATCTCCCGATGATGAAGGCCGGGATGGATGTTAGATAAACATGAGATCTTTCTCTCCCGAAGAAAGTGCAGTTGACGTTGTAGCTCTACATAGCGAAGTTCTAGTATACTCCTGGATTAGCTATTTTAGCAGTGACACGAGATGTCCTGCAGTTTGTACCCACACTGAATAGGGAGGATGAGGTCATGGAGTCCGGCTCTTTCATTGACCTATGTATGGAACCGATGCTTTACGCCGTCGTGGTCAGTTGGAGTATGAGCGGTATACCTCATCTCCTCAGGGCTTAAGTGTGATTGTAAAGTGTAATCAGCTGCCTAGCATGTTTGCTTAAATACAGAAATCATTTGGCTGATGTTACATTTCTTTTATACATCCTTAGTGGATAGATGTTATTTATGTTTCTTTACATTCCTTGCAAAGCAGATAGATGAATTATAATCTACCATGAGTAGATGCAATTTTCTCCTTATGAAAGGAGATTACTTCATTCTGTTCATACAGTGAATTATCCAGCCTATTAATATAAAGAGAACCTCTGCTCAATTTATAATTGCTTAATCTGTGATAATAATATGGTCGGCGGAGAGTTATATCTCTCGCTGGGGCAATTTTCAATTGTCTCACCCCCGTGGGACCCAAATTTTTAGGTGGACGTGCACGAGGAGGTGAAGACCTTTTTGCAGAGGAAGAACAACAACTGAGGCAGCAGTGACAACTCAGGTTGAGTGTACTGTCTGTCATGTCTTGTAGATATGAGTCCTATGTGTCGTCTCTGTACTCTCAGGTCCTTGGAGTTGGTTCGTACTGGTTTTATGATCAAAACGAGATTTTGGCTTATGTGCCTCGAGGTTTTATGTTGCTCATGAATAGTTTGGTAAAGCAACTGTTATATGTTATTCTCGAGATGAGATGTACCAAATATGTACAATGTGAATAATGATGTATATAAGGTTTTTGACCTTTCAGTAAGAGTTTTCCTTGGAATGGATCTCTTTGCAAAAATGGTTTTAATTTTTAGTGATTTTTGTTAATCCGTTGTTTATGTTTATTCTGCTTAATTAGTAATGATTTGATTGTCGGTCGTTACAGTTTTGGTATCAGAGCTTAAGGTTCGCTGAGTCTACAGAGACATAGGACTAAGGTGTTGAGTCTGTGTTAGTGTCCTCCAGTATACCCTATAGTGACTTCTGCTTGTGCAGAAGAAAGGGTGAAGTTTATATATGACTGGGGAACACAGGGAATACATTGTTGAGGGCAATTTTGTTGCACCAGGAAAGGGTGCAAGGGATCAGGCAAGAAAAGAATGAATGCCTGAGAATTTCCATCATGACCTGATCAGGATAGAGAATCCTATGTTTATGCTCTTGTTGGGCAGGTTAGGATAACAATGATGCATATAGTAGACTGGATACTAGCATTACAACCTAGGTTACCAGTCCTCAATACAGAAACTTTGGGCTTTGAAAGGGTTCATGAATGACATAGTCATGTTGGAACAGTGGAAAATGTGGGAAGGATTAACATATGGCGAGAAAGTAGACTCTACCATAAGTTTAGACAGATGGTATATCTGTGATGGCAGTGCCCAAGAAGGGGCAATAAGCCGAGAATTAAGGAAATGTCATTACAATTCCAGAGACATTTGCCTAGTTGTTCTAAAAAGCCAAAAGTAACAACATGAAACAACTAGACTCTATGGGTTGAGTCAACCTAAAGTGGTGGATGACCGTGAGGGGTAACAATCAGATAAAGCTTTTTCATTTTCATATGCCTTCTTTTGATGTTACCTGATAATCCTAAAAAGGATTGTTGTTATGGACTTCCCTATTGATTGTCCTATAGGGACATAGGGAAGAAATGATGATAACTAGAATTTATATTCTGTTCAGTATTCTTTTAAATGCTCTATAATTTCTCTTATCTATGTGAAAAAGGATGAGGTATAGAAGAAATGCCTGGAGAAAATCCAGGAATGTTAAATCATGTGTTGGTTATTATACGAAAAGTAAGGAATATGATAGTAAACAAAGTGCATACTACTTAATCTCAGTACTTGTATACCCTGGCCAGGTATATAATTATTGGAGATAAGGTGAGTATGGAACTCTTAGATTGTTATATTTCTGATTACTCTGATCAAGTAGTCATTCTGAGACAATCTAGTGAGTATAATGAAACTGGAAATATGGTATGGACATGTATATCACATCCTAAGTGCAATAAAGTGGAATCAGAGATGTTCTCAGATCAATTTGTATGTATGAGGAAATGAAAAGTATAATCCTCATGATGAGAGAATGAGAATAAGGGAGATGATCCCTGTCAGATAAAGCATGTGTAAATAGTAAAGATCTTTTCCCATGATGTGGAAATGGAAAGTGTGATAAAATCACAAAATGCTCATGAACATGTTAGACAATAACAAAGAAAGGAATAATGACATGTAATCATCCTTATAATTCCTATGCTGATGGCAAGGGACCTAGGATGAAACATGAGTAAATGACTCATGAATAGTTGAAAGTTCATGCAATAATAAGAGGAGATGATAATCTCTTCTCTTTGATAAACAACCCTGGATGATGATGGGGTGATAACAGGAATATGTTCCTTTGTGTTCTTTCCCTTCTGGGACATGGTAATCATGTGGGTCTTATGACACTTGATGTGCATAAGCTAAAAATGTTCAATTGATGGATACTTAGAAAAGTATCAATTTGTCTTGGACTTTGGTGCCAAGATAAAGATATGTGTAACAAGTAATGTTCCAAGATGAAAGGAAGATAAATACGTGATGTGTTTTCAACACATGTGATAGATACCAAGGTGAAAGATCCTGGTATCTAAAGGAATTTTAGATGGTTTATGTTGATAATCTGGTATGGTTAACCATGAAATCGGATTAATCATATAAAATAGTATGAACACCATATGTTAGGGGTTTATGCTTTGCATAAACATTATATTACTAAAGAATGTATGATGTTTCTCTGAATAATAAAATTGCTACCTGACACAGAGTGGACTCTACGGTCAATAATGAAAGAGAAAGTGGAGTATGTGTCCTGTGTAACAGATTCTATGATAATCATGTGTGGAAGAACTTTGTGTTGATCAAAGTTCTATTCCATCTCCATGACATTAATATGTTATGTGGAGACTTGATGGTATGATGAATGAATAATATATGTCTTCCTTGACCTGGGATTTCGGGGACGAAATCCTTGTTAGGGGTTTATAACTTGTAACAACCCTGACCTGGGTTATGAGGTAACCCTATTTGTTTTGGCTAATAAAGTTTATTAGAACTTGAATATAATCCTCTAAGGTGCTTTGTTATCATGTGACACATTTATGTTTCAAGTTTGGTCCCGATTGAATGTTGTTTGAGCAATTTTCCTTTGTTTTGGACCAAAGTGCAATTTACCCAAATTGAGGGGCTATAATGCAAAATGTCACATGTTGAATGTGCCTTATATGTTTTAGCATCATAAGAGAGAGAATGATGCTAAGTGGTGGCTTGTGGAAAGCATGAATTCCAAGTTTGAACTTGTTTAAACAATGTTGGTGCATTGTGCACCAATTTTGGTACAAATTGTACTTTACCCAAAATATGGGGTTGATATGCAAATGACCACCTCTAGAGTGTTCCTACTTCCTCTATGTATCATTTAGATGAGAGAGAATGAATGAGATACCATGTTTGAATCAATTATGAGTGATGGTACTCTTGGTGATGAAATGACCAAGAAAAGGGGTTGAATTTGGAAGCTTAACTTGAGTTGTATCAAGTTGAAAAGCTTATATATGAGTGCCTATCGGCCATGGAAGCCAAGGAGGTGTCCCATATTGTTTTTTGAACTCTTGGCAAAGTCCATATCATGCAAAGCACCTCAAGGAGGTGAGGTGTGTCGGATTACAACTTCCTTAGTAAAGTTGTGATGAGTTGTGAATAAAGTGGTGATTTTGTTGATATATCTTGTTCAAAAGGATATGTAATGGCCGAATCTTTATCTCCAAATGATCATCAACTGTTTTGCATGTCAAGATAAATGTTGAT
This sequence comes from Alisma plantago-aquatica, assembly GCA_963693085.1. Lineage (NCBI taxonomy): Eukaryota > Viridiplantae > Streptophyta > Magnoliopsida > Alismatales > Alismataceae > Alisma > Alisma plantago-aquatica. The sequence continues at coordinate 4,893,665 of OY856414.1, forward strand.
GCATGCATGGACACGTGTCACCCATGCATGACACGTGGCACCTACTAGCTCAAAATGTTGACACCTCATTTTTGCCTTTCTTCATGATCAGCAAGTATATATACCCCTAGTTTCACCCCTTTGTGCAATTTTGTGACCCTTACCACCCTCCTACCCTAAGGTATCGTGCATAGAGCTCCCATATCGTGAATGGAAGCTATGGTATCGTGAATGGGCCTTGGGATATCACCCATGGCAAGACCATATCGCCCAAGTAGGTGATATCGACCATATAGGGTGATGTCGGCCATAGAGTGAAGTGTTTTGACTCCAAGTGAGTTCCATATCGTGCAAGTGAGTATCATATCGTGCAAGAGGGGTGGTATATCGTTCAAGAGCACAAGGGTATCATGCATAGGCCTTGGGTATTGGCCATAGCAAGTATATCGGCCATACCATGTTGATATTGCCCATAACAAGTTGATATCGGCCAATTGGAGTGAATTTGGCCACAAGTGAGGGGGTATCGACCACAAGAAAAGTTGTGTCGGCCAAGAGGAAGTACATATCGTCCAAGAGTGGTATGGTGTCGGCCAAGGAGATAAGGAACTCAAAACTTAACCCTAAGGTAAGATATAGTTGTCTTCAAGCTTGAATTGAAGCATGGAATTAGGGTTATGATCTACCTTTCTATTCTTCTTCACCAATTGCTTATCCATGGTGATTCCTTGTATATGAAGGAGTTGTAAACGAGACTTGGACCTTTGATAAAGTCATCTTCAACCTTAGGAACATGGAGCTTTGAAGTGGTTCTTAAGGCGGGTTTTATAACTTGAACTCGCCCATGTTATTATTTTTCACCTAAATTGTTATAATTAGTGAAATACTTTTAATTCCGAAATTTCCTGAAATAGTTGATGAAATTATGAGTTCTAGTAATTTCTTAGACCTGTATCCATGAACTATAACATTTAGAACAAAGGTCTAGAGCTTGAAGATGATGGTATCACCTTATAAAAGTGATATCGGGTCCAAGCACACAAGAAAGCAACTTTAACCCGATATGATGATGCACCTACTTCACTTGAACGATATGGATATGAATGAATACATTTTTGCATGATATGGGGGGTGTAGTGTTCACCTCTTGCATGATAGGGAGTCAAGTATAGACTCCATACACGATACAAGATTGAATGAATACTTATAAGTTGACATGAAACCCTAATTTGGGTAACCCGATATAAGAGAAGAGTAACAAGTGTTAATGCATGACATGGATGCACAATATGGATGCATGACATGGATGCAAAATAGGGTTGAATGATAGGGTTTCACGATAGGGTTGAACGATAGGGTTGCATGATACACAACCCTAGACAATATGATAGCCCGATATGGTGATAAGTTGATACCTCTTAAGTATCATGGGCAACACATGTATATGCCATGTGCCCGATACAATCAACCCTAACCCGACATGGGTGTTGCAACCTAATGTTTGATGATGTAGCCCAATATGGTTTGATGCCCTATACTCCAATTGACTTGTATATTGGGTTGAGCCCGATATGGCAAACCCTAACCCGTCATGGCTAACCCTAGATGGTGATTAGCCCGATAGGGTGAATGAATGTACTTCTAGCCCGACATGGTGATGGGTTGACACCTCATAAGTATCATGGGCGACACACACACACACACTTATATATATATATATATATATATATATATATATATATATCTTCTGCCTGATATGAGGTCAAGAAGGTACCTCATGCCCAATATGGGGACAAGTGCAAATCCTAGCCCGATATGGTGAGTGTCTATACACCTACAACCCGATATGGTGAACATATGCACATGATTTAACCCTATACACCTTGTAAAGGTAATGGCAAGACACTCTTAGGAGTAATGAGTGTAACACCAAGTAATGGTGTGGATAATACCTTGATAGGTGAAACACCTAGAGTGGTTGATAATGGTTAATCCTATATCAATAATGCCTTAACCCGAGATGAGTTCATATCATTAATGATGGTTCAATAATTCAATTGTGTGACTTATGACCAATACATTACATGATAAATGTGATGAGCTAGTGCATAAAGTATTAGGATGGGACATACCCTAATACAAGATAAGTTGATGAACTTAAGTATGTTAAAAGTGATGAGGGAAGTGATACATCAAGACACGATGGATATCACATCCAACACTTCAAGGTTGATGTACCTTGATGCACCCTAAATCCAATATACTTGGATGAGTAACACATGATGAGTGTTATGTAAATTGTTACATTGATATGTAATGATTTTAATGCACTTTGATAAGTGTAGGGTAATATACCTTGAGAAAAGGGGTTAAGCCAAGTTAATAAAGTATGATGTAATCATTCTCTGGTAAGGATGAGAGAGGAACTCATACCTTGTGTTGATGATTCATTTAATGATAAATGATGAGAATAAATAAGTATGATTGAATACTTATGGTATCAATGTTTGCTCCTAGATGTGTGGAGCAATGAATTAGGGTTTGATCATTGATAATATGATCTTTAAAACCTAAATGGTTAATAATGGAAAACCCTAACCCTAATGAAGGGTAATGATATGTAAGAGAAACCCTAATTGATAAGAAAGGAAAATCCTAACCCTAATGATGGGAAGGTTGTATTTCTCTTATTGCATAAGCCTTGTAAGGAATGTTAAATACTTACATAACAAGTACCATGTGAATAAGTTGTTGCCTAGTGAGAGGTGACAAGATGTGAATGGCCTTGTGAGCCATGTGAATAAGTTGTTGCCTAGTGAGAGGTGACAAGATGCGAATGGCCTTGTGAGCCATGTGAATAAGTTGTTGCCTAGTGAGAGGTGACAAGATTTGAATGGCCTTATGAGCCATGTGAATAAGTTGTTGCCTAGTGAGAGGTGACAAGATGTGAATGGCCTTGTGAGCCATGTGAATAAGTTGTTGCCTAGTGATAGGTGACAAGATGTGAATGGCCTTGTGAGCCATGAGAATACTTGTACAACAAGTGAAATGAATACCTTGGTCTAAGGACCTAGAGGTAATGGTTACCAGTTACAGAGGTAACAATGTTATGTGATGAATTCCCAGTAATGTGAAAAGGGACTGAGATCCCAAGTATCATGTGATTTAAAGATATGAAAAGAATGTGATAAACGTATTACACCTTTCTTTGTAGCATTTGTCATAATAATTCTTGATTGAAACTTGACTGATGCTAAAAGAATACAAAAATGAACTTAATTAACCAAGTGAAATCTTATCATGTAGAGCCCTGGCCATAGATCCATCATCGTCAGTAGTTGGTGATGGTGAAAGGGGTTGCTCCGCGGAATAACCCGGAGGGCATACTTTTGAGTATGTGGGGGTGATGGGCGAAAATATCCTGACGCCCTAATGCGGGATTGGTGGTAGATAAACACGAGATCCCACAATCCTTCATTATATGTGTCGGGATGGATGTATCACGAATCTCCCGATGATGAAGGTCGGGATGGATGTTAGATAAACATGAGATCTTTCTCTCCCGAAGAGAGTGCAGTTGACGTTGTAGCTCTACATAGCGAAGTTCCAGTATACTCCTGGATTAGCTATTTTAGCAGTGACACGAGATATCCTGCAGTTTGTACCCACACTGAATGGGGAGGATGAGGTCATGGAGTCCAGCTCTTCCATTGACCTATGTATGGAACCGATGCTTTACGCTGTCGTGGTCAGTTGGAGTATGAGCGGTATACCTCATCTCCTCAGGGCTTAAGTGTGATTGTAAAGTGTAATCAGCCGCCTAGCATGTTTGCTTAAATACGGAAATCATTTGGATGATGTTACATTTCTTTTATACATCCTTAGTGGATAGATGTTATTTATGTTTCTTTACATTCCTTGCAAAGCAGATAGATGAATTATAATCTACCATGAGTAGATGCAATTTTATCCTTATGAAAGGAGATTACTTCATTCTGTTCATACAGTGAATTATCCTGCCTATTAATATAAAGAGAACCTCTGCTCAGTTTATAATTGCTTAATCTATGATAATAATATGGTCGGCGGAGAGTTATATCTCTCGCTGGGGCAATTTGCAATTGTCTCACCCCCGTGGGACCCAAATTTTTAGGTGGACGTGCACGAGGAGGTGAAGACCTTTTTGCAGAGGAAGAAAAACAACTGAGGCAGCAGTGACAACTCAGGTTGAGTGTACTGTCTGTCATGTCTTGTAGATATGAGTCCTATGTGTCGTCTCTGTACTCTCAGGTCCTTGGAGTTGGTTCGTACTTGTTTTATGATCAAAGAGATTTTGGCTTATGTGCCTCGAGGTTTTATGTTGCTCATGTATAGTTTGGTAAAGCAACTGTTATATGTTATTCTCGAGATGAGATGTACCAGATATGTACAATGTGAATAATGATGTATATAAGGTTTTGGACCTTTCAGTAAGAGTTTTCCTTGGAATGGATCTCTTTGCAAAAATGGTTTTAATTTTTAGTGATTTTTGTTAATCCACTGTTTATGTTTATTCCGCTTAATTAGTAACGATTTGATTGTCAGTCGTTACAGTGATCAACATTTACCAAGTCAGTAGGGTCATCCTCCCTCTGGTCCAGAGCTCCTTCTTGGTCAGTCCAAGCAAAGTGATGAGAGAAAGAAGCTAAGGAACGATCCTTTGAGTTGTTGCAAAAACACACTTATATATTTTTGGTTATTTTCAAGGAAAGTAAAAAGAAGAGGTTTATCTCCTTTTATTTCCCAACTAAAACCACCAAAGCTTCTTCCATCCTTGGCCACATTTCCACCTTCTAATATCATGTAAAACTCCTCCATTTATCTAAGGTTTAAAAAGAACTAAACATCTTTTTAAAAGAGGTATATTAATATCCACCCTTATTGGATATTGCTTAATATATTATTATTTGTGAGTAATTTCCACTCCTACCATGATCATTCAAAAGAGGCACCCTTCTTATTTTCTTTGCTCCGCTTGATTCCAAGAAACATGAGAGATCCTCTAGAGGTATATATATTACATATTGGACCCTAAGTTTTGGGCAAATTGCACTTTACACCAAAACTAGGTTTTAAAGCACAAGAATTGCTCTACAAACTATATCTTAGTGTTCAAGCTTGTGAAAACTGTACCACTTCATCATATAAATTCTTATGATGTCTCATAATTAGAGGAACATCTTTAACATGTGCAATTTGCAAGTTAACCCCTCTACTTGGGTAATTTGCACTTTAGTCCATTATTAACAAAGCAATGTTTCAACATTATTAAAAAAGGATTGAAATTGAAATATAAGTTCCTCAAAAGCTTTCATTACTTTTCAAGAAATATAAGCAAACATCTCATCAACTTTATTAGGCAAAATACCTAGGGTTAGTTCATAACCCAGGTCAGGGATGTTACAATGAGAATTCTATAACCAAGAAAGGATGGAAGGTTTTCTTTCCATGCGGTGACTTTAAGCTTGAACTGATCTAGCAAGGAGTCGAAATGGTGAATTTTCATGCACCATATAATAACTGATACCCAAGGTACTTGAAGGAGTTTCTCATATGTGTGATCCTAAGTCTATCAACAATAGACCTGTGACACCTCATCACGCTTAACGAGATTACTCAAAACACAAAACACAATCAACTACTAATTTATCACATAGTCATTAATGCGAAATAATTAAAACCGATTCCAACAATGTAAATAAACACTAGAACATTTACAAAAGGTCCATCACTCCATTCTCATATACTATAACAAGTGTTTACATATGGGTCCAAAGACCTCTGTCACATCCTGCATACAAAAGATATTTCACATGTACATGCCATATATTTACAAACATTGGCATACTACAAAATCTCGTGTCGATATGAGTATATCATCTAGAAAACACATCCCATACCCAGACCTGAGAGTACAAGGACGACAATAGGACTCTACTACTAACATCTACAACTAACCAACCTTCTGAATCTATTGATCACCAGTTAGTTTTTTCTTCCACAACACGACCTCGACCTCGACCTCGTTGCCCGTGACCACCTAAAAAAATGTGGTGACCCACGGGTGAGACCCAGGCCCAGCGAGAGATATAACTTTCTCCAACATATATTGATTATAACATATTAATTAACAGTAAATACATTGAGCAATTAGGGTATTGAATAAACAATATGAATAGATTGAACAGTTTAAGCATACTAAGTAGTTAAGCAAATAAGTTGTAACAACAAGTAGAATTGTACAATTTTCATAAGTCTGCATCATGTAAGAACTGTGCAGTGTAAAGACAAGACAAGGGTTAATCAACCAATGTGATACGTATTAAACCCTAGCAATTATACTACACATCTGGTATCACTTCTTTTATTACATTGCCCTGAGGGATTTGAGAAATATCACTCAAGTCCCAACTGACCACTACTAAGTCAAAATCAGTGTCATACAAGATCTAGGAAGAGTCAGACTCCTAAGATCTTCTCCGCCCCCAGTCAGTACGGGTCCGCCACAGTGACACATAAGGTCAAGCTGCTAACAGCCTAGTCCGTCCTTGGTACAGGTCACGACACCAGTGAAAGGAGGTGGGTACGTATACCCTACCATTTGAGGTACAACTACAGTTGTCCTCCAATCTCATCATCATATATATAATCATCGAGACACAACCACAACCGTTCTCAAACTGAGGTCTAGGTATGACCACTGTCATCCTCCCTAACACTTGAATTCAGGATGACAAGCACCCTGCATACTCATCAGTATGCGCTCCGAGTATCCCTTAGGAATACTCGTTTCACTATCTGGCAATTTCTGACACTCAGATAGATCTATGGCATAGAGCACTACATGATTAGAGTTTCACTTAATTAGTTATGCCAATTGGGTGAATTAAGGCTAAATCATACAAATGGACATTCAAACCCTAATTCTTTTCTAACAAGAGTATATGCATAACAACTTCAAAAGATATAAAACATTTGAGATATAAATCTTAATCACATTACCACATGCTATCATTCATTGCAAATTAATAGACTACACTTATTATCATACTTTTACAAGATACCAATATATTATCACAAGTTCCAGGGTTTTAACCCTTATTGGAACATGAAGAGGATTTCACCTCAATCATGGCTTCAAACATGCCCAAAGGTCATTAAGACCATCACATTATTCATAGTAAGGTTATCATCATCATTCCATGCCTTAAACAAGGCTTAAAAGATCATTGACACATATGTGTCCATAGATATTAACATGGCAAGGCACTATGATATTCAAATAGTACTACAGTGTGGTTTCAACACAAAAAGAGTGTAATTCATTATCACATTAATCATTCAAGAGGTATGATTATAACCAATCAACATCATATAATTACATTAAGGTTAGGTATAACAAGCTAGATCACATAGGAGTTACACATCCACTTATTATAGCAATTTATCAAATATAACTATATGATGGCAAATGTAAGACTACAAATTAATGGTATTGAACCATTGAATTATCTTCACTAGGACCCACATATAATACCATGTGATTTATTCTAATCTATTGGATGTTGAAGCATCTAGTATTATTCATTGGATCAGGTTCATTGTTCAAGCTTATCAATTGAAGTATAAGTCTAACCATTAAATCAATTGAACCAAGGAACCATTGGTTTAAGGTTTAGTCAAATCTACAATTACATTCCTAATTCATCATATATGGTGATGACCTGATCCACCATTAATTGTGATCATTAGATCACCATTGGTTGCTAGATTAGTAATACATTTAGTTAACACCATCAAATATTAAGCCAATATCATCATCGATTGATAACATCATTAGAATACTTGTTGGATGATAATTAAACGTCTAATTGAGTCAAAGCTTGACCTAAAGGGGTGACCATAAGTTTTCACCATAAATTTGACACCCTTGATCACGAACATCAGTTGCCAAAATAGAAACACCATTGGCTATTGAATGGTATCACCATCGGTGGTGTGATAGGGAATGAAATAGCTTGAAAACCCTAATTTGAACCATCAACTATTTTGTGCTTAGAACCATAGGTTGATGCTATCAACCTGTCCCAGATAATGTTACACCTTAGAAAGGCCATACACATGTTTACAAGTACAGATAGAACTGGAACAAAACAGGGAGCACCACAAAAATTCGTAATTCTAAACAAGCATGGGTTCTCTATGCTTAAATCAACACATTAAGGCATAAACATGAACTAACAAGCTTCTAGTAAGCAATATAAGTGAAGAATGTTATATAACTCGCCTCTATAGAGTAGGTCAGATCCCAAACAACAAGAATCTTGATCAAATAGGGCAAGAAAACCTTGGATTCAGATCTGAACTTGGCCAAATAGGTACTTCTCTCCACAAAGAAGCAAAATCCTAGAAAAAGAAACAAGAATGATAGATTTTTGAGTTGTAGAGCCACTTTCAGCATGGAACAACAGGGTTCCGACCTGGAGGAAGGTCTAAGGAAGAAGAAGAGAAAGAAAAACGAAGAAGGAAGGAAGAAAACAACTTGTATTGGTTGAATTCCCTAGAAGATGACCTTGGAAACCCTAGGTAGGGCTAGATGGAGCACTAGGAGACCTTCTTCTCCAAAAAGGGGTTGTCTTCTACCTTAGAGCAGTTGGTTCCGTAGAAAAGCAGAGTGGATTCGTTGCTCCAAGTTAGAGGAAAGAGAAAGTAAACATAGTTTCGTATTTGGACAAGGAAGGGGTAAATATAGCCCATGGATAAGGATAGAAAGCAAGCATGAGGTGTAAAAGTAGCTTCCCCATGTGTCTATGGCCTTAAATTATTAAGAATATACAAGCACACACACAAGAAGATCCCCCAATGTCCCTATTGAACTGATTAGCTTTCCTTTGTCGAAATTCCCAGCCAATCACATAATTCACTAGTTGATAGCTACTAAAGGTAGCTCATCCATGAAGGGGTAAACCCTAAAATACCCTTGATGAAAACACCTTCAAGCCATGGCTCAAATAGGATCCACATGGCTCAAAAATCTCAATAATGATAATATAACATATAAGGAACATAATGTATGTGATAAATTGCAAAGAAAACCCCTCAACTGGGTAAATTGTAGAAAAGTCCAAAATGTACAGAAAATTGCATAACTTGCCCAAACAGTGTCCAAATTGGACCAAATTTGAAACTTAAGCTTTTATTATGATTTCAAAACATATAAAAAGGTCATAGTAGGGTTCTAAGTATTAAATTATGGTAATTAATCTCATTCAACTCATTAAGCAAGTTCAGGGGCCTTACAAGACCTGATAGCATAGTTGTCCTCAATTCTGCAAAGGAAACTAGATTTGGTCTTATTCACTTTTTGTTTGTATGTAGCTTCATAGGAATTGAGGAAGAAATTCATGGTGAGCAAGGAAGTACTAGAGGATTTACTAAAAAAAGATTACATCATCCATGTATAATAGAATGCCTAGTGCCTCTCCTTTGGCCATGATCTTGAATCTGGATATGGATTGATGCTCGATGGCTTTCTTTTTTTTTGGTCGGCTATGCTCGATGGCTTTCTTAACTATTTGGAAAAGTGTTTCTTCAAAAAGGATGAACATAAAAGGGGAAAGGGAATTTCCTTTCTTCATACCTCTGAACATCTTGAAAAAGCCTACTGTGTAATTATTTAGAGATACACTCATCCAAGTGTTAGAGAAAAAGCTAATGCATAATGGGAAGTGTGGCCCATTTAGGGTAATGTACTTATCAGTCAAGTTGGGGTGTTAACACGCAAACACTACCCATTCATTCAGATAAACAAACAAAACAACAAGTTAGATGCTAGAGAATTGTTCTAAACTACTAATTGGCCATGGTGGAGCAGGCTGTGTATAGGGGACCTAACCTCTAACACCCCCGATCCAACCGTTTGAGGCTCATTTGAATTTAGTGTTTAGGTGGAATTCTAATAGGATCTAATCAAGTCTAAGTTTCTAGGACCGAAGCTATTAGGACAATTAGGGGATAAGGGTAGTAATGGAAGGTGTAAATGAGGGTTTACACCTCACATCACCTACTATCTCACCTTTAAGAAACTCCAAACCAATTGCACTAGATGCTTCAAAACTAGCTACTTAGTCTCTCAACTAGGTGTAGAAGAATGGACTAACATGTAGGAAGATGGGTAGCTGGCTAGGGATCCACTAGTTGGACCTACGAGCAAATACCAAAATAGCTACATATGAGCCATTTCTCTAGAATCCTAGGTGATTTGAAGCATAAACCAACAATCAATCCATGGAAAATGAGATAAAAGTATAATACAATCCCCAAATGTTGAACATACATGTCTACTTAGATTTATCCCTAAATTGGGTATAAATTTTTACATGTACAAGTTCATTATCATGGTATAAATATTAGTTACTCTCAAAATGGTTTAGTTAGTCCTTGTGTGGTTAACAAACTGCTTAGGACTAGACAATATACTATGCTTCTATTTCTTCTTCGAAGCATAGTTTGTATTGTGCACACACCTAGGTTTAAAGGCAAAGGACTCGAATGAATTACTACTGAATTTGTACTTCATCTTGCTTAGAATTTGTTGAGGTTGTATTAAATTCCATGGGTAAATCACTGTAACTTGATTCCCTGTGGATACATAATCTCGATCTAGTATCAACATGTATGACTTTCTAGGGAATGATTAATATGTTCTACATATTAATATTGTTTTAGACATAAACATTAGATCATAATCAAGAAGATAGGGACCAAATCAGTACATCCACTAAGGTTTTGTGACCATTGTCGTGTCCAAGGATTTATTGTTTAATACATCTACCAAGGGCATCATTAATATGTTCTACATATTCAAACTATCTCTAATTTACATATGATATGGATTTGACGACCATGCAATTACTGTTCACTAACTCCACCAAGGTTTTATCCATCATTGTCATGTCCAAGAATTTGTTGTCCACATTAGTGGTGATTGATTTTGAGCCGACCACATTAGTGGTGATTGATTTCCATGTTACTGTCCCACACATTGAAGGCTAAATTGGACATCAGCATACCCTTTGTTTTGATGATGAAAAACATTTCATTCTTGTGGATCTAACGTGTTGTTTGAGTATTCCAGGGTTCAAAGTAATAAGGAGATTCTACTAAGTGGAAAATAGAAATCTGTGTAAAATTGAAGATCAAATGCGCTTAATTGTATATGTGTTTATGATTGTACTCAAATGTAAACACTTGTACAAAAATATAATGTACAAGTACTTAGACATCATGTAAATCAAGCGTTATATCTTCCCTACCCACTTATAACCCTTAGATAGGTCTCCCCTTAAAGTTAGAGTCACCAAAACACATTGAAACACACACTTAGTAGGTGATTCAAAAGTCTAAAACAGGGACACCCTCGGTCGAAGAACTTGTCAACCGAGACACACTCTGTTACAACCCCAATTTCTAGGTTCTTTTGGTTGGAAATGCAATTTCCCCAATAAATGCACGATTTTGTAATTTGTACGATTTAAGTTGATTGAGTGGTTTCCTTTGATAAATAATCCTTGTGTGTTTGATTTCATGGGCCTTGCTGGCTATTGGGCCCAATAACAAGAAAAAGGAAATAAAAAGGAAAAGGAATCAATTAATAAATGAATAACTAAGATAAAATCAAATAAAGCATTATTAAGAAGGAAAGTTGAGATAATGATGAAATATTAAGAAATATGTGGAAATATGGATAATGAAATCCCCAGGGATGATATTTTGAGTCCACATGGTTTTTGATGGTAAAAAGGGATCCAAATAAAGAATATAAAAGAATAGGAGAGAGAAAATGCATAAATTATGCATGGATAAGTGATAACTTGTTCATAAAGAAAAGTCACTTTCCCTTTTGTATAATGACTCTAAAATTGGCATCTAAGTGGTTAACTTTGGAAAAGGCATCAATATGCCACACATCAAGATCAATATTGATTAATATGATTCAATGTCATTAAGTAATGGATTACTTCACGACCAAGAAAGGAAACACGTAATTGGAGGTTACCTGTCTGGCTATATCTCCTTCTCCTCGTGTTATGGGGATCTCAATTCCTAGGGAGTTATATATAGGGTGTTTCTTTCACCCTCGAGACTCCGTTCTCAACACCTTCAGACTAGGAGGAGCCTGCTGCAAAACTTAGTCTTTGTGAGATACCATCCATGTGGTCGGAAGAATGAGTGCAACCCCTGGAGTGACATGGAGCCGCAAAAGGGAGTATGAAGGAGGACAGACGCTCCCACGCCACCGGATGAGGCTCGATCATCATCTCCTTGCTCTAACCTTTGTCCATCACCTGCAGGAGGTCTGCAAACCCGCTATGGATCACAGGCTTGGCACTCTTGAAATTGGTCATCTCGGCCATGGGTCGAGACCTTGTCGGGCACGGTGGAGGGCGGCGGAGGCAGGGGGTTCATTTCTGGTGACCACCGTTCCATGGGGAGCGGGAGATGACCCCGTGGTCGGCTTCGGTTGGCGGAAACGTGAGGATTCGCGGGATGGAAGATGAGCAGGTGGCTCTGAACGAAAATGCCCTCTGAGGCATGATGAAGCAGGTCGTCACTTGAGGGGTAAAATCAACATTCAGTTATGTTTTAAGTCGACCCAGCTGTATAGAAGACAACCCATGCGATGGCTGATGTGTCAGCCTCTCATTGGTCCAAGTAAGTGAATCTTGTGAAATTCATAGTTAATTATTGGTAACTCAGATGTATACATGCAATATATGAAAATTGATCAAAAGAACACAAGGAATCCAAAAAAATAGTTTTATAAAATAAATCTGATTGTAATTCTAAAAGTGTATTAAGTTACCCATGTTAATGCATTAAATCATGATAAATCCCTAATTATGATTGGAAATCAGATTTAATGTCTTAATTAGGTTATTTTGAGTTATAATAACCTGATGAGAGGCAAAGTAAGATTTGAACCCGATATTAGATAATGAATTGCTTGTTTTAGGGTTTTACCCATGAATTAATGATAATGCATATAGAAACCCTAATCTAGGGTAAAAAGGGTGATTAACGTGATTAATTCGAGATTCCTTAAAATAAGGTAATTATAAGTTGATCCTAAACCTGTTAGAAAGGATTTAACAAGCTAGTTAGGATTTTTGAGTATTTTTGCTAATCTAGGGTTTATGGTGTCAATAATGAAGACGAACCCTAATGAAACCCTAAAAGGAAGTAGAAAATACTAGGAAGCGAGTTCAAACAAATAGAATTTGAGAAAGTGAATGGTAATTAGATTACATGTACTTTTCAGGGTTCTTACTTTAATGTGTGGATTGAACTACTTGCCTGGATACTTTCTTGCTTGGATTACTATTGGCTTGTCAAATTTGTTGATCAGGTATGTGGTTAATTTATGATTAACTGATTTATGTTTCACGACGTTTTCTTAAAGATTGATCGATTGCCATGAACCCTAACTACTTGGTTTTTTTAATTCTACAATCTCATAATGTGACTATGTGTATAACAACTAAGTATAAGTGTGTCTGTCTCGAACCTACATACCATCCCTGATGTATGATGTAAGACCAAGCCCCAGAGGGAAGGTCTGAGTTGGTCAAGCCCCTAAGGGAAGACCATTGGGGACCCAAAGTGGTGACCCTAGGCACCAATCTCAGGATGGAGAAGGTGGCCTTATGTCCCATGCAAGGACAAGACCCTAAGAGAGGGTATTCCAGGGTATGTGTAAAACAAGTTGAGAAGTTACATGGAAAATGTAATTTGGCTTGTTAATCAACTATTTGATATGTATAGGTTGTTAGAGCCTAATTGTGATGTTTTATTTGTCCCCACATACCAGTATAGCAATATACTGACCGGCATTTTATTTGTCGGTGCTTTAGGTATTATATGAAAAGGACAAACAGTAAAGCAAAATCTGTGAAGATGAATTTAAGTAATCCAAAGGAGGATTAGATAGTTAGATTTCTACTGTTGATAGAAGTCTTAGATCCTATTTTGAAAAGGTATGCAAAAATTTTACTCTTATATCAACTTTCCAATTTAGTTAGTAAAATTTGATAATTATTTTTGATTAAATCGTTAAACCATTGATCCTGAATTTTGGGATAATGCCTCTGACCTCTTGGTCTCCTTTGATTGGGGGTTACTAGGAGGTAGAGTCATTACATTTGGTATCAGAGCCTTGGTTTCTCATTTAATCCTTAATAATGATTAAATTTTACAAACTCTATAGAACTGAGGGAGTTATTAGAGGATTTTCCAAAGACAGATGTGTCTAGAAAAGGATCACAGTCCGGGGGCTGGAAAGATTTTCCTCTGCCCCGCTAGTCGGTCACGAGAACTCCTAGATGCGATGTGACTTCCTGGCCAATGTCGGAGGTTCTGACTCAAAATAAGATACCCTTAGGACTCTCATCTATTTCATCCCTTCACAACCCTAATTCAATTAAGGATTCTATGATTTAGGGGTTTTCTCTCTCTTCCCCACCCTCTTGAGATCATGGTATGTATGATAAGATTAAGGAATCCTCCACCAAATTAATGAAAAGCATGCAAACAAGATGTCATGGACATAAGTTTAATAGTTTACACGTAAACTAGTGATTAGTTACATGCTTAGGTTACATGGCATGTGTTGTCGTGCCCTCAGGAGAGACCTGAGGTTAGGCCTTGTCAGGAGGATGAGTGAAGAGTTAGCCTTGGAGGCAGAGGTCTCCAGGAAGAGGTAGATACCTGACTCATCACTACTACAGAACCTACCTTTAGTGTCGGTTATTTAAAGCCTTTAGTGTCGGTTTCTAAGCGACACCTATGTGGGCGACACTAAAAGCTCACCCATTAGGCGTCGGTTCCAAAATCGACGCCCAAACTCTTCACGCGCCACCGAAAATGCGCCATCATGGGACTATAGGCGTCGGTTATTAGATAAGAAATCGACGCCCAAACCCTTCACACCACAGAAAGGGCGCCATCTTGGGCACTATCAGTGTCGGTTTTTTACAAATAACCGACGACATATATCTTCGCGCCACATGAAATAGACGCCGGTTATTTATATAAAACTGACACTATAACATTGTGTGTCGGTTTTTTACAAATAACCGACGCCTATTGTTTTTTTTTCTGTCAGTCTGCAGACCTCCTGTGGCTGGTCGCAGGATGAGAAACCTGTTCAGTTCAGTTATGAACTGCAGGTTTTACGACATCCATTGATATCAGCCGACAACAGGCCACAAACCTGCAAAATTAACAACAAAAATATTCACACATGCATTTAGCAATGCAACCTGCGGTTCCATTTTATTTTCACACATTTAGAAAACATTCATGTAGCTAGCAATCTGTAGTTCCATGCATTCACATTCACACATGTAGAAACATTCATATAGCAACCAACACTTTCATTCATTTTCACTCAGACACATGTAGAAACATCCAGACATGTAGAAACATTCACACATATATTATAATTCAGAAATTCATTTACAAAATATCATTGTTTAGTCATTATTCGCTATCAGGATCCCAATTATATTTTAAAGCCCCCACTATTTGTATGGTTGTTGCCCATTCTTCTCTTACTTCATTTAATTCTCCCATCGTATAGGGAGCATTTTCATCTGGTAAGGCCTCTCCTGTAATGGGGTCAGCTTTAAACACATGTAAAGAGAATGATGTATATATATAATTAATGAGCTATAAATAAGATTGATATATTTCGATCATATTATCTAATGAGACTATATAATACCTGAGTAATACACTCGATATCTAGTGCGGCATGTTTGATAATCATGTGCATATATCGCATGACATAGTATCCACATGCCCATCCGTTGTCTTGTGTAGCACACTATAAATTCAAACATACAAAATATTAAAAAATACAACTAATTAAGCATTGTTCACATAAATAATATATCCATATATTGTAGTCGGGAACTTACTTTCACGTTCTTCCAAATTATTGGCTGGTTCTTTTTTGTGGGGACCTTTCCTCCAGCCTTTTTGAACTCCTCATAACCCCTACATGTTAATGTAACACAGAACATTGCAATTAAATAGTAATGTAATAACATATGTTAATGGATATGAAAATGAAATATTTCTCACCAGAATAATGCCATTTTCATTATGTGTCCAAATCTTGTATTCAATTTACTCCCCTTAGGATCTAGATAATACACAGTGAACATCTCGGGGGCAATAACCAGTAACTCCCAATGCCTACCCCTAGAGGTAAAAAGGTTAAAATTAATAACTCAAAATCCACAATAAAAATGTAATTTTCTTAAGTCCAAATTATAATAAGCAAAGTAAACTTACTCTACATTGAATGGAGCCATTATCGCTATCTTCTTATTTACAACAAAATTTGAAAAAGCCTCACAACAGTATTGTTGAACTGACGTAGGGTCTTTAGCTACTAGACTAATCAAAGATGGAATCAAAAACCCTACATGTTCGAATCCAAAATCTGCACATATGTTGTCTAAGTAGCTGCAAAATATGTATTAATTACGCATGCATTAATAAATAAGAAACCAGATCACCAGATCATACACAAGATATATGGATGTATAAAGAATATCTCACCTTATCCATAGCTCTATCACAGATGTATTTAGCCAATCATATCGAAACAACTCCAAAATATCTTGTATAAATAGTTTTGTTTCGTATGACTGACCTATAGAATCTGAATCGGAAGAAATAGTTATAGGGGAGTTTATATCATGTTCGCCCAACCATATTGACATACCCCTACAGTTAGGACATGTGGAACCCAACTAGGTAATGTAGGAGGTGCAAGTGGATGCCTAGATGCTGTGGGTGTCTTCTTTTAAACCTGTATATATATATATATATAAAATTTCAGATCAACTGCCATCATATACACACACTAACAATTGAACGTAATGAATGTAAATTTACCATACCTTTTCAGTAAAGAGGACATCCACTTTTAGCCACAATATCACTCCGCCTACTGCCTCACCAAGCGTTTCACAATCTGGGTGGGCATATGGCAATGGAAGATCCATCCACTGGGAGAATATATGTATCAGGCTCACACGAATCCAACCAGCTGGTACTGGAGACCCGTGACACGTTTCCCCTGGTAGGGATGGGTAAGCCGACGCCTCTGCAATGACAAATTCTTTACTTTTTAGACGGCATGGCTTCAACCCCTACAAATTTTTGTGTAAAGAATGTTATATACATATATACATATCATCTTTTTTTTGAAACGACTACAATTTCATATATACATATCATCTTGAATTAAAAAACTAGTTACTATGTCATAAAAATACTTACAGCGGATGTGCTAGGTGGTGGTTCTACAGGATTACTCCCAACCTCTGCAGTAGGAGTAGGAGGAGTAGAGCCTGCAGTAGGTACTGTCTGGTAAGTGGCAGTCTGAGATGCCTGCCACTTTTTCATTGCTTCTTCTAGTTTCCTATCAACTAGCTTATCTACCTATACATGGATAAAAGAAACGTTAGCTTCTAATTATTGAATTCTCTTTTACAGTAACATTATAAAGAAAGAATATGTTACCTCCTCTTGTGAAAGTCCCGCTTTTGGGACATGTTTGTGCTGGGATGGCCCAAAAAAAACTTTGATGCCCACACCAGCGCCTGAAGCCCTAACACGTCCAGGATGCTCTGGGTTACCCAGAGCAACTGTCAATTCATCCCTTGTGCCCTCAGGGATGAACTTGCCTTGTTTCCTAAGCTCGTGCAGCTCCCGCTAATCGCCAAAACAAAAATTTGTAATTAAGTAAACAACACAAATAATCAATATTCGAATTATTGTTGTAACAGTTGTATTTTACCATTTTTGCAGCAGCCTCAGTAGTTGCGGCCTTCATTATTTCTCCCTTCTTATTTTGCCTCCCAGCTATCCAGACATCATGGCGAGGCAGAGGGGTGCTACCTATGGTAGAGGACTCCAGAGTAGCAGCAGACTGAGTAGTAGCCTCAGACTGTAGTCTTTGGCGAATGCCTGCATACCCCTTTGGACCCATTGTGTGGTCATGGACATTCAGTGCATGCCTTGATCTTTGTGCCTCACTGAGGGCCTAGTTAGTATGCACATTAATGATTTGGTTAGTAACACTAAATGTTAATCTTGAATAGGTGAATATAACATATATTAATTAATGAGATTGAGACTGACGCCTAATACCTTGAATTCATCAGTTTGTCTTGAAGCGACAAACGCGTCCCATTCTTCTTTTTCCAGGACGTTCCACTGTTCAGTGGTTGTCTTCTTCCTCTTGTCAGCTTCTTTTATGTATTCTCGGGTGATATTTGTCCTATAGTTCCTTAGGACTCTCCCACAGCGTTGCATCACGCATTTACGATGCAGCTTTTCATCCAATTCAAATATACTCTGCAAAATATAATTGCTATTAACTAGTATCCAAAAATTTAGTAATCTACAAAATAGAATTGCAAATTAATAATAACTCACGCATAAATCCCTCCATATTAAGTCTTTCTTCTCCTTAGAAATGTTATGCCAAGAATCTAAGCGACAACCGCAATGGCTACGAGTAACAAACCCAAGATATGAAATAAATGAATTGTGATTCACACCACATGCATTTCCTGCATTATCAAAATCCACAACAAGTTTGGGTCCATTGCCCTTTTGCACAATTAACTTCTTCATCATAGTGATGCCCCTTCTCTTGTCAACTTTTTGGTGCTGTTGATCAAGTGCATCAAGTGCTTCAGATGGTACCTGTGCATCATCAACCTAAAATTTGACAAAATAATCACATTTACAAGATATAACTATAAATGGACATATAGATATAAATATATGATGTATTTTTAAAACTTACATTGTGAGGCGGCGCATTGATGTCCTCACCCTCACGGTAATCATCAGCACGGTCATCAGGAGAATGGTCAGCTATCTGCAAATTCACATTCAAATTGTAAAGTTCACATTGTAAAGTAATTCAAATTGTAAAGCTCACATTGTAAAGTTCACATTATTACAACAAAGTATATATCACAACAAAATTTTAAATCTCTATGATCAAAGAGAAAACAAGTATATATTACAACAAGATTAGGGTCTAGGGTTAACAAATACATGTGATGTCATTCTTATTTACAAGATATAACTATAAATGGACATATAGATATAAATATATGATATATTTTTAAAACTTACATTGTGAGGCGGCGCATTGATGTCCTCACCCTCACGGTAATCATCAGCACGGTCATCAGGAGAATGGTCAGCTATCTGCAAATTCACATTCAAATTGTAAAGTTCACATTGTAAAGTAATTCAAATTGTAAAGCTCACATTGTAAAGTTCACATTATTACAACAAAGTATATATCACAACAAAATTTTAAAGCTCTATGATCAAAGAGAAAACAAGTATATATTACAACAAGATTAGGGTCTAGGGTTAACAAATACATGTGATGTCATTCTTATATATAATAAATGTACATGTACCACCTATCCCATCCTTGAACACCTAATCTCACTAGTAAGTGTATAATGTGTATTGGGTTTTCAAGAAAATTTCGGCAGCATTTCCCCGATGTTCTCCAAGTACATATGTACTTAGAGAACAAACGGGGAAATGCTGCCAAAATTTTCTTAAAAACCCAATACACATTATACACTTACATCATAAGCGAGATTAGGTGTTCAAGAACAGTCCCAAACCGGGGACTATCCAAGATTTACTCCTAATGAGTAAATCTTGGATGGGTTTCTAGGCCAACAAATAATGTGTTGTTATTCTTATACCTAAAATCCTAGTTCTTCAAGTTAGGGTGATTATTGATGTCTTTAAAAGCATGATTGGCAATTTAGGGAAAAGTTCATCATTTACATTCAAAGCATGTCACATGTGTGCATTACAGTTCATCATTATGCAAGAAGGGTGATTAGGATTCTCAATATACTCAACAATAAAACAAGTTTCCGAAAGAGGTTTGGTGAAGATATCAATAACTTACTTAAACATTCAATTATGAAGTAAATATACACTTAATTCAGAATAGCATGACGCACAAAGTTGCAGTCAACATCATTATGCTTTGTTCTATCATGGACTATCAGATTGGTATAATGTGGATTAGGGTCTAGGGTTAACAAATACATGTGATGTCATTCTTATATATAATAAATGTACATGTACCACCTATCCCATCCTTGAACACCTAATCTCACTAGTAAGTGTATAATGTGTATTGGGTTTTCAAGAAAATTTTGGCAGCATTTCCCCACTGTTCTCCAAGTACATATGTACTTAGAGAACAAACGGGGAAATGTTGTCGAAATTTTCTTGAAAACCCAATACACATTATACACTTACATCCTAAGCGAGATTAGGTGTTCAAGAACAGTCCCAAACCGGGGACTATCCAAGATTTACTCCTAATGAGTAAATCTTGGACGGGTTTCTAGGCCAACAAATAATGTGTTGTCATTCTTATACCTAAAATCCTAGCTCTTCAAGTTAGGGTAATTATTGATGTCTTTAAAAGCATGATTGGCAATTTAGGGAAAAGTTCATCATTTACATTCCAAGCATGTCACATGTGTGCATTATAGTTCATCATTAAGCAAGAAGGGTGATTAGGATTCTCAATATAGTCAACAATAAAACAAGTTAAACATGTGTGCATTACAGTTCATCATTTACATTCCAAGCATGTCACATGTGTGCATTTCATTTCATCATCAAGATATCTATAACTTACTTAAACATTCAATTATGAAGTAAATATACACTAAATTCAGAATAGCATGACGCACAAAGTTGCAGTCAACATCATTATGCTTTGTTCTATCATGGACTATCAGATTGGTATAGCACATATGTATCAGTACATAATTAAATAAACACAATCAGTAAATAACTT
This sequence comes from Alisma plantago-aquatica, assembly GCA_963693085.1. NCBI lineage: Eukaryota > Viridiplantae > Streptophyta > Magnoliopsida > Alismatales > Alismataceae > Alisma > Alisma plantago-aquatica. Next base: position 4,914,630 of record OY856414.1, read on the forward strand.
TAAAAAAAATTCCACTAGCTTGGTGAAATCAGTTAATAAATAAACACAATCAGAATATTTTTCATGGCTTTTGGGGTGACTTGGTGAAATCAGTGCATGTTTTGGGCATCCAGTAGATGAATCCAAACCCCAGCAGCAGCCTAGACATGCCCTGGCGTCGCCCAAGCATCTTCCCAGAGGCCTAGCTAGGCAGGGCACCTGGGCTTGGGACCCTAGGTGTGCCCTGGCACCTGTTTCGGCGCCGCCTGGGTGAGTTCCAGGTCGGCGGCGGCAGAGAAAAGCAAGGCGGAGGACAGAAAAGGCGGTGAAGCTTTTGTGGGTTACCTTGCAGGAAGCTGGCGGAGGAGAAAAGATGCTTCTACCGGTGGGGGCGGCGGTGACGAGGAGAGCACCATAGCTGCTTCTACCGGCGGCGGCGACGAGAGGACAGGCAACGACCGGTGGCGGGCAACGACCGGTGGCAGCGACGAGCGGCGACGAGAGGACAACAGCAACGCGGCGGCAGCACCGAGCGGCGACGAGCAAGAAAATCACCGGACCTAATCAGGAAATCGGGAATGAAACAGGGAAAGGCTAGGGGAAGAGTCGCTCGTGCCAGCGCGAGCTATGAAGTTGACAATAAGCGTCGGTTATTCTAATAAACCGACAAATAAACCAACTGTGTCAGTTCTATTCCAAAAACCGGCACCTATACTAGATTATAGTCGTCGGTTTTTAACTAAAGGTCAACCGAAACCTATTCCTGTCTCGCGAATACCCTTTAGTCGTCGGTTATTTATTTATGAACCGACGACATATGTCAAATTTTGGAGGTAATTTTTTCGCTGGAATTTTGGTTTTGGCGGTTGATTTTAGGTGTCAGTTTTTTATTAATTAACCGACACTTAATAAAAGCGGTACCCGTGTCTGGTTGACCTTCACAGATTGTATGTCAGTTTATGTTATAAACTGACACTGTAGATTTTAAGTGCATGCTATACCTTGAACCTGTTTGGTTCATGGTTGAAAAGTTGAGCATGAAGTTGATAGCGGATGCCTGAGAAGTGAACCTAGAGTTCTTAGACCTAAGGGGGGAAGTAGTAGCACCTGGTGCCCCCAATGCTCATGATGAGGTTTGAGTTTCTAGAGATTCGAGCATGGCACCCCTCATGTTTGGAGGAAAAAGGAAACCCCTTGGACTAAAGTATATGTTCGATGAACCCCTCACATATAGGTTGGTGACATATGTATGTATGATCTTGGTCCAATGTTGAGGAATAGGAACAAGTGTGACATACCAAGGAGACCTAGCATGGTTTAGTAGGTGGTCTTCTTGTTAGCTACGTGCATTAGTAGCTTGATAGGACCAAGCATGCACCTGATGATGTAAACCCTGGACGTAAGGACGTTTGTGACCTGTGTTGCTATCTAGAGATAGTTTTCTCCCATCCTTGGGAGGGACACTTCTGTAGGGTGAGTATCAGCTTTTAGTTTAGGTTTGAGGTAACCTAAAGAGGTCTCTCTTAGGAGCTTGAGGAGGTGGAAATGCTTATGTTTAGCCTTATCCCTCAGGATAACATGATGTATGATGTGTTCCATGAGTCCAATCTAGAGCACTATGTGATGTACCTGAACCATGTGCTGAGCCATGAACATATTGAGCTTCTAAGGAGGCTAAAATATCCCCCGTCACCTATGAGGGTACGTGGTACCAAGGTGAGAGAGAACTTACGTGTAAGAATATAAGATGATGAAGGTTCTTTGGAAGCACCATGGAGAGGATGAAGCCACATGGGAGCCGATGATGGACATGAGAAAGTCTTATCCTGTTTGTTTGTTTGGTGGAATTTTGAGGGCAAAATTCCTATAAGAGGGGAAGGATATTACAACCCCAATATTTGGGTTCTTTTTGTTGGAAATGCAATTTTCCCAATAAATATATGATTTTGTAATTTGTACAATTTAAGTTAATTGAGTGGTTTCCTTTGATAAATAAGCCTTGTGTGTTTGATTTCGCGGGCCTTGTTGGCTATTGGGCCCAATAACAAGAAAAATGAAATAAAAAGGAAAAGGAATAAATTAATAAAGGAATAACTAAGATAAAATCAAATAAAGCATTATTAAGAAGGAAAGTTGAGATAATGATGAAATATTAAGAAATATGTGGAAATATGGATAATGAAATCCCTAGGGATGAGATTTCGAGTCCACATGGTTTTTAATGGTAAAAAGGAATCCAAATAAAGAATATAAAAGAATAGGAGAGAGAAAATGCATAAATTATGCATAGATAAGTGATAACTTGTTCATAAAGAAAAGTCACTTTCCCTTTTGTATAATGACTCTAAAATTGGCATCTAAGTGGTTAACTTGGGAAAAGGCATAAATATTCCACGCAGCAGGATCAATATTGATTAATATGATTCAATGTCGTTAAGTAATGGATTACTTCACGACCAAGAAAGGAAACACGTAATAGGAGGTTCACTATATATCCTTCTCCTCGTGGTATAGGGATCTCAACTCCTAGGGAGTTATATATAGGGTGCTGCTTTCACCCTCGAGACTTCGTTCTCAACATCTTCGGACTAGGAGGAGCCTGGCGTAAAACTTAGTCTTTGTGAGATACCATCCATGTGGTTGGAAGAACAAGTGAACCCCTAGAGAGACATGGAGCCACAGAAGGGAGTACGAAGGAGGACGGATGCTCCCACACCACCGAGAGGAGGCTCGATCATCATCTCCTTGCTCTAACCTTTGTGCAGCACCTACAGGAGGTCTGCAAACTCACTGCGGATCGCAGGCCTGGCACTCTTGAAACCGGTCATCTCGGTCATGCGTCGAGGCCTTGCTGGGCACGGCAGAGGGCGACAGAGGTAGGGGGTTCATTTCTGGTGACCTCCGGGCCTTGGGGAGGGGGAGATGATCTTGTGGTCGGCTTTGGTCGACGGTAGTGCGACGGTACACAAGGTAGAAGATGAGCAGGTGGCTTTGGAAAAAAATGCCCTCCAAGGCATGATGAAGCAAGTCGTCGTGTGAGGGCTAAAATCAACATTTAGTTATGTTTTAAGTCGACCCGGTTGTACATAAGACAACCCATGCGATGGCTGATGTGTCAGCCTCTCATTGGTCCAAGTAAGTGAATCTTGCAAAATTCGTAGTTAATTATTGGTAACTCAGATGTATACATGTAATATATGAAAATTGATCTGAAGAACACAATGAATCCAATAAAAATAGTTTTATAGCCTAAATCTAATCGTAATTCTAAAAATGTATTAAGTTACCCATGTTTATGCATTAAATCATGATAAAACCCTAATTATGATTGGAAATCAGATTTAATGTCTTAATTAGGTTATTCAGAGTTATAATAACCTGTTGAGAGGCAACGTAAGATTTGAACTCAATATTAGATAATGAATTGCTTGTTTTAGGGTTTTACCCATGAATTCATTATAATGCATATAAATACCCTAATCAAGGGTAAAAAGGGTGATTAACGTGATTAATTTGAGATTCCTTAGAATAAGGTAATTGTAAGTTGATCATAAGCCTATTAGAAAGGATATAACAAGCTAGTTAGGGTTTGTGAGTAGTTTTGCTAATCTAGGGTTTATGGTGTCAATAATGAAGATGAACCCTAATGAAACCCTAAAAGGAAGTAGGAGATATTAGGAAGTGAGTTCAAACAAATAGAATCTGAGAAAGTGAATGGTAATTAGATTACATGTACTTATCAGGGTTCTTGCTTGCATGTGTGGATTGAACTGCTTGCATGGATACTTTATTGCTTGGATTACTATTGGCTTGTCAAATCTGCTGATCAGGTATGTGGTTAATTTATGATTAACCCATTTATGTTTCACGGCATTTTCTTGAAGATTGATCGATTGACATGAACCCTAAACTGCTTGGTTGTTTCAATTATGCAATCTCATAAAGTGACTATGTGTATAACAACTAAGTATAAGTGTGACTGTCTCGAACCTACATACCATCCCTGATGTATGATGCAAGACCAAGCCCCGAAGGGAAGGTCTGAGTTGGTGAAGCCCCAGAGGGAAGACCATTGGGCACCCAGAGTGGTGACCCCAGGCACCAAGCTCAGGATGGAGAAGGCGGCCTTATGTCCCTTGCAAGGACAAGACCCTAAGAGAGGGTATTCCAGGGTATGTGTAAAAGCAGTTGAGAAGTTACATGGAAAATGTAATTTGGCTTGTTAATCAACTACTTGATATGTATAGGTTGTTAGAGCCTAATTGTGATGTTTTGTTTGTCCCCACATACCAGTATAGCAATATACTGACCGACATTTTGTTTGTCGACGTTTTAGGTATTATCTGAAAAGGACAAACAGTAAAGTGAAATCTATGAAGATGAATTTAAGTAATCCAAAGGAGGATTAGATAGTTAGATTTCTACTAAGGATAGAAGTCTTAGATCCTATTTTGAAAAGGTATGCAAAAGTTTTATTCTTATACCCACTTTCCAGTTTAGTTAGTCAAATTTGATAATTATTTTTGATTAAACTGTTAAACCATTGATCCTGAATTTTGGGATAACGTCTCCGACCTCTTGGTCTCCCTTGATTGGGGGTTACTAAGAGGTAGGGTCGTTACATTTGGTATCAGAGCCTTGGTTTCTCATTTAATCCTCAGTAAATATTAAATTTTACAAACTATGTAGAACCAAGGGAGTTATTAGAGGATTTTCCAAAGATGGAGGTGTCTAGAAAAGGATCACAGTCTGAGGGCTGGCAAGATTTTCCTCCACCCTGCTAGTCGATTACGAGGACTCCTGGATGCGGTGTGACTGCCTGGCCAATGTTAGAGGTTCTGACTCGAAATAAGATACCTTTAGGACTCTCATCTATTTTGTCCCTTCTCAACCCTAATTCAATTAAGGATTCTAGGATCTAGGGTTTTTCTCTCTCTTCCCCACCCTCTTGAGGTTAGGGTATGTATGATAAGATTAAGGAATCCTCCACCAAATTAATGAAAAGCATGTAAATAAGATTTCATGGACATAAGTTTAAGAGTTTATGCGTAAACTAGTGATTAGTTGCATGCTTATGTTGCATGGCATGTGTTGTCATGCCCTCAGGAGAGACCTGAGGTTAGACCTTGTCAGGAGGATGAGTGAAGAGTTAGCCCTGGAGGTAGAAGTCTCTAGGAAGAGGTAGAGCCCTGACGCATCCTCTAAGGATGATGCTAACCCTAACCCTAAGTGGTTGTTAGAGAGAGATGACATGATGAGTTAGATTTCATGGTCGACCATATATGTGGGCTGACATGCTTTTTGGTTTTGAGTACCTGTGAAAAGCATGAGCTAGGTGAGGTTGGTTGACCTAGTGTTTTTGGTGACCCGACCTTGGAAGTGTCGTGCCTGTTAGGGTGAAGGATAGCTCCTTCATTGAGGATGTTAGTGTTGACCATATGGAAACCCTTATAGGCATATATGAATGTGCACCTATATAGGAGGGTACATCAACAATGTTGGCAGTAGGTCAAAACTTAGGTCAGTTTGGTCATACCTGATAGGTGAGGAGATGAACATGCAGAGCTATGGATAATCTTGATCGAACATAGGTTTGATCATATGTTCACCCATGAAGGTGTATGCATGTATCCTTAAGAGCTTGATCCACCTTCTTGAGAGAGAACCTTTAGTGGTAAGGTCGGTTGTAGGGTTAGCTCTAAAAACAGACCCGAGAAAGAGGGTTGGAAGCTTAGACTCCGAGACATGAGGGACCATTAGAGGTTGGGTATGTCTTGACCTAGAATGGACAGCCTAAGAGGATGGTTGTGGTTGCTTCACACATGATCCTCGGAGACTCATCATACCTTAGATGCCTTTAGAGGAGCCAAACCCTAGAATGAGAAGAGGCTTCCTGAACCAATGTACAGAAGATGTAGGTGCCTACCTTACTTTATAGGTGTAGAAAGGAGAGTTCCCTTAGATCGAGGAGGTATGGTATCAAGTTGTGAGGCCTCGTACCTAGTTGGTCGTCCTGGTGTAGGGCTCTGAGGTGTTGTTCATGTGGAGGAATAGTAGGAAGTGCATGCTATACCTTGTACCTGTTTGGTTCATGGTTGAAAAGCTGAGCATGCAGTTAGATAGCGGATGCATGAGAAGTGAACCTAGAGTTCCTAGACCTAAGGGGGGAAGTAGTATCACCTGGTGCCCCCGATGCTCATGATGAGGTTTGAGTTTCTAGAGATTCGAGTATGGCACCCCTCATGTTTGGAGGAAAAAGGAAACCCCTTGGACTAAAGTATATGTTTGATGAACCCCTCACGTATAGGTTGGTGACATATGTATGTATGATCTTGGTCCAATGTTGAGGAATAAGAACAAGTGTGACATACCAAGGAGACCTAGCATGGTTTAGTAGGTGGTCTTCTTGTTATCTACATGCCTTAGTAGCTTGATAGGACCAAGCATGCACCTGATGATGTAAACCCTGGACGTAAGGATATTTGTGACCTGTGTTGCTATCAAGAGATAGTTTTATCCCATCCTGGGGAGGGACCCTTCTGTAGGGTGAGTATCAACTTTTGGTTTAGGTTTGAGGTAACCTAAAGAGGTCTCTCTTAGGAGCTTGAGAAGCTAAATGGAGAGCACTTAGAATGAGGATGAATCCATAGACCCATGTGTGACCGTCTCTAAGGGGCATAAGGTTATGTTGACATGGAGGTAACCTGTATAGGGCCATACCAAGTTAGGTAGGTCGCCATGATCCCTATGAAAGGATGTAAGTTTGACTGTGTATGCCCAGATAGATGGTGGAGTTTTGGGCAGGGATGCAAGTTTGAGATGTACCATGATAGAATCCCAAGTCTATACTCAGGTCAGGAAGGTGTAAGACCAATGGGAGTAGTAGTTGTCTATTTCCTAGATGCACAAGACCATAGGGTCAGGAGGTAACAACTATCTTTGTCCGAGGACCCTAGACTAGGGGATTGATCACCTTCATGAGTTCATGGGACCCAAATGGCAAATTAAGGAAGGCACTCCCTAAATGCATAAAGGAAAGGGATGACCCCAAAGGTATCGGCACCCTACAAACCTTGAGGAGATGACTAAGGATTGTGAGATGACCCAAGAGTGTTTTGGAACAGTATTTCCATAGATGTAAACATAGAATCGAGATGTTCATGATGTGGAGATGTGTGATGTATGTTTCAACTTAGTTGGAGAGTGTACTAGTGATGTGTGATGCACTATCTATACTCTTGGAATGGGATGAACTCTATATTTGGACTGCAGCTAAATGCTTATTTCCTCTCGTTATGGAGGTGAGAGATAGGGCAAAACGCATGTCATACACTAAGGGTAAAAATGACATGAGTTGAAACATTTCCATGTCTAAGGATAGAGAAAGTGTCATACCTTTTTGGAAAGTACACAGAGTGGATGGTTTACAAAAATGAAGAGAACTAAGGTATTCATCAGGAGGACGTTCTTATCAAGAGCAGTATGGAATGTATGGTTGTGAGAACCTCAAATATGCCTCTTTGAAAAAGAAGGTGATGGAACCCACAACTAGAGTGTTTTAGGGTTTCTGAAAAGTCAACCTTGGGGAATCATGACGTGCCAGAGATCATGATTTTAAGTCCACCTTACACCGTGGTACTACTGAGATGGTTTAGGTTTGTAGTAGTACTTTGAACACCTGAGATGAAGAATATATAAAGTTGCATGTAGGTTCTTGCCATGCATGCCAAGAGGTGAAGGCCGAACACCAATAACCCAGTAAGTTGCTATAGAGGAGTCCCCAAGAGGGGAAGGGAGTATGTAACCATAGACGTTGTGGTGGGTCTCCCTGGACCGAGAGAGGTCATGATGCAATATTGGTTATGGTAGATCGCTTTACCCAGATGACATAATCCCTTGTCTAGGAAGAGAACTCTGTAAGTATGATGGATCCGGTGGGACTATATGTATGTAGAGAGAGATAGTTCAACTACACCATGACTCGAGTTCAATATTTGGAGCATGACCTCAAGTTCACTTTCATGAGGTGGAAGTAGGTACATGAAGAACTCGATACCAGTTTGAAGTTTAGCACAACTTATCACCCCTGACTATGAACCGTTAATAGAGTATGTTCTAAACTTTAGAGGGTTTGATGAGAGCATGTGTGCTCATTCAGGGTGATACATGGGAGCAGTTCCTACTCTAATAGAGTTTGCTTGTGATGACAACCACCATAGCCAGTATCGGGATGTAAGGAGCTCTATAAGGGAGGCTGTGTCGGTCACCGCTTCATTACGGGTGATGTAGGTGAGAGGAACTTGTGAAGGTCAGAGAGGCCACAGTGTGCATAGATGATATCGCTTTGATCGTGCGATGGCTGAGAAAGCCCAGGGGCGACATGAGTCGTGAGCTGATGCGAAGCAGACTGACATGCAGTTTACTGTGGGAGAACATATGTTATGAAAAACTGACCCCTCTGAGCTATAGTTGAGAAAGTTGAGTCCCCGATATATAGGTCCATTTGAGATGGATTGGTGGAAATGCTTATGTTTTAACCTTACCCCTCAGGATAACATGATATATGATGTGTTCCATGAGTCCTATCTAGAGAAATATGTGATGCACCCGAACCATGTGTTGATCCATGAACCTATTGAGCTTCTAAGGAGGCTAAAATATCATAAGTCACCTACGAGGGTACGTGGTTTTAAGGTGAGAGAGAACTTAGATGTAAGAATATAATATGATGAAGGTTCTATCGAAGCACCATGGAGAGGAGGAAGCCACATGGGAGCCGATGATGGACATGAGAAAGTCTTATCCTGTTTGTTTGTTTGGTGGAATTTTGAGGGCAAAATTCCTATAAGAGGGGAAGGATGTTACAACCCCAATTTTTGGGTTCTTTTGGTTGGAAATGCACTTTCCCCAATAAATGTATGATTTTGTAATTTGTACTATTTAAGTTAATTGAGTGATTTCCTTTGATAAATAAGCCTTGTGTGTTTGATTTTATGGGCCTTGTTGGCTATTGGGCCCAATAACAAGAAAAAGGAAATAAAAAGGAAAAGGAATCAATTAATAAAGGAATAACTAAGATAAAATCAAATAAAGCATTATTAAGAAGGAAAGTTGAGATAATGATGAAATATTAAGAAATATGTGGAAATATGGATAATGAAATCCCTAGGGATGAGATTTCGAGTCCACATGGTTTTTAATGGTAAAAAGGGATCCAAATAAAGAATATAAAAGAATAGGAGAGAGAAAATGTGTAAATTATGCATGGATAAGTGATAACTTGTTCATAAAGAAAAGTCACTTTCCCTTTTGTATAATGCCTCTGAAATTGGCATCTAAATGGTCAACTTTGGAAAAGGCATCAATATGCCACACAACATGATCAATATTGATTAATATGATTCAATGTCGTTAAGTAATGGATTACTTCACGACCAAGAAAGGAAACACGTAATAGGAGGTTCCCTATCTTGCTATATCTCCTTCTCCTCATGGTATAGGGATCTCAACTCCTAGGGAGTTATATATAGGGTTCTGCTTTCACCCCCGAGACTCCATTCTCAACACCTTCGGACTAGGAGGAGCCTGCCGCAAAACTTAGTCTTTGTGAGATACCATCCATGTGGTTGGAAGAACGAGTGCAACCCCTAGAGAGACATGGAGCCATGAAAGGGAGTAAGAAGGAGGACGGACGCTCCCACACCACCGGGAGGAGGCTCGATCATCATCTCCTTGCTCTAACCTTTATGCAGCACCTACAGGAGGTCTACAAACTCGATGTAGATCACAGGCCTGACACTCTTGAAACCGGTCATCCCGGCCATGGGTCAAGGCATTTCTGGGCACGACGAAGGGAGGCGGAGGTAGGGGGTTTGTTTTTGGTGACCTCTGGGCCTTGGGAAGGGGGAGATGACCCCGTGGTTAGCTTCGGTCAGCGGTAGTGCGACGGGTCACGGGGTAGAAGACGAGCAGGTGGCTCTAGATGAAAATGCCCTCTGAGATATGATAAAGCAGGTTGTCACGTGAGGGGTAAAATCGACATTCAGTTATGTTTTAAGTCAACCCGGCTGTACAGAAGACAACCCATGCGATGGCTGATGTGTCAGCCTCTCATTGGTCCAAGTAAGTGAATCTTGCGAAATTTGTAGTTAATAATTGGTAACTCGGATGTATACATGTAATATATGAAAATTGATCAGAAGAACACAAGGAATCTAATAAAAATAATTTTATAACCTAAATATGATCGTAATTCTAAAAGTGTATTAAGTTACCCATGTTTATGCATTAAATCATGATAAAACCCTAATTATGATTGAAAATCAGATTTAATGTCTTAACTAGGTTATTTTGAGTTATAATAACCTGTTGAGAGGTAAAATAAGATTTGAACCCGATATTAGATAATGAATTGCTTTTTTTTAAAGCCAAGTGAAATCATCTGCATTACAGAAAATCATCCGCGATTGACCCAAAAACAAAAAAATCATCCCATAAGTCTTCTCCAGATAAAGAATCCCACTCAACCATCCTAACACCCATCCCTCCAAGCCAAGTATCTAAGCAGCCACTACTCATCGCCATCCTATGTGCTTTCTATCTCCAAGCCACCATCAACTCCTCAAGCCACCATCTCAGACTAGCTAGGGATCAAAGTTCCAGTCATCAAGCTCATCATGTGTCTTGCTCGCAAGTTCCTCACTATCAGGGTTGCAATCCACCACTCCACCGGACAAGTGGTCGGAGTATCCATCAACACTCCAAGGGTGCTCACTTGCATGCCACATATCCAAGAAATCTCCAAAGTAACGATGCCTCAAATGCCGACGTGCACCCGCGGAGTCCTGCACCCATCTCGTCACGAGGCTGGCCATGGCACCACCGGTTATCTCTTTTGAGGAAGCAGACCCCGAAGCAGGGGTAGTCACAGTCGCGGGCGGTTGAATCAGTTCAACTATCTTGGACCATCGACATTCCCTCGCCAAATGGTCAGGCTTCCTGCAACGAAGACAAGCCGTAGGCGCTGTGCAATGACGCCTCCAGTGTCCAAGCTGAAGGCAATGATGACACCGGTCTCCCGCAGCAGGGCGATGCTTTCTGACCTTCTTCTTGGCCTCACAGTCACGCGCTATGTGACCTGAAGCATGACACCGGAAACATACTAGCTCAGCCCGGCACTGGTGCCGCCAGTGTCCACGTCTCAAGCATCTGAAGCATGCACCTCCCTTGACCCGACGGTGACTCTGGCGGGGCTCGCGTAGCACAGCAACCGGCGATGGAACCGTCGCTTGTTCATCTGCAGCTATCTCCCCCGACGACGCCATCATCGAGGGCACTCCCGAGAGGAGAATACAGAAAGACCCCACCCAAACACAGCCCTCAAATAAGCCATCATCGCCATCGACACCAGCAATTGTCTCCAGCGAAACGTCGACAACCTGGTGTGCATCATCTAGCTGCAAAGCTTCCACCACCATATTTGGCATTTCTAGATCCTTGGGAAAGGTCTTACCCTCCGAGGGATCGCCGTCCAGGACGCCCCTAACCCCACCTGCAAGAGAAATAGGGAGAGAAGGTCCTCCGACCATCAGGGCCTCCGAAACTGTAGCTTTGCTCGCTTCCGCCGAACCCATCACAAAAGACCCCCTGCCCAAGGCAACATCACCGCCATCATCAGGCGTCATGGGTGAGGAGAGATCTGTGTCAAGGTCCATCACTTCCGCCTGAATCCACTGATCCGGTAGAGCCAGGAAACGGGCACGGAAGGGGGAGATAGAAGGGGCAGCGTCATCGTCGCCCCTCATGCCTCCATCGGAACTGTTCCCGCCGCCAGCCTCTGAATCCACCGCTGGCGAAGCCCCTTTCACCGCCCAATGCTCCTTTGCTTCCAGGAGTCACGCCCTGAGGTCCGAAATCGAAGTTGAGCCACCTGCAGTTTCCGCCCATCCATCTATCGTCTCCATCAGAGATTGTTCTCAGATCCACCGCTTTCGAAGGCATCGAACGGTGATCAGCCTCTCGCCTCCTGCGAAGGGTGCGGAGGGGAGGGGAGGCCCCCCTCACCGGCCGCCGCCCCTAGGGAAGGGTCACCCTAGCGATCGCCACAGGGAAGATACGCTCCGGCTCCCGTTGCCTCAACCATGGTCGAATAGCTAAGTTACGAAACAATGGTCGAATGAATTGCTTGTTTTAGGGTTTTACACATGAATTAATGATAATACATATAGAAACCCTAATCTAGGGTAAAAAGGGTGATTAACATGATTAATTCAAGATTCCTTAGAATAAGGTAATTATAAGTTGATCATAAGCCTGTTAGAAAGGATTTAACAAGATAGTTAGGGTTTTTGAGTAGTTTTGCTAATCTAGGGTTTATGGTGTAAATAATGAAGACAAACTCTAATGAAACCCTAAAAGGAAGTAGGAAATACTAGGAAGCGAGTTCAAACAAATAGAATCTGAGAAAGTGAATGGTAATTAGATTACATGTACTTTTCATGGTTCTTGCTTGCATGTGTGGATTGAACTGCTTTCCTGGATACTTTCTTGCTTGGATTACTATTGGCTTATCAAATCTGCTGATCAGGTATGTGGTTAATTTATGATTAACCAATTTATCTTTCACGACATTTTCTCAAAGATTGATTTATTGCCATGAACCCTAAACTACTTGGTTGTTTCAATTATGCAATATCATAAAGTGACTATGTGTATAACAATTAAGTATAAGTGTGACTGTCTCGCACCTACATACAATCCCTGATGTATGATGTAAGACCAAGCCCCGGAGGGAAGGTCTGAGTTGGTCAAGCCCTAGAGGGAAGACCATTGGGCACCCAGAGTGGTGACCCCAGGCACCAAGCTCAGGATGGAGAAGGTGGCCTTATGTCCCTTGCAAGGACAAGACCCTAAGAGAGGGTATTCCAGGGTATGTGTAAAACAAGTTGAGAAGTTACATGGAAAATGTAATTTGGCTTGTTAATCAACTATTTGATATGTATAGGTTGTTAGAGCCTAATTGTGATGTTTTGTTTGTCCCCACATACCAGTATATCAATATACTGACTGGCATTTTGTTTGTCGGTGTTTTAGGTATTATTCGAAAAGGACAAGCAGTAAAGTGGAATATGTGAAGATGAATTTAAGTAATCCAAAGGAGGATTAGATAGTTAGATTTCTACTGTGTATATAAGTCTTAGATCCTATTTTGAAAAGGTATGCAAAAGTTTTATTCTTGTACCAGCTTTCCAATTTAGTTGGTAGAATTTGATAATTATTTTTGATTAAATTGTTAACCCATTGATCCTGAATTTCAGGATAACGCATCTGACCTCTTGGTCTCCCTTGATTGGGGGTTACTAGGAGGCAGGGTTGTTACACACTTGGTCGAAGTTCTTGTCGATTGAGAACCACCTCGTTCGAGCTTGTGAGCACTGTTCAACAACTTACACAATTGTTCTCTAAAATAGTCTTTGGTCGAATATAATCTCGAATGAGTAAGCTTTGGTCTAAAGCTTGTGACCGTTAGACTGAGTGGTTGATAGTTGGGAGTTGGAAATAGACGTTTCAATACTTTTGCCTTAAACCCAGGTTCGGTCAAAGAAAATCTCGATCAAGACATAGTTCGATCGACCAAATTGTCAACCGAGCAGGGTTCTGGATTGTTCTTTTCAAGCACAAACAAATTAGCAATTGCTAGCCAACTAATGTACACCTAATGGCTAGTTAAACACTAAGAACACTCTAGACACTCCCTAGATGCTTGCAAACCATTCCTATAAATAGGAGAGGCCTTAGGACACCTAAAACATAAAAGCCACACTTGAGCATTCACTATTGAGAGCAAGAAAGATAGAATTTACTTGCCATCTTCTTCCTTGTGCTCTAGAAGTGTGTCATATAGTTACAATCTCCTAGTCACCACATATAGCCACGCCCATCTTAAGTGGATAGGAGATCTAAATGCTTGATATAGGATCAAATCGCAATACTTAATTGTTGTACTTCCTTCTTCCAATCCCCATTCACAGGTTGAAGTTGCTTGTGCTCCTTGGCTACTCCTAGGTTGTGGAGGCTGCCTGAGGGAGCTTGGTTGAAGAAACTTCTTGGTGGAGAATGTTGCTTTAAGAGGTGCTTGAGATTACTTCAAGGAAGGCTGCTTCAAGGGTGGTTGAGGCTACTTCTAAAGGAAGGCTATCTCAAGGTGGTGGAGCTACTTCTAGGTGGTGAAGGCTACTCCAAGGATTGCTCATGGTTACTTCAACACATTTCAAGTATGTTTTCCATGCTGGTGCCCAACATTCCAGTTTGGTCACAATATATTTTTCTAAGCCAATTTATACTAGATTTCAGTAGAAATTTTAAATTTAGCTTTATTGGACTGTTCCTAGGCTCAAATTTAGTTTTTTTTGGATTGGAATGTGATGCTTTTTCCATGGATTTGAAGCACCACTTTGTTTCATGCCACATTTTCCTGAATTTGGGTCATATTCTTCCTGTTCTAGTTTGATCTCATCATCCTGATATGTTCATGCCTTACCACATTATGTATGCCTAGTTTAGTTCTAGACAAGTTTTTTGCCAAATTGTGGTTGTGAGTAAGATTTAGACCTATCCCCAAAAGGGTTCACTTTCCATTTGAGCCGATACAACTGGAGATGGATCTCTTTCATGGGACAGTCAATCTACATGATAAACTTTGTAATTTTTTGTTTATTCATGACATACTTTGAATTGGATTTAAACCTAGCCCTCACAGGGTTTCCTTTCTTTCCATATTTTGTTTTTGGATTGGACTGTGATGCTTTTTTCCATTGAACCATCACTTCCTTTGATGCCACATTTTCCTGAGTTTTGGGTCATATTCTTCGTGTTGTTGTTTCACATCATCTTCATACATTCACTAACTCAACCTCATAATATGTATGTTCTTGCACATATTATGCCGCATTTCCTTATTTATGTATATAGAAAATTATCATGTTGACACATCAGGTCATGTCAAGTTTACTAAATATCATTTTTGACCTAATTAATCTATGGCATTGGGGTAATTCTGTTTTCCATTTTGTATGTTTTTCCTAAACATATTGTGCATCTTCTGTAGATGTATAAATTCCTTATTATGGTGATGTGATTAGTTGATGCTTAGTAGTAATTTTAGTTACTCTTCATTACTTTGGTATTGCAATCAATTAGTTTAGTATTGTTGACACAACATTATTTAGTATTCAACTTGTTGTTGGTACTTAGATGTAGACCCAATAGACTAAATTTTAGCAAACATCAACTTTTACCAAATCAAAACATGGCCTTTCCTAAACCAATTTAAACAATAAAATCCTTATAGATAATATTTCTTAGACATATCAACATTCATATTATCAAGATATATTTAGATATACATGCAAAGGTTATACACATACAACTATGATTGTCACACACCCTTGCTTTTGTATCTACGTAAATGCATCACTCGTTATTCATACCAAGTTGATCTTGAGATTTAGAACTCATTACACCATCACCATTAAAATGTATTGCAAAACCATTGCTAATATGGTTTCTCAATGAGGCTCTGTGTTGTATGGTCTATAAAGGCTGATGAGACTTTAGTTGTTGCATTGAGATAGCAATATGATGTAGATACATGTGTATACATAAAATTTACTTGAGAAGCTTGGAGGGATACACTTTTGTGATTGGAGAATGAGAATAGGGAGGCATGACGTGACATTGGAGTAGATCAAAACTCAGAAGAAGAATATCAAAAAGAATTTGTCAAGCTGAAAGTTGTGACCAACCATAGTGGTGTTGGGTGGGAGGATTTAAGGCACAAGCCCATATTGCCTAATACTTAGGAATGGAGGGATACACTTAAGGTATGTCCAACATTTCACGAACACTAAACATATGATTCACGTATTACATGTAGATGTAACCTCCTAACTAAAAGTCTTTTCCTATTAGGGTAACAAGGAGCTAGCAAGACTACTTAATCACCCCTTATATCATTACTGTGATATCAAGTTGAATGGGGCCAAAAATAATCACAAGGAGTCACCATGCAATCTCCTCAGTTGACAAACACTTTCCAATAGACGTTGCCTTAGAGGATGAAGCAACGACTGACTTAGACGCATCAGATAATGTTCTTTCATCTCAACCACAAGTCACCCCGACCTCTTTTAGGAGAGATGACATAGGACTTTTAGGTGACATGGGAAACTCTGGATTTCAAAGCAAGGGAGACAATACCAGGGTAGATTACCAAAGCAGTGGCACAACAAAACCTTTCGATCAAAGGCGTAGGAAATGAGGAGCACCGACATCTGAACGATTTGTTTTGAAAAATGAAGTGGTAAGTGAATTCACCCAAGTGTATGGAAAGGTGCACAAACTAGGAAAAACAATGTGGCCAAGTGCTCTGTTGAAAAGGAGGAGTACGCCCAAATTTTACAACATTTCAGTGATACATTCTTAGATACATAGTTGCACATTTATATGTTTGAATAGCATGAAGGAGGTGACCAATTGCACACTATATGTTAGATTACACTAAAACCCCAATAAACTTTTGGGATGGGTGTAGGACATTTGTTTTAGGCATTGTGGAGGTTTCTCCACAGAGGATCGTGGCTTATTTTCCTCTTTAGGACTTCGATTTCAGCAAATGATGATAACAAAACCAACACCGATGATGCTTCCATCCTACATACCATAACATCCTAGAGGTTGTTCACATATCTTATATTCATCATTCAACAACCCTTACATGTGGAAAATATTTAGTGGTTATGTAGGATTTACTACACATCCTTATCATATGTCCAAAGCAAGAACCTATTTCAAATGAAACAGTAGTCAATGTGGTGACACATGAGCCCACAACAGAGGGCCTACACCTTCTTAGGCAACTATGAAAATCTTGATTGCTCTATCTTTCAGGGAGGAGCATACCATCCATGTAATATTATTCTTTTCTTGTCTAATTTTATGGCATGCATATTGACTATTATCTTTTTCCTAATTCATTTAATTTTATGACATATAATATTGACTAAGTTTTCAAACATTTGTGTTGTGCTTTGATATTAGATTTGAATGTTGGTGCACTTTCTATGTTTCATCTGCATGTACACCTTTATGCATACCTTCAACATCCCTAGTCACTACTTCTTTACTATTCCACAAGTGGCTTCTTATCTCTTTAGTTGTAGGCACTATGGATGGTAACAATCTTAAAAAACAATAGACTTGCTTGGAAACAAGTTAGATATTGTTTCAGGATAACAAACCTAATTGTTGAATCCATTATGTAAAACACCAATGCATTTGATGAAGAGTCAAATAATCCAATACCTAGGTACATCAGTTTTAGGAGTGGTCACCAAAAGGTCTATTAAATCATCATGGGACATAGAACGAGGGCGTATGGCCTTTATACAATGGAACCTCAGACTCTTCTGGTCCTTATTCATAATCTTGAGACTCATGGCTTGTTAAAAAGTATTGGGGGTGTATTGACACTCAAGATTATTTGCGACTTACTCTAGATGGTTGGCCATGGGAATACAAATCATGATTTAGACGATTAGTACATCCACTCGAGTGAGACAATCAGCGGAAGGTTAAATGAGGCTTTGGATGTGATTTGTGATTTGTGTCACGAGTACATTGTGATGCCTACCACATCCACAATGATGCACCATAGCATTACTAACAATACATTATTAAACATGTACTTGAAGGTACCATTTAATATGATGCCATAATTTTTCTTACCATACCGCTATTTGTTAATGATATTTAGTACTACCTTATTTTAGGATGTTGTTGGGGCACTTGAAGGGACACACATTTCTATGTTGGTTGATAGGTAAAAGTAGAATCCTTATCTCAACTAGAAAGGGTTTGTCTCAGTGAACGTCATCGGTGTTGTAAACTTTGACGTGGAGTTTACATAAATTCTAACAAGGTGGGAGGGTTCCGCACCAGACATGAGTATCCTCCAGTCAAAAATGATGATGGGGGCTTTTAAACTCCATCCTGATAAGTATTACCTAGTGATGCATGATACACTAACATCCCTCAATTTCAATTCCCCGTTTGACACACAAATTATCACTTAAGTGAGTTCAGAGGTGGCAACATACAAGGACACGACAACAAGAAGGAGTTGTTCAACCACCAACTTGCATAATTAAGAAATGTTGTTGAGAGATAATTCCATGTGTTGAAGAGTAGGTTTGCTTATCTAAATAAGACACAACATATCCTGTCCATACACCATGTAATACTTTTGTAGAATGTTGTATCCTGCTCAACTTCATACGAAGCCAATGAGATGGTGGCATTATTATGGACGATGATGGGGGACAACTCAAGTTTTGCAGGCCTAAACAATGAAGTGGAGTTGAAATCCCTCCACCAGACTACCCAAGCCAATGTTCGGGCAAGTGATGTAGCATGTGAGGGAATTAGAGATTTTCTTCAGGATAAACATTGACTTGTATTTATAGATTGACCATAAGTGACTTCTGTCTCTTTATGAATTTATACATTTAATGATATGTAGTATTAGTAACTGAAGATAATATTATGTAGATATAAAACTTAGTAGACATGAAACCAGACCATGTGACCTAATGTTATGTTGAATAATATTATGTTGATATCAAGAAAATAAGAATTATGGCATGCTTGGTACGATGTACAAGTAAAATTGTCACATGATTAATAATATGCTTGGGTTTTTTCTTCAATGGACAATGGAATTCCCTCATGTTTGTGTTGCCTCCCCAGCACTGTGTGAGTATATAGGGATGCCACATATGCGGACAATGGTTGATTCAAAGACAACAACCCCCACATGTCGTACTTTGTTTGAAACATATATTGTATGATTTTGCCTATGCAGCGAGTCCAACAAAACATGAACACTTTATATGCAACTAGGGATGCGCTGATAATACAGCTTGTGTACAAGCAATGATATACTTCTTGTGATTTTGTATGCTCCATGAGATCAGACACAAATAGGCTTATATTAGAAATAAGTACCCTTAGGACGAGATGAGATTATCTTGATGAACAACTACACCTCTGAGAAATTGTGGTTCCTAAATAGATAGGAAGGATATAACACGTCATAGCAGTTATGCACTTATAACTCATTTGTATGATTTGGACTTCCTATTCATATTACATACATAAATTTCTAATATTTGGGGTTAACAAACACATTATTATGTTATTAATGAAGTACTATTTTATTAATGAAGTTTACTTTGTCAGATATCAATGGATACTTCACAAGTTTGGAGGTTTATGTGTGGTAACGTTACCACTCTATATATGAATACTGGCGATGCGTGTCAGGTAAAAGACAAGGGGAAATGTATTAGATTTGTTTGATAAGACATGCTCTCTAACCAACCTCAAATTATATAAATATAGTAACATGTAGGTTGTGTGTTCCTTGTCAGTAGCACAAATCAAATACATTATAGGACAAAGATTAGTGCATATGCTTTCACTGGACAATCCATTTTCCTCCAACAACACAGTCTCTATAGGATGAGATTAAGTTACTGAATGAAGAATGCAAGATAATTGGGGCTAGGCTATGAAATTGTTGGACTTTGTTGAAATCTACCATGACAATGAACATGATTACAAATATCAATGATCAACTTTACATAAAAGTGAATAAGTCTAAGGATACAAATTTCCTTCACCTCTGATGACCCCATAGGCCAATTGTGTTTATAGATATCAATGGAAAAAATTTAATTAGTGTAGATGGATTATCTGTGTGTTTTTGTCAAACATACATTATAAGTTGTTTGCATATTATATCTCTTTTTTTGAACTATCATATCATATTTGCATGTTTATGCAATGCAACCTTACAATTGTAATTTATTACACATAGAAGTGGTAATACGGTAGGACCAGATAGGAGGACTTGTGGTTTATGGTCTGAGGAGGATGACGAGGATCTATTTGATGCATTAAGATGACAATACGATATAGGGAGATGTGTGATGGACAATTTACTCAAGAGGCTTGGAGGTAAACAAAGTGTGAGTAGCAAAATAGAATGGGAATGCCTTATGTGTCTATGGAGCACATCAAAACCCAATGAAGGAATCTCAAGAGCTATTTTATCAGACATAACCGCTTCAAGCTGGAGGCTGTAGGGGATTTTCACCTGCCATGCCTGCAACAACAACCTCACCAAGCAGCAAACCCTCAACCAAATGTTGACAACATGAATGATACAACTAGAGACTTAGTGTTCAAGGCAATTTATGAAATTGGAATTGATTCCTACCTAAAATATGTAGTAGAAATTTGCATGCCATCATTATGTCATGCTTCACAATGTTCCTTTGATGCATTGAACTTCGTACTTGGTCGAGTGATTATGAACTAGTAGATGTAATATGATGTAATATTAGTATATGTTGAACACTTTCATGTTGATTTCCCGTGTGTGATATCATTAAATGTATATTTAGTTTTCACTGTTTATTTTTTATTATCATGCTATAGATGCAAACTTGTATTTAACTATTATTAACTATTTCATCTACTAGATGTCATATCCAAGAAGGAAAAAATGATTTTTCCAAAATTAACTTTTCATGCATGGCTACCACTCTCTTGTCCATATTCACGCCCTAAGCCGACTTATGTAAAATAAAACAAGGATGAGGTTGGTCATCGTGTTCGTCAGTTGCCTATGTTGTCTGATTAGCGAAAAGATGATGTCTTCGATGAGGACAAGATGTGGTGAAGGAAGACTATGGGGTCTTGTGGGACAAGTACAAAGAGGCCCTAATGTGGGCCAAATGGGATGACCCTACTTGGTATCAGCGTAAACCTTTGCCGCCGCCACATACAGGTCAGCATATCAGTTGGTCACCATCTTAGAATCATTGTGGGTGTGTGAAACTAGGCATTCACCACAAGTTGTTGGGATGTTCTGAAATTGTCAAACTAACCTTCTGATAGAGAGAAGCTTGACTTTCCTCCATACTAATCATGATCAAGACTTGGAAGGACAACAACCATACAATTCACCATGGGCCAATGAGGAAGAACCTATACCAATTGTTGAATCCCACAAAGATGGCAACATAATACAGTCTGCTTTTGTTTGGCTAACCGGATGCAGTCTGGTTTTCCAAGCATGATCAAACTGTAACATATCATTGCCTTCATGAGATTAAGCACCCAGTAGAGGTTCTTCATTATCGATTCATGGTGAACCATACAACTCCTAACCTTAGAATCCTTCCTTAGGATCAGTGAGGAGGAAAAGACATGCTTCTATTTACTATATGGGTCCTTTTGATAGATTTTGGGTGATGCACTAGCTCATGGAGAATGTCGAGCTCACTTATAAGATGTTGTTCCTCCAACCCTTCACATTTTCCCGTTATCTAGTCAGCCTATGATCATATTGTATTTACAAGTTGTACTATTAAAAAGTAAGCAATGCACTCTCTGTTTGTATGGAAAAAGTGCTTTTTTTAAAGTGAATGAAAATTATAACTTGTTATTATTGCTTTTTTGTCCATCTAGTAATTTACAAGTTGTTTCTTTGTTTGTTGTACGTCTAGTAAATTATAGTTGTTGGAATTGTTTGTTGTATATTTAGTAAATTACTATTAGCATTTTTTTCCATCTAGTAAATTAAAATATTTACTCAATGGCTAGTTTAATTCAATCACAAATTTTGTTAACAAATACATATATGTTTCTATCAATCTATGTTGCAACTGGTTCTTAATAACATGAATCACTTTCAATGGGATGACAAGTCAGATGTAGCACTCGGCACTGTGTTTGAATGTCAGTACTATTTAGGCCAAATGTTTGGCCCTTCTCTATGTGTAGCTTCATGTGATGCCCTTTGTGAATTCCACACATTAATAGGGAGGAATGAAATCAACATGAACATGTTTAAGATGAGGTGGAGATGTTTAGAATCGTAGATGTAGTTCTGTACACCTTCTAGACCAATCCTCATACTTACCCCCTGATATGCAACAACAACCCGACCAACATGAAGCTCTCAGCCACATGCAATAGTTACCAATGACTAAGTTTGTAAGGAGTGGGATCCCAAAGGGGAACCACTTCCTACTAAAAATTTGAAGAATAAAACCTCCAGTCCAAACACACCAAAAGATACGTTGGAGTGGGTGTGAAATTTTCAAATCTTATTAATGGTATTCAAAACACTAAAGTACAACAACAGAAGTAAAATATTGACTATATTGAATTTCTCATAAGGTTACAAAAGAACATTATAATCTCTCACAAAGGGTTTACATGAAAGATACCACATATGGATCTAAGTAGAGGAAAATCTAAACCATAACAACTTTGTCTCCAAGCTTTAACTTCTTAAGCCATGTCCATAACTTTATGCCATGTCCTCCATGTTGTTCACCTAGGGTTGGAAGCATACACCAACAAGAAGAGAAAAATAGATAACATCAACAAAGGCTGGTATGTGCATACTAAAAAGGAAATTTAGCAATATAATGAAATAAATGACATCAAAATATAAAGGCTTCCCATGAATGAGAAAAGTGCTACCCAATCGAGAATGAAGAAAAGAACAACAACAAAAGAGATACTTGCCATAACCAAACAAATAACATTGTGCCATACTAGCACATATAAAGAATTAGGGTACACACCCCATATTCATCAACCTGCATGCATGTGAGCTAAACATAGCCCTAGAGCAATATAAATACAAAGGCAGCCAAGCCTCACAAACTTGAAACCTGATAGAGAATGACGTATTGCCAAACTCCCACTATATATAAGTTGGGCCAAGCCCCACAAACTTGAAACCTGAGTATGGAGCACCACCACCTCCATCCCAATAATAACAAGGGCATACTGCCCAAAACCAATGCAATTACACTAGTCTAGTGCTACTGATTCACATAGCATGTTTAATGTAGAGGCAAGTAGAATGTATAGTTAGATTATACAAAATCACCACAAAAGTGGCCAACATATACATCCACCTCATAAGTGGGTAAAAGACATAACATGCCATCATTTAGAGTTTCATCATGAAAAAAATATAAGAAAATACCAAAAGAATGTCCAAAGATAAATAACAAATAAAAGGTATTTCACATGAAGCATATTTTCTAAAAGAACAAGATATTGTGTAGGCTAATGTCCATAGGACCAAGAAAAAGAAGAAAACATAGGCTAATTGCTCAAAAAGAATAATTGGGGATGCAAACATATAATATGAGGGATGAATTAGAAATTGCTCAATGTAGAAATAATGTGGGATGTAATCATAGCTCTCTATATAGTCTAACAGTCCAAAATCACTTCTATATCCAAATCTAGGGCTCCAAAGCACCTATTATCATGTATGTGAAATTAGGGTTAGAATTACATTGATTTCACAAACCCTAAAAGTCACCTTTTTTAATGTGTGAATTAGGTTATGAAAACCACACTATATTTTAGTTTATATTATTCTAAGTCCAAAACATATTTTATTATATTATTCTGACTTATATATATTTAGTTATGAATATTACAAGTTATTACCTATTTAGGAAAATCTTTTAAAATCACATACTTTCGAAATTAGGCTCAAGCGACAAAACTAGTACCATCAGAAAGTCCACATTTTTCTGATTTCAAAACATATTTTGTTTTATTTTTCTGAGCTAGGAATAATCAGTTATGAATTTTTGAAAATCGACCAATCAAATAATTCCACATCAGTAAAATCGTTGGGAGAAGAAAAGAGAGAGAGAGAGAGGCAGCGAGCATTCATGCTGAGTTGGCCCAATTAGGGTTGGCCAACTCAGCTGACCCCACTGATAGCCTAGCAAGCCGCTTATCACAAAAGAGAAAAATGATACAGGGTGAAATGATCGAATTGCCCCTAAGAGAAAAACTAAAGAAAGAAGTGAAACAGAGGGCAAAGCTGAGAAATCAAGTACCCAATTCATTGGTGGTCGCTGGAAAACTGAGTTCTTGAGAAGCAGTAAACACGGAGCAAGCTTCGATCTTCAACAATGATTTGCTTGGAAATTTATAATACAAGGAGGATTAGTTAGAGTAGAATTCATATGTGGATAGAAGTTTAGAGATCCAAGTTTTCAAAAGGTATGCAAAAGTTTATTTTCTTACAGCTTTCCAGTTTAGTCTGTCAAAATTTAATAATTGTTCTTGGTTAATTTCCGAACCTTTGATATGGAAAATTATGTGTGCGGCTTCGACCTCTCGGTCTCCCTTAATTGGGGGTTACCGGAAGGTGGGGTCGTATCACATATTTCAAATTAAATAGGATCTTTTCCCCTTTTTACTCCAAATTAGGGTTTCTAAGTGCTTAATCATTCATAATTGGTGTAAAACCCTAAAAGTGGACTAGAAACCCTAGGAAGCGAGCTAGATTTAATAGATATGATGTCATGATCAATAATAGGAAATTGTATGCATATTTCAGGATCTCATTATGTGCTTGCTTGCCTAATTGGATTTCTTGATTGATTGGATTATTCTGTCTCAAATCAGCCTGACAGGTATGTGGTTACGCTTATGAATAATCGCTCTAGTTTCGCGGCGATTCCCGAACGTTTTATCGGTTGCTTGGAAATAACTGTTGGATGCCTATTTATTTCATGCAACTATAAAGTGACTATGATTATCACTATAAATGTGCATACATGACTGGCTCAGATCCTGGTCCACCTCTGTGGCTTTGCAAAGGCTAAAAAGGGGTAACTTAGAGTAAGGTCTAGGTTATCGTGAGTTAGAAATTGTGCTACCCACGTGTAGTGCCATGAGACTCTTTAGCATGCCATGAGTTAAGGAGTGGGCTACCTACGAGTAGTGCCATGTGACTCATCCCTAGAAACTGGTTCACCTGTTAGGTGGGATCATGATGGGTTTAATGGGGATCTACCATAAGGAAGGTAGTATCCAGGTCCACTGCAGGGACAGCGCAGAGGCTAGGGTATGTAGGGATTGAGCTGTTAAGCGGAAAATGAAAAGTTGTTTGTTTAAATCATAATTGATTGATTACATTGTTACCATAGTTGCACGATTATTGTTTCCCCCACATACCAGCTTCATGCTTACTGACATTTTGTTTGTCGACGTTTTAGGTACAAATGAAAAGAACAAACAGTAAAGTGGCATATGTGGAATGAAATGGGAATTAATGTGTAAAGGATGATTAGTTAGATAAGTATCTTCATGGATATAAGTTTAGAAATCCAAGTTTTCAAAAGGTATGCAAAGTTTTTATTTTTACCATATTTCAGTATAGCTGGTAGAATTTAAAAATTGATATTGATTATTTGTCGAACCTTTGATCCTGTTAATTGGGATAATGACTCTGGCCTTCTGGTCTCCCTTAATTGGGGGTTACTGGGAGGCGGGGTTGTCCCATTGAATTCATGGGCTCCGACCGAGTCTAGTGAGCCAAGGTAGCGGGCGGCAAACTACCTGGAGACCCAAAACACCCTCTCATGCTATGGTCGGAAATAGAGCAGGTCCAAACTTTATGAAAGCAAAGAATCATCGTCGTAAATAGGAAACTCTCGATGGACCAGACTTCACAAAGATTTCCCGATGCCGCACAAAGAAGGAATCGAGAAGAAACATGATCGAACAAGCCTATGACACCCTCCAAGAATAGAAGGTTGGACTGTCCTAGTTGACCCAGTAGTTGGGAACAACTCAAGGAAAAGTGGTGATAGAAAATGGAAGGAGGAGTACAGGGGTTTCTCACCATAATAGCAATTTCATAATGGTTATTGGAGCTACGAGAATAGGCTCATCGTTGCTAAAGAAGAAGGCTAAGCAAAGAAAGGAGACTTGCAAGGCCAGAGAAGGAATTGAGAGGGGAGGAGGATTCCTATGAGCCTGGCGGTAGACAAGGAACCCTTAAATATAGGTCTGCATGGATGGAGAGTCCCCTATGACCTAGCAGTGGTGAAGAGAATCTAGCCCAAAAAGGGTGTTTCATATATAGGGCACGAAACCCTAGAAAGCAGGAATAGGTCAAATCATGTGGATGCTACGATTTCACTAAAGAAAGAATCATGGAAAGAGGGAAAGTGTGGAAGGAGAATGGACCCTTTGAAGAAATCATAGTTGGAGGTCCAGATCTCGGTCTCCTACTAAAGGTAGGAGAGGACCCCAGTGACGTCCGATCAGAAATCAAAGGCTACAAATGAACTAGAACTTAACATAGAACGTGTGACAATGAACTATAGTCAAAAAAGGAAAATGTCTCTGTGACATTTAAATTAGAGAAACAGTTGAATAAAACAAAGTCCGAGTTGCATTGGGAATATGATTTTAGGTATTTTCTTCTATAGTTAAATTGAGATAGAAAACATTATCCATTTAAGATGAAACTTTACACCTAGACTAATTAAAGCATGTAGAATTCGATTTTGGCATTAGATTTCACATTTGGAAACTTGTGATGCATTATTGAATCAAATCTTAGTTTCTCTTTACTTATACATTAATGATATAAAGGATTATCCAAATTTGATGAAACTTCACCCATAAATCATATTTAATGTGTGGATACGAATTTGTTATCAATTTTACATGTTGGAGTCGTTAGTGCATTTATTTTATACTTTGAAGGTTCTACACACTTTCTCTCTCATGATTTCATCTTTTAATCAAACATCTTCCGAATTGGATGAAACTTCAAAGGCTATATTTATAATGTAGATTACGAATCCAAGATTGTGTTCCTCTTTTGGAGTCATTTATTCTTTTATTTGATATTTTGGGAAAACTTCGATCTTCTCTTTCCAGATCAAATAAAATTAATTACTATTATGTGAATAAGGTGAACTTGACTCCTAAGGCAACTGGGACCCAAGGAATACAAATTTTAACTTGGATTCCACTTTTGGGGTTTCCTTTAATGAGTTATGTCACAATTAATCTTTGTGGCCATTATTATCACATTATTTCATTATTATCATTGTTGCTTATTCAATTATGTTTCACAACTTAATATTATCACCAAAAGAATTATGTGTGATTATTTGCATGAATTTTATATAATTCATTATTATCTCGTGTGACATATTTTATATGTCTATTATTGACCCAAAACTAATGTGAGAGCATTAGATTACATTAGGGTGAATTATACATGAATTAACACATTAAGGTTATACTAAACCTCATCTAGATCTATCCTCAACCTTGTTTGGCTAAGTCCAAAAAGTCAAACATCCAGGGTAGGGTCCAAGATCCAATATGTTACAATACTCCACCCCTTAAAAGGATTTCATCCTCGAAATCAATTGATCCAAACATCAACAACCCTACTCTCCATCCCTTAAAAGGTTTAACTTAACAAGTCATACTAAACAACATTTAGGGTTACCCACATATCTTTTAGTTGTGAAAGTTCTAGACATTTTTGTTGTTCATGTATCCAACTAAAAAGTCATACCATCTAGGGTTGAGGTTTAGGTCCTCGTGTTCTTAACCTAACAACCCTACAAACATCCAAAAGTCATAGGGTAGGTTGACTACACCTTTATATCAACCCACCTACTTCTAATCATATCTCCAAAGTCAGAACTAGGGTTACCACTAGGTTTAGGGTTTCACTACCAAAACTTCCCAAAATCTCCATTGTGACTTAGTTTAAGAAATATTCAATAAAATACAGAAAATTTTGTACATATAGTAGTATAACTGAAAATATTTTTTTCTTCAAAAAAAATCATGCGATAAGAAACAAAGATGAGCTCAAAATCAATATGGAAACCAAGTCACAGTTTATCCATAACAAGGTCTTCTTAACCTACTACTTCCTCATAACCTAATTGTATCCTCAAGTCAAAACTCATAGCATCACGAGTTACAACTCATCATCCATATATATGGTTGGGTAAGATCATCTAACCCCATCAGACTATGGTTCCCTAAACATCACCTCAAAGAACAACTTGGGCAACATCTAGGAAAAAAATCTCACCTAGAGGTCACTATCCAAGTCAAGGGCTCTAACAAGGGAGACAAAATTGAAATAGTCAGATTCCGACTAGCATTAGCTCTGAACCAAGCTGTAAGGAGAGGGATCCTAAAGGGGAACCACTCCCTACTAAAAATTTGAAGAATAAAACCTCGAGTCCAAACACACCAAAAGATATGTTGGAGTGGGTGTGAAATTTTAAAATCTTATTAATGGTATTCAAAACACCAAAGTACAACAACGGAAGTAAAATATTGACTAATTTAAATTTTCATAAGGTTACAAAAGAACATTATAATCTCCCACAAAGGGTTTACATGAAAGATACCACATATGGATCTAAGTAGAGAGAAATCTAAACCATAACAACTTTGTCTCTAAGCTTTAACTTCTTAAGCTATATCCATAACTTTATGCCATGTCCTCCATGTTCTTCACCTAGGGTTGGATGCATACCCCAACAAGAAGAGAAAAATAGATGACATCAGTAGAGGCTGGTATGTGCATACCAAAAAGGAAATTGAGCAATATTATAAAATAAAGGACATTGAAATATAAAGGATTCCGATGAAAGAGAAAAGTACTACCCAATTGGGCATAAAAGAAAAGAACAACAACAAAAGAGATACTTGCCATAACCAAACAAATAAAATTGTGCCATATTAGCACATATAAAGAATTAGGACAGAAACCCCATATTCATCAAGATGCATGCATGTGAGATAATCATAGCCCTAGAACAATATAAATACAAAGGCGGTCAAACCTCACAAACTTGAGACCTGATAAAGAATGACGTACTGCTAAACTCCCAATATATATAAGTTGGGCCAAGCCTCACAAACTTGAAACCCGAGTATGGGGCACCACCACCTCCATCCCAATAATAACAAGGGCATACTACCCAAAACCAATGCAATTACACTAGTCTACTACTACTGATTCACATAGCATGTTTAATGGAAAGGCAAGTAGAGAGTATAGTCAGATTATACAGATCACCACAAAAGTGGCCAACATATACATCCACCTCATAAGTGGGAAAAGACCACATGTCATCATATAGAGTTCCATCATGAACAAAACATAAGAAAAGACCAAAAGAATGTCCAAAGATCAATAAAAAATAAAAGGTACTTTACATGTAGCATATTTTCCAAAAGAACAAGATATTGTGTAGTCTAATGTCCGTAGGACCAAGAGAAAGAAGAAAACATAGGCTAATTGCTCAAAAAGAATAATTAGGGATACAAACATACAATAAGAGGGATGAATTATAAATTGCTCAACATAGAAATAATGTGGGATGCAATCATACCTCTCTACAAAGTCTAACAGTCCAAAATCACTTCTAGATCCAAATCTAGGCCTCCAAAGCACCTATTATCATGTATGTGAAATTAGGGTTAGAATTACATTGATTTCACAAACCCTAAAAGTCACCTTTTTCTTAATGTGTGAATTAGGTCATGAAAACCACACTATATTTTAGTTTATATTATTCTGAATCCAAAACATATTTTATTATATTTTTGATTTATATGTTTAGTTTTGAATTTTACAAGTTATTACCTATTTAGGAAAATCCATTATAATTGCATATTTTCAAAATTAGGTTCAAGGGACAAAACTAGTACCATCAAAAATCTCACATTTTTCTGATTTCAAAACATATTTTATTTTATTTTTTTGAGCTAGGAATAATTAGTTATGAATTTTTGAAAATCAGCCAATTAGATAATTCCACGTGAGCAAAATCATTTGGAGAGGAAAAGAGAAAGAGGGAGTGAGCACTCACACTGAGTTGGCCGAATTAGGGTTGGCCAACTTGGTCAACCCCACCAACAGCCCGGCAAGCCGCTTATCATGAAAAAGAAAAATGATACAAGGTGAAATGATGGAATTGCCCCTAAGAGAAAAAAATGAAGAAAGAAGTGAAACAGAGAGCAAACTCGAGAAACCAAGTACCCGATTCATTGGTGGTCATTGGAAAATTGAATTCTCGAGAAGAATTAAATGTGGAGCAAGCTTCGATCTTCATCGTTGATTTGTTGCACTTCTGCCTTGGGAAATGTGCCCATTGAATTCCTGGGCTCCGACTGAGTCTAGCGAGCCAAGGTAGCAGGAGGCGAAGTACCTGGAGACCTAAAACACCCTCTGATGTTGTGGCAGAAATAAAGTAGGTCCAAACTCCATGAAAACAAAGAATGATCACCGTAAATAGGAAACTCTCGATGGACCAGGCTTCACAAAGATCTCCCGATGTCACACAAAGAAGGAAACGAGAAGAAATGTGATCGAACAAGCATGTTACACCCGCCAAGAACAGAAGGCTGGACCGTCCTAGTTGACCTAGTAGTTGGGAACAACCCAGGGAAAAGTGGCGATATAAAAGGTAAGGAGGAGTACTGGGGTTGCTCACCGTCATAGAAATTGCATCTTGTTGACTAGAGCTGTGAGAATAGGCTTGTTGTCACCAGAGAAGAAGGACGATCAAAGAGGGGAGGCTCATCCAAGAAGTCCTCCTAGGACTCCTCACCATCATAGAAATTTCTCACCATCATAGCAATTGCATACTAGGACTCCTCACCTTGGTATCCACCACATGTGCCAAGAAATCCTAACACCCATGTATCATCAACCTCTCCGCTATCATAGTCTACACCAAATACATAGGAAGAATCTTTCTATCTCCTTGAAAGATCCACAAAGCATCTCCATCATGGAACATCGCCACCTTGGAACCACAATCCAACACAATCTTGTACTTCTCCAAGGTATCCATCCCAAGGATCACATCAAACCCATGCATGTAAGTGGCATAAGATCCACTTGACTCTTGTGTCCTTAGAAAGAAAGAACATAGGATGTGCACACCTCTCGCAACTTAGCAGAACCACAAGAGGGGTTTCTAACAAAAGGCTATTAGATCTACTACAAATAGGCAGATTACAACTACTTATCCCCTCTATGATGATAAAAGAGTGTGTCGCACCCGGGTCAACCAAAATAGATACAAAAGAAGAAGCAGAAAAAATCATAAGAAAAAAGTTTCGTCTGACCTATCACGACCGTCTATTGTGTCATAGCATAGAATCTGGTTGCGACCGATGTCATCCATGATCCCTTCCAATAGGCCCAAGAGATCCCACATGCGACACTTGACCGCATCCTCTACCAGCACCCCTACTGAACTGTTGTTGTTGGGAACCTTGTTGACTCTGCCTTGGCTACTATGTCACCTCCTCATCCTTCATACGACAAGATCGTATGATATTCCCTACTTGTCGACACTTGTGACAAGTTCTCGTATCATACTGTGGCCTAGACAACCCTGTCACTGACACATACACCATGTTGTGTGCTCCAGCTGACGGAAAGCTATGACCTTTGCCCTTGCTAGGGGACCAATGTGACTGCACTTCAGATTATCGACTCGACAAAATTTGGTCTCTGTTGTGACTGTAGTGAATAAAACCTTGGCATCTTAAAGCCATTAGACGAATGCCCCTGAAATTGAGTTGATCTCTTCTTAGTGTTGGCTTCACACATCTCGATAGCAGACCATTATATCCTTCTCACCAACTCCATAAAGGTAGAGAAACTATCCCTATTCTCTGAATAAGACCCTATCATGGACAACTCTGAGCTCAAACCCATCTCAAACATGTAGATCCTCTCCTTATTCATTGCCACCATATGAGGATAGAATCTTAAAAACTCCATAAACCTCAACTCATACTCGTGGATCAACATCGAACCTTGTCAGATCCTCTCAATCTGTGATATCTTCTCACCAAGATACGTCTCCGGGAAGTAATGGATCACAAACTCATACCAAAACTCTTCCCAACCAATCAGAACTCCTGGTCTCTTCTCCTCCTTAATGGCCCACCAGTGGCCAACATTACCCTTCAATAGATAAACAATGTGCTTCACCTTGTCCTCTTTTGGGATATTGAGGATCTTAAAAGCCTTCTCAAACTTCGTCAGCCACATATCCACATCATCTAGTTCTGTTGTACCTGCATACTCAACCACTCCAACACATCTCAACCACTCAAATGTATTCACAAATCATGGGATTACACATGAGGGAAAACTTCCCTAGGTTGAGGTATGGACACTCTATCTGCAATATGCATAACCATGGCCATAAGTTGTTTAAACATGGACTGAAACGCTGGATTGGTCATGGTTGTCGGGTCAAATTGAGGCACCATGGGATGCTCTGGCCCCGTCTCAGGCACTCTATCTTCACGTTCCTGCCTCCTACCATCACCCCCTGGCATGATATAACTACTTTTAGCATGTTCTTCACGTTCTCCAGACATATCTACAGAAGCATAATCTATAATCAGATATGTTGGATTATGTAAACAAACACAAATTGTAATCCTATGTCCCTATAGACTCAGAAAACCTAGAGCTCTGATAACAACATATTAGTGTGACACACAACCACACTAAATGAGATAACTCAAAGAAAAACACGCCATCATTTACTAATTAACCATACACCATAAAATATGGTAAATTAAAATCGATTTCAACATTCTCATCATGTACGGAAACATTGCATAAAAGTCCATCAACATGTACATCATCACATACCTGTCATGTATTACATATAGTTCTAGTGGCCTCCGCCACAACTTGTACACAAAAGATACTATCCCACATATACATGCCATATACAACATTGACACACAGCCAAAACCACATGTCGATATACATATCATCTACAAAAATCCCTTGACCGGACCTGAGAGTACATGGATCTCTAGGACTCTACTAAAAACTATCCAAACTCCTGCTCCTACTGCTCTTCAAGATTCTCCTCCTCAGTACCACGATCCTTACCATGCTACTGATGACCACCTAAAAAGATGTGGTGACCCAC
The DNA here is from genome assembly GCA_963693085.1 of Alisma plantago-aquatica. Taxonomy (NCBI): domain Eukaryota; kingdom Viridiplantae; phylum Streptophyta; class Magnoliopsida; order Alismatales; family Alismataceae; genus Alisma; species Alisma plantago-aquatica. Next base: position 4,947,545 of record OY856414.1, read on the forward strand.
AAGGTGAGACTCATGTCCCAACGAGAGATATAACTCTTAAACAACAGTTATTGATTACAATATGTATACTATTAAGCAATCTAAGCAGTTTAAACATATATAACTAGTCTAATAGGTTAGGCAAACTAAGCAAACTAATCAGATAGGCATAAACACATATATGACTAGAAGGAATATGAAGAACATGTAAGTCTATCACCTACTAAATAGTCAATTTCTCTTATCATGTTATATAATGATTAAGCAGTATATGAAACAAGGCAAGGGTTGACATTCATTGTGAAGCATGTTTAACCCTAAATAGATATATTACATGGTTGTATAACGTCTTTTATTAATGCCCCAAGGAATTGAGGTATACCACTCAGTTCCAAATGACCACTCCTAAGTCAAAGATAGTTCCATCCATCCTCAGTCAGTACAAGTCCACCGTAGTGATATACAAGTCCAACTACAAAACATCCTAGTTCGTCCTTGGTATATAGGTCATGTCACTAGCAAACAACCTAGTCCATCCTTAAAAGGTCACAATACTAATGAAACTAGGGTATAAAACCCTAACATATGAGGTACAACTATATTGTCCTAAATCACATCATATATATTGAATCATCATCATCTGAGGTATGACCTTACCGTTCTCCTGCTAAGGTATGACCACCTCCATCCTTGTGAACAAGCATATACTCAACATTATATGACTCCGAGCTTCCACTAAGGGAGAGCTCGTTTCACCATCCAACAAGTCTCGATAGTGAAATGGATTTAGGGAAAGTACAAATACATGATTAGGGCTTCACTTGATTAATTAATGTCAATTGGGTGTCTTTTAACTGCATCAATCAAGTTACAAACAAAACCCAAAAGGATTCTACAAAATGTGGTGTGTATTGCAACTTCGGGAGATATAAGACGTATGAGATATAATGTTGATCGCAAAATCACATGATATTACTTCATTTCCATCCATGAGTCCATACTCATCATCATACCATCACGATTCCAAATCCATGTCACATAATATAGAGGATAACACCTCAATATAACACCACCCATGTCTAATGTCATTAAGACCATCACATCATTCCCTGCAAGAACATCATTATCTTTACATGCCTCATCAAGGCTCATCGCCATCACCACACATGTGATACATAAGCTCAACATAATATTGTATATGACAACTATGATGTTCATGTAGCAACATATTAGGGTTACAACAACATAGAGAGAGAAATTATTAGCATTACCAATCAACACTTTACAAGCTTAGGGTTTGTATACATTCCAGGGTAAAGGTAGGACTATTAAAACATGTGTAACCAAGCACCAAAAAATTAGGGTTTCAAACCAGCCCTTAAAGGTAAACCCTAATTACTATCATTTCCCACAATCATGGAAAAAACTAGGTCAAATGTCACCAACATAGAGTCAACAAAATGTCATAATCATATCGACCAAAAATATTCATTAACCACTTAGGATTTGTAGTGTCATCGAACACTAATGATTGAACAAGGTTGGCGACCGCTGAGACTAGAGTCACCACTTTCATCAATCACTGAGGGTGACCATTAATTGCTCGTTTTTGTGGGTCAAAAGTGTAAACACAATTGTCTAATCGAAGTCATCAGACTTTAAATTTATATCTGACTAGAAGAGACATTTGCAACTCAATACAAAGTCTATTGCAGTAGTACAGGGTCGAACACAGGGATAAGGGAGATAACAAAAATAAAAATGTGAGATCTTAGCTTAGTATAGTCTAACCAAAAGAGTAATTTGGTGTTCCGATTAAGGAATAATTTATTATAAATTGAACAGTAATTGTAAGTTTAAATGGAACTAAAGAATAAATAAAGATGATTGAGAAAACTATGATAAAAGGGGAACTTGGATTGAGTTTCACCAATAAAGCCAACTACAACCATTTAAAACCTTCACTCCTAATTTATATATACTCTCTACTCATTTTTCAAATAGCCATAGATAATTATCTATTCCTTTTTTTTTCTCTCGAAGTCCGGACAGATTTATGTCTTACAGGGTTATCTCTCTCAAGGTAATAACCAAAAGATCAAGGAAAAACTGTATGCCTTTTTGTTATAACAACTCCTCACTCTCATGTATCATCACTATCATATACTCTAGATCTAGTCAAAACTATTCTCTTGAATAATATTCGTATCAAACATTGAAAGAGAGTATCTAATCATCAATCAATGCATTAAAATAAGAGTATATGAACAAAACTTTAAAGAACATATACCATAAAATAGAAAGACAAACAATAACATGGTTAGGAGGGCCTGGCGACTACTCCCAACCCAAGTTATGGAGTTTAGCCATGCATGGCAACAGAAACAAATAGATTACAGCCTGAACAAGTCATGATAAGAAAAGAAAAGGGAAGGATTGATACAAAGGTAGATTGAATGATTGATCTACCAACCTCTCGGTTGATTAGGCAAGTAGTTGACAAGTATGTCTACAACTCTCCTTCTCCCTTCCATCCTGGCTTATCTTCGGTTGATATGTTGGATTGTTGATGCTGAAGAGTTGCCAAGAGAAGAGATCAACAATCAGGTCAACAAAACTAGACTGGTCGATCGCTCTCCTCCTTGGTGTTGAACTTGGCGGCAACCTTTCGACTCTGAAGACTTTCGGGTTCCAAGATCCTCCACGGCAAGACTTTGGGGGTCTATTTATAAGCATTGACCCGTGACCTATTGAGGCAGGTGATCCACGTGGCATCAACCTACCTATCGATGCTCAATGTCGACAAACTGTTTCCTCGATAGGTTTGTCGATCTTTGATTGTGTCGATTATGATGTTGACAGTGCTATCGAGATGTCTCTTTGACATGAGTCTTATCTTCATTGACGAAGGTGTCGATGTAATTTATTATCAGGATCATCGATAGTGATATAAATGATTCACTCCTAGATAGAATTGTCGAGGATTTGTTTGACAACTTGGTACCGATAGAGTTCTATAGGGGTATATTTTGTCGATGTAGTCTGCAAACTTAGCTCAACTATTGTCGAGCATTCCTCTGATGGATTTTTTTAACTACTCGATGGCCATCACTCTACAAATGTATGTCGATATTTCTTTTCTCATCAATGTAGTGCTCAATAGATCTTTCGACCATCCTGCTCGATAGCAATTTGGAGTGTGCCGAATAATTGCTTATACTTCATTAATTTCATCAAATTTGTACCAAACTCCTTCAAATATCAAACAAACCGATTTAGAACCTATCAATAGGTGAATGGAAGTTTAAATGAGTAAAACTAAACATCTAAGCATTATTTTTAATGATTTTTATTATGAGAAAGGCTATGAAAAGTGCATCAAAACTAATGTTATCAACCCCCCAAACTTAGAATTTAGCTTGTCCTCAAGCTAATAGAATCATTATTTAATTGATTAGGTAAAAAAATCTAGATATTACTAAAACCAAATTTTTATGCAATCCACATATCAAAACTATTCAATTTTTCATAAAAATGATCTAACTTTATCAAGAATGTAAATTTGTTAAAAGACTCTTTATTTATTTATTTTGAACCATATTCTTGTCTCTAGTTTATCTATCACTTTTTCAAAGTATCTTTCACTCTCATCTAGGTATTATCTGAAATATATAGGTAGGCAAAAGGGCTTATGGATGTTCCTTTCTTCTTCTGGGTCATTCAAGTACATGTATGTTTAGATGGGCAAGTGATCCCTATGTTCCAAACCCATTAGTTTTAGAGCAGTGATTGCACATCCTAAGTATCACTGCCTGGGATTGCAATACCTTTAAATGAACTCCATTGGAATTGAGGTAGTGTTTTTAGAGACTAAATAAAATCGAAATATCTATGTTCATGAGCACAACAATACACCGTTCTAATAGCTCTTATTCATAGAACATCTATCAGATTCTTTTTTTCACTCCTCACTCTTTTTGGGTTTTGACAAAATTTGTGGAGGAAGAAATGAGGTAGCTCTTTCTTTATTTTTGTGAAGACGTACCTTTGACAAGAAATGATTTTTATTATATGTTACACTTGATATATAAGAATTAGTTCATGACATCTTGAAGTTAAAATCAAAATAGAGGAAGAATTGACGCTCTGCTAAGAGGAAAGTATAAAAAGTAACATTATTAATGAAAAGATTTTTCTGTGATATCTTGTAATTTTGCAAAAAGGTGTAGTTTGAGAGCAAACTAGATTCTTTGTAGAGGGAGGTTTCCATCATCTGCATCTTCATTACATAAGAAATTTGAAAATTTATGATGAAAACAAAGAAATTATCAAAAGAAATACTAAAGGAAAAGAAATCAATGTTTGTGATATTGTAGATATCTATCTCACAAGATTACACCCCCCAAACTTACAACACACAATGTACTCAGAGTGTGAAAAAGAAGAGAAAAGAAAATGCAAACACGTGATATTTTCAATGATGGTCCACTGTTTCCCACCGAGACTCAAGTAACATCATAGCATAGTTCCCTCAAAGGCAATGATAATTATCATTGTGAGCTTCTTCGACAACAGCATGAGGGACTCCAATGGTGTACATCCAATGCAAGACATAGAAGCCACAATCATTGGATAGCGGATGTTGTTGAGGAGATCAATGTTAGAATCAAGGAACCTTCCATATTCTTGGAGCCTGAGAAGCATACCCACTTCCAAATTCTCTAATTAGTGGAGTGAGTGCCTTTGTACACAGGTCAACAATGCTTTTGTGTGTACTGTGAATTAGCATAGAATATTTAGAACCTTCAAGATCAAAAGAAATGGCATACTATTATAAAGCACAACCTCTCTTTCACGAGTAAAGACAATAAGTAAAGTCCAATGAGCATTGTGAAGAATAGCTATGAAAATATATCAAGGAATAGAATCATGTAGCTGACAAAGAAGGAGATCCTTTTCACCAGAATCAATGCCCTTGTAGAGATCGTTGACTAGATCAAGGCCAACCATATAGACGTCATCAAAATTTTGGTAGATAAGAGTTTGATAAGCCACCATGATGCTATGAGATAAACATCCTCTTGGTTGAAGAGTCTCTAGGAGGTCATATTTCATGACAAGAAGATCATTTCAACTGAAAATCACATGATTGCCACCAGGTTGGAAACGTTGCATTAATATCATTAACTGAGAAAATGTGATTTCAAAACAGGAGTTGCAGTCATAGTTTTGAAAATTGGGTTCTATAGTTGATACTGGGCCATACACAGGGACCGACTCAGGCTGTTACAACCTCAATTTTTGTACGAGTTTTCATAATTGAACTATAATGATTTTGTGAATTTGGACTTAATTGAAAAGGTTGCATGCTTTGCTTCAAAGAAGGAATTTCTTTGCAAATCTCCCTTACAATAGGAATTTTGTGGTTCCTATTAAGAGATTAGTCCAATAGTGGATATAAAAGAAAAGAAAAGAAGAAAAGCCCAAATAATGGAAAAAGATAAAAGATATTGGATAATAAGCAAAGTATTTTTGATAAATACATGGAAATATCTAGAAAGTGGCAATAATGGTCACAATTGAATATATTTCGTGTACCATAGCGTTTTTGGTTGCTTGTGAGCTTTATTGGCTATTGAACCCAATTATAAGAAAAAGAAAAATAAAAGAAAAAGGAATTTATCTAATAAAAGGAATAAGTAAGGAAGGGATAAAGAAATAAGATAAATAAATAAAGGAATATTTTCCCAAGATGGGATTTTGTGCTTTTAAGGTTCCTTGAGGTCCAAGGAATCCAAGATGATAATTTAATAGCAAAGGAAAGAGAAAATAGGTGAGAAATATACTTAATTGAGTAATATTTTGCACCTAAAAAAGGCATGGTTTCTTTTATACAATGATCCCAAATTTGGTAGAGAGGTAGATAAAGTCATTATTAACTTTCCTTTAAAATTTGGGATTAATCGGACACTCGGTTTGGGAGTTAAGGCTTTTACAAAATCCCCTAAAGTGTTGTGATTATCATCAATGTCACGTTTTTTTCGATTTAATTGGATATTGTAGGGATGACGCCAGCCGTCAGATCAAGATCCGATGCCAGTTGTGCATCTCCTACCTTGAGTCCGAACAGGAAAGGGGGCCGTGAAATAGAGGGATATTTCCCTCAATTTTCCTCACGGGTCTGTGCATGTGCAAACAAGAAAAGGGTGGGGTTGGGTTCGGGAGAGGATTCTGAACCATTTACACCCGGATTTTTCATGCTTTGGAGGCATATAGAAGGTATGTCTAAATCACCTAAAATAGAAGTGATGACCGGGGTTGGGAACCCTAGAGATCGGTACCATATCCTATATATACTACCCTCTCTCAACTCCTCTCACCCTCACGGACCCGAACGACGCCTTCCCTAGTTCCCTCATGCCCTAACCTGACGAGAGCACCTTGCTCTGGTGAGCCCTCAGCCGCGGCACCGCCACAAGGCTTCTGCTGAATCAGGTGAGGAAGAAGAAGTGGTCGCCATTCTATTAGAGACCATGATGGACCAAAGGCGAGGATCGACAACCCTGGTTTCTTCATGACTTCAATAAGTCTATAAGTGGGCGCTAGTTGTGAGAGCCGTGCAATCGTGTGCAATCAAAGAAGACCAGTGATCCGACGATTGACAATTTTCCAGAAAAACTCAGGTAACTCGCCTCATTGAGCAATATTCAAGAAAAGTATTGAAACTTGTATAAATCGCTAAAAATAGATCCTTTGGCCAAAAAATACAAATAAGTAGTGTTTTTTCTATCATAAAAATGCAAGGAATGCAATAAAAATGTAATTGAAGCCTAATTCTGCTTTCAATTCAAAAAGTATGTAAAGATGCTATCTTTAATGGTTTATCTATTGAAAGAACCCTAATCTTTATTGATTAATGATTTGGAAGGGTTACATGGATGTTTAAAGTCGATCTTAACCTGTTATTAATAAAAAGGACACAATAAATCTAAAAGGATGGTCTTTGCATATAATTGGTTTAATTTAGGATTCCATATGCATAAATGAGCATTAATGGACCTTGAAACCCTAATATTAGTAATTATGATTTATAATGGCTTCAATTGTTAAAATTCATGAATAAAGCTGAAATATGATGGTTCTAAGCTATCTCGAGTATAAAAGTTCTTAATTGTGGATAAATACCCTTAATATGGTAATTAGGGTTTTCTGATGGATAAATGAGGAATTAATAATAAATAGAGTTCATATGTGAATTAGATCATAATGAAATATGGGTGGTCAATTCGAAAGAAACTAAAGGTGATAATTGAGTCTAATGATCTTGAGATAACTTAAAAGGATAAAGATGGTGGTTTTGGTATAAAAGAGAAATAATAAACTTTAATTGAGCTTATGATGTTGAAATTAGGGTTTGTGAACTAAGGGATCATTAAATGTAATAAAAGTAAAAGAAAAACCCAAATTTTGATCAAAACCCTAAAAAGGACTAATAACCCTAGGAAACAACTAGGATTAATATATCATGATGACATGATTAGTGATAGAAAATTGGATGCCTTTTTCAGGATCAAATTGGGTGTACTTCCTTGATTTCTTAATTGGTTGAGTTATTTCTGCATTCAAGTCATCTTGACAGGTATGTGGTTAATTACAATTAATCGCATTAGTTTTCCCGAAGGTTTCCCGGATGGTTAATCGCATTGATTGAAACAAAACAGTCTGGATGTTCATACTGCAATTATAAAGTCACTATGGTTATCACAATTATAAATACATGTGTATTCTCGCACCTACATGCCACCCTGATGGAAGATATCATAAAGGTCAGGCCCAAGAGGGTAGACCAATGGGCACCATGAGAGGTGACCCCAGACACCAAGCTTGGGAATAAGAAGGTGGTCTATGTTGTATGACTATGGGGCACCATGAGAGGTGACACCCAGGCACCAAGATCGGGATTGAGAAGGTGGCCTTAAGTCAATGGCAAAAGAGAAACCCTAGAGGGGTATTCCAGGGTTATGGAAAAAGCGGTGGAGAATGACACATTGAAAATGTAAATTGGTTTGCTAATTACCCTGGTTGCGATAATTAAATTGTTAGCCATATTTGTGAAATTTTGGTTGTTCCCACATACCAGCATATTCCTATATGTTGACCGACGTTTTGTTTGTCGGCATTTTAGGTACAACAATTGAAAGAACAAACAGTAAAGTGACACATTGTGGAAATAAGAAATAAAGTGCAAGGAGGATTAGATAGAATGAATCCAGGCTGTGGATAGAGTAGCTTACCAAAGTTTTAAAAAGGTATGCAAGGTTTTATACCAGTTTTCAGTTTAGTTGGTAAAATTTGATAATTCTTATTGATTATTTGTCAACCCTTTGATCCTATTAATGGGGATAATGGCTCTGATCTCTTGGTCTCCCTTAATTGGGGGTTATCGGGAGGCGGGGTCGTTACATTTGGTATCAGAGCCAGGTTCCTCATTTAATCTTTAATAATTATTAAATTTTACAAACTCTGTAGAACCCAAGGGAGTTATTAGAGGAATTTCCGAAAGATAGAGGTCTCTAGAAAAGGATCACATTCGGGGGCTGGCAATATTTTCCTCTGCACCGCTAGTCAGAATACGAGGACTCCCAGATTAGTGTGACTGCCTGACCAATGTCTCATGATTTGACTCGAAATAAGATACCTTTAGGACTCTCTCATCTTGCTCATCCCTTCTCACCTCAAATGTTGTTAAGGATTATAAGGATTAGGGTTTTATCTCTTTTCCTCACCCTCTTGAGGTATGGGTAAGGTTGATAAGGATTAAGGAATCCTCCACCAAATTAATAAAAAGTATGTAAATAAGATGTCATGGACATAAGCTTAATAGATTAAGCGTAAAGGAATAGATAAATGCTTAGGTCGTATGACATAAGTTGTCATGCCCTCAGGAGAGACCTGAGGCTAGACCTTCTTGTCAAGAGGATAAGTAAAGAGAGAGTTAGTCTTGGAGGTAGAGATCTACATTAAAAGTAGAGACCTGGAACATCCTCTGAGGATGATGTTAACCCTAACCCTAAGTGAAGGTTAGAGAGAGATGACATGATGAGTTAGATGGCATAGTTGACCAAGTGTTTGGATGGACATGCCTTGGGAAGCCATACGAGCCATGAGAGGTTAGATAACCTAGTATCTTTGGTGACCCAACCCTGGAAAGGATTGTGCATGTTAGAGTGAAGGATAGCTCCTTCATTGATGAGGTTAGTGAAGAACCTATAGAAACCCTATGGACTTATGCAAGTAGGGGATAACATGCACCCAAAGTACGTCAGTGATGCGACAGTAGGTTAAAACCCTGGCCAGTAAGTATGATGGATGGCTTATGAAGTAAGCATAAATAGCTATGAATAACCTCGAGCAAATGTAAGTTTGAACATAGGCTTCACTCACGTAGAGGTGTGCTTGTGAGCTTGATCCTTCATGAAGAGAGGACCTCTAGTAGTAAGGTTGGATGTGGAGTTAAATCTAGAGAGAGAAAGCAGGACCCAAGCAAGGAGGATGGAAGCTTAGATTCTGAGACATGAGGAATAGTGGGGAGTTGAGGATGATGCGACCTAAGTGGATGATAGTGGTTGCCTCGTGCTTGATCCTTGGAGGATGATGATATCTTGGTAGCCTTTAGAGGAACCAAACCCTAAAGAGAGGATGATGCTTCGGGAACCTATGTGCCTATGGTATAGGTGTTTACTTGCTGAGATGAGACAAAGAGTGCCTTAGACCCTGACGAGGTTTAAGTAGTAAGTTGTGAGGCCTTGTACCTTGTTGGTTGCTCTTGAGGAAGACTCAACTCTAAGGTGCGGCTCGAATAAAAGGATCATGGGAGTACATGACATACCTTGGACATGCTGGATTCATGGTTAAGAGATTGAGCATGCAGTTGGATACCCAAAGGTGAACCTAGGGTTCCTAGGCCTAAAAGGGGAAGTGGTGTACCTGATGCTCATGATGAGGTTTTAGTTTAAATAGATTCGAGCATGGTACTTCTCATGTTTAAAGCAAAGAGAAACCCCTTAAGTTTGATGGACCCCCCCCACAGCTAAGTTTATGACATGGGAAGGTATGATCTTGATCCAATGTTGAGGATGAGAACAAGTATGACCTAGAATGGTTTAGTAGGTGGTTTGCTTGTGCCTTAGTGGCTGTTGGGTTAAGCATGCTAATGTGAATATAAGCCCTAGGGATGTTTGTGACTGTGTTGTCAAGAGTTGTAGTTTCCTCCCATCCTGGAAGAGGAACCCTTTGGTAGGGTGTGTACCAGTTTGTGGGTTTTGTGGAAACCTAAAGAGGTCTCATAGGATCGTGAGAAGCTAAGTGAAAAGTACATGGTATGAGAATGAACCTGTAGACCCATAGATAATCATATCTAAGTACATGTGGATGTGTTACCATGGAGGTAACCGGTATAGGGCCCGACCAAGGTAGGCAGGTTGCCATGACCCCTATGAAAGGATGGGAGTCAGCCATGAATGCAGAGAGAGATGATGAAGGCTTGGGTAAGGTTCTAAGTTGAACATGTACTATGCTAGAATCCTAAGTCTATCCTAGGGTCAGGTAGGGATAAGACTGATGGAAGTAGGAGTCGCCTAATTCCCTAGTTGCACATGACCATAGGGTCGGGAGGTAACAACTATCATTGTCTGAGGGCCACGGGTTAGGAGATTGATCACCTTCATGAACTCATGGGACCCAAAGGGTAGATGAGTAGGGCACTCTCTAGATGCATGAGGGAAGAGGGATGACCCCAAAAGTGACAGCACCCTATAGACCCAGAGGAGATGACCAAGGATTGTGTGGTGACCCAAGTAGGTTCGGGACCAATTTTTCATAAAAGTAACTTTGATATCAAGATGTTTCTGATGTAGAGACATATGTAGCACGTTACAACTTAGATTTAAAAGTGTATTGGCAAAGTGGGATGTACCATCTCTACTCTTGGAATAGGAAGAACTCTATATTTGGACTGCATCCAAATGCTTATTTCCTCTTATTATGGGAGTGAGAGATAGGACAATACACATGACATACACCAAGCATAAAAGGTGATGTGAGTTGGAACGTTGCCATGAGGTATGAGGACAGAGATAATAACATACCCTGGTGGAGCGCATGATACATGGATGGATGGAAACAAGGTAGTCATCTTATGAGGATGTTTTTATCATGAGATATGAGTCATACAAGGTTGAGGTTGATAAACCAAGACAATAAACTTAGAGTTTTCTTGATGAAGATAGACTTAAAGCTGAGATGAGTTAATAAGTGGAATGCATGGAGGTGTATGTCTTCAACTTTACCTAACACCTAAGGTTGTGAAGTGGTAATGGATGCTCTGGATGAGATACAGCTGCCTTATTTAGATGGAGGCTAGAAGAGGTTGTTAGGTTAACCCTCAGCTGGAACAGAGATAAGTTTGGCTAACACTCAGAGGTAACAATATCGGTTGATCAAGTTAATGGTTGTTTGGTTAGCCAGCCTAGTCCTTGATGCAATGAAAGGATGGTTGCAACACCTCAGATGTACTTCTTCAGATAGGAAGATAATAAAACCCTGATGAGAGTGGTTTAGGGTTTCCGAGGAATCTATCTTAAGGAATCATGACAATATAGGAGATCATGATTCAAGATTTCCATATACCATGGTACTACCAAGATAATAAGTGACAGTAGTACTTTGGATGCCTAAAATGAAGTTGCATGGGGTATGTTTCTATGCAAGCTAGGAGGTGAAGGACGAACACCAGTGACCCAGTGCTTTGACATAGATGATAAAGAGTCCCCAAGAGGGAATGGGAGTTCACCACTATGGATGTTGTGGTAAGTCTCCCCTTGACCCAGGGAGGTCAAGATACAATGTGGGTTATGGTAGATCGCCTTACCTAGATGACAAGAGAAAGAAAGAGTATTGTCAAGGGACAAATCGGGTTGAACTACTTATAAGAGAGAGAGATGGTTCAGCTACATCATGGTACGAGTTCAAAAGTTCTTGAGTAGGACCTAAAGGTTCACTTCCATTAGGTGGAAGTAGATACATGAAGAACTCGATGTCTATACAGTTTATCACCCCATACTAATGGTCAGTATGATCCAGACTAGAGGGTCTGATGAGAGCATGTGTGCTCATTCAGGGTGATACATAGAGACAGTTCTTATGATGTGATGTTAACCACCATAGCCTTTATCGGGATGTAAGAAGTTCTATAAGGAGGTTGTGTCGGTCACCACTTCATTAAGATGATATTGGTGAAGGAGGCCTCGCGAAGGTCAGAAAAGAACCACAGTGTGTGCAGAGGAAGTCACTTTGATCGTGCAATGGTTGAGAGGGAGCCAGAGGCATCATGAGTCATGAGCTGATGTAAAGTAGACTGACATGTAGTTCACTGTGGGAGAGTATGTGATGTGAAAATACGACCCCTCTAAGCTACAACTAAGAAAGTTGAGTTCCTGATATATGGGTCCATTTGAGATGGATTGGTGGAGAAGGTTATGATCGACCTTTCCCCTCAGGATAAAGTAGTGTGTGATGTGTTCCATGAGTCCGATCTAGTGCACTATGTGAGGTACCCAAGCCATGTGCTGAGCCATGAACCGATTCAGCTTTATGAGAGGCTGAAATGTCCTGAGTCACCCATGAGGGTACGATATACCAAGGTAAGAAAGAACTCAGATGGAAGAATATGAGATGATGAAGGTTCTTGGGAAGCACCATGGAAAGGGTGAGGCCACACAGGAGCCATGATGGACATAGGAAAGGCTTATTCTGTTTGTTTGTGTGCCTGGTGGAATTTTGGGGGAAAAATTCCTATAATAGGGGAAGTATGTTACAACCTCAATTTTTGTATGAGTTTTCATAATTGAACTACAATGATTTTGTGAATTTGAACTTAATTGAAAAGGCTGCATGCTTTGCTTCAAAGAAGGGATTTCTTTGAAAATCTCCGTTACAATAGGAATTTTTTGGTTCTTATTAAAAGATTAATCCAATAGTGGATATAAAAGAAAAGAAAAGAAGAAAATCCCAAATAATGGAAAAAGATAAAAGATATTGGATAATAAGCAAAGTATCTTTGAGAAATACTTGGAAATATCTAGAAAGTGGCAATAATGGTCACAATTGAATAAATTTCGTGTACCATAGCTTTTTTGGTTTCTTGTGAGCTTTATTGGCTATTGAACCCAATTATAAGAAAAACAAAAATAAAAGAAAAAGGAATTTATCTAATAAAAGGAATAAGTAAGGAAGGGATAAAGAAATAAGAGAAATAAACAAAGGAATATTTTCCCAAGATGGGATTTCGTGCCTTTAAGGTTCCTTGAGGTCCAAGGAATCCAAGATGATAATTTAATAGCAAAGGAAAGAGAAAATAGGTGAGAAATATACTTAATTGAGTAATATTTTGAACCTAAAGAAAAGGCACGTTTGCTTTTATACAATGAGCCCAAATTTGGCAGAGACGTAGATAAAGTCATTATTAACTTTCCCTCAAAATTTTGGATTAATCGGACACTCGGTTTGGGAGTTTATGCTTTTACAAAATCCCTAAAGTGTTGTGATTATCATCAATGTCACGTTTTTTTATTTAATTGGATATTGTAGGGACGACGCCAGCCGTCGGATCAAGATCCGACGCCAGCTGTGTGTCTCCTATCTTGAGTCCGAGCAGGAAAGGGGGCCGTGAAATAGAGGGATATTTCCCTCGATTTTCCTCACGAGTCTGTGCATGTGCAAACAAGAAAAGGGTGGGGTTGGGTTCGGGAGAGGATTCTCAACCATTTACACTCGGATTTTTCATGCTTTGGAGGCGTCTAGACGGTATGTCTAAATCACCTAAAATGGCAGTGATGAGTGGGGTTGGGAACCCTAGAGATCGGTCCCAGATCCTATATATACTACCCTCTCTCAAGTCCTCTCACCCTCACGGACCCAAACGGTGCCTTCCCTAGTTTCCTCGTGCACTAACCTGACGAGAGCACCCTTCTCCGGTGAGCCCTCATCCGTGGCACCGCCGCAAGGCTTCTGCTGAATCAGGCGAGGAAGAAGAAGTGGTCGCTGTTCGATTAGAGACCATGATGGACCAAAGGCGAAGATTGACGACCCTGGTTTCTTCACGACTTCAATAAGTCTGTAAGTGGGCGCTAGTTGTGAGAGCCGTATGATCGTGTGCAATCAAAGAAGACCAGTGATCCGCCGGTTGACAATTTTCCAGAAAAACTCAGGTAACTCGCCTCTCTGAGCAATATTCAAGAAAAGTATGGAAACTTGTATAAATTGCTAAAAATAGATCCTTTGGCCGAAAAATACAAATAAGTAGTGCTTTTTTATCAGAAAAATGCAAGGAATGCAATAAAAATGTAATTGAAGCCTAATTATGCTTTCAATTCAAAAAGTATGTAAATATGCTATCTTTAATGGTTTATCTATTGAAAGAACCCTAATCTTTATTGATTAATGATTTAGAAGGGTTATATGGATGTTTAAAGTCTATCTTAACCTGTTGTTAATAAAATGGATACAATAAATCTAAAAGGATGGTCTTTGCATATAATTGGTTTAATTTAGGGTTCCATTGCATAAATGAGCATTAATGGACCTTGAAACCCTAATATTAGTAATTATGATTTATAATGCCTTCAATTGTTTAAATTCATGAATAAAGCTGAAATATGATGGTTCTAAGCTATCTCGAGTATAAAAGTTCTTAATTGTGGATAAATACCCTTAATATGGTAATTAGGGTTTTCTCACGGATAAATGTGGAATTAATAATAAATAAAGTTCATATGTGAATTAGATCATAATGAAATATGAGTGGTCAATTTGAAAGAAACTAAAGGTGATAATTGAGTCTAATGATCTTGAGATAACTTTTTTTTTGTCGGTCAAAAAGCGTGTTACTATTAAAACCAAAAAAACTTTGGGCATCGGGTACCCCATTACATCGACAGGAGCTAAGAAGCTCGACAAGGATCCAAATCCCCACACAGGAGGACACTCAGGAAACTAAACCAAAACGAGACTAAGAAGACTAATCAACTAGAAAGCTAGGACCAGACAAACCTACTAGGAGAAGTCTATTACAAGCCGCTATTACATGCATTCAGCGTACCCACAAATAGTAATAGCAAAATGACAAAGAACAAAACCTAACAATCCTGCCTGTAACTATCCATGAAGTCCCAGACCTTCTTACTACTCAAGACCAAGTCTCTCACAGGCAATGTTGCATGCAGGTTATACCTTCGGGTGTTTGCTGATATGGTAGAGGTCAACACGGCTAAGTAAGAAGAAAAGGGGTCAACCCCCTCTTAAACCCACCCATCGTGATGCACTTGACTGCATAACATCCAACCCTTAAAGGAGTTCTAATCCAGCTGAAGCAGAGGAGTCAAGATACAGAATGGGGTACATCCTTGCTGACTAACATTTCCCCCACTGGCATTTGAACCACCCCCTGAATGTGTGGGATCCAAGTAGAAAACTATCCCCTCTTCATCGTCGGCAATCAGCAAAAGAACAGAACCCAACACGGCTTGACTTCACACAACAACAGCAAGGGTAAGGCGGTGAAGAGCAGCAACAAGCCACCCTCAGAAACCAAACCCACCTAAGGTCCCTGTCTGCACAGAGACCCCTCATCGAACACCTTGAGGGCGATCGAACTCACGGCTACGAAGAGCCACACATAGCAGAGGAAGCTTAGAGCCCGCGCTGCTGACCTTGAGGTATCCACATGTTGGGGAAGACAGACCCTCACTGACGAAAACGCCACTCGCCACCAAGGGTGCCGAGGAACAGACCCGCCGAGCCGGAGGAGCTCCACAAGCATCGGAGAGCAGGTGCGAATGAAGGAGGAGGAGAAGAACCCCCTAACTTCATCGCGGCGACACAACAACACAAGGTCTCAGACACCTTGCGGTGCATCACACTGCTACAGCTGGTGCTGTCAAGGGAGAGACGCCGGCTTCCGCTGACACCCCCGGTCAGGTTTGTCTTCACGACCGCCCATCAGCACACCAGCGTGATGACAGGTGAGAAGTCCTCTGTAGAACAAGGACCTCCGATCGCGATGCGTCACCACGAAGTAGAGACGCTGGGCCGTCTGCCAAGACCAGTGCGGGAAGGCAGGAATTAGAGAAGGAAGACTGGAGGGCAAAGCAGCCGTGCACGAACCGGATCCAACATGAGGTGACTCCTCTCCACCCGTCCCTGTTAACGAGGTGGAGTCAACAACGGTTGATGCTGCCGCACGACCAAGGATCTAGCTCCGGCGATGTGCCCCACCTCCTTCTCACTCCCAGCCGAGAGCTGCCCCAGACTCCGGCGACCAGATCTACTCGGGGGGGGGGGGACACCACGCCGTGGGTCACGAACACCAGTACTCTGCGCCTTTACTCCAGGGCTTCGCATTGAGCCTCACTCGGACCTAGGCAGAGCTGGTAGCTAGGGGAGGAAGAGGCAAGGGAGTGCTCCCTCCCCCCAGCGGCGGCTGCCGGGAGTCCTAGAGAGAGGGAGGAGTGGAAGACCTAGAGAGAGGGAGGAGTCGGGCCTATCTTGAGATAACTTAAAAGGATAAAGATTGTAGTTTTGGTTTAAAAGAGAAATAATAGACTTTAATTGAGCTTCTGATGTTGAAATTAGGGTTTGTGAACTAAGGGATCATTAAATGTAATAAAAGTAAAAGAAAAATCCTAATTGTGATCAAAACCCTAAAAAGGACTAATAACCCTAGGAAACAACTAGGATTAATAGATCATGATGACATGATTAATGATAGAAAATTGGATGCTTTTTTCAGGATCAAATTGGGTGTACTTGCTTGATTTCTTAATTGGTTGAGTTATTTCTGCATTCAAGTCAGCTTGACAGGTATGTGGTTAATTACGATTAATCGCATTAGTTTTCCCGAAGGTTTCCCGGATGGTTAATCACATTGATTGAAACAAAACATTTTGGATGTTCATACTGCAATTATAAAGTCACTATGGTTATCACAATTATAAATACATGTGTATTCTCGCACCTACATGCCACCCTATTGGAAGATGCCATAAAGGTTAGGCCCAAGAGGGTAGACCAATGGGTACCATGAGAGGTGACCCCAGACACCAAGCTCGGGAATGAGAAGGTGGTCTATATTGCATGACTATGGGGCACCATGAGAGGTGACCCCCAGGCACCAAGCTCGGGATTGAGAAGGTGGCCTTAAGTCAATGGCAAAAGAGAAACCCTAGAGGGGCATTCTAGGGTTAGGGCAAAAGTGGTGGAGAATGACACATTGAAAATGTAAATTGGTTTGCTAATTACCCTTGTTGTGATAACTAAATTGTTAGCCATATTTGTGAAATTTTGGTTGTTCCCACATACCAGCATATTCCTATATGCTGACCGATGTTTTGTTTGTCAGCGTTTTAGGTACAACAATTGAAAGAACAAACAATAAAGTGACACATTGTGGAAATAAGAAATAAAGTGCAAGGAGGATTAGATAGAATGAATCCAGGATGTGGATAGAGTAGCTTACCAAAGTTTTAAAAAGGTATGCAAAGTTTTATACCAGTTTTCAGTTTAGTTGGTAAATTTTGATAATTGTTATTGATTATTTGTTGAACCTTTGATCTTGTTAATGGGGATAATGGCTCTGATCTCTTGGTCTCCCTTAATTTGGGTTACCGGGAGGCAGGTTCGTTACACATGCTCATGTAAGAACTCAAGTATAGCAGTTGCCTATTTAGCTTTTGTAGTTGTTGTAACTATAGCAGGATGCTCAGTGATGAGAGGTGATGGTGTTATCTGCCCTTCTTCTTCTTCTTCTTCTTCTACATTACGGAATGGATCCTTAGCGGGTCATGAAATAAGCAGGTAGAGATCTCGCAAATTCTCAGGGAGTTCAGGATCTTGAAAGAAGTCTCTATCATGGATTACTTCCATTGCGTAATGTCCATGGATAGGGGTTAAGTTATCTGGATCCAAGTTGGAAATATGTATTTTGTGATTGAGAGATTCTATGAATCTGAGGATGATGGAATCATTGTCGTTCTTGTCTGCATTGTACTGGTAGGTTAAAGGCACAATAACATAACTTGTCCAATTAGGTTGATAATAGTGGATCTCGCGTACAAGCCTTTGCAGATGAATAGAAATGTGAGGAAGCTTTTCTACAATACGATCTTTGAAGCACATGTTAGAATTTTTCATCACTTCTATGCAAGTGTTGAACAACTTGACTTGGCATTTATTCATATCAGTGAAGCACAACAACCATAATCCCCTGAAGTCAAAAGGTAAAAAGATAACTCTTGTCTTCTTTAACTCAAGTTTATCTTTGAGGGTTGAAATGCCTGGAGCTTCTTCAACAAGTAGTCAGCCAAGGATGGGTTTGCATTGTAATACGGCTAATCCTTATCACTAGGCATGACATCCTCTAGTATAGTCGATGCTAAGATAATGAACATCTTCTTTCTAACTTTGGCAGAGTTGCAAAATATATTTCTAAAATTGCAATGAGAAAGAGTGATTGAGCTATTGTTATAGACAATATTGCCTCCCATCATGTTGATCGTCAAGAATGTCCTATAATACATAAATATCATGGACAACTAACCCTTTCAAACAATCAGGATCAAGTCCACTCATCTTCAAAGGAAGTTGAGGTGGAAGTGGCAGTAATGGTTCTGGAAAGATCAGATCAGATAATCTGGGTGGCACGGCTGAAAAAACAGCAGAGAGATCCCCAACATCCACATTAGATGAAGCATTCTGCGTGTCTGAAGGGATGTTTGCATATGCTTCTAGATCCAAATTGGCAATATATTGGCCAACAGAAATATCCTCTTCCAAGGTATGTCGACTGAAGAGGGAACGGATCGGGCTTAGATTGAGCATAGCCTCATCCAACTTTTGCATCATATACTTTTTGAAAGAATCAATGGAAGATGGTGGAGATGGAGGTGGAATTTTCCTTGATGGATGATGGTGGATATCTTCGGATGGACTGACCACAAGTACAATGTCAGTGGGAGCTAATCCACCAGGTTGCAATTGAGCGATGGGCATGACATTGTCTGATGGCAAGATTTTAATGATCTCCATAATTGCATTTGACACATGGGAGATAGACTGAGCATGCCATTCTAGTGGGATAGCATCTACATTCACACTAATTGGAATATACAAATTGTCTTGAGAAGAAGAAGATGGGAAGAAGAAGCCTCATCAGAATGAGCATGAATTTTACGACGTTGTTCATGTCGGAGAGTGCGATGGTCATCTCTAAGCTTTCGATCATTTTCCTATGTTATGGTATGCAACAAGATATGATTTTGTACCATCAAGATGTTGTTAAGCTGGGACTCAATAGTTTCCATATGGCGAGGAATGTTGTCAAGCTCACTGACTTGTTGATCGAGAGAATGAACCTATTGAGCAATGTTCTATACATCTTTTTGAAGGTTAGGAATGGCAGCCATAGTCGCAATTGTTACCTTACTGATGGTGTCGAATGCTTGGCCAAAGGCCCTGCCCATAGTCTTGGGATATTTGTTACCAGATGGGGATGAAGAATGACTTTTTGATCTTTGAGAAATAGAAGGGTGATCATCATGGTGACGATGTCAGGACGGACCATCGATGACATCTTGTATATTCCTTTTTGATGGCAAAAGAGGTTTGCTTTTTACAATAACTGCAGCTGGGATGGAGGTGGGGCCCTTTGAGGTGGTTGGAGGATCAACCTCAAAGTCATAGAAACACTTAGGAGATGATTAAAGTGCTTCCAAGTCATAATCTACTATTCTCTCCTATTTACTTCCCTAAGATATCTTGGATAGAGGTTTCTTTGAAATGATAGGTTTAGGGCATACCCGACTAGATGATGCACCTTGTGGAACTAGTTTGGCCTTGTGAGATTTGTTGAGAAGTGTAGTGATTTCTTCCTTTGAATGCAATAATTTATCTATGTCATAATCAAGAAGATCTAGTAATGGGATGGAGATGTTGGTCCTGGTAAATTAGTAGTGGTTGACATTGTTACGACAGACTAAAATACCAAAAGATGCTAAGTACTTGGTTGTGATGAAATTTTTGCCTTGCATTTCCCTAAAATCTTTGGAAGGAGGGTGTCCATATGATTGGTAGATAAGTCTGATGAGACCACCCATGCAATATTCTTTCTATGAGTGGAACAAATAAGTAACCCCTTGTCTATCAGAAGGAGGCCAATATTGACAGGTCGGCCTTCCATTATGAGAGATAGCACATAGATTTCTTCCAGATAAATGCTACCTATCTATGACTTTGTAAAGAGAATGCTAGCTACTATCTTATGCATGATTATCCAAAATCTAGAACGTACAACAAATGCTTTGGAATGTACTGACTGGTACTTCTTTTGTCATGTCAATCATGCTCAGTACTTAGAAGTGTGAAAGTTGGAATCTTCCTTCTCAAGAAATCCTTCAGATTCCCTAGAGGCTTCTTCTTCTGAGATACTGAAGATTTTGTTCAGTATCTGGTTAGTGAGAACATGATCAACATTACTGATCTGAACTTTCAACTATCGAGGTGAAACCTCTTGGATAGAGGATATGAACTCCATTGTCTCCTCTACATAAGCTTTGTGTTTGGAGAAGTAGAGATGGGCCAAGTTGGGCTTGGTCAGAAGCTCCTTGACTATTGTCTTGATGTCAATTTCTTTAACGACAAATGATGAGATGAAACGGGTTGGATTAAAAGTTCCTCCTCATCGCCTTATATGCCTCCAAGTGTTCACTGTTGTGAGGCCTGAAGGATCCAAAGTAAGGAAGATTCAATTGTGAGCCCTGAGGTGCAAATTCAGGCTCAGTAACTCTTGCTCTATTGTCGCCTTCATTCGAAGGATGTTCAGAACGAGGCCGTTTGTCTCTTGCCTTGGATGGACCTCCCAGGGATGAGGCTGAACTGCCTTGTTGAGCCATCACTATAAGGCAATCAATTATTGGTACATAATTAGTATTAATTCAATGTTATTAAGTACTATTGTCGATATAAGTGTCAATAGAACAAAAAAGGTTTTGTCGACATAAAGATCCACAAGGATGCTATCGATGCCCGAGGTCGACAGAGATTAATATGTCAATAAAAATTGGACTGATATGGGTGTCGACCGAGATCGATCGACAGTGTTGTCGATAGTTCTTTGGTTTTAAGGCAGGGTCGATAGAGGATAAATCAATTGAGTGGGTATTCTATTGATGAAAAGTTTCCTAATACATCAACAATGTTTTCGGTCGATAAAAGTGTATTCCTGTCAATTGGCAGATGTGAAAAAAAGGATGAGGTGATGACTGGAAATGTACTTGATCGGTTGGTCGATCAGAGGGTCAATAGGCAAGCAATCACAGAGACAAAGCTTCGCTTCAATTAGGATGCGGTAAGAATAACTTACTGCTGGCCTTATATTTATAGCTGAAGGTTAGGATGATGAAACCTAATCATGTACACAAGTGGTGGATCCAAGTCAATTGAGATCACTATCAATCGATAGATTCATAGAGTGTTCGACAGCTTTGTCGACTGGACAATCGACTCCCAAAACACAATAGGGATGGTCGGTCATCTTTTAGTCCGTCTATTGGTCAATAAGTTGTTATGTTGATCAAAACTTATGAGAAGAATCAACAGCTAGCAGGCTATCTATTAATACTAACAATTGCTTTGTCGACATGATGTCCAAAACTCAAGGTCAATAAAGCGAATCAGAATTTAGGTTGACAGATCATGATGAAGTGATTATCTTCCAATCATCATTTAGAAAGGAAAAACATTTATCCATCTTTATTTAGATGTGACTTACTAACAAGTTTTCTATGAGAAATAAAAATTGGCGGAAAAATAAAACAATTCTAAAGATAGAAAGGAAAAACTTGGGTTACCCAAGTAGCGCTTGTTTATAGTCTGTTAGCTTGACACTTGGACATCTTATTTGGCTTCTGGTGCATCTGATAGTGTGAAGTCTGCTTTTTTGGTGATAGCTTCATCTTTGTAGTATCTTTTAAATCGATGACCATTGACCGAGAAGGTGCTAGATTTCTCATTGTGAATGTCCATCATGCCAGAGGGATAGATAGTGACTATTTTGAAAGGACCATACCATCAGGATCAGAGTTTTCCTTGAAAGAGATGAAGTGTTGAATTAAATAGAAGAATCTTGTCACCGTTTGATATATCTTTCCACTTGATGCGAGAATCATGCCAAATTTTTGTGCATTCTTTGTAGATTTTGGTGTTCTCATAAGTGTGTAGACAAAGTTCTTCTAATTCCTATAGATGTAGAAAATGCTTCTCTTTTGCAAGGTCAGCATCCATATTTAGAGTCGTAATTACCCAATAGGTTTTGTGCTCCGGTTCCAGAGGAAGGTGACATGACTTTCCATAGAGGAGGCGATAAGGAGTTGTTCCGATAGGTGCTTTATAAGCTATCGATGTGCCCATAAGGCATCATTGAGTTTGGATGACCAATATTTTTAGGATCTCCCTACTATTTTATCAAGTATCTGCTTAATCTTCCGATTAGAGACTTCTACTTGTCCAGTAGTTTGAGGATGATATGGAGTAGATATTTTATGTTTGACTCCATATTTCTTCAGAAGAGCTTCAAACTGTTTCTCTATGAAGTGTGAACCATCATCACTGATAACAGCTCTGGAGACCCCAAATATGAGAAATATTATCTTTGTGAAAAGGCACATGATGGTTTTGCACTTAAAAGTAGAGGACGGTATAGCTTCCACCCATTTGGAAATGTAATCAACAACTACCATAATATATTTGTTGCCAGATTATGGTGGGAAGGGTCCCACAAAATCTATCCCCCAAACATCAAAATTTTGACTTCAATCCATTCGGCCATTGACATCTCGTTCCTTTTACTAATGTTCCCAGTGTGTTGACATGCATCACATTTTTTGGTATAAGAATGTGCCTCTTTGAAGATGGTTGTCCAGTAAAAACCTGAGTTTAAGATTTTTAGCACCATCTTCTCAGCCCCCAAATGTCTGCCATATAGGACTGTGTGACATTTATCTAGGATAGAGCGAGCTTCATCGTGATCTACACAATGATGGCATATGTTATCTACACATTTCCTGTATAGGAGTGGGTCATCCCAGTAGTAGTTCTTTATGTCTGAAAAGAACTTCTTCTTTTGATTGTATGTCATTACATGTGGTAACTGTTGACACGAGAGATAATTATAGTAGTCTGCGTACCGTGGAGTGACTTGGTCTAGAGAGTTAATAAGAAATAGGGATTCATCTTGATAGGATTCATTTATGGGAAGGGGATTGTCTTCTTCAATCCTTATTCACGAGAGATGATCTACCACAACATTGTATGTTCCCATTTTATTGATTATCTCATGTTCAAACTCCTACAACAGAAGAGCCCATTGGAAGAGTCGAGGTTTAGCATCTTTCTTTTGCATAAGATACTTGATTGCACCATCTGATCAATATATATTATTATTTTCTCTCCTAGGAGATTGGACCAAAATTTGTCAAAAGGAAATACAATACCCAACATCTCTTCTTTGGTGGTTGTATAATTCACCTGAGTTTCATCGAGAGTTTTACTAGCATAGTATATGACATGATGTTTCTTGTCCTTTTTCTGTCCCAAAATTGCTCCAACAACATAGTCACTAGCATTGCACACTAGCTCAAAAGGAAGATCCCAGTCCAGGGCTTGCATGATGGGTGCAGTGGTGAGGGCGTTCTTCAAAGTATGGAAAGCCTTCAGACAATCCTCGTCAAAGACGGATGGTGTACCTTTAATAAGAATTCTGGAAAGAGGTTTGGTTGTCTTGGAGAAGTCTTTAATGAATACTCAGTTATAACTGATGTGTTCCAAGAAACTGTGAACAAAGGAAATCGAAAAAGGAGGCCTGATTTTAAAAATTACCTCCATCTTACTCTTATCTTCCTCTATACATGCCTCAGAAACTTTGTGCCCTAAAGTGACTCCTTCTCACACCATGAAATGACACTTCTCCCAACTGAGAACTAGTTGTTTTTCTTCACACCTTTGGAGTTTAAGGAATAGATTCTTCATACAATCTTGAAAGGATGTTCCATAGATCGAGAAGTTTTCCATAAAGATTTCCATAATTTATTCTATTAGACTAGAGAAAATAGATGACATGCACCTCTGAAATGTGGTTGGTGCATTACATATACCACAAGGCATGTGATCAAAATCATATGTCCCATATAGATAGGTAAACGTGGTCTTCTCATGATTGTCTAGATGAATAGGTAGCTGAAAAAATCCTGAGTACCCATCCAAATAATAGAAGTGTGATGGTGCACCAATCTTTCCAAAACTTGGTCAATAAATGGGAGGGGAAAATGGTCCTTATGAGTATGCATTTAGTAACATGTAGTCGATGCACATACACCATCTAGTCCCTATAAGGGTGGCTAATTCCTTTTCATCACTATCCTTGACTAGGATCATGCCTCCTTTCTTTGGTACCACATGTACTGGGCTCACCTAGTTGTTGTCGCTGATGGCATATATTATGCATGCATCTATGAGTTTGATGACTTTCTTGCGTACCACCTCTCACATTTTGTCATTAAGCTTCCTTTGACCTTGCACATGTGGTTTTGCACTTTTATCAAGATTAATTTGTGCAAACAAATCGTTGGACTCAGACCTTTAATATCATCAATGCAGTATCTAAAAGCTTTCTTTCTAGCCCTTAGTTCAAAAAGAAGTAGTTGTTGTTGTTCAAGAGACACATGCACGTTGATTATCACTGAATTTCTCTTCCATTATACAAAAATTCGTATTTTAAACTTTTGGGAAGGGGTTTAAGTTCTGGAGGTCTTGTGGAGAACACATATTTTGGTTCATGTTGTAGGGAAACATACTTTATTGTTTCAACAATCCCTTGAAATTCTTCTTCTTCTGCAACTTCTAAGTATGCCAAGATTTCCTCAACTTCAGGATCTTCAATCCTTGATGTAGGATTTATCAAGGCTTGCATCAAAGGACTGACAATAGCATTGTGCTCCTAAATTTATGCAAAAAGCTGGTTGTAATAGTCGGCGAAGTAACTTGTCTCTACTGGCAAAGGGTCTTTCATGTGATTGACAATATGAAAATCAATAGACTCATTTCCAACTCTTATGGCAATCAACATAACTACAACATCTATCAAAGCATGTTCAGTTGAAAGGAAGGGTCGCCCAAAGATCATTGGGAAAGTAGGATCTTCTAGCACATTCATTATTACAACATCACAAGGAATAAAGAAGTTTTCAATCCTGATCCAGACATCCTCCACAACACCAACTGGTTTAGTATAAGAATTATCGACTAATTGAATTCACAAATTGGATTTGGTGATGTTCGTCAGTCAACCTGGTGGCCAAGCTATATGGCATGAGGTTGATGCTAGCTCCCAAGTCTGTGAGACCTATTCGTGCTGACTTGTTTCCAATGAGGAAAGGTATAGTGAAAGCTCCAAGGTCTTTCTACTTTATAGGCATGGTGAATTGATAGAAAGTAGATGCCATCCTTGTGAGGCATACTATCTCTACCTCTCCCCTCTTTTTTTATTCATGATGAGATCCTTCAAGAATTTGGCGTATGAAGGCATCTCATCAATGACATCGATAAGGGGAATATCCAGATGAATTTTATTAATGGTATCAAGGAAATTGGTGTATCTCTTTTCTGGTTGCACTTTAATGAAACGATGCAAAAAGGAGCTCCTAACAGAATATCTGGTGTCCTCGAAGGAATGGAATTAGTTGCCCTCATGACTTATTTGTTATTGGAATTTCTTCCTTGGTGGATTCATCTTGAACAATCAATTATTATTTATGGGGTTTAGAAGATGTATTTCCAAAACGCAGTGTTTCCACCTTTGCAGTTTTGTTCTTTGGATTTTGTTCAGTGCTTGAAGGGAATTGTCCTACTAGGCGTCTGATTGAGGATGCTATGGAAGCCAGCTGCTGATCAATTATCCGATTGTGGGATTGTATATCACTTATCCAGGTGTTTACATTGGACATTTGTGTTTTCATGTTTGCAAGGATGTTGTTGTTGCTCACCACACATTCCCCTAGCCATTCTGTCAATGATTATAAATTAGATATAGATTTCTGGTGTTGTTGAAACAAACTTCCTCTTTGTCCATTAAAATCTCCTTGAGGCTGAGGTCTATTTTTCTGAAATCCAAGTGGAGTTCCTCTTCCCACGACATTCCCTTGTCCCCCACCATGGATTGGGATGATTGATTTAGTTGATATGAATGTTCTACTGCCAAGGTATTCCCATAGGAAAATCCAGAATGATTGAGGCATTTGTAATTTACATTTGAAACATTCTCCGTTTGTGTATCTTCTGCTTCATGAGTGTAGATATAATGGTCCACACAGTGACAACCCTCCTCACAAGTATTGCACTTTATGGTTGCTTCAGTAAAGTACTTTAAATTGACTTCCTTCAGATTTTGGACGCCGTCTGCCATCTTGACTATTTAGTTGCTGAGGTTTTCCAGTAACCTTAAATAAAGAGAACTACTATTAGCGGCAAACATAGTTGTTGTAGAATTTCTTTCATAGTATTTACCAGCTTGGAGTGAGGCCATGTTGTTGATAATATCCTTTGTAGTCTCTACATCATGCTTCATAAAGTCACTGCTAGCTGCAATGCTTAGAAAAGTTCTTTCTACCAAGGTAAGACTTTCATAGAAAGTGGAGACAATAAAACCTTCATCATACCCATGGTTTGGACAATCTCTCATATATTCTTAATATCTCTCCCATGCGCCATATAGACTTTTTGAAGGTTTCTACTTGAAGCCGATAATCTTTTGTTTGCATCTTCTGGTCTTCTCCATAGGATAGAATTTATTTACAAAGGCTTCTGATAGTTGTTGCCAAGATGTAACCCCCTTTTGAGAAAGGTACCATTGTAAGATTTTTTTCCTCGAGAGAGAAGCAAAAACCCTTCATATAAATAACTTATTGAGGAACCCTACTCATCTTTAGGGTGTCACATAGATTTTTGAGAGTATCAATATGATGGTAAGGGTTTTCCTCCATAGAATTTCCTTCGAACATCTGATTCTGAATCATGTTGATGAACCCAGGCTTTAATTCGATTTGCCACCGATAAGCGAGGGAAAAAAGGGTCTCTATTGTCATTTGTGTGCCCCGTGACTAACGAGCAAAGAGAGGGATTATTCTCAAGATCAGTTGGTGGCTCTTGTGCCGCTATTAGGTCGATAGATCTACCTCTAGAAATTTAGTAGGGAACTCTAGGGTTGACTAGAAAATTTGTTTGACTGTCTATAAGAAAAATATTGAATAGATCAAAGTCTGAGACTGGAAACATAAGCAATATTCTATCAAATAAATAGTTTAAAAAAATGCTAATATACATTTTGTAAAGTTTAGAAGCAATGACTAGTGCTAAGTAGACCACAAGTTCTTAAAGATTATTCGTCACCTTATCCCCAGGAGCGACGCCAAAATTTGATCGCTCTTTTTTGTGGGTCAAAAGTGTAAACATGACTGTCCAGTCAAAGATATCAAACTTTAAAGTTATAACTAACTAGAAGAGACATCTGCAACTCAATGTGAAGTCTATTGCAATAGTACGGGGTCAAACACAGGGATAATGGAAATAAAATAATAAAAATGTGATACCATAGCTTAGTCTAGTCTAACCAAAAGATCAATTTGATAGTTTTCCAATTAAGGAAGATAAAAGGGGAACTTGGATACAACCAATAAAGACAACCACAACCATATATAACCATCACTCATATTTTATATATACTCTCTACTCATTTTGCATACAACCATAAATGATTATATGTTCCTTTTTTCTCTCGAAGTCCAGATAGATTTCTATGTAACATGGTTATCACTCTCGAGGTAATAACAACAACATCAAGGAAAAATAGTATGATTTTTCATTAGAGCAACTCCTCACTCTTGCGTATCGTCGTTATCCTATACTCCAAATCTATTTGAAACTATTCTCTCAAGCAATATTCGTATCAAATGTTGAAGAGGGTAGCTAATCATCAATTTACACGTTAAAATACAAGTATAGGAACAAAATTTTAAAGATCATATACCATAAAATAGAAAGATGAATAATTACATGGTAGGGAGGGCCTAACGACTACATTCAACCCAAGTTATGGAGTTTAGCCACGCATGGCAATAGAAACAAATAGATTACAACCTAAAAAAGTCATGATAAGGTAACAAAAGGGAAGGATCGATACAAAGGTAGATCGAATGATTGATCTACCAACCACTCGGTTGATCAGGCAAGTAGTCGACAGGTACATCGACAACTCTCCTTCTCCCTTCGATCATGGGTTATCTCCAGCTAGTTCATTGGTTTGTTGTTGGTGAAGAGTCACCAAGAGAAGAGATCAACAGTCAGTTCGACAGAACTAGATTGGTTG
This sequence comes from Alisma plantago-aquatica, assembly GCA_963693085.1. Taxonomy (NCBI): domain Eukaryota; kingdom Viridiplantae; phylum Streptophyta; class Magnoliopsida; order Alismatales; family Alismataceae; genus Alisma; species Alisma plantago-aquatica. Next base: position 4,976,049 of record OY856414.1, read on the forward strand.
ATAGCTGTCATCCTTGATGTTGAACTTGTTGGCAGCCTTTCAAATCTAAAGAATTTTGGGGTCCAAGATCCTCCAAAGTGAGACTCTGGGGATCTGTTTATAGGCTTTGACCCACAACCTATCGAGGCAGGTGATCCACGTGGTATCAACCCTCTTGTCGATGCTCAATGTCGATGATGTGTTTCCTCGATAGGTCTGTCGA